>CM055121.1:358127259-360527259 GCA_029206835.1 Rana muscosa | reverse complement strand
GACTTTCCAGCTTGGAAAACCCCCCAGGTCTCAAATGTATGATCTCATTCACCTGAGCAGAAAGTGGCTACAGCCAGAGACTTTGTCCGCACCAAAGATTGTGGAACGTGTTGTAATGGATCGGTTTTTGAGAGCTCTTCCTACTGCCATCCAAAAGTGGGTAAGCCATGGAGACCCAGAGACGGCCGATGGTCTTGTGGATCGTGTGGAGAAATACTTGGCTACAGAGAACCTGACGGCCTCTTCCAGAGACACTCGGACTTTCCACCCTAAGACCAGACCATCCCCAGGGGCGGATAAGAGGATTCCAAGGGGTGAGGGTGGAGAGAGTGAGAGGGTGGGAGCTCTACCCCAAGTTTGGCGAGAACAGCCTGGGAAATCAGCGGCTCAAGAGGCGGCAAGAAGGATCGTTTGCTACCGCTGCCGGCAAGCGGGACATATTGCAGCCAATTGCCCGGTTGTGGAGGAACCCATGCAGTGTGACTTTCTGACGGGCAGACGTCAGTCGCTGTGTGCGACAGTCGCATGCACTGCCATTCGAGGAACTGAGAAACATTTATGCAAAATGTGTGTTAATGGTAGAAATGTTGTGGTATTGCTGGATTCAGGTAGCCTTGTGACCCTGATAAAGGCTGAGTTAGTTAAAACAGAGGTCTCTGGGAATAGCAAGGTAGCTGTTATTTGTGTGCATGGGGACACCCGAGAGTATCCAGTGACTACAGTGTGTTTCGAGACCCCCAAAGGTACCCTCTCTCATCCAGTGGGCTTAGTATCTCAGTTACCGCATGACGCCATTGTGGGAAGGGATTTTCCGAAGTTCTGGGAACTGTGGGATGATCCTGAGCCCCTCACTGGTGCCCCTATGTACCAGGAATGTGATAGCCAGAACTCCCCTGAGAGTGGTGAGGACTCTCCGGAATTTCCCTTATCAGTATTGGCAGGGGAGACTCAAGAAACTGGAGAGGAGCCCACCTCCTCAGACGAAAACCTACCGTCTGTGGAGTTTTCTGATCTTGAGGTTCACAGGGAAAACTTTGCCACAGAACAGTTGAAAGACCCCGCCCTAATAAAGGCACGGGAAAACGTAGTGAAAATAGATGGCGAGTTAGTGAACCCAGATAATACCTGCACTTACCCATACTTCAGCGTAGAGAAGGACCTACTGTATCGGGTGGCAAAAAGGGCAGAAGAAACCGTTGAGCAGCTTGTGGTGCCCAAACCTTACAGGAAGTTGGTGTTGGAGTTGGCCCATGGGCACATTCTTGGAGGTCATCTGGGGACAGAGAAAACCCGAGAGAGGGTATTACAGAGATTCTATTGGCCGGGGGTGATGAAGGACGTAGAAAATTATTGTTCCTCCTGCCCTGTGTGTCAGAGGTTGGCCCCGATGCCACATTTCCGTAGCCCGCTGGTCCCTCTACCCATCATTGAGGTCCCGTTTGAGAGGATCGCCATGGATTTGGTAGGTCCTATAATCAAGTCCGCTAGGGGGCACCAGTACATATTAGTTATAATGGACTATGCCACCCGTTATCCAGAAGCGATCCCTCTCCGAAATACCTCGGCCAAAACCATAGCCAAAGAGCTATCTCTTGTTTTTAGCCGGGTGGGTATTTGTAAAGAACTGCTTACGGACCAAGGTACACCCTTTATGTCCCGGGTTATGAAAGAGCTGTGTAAATTGTTCAAAGTGACGCAATTGCGTACGTCTGTGTATCACCCCCAAACCGATGGGCTGGTTGAAAGATTCAACAAAACCCTAAAACAAATGTTGAAGAAAGTGGTGGATAGAGATGGAAAGGATTGGGACTGTTTACTTCCTTATTTGATGTTTGCTATTAGGGAGGTGCCCCAATCCTCTACGGGATTCTCCCCCTTTGAGTTACTGTATGGGAGACACCCAAGAGGGCTGTTGGATATTGCCAAGGAAACTTGGGAAAGTGAGAGTTCTCCCCACAGGAGTGTGATTGAGCATGTCGCCCTGATGCAAGATCGAATTGCACAGGTAATGCCCATCGTGAAGGAACATTTGGCCCAAGCGCAGTTGGCACAGCAGAGAGTGTACAACCGTGGAGCCAAGACCCGTACCTTTTCCCCGGGGGATAGGATATTGGTACTTGTCCCTACGGTTGAAAGTAAATTCCTTGCCAAATGGCAAGGCCCCTACGAGATAATGGAAAAAGTGAGCGAAGTGAATTACAAGGTCAGACAACCAGGAAGGCGAAAGCCCGAACAGATCTATCACGTTAATCTGTTGAAAGCCTGGAGGGATAGAGAGTCCCTAGTCGCAGACACTTGGTCACCAGCTCAAACTGGTTGCGTGATTCCTGAGGTTGGAATAGCAGCCACCTTGTCACAACCCCAACAACAGGAGGTTAAGGAGTTTGTGCTTCGCAACAAGGAGGTATTCTCTGAGCTGCCGGGACAAACATCTGGGGTAGAGCATGACATCATTACCCCGCCCGGTGAAAGGGTGAAGTTAAAACCCTATCGGATCCCAGAGGCTCGACGGGAGGCAATACGGGAGGAAGTACAGAAAATGCTGAACTTAGGGGTGATAGAGGAGTCCCAAAGTGATTGGTCTAGTCCCATCGTGTTGGTGCCTAAACCGGATGGGAGCTGGCGATTTTGTAACGATTTTCGTCAGTTGAACAAAGTTACAAAATTTGACACCTACCCCATGCCACGTATAGATGAGTTGATCGACCGGCTGGGAACAGCCCGATACATGACGACTCTTGACCTCACAAAAGGGTATTGGCAAATCCCCCTGGCCAAGTCGGCCAAAGAGAAAACCGCATTTGTAACCCCAGACGGGGCGTTCCAATATAAAAGAATGCCGTTCGGGTTACAGAATGCGCCGGCCACATTCCAGCGGAAAATGGACCAGATGCTGAGGCCCCATCGGAAGTATGCTGCGGCTTACCTGGATGACGTAATTGTCCATAGCACAGATTGGGCCTCACATCTGCCAAAAGTGCAAGCAGTCCTGGACTCTGTTCGGGAAGCGGGGTTTACGGCTAACCCCAAGAAGTGTACCATTGGGCAGGAGGAGGCCAAATATCTTGGGTACACCATTGGGAGGGGAGTAATAAAACCCCAACTCAACAAAGTCGAGGCCATCCAGAGTTGGCCACGTCCCAACAGCAAGAAGCAGGTACGAGCCTTTCTGGGAATCGCTGGGTATTATCGGCGATTCATTCCCCACTTTGCTTCTAAGGCTGTGCCCCTAACCAACCTGACGAAGGGGAAAGGGTCGGTCATGATTAAATGGACCCCCGAGGCTGAGGCAGCATTCCAATTCTTGAAACAAGCCTTATGTAGCCAGCCAGTGTTGTACTCACCCGACTTCTCTAAAGACTTTGTCGTACAAAGTGATGCGTCAGATGTGGGGTTAGGAGCAGTATTGTCCCAGGTCTGGAACGGGGAAGAGCACCCAGTCATTTACCTCAGCAGGAAGTTGAAGTCCCATGAGGTAAATTACGCCACCGTTGAAAAGGAGTGTTTAGCGGTGAAGTGGGCTCTAGATTCCCTTCGGTACTACCTGCTAGGTAGGCACTTTGACATGGTTACGGATCACGCTCCGTTAAAGTGGATGGCTCAAAACAAGGAAACAAATAGAAGAGTGAATAGGTGGTTCCTGGCCCTCCAGGAATTCAACTTCACAGTAAAGCATCGCCCTGGCGTTCAAATGGGGAATGTGGATGCTTTGTCTCGAGTACATGAATGCCTGATTGCTGGTGTTCCAACCCCGAGGTTAAAACAAGAGGGGGGGGTATGTGACAGCAGGAAGGTAAAGTCACCTGGTTGCATCCAGGGGGGTAGATATATTTCGCCCAGATTCAGGCTTTACGCCGACTTATACAACTAGGTGGAGAGTTGTATAAGGCTAGTGGGCTCATGGATGACTCATACCTCTAGGGAGAGTGTGGGGCGTCGTACAGACAGGGAGTTGATGAGGCCAGGTGAAGCTTGTCAGCTCATTTAGGCCTCTATAAAAACTCCCAGCTTCATTAGATGTTAGCTCATGCCTGGAACCAGACCTGTGTGGACTGTCTAGGGAGAGTGAACCCCTGTGCGGTGAGGCAAAGCCTGTGTGGCTATTTGTTTGGACTTTAACTAAACCAGGGACTTAGGGACTAGGACAGCACTAGGCTGATCCCAGTTGTTAGTTAGGAAACCTGTATGTTTAGTCAGAGGTCAACTTGACCAGGATTTATTTTGGTTATGTTTCTTTTGCTTTGCTGTGTTTTGTCACTGTAAATAGAAAATAAACCGCACCTTTTTTGATTTTGAAAACCACAACCTCCGTTTGCTGGGCCTGTTTTGTGTGGGGAGCCCATCCCGGGGGTCACACACACCCGCTGCCGAGCTAACCCCCTCACAATATATATATATATATATATATATATATATATATATATATATATATATATATACACTGTATTTATTGGCGTATAACACTCACTTTTTTACCCTGAAAATAGAGGGTAAAATGTACCTGCGTGTTATACGCAGGGGGCTGTGGAAAGTTTTTTCCTGAAACTTCCCTCTTAAATTCAGTGTGCGTGTTATACGCCTGTGCGTGTTATACGCCGATAAATACGGTATATATATATATATATATATATATATATATATATATATATATATAGGCACACACACGTATAAATGTAAACAAACCTTTTAAATTAGACATGTGTACTGCCAAAAAATGTGTTTCGTTTCCTTCGGTTTTTTGGGGGGGGTTTTTTCGGGTCATTCGTTATGATCACAATTCGTAAATTCGTAAATTTGAAAATTCGTAAATTCGAAAGTAAAGAAAATCCGAAAATTCGAAAGAATAACTAACTAACTAATAATAACTAACTATTAAATTATAGGTATTGGGATTTCCTTTCAAATTTGGCTGTTAGTGAATGTAACGAGTACAAATTTATCCAAAGTTACAAATTATCTGAAATACCGAATGCCGCATCTAAACAAATGGGGAAAAAATAAGAAATAATTATAATAAAAAGTTTTTATTATTTTTATTGTTATTTATTGCTATTAATTTGTTGCGTTCTATTCGTTTAGATACGGCACTCGTTATTTTGAATAATTCGTAACTTCAGATAAATTTGTATCAGCCAAATTTGAAAGGACATTTCAATACCTATAATTTAATAGTTAGTAATAGTTAAAGCGGGATTCCACCCGCGATTTAAAAAAAAAAAAGTCAGCAGCTACAAACACTGTAGCTGCTGACTTTTAATAAGGACACTTACCTGTCCTACTCGCCCGCAATGTCGCCTCCCCCCCCCGAGGCCGATCCCTCGATCCTGGCAGCTCCCGGCGCCACCATCCTCACTAAGGGAAACAGGCAGTGAAGCCGGTGCGGCTTCACTGCCCGTTTCCTATTGCGCATGCGCAAGTTTCGCAGTGTTTTCTGAATGGGCGGCTGCTCTCTGGGATACACACAGTTCCCAGAAGGCAGCACGCCCCATTCCCCAGAAGACACTGCGAGTAGGATGGAGGAAGAAGACCTGCCCAGGATAAAGAAGAGGCAGATTAGGAACATCCACATAGCAACCGCCTTTTCTGGTGAGTAAAATATATATATATATTTTTTTTTCCCCGATTTTTTTTTTTTTTTTTCAGTATTTTTGTGTATTTTCTTTTTAGGGTGGGACTCCGCTTTAAGTTAATATTAGTTAGTTATTTCAGATTTTCGAATTTTCGGGTTTTCAAAATTTTCGAATTTCAATTTTCCGAATTTCCGAATTTGGCGAAATTCTTAAAAAAAAAACGAATTCAGAACAAAACGAATTGCACATGTCTATTTTAAATTTTATTAAAATGTGGAAGGTATCAGTAGGGCAGTGGACGCTGTCAGTAGGGCAGAGATCGGTGGCAGTTGGGCAGCGCCAGTAGTTTTTTGTTGTTATTATTTTTATTTTTTTTTACAGCATCTATATTTACAATTCTTTTAGGAGCCCCACTGGGGTCTTTGGTGAAATATCAGGGGTCTAAATAGACCCTTGATGTCTCACTTTTGTGACAGATAAAGGGACTGAGGACACAGATTCCCCAGCCCCTTACTCTGCAGCGTTAGCTCCACTGGACAGTGAATGAATTGGAAATGCTCTGTGCTGAGTGGCTTCCTGTTCATTCACAAACTGAAGCCTAGTAAACTCACGTGCTCATTCAAAAAAAGGAAGTGGCTGGTAAATGACACGGGCCTGGCCAGCAGGGGGAATCTACGCCGCACAGGCCTAGGCACCTGGCACACCCCCTGCCTCCCAGTTGTTCTCCTCTGTTGCCATCCTTGACATCGGCTTCCACCTGGGGACTGAAAATGGGTTTCCCTCTACATTGGAATGATGTTTAGTGGTGTAGGTGGAATGGGAACTAAGTAAGTCCTTTCTTCTTTACAGATACAGTTGATAATGGGAATTTTAGTTTGGCGACAGGGTCACTTTAGCACCAAATATTTCCTTTCTTTGATAAGCACAGTCTTGGCATTAAGGAATTGGCATCATAAACTGTTTGAATAGAGAATCCAATTTATCATTTCAAAGGTAACAGGAAATACTTATATGGGTCGATTTCATCTACTAAGTTAATGTTAAACGCAGACACACATGACTGTCCTTTGTGTGTAATCATTCCGGCATGGCAATGAATAACATGTTTGGCTCAATATATGTTAACGTTCCAATATTGACATAGTGGTGCCTTCCATTTATCGCACACCTGACCGCTCCAGCTTTCGCTTTTTTGCAGTTTCCGTCAGTGTTTTGATCTTTTCTGCTGTTGTTTAAACATTAAATAATGACTCACTGCCTTCTCTGGTTCCATTACATGAAATCCTTTAGATCCAGGCCCTCCATTATTATGCCTTTAAATGGTAATTACATAATACTGTCTGCTGTACAAGTGATGTTGGAATTTTCAGCGTAACAGTGTATGGTCATGACTGTGTATCCCGACAAATCCGAAAACAAAAAAAAATATTATTTTTTTTTTAATGTAAAATTACTAATCTTTAATACAAATAGTAATAATAAAAACTACTTTGCCTAGATGTGTATATAAATGTACCTAGACCAGCCTTTCTCAACCTTTTCAACACAGAGGAACCCTGGAAATAGTTCTCCGGTCTCGGGGAACCCCTGCTAAAAATTACAGATCTACAATTCATGAAACCTTAGTGTGATGGTCAGTGGGAAGAATTGTCCTTACACTTGTGGTCATTGGGAAGAATTACCTCCTTACAGATAGCTAAAAAAATCAATGGTGTCAATAGGAAATTATCTGAGAGGCAGAAATTGCCCAATGCTGAAGGAACCCCTAGCAACCTCTGGAGGAACCCTAGGGTTCCACGGAACCCTGGTTGAGAATCACTGACCTAGACTAATACAAAAAAACAGGAACAACATAAAAAAAAAAAAAAAACTATAATCAAATTATTATTATTATTATTATACAGGATTTATATAGCGCCAACAGTTTGCGCAGTGCTTTACAACACGAGGGAAGACAGTACAGTTACAATACAATTCAATACAGGAGGAATCAGAGGGCCCTGCTCGTTAGAGCTTACAATCTAGGAGGGAGGGTGAAGTGATACAAAAGGTAATAACTGTGAGAAATGAGCTGATGGAGAAACTAAAAGTACAGTTGTTACGTGCGGTCTCCTTTTTTGAGGAGATGAGTTTTCAGGGATCGTCTAAAAGCAAACAGAGTAGGAAATAGTGAGACAGATTGGAGTTGAGAGTTCCATAGGATGGGAGAGGCTCAGGAAAAGTCCTAGCGGCGTGCATGGGAGGAGGGAGCTAAAGAGCAGGAGGTCTTGAAAGGAACGAAAAAAACGAGTAGGTTGGTATTTTGAGACTAGGTTGGTAAATGTTCTTCTACTTTTCTTGAAACATTTCTATGCAGCCTTAGATCCAATCAACTAATGTTGGCTTGTGGGAGGAGCTAGTGTGGGTGTACAAGAAGTTGTCATTACTGTTTTATTGCAGGAGTAAAGACCGCTGCTGAAAGAGAAGGGAAAGGACCTAATGAATAAGGGACCTATTAAAGTGGTTCTAAAGCCTAAAGTTTTTTTTTTTTACGTTCATGCATTCTATGCATGAAGAGAATTTTTTTGCTGAGCATCTGAGAATCATTTAGCACCACATCCCTTGTATAAGCAAAGCATATCAGAGAAGGATTTGGGGGATTTTAAAGGTGCACAAATGCAACAAAAGAGTAGAAAAAGTATAAATGCATTGAAGAACATTAAAAGCAATTTAAAGACATAAATATGTCCAAAATGATCATACAATACATAGACAGGTGCAAACTGATTGGATCTCTACATGTTTCGCCATACCAATGACTTCTTCAGGAGAATTATTATCAGACACTGTACAAATGATCACTAAAGAGTCAAAAAATAGAAAAAGATTTTTTAGAGAAAAACAAAAAAATTAACAAATACAAAATATACAAATATACTTTTTACATTTCATTTCCTGGGCTGGCAAGGATCAAGCGACAACGAGACATAGGTCAATTAATTACCTATGTATTCAATGGGTAAATTTAAAAGATTTTTTTTTAAAGATTTTAAAAGCTCCAGAGTCATAGGTATGAATCAATTTGGATCAATTGGTGTAACCACAGAGAGAGATATATATGTATATACAAATGCCCACTAATGGTCCATCTATGGGGAAAGACAATGAATAATCAATATCAAGAATTAAAATCCATTAATCCAGAAAATAAGGCAGAAAAGCCTACCTGAGGCTAGCAATGTTGATGCCAAATTCCAAAGATTTAGATAATTCCCATTATTCCCTTCTTGGATACATGGAGAAACCAAGAGGGGAATGGAGGGGAGAAAAAAGGAGTTTTATTTCCTTAGAGTAAAAAACAGAAAAAATCTATCCAGAAGTGAGTGCTCAATATATAATATTAATTAGTGAAATAAATGAATAAACATTTTATACCAATATGTGCACTAAAAACACTATGTGCATAAGTATATATATATATATATATATATATATATATATATATATATATATGGAAAAATAATCATGTGAAAAAACACAAAACCATACAATATCATGGAGGCACATGAAAAATCCAAACATAAAAGGTATATGGAATGAATGGCACATCCAACCTACTGTGGAGCAAGGTAACCAAAGTAACCATTCATGAGTCCCTGAAATAGTTAAATGTAACATATTCAATCCCTTAGATGTGATCACAGGGCGTTGGAAATCCTAAAATGCAATGTTGGAGCTGGAATGTGTAGGAAATTATTTATACACAGCACCCGGGGATGTGCACCCAACACCAGGGAAGGGGGGTGAATACTGTTACCCCAAGTCGTGGACATGATTATTTTTTCTTATATATATATATATATATATATATATATATATATACTTATGCACGTAGTATTTTTAGTGAGCACATTGGTATAAAATGTTCATTCATTTATTTCACTAATTAATATTATATATTGAGCACTCACTTCTGGATACCTATTCAGGGTTCCTATGCACTTTGTAGCGCTGCATTTTTTTCAGTTTTTTACTTTTTATACAATTAGTCTTATTGTTGATGCTAGCAGCTTTTCTATATATTAGTAGCGCAACTTTATTTCCACTTTTTTTCTTAGGCCCCTTTCACACGGACGGATAGAATGGTGCTTTTTGCTGCGGATTTTCTAGTTTTCTACCGCAGCTAAAAGCACACAATGCTTTCTTATGGCCCCATTCACACACAGCGTTTAGCTGCGATTTCGTTACATGCGGTTCGGTGCAAATAGAAAAAATAGAATTGAATGCGTCCAGGTGCGTCCATAACTGCAGGTAATCGCAGTGCACTGTGTCAGCTGCGGATAGCAGCGTGAACAAAAGAAAAAAACAACAGGAAGCACATCAAAACAAAAATGGTTGCTATGGGGATGACAATAATGGCCAAACGCAGCTAAACGCAGCCGCATGTAAACGCACGTAAACACAGCTAAAAGCAGTGTACAAATGCAGCTGATCGCTGTGCCTGGGGTCTTGAATTTCAAAAGAAAGAAACATGCTTTTAACTGCGGCAGAACAGCCGCCCGTGTGAAAGGGGCCTTAGAGCTCCAACTTTTCAGAGGCCACCTTTTAAACCAAAAACAAATAACCAAATCAAGACAAATAAATCTCCCATCAATCAAGGATAAGAGCCAGTAAAACATTGCTTCCAAAATAGCTTAGTTACCTGCCATGAAAAGACCACCACGATATCTTCTCCCCCTCCTGTGCTGGACGGGGGATTGGATCTGGAGTAGGTGACCATATGGATGCCCAGGGCGTCATTTTTTGTGGTGTCCGTTTCCTTGCACTCCACTAGATGGTATTTGTGTATATATATATATATATAATATATATATATATATATATATATATATATATATATATATATATATATAATCTGTGGTTACACCCATTTAACCCCCATTTACGGTAAATCTTTTAAAATGTACCCATTGAATACACAGGTAATTAATTGACCTAAGTCTTGTTGTCGCTCGATACTTGCCAATCCAGGAAATGAAATTTAAAATGTATATTTGTATATTTTGTATTTGTTACATTTTTAGTTTTTCTCTAAAAATCTTTTTCTATTTTTTGACTCTTTAGTGATCATTTGTACAGTGCCTGATAATAAATCTCCTGAAGAAGCCATTGGTATGGCGAAACATGTAGAGATTCAATCAGTTTGCACCTGTCTATGTATTGTATGATCATTTTGGACATATTTACGTCTTTATATTGCTTTTAATGTTCTTCAATAAATTTATACATTTTTTACTCTTTTGTGGTATTTGTCCCCAAATCCTTCTCTGATATCCTATGCATGAAGTTAAAAAACACCTGTGTAACAGAATCTCCGCCCTGCTGCCCCCCCCTCTCCCCCTTATCCTTTCTGAGCCCCATTCACAATCCAGCACTGTGCATGAGAGCCGAGACTCTCCCGGCTCTGTCCCTCCTCTCTGGACAGATAGCAGCAGGCACCATCGGGTCCCGCAGCTGTCAATTAAATGCTGTGATGAAGGTGGGGGCGGGGCTCAGCCACCCAGACTATGTTAATAGGCTTCCTATGGGGGCACTTGCTGAATAAAAGGAGCCAGGAGCACCAGCGGGGGACCCCAGAAAAGGAGGATCGGGGCTGCTCTGTGCAAAACCACTGCACAGAGCAGGTAAGTATGACATGTTTATTTTTTTATTTAAAAAAAAAAAGAAACCTTTAGTATCGCTTTAACAAAATAAAGTGAGAGGTGAAAGTGGGGGGAATCCTGTATTCAAACAATTATAATTAGACCCCTAAGTGTGTGTGAGTGTTTTAAGTAGACTGTTTTAATGTGTGTGTCAAAAAAACTAAGAAAAACTTGTAGTACATCTATCAAAACAATTCCCCATTTTTTATCCCTTTTACAGAAAGGTAACTGTTGATGTGCCAAAAATATAGTATGCTCCTACCTTCCCCTTTGACCTGACAACACAGCTCTATAATCCTAAGCACATGGTGTCAACCCTGCCTACTAAATGTCTGATGAATAACAAAGAACACAAACCTCTCATCTATTCCCCTTCTTCCTATATTTATAAACCCACCTTATCTCCTTCCCTTGTCTCCATAAGCTTTCCTCATCACTTCCCCCTTGCCTTGTCTCCATACCCACTTCTTATCTCCTCCATATTCTTATCTCCATAACTTCTCTTTATTTCCTCCCCTCCTTATCTCCTCCCACCCCCTCATCTTTATAACCCCTTTTTATCTTGTTCCACCCCTTAATTTCCATGACCCCTCCTTATCGCCTCCCACCCCTCATCTCTATAATCCCTTCTTATCTCCTCCCACCCCCTCATCTCTATAACCCCTCCTTATCTCCTACCACCCATTTATTTCCATGACCCATCCCTTTCTCCTCCCACCCCCTCATCTCTATAACCCACTTCTTATCTCCTACCACCAGTTTATTTCCATGACCCTTCCCTATCTCCTCCCACCCCCTCATCTCTATAACCCACTTCTTATCTCCTCCCACCCTTTCATTTCCATGACCCTTCCCTATCTCCTCCCACCCCCTCATCTCTATAACCCACTTCTTATCTCCTCCCACCCTTTCATTTCCATGACCCTTCCTTATCTCCTCCCACCCCCTTATCTTTATAACCCCTTCTTATCTCCTCCCACCCCTTAATTTCCATGACCCCTCCTTGTCGCCTCCCACCCCTCATCTCTATAATCCCTTCTTAACTCCTCCCACCCCCTCATCTCTATAACCCCTCCTTATCCCCTCCCACCCCCTCATGTCTATAACTCCTCCTTATTCCCTCCCACCCCCTCATGTCTATAACCCCTCCTTATCTCCTACCACCAGTTTATTTCCATGACCCTTCCCTATCTCCTCCCACCCCATCATCTCTATAACCCCCTTCTTATCTCCTCCCACCCTTTTATTTCCATGACCCTTCCTTATCTCCTCCCACCCCCTTATCTTTATAACCCCTTCTTATCTCCTCCCACCCCTTAATTTCCATGACCCCTCCTTATCGCCTCCCACCCCTCATCTCTATAATCCCTTCTTAACTCCTCCCACCCCCTCATCTCTATAATGGTAACCCCTTCTTATCTCCTTCCACCTCCTCATATCTGTAACCCCTTCTTATCTCCTCCCACCCCTTAATTTCCATGACCCCATCCTTGTAAATAGCCAGAGAGCGCAAAGAGTTACCAATTCACACGATTTCTGTCAAAATCAACAGGTATTTTTTGCACTCATCTAACAGATACAACAAAACACTTTTGATGATATGTTTAGCAGACCAAAAGGGAGAATATATGAGGAGTTCATCACTGGGGTGTACATACACTTTAATTTTTTAATATAATGACTGTCCAGCCCACCTTAGTCAGTTCATTCAGCACAGCGCAAGAGTGACCCCCAGACTACTTCTGACAGTGAGGTCCAAATTTAAATATTACTAATCTCGGCCCACTGCAATCAAAAATAAGTCTTGTATAGAGGAGCTTACCGTTTATTAATGGAAGGATACAATGGGGTTGATTTACTAAAACTCGAGAGTGCAATATCTGGTGCAGCTTTGCATAGAATCCAATCAGTTTCCATTTTTTTTTGTCAAAGCTTTTCATCCTCCCCACTGTGTGAACCAACTCTAATTCTGTCATCAGTGTATTTTTCTGTACAGCTGGTGAAACTGTACCGTCTAAGGTCACACAATGAATGATAGTAAACTGGGAGAGACCGGAGACTTTGGAAGGAATGCTTCCTTGTTTTTTTTATTGCTGACGCACAAATTGTTTATTTTTAAAAAGTTAGCATTACACGTCTGTCAAAATTAGCGGACTAGTCTGGAGGAACAATACGCGTGACACCCTTCACTATTTTCAAAATTGCAGCCACTTAGGCAGGCCAAAAACGGTGAAAATTTGCTTGATTTTCCCCATCAACACAGACAGTCCTGACAGGGGAATCTCTCCTGCCGAGCAATTGTGTTTTTCTGGGCCGGGAAAGCTGTCCCTGCCGGGAGAAGACCGTGATTATCGATAGCGGCTATAGCAGCTGCAAGCAATAATCGTAAGAGAATCCGGCAGGCTGGTTGTACCCAAGTTGATCAATCAACTTGGTACATTCAGCCTGCCCATTAACGGTTCGAATCTCGACCGGTTCCTTCTAAACTGGCCGAGATTTGAACCCTGTATGGCCGGCCTTACTCTGGGGGAGATTTACTAAAACTGGTGCATTCAGAATCTGGTGGAGCAGTGCATGGTAGCCAAGCGGTTTCTAACTTCAGCTCTTTCATTAAGCTTTGGCAATAAAACCTGGAAGCTGATTGGTTGCACCAGATTTTGCACTCCTCAGTTTTAGTAAACCCCCCCCCCCCCCTGTTTAAAGTGATTGTAAACCTCAGACATGACATATGAGCAAAGAATATCCCTCTATAGTGTATACTTGTCTCAATCCAGAACCAGGGCCGCTGATAGGGCACTACAACCGCCCCTGTTGTACCAGGCCTGGCCCCATCAGGGTGACCTGGGCAGCATTACAGTTCAATACTGCACTCAAGAGGTTGCTAAACTTCTCCCCCGATCCTACTTGCTTATGGGGGGATGTAATTACATTTTCCTGGGCCCAACATAGGGGCCCAGTTTTACAGAACCCATGGATATGTGTCACAGAATTCAAGGAAGTTAGTGTTGGGATCTTCACAAAGTAAGTTCAAGCAGAACTTTACTCATAGCAACTTGATAAAAAACAATGTTCATAAGCATGGAACATACATTCCACATTAATAATTATGATACCAATTATGCTACCTGTGTTGTGTAAATTTACTCCAGCATTGTTCCTGTTTCTTCTTGCTGGAAGTTGCAATTTCCCTGAAGTCCAGAGCCCCTGAGCAGCAGTAAATCTTTAGGCTGTCTGCAGATTGACCTCTACAAATTCGGCACTGTGCCTATAAAACAAGAGCAACCGAGCATGTGCAGAGCAGGGTGAGGCAGTGTATTACTGGATTTTAAACAGTATAGACGCATATTTTTAAGGATTTACATAGCTGAAAAAGGAGCCAGCCTGAAGTGATCTAGCAGGAATTAATTTTCTAACTAAGGTTCTATTTTAACAAACTTCCAGACAATTCAGATAAAAGTATAACTAAAGCGTGAAACTAAAGAGTGGAAAGGGATTAGAACAGCTGTCAGTTAGGGAGATTTACCCTCTCTATTTGTCCTGTTTACCATTACCATTGAAAGTGAAAGTAAAAGAAATGTAATAGAAGAGAAATCTTCCAATGGGGACACTTCTGGTGACACGGGGGCCCCAAGAGATTCCCTTAATTTGCAGGGATTTCCTCTCACTTCCTGTTTTGGCTATGGCATAGGATGTGAAAGTAAATTTCCCCATTGGGACAAAGAGGGCAAAAATAAACCTTACAGGGGGTTATGCCCCCCCCCCCCCTTACTCTATACAAAATGAAGAAAATAAAAGTTTTGCCTATAGTTCTACTTTAACCACTTCAGCTCTGGAAGGTTTTGCCCTCTTCCTGGCCACCGTGTTGCTTTAACAGAAAATTGCGCAGCTGTGCAACACTGTACCCAAATAAAATTGAGGTCCTTTTTTTCCCCACAAATAGAACTTTCTTTTGGTGGTATTTGATCATCTGTGCAGTTTTTATTTTTTGTGCTATAAACAAAAAAATACAGACAATTAAAAAAAATATATATTTTTTACTTTCTGCTATAAAACGTATCCAATAAAAAATTGAATTTCTTTATCAATTTAGGCCAATATTCATTCTGCTACATATTTTTGTTAAAAAAAATCCCAATAAGCGTATATTGATTGGATTGCACAAACGTTATAGCGTCTACAAACTATAGGATATGTTTTTTAACTTTTCTTTTTTTTAAATAGTTTTTACTAGTAATGGCGGCAATCAGCGATTTTTAGTGGGACTGCGACAGTGCAGTGGACAAATCTGAAACTAAGTGACACTTTTTGGGGACCAGTGACACCAATCCTGTGATCAGTGCCTAAAAAAAATGCACTGTCACTGTATAAATGACACTGGAAGGGAAGGGGTTAACATCAGGGGCGATTAAAGGTTTAAGTGTGCTCCTAAGGAATGCTTTCTAACTGTGTCTAATGCTGTGACTGGAGGAAAATAGAGATCCATGTTTCTGCTAAGCAGAAACACAAGATCTCCATCTTCCTTCCTCACAGAACGGTGGTCTGCCTTGTTTACATAGGCAGGCCACCGTTCTGCCTCTCCTGTGAATGATTAGCTCCCTCTGTGTCCAATCACAGTGGGAGCGGGGGTCCGGTGGCACGCGCGCCCCAGAGCTGAAGGGAGGAATCACATACAAGTATGTGATTTTGTGCTTAAGGGCCGCCCTGCAGCAGTGTATGAATGTGGGGTGGTCCTTAAGCAGTTAATAGGAGTAGGCTAGAAATAATTGAACTTCAATGTGCACATAAATATATAATTCTACATTCTAGGTTTTATATCCCCCTTTCCATCCTGCTCCCCCTCCGCAGCGCCGATATCGTTTTTTTTTGTTCACCTACATTTTTCTCATCAGAGGCTTGGCCCGGCTCCCGTTGCCAGGAATACACCAAGGTGAATGAATTGGTGTCCCGGTGCCTCCTGAGATGCAGAGTTGATGTAGTTAGTGGTTAGGGATGAGCCGAACACCCCCGGGTTCGGTTCGCACCAGAACCTTCGAACGGACCGAAAGTTCGCGCGAATTTTCGAACCCTATTCGTTATAATGGACGCGAACGTTCGAAATCAAAATTGCTAATTACAACGGCCAATATGCATGTTAATGTTATAAAACAGGTTTGGGGACCCGGGTCCTGCCCCAGGGGATATATATCAATGCAAAAAGAAATTTTAAAAACTAAAGTTTTTTCGGGAGCAGTCATTTTAATGATGCATAAAGTGAAAAAAAAAAAAGTGAAATTTTCCTTTAAATATGGTACCTGGGGGGTGTCTAAAGTATGCCTGTGAAGTGGCATGTGTTTCCCGTGTTTAGAACTGTCCTTGCACAAAATGACATTTGTAAAGGAAAAAAAGAAGCCATTTAAAACCACTTGCGGCTTTAATGTCATGTCTTGTCCTGGCCGCCATATGGCTGAAAATCCTTGAGAAAAATGGCATGGCTACCCCATCACCCCCCCCCCCCCCCCACCCCAGCCCCTTTGGGTCTTGTATGGATACTAAGGGGGACCCCGCACCCAAAATAAAACCCTATACCTACAACCCTATATACTCTGAACAGCAGTATATAGGTGGTGCAAACAAGACATGGACTGTAGGTTTGTTCTTAAGTAGAATCTGAACAGGTACATTATGAAGTGTAGCTACATCCCAAAAAAATCAATTTTTAAGCTTTTTGGAGAACATAGGGAGGGGTTATCACCCCTGTAACATTTGCTGTCTTTGCACATCTGTTCAGAACATGTCACCTCACTTTCCGTCCCAATGACAAATGTTTTTGGAAAAGTGGGGTTTTAATTGAAACAAGGATTGGTGATAAAGCATCAGTAGAGAGGAGATACCTTTTTCCCAAATTAAATCTAACAGGATAGAATTTTCCTTCCTAGGGGTAGATTTCCTCTCACTTCCTGTTTTCTCTTGCCGTTTGCAAGTAGGAGTCGTTTGTAAGTTGGATGTTTGAAAGTAGGGGCCTGCCGTATATACTCTGCAGAAATTTGCCCTATTAGATGTTGGTGTAGCCACAAGACTGGTGGGCACAGGAATGGGCCCTGCTGTGAGTTAATAGATCAAGATTTGTACTTGCATGCACCTGTTGAACCGGGCAGAAAAATTGGGCCTTTGGTGGTGGTGGTGGTGGTGGTGGACGGTGTTGCCACAAGACTGTAAGCCCTCACAGTTACTCTTGGTGGGTGCAGTAATGGGCCCTGCTGTGAGTTATTAGATCAAGATTTGTAATTGCATGCACCTGTTGAACAGGGCAGAAAAATTGGGCCTTTGGTGGTGGTGGTGGTGGTGGACGGTGTTGCCACAAGACTGTAGGCCCTCATAGTTACTCTTGGTGGGCGCAGGAATGGGCCCTGCTGTGAACTATTAGATCAAGATTTGTAATTACACGCCCCTGTTAAACAGGGGCTGAAAAATTGTGCCTTAGGCATTGGTGCTGGTGCCACAACACTGCAACCCCTCACAGATACTGTACTTGGAGCACAGCAGTCACACCTGTTGCGAAGCATCTTTTTAAAAAATTGTAATTACACGCCCCTGTTATACAGGGGCTGAAAAATTGTGCCTTAGGCACTGGTGCTGGTGCCACAACACTGCAACCCCTCACAGATACTGTACTCTGAGCACAGCAATGAGACCTGTTGCAAAGCATTGCCTAAAAATTGTAATTACACGCCCCAACAGGGGCTGAAAAATTGTGCCTTAGGCACTGGTGCTGGTGCCACAACACTGCAACCCCTCACAGATACTGTACTCTGAGCACAGCAGTCACACCTGTTGCGAAGCATCTTTTTAAAAAATTGTAATTACACGCCCCTGTTATACAGGGGCTGAAAAATTGTGCCTTAGGCACTGGTGCTGGTGCCACAACACTGCAACCCCTCACAGATACTGTACTCTGAGCACAGCAATGAGACCTGTTGCAAAGCATTGCCTAAAAATTGTAATTACACGCCCCAACAGGGGCTGAAAAATTGTGCCTTAGGCACTGGTGCTGGTGCCACAACACTGCAACCCCTCACAGATACTGTACTCTGAGCACAGCAGTCACACCTGTTGCGAAGCATCTTTTTAAAAAATTGTAATTACACGCCCCTGTTATACAGGGGCTGAAAAATTGTGCCTTAGGCACTGGTGTGGTGGCATGGATCATTGAGGAGGAGGAAGAGGATAGTCAGTGAACATAACAGGACAGTCACTCAGCATCAGCATAGGCAGTCTTGAAGGGATGTGACATTATAAATTATTCCGTTATATCCGCTTCAGGTGTCTGGTAGCTGGTGGTGATCCAAGACTGATTCATTTTTATGAAGGTCAGTCGATCAACCGAGTCGGTGGACAGGCGCACCCTATGATCGGTGACAAATCCTCCAGCAGCACTGAATGTGCGTTCGGAAAGAACGCTGGATGCAGGACAGGCCAGTAGCTCAATTGCATACTGTGCAAGCTCTGGCCAGTGATCCATCCTCAGGACCCAGTAAGCCAGAGGATTTTCGGTGGAAAAGGTGTCCAAGTCTGACCTTGCCCCTAGGTATTCCTGCACCATGTATATCAGACGCTGGCGATGGTTGCTGGAACCGATCATACCTTGGGGCTGCGGACTAAAAAATTGTCTGAACGCATCGGTCAGACGTCCACCTTCCCCACCGCTCCTTCTGCTACTGACCGAAGCCTCAGCAACTCGTCGTCCAGGACCAGGAGTTTGTAACCTCCCAGTTTCTGGGAACGCGTTGCACAGACCTTTCTGCAAGGCCTCCCTGAGATGTCTCATCCTCTGCTCCCTCTGCGACGGCAAGATAAGGTCCGCAACCTTACCCTTGTACCGTGGATCAAGGAGAGTGGCCAGCCAGTAATGGTCACTCTCCTTGATCCGAAGAACACGAGGATCCTTCCGCAGGCTTTGCAGGATCAGGGAGGCCATGCAGCGTAGGTTAGCTGAGGCATTCGGTCCGGAGTCTTCTGGGTCACTGAGGATGACATGATCGCCAGCCACCTCCTCCCAGCCACGTACATGTCCACTGGTTTGTTGGGACTGTACATCATCCCTAAAAGACTGCTGCTGCTGATGCTGAGTGCCAGGCTCCACCTCCATGCTCACACAATCCTCCTCCTCCTCCTCCTCCTCCTCCTCTTCCTGTGTGATGGGTGGGACAGAAGGAACATTGTCTGGATAAAGGGGGCCTTGAGAGACAAGGAAGTCCTCCTCTTCCTGCCTCTGTTCTGCCTCAAGTGCCCTGTCCATTATCCCACGCAGCGTATGCTCCAACAGGTGGACAAGAGGTACAGTGTCACTGATGCATGCACTGTCACTGCTCACCATCCTCGTGGCCTCCTCAAATGGTGAGAGGACAGTGCATGCATCCCTGATCATGCTCCACTGGCGTGGGGAAAAAAAGCCAAGCTCCCCTGACCCTGTCCTGGTGCCGTAGTCGCAAAGGTACTCATTGATGGCCCTCTGCTGCGTGTGCAGTCGCTGCAGCATGGCCAACGTTGAGTTCCACCTGGTGGGCATGTCACATATTAGGCGGTTCTTGGGCAGGTTCAGCTCCTTTTGCAGCTCAGTCAGCCGAGCACTGGCATTATAAGATCGGCGGAAATGCACACAGACTTTCCTGGCCTGCCTCAGGACATCCTGTAAGCCTGGGAACCTGCCCAAGAACCGCTGCACCACCAGGTTGAGGACGTGAGCCATACAGGGCACATGGGTGAGCTGCCCCTGTCGCAGGGCGGAGAGGAGGTTGGTGCCATTATCAGAAACGACCATTCCTGGCTTAAGCTGGCGTGGCGTCAACCACCTCTCGGCCTGCCCCTGCAGAGCTGCCAGAACCTCTGGCCCAGTGTGGCTCCTGTCCCCCAAACACACCAGCGCAAGCACGGCATGGCATCTTTTTGCCTGCGTACTCGCGTAGCCCCTTGTACGCCTACGGAGCACCGCTGGTTCCGAGGACAGAGCACTCGAAGAGGACATGGAGGAAGAAGAAGAGGAGGGGGTGGAGGAGAGAGGTGTGTCACAACCAGTAGTAGCATTTTGGAGGCGTGGTGGCGGAACAACCTCCAACACTACTGCACCTTGTCCTGCATCCCTCCCAGCTACCAATAGAGTGACCCAATGGGCCGTGAAAGAAAGATAACGTCCCTGTCCATGCCTGCTGGACCATGAGTCAGCGGTAATATGCACCTTACCGCTGACCGCCCTGTCCAGCGAGGCATGGACATTGCCTTCCACATGCCAGTAGAGAGACGGAATCGCCTTCCGTGAGAAAAAGTGGCGTTTGGGAACCTGCCACTGAGGAACCGCACATTGAACAAACTCACGGAAGGGGGCCGAGTCTATCAACTGAAAAGGCAGCAGTTGAAGTGCTAGCAATTTAGCCAAGCTAGCATTCAACCGCTGGGCATGTGGATGGCTGGGAGTATACTTCTTTCGACGGTCCAGCAGCTGGGGCAGGGAAATTTGCCTGCTACAATCGGACGTCGGTGTACTGCAAGTACTTGGTTGTGACACACCTAATTCTACACCTTCAGTCCTCTCAGAGCAGCTTTCAGAGAGGACTGAAGATATAGTGGGGATGGAGATCCCAGCTGATGAGGAGCAAGGAGAGGTCCGCTTTGTTCTTTGGTGTGGGTCTTTTATGTGTGCTTGCCAACGAGCTGCATGGCAGGTCGACATATGTCTGCTCATGCTTGTGGTGCCCAAGCGGCTGATGTTTTGGCCACGCGAGATACGCTTGAGACAAATATTGCAAATAGCAGTGGTGCGATCTGATGCACTCGTCTCAAAAAAGGCCCACACCAAAGAACTTTTGTGATAACGTGCAGAGGCAGCGCCCTGCACAGGTGGAGCTCTGCGGTGTGGTACAGTTGCTGTGCTGGCCTCTAGCTGGCCTCCAGGGGGCATCCTGCCTCGTTGGACATGTGACGCTGCATCCTCCTCCTCCTCCTCCTCTCTCCCTTCAGGCACCCACGTGGAGTCAGTGACCTCATCATCCCCTCCCTCTTCACCACTAGAGCAAACCTGGCAGTAAGCTGCAGCTGGTGGAACACTACTGCCAGATTGCTGTCCTTCAGCATCCCCTCTCTCTGCGCGCACACTACTGACTTCCTCAAGCTGGGTATCATCATCCGAGCCTTCGAATCGTTGGGCATCCTCCTGGAGCATGTACCCAACACTGTGCTCAAACAGTTCGGGGGACTCCTCAGGAGGACATGGTGGGTCTAGGGAAGGGGTGGCTGATGATGCCATTGAGTACGCGTTGGCAGCTGCTCTGCCAGTACCCTGAGCCTGGGTGAGAGAGGATGAGGAGGATGAGGAGGGCTTGGTCATCCATTCTACCAAGCCTTCGGCATGATGCGGCTCCACATGTCCAGCTGCCGAAAACAAAGACAAGCGTGTCCCATGGCCACGTGCTGATGACGATGCACGACCACGTCCACGGCCAGCACTGTTGTCTCTAGAAACAGAGCCTGCCTGCCCTGTGTTCTTGCCTCGGCACGCTCTGCCTCTCCTTGGCGGTCTTCCAGCCATTGTAGTCGGTAGTGTATATAGTATAAAAAATAGAACTCCTATGTGTGCTCACAACACACTGTAGGTCCTATGGGTGCTGACACTAACACACTATAGGTACTATGTGTGCTGCTGACAAGAAAATATAGGAGCTCTGTTTGCTGCCACTAACACACTAGAAGTCCTATGGGTGCTGCTGAGAAGAAAATATAGGAGCTCTGTTTGCTGCCACTAACACACTAGAAGTCCTATGGGTGCTGCTGAGAAGAAAATATAGGAGCTCTGTGTGATGCCACTAACACACTAGAAGTCCTATGGGTGCTGCTGAGATGAAAATATAGGAACTCTGTGTGATGCCACTAACACATTAGAAGTCCTATGGGTGCTGCTGAGAAGAAAATATAGGAGCTCTGTTTGCTGCCACTAACACACTAGAAGTCCTATGGGTGCTGCTGAGAAGAAAATATAGGAGCTCTGTTTGCTGCCACTAACACACTAGAAGTCCTATGGGTGCTGCTGAGAAGAAAATATAGGAGCTCTGTGTGATGCCACTAACACACTAGAAGTCCTATGGGTGCTGCTGAGAAGAAAATATAGGAGCTCTGTGTGATGCCACTAACACACTAGAAGTCCTATGGGTGCTTCTGAGATGAAAATATAGGAGCTCTGTGTGATGCCACTAACACACTAGAAGTCCTATGGGTGCTGCTGAGAAGAAAATATAGGAGCTCTGTTTGCTGCCACTAACACACTAGAAGTCCTATGGGTGCTGCTGAGAAGAAAATATAGGAGCTCTGTTTGCTGCCACTAACACACTAGAAGTCCTATGGGTGCTGCTGAGAAGAAAATATAGGAGCTCTGTTTGCTGCCACTAACACACTAGAAGTCCTATGGGTGCTGCTGAGAAGAAAATATAGGAGCTCTGTTTGCTGCCACTAACACACTAGAAGTCCTATGGGTGCTGCTGAGAAGAAAATATAGGAGCTCTGTATGATGCCACTAACACACTAGAAGTCCTATGGGTGCTGCTGAGATGAAAATATAGGAACTCTGTGTGATGCCACTAACACATTAGAAGTCCTATGGGTGCTGCTGAGAAGAAAATATAGGAGCTCTGTTTGCTGCCACTAACACACTAGAAGTCCTATGGGTGCTGCTGAGAAGAAAATATAGGAGCTCTGTGTGATGCCACTAACACACTAGAAGTCCTATGGGTGCTGCTGAGAAGAAAATATAGGAGCTCTGTTTGCTGCCACTAACACACTAGAAGTCCTATGGGTGCTGCTGAGAAGAAAATATAGGAGCTCTGTTTGCTGCCACTAACACACTAGAAGTCCTATGGGTGCTGCTGAGAAGAAAATATAGGAGCTCTGTGTGATGCCACTAACACACTAGAAGTCCTATGGGTGCTGCTGAGAAGAAAATATAGGAGCTCTGTGTGATGCCACTAACACACTAGAAGTCCTATGGGTGCTTCTGAGAAGAAAATATAGGAGCTCTGTGTGATGCCACTAACACACTAGAAGTCCTATGGGTGCTGCTGAGAAGAAAATATAGGAACTCTGTGTGATGCCACTAACACATTAGAAGTCCTATGGGTGCTGCTGAGAAGAAAATATAGGAGCTCTGTTTGCTGCCACTAACACACTAGAAGTCCTATGGGTGCTGCTGAGAAGAAAATATAGGAGCTCTGTTTGCTGCCACTAACACACTAGAAGTCCTATGGGTGCTGCTGAGAAGAAAATATAGGAGCTCTGTGTGATGCCACTAACACACTAGAAGTCCTATGGGTGCTGCTGAGAAGAAAATATAGGAGCTCTGTTTGCTGCCACTAACACACTAGAAGTCCTATGGGTGCTGCTGAGAAGAAAATATAGGAGCTCTGTGTGATGCCACTAACACACTAGAAGTCCTATGGGTGCTGCTGAGAAGAAAATATAGGAGCTCTGTTTGCTGCCACTAACACACTAGAAGTCCTATGGGTGCTGCTGAGAAGAAAATATAGGAGCTCTGTTTGCTGCCACTAACACACTAGAAGTCCTATGGGTGCTTCTGAGATGAAAATATAGGAACTCTGTGTGATGCCACTAACACACTAGAAGTCCTATGGGTGCTGCTGAGAAGAAAATATAGGAGCTCTGTTTGCTGCCACTAACACACTAGAAGTCCTATGGGTGCTGCTGAGAAGAAAATATAGGAGCTCTGTGTGATGCCACTAACACACTAGAAGTCCTATGGGTGGTGCTGAGAAGAAAATATAGGAGCTCTGTTTGCTGCCACTAACACACTAGAAGTCCTATGGGTGCTGCTGAGAAGAAAATATAGGAGCTCTGTGTGATGCCACTAACACACTAGAAGTCCTATGGGTGCTTCTGAGATGAAAATATAGGAGCTCTGTGTGATGCCACTAACACACTAGAAGTCCTATGGGTGCTGCTGAGAAGAAAATATAGGAGCTCTGTTTGCTGCCACTAACACACTAGAAGTCCTATGGGTGCTGCTGAGAAGAAAATATAGGAGCTCTGTTTGCTGCCACTAACACACTAGAAGTCCTATGGGTGCTTCTGAGATGAAAATATAGGAGCTCTGTGTGATGCCACTAACACACTAGAAGTCCTATGGGTGCTGCTGAGAAGAAAATATAGGAGCTCTGTGTGATGCCACTAACACACTAGAAGTCCTATGGGTGCTGCTGAGAAGAAAATATAGGAGCTCTGTTTGCTGCCACTAACACACTAGAAGTCCTATGGGTGCTGCTGAGAAGAAAATATAGGAGCTCTGTTTGCTGCCACTAACACACTAGAAGTCCTATGGGTGCTGCTGAGAAGAAAATATAGGAGCTCTGTGTGATGCCACTAACACATTAGAAGTCCTATGGGTGCTTCTGAGATGAAAATATAGGAGCTCTGTGTGATGCCACTAACACACTAGAAGTCCTATGGGTGCTGCTGAGAAGAAAATATAGGAGCTCTGTGTGATGCCACTAACACACTAGAAGTCCTATGGGTGCTGCTGAGAAGAAAATATAGGAGCTCTGTTTGCTGCCACTAACACACTAGAAGTCCTATGGGTGCTGCTGAGAAGAAAATATAGGAGCTCTGTTTGCTGCCACTAACACACTAGAAGTCCTATGGGTGCTGCTGAGAAGAAAATATAGGAGCTCTGTTTGCTGCCACTAACACACTAGAAGTCCTATGGGTGCTGTTGGGGTGCAATGCTGTGCTAACAGCACTGCGGTTGGTACTACTGCAATACTGTACTAACAGTAAGCACGCACCAGACTAATCCCCAGCAGCAGCTAATAACACACTAACTGTGCAATCAGCAGCAATTAACGATCAATGACTTAGGTAGCAATGGTTTAGCAAAGAAATAGCCAATGGTTTAGCAAAGAAGAGCAAATCTTTCAGTATCAAGCAAAGACAGAATCAGCAGACTAATCTCTCCTAAAGCCGGAACTCATGTGACCGGGGCCGATGGCGTGGCGGCCTTTTAAATGGTGGGGCGTGTACTAAAGCCCCTGAGCTGTAATTGGCTACAGGCGTCCTGCCTGTAGCCAATTATTGCTCTCCGAGTTTCGGGCGCTGTGATTGGCCAAGCATGCGGGGTCACAGTGCATGCTTGGCCAATCATCAGCCAGCAATGCACTGCGCCGGCCGCGCCGGCCGCAATGCATTGCGGGGCCGCTCGCATCACACGAATGTGATGCGAACGGCCCAAATAGTTCTGGGCTCGACGAGCGAGCGAACGCCCGATGCTCGATTCGAACATGGGTTCGAATCGAGCACCGGGCCCATCCCTATTAGTGGTATAGGGATGAAAGAAGGGTGTAGAATAGATGTATGTTTTTGTTCCATGGTGACACTGTAGTAAACACATAGCATGGATGTCAGTGTGTCAGCGGGGGGTCATAGACACCAGTGAGTGGGTGCAGCACAAGTGCTGAGCTGTCAGGATAGGTATGCAGAGTACTGATAAAGGAATGGTGTTTGGCTTGGGCTGTGCTGACACAGACAGAGAAGTGCTAAGTGCTGTTCACAGACTTATATAATTGCTCCCAATGGGCCAAATGCCTAGTGATTAAAATGGAGATTGCTAATTTTCTTAGGTCAGACCTTATTCTGTATACCAGACATGTCAAACTCAATTGACCCAGTGGGCTGAATTAAGTGGAACAAATCTTTAATGGGCCATTGAGGACCTAATTCCAAAAGATTTAGGCCTCGGTCACAAGTACATACAGTCAGGGCCGGGACAAGGGGTGGGCAGGAGGAGAGGCTGCCCTGGGTGCAATGGTTTACTGCAGGAATGGGGGGGGGGGGAACCCTGACCCTAACCCTAAGGAAAAAAGAAAAGAGAAAGCGCCTCCGGGTTAGGAACTGTGTAATTTTTAATTTACAACAGGCACATAATCCACTTACATCATAGTTACTGTATCCGGTTCCAAATTGAAATACCGTATTTATCAGCGTATAATACGCACAGGCGTATAACACGCACCCTAACTTTAAGAGGGAAGTTTCAGGAAAAAAACGTTCCACAGCCCCCTGCATATAACACGCAGGCACAGTTTACCCTCTATTTTCAGGGTAAAAAAGTGAGTGTTATATGCCAATAAATACAGTAATTGATATGTGCAAATACAAATGTGTATATACATATATATTTTTAAATTATTATTATTATTTTTAACCTACCAAATTCTTACGCACTAGTGACACTAGATATAATGATTTTTTTTAAACTATTTTATCAATTTTATTTAATCATATGATCATTGTTTTTAAATACAAACTGATTGGTTAAAATTAATTAATTAAGAATAATCCAATCAATTGTTATTTATTACTATTTGTATGTAGTAGGTAATACCCTTCCCCATAGTTATCCTAGTAGTTATATTCCATAGTTATATTCCTTTGTCTTTATCCACCTTTACTATCATAATTGCAAACTTTTCCTGCCCTCTGGAGGATGAAGGTGAGAACTTCCTATTTCCGTCCACTAGATGGCAGATCTACCATAACTTATAAAAAGGCATCTATTATCCCTAAATCCTTTAAGCTTGTGTAGCGGGGTCCCCTTTAAGACTCGAGGACTACCTTGCCCAGAATCCCTTTCGGCATGTTTCCACCCCAGAGACTCATGGGAGGGGTTATAAAAGGAGGAGGCGAGGCTGGGCTCGGCCTCTTTGGGACACAAGACTTCAGTGACTGATCCTCCTGTGCAGATGTGCCAGAGTGCAAGGCCTGAAGCCTGAGGCCTTGCGCAGCACCAAAGAGCCTTCCACCCCACTGCGAGCCTGGGTGGTGGCATCTGACTTCGCTTATCTACAGCCTTGCTTGGATCGGGGACCCGATCGCTGGAGACACTGTGTGTGAGGACACAGTCGGTGGAAGTTCCCGGACTGGGATCGCGTCCGGAGGGGTGAGCGAGCGTATGCTCAGACCATATACTGTTTGTTGCTGATGTGCCTATAGACTGCCGTGGCCCACAAGTTTATATCTGATACTCTCACTGGAGATCCATATCAGAGCTGAACTCAGAGGTTCTTCCGTAAAGTGTTATTCTATTACAACCTTCCTACTGGATTACAAATGTTATTTTGTTATGTGCACCACCTTTAAAGACTTGCCGGTGAAGAAACCATCATCCCCTATAGACTGCGTTTTAGATATCTGAGCCAGGCCTGGCCAGTTAGTTAGTTCATTTAGTTGCTGCGCCACAGGGCGCCTAGTTAACGGTCGCCCACAGGGCGCACCTTTACTATTCCATTAGTGTATAAGTATGTATATTGCTGCAGGGCTCTGCAACCTATTTTATGTGAACTGTTACCACTGTTAACCCTTTTACCACAAATCTAAAGTAAATTAGATACCCCTTTCATTATTGCCTTGGTGTCTAAGTTTTATCATATAGTATAAGAATATTATTGCTGCCATTACTAACTGTGCCAGTAGGGGGTCGAGTAAATTTCCGGGGGTTGGCGGAGCTGTATTCAGGGCCCAAACTAAAGCTGCGGCCCTCTTAGTTGAAGGTATCGCTACACGTGGGGGTTCTCGTCCGGGATCCTGATACAGCAATTAAACGCCAGAGGTGCCGGCATGGACCCGCAAGCAATAGAAGAGTGGTGCAAAACCTCTAGGGCAGAGCCAAACAACTCAATAGTCATCAGTCTCCCAGGGGAGGAATGGAAGACTGACATGGTAGAGGAGTTAATGAAGTTAGTGTCCCCAGATCACACACCATGGGTGATAGATATAAAATCAGACCCAGACATTTCATATCAGTATGCACTGGTGGAATACGGAGACGGGATACCAGAGGCTTGCAAGTACAAGTGTGTAAAGATGCCAGACAATAGAACCTATAGGTTGGCGCCCACAGTAACTATAAAGAAGGAACCATCACAGATGGGATCACCGCAGGCTGTGGCCCGTACCTCACCAGAAAGAGGAGGTGGGGTGACACCCCCGGTAGCACCCGCACCTGCCACTGCTATATCACCAGAATTGATAAAGGCAATAGGGGATCTACTAATCAAATGTCAGAAGACAAACACGGTGCATGTGGAGACTAGCTACCGAAGACTAAAGACATTCTCAGGGAAGCTCCCTGTCCCTGCAGGGGAAGAAGATTTTGATACCTGGGTGGAGCAGGCATTACAAACAGTAGAGGCATGGGAGGTGCCTGAAGCGCAGAAGAGGCAACGAGTGATAGAGAGCCTCAAAGGCGCAGCAGCAGAAGCAGTGAAAAGCTTTCGGTTTGGGAATGCAGATTGCACGGCTCAAGACTGTATAGCCATGCTACAGGAGGAGTTTGGTCAATTGGTAAAGGTGACAGAGATGGTCTACCAATTTGAACACACTTTCCAACAACCAAGAGAGAAACTTTGTATGTTAGGAGACTGAACAGGTTGCTGTGCAAGATTGTGTTGAAGAAGGGAATGAAGCCCCAAGATACAGATACGGCAAGAATGAAGCAAGTCTTAAAGGGAGCGTTACGCTCGGATCCAGTCTGGTTGCACCTGAAAACCTTGGGAGGAGGAACGTTACTGACTTATGCTGACTTGATAAAAATCATCAGAGATGAGGAGGCGCTACAACAGGACCAGCAAATGATCAAGACAAATGTTGTCCCCGCACAGGTGCTAGTTAATCCAGTGATGACCCCTGAAAGAGACTCAGAGGTAGACACTCTAAAATCTCAAATGTCCAAGGTGTTAGAGATGTTGACCTCTCTGATGGCAAAAGACCCAGAGGGTCTCAAGAAAGAAGTACCAAGGAAGGAATTATTCCCAATTGCCTCAGCACCCGCATCTTTACAGGAATGGGGAGATATAGTCTGCTTTAACTGTGGAGGAATTGGCCATATTGCAGCTACATGTTCCAGTCCCAAGAAGAAGAAAACGGACAACCGCAAGCCGGCAGGAAACTTCAGAGGGCCCGGTGAAGGAGTCAACCGGGTGCCCATCACCTTCAGTGAGCTCCAAGCTGAATGCGAAGCAGAAGAAAAGAGGAGATAAAACACCTCAGAGGAAACGCAACATTCCTCAACAGAGATACACCCCAGAGAAAGGGGGCAAGACCCCTCAGAAGGGGCACAGCACTCCCCAGAGGGGGTGCACACCTAAGAAAAATAATAGTATCCCTCAGCGGGTCTGTACACCCATTGAAAGGGGGGGAATCAATGCATACCAGGCTCAAGAAAGATTAAAGTCCAAAGGGAATTGGACGAGAGAGAGTCCAAAAGGAAAGGGCCAGAAGAAGGCGACCCCTGCCAGGCCATATCCGGAGAAGCTGGTAGGCCCATCTCCTATAGTGCCCATTCAAGTGGAGGGAGTCTACACCAGAGCCATCTTGGATACTGGGGCACAAGTGACCCTGCTTTCCCGAGATTTCTACGATAAGCACTTGGGTCACCTGCCCATCCAGAAGATAGAGGAACTGGAAATATGTGGGATTGGAACCCAGAATTTCCCCTACGATGGCTATCTGCCCGTTAAGATTATCTTTGACCCATCTGTGGCTGGAAAAGCCGAAGTGTTTGACACCCTGGCAGTTGTGTGCCCTCGGCCGCCAGGAGCCAACAAGAGTTCCCTTATAATAGGGACGAACACGGACCTGGTCCGAAGACTCCTGACCCCTCTAGTGAAAGAGAAGGGGCCAGCGGCCACCAAGATCCACCCCATGCTGAAGACGGCCTATCAACGGCTGGTCCTAGAGCAGAAGACCCCTGGAGAGGGAATAGGGAAGGTGTGGAGACTTGGAAGAGAAGGGGTAGTGTTGCAGCCCGGCGAAGTAACTTGTCTCAGAGCCACTGTGAAGCTTACTTGGGAGCAGCCTGGACCCTTTGTCATGTTGGAATCCGACCCAAGGGAAGAGTCCCCCGGTCTGGAAGTGATACCAGAAGTGATTCCACTGAAGGCCCTGAAGAAGGCCCATTGTAGAGTTCCGGTGAGTGTTAGGAACAATACAGATGGCCCCATGGAAATCCCAGCCAGGATGCTGCTGGGCCAGGTGAGCCCTGCTGCCCCTGTTACCCTGTCAGAAGTCAAGGGGACAGGTGAAGGAGGAGATGCTTGGGAGAAGCTATCCATGGAAAACCAGAATCTGCCCAGGGCTTGGAAAGAGAGAGCCAAGGCCCAGTTGACCAGATGGGAGAAGATCTTCTCCAAAGATGAGTTCAATGTGGGATGTGCAAGGATTGCCACCCATCGGATCCGCCTCCAAGAAGATAAGCCCTTCAGAGAGAGGGTCAGGCGGGTCCCACTAGCAGATCTGGAGGATCTAAGGGAACAACTTGCAGAACTCAAGAGGACTGGTGTGATCCGGGAGTCTAGAAGCCCCTATGCCTCCCCGATAGTGGTGGTCAGGAAGAAGAATGGGTCATTGAGGCTCTGTATAGACTACAGGACCCTCAACAGGAGAACCATACCCGACCAGTACACCACTCCGAGGATAGAGGACGCTTTACAGAGTTTGTCTGGAGCCAAGTGGTTCAGCGTTATGGATATCAAGAGTGGATACTATCAGATCCCTTTGCACCCAGAAGACAAGGAGAAGACAGCCTTCATAACCCCAGTGGGGTTCTTTGAGTTTGATCGAATGCCCCAGGGACTGTCTGGAGCTCCTGCTACCTTCCAACATCTCATGGAGAAGACTGTAGGAGACATGAACCTTATTGAAGTCCTGGTATACCTGGACGATGTCATTGTCTTTGGGAGAACCTTGGAGGAGCACGAGGAGAGGCTGGAAAAAGTGTTGAGGAGACTCAGTGAGGAGGGACTCAAGCTTTCGCCTGAGAAGTGTCGGTTTTACCAGTCTTCTGTGAACTATCTGGGGCACATAGTGTCTGAAGAAGGGGTGGCCACAGACCCTGAGAAATTGGAGGCAGTTACCTCATGGCCAAGACCCACCACAGTAACAGAACTCAGATCTTTCTTAGGGTTCTGCTCCTATTACAGGAGGTTTGTGGAAGGATTCGCCCGAATTGCTAGACCATTGAATGAACTACTCAAGGCTGAGGGAGAAGAGGACGACTCAGGGCCCAGGAAGCCGGGAGAGTCAGTCAGAGATCAGTGGAACCAGAAATGTGAAGAGGCCTTCCAGGCATTGAAGAAGAGCCTAACCATTGCTCCAGTCTTGGCCTACGCAGACCCAACCAAACCCTATGAACTACACGTAGATGCTAGTCATGACGGTCTGGGAGGAGAACTTTATCAAGAACACGAAGGGCAACTACGACCTGTTGCCTACGTGAGCAGGAGCCTGACCCCCTCTGAGAAAAACTATCCCACTAACAAGCTGGAGTTCCTGGCCCTTAAGTGGGCGGTAGTAGACAAGCTCAAAGACTACCTGTATGGGGCGGAGTTCACTGTGAAGACCGACAACAACCCCCTTACCTACCTATTCACTACAGCAAAGCTGGACGCCACTGGACACAGGTGGCTGGCCGCATTGTCTGGATTCAATTTCAGCCTAAAGTACAGGCCAGGGATTGGGAATCGAGATGCAGACGCCCTGTCCAGAAGATCTCATGGTCCCACCCGTGACATGGAAGACTGGACTCAAGTGGCACCTGACGGGGTGCGGGCCCTTTGTCAAGGGGCTGAATTACAAGTGAGAGGAGGCTCAAGGGCGGAAGAGATAGGAGTTACCATGGTAGGAGTCCCCAAACAATACTGTGGAGTAACTCAACTGGAGGAAGACCATCTGCCAAAGCTGTCCAAGAAGGAGCTAAGATGTGACCAATTAGAAGACCCCATGGGGAAATTAGTTCTGGAAGCCCTGGAAAATCAGGATCCAAACAGACTTCTGAGTCACTCCTCAAAGGAAGCTCGCCTGTTGAGGAAAGAGTGGGACAGGTTACAGGTGCATTAGGGAGTGGTCTACCGAAGGGGCCCATCTGATGACCTGGAAGATAAATGGCAATTGTTTCTTCCGGAAAAACACAGAGAGACTGTTCTGATTGCCCTACATGACAATCATGGCCACTTAGGGGCGGAAAGGACCTTTCAACTTGTCAGAAGTCGGTTCTATTGGCCCTGCATGAGGGCAGAAGTGGAAGAGTACTGCCATTCGTGTGCACGCTGCATCCAGAGGAAGACTTTACCCCATCAAGCTGCCCCAATGGGCCATCTACAAAGTCAAGGCCCAATGGATCTGGTATGCGTTGATTTCCTCTGCCTCAAACCTGATCTGAGTGGACTAGGAAATGTTCTGGTGATAACCGATCATTTCACCCGGTATGCCCAAGCTTTCCCAACCAAAGACCAGAAGGCTTCCACAGTAGCCAAGGTACTTATGGACAAGTATTTTGTCCATTATGGGCTGCCCCAGCGACTTCATTCAGATCAAGGAAGGGACTTTGAGAGTCGACTGATCCGGAAACTCCTGGATTCATTAGGAATCAAGAAGACTCGAACCACACCTTACCACCCACAGGGAGATGCTCAGCCGGAGAGGTTTAACCAAACCCTGCTCCACATGTTGGGGACTCTGGAAAGTGAGAAGAAACAACATTGGAGCAAACACATAGCAGCTATAGTACACGCTTACAACTGCACCACCAGTGATGCTACAGGCTACTCCCCATATCGACTCATGTTTGGGAGAGAGGCGAGGTTGCCTGTGGACCTGGCCTTTGGCACTTCTTTAGACCATTCCTCAGCCACATCCCACAAAGGATATGTGGACAGACACAGCCTGAAAGTAGCTTATGAACAAGCTCAAGCGGCCTCAGATCAAAGGGGAGCCCGAAACAAAAGAAACTTTGACTCGAAGGTCCGGGTACAAGACCTGCAGCCCGGGGATCGAGTACTGCTACGCAATCTGGGGGTCCCTGGAAAACACAAACTTGCAGACAGATGGAGATCTGAACCCTATGTCATCTGTAGGAAGCTGCCGGGCCTGCCTGTCTACAAGTTGAAGACGTGGCATCGAAACCACCTGCTCCCACTTGCTGAGGCGGTCAGGATACCTCCAGTGAGGGACTCCCCTGAACCAGTCTCTATTCTGGATACCCCCAGGCCAAACACTCGGTCCCAGATCTCTCGGACTGAAGATACAGAAGCTTCTGAACTCAGTGGAGATGAAGAGAGAGAGCTTGACTGGCTGTGGCCTTCCCCAACTCAAGGAACTTCTGCTATAAATCTTCCAACTACTGAAGACACTATAGATGGACAACTGAATGCAGAAGCCGCTGAATTCATCCCATCTAGTCCTTCATCGGATTATTGGGAAGATGCCTGTGATGTTTACCCTGAACAGGACCCTAGAGACTCTATGTATCCCTCGGCTCCTGAAGCAGATGTTACAGAGCCTGCCGTGTTGCCTGAGCCTGTTACAGAAGAATAGCCTGTGGCGCCAGAGCCAGAAACCCCAAGGAAACAAAGGGCTCGCAGAGTCATAAGGCCTCCCAGAAAGTTGACCTACCCACAAATGGGGAAGAGCTCAGAAGATTCTGTGGTCACTGCTAGGAGGAGTGTAGAGAATCCGGATCCCTCCACTGTACATTTGGTAGAGGGCAACCCCCACTCACTCTCTGGCACAGTTAGGCAGGCCACTCAGGATAGTGTGACCTGTGGGCAAGGGAATCCAACCCCTCGGTTTTGGTGGGAATTCCCTATGCCAACCTCTTATGCAATGTTGTCTGGGGTTGTACGCAGTGTGTGCTAAAAGTTTTCTTTGGGGACCAAAGAATTTAAGTGGGGGGAGTGTGTAGCGGGGTCCCCTTTAAGACTCGAGGACTACCTTGCCCAGAATCCCTTTCGGCATGTTTCCACCCCACAGAGTCATGGGAGTGGTTATAAAAGGAGGAGGCGAGGCTGGGCTCGGCCTCTTTGGGACACGAGACTTCAGTGACTGATCCTCCTGTGCGGATGTGCCGGAGTGCAAGGCCTGAAGCCTGAGGCCTTGCGCAGCACCAAAGAGCCTTCCACCCCACTGCGAGCCTGGGTGGTGGCATCTGACTTCGCTTATCTACAGCCTTGGTTGGATCGGGGACCCGATCGCTGGAGACACTGTGTGTGAGGACACAGTCGGTGGAAGTTCCCGGACTGGGATCACGTCCGGAGGGGTGAGCGAGCGTATGCTCAGACCATATACTGTTTGTTGCTGATGTGCCTATAGACTGCCGTGGCCCACAAGTTTATATCTGATACTCTCACTGGAGATCCATATCAGAGCTGAACTCAGAGGTTCTTCCGTAAAGTGTTATTCTATTACAACCTTCCCACTGGATTACAAATGTTATTCTGTTATGTGCACCACCTTTAAAGACTTGCCGGTGAAGAAACCATCATCCCCTATAGACTGAGTTTTAGATATCTAAACCAGGCCTGGTCAGTTAGTTAGTTCATTTAGTTCCTGCGCCACAGGGCGCCTAGTTAACGGTCGCCCACGCGGCGCACCTTTACTATTCCATTAGTGTATAAGTATGTATATTGCTGCAGGGCTCTGCAACCTATTTTATGTGAACTGTTACCACTGTTAACCCTTTTACCACAAATCTAAAGTAAATTAGATACCCCTTTCATTATTGCCTTGGTGTCTGAGTTTTATCATATAGTATAAGAATATTATTGCTGCCATTACTAACTGTGCCAGTAGGGGGTTGAGTAAATTGCCGGGGGTTGGCGGAGCTGTATTCAGGGCCCAAACTAAAGCTGCGGCCCTCTTAGTTGAAGGTATCGCTACACTTGAAAAAGGAGCGCGCCTAGTAATCTATAGCGCATGCTCCGAAACGTCGTCGCTACCACTGCTGCTGCCCGTGACGTCATCGTGCATAACGCTGCGCTCCAAGCCTCGTTCCCAATGTCCTCACCATCCGGATTTCCTGGTACACTAACGGACGGAGACAGAGAGGTATAGGAGCATTTTCACAGTTGTCATCTAGTGCGGATTGACGCCACATGATGGGCCAGAGAAAGGACTCTTTTGCTGGATATATAGTAACTATGATGTAAGTGGATTATGTGCCTGTTGTAAATTAAAAATTACACTGTTCCTAACCCGGAGGCGCTTTCTCTTTTCTTTTTTCCTTTTACATATTGGAGTCTGCTCTCATCTCCCCGCTGAAAGCTTGCCCTGGAACATGGACTTTGTCTGATTTTTATATATAGGACTCATATTCCCATTCCTGTCCGGTTCTTGTTTCTATCCACCTAAAGTGTCTTTACACACTCATTAATAACACAAAAAGGACTTGTGTAACAGACTTTTTTAGCATTGCTCTGGTTTACAGCGCCACTATCCTCTGTTTGTCTCTAACCCTAAGGGAAAGGGAGGGGGGTGCAGTTTGGCATCTTTGCCCTGGGCGCTGGATGACCATGGCCCGACACTGCATACAGTGTACACCTGTGTGAGGGCCATATTTACCTGCACAGAGATGAACAGGTGTTTGTGCATCCCCGTACAGGCAGTCCAATTCATGTCAGTGTGGATGCAAGGGCTGCATAAACACAACCACTGCTCCCAATTCAACATCTGTGCGGGTACGTGGCCCTGAGTGCACTGTCTAACTATAAAAATCATGCACAGTTTTTGGCAGCAGCAGATAAACTGATCTTCTTCAGCATTGATATAAGCAATCCGGAGAATATGCTGTCTCAATACTTAGGCCTGGTTCACAGTTTGCTTTTGATCTGGTTCTGCAGAGCTTTTTGTGGTGAGTTTTGTGTTCTTGACCTGTTTTTCATGCTTTTTTGATACAATTCGCGCTTTTATGCCAGTCTGTTGTTGGGCAGATTAAGTAACACAAAGCGCATAAAAAAACACACTTCATGCTCTTCTGCAGCGTCTCCGTTGAAGTCTATTGAACCAAAAATGAAATACAAAAAAATTCCGCGCCGCCTAGTGGAATAGCAGCTCACACAACCAGTTGAAAATGGTGAGAACAAACAAAAACAAAAAAGTGTAGCGCTAAACTAAATGAGGACTGCACTTTGATCAAGTGCAGTATAAACAGTGATATGTGATTAAACAATCAACATGACATCTAACACAGATATGTGAAAATGTTCAGATAATCCACCGTGATGAAAATTAAATCAAACAATCCACCGTGATGAGAATTATATAACATTGAAAATCATCAAAAAAATACTGTCACATACATTACATACATTAAATGACAATATAATAAATAATTATTAAATGGTGAATGACAATCAAAATAATAGTGCTCCCAAAAAAACTTGACGTGAAGTGACCACCACCAATCGATTGTAGAAAAGGCTTACCGGAGAGAGTGGACCCCAAAAACATACGTTCAAAGGGTCAACCAGGCAAGGGTAAGCCACTGTGAACAGCAAATCCTCAGCAACAATTCAAACGGGAACCACAAGCTTCAATCCAGGATGGAAAAAAGTAATCGCTCCTGTCCGAATGTGCGATGAAACTTACGGACAGTGTCCGATTGGGACCAGGTAGTGTTACCAGATGAGTTGCAAAAAAGTAAAGGAAAGAAAAGGCACATAGCGTGATACTGTATAAAAGGGTAATTTAATGTAGGTAGGAACACTTACATTTAAAAGAGTATAACAGCGCTTGTCACATAGTCAAAAATGGCAACAGTAAGGTCTCCCGACGCGTTTCGCATCCTAATGCATCATCTGCAGATGATGCATTAGGATGCGAAACGCGTCGGGAGACCTTACTGTTGCCATTTTTGACTATTTGACAAGCGCTGTTATACTCTTTTAAATGTAAGTGTTCCTACCTACATTAAATTACCCTTTTATACAGTATCAAGCTATGTGCCTTTTCTTTCCTTTACTTTTTTGCAACTCATCTGGTAACACTACCTGGTCCCAATCGGACACTGTCCGTAAGTTTCATCGCACATTCGGACAGGAGCGATTACTTTTTTCCATCCTGGATTGAAGCTTGTGGTTCCCGTTTGAATTGTTGCTGAGGATTTGCTGTTCACAGTGGCTTACCCTTGCCTGGTTGACCCTTTGAACGTATGTTTTTGGGGTCCACTCTCTCCGGTAAGCCTTTTCTACAATCGATTGGTGGTGGTCACTTCACGTCAAGTTTTTTTGAGAGCACTATTATTTTGATTGTCATTCACCATTTAATATTCATTTATTATATTGTCATTTAATGTATGTAATGTATGTGACAGTATTTTTTTGATGATTTTCAATGTTATATAATTCTCATCACGGTGGATTGTTTGATTTAATTTTCATCACGGTGGATTATCTGAACATTTTCACATATCTGTGTTAGATGTCATGTTGATTGTTTAATCACATATCACTGTTTATACTGCACTTGATCAAAGTGCAGTCCTCATTTAGTTTAGCGCTACACTTTTTTGTTTTTATTGAACCAAAAATGCATTGTTTTGTATTTAAAAAAGTCACTGACCCTTTCCAAAAAATGCAGCGGCTGAAAAAGCATAGATTTGAATGTGTCCCATAGGAAACCATGTTAAATGAACTTTAGTACATTTCTGTAAAAAGCACCAAAGAACGTATAGGTGTGAACCAGGCCTTAAAGGGTATGTGAACAGAGGATGACTTCCATTACCAGGGGTAGGGTCCCTTCATGGGATGGGAAGAGGATGTTTCTGCAGTCTGTACTGGCTCTGTACCTATACTTCTCTCAGGAGTGTATGTATGAAGGAACTTTCCCTGAGCCATCCCTCATCATCTGGAAACTGACCCTGTAGTTACCAGCGGGTTCCTCTCCCTACCATTTACTCACCAGAAGCATGCTAAAATAACAAGTGTTCCCCATATTTAAAAGGTTCCTTCACCCAAGATGGCCACCAAAGTCTCTCAAAGGTTCTGTGTCCAATCAGACTACCTTCCTCTCTCAAGGCACTGTAACCTCTAAGACAGCGGTCTCCAAATGGAGCTAACTGCACCTGCCTACCCGTGGACAGCTCCAGCATCCCTGTTTTCAATTGATGCTTGTGTAGTGTGACTGAGTTGGTCAGAGGTTCCCGGGGAAAATGCCAGGGTAACTTGCAATAGAGAGGGAATGTAATTGAAGGACGCTGGAGGGAAACCACCAAGCCAAAGGAACGAGTTATGCCGCGTACACACGGTCGGAATTTCCGATGGAAAAAGTCAGATGGAAACTTTTCATCGGATATTCCGACCGTGTGTATGCCCCATCAGACTTTTCCCATCCCCGGACTTAGATAGAGAGCAGGTTTTAAATTTTTCCGTCGGAAATTCCGACTGAGTTTTGCCCGTGGCAAAGTCCGGCCTTGTGTACGCGGCATTACTATAATCTAAACATACTGATTTTTTTTCAATCTTTTTAATATTGTGTTTCCATTACCCACCAGAGAGTCAGCAGATCAGGTATAACAATATTTTTCCTTTCACTTGGCTTTGATGTTTCTGCAGTGTCCAGCATAGGAGCCCCAGGCCTCTCCATCGTATATTACCAAAGAAAACATTCCCTGGAAATCAAGGTGTGACATGACACAGGATGAGGTGCTCCTCACAGTTCCGGTGTTTTGAGCAATAGTTGTATTCCAGACAAAGTGTATGAAAGAATAACTCCACAGATAAATGGTGGTTCAGAATTAGGTGAGCTTGCTGGGCTCAATTTCCATCCTGATTATTGAAGCAAACTATCAGGATATAAATAAAAAATGTGTGTAAAGATTTAGTTTGTAGCACTACCCTTGTAGGGGCCACTGGTAACAGACTGTACTATTCCTGCACAGCCAGGCAACACACATTTTTCCACTTGCAGCCAGACACAAGAAGTCAGTCCCGTAACTTGGTTTTGTTGGTTTTATTAGTGGATAACAACTTGAATAGGGTGAATGGATTAATAACAAAAGTCCGGTACAGACTAAGGGCCCTGGGCCCTTCTGGAAAGTATCACAAACTTGAGGTAACAGATTATCCCCTGCTCCAGAGATCTCTCAGGGTAAGGACGAAGGGATGGGACGAAGGGATGAAGCACAACGCTGTCCCTCCAGAAAGTTTACTATGTATGGCAGACCCCTTGTAGTGTCCCTGATGTACTCACTGTCCTCTCCTTGCTCATACTGCTCCCAGGTGGTGATCCCAATCACACCGTACTGCAGACAGGATCCTTCCTGAGCCAGTCCGAGCCTCTGGCTGGTGGGCCCCCCTCCTAAACCTAGAGGGCCCCTAAAGGTCACAAACAGACTCCTCAGCACCCCATTTTCCACCCGACTCCCCCTTGCCAGCAAGACTCATCCTTATTTAGCGCTGGCTTAGCCACCATGCCAGGCCCACTGCCTGGGGATTGGCTAAACTGCCCCAAGTATGTAAATAAACCCTCCTGGCCTCCGCCCTCCAATCTCCAGAACGTTCTTCAACTTTCCAGAACCAGGGGTAGGCACCAGAGACTTGCAGGTATGAGTCATCCAGTCCTGAACTCAAATAAACCCTGAACCAGATTCTGTGACTCAGACTTAACCATGAGCCAAACTATATTTTGCTTGCTCTCACACTAGTAGCACACTATAGGGTACTACACCTAAAGGGGAGGACTTGCATAAATCACTTCTTAGGCTCGGTTCACATCTATGTATGTTGCTTTTGAGCATTTCTGCAGTGTTTTTTGCTGTGCTTTCTGCATTTTTGTACACAAGTTTTCTACGCATTTTAGATGCGTTTTGCATTTTTTTTACGCTTTTCTTTTTATTTGTCCACGTTGATGTTGGGCAGTTTAGATAATGCAAAACGTGTGAAAAACGTGCTAAAAACGCACTACATGCTTTTCTTCAGCGCCTCCATTGAAGTCTATTGAACCAAAAGCGCAAAAAAAGCACAGTTTTGCATTTAAAATAGTCCCTGACACTTTCTAAAAACGAAGCGGCTGAACAAAGCATAGATGTGAATGTGTCCCATAGGAACCCATGTTAAAAAAATTATGAAAAAATGCATTGGTGGGAATAGAGCCTAAAGCCCCGTACACACGGTCGGACTTCCATCTGACTTTTCCGTGTTTTTTTGTCCGAACGGAGTTGGTCGGGAACACCCATAGCATACACACGCTCAGACTTTTCTGCAAACTTTCCCAAAACTTTTTGAAACATCACGTGGTTTTTCTGCTCTTTTCTGCTCTTTACCGCCACCCTTTGGTCAACTTCTGCTATTGTTGGTTGATTTTAACATTAGTTGTTTTGTCCATCGGACAAAAGTCCGATGGTTTTCTGTACACACGGTCGGACTTTGCTCCATCTGACTTTTGTTGGGTAAAAGTTTGTCCGTTTGCAGACCCAACTTTTGTCAGATGAAAACAAGAAAAAAGCAAAAAAAGTTTGTCCGATGGAGCGTACACACGGTCGGATTGTTGGTCCAACTTGCTCAAAATTAAGTTTGTTGGGCAAAAGTCCGACCGTGTGTACGGGGCTTTTGGCTCTATTCATATCTAAGCATGTTGCTTTTGAGCATTTCTGCTGTGCTTTTTTGCTATGCTGTCTGCAGTTTTTACCAGTATTTTTCTGCAATTTGCCTCCTGTTTTTTTTTTTTTTATGCCTTTTTGTTTTTGGGGGGGGGGGGGGGTTGGAATTTGTTGTCGGGCAGATGTAAAAACGCAAATCATGGTAAAACACGGTAAAAAGGCACTACATGCTTTTCTGCAGGCTCTCCATTGAAATCTATTGAACCAAAAAAAGCAGCGTTTTGAAAAGTCCCTGACCCTTTCCAAAAACACAGAGGCACGAAAATGCATTGATGTGAACGTGTTCCATAGGAATCCATGTTGAAAAAATGTTCTGCATTTCTGCAAAAATCATGGAAAACGCATTGGTGTGAATGGAGCCTTATAATCTTCTTAGGCAGGCCATACATGGTGTGAATTTGCACAATTCTCCCATCGATTCCCCCCATCTATGGCCGACCTTTGTGCTATCATCCTATTTATGTATATAGAGGAAATTGACTTTAAAAGGCATAACTATTACATTCTGTGACCCCCATTAGGGAGATTCACCCTCTCTATTTGTCCTGTTTATTGTTATCACTGAGAGGGAAAATTTGGGTTGTCAACAGAACAGGAATAGAGGAGAAATCTTCCAAAAGGGACACTAGTTCTGATGACAGCTGGGATTCCAACACTTTGGCAGGATTTCTTCTCACTTCCTGTTTGAGTTGTGGGAAGGGAAGTGAAGGGAAATCTCCCCAGTGGGGCACAGATGCCCAAAAAACTGACTGGGGTTATATCCTTCTCTTACTGCCCATCCAAAATGAAAGAAAAACTCTCTATAATGTCTCTATATTGGCAGAACTACATGTCCCATGAGAACTTGTGATCTCCTTACATAGCGAAGGAAGTTTATAGCAGAAATATAAAAAAAAGCTGCCGTGAGGGACAGAAGTGACTGAAAGTAACATGCTAGAAAACAAAATATAATGTAATTGTGGCTGTGTTCTTTTTAAAAAGACTTTAGTGTTATTAAATACCAAAGTGGTATTAAACAGAAAAGCAATCCTTTTTTTATTGCAGCTTACCAATTCATATATAGGATAACTGCATTTGTTTTCTTTTTTGGGCTTTCTTTCTTTTATTTCACCCAGTTACCTGGCCAGTACATTTAAAAGAACAAGCTCTCTTCCAGATGTGTCAGTTTCAGGGATGAGACAAACCATTTACTATGGACAGGAGTGCTTACAATGATGCACTTTTATTTATGTAAAATGTTGTCCCAGAAGGACAAGAAGAAAAAAAGTTGTTTGCTGTAACTGCGTATAAAGTGTGAGTTGGAGTTTGGCTTTAATTTGTTAGTGTATTTAAATTTGCTGGTACATCTAACGCTCCCCTCTCCCCTAGACTGACAATGCTGATGTCCAAAGGTGCCACCTGTGCTTCTTCATTCAGAGTGAGGGCGCTCTAATACAGAAGGTGTGTTACTGGCCTGAAAACAGATGGAAAAAAGCCTAGTGCCTCGTACACACGCTCGGGATTTCCGACGGGAAAAAGTCAGTCGGGAATCCCGACGGGAAAAAAGAGAGCTGGTTCTCTTTTTTTTGCCGGCAGTTTTTGGCAGTTTTCCCGTCGGAAAAACTGCGAGGGAGCATACACATGGCCGGGATTCCCGGCCAAAAGCTCTCATCACAGTTTTCCCGTCAGAAAACCCGGTCGTGTGTACGAGGCATAGGGCTCTGTTCACATCTTGGCATTCTGAATCGCGGTAGAATTGCGCAAACAGAATCACAGGACTCCTGTCCCCCCAAAAAAGTACAAGAACTTCTTTTGGGCAACAGGCGTCTCGTGATTCTGTTTGGGTGATTTTACTGTAAATGTCACCCGACGAATCGCGGCTAAACCGCGCCGCCGATGGGGGTGCCATTGGAAGTGACGGGATCGCACGGTCGTCCCGTGATTTTCCGCTATTTCGAATCGCGGGCAGAATAGCGTCAATTCCGTTCTCGATTTGGAATGCTAAGATGTGAACAGAGCCTAATGAAAACGAATGCAGCACTACATTTAATTATTGGTGAGCTGCAATATATGACTTTTTTGGTTTTGGGTTTAGTACCGCTTAAACTACTTGCCGACCAGCCGCTGCGGTTGTACTGCGGCAGGTTGACAATGCGGCGGGTTGATATCTTAGAAAAGTGGGTAGACAACGCATCCTCATGTAACAATTAATTTTCACGCTGGTCCTGAGGAAGCAGATGAATTCCATGAAACGTGTTAACCTGGGACAATACATTTCTACAAAAAATGTAATTAAAGTGGTTAGCAGAACAGGCTCCTGATCTTGTGAACACTATGCCAGCCAAAAACATTGATCATGTGACCGAGAAGCTGCCTCCCAGCATTAATACCCACAGGTCAAGGGCTGGCGGTGAGGGGTTAAATAGATGGATTACCCAGGTGTATTTTAAATCATTTTAAATACACACATGTACGAGGGGCACAGCAGGGAGTTATATTTACACAGCAGAATCATTTCACCACTTTCTACACTAAACAACATTGACTGTACATTATCATTTCTTTTTATGGAGCTTTTTCATGATGTCTAATATAGCAGTATTGGTAGGATTTCATATGAGGGTTGTCAGGGGTAATAGTCTGTGGATTCTGTTACCAACATGTAAGAATGTGCCCACCATACCACATACATGGATGGCAGTATACAGTGTTCCTGTAGGAGTTGCTGTGTGCGGGTTCATTTATGTTATTTGTGGTCTTTCCTGTCTGCATGTGAGCCGCCACGAGTAATGTAATTGTATTGTAAATTATAGGGAACTAGTGCTTCCAACATACATTTTACTATAATCCCATAATGTTTTGTAGCGGGGTTCCTTTAAATGCCCTCGAACTACTGTTCCCAGAACCCCACTGGTTCCCAGGATGTTTTGCTTCTGCCCCAGAGACTCATGGGTGGGGATATATAAGGAAGGGGCGAGGCCTGGCTCGGCCTCTTTGGACACGGGACGGCAGAGACTGATACACCTGTGCGGACCTGTGCTGGGTAAGGCCTGAAGCCTGGGGCCTTCCGCAGCCGACCAAAGAGCCTTCCACCCCACTGCGAGCCTGGGTGGCATCTGACATCTCTACTTACAGCCTAGATTGGATCAGGGACCCGATCGCAGCAACCGCTGTGGGCGAGTGAAGTCACAGCCGGTGGAAGTCCCGGACGGAGATCGTGTCCGGCGGGTGAGCGAGCGTAAGCTCATTCCCTAACCTGTTTGCTAGTACTGTGCCTATAAACTGCCGAGGCCTACTACCTCATGTTAAAGACTCTCACTGGAGATCCACAGCAGGACTGATCCAGAGGATCTCCAGTGAAGTGTTGTCAGTTATCAACTTTCCCTTTTCCTGGATTACAATTGTTGTTTATTCTTAAGTGCACCACCTCTACAGATGCCGGTGAAGAATCCATCATTCATACAGGACTGAGTTCTAGAATTAGGAATCAGGCCTGATTCATTAGGGACCTAGTTTAGTTATTGCGCCACAGGGCGCCTAGTTAACAGTCGCCCCACGTGGCGTCTCCTTATTCACCACCCCCCCCCCTTCTCCATGGTGTAGTGTGACTGATATTGTAATATTGCAGGGCTCTGTGAATATTCTAATGGTCAAGTTGTTATCACTGTTCATTCCCTTTGCATAGCTGAAAGTAAAAATCTGTTATTCCTTTATAACTACTCCGTGTCTGAGTCTCTCATAAAGTATAAGTATTAAATGTGTATACCCCTAGACTAACTGTGCCAGAAAGGGTTGAGTATATTGCCGGGGGTTGGCGGAGCTGTACTCAGGGCCCAGACCAAATCTGCGGCCCTCTTAGTTGAGGGTAACGCTACACGTGGGGGTTCTCGTCCGGGATCCTGATAGAGCAGAAAACCCGCCAAGAGGTACCGGCATGGACCCGAAAGACATCAGAACGTGGTGTGGAGTAGCTAAGACAGATCCAAGCCAGTCAGTGGTCATTAACATGCCCGGTCAGGAATGGTCGACCGAGACGGTGGAAGGATTAATGAAGTCAGTGACCCCAGATGGTACACCGTGGGTGATGGGAACAAAGTTAGACCCAGACACCTCACACCAGTGTGCACTAGTGGAGTATTCGGATGGGAAGCCAGAAGTTTGCAAGCGCAAATATACGCAGACGTCGGATAACAGATCTTATAGTCTGGCGCATGCTATTAAGAAGGAGCCACCCCTAACGGGACCACCGCAGACTGCGGCCCGTACCTCACCAGAGAGGAGAGATGGAGCGACACCTCCGGTGACGCCTGCACCTGCCACGGCCATATCACCTGAACTGATAAAGGCGTTAGGGGACCTACTAACAAACTGTCAGAAGGCAAGCACGGTGCACGTAGAGACTAGCTACCGGAGACTAAAGGCATTCTCGGGGAAGCTTCCCGTCCCTGCGGGGAGGAAGATTTTGACACTTGGGTGGAACAGGCATTACAGGCAGTAGAGGCATGGGAGGTGCCTGAGGCACAGAAGAGACAGCGAGTCTTGGAAAGTCTGAAAGGTGCCGCGGCAGAAGCGGTGAAGAGCTTCCGGTTTGGAAATGAAAACTGTACAGCTCAAGATTGCCTGGCCATGCTGCAGGAAGAGTTTGGTCAGCTGGAGAAGGTGTCAGAGATGATCTATCAATTTGAACACACTCTCCAGCAGCCGAATGAGAAACTGTCAGAATATGTTAGAAGGCTGAACAGGCAGTTATGCAAGATTGTACTGAAGAAGGGAATGCTGCCCAAAGATGCACGCATGAAGCAGATCATGAGGGGAGCGCGGCGCTCAGACCCGGTCTGGCTGCACCTGAAAACCTCAGGAGGAGGAATGTCACTAACCTACTCTGATCTAATAAAAATTATTAGGGACGAAGAGGCGCTGCAGGAAGATCAGCAGGTGGCCAAGGCGAATGTCACACCTGTACCAGTGTTGGTCCATTCGGTCAAGAGCCCGGAAAGAGATGCGGAGGTTGACACTTTGAAATCGCAAATGGCCCAAGTGTTGGAGATGCTGACCTCTTTGATGGAGAAAGATCAAAGAAGACCAGAGAAACCAAGCCCAAGAAAGGAGTTGTTTCCGAACACCTCAGCACCGGCCTCCCTACAGGACCGAGAAGAGGTGATTTGCTATAACTGCGGAGGGAGTGGCCACTTTGCTAACGTATGCTCCAGCCCAAAGAAGAAGAGAACAGATAATTGCAAGCCGGCGGGAAACTCCAAAGGGCCCCGGTGAAGGAGACAACCGGGTGCCCATCATCTTCAGTGCGCTCCAAACTGAAAAAAAAGGCCAAGAATGGAGGAGACAAAACTCCTAGGAGGAGGTATAGTACCCCCCCACCAAGATGTACCCCAGAGGGAGGGGGCAAGACCCCTCAGTGGAAATACAGCACCCCGAAGAAGGAACATCCACCTAAGAGGAACAATATCATCCCTCAGCGGGTTTGTGCCCCCATTGAGAGGGAGAAGGTCAATGCATGCCAGGCTCAGGGAAAATTAAAGTCCAAAAGGAGCAGGGCAAGGAAAAGCCCAAAGAGGAAGGTGACCCCAGTCCGGCCATACCCAGAGGAACTGGTGGGCCCGTCTCCTACTGTGCCCATTCAAGTGGAAGGAGTCTATACTAAAGCTCTTCTGGACACCGGAGCACAGGTGACTTTACTATACCGGGACTTCTATGATAGGCACTTGAGTCATCTGCCTATCCAGAAGATAGAAGAGCTGGAGATATGGGGACTTGGAACCCAGAGTTTCCCTTACGATGGGTACCTGCCCATAAAGATGACTTTCGACCCATCTGTGGCTGGGAAGGCTGAAGTGTTTGACACCTTGGCAGTTGTGTGTCCTCGGCCGCCTGGAGCCAGCAAGATTTCCCTGATCATTGGGACAAACACGGATCTAGTCAGGAGACTCCTGACCCCTCTAGTGAAAGAGAGAAACCATTCAGCCACCAAAATACATCCCATGCTAAAAACAGCCTACCAACGACTGGTCTTAGAGCAGAAGACCCCGGGAGAGGGGATAGGGAAGGTGTGGAGACTTGGCAGAGAAGGAGTAGTGCTACAGCCCAGAGAAGTAACCTGTCTTAGGGCCACTGTGAAGCTTACGTGGGAACAACCTGGCCCCTTTGTCATGCTGGAATCCGACCCAAGGGAAGAGTCCTCAGGCCTGGAAGTGATACCAGAAGTGATTCCGTTCAAGGCCCTGAAGAAGGCCCATGGCAGAGTTTCGGTGAGTGTTAGGAACACTACGGGAGGGCCCATGGAGATTCCTGCCAGAGTGTTGCTGGGCCAGGTGAGCCCTGCTGCCCCGGTCACTTGGTCCGAAGTCAAGGGGACGGGTGACGGAGGAGACGTTTGGGAGAAGCTGTCCGTGGAAAACCCGAACCTACCCAGGGCTTGGAAAGAAAGAGCCAAGGCCCAGCTGACCAGATGGGAGAAGATCTTTTCCGAAGATGAATTCGATGTGGAGTGTGCAAGAAGTGCCACCCATCGGATCCGCCTCCAAGAAGATAAGCCCTTTCGAGAGAGGGTCAGGCGGGTCCCCCTGGCAGATCTGGAGGATCTGAGGGAACAACTTGCAGAACTAAAGAAGACTGGTGTGATCCGGGAGTCTAGAAGCCCCTATGCCTCCCCAATCGTGGTGGTCAGAAAGAAGAATGGATCGTTGAGGCTTTGTATCGATTACAGGACTCTCAACAGGAGAACCATCCCTGACCAATACACCACGCCAAGGATAGAAGATGCCTTACAAAGTTTGTCTGGAGCCAAATGGTTCAGTGTGATGGACCTCAAGAGTGGGTACTATCAAATCCCTATGCACCCAGAAGACAGGGAGAAGACAGCCTTCATAACCCCGGTGGGATTCTTCGAATTCAATAGGATGCCTCAGGGTCTGTCTGGAGCTCCTGCCACCTTTCAACGCCTTATGGAGAAGACTGTTGGAGACATGAATCTTATAGAAGTCCTTGTGTACTTGGACAATGTCATTGTCTTCGGGAGAACCTTGGAAGAACATGAAGCCAGGCTGGAGAAAGTATTGAGAAGACTCAGCGAAGAGGGACTTAAGCTTTCCCCCGAGAAGTGTCGGTTCTACCAGTCTTCTGTGAACTATCTGGGGCACATAGTGTCTGAAGAAGGGGTGGCCACAGATCCTGAGAAGTTGGAAGCAGTCACCTCCTGGCCACGACCCACCACAGTAACAGAGCTCAGATCCTTCCTGGGATTCTGCTCCTATTATAGGAGGTTTGTGGAGGGGTTTGCTCAGATTGCCCACCCGTTGAATGAATTGCTAAAGGCCGAAGGGGAAGAGGATGACTCAGGGCCTAGGAGGCCTGGTGAGTCAGTTCAAGATCAGTGGAACCCAAGGTGTGAAGAGGCCTTCCAGGCCCTGAAGAGGAGCTTAACCACTGCCCCAGTCCTGGCCTACGCCGACCCTACCAGACCTTATGAATTACATGTGGATGCCAGCCATGAGGGTCTAGGCGGTGTGCTCTACCAAGAACATGAAGGACAACTGCGACCAGTGGCTTATGTGAGCAGGAGCCTGACCCCCTCAGAAAAGAACTACCCCACTCATAAGCTGGAATTCCTGGCCCTCAAATGGGCGGTAGTAGACAAGCTAAAAGACTACCTGTATGGGGCAGAGTTTACTGTGAAGACAGATAACAACCCCCTGACCTACCTCTTCACCACCGCAAAACTAGATGCCACCGGACACAGGTGGTTGGCCGCATTGTCTGGATTCAACTTCAGTCTGAAGTACAGACCAGGAGCTGGAAATAGGAATGCAGATGCCCTGTCCCGGAGGTCTCATGCCACAACAAATGACTGGGAAGATTGGACCCAAGTGGCACCGGACGGGGTGCAGGCCCTTTGTCAAGGGGCTGAATTCCAAGCCAGAGGAGGCTCCAGAGCAGAAGAAATAGGGGTTACCATGGTAGGAGTCCCCAAACACTATTGTGGAGTAACTCAACTGGAGGAAGACAACCTACCGAGACTGTCCAAGAAGGAGTTGAGGTGTGACCAATTGGAAGACCCCATGGGGAGATTGGTCCTCGAAGCCCTGGAGAATCAGGATCCCAACAAACTCCTACATCACCCCTCAAAGGAGGCTCGCCTGTTGAGGAAGGAATTGGACAGGCTGCAGGTGCATCAGGGAGTGGTCTACCGAAGGGGCCCCTCTGATGACTCAGAAGATAAGTGGCAGTTATTCCTTCCAGAGAAGCACCGAGAGACTGTACTAATTGCCCTGCATGACCATCATGGTCACCTAGGGGCAGAAAGGACCTTCCAGCTTGTCAGAAATCGGTTCTATTGGCCCTGCATGAGGGCAGAAGTAGAGGAGTATTGCCATTCCTGTGCACGATGCATTCAGAGAAAGACCCTACCCCATCAAGCTGCCCCAATGGGCCACTTACAGAGTCAAGGCCCAATGGATCTGGTATGCATTGACTTTCTCTGCCTCGAACCCGACCTGAGTGGATTGGGGAATGTTCTGGTAATAACCGACCATTTCACCCGCTATGCTCAAGCTTTCCCAACCAAAGATCAGAAGGCATCCACCGTGGCCAAGATACTTATGGAGAAGTATTTTGTCCATTACGGACTACCACAGAGACTCCACTCAGATCAAGGAAGGGACTTTGAGAGTCGGTTGATCCGAAGACTTTTGGATTCATTGGGAATAAAGAAGACCAGAACCACGCCTTACCACCCACAAGGAGATGCTCAGCCGGAGAGATTTAACCGGACCCTGCTCAACATGTTGGGAACCTTAGAAACAGAGAAGAAGCAACACTGGAGTCAACACATATCGGCCCTAGTACATGCCTATAACTGTACCACAAGTTACGCCACTGGCTACTCCCCTTATCGACTTATGTTTGGGAGAGAAGCAAGGCTACCCGTGGACCTGGCCTTTGGCACTTCTGTAGACAATACCTCAGCTACATCCCACAAGGGATACGTTGACAGACTTAGACGTAGCTTGCAGGTGGCCTATGAACAAGCCCAGGCGGCTTCGGATCAAAGGGGAGCCCGCAACAAGAGATATTTCGATCTGAAGGTTCGAGTGCAAGATCTGCAGCCCGGGGACCGAGTACTGCTACGCAAACTGGGGGTCCCTGGAAAACACAAGCTTGCCGACAGATGGAGATCTGAGCCCTATGTCGTCTGTAGGAAGTTGCCCGGTTTGCCTATCTACAAACTAAAGCCAGAAGGAAAGGTGGGTCCACTGAAGACGTGGCATTGAAACCAACTGCTCCCACTTGCTGAGGCAGTCAGAATACCTCCCGTGAGAGACTCCCCTGAACCGGCCTCTATCCTGGATACTCCTAGGCCGAGCACTCGGTCCCAGACCTCTCGAGCTGAAGATGGGGAGGCCTCTCAATTGAGTACAGATGAAGGTGGAGAACTGGACTGGCTGTGGCCTCCCTCGACTCTGGGAACGTCCGCCATAGATCTCCCAAATGGAGGGGATACCCCAGATGCAACGCTGAATCCGGAGGCTACTGAATTCATACTCTTCAGTCCCTCAGCTGATTACTGGGAAGATGTTCCTGACACTTGCGCAGAGGAGGACCCTAGAGATTCCATACGTCAGTCGACTTCTGAATCAGAGGTTCCAGAACCAGCAATGTTACCTGAACTTACTTCTGAAGAAGAGCCTGTGGTGCCAGAGTCAGAAGCACCAAGAGAGCAGAGGGCTCGCAGAGTCCTCAGGCCTCCCAAGAAACTAACTTACCCCCAAATGGGGACGAGCTCAGAGGACTCTGTTGTAACGGCTAGGAGAAGTGTTGAGAAACCTGATCCCTCCACTGTCCATTTGGTGGAGGGCAACCCCAGCTCACTCTCTGGCACAGTTAGGCAGGCCACTCATGGTAGTGTGACCTGTGGGCAAGAGAGTTCCATCCCAAAGTTTTGGTGGGAATTCCCTATGCCAACATCATACTCGACACTGTCCAAAATGGTAAACAGTAATTGTTGAAGTTTATCTTTGGGGACCAAAGAGTTTAAGTGGGGGAAGTGTGTAGCTGGGTTCCTTTAAATGCTCTCGAACTACTGTTCCCAGAACCCCACTGGTTCCCAGGATGTTTTGCTTCTGCCCCAGAGACTCATGGGTGGGGATATATAAGGAAGGGGCGAGGCCTGGCTCGGCCTCTTTGGACACGGGACGGCAGAGACTGATACACCTGTGCGGACCTGTGCTGGGTAAGGCCTGAAGCCTGGGGCCTTCCGCAGCCGACCAAAGAGCCTTCCACCCCACTGCGAGCCTGGGTGGCATCCGACATCTCTACTTACAGCCTAGATTGGATCAGGGACCCGATCGCAGCAACCGCTGTGGGCGAGTGAAGTCACAGCCGGTGGAAGTCCCGGACGGAGATCGTGTCCGGCGGGTGAGCGAGCGTAAGCTCATTCCCTAACCTGTTTGCTAGTACTGTGCCTATAAACTGCCGAGGCCTACTACCTCATGTTAAAGACTCTCACTGGAGATCCACAGCAGGACTGATCCGGAGGATCTCCAGTGAAGTGTTGTCAGTTATCAACTTTCCCTTTTCCTGGATTACAATTGTTGTTTATTCTTAAGTGCACCACCTCTACAGATGCCGGTGAAGAATCCATCATTCATACAGGACTGAGTTCTAGAATTAGGAATCAGGCCTGATTCATTAGGGACCTAGTTTAGTTATTGCGCCACAGGGCGCCTAGTTAACAGTCGCCCCACGTGGCGTCTCCTTATTCACCCCCCCCCCTTCTCCATGGTGTAGTGTGACTGATATTGTAATATTGCAGGGCTCTGTGAATATTCTAATGGTCAAGTTGTTATCACTGTTCATTCCCTTTGCATAGCTGAAAGTAAAAATCTGTTATTCCTTTATAACTACTCCGTGTCTGAGTCTCTCATAAAGTATAAGTATTAAATGTGTATACCCCTAAACTAACTGTGCCAGAAAGGGTCGAGTAAATTGCCGGGGGTTGGCGGAGCTGTACTCAGGGCCCAGACCAAATCTGCGGCCCTCTTAGTTGAGGGTAACGCTACAGTTTCATAACACTTCTAAACTATCCTTCATTTCCCATCTAATCATCCTTGAAACGTGAATTCACTCTAGTGCGGAAGAGAAGAAAAAGGGAGTGTTTGGTCAGATCATCCACCTACATGTGGTCATTTCTAAGAAAAGATTGAAAAATAGAAGGAACCATTTTTTTTTCTTGAAATTTTTCATGTTTTCTTTTTTTTTTTTCTTTTTCATGTTTTCACTTTTCTTTTTCATTTTTCCTTATATTTCCCTTATTTATTTATTTTTCTTTTTTCCCCCCCTTTTTTTAATTTTCCCTTTTTACCTTTGTTTTCTTTTTTCCCTTTTTTTTTCTTTTCTCCATTAAGATAATTTAAAGCGTAAGTAAACCCATCCATAAAACAGTTTAATTTCTGGCACATGCTGGAAATGTAACGCTCCCATTGGTTGTGCTCTCAACCAAACTGTCAAATGATGCAATGACTGGTGTCATAACTAGGGTTGTCCCGATACCACTTTTTTAAGACCGAGTACAAGTACCGATACTTTTTTTTTATGTCATGTGACAGTGGCACATGTGTCAGTATTTTTTTTTTTTTACAATTTTTTTTTTTTACTATTTTTTGTTATGTTTTTTTTTACAATGCTTTCTTTTTTTTTTGGGGGGGGGGGGGGGAGTGGATGGTGTCAGTGTGTTTTTTTTATTTTTTATTTTTTATAATTTTTTACAATTCATTTTTTTTTTTTATCATTTATTGCAATGTTTTGTTTTTGTTTTTTTAGCCCTGCTGGGGGGCTTTGGTGAGATATCAGGGGTCTTGGTAGACCTCTGACATCTCACCTTTGAGACAGAGAAAGGAACTAGGGACACAGATTCCCCAGTCCCTTTCTCGGCAGCCTCTGCTGCACTGAAAATGAATGGACAGGAGACAGAAGCTCCTCTCCATTCATAAACTGAAGCATCGTAAATACCAGTTACGATGTTTCAGTTTTGTGAATGGACAGAGTCAGTGACCACTGGTTTACCGGCTCCTACCTCCCCTCTCCAACCTGACAGATCGAGGACAGATGGGGCACGGAGGGGGAGACATGGAGTGAAGCGCGGACAGGGAGAGCAGCACAATGAAGGGGGACACGGAGGGGGACACGGAGCAGGGACTGGAGGAGGATACAGTCAGCGATGATCGGTGCGGCTTTGGGGGGAGTTGCAAGCACCGATCACCGCTGTAAAAGATTTCACTAAAGCAGCTGAAAAGGGGGGGGGGGGGGGGGTCCGGGGAGAAGTAGTCAGGCTTTATAGAAATCTTTACAGGGAGATCGGTGTTTGTAACTCCCCCGGCCGCACCGTTCATCCCTGGCTGTAAAAGTATCGGGTGAAGCATCGGAGCATTTGCCAGAGTACAAGTACTCAGGCAAATGCTCGGTATCGGTCCCGATACCGATACTAGTATACTAGTATCGGTATCGGGACAACCCTAGTCATAACTGATCACATGTGCAGCATCATGCAGTTATAGATTAACCCCTTAACGACCGCTCACGGCATATATACGTCGGCAGAATGGCTCGTACAGGCACATCCACGTACCTGTACGTCCCCTTTAACTGCGCGTGCAGTCATCCCCGTGAGTCTGACCGCGGGTCCCGCAGACTCGATCGCCGTGGGGATCCCCGCAATCGTCTCACGGAGGGATGGAGTGGGGAGATGTTAGTGTAAACACAACATCTCCCCGCTCGCCTACTGACAATGTCAGCGATCTCCGCTCTGTGTAATCAGAGCGGAGATCGGTGACGTGTCATTCGTAGCCACGCCCCCTAACAGTGAGAATCACTCCCTTAGGCACACTTAACCCCTTCATCGCCCCTAGTGGTTAACCCCTTCACTGCCAGTGTCATTTTTACAGTAACCAGTGCATTTTTATTGCACTGGTCCCAAGAATGTGTCAAAAGTGACCGCTGTGTCCGCCATAATGTCGCAGTCACAAAAAAAATCACTGATCGCCGACATTACTAGTAAAAAAAATAAAAATAAAATAATAATAATAAAAATGCCATAAAACTACCCCCTTTTTTGTAAACGCTATAACTTTTGCGTAAACCAATCAAACGGCAATTGCAATTTTTTTACCAAAAATATGTAGAAGAATACGTATCGGCCTAAACTGAGGAAAAAAAAAAAATTTTTATATATTTTTTGGGGATATTTATTATAGCAAAAAGTAAAAAATATAGATTTTTTTTCAAAATTGTCGCTCTATTTTTGTTTATAGCGCAAAAAATAAAAACCGCAGAGGTGATCAAATACCACCAAAAGAAAGCTCTATTTGTGGGAAAAAAAAGGCGCCAATTTTGTTTGGAAGCCACGTTGCACGACCGCGCAATTGTCAGTTAAAGCGACGCAGTGCCGAATCGCAAAACGGGGCCTGGTCTTTATGCTGCGTATTGGTCTGGGGCTTAAGTGGTTAAACAGAGGCAAAGATGGCAGCTTCATGGCTGAAAACGATAGGGGGGTTTACTTCCACTTTAACTAAAGGCCTCCAAACATTCCATCTGGACCTGCTTCTTGATAAGACTCTCAGATTTATTAAAGCGTTACTAAACCTAGGACCCTGAAGTCACTATATCTGGTCTCCCACAGTACACCGAACATGGAAATATTTTTTTTTTACTAAATATATATGCGCAGTCATGTTGGAACAGGACAGGGCCATCCCCAACCTGTTCCCACAAAGTTAGGAGCAGAAATTGTCCAAAATGTCTTGGTATGATGACACCTTAAGAGTTCCCTTCACTGGAACTAAGGGGCCAAGCCCAACCCCTGAAAAACAACCCCACACCATAATCCCCCCTCCTCCAAATGATTTGGACCAGTGCACAAAGCAAGGTTCATAAAGACATGGATGAGCGAGTTTGGGGTGGAGGAACTTGACTGACCTGCACAGAGTCCTGACCTAAACCCAGTGTTCATTTTGGCAGCAAATTTCGATTTAGTTTTAGTCTTAAGCTGATGTTTTTTCCATCGGATATACAATGAAACTGTCTTCCATCAGTCTTGCCCACACGCCATCAGTCAAAAAACGGACCGTTTCAAACGCGGGTGACGTAAAACACTCCGATGAGCCGAGAAAAATTAAGTTGAATGCTTCTGAGCATGCGTCGACTTGATTCTGAGCATGCGTGGGTTTTTTATCCGATGGATTTCCACACAGACGATCGGATTTTGCTATCGTTTTTTTTTCCCATCGGATAAATTTAAAACATGTTCTATTTTTCACACTGATGGAAAAAAGACCGATGGGGCCCACACACGATCGGTTTGTCCGATGAAAAAAGTCCATCGGACTGTTTTCATCGGTAAAACCGATCGTGTGTACACGGCTTTAGTCTTTTGACTAAAATGGCATTTTAGTTTTAGTCCCGTTTTAGTCTTCTGCAATTGTTTTAGTTTTAGTCGACTAAATCTCCAGTATATTTTAGTCGACTAAAATCATTATATTCTACTAAAACTAATTTTAGTCGTAAAAAATCAAATGGGTGTAGTTAGATTGTAATGCATTATTTAAGCATTTCCCTAGAATTTCCAAACTCATTAAAAACTACCTGCTGGAGTGAAAAATCGAATCTGTTATTATTTATGGTGTTTAGGTTTGAACATGCACTGCAGACCAGAGTTAATTTTGACGTCAAATTTCAATTTAGTTTTAGTCATTCTCTTTTGACTAAAATGCCATTTTAGTTTTAGTCGTATTTTAGTCATCTCAATTGTTTTAGTTTTAGTCGCATTTTAGTCGACTGAAATAGTATTCATTTAGTCTAAAAAAAATGTTTTAGTCAATGAAATTAACACTACCTCAACCCGATAGAACACCTTTGGGATGAATTAGAGTGGAGACTGTGAGCCAGGCCTTCCCGTCCACATCAGTGCCTGACCTCACAAATGTGCTTCTGGAAGAATGGTCAAACATTCCCATAGACACACTCCTAAACCTTGTGGACAGCCTTCCCAGAGGAGTTGAAGCTTTTATAGGTGCAAAGGGTGGACCAACTCAATACTGAACCCTACGGACTAAGACTGGGATGCCATTAAAGTAATGTGCGTGTAAAGGCAGGTGTCCCGATACTTTTGACAATATAGTGTATGTTTCTATGACTGACTGTGAAATCTTTACATTTAAGTCCCCAGCTCCACCCATAGCTGTATTCTCCATTTATTTAACATACCACTGTAGCGGCCTCCTCACTCCCCTCTTTCTCTTCAGCTCGTCTGTCTCTTGTCTAGGGGTACCTCCAGAGGGGAAGGGAGCGGGAACACCACGCCTGGCCTTCACCACAGATGTCAGTGTGATATAAGCAAAGTTCTTTTATCTTCGGGTCAGTGCTGTGCACCTGGAGCCTCCACCGAGAGTTACCTTGAAAAATGTCTGTCAGGAAATGAGCCCCACACCATTAAAGTTCAACACTCCTTTATTCTTCTCGAATGAACACAATCAGTTGAACTCCCTTGTAGAAACAGAACAGAAAAGGAGGTGTGGATGCGAGTAGGCCCAGACACAATGTGTTCTCCACTTTCCTCCCTGAAAGTGGGCTGCGGTCTCCGAGCGAGGGGGAATTTCCTTCCAGGCGGTCTCCGATGAGAGACTCACCCGTCACTGGCAATCTGCTGCACCAGGTCTTCGAGTGAGGAGCTCCCCCCGGTCCATTACGCCTTCCAGATTCGGGTACCCACTCCCGGGGTTCCCTAGGATCTCCTTCCCTCGCGGAACTCCGTGTTGGGCACTGAGCTCCAGACCTCCATCCGAGTACCTCACCCCAGGCTAAAGGTGCCTGGGATGGAACACGACCTCCGGCTGTTCTCTAGGCCTAGGCCGCCTAGAGAACCGACACAAACCACCGCCCACAGGCTGAAGGTGCCTGGGACTCGACCCCGTGACAAAGATGGCCGGCCCCTTTATACCCTCTCCCAGCAAGCACGGCGGGTTCCCCGCCCCACTATACCACTGCCGAGGGAGGACAAAAAGGAGGTACGGCACACAGCAATGATTCAACCCCAGCCCTGGGCGACAGCGCCACCTGCTGGGCTGCAGGGAATTACACATCACTGATGTCTCTGCCAAGTTCAAATTTACACCTGGGAAAGTATATACCCGCTACACCACTTTTTAACGAGCGCTGTTGGAATAGAATTTTATGATTGTTTCAACCCACCTGCATTCACAAAAAACGGTATAATGCGTTTGTTTTGGTCTGTCCCCAAATTAGATTTTGGCAGACATTATAAAATACCTCCCAACATGTGCAGTACCTCCATTGGGTTATTTTAGTGTAATTAGCCCCTTTTTTTTAGACTCTTGTCAGCTCGCTGATTTGTCCTACAAAGCGGCATATTGTCTACACGTGAACACCTTCCTCTGTGTCCCATCTGGAGGCCAGACATTAGTAAATATCATTAGCAGGGTTCACATGACTGCAATCAGAGCTGACCCCACTGCAGCACTCTGCTTTGTATCAACACGGGAGCAGCAAGAAAAATATGGAGACTTTTGCACTTTTATCACGGAGAACAAGTTCACATGTGTGCAACCTGTGAAGGTCAAATCTGGGGCTCTGCATTCAAAGTTCTGTATAGTGATGCCTCTATTACCATATCTGAGAGTTTTTTCATGGTTCACAAGGTATATTGTATAACACAACCCAGCGCAGAAGAGTGGACACAATGAATGAGTGTTGTGGCCACACACTGATACCATCAGCACAGTGGTGTACAGGGCTGGACTGGGACCAAAATTTGGCCCTGGACTTCATCCAGACCGGCCCACTTTAATTCAATAAAATGCTGCCCCCCACCCCCCCAAAAAATCACGCCCACTAAAAGGCCCCTACATCCATTATTGTATATCATGAGAGGGTGAGCGAGAGGGGAATGAGAGAGAGAGAGAGAGAGGAAGGGTTGAGGGAAAGGGGATGAGAGGGGGTGGGTGAGGGAAAGGGGATGAGAGGGGGTGGGTGAGAGAGGGGGGTGAGTGTAAGAGAGAGGGAGTGAGTGTAAAAAAAAAGGGGGTGAGTGTAGGACCCCTTACACACTGAGGCGTTTTTCAGGCGCTTTTGGGCTAAAAATAGCGCATGTAAAGCCCCTGAAAAACGCCTCCGCTGCAGTCCCAGTGTGAAAGTCCTCCAAGCAGCATCTTTGGGGCGGTGGAGGAGCGGTGTACACTTCAGCCCATTGAAATGAATGGCTGTGAGACAGAGGAGGGGGCTGTGAGACAGAGGAGGGGGCTGTGAGACAGAGGAGGGGGCTGTGAGACAGAGGAGGGGGCTGTGAGACAGAGGAGGGGGCTGTGAGACAGAGGAGGGGTCTGAGAGACAGAGGAGGGGTCTGAGAGACAATGGGAGGGAACTGAGAGACAATGGGAGGGAGCTGAGAGACAATGGGAGGGAGCTGAAATACAGAGGAGGAGCTGAAATACAGAGGGGGAGCTGAGAGACAGAGGGGGAAGCTGAGAGACAGTGGAGGGGAGCTGAGAGACAGAGGAGGAGAGCTGAGAGACAGAGGGGGGTCTGAGAGATAGAGGGGAGCTGAGAGACAGAGGAGGGGCTAAAAGAGGGGAACTGAGAGACACGGGAACTGAGAGACAGAGTGGGGTCTAAGAGACAGGGGGGTCTGAGAGACAGAGGGGGGAGCTGAGAGACAGAGGAAGAGCTGAGAGACAGAGGGGGGACTGAGAGACAGAGGGGGAGAACTGAGAGACAGAGGGGTAGAGCTGAGAGACAGAGGAGGAGAGCTGAGAGACAGAGGAGGAGAGCTGAGAGACAGAGGAGGAGAGCTGAGAGACAGAGGAGGAGAGCTGAGAGATAGAGGAGGAGAGCTGAGAGATAGAGGAGGAGAGCTGAGAGATAGAGGAGGAGAGCTGAGAGATAGAGGAGGAGAGCTGAGAGACAGAGGGGGGACTGAGAGACAGTGGGGGAGCTGAGAGACAGAGGAGGAGAGCTGAGAGACAGAGGAGGAGAGCTGAGAGACAGAGGAGGAGAGCTGAGAGACAGAGGAGGAGAGCTGAGAGACAGAGGAGGAGAGCTGAGAGACAGAGGAGGAGAGCTGAGAGATAGAGGAGGAGAGCTGAGAGATAGAGGAGGAGAGCTGAGAGACAGAGGAGGGTTCTGAGAGACAGAGGGGGGTTCTGAGAGACAGAGGGGGGTTCTGAGAGACAGAGGAGGGGTCTGAGAGATAGTGGGGGGGCTGAGAGACAGAGGAGGGGGCTGAAAGAGGGGGACTGAGAGACAGAGGGGGGGACTGAGAGACCGAGGGGGCAGAGAGACAGAGGGGAGGACTGAGACAGACCACATAGCACTGTCCCTTTCTGCAGTCCCTCCTCTGCTCACCTCTCCGCTGTCTCAGTGTTCTGGCATGTTTGTGTAGGATGCCAGGTACCTGATGGCCATCAGCGGCAGCGCCGAGTCTCCCTCTTGATCCAGGGGGTGCTCACACTGCTCTGCTATTTACAGCGGCGCATGTTCTCTTCCTCCGGGCTCCCAGTCAGCCTGCCCTCCGGCCCCGGCCGCATGATTCCTGGAGCAGAGAGGAGAGGAAGGAATCGAGGTTCTGGGAGCGCCGGGGTGGCCGTGCTCGCTACTGTCCGCCTCTTCGGTGGTCAGGGAGGGGGTGGAGCTCTTCTCCCTCGGAATTTTACATCCAACTGCCCTCCTCGATGGCCACCTTTCCCGAATCCCCGCCGCTGTTTGCTGCCACGCTCCCGCTGCCGCAAAACTGCAAAAAAAAAAACGGCCCACAACAACAAAAAAAATATATATATATATATTTTTTTTTTTCTTTTTACATTTTTTTTTTTTTTGTGAGGGTCGCTGTTTGCTGCCACGCTCCCGCTGCCACCAAACTGCATAAAAAAAACGGCCCACAAAAAAAAAAAAAACGGCCCACTGAGCCATCGGCCCACCGGGAAACTCCCGGTAGTCCCAATGGCCAGTCCATCCCTGCTGGTGTAGTGGTTAGCACTTTCAACTAACAGCAAAAGGGTCGCTGGTTCAAATCCTGACCACGACACCATCTGCCTGGAGTTTGCCTGTTCTGTCTGTGTGGGTTTCCTCCGGTTTCCTCCCACACTCCAAAGACATGCTGGTAGGTTAGTTGGATCTTGTCCAAATTGGCCCGGTATATATGTGTACGAATGTGTGTCCCAAGCGTGTCGAGATTCTACAGGGTTAATGACCGCACTAGCCAAGCAGACACTGGCTGCAAAAAGCACCTTGAGGCAATTCAGTTTGCATTTGTAGCGTTATACAAGTCATTCATCATTGATGTAAAAGTGGTTCTAAAGGCAGAAGGTTTTTACTCCAATGAATTCTCTGCATTAAGGTAAAAACTTGTGTGCAGCAATGCCCCCCCCCCTTATACTTACCTGATCCTGATCTCGATCCAGCGCTGTGCACAAGAGCAGCACCGCTGCTCTCTCTCTTCTCACTGGCTCAGAAGCAGCAGCAGGAGCCATTGGCCATTGGCTCCTGCTGCGGTCAGGGGCGGATCCAGGGGGGCAACGGGGCAATATTGCCCCCTCCGAGAATGCAGATGAGAGCAGGCAGCTCCGCAGGTGACAGCGCGGGCAGCTCTGCGATTCCGTGGGCGGGTGGCTCCATGATTCCGTGGGGGCCGGCGGCTCCGTGATTCCGTAGGGGGCCGGCGGCTCCGTGATTCCACGAGTGGGCGGTTTCACGAGTCCGCGGGTGTGCAGCTCCGCGGGCGAGATGGCACTCGGTCAGTGAGAGGGCGGGTGAGAGAGGGGGTAGCTGGGCGGCTCGGTGTGTGACCGCTGCTGGCCAATCAGGGAGCCGGCAGTCAGGGGAGCAGACAGATGACATCATCTCCCACCACCCGCCCTCACTGTGCAGGCAGCCATGGGCAGCAGAGAGATTACATCATCTCTCTGCTGCCTGACTTTGGGACAGAGCACCTTAGCAGGAAAGTGACACAGCAGGTGACAATCTGTAACGTGTGGCAAGTGACAATCCGCATCTGGTGGCAGGTGAAGTGGCAAGTGACAATCCACATCTGGTGGCAGGTGACGTGGCAAGTGACAATCCGCATCTGGTGGCAGGTGACGTGGCAAGTGACAATCTGCAACGTGTGGCAAGTGACAATCTGCAACGTGTGCCAGATGAAGTGGCAAGTGACAATCCACAACGTGTGGCAGGTGACGTGGCAAGTGACAATCCGCATCTGGTGGCAGGTGACGTGGCAAGTGACAATCCGCATCTGGTGGCAGGTGACGTGGCAAGTGACAATCTGCAACGTGTGGCAAGTGACAATCTGCAACGTGTGCCAGGTGACGTGGCAAGTGACAATCCGCAACGTGTGGCGGGTGACATGGCAAGTGACAATCCGTGACGTGGCAAGTGACAATCCGCAACGTGTGGCAGTTGACGTGGCAAGTGACAATCCGCATTTGGTGGCAGGTGACGTGGCAAGTGACAATCCGCATTTGGTCACAGGCGACGTGGCAAGTGACACACTCGGAGCTCCCACTGATTCTGCATTATGATGAGTTGAACTATTTCTTTTTATAGTACAATGTAATAATAGAAATAATGCGCTTCAATCATCCTGAGACCAGAATAACACTGGCGCCGTGATGATTGAAGCACCAATACCAGCCATTTCCCCGATAAATTGCCCAAAAAAACATATTTTCTGGCGGTGCCCCTCCTGAGACTGGATTCTGGATCCGCCCCTGGCTTCTGTCAAATACAGCCAGTAAACTTACCTCCCAATTTTTTGACATGGGAACGCAAGACACCTTTTAGCAAATGTATATAAAGTGCATTTTATATACAATTCTATAGATCAGACCAGAATGAGGGACAAATGAGGAGGAAAGAGGGACAGAGGGACATTGCTCCAAATCAGGGACAGTCCCCCGAAATCAGGGACCGTTGGGAGCTACGCAATAAGGAGGGGGCATTCCCAAGCCACCCTGTGCGTGTCAATGTACACACAGAGCGTGGCTCAGGAACGAGCCTGTATGAGTGCCCCCATAGCAATCTGCTTGCTTGATAAGGGGTTTCACCCTGAAATCCCTCCTCACCTCTCCGCAACTGTGTCCATTGGAGGTAGCTGCATCACAGTTGGGGCTCAACTTCATTAACCTGTATATGGTGTGGTGGCAGGGGGTATCGCCTGTAGAATGCGACATGCCTTTTTTTGTGGTCGTATGTATTGGGCTGTTTACGGCCATTTCCTTGTTTGTGTTAAAATGTACCTAGACCATGTGTTTTTTGCTGCCTGCTAATGCCCATGTTAGGCCTTGTGCACACTAGGCGCTCTTGAAGGAAAGCAGCATTGATAAATTGCACCCGAAGCTGTGTTTAGACGTGTTCAGATGTGTCAAAAGTTTGGGCATTTATTCATTTTATTGGCCATAATAAAGTATAACTAAAGGCAAAACTTTTTTGTTTTTGTTTTGGATAGTGTACTGTAAAGGGATTAGTATGCTTTTTGGTTTTCTTTGCTGTCCCGGTTAGGCCCCATGCACACGAGACGCTGTTATTTGCTGTTAAATGCGCGTTCAGAGGCAGTTGGACACTTTTTTCACCTGCCCCTGAACCCATTCAATGTTATCCTATGTGTCCATGCACACACTCTCTTTTTTTGGCGTTTACAAGCAGTTGCGTTTAACCTCGTTTTTCCAGAAGCAAAAAAATGGGTTCAGACGCAAAAGTTTTCCACGTTTCAGACGCTAAACGCGGCTAAAGGCTGCATTCACACCTGAGCGTAGCGCTTCGAGCGTTTTTACCGTTGTTTACCGAATTTGCGCCCGTCGAAGCGCTCGTTGTCGCGCTAGACGCTTGAATCGGGCGTTTCCATTACATTCTATGACTCCTAAAACGCCCAAATCTGCCCGATTCAGGCAACAAAAAAGGGTCCGGAACTTGTTTGAGCTTCAGGCGTTTGGCTTCAGGCGTTTTTGAGTGGAGATGTGAACCATCTCCATAGAGAATAATGGATTTTTTCCCCTCTAGCGTTTTGTAGCTTCAGGCTTAGGGCTACAAAACGCTCAGGTGTGAATGCAGCCTAAACGCGGTACCGGCGTTTTGCCGCGTTTGCGTTTATAAGCGTTTTTAAAGGTGACCTATTTTTTAACATTAGAAATCTCAAAAATGATGGCAAATGATGAAAAACTATTAAAAAATATAAAAGAAAACTGTAATTGCTTGCATTGCATTGTGGACAATCCACAACTTGTGGCAGGTAACGTGGCAAGTGGACAATCCACAGCTTGTGGCAGGTGACGTGGCCAGGTAACATGGCCAGGTGACGTGGCCAGGTGACGTGGCAAGTGGACAATCCACAACTTGTGGCAGGTGACGTGGCCAGGTGACGTGGCACGTGACGTGGCCAGGTGACGTGGCAGGTGACGTGGCAAGTGGACAATCCACAACTTGTGGCAGGTGATGTGGCAAGTGATACGCTAAATACAAGTACACTGCTGCTCTCTCAGCTGCTGATACTCACTCTGGTCTCACAAACTGGCTGAAATTGTTAAAATGTACTGTTTATTGAGCTTAGGGAGGGTCTATGATGAAACGCTTATAAACGCGGTAAAACGCAGCTAAACGCGCGTTTTGAACGCCGGTTTCAGCGTTTAAAAACGTGTGTTCAGCAGAGTTTGCACCTGCGTCTCGTGTGCATGGGGCCCTTCTCTATTTGTCCTGTTTACGATTATCATTGAAGGTAAAAGAAAATCCCAAATTTAGGTTGTCCTCAGAAAAGTGATAGAGGAGAAATCTTCCAATGGGGACACTAGTTCTGGTGACTTGGGGGTTCCTCAAGGAGTTCCCTTAATTTGCAGGGATCCCCTCTCGCTTCCTGTTTGGCTATGGGACAGGAAGTGAAGGGAAATCTCCGCAATGGGAAACAGATGGTGAAAAAAATCTGACAGAGGTTATAATCCTCCCTTGCTCTATTCAAAATGAATAAACGTTCAAGTGCTAAACACGCCTAGTGTTTAGACACGATAACTTGCATTTTGGTGTGTCAAGCAAAACAGGTGTTTGACAGCTGCAGTGTGCACAAGGCCTTAAAGGGGCATTATAGAAGGGCAAAACTGTATCAATGAACAAAAAAAATTTGATTAAAGCCCAACTCCAGGATTTAGAAAATAACCCCCCCGCCCAATGAAGATTGCTGGTTCAACGACAAAGGTGAGTATCAGATCAAGTGGGCTGCACTGAGGAAGATGATTGCAGTCATTAAAGGACAACACGTACTAAAGGTACTGTTGTCTGTAGCACCCTCTAGTGTGCTAATAGTGTGAGTGTAGGGAAATGTATAGCCTGAAACCTAGTGAGTCTGTAATTGGGTGAGGGTTATTAAAGTTCAGGGCTGGGTGGCTCATACAGGCAGCTCTCTGGTGCCTCCCCCGGATTCTAGAAAGTTGGAGAACATTCTGGAAGCTGGAGGGTGGAGGCTAGAAGGGCTGTCCTGCATGTTTAAGGGAGCTCGGCCATTCCCCAGGCTGTGGGCCTTGCAGGGACCATGCCAACCCTTAAATATGGATGAGCCATGCCAGCAGAGGATGCGGGTGGAGGATGAAGATGGAGTAATGAGGGAGACTGTCGGTGGCCCTCCAGGGACCCCTGCTTGGGAGGGGTTCTACCTCGGGCCGGGGCTCAGGTGGCTGGCCTGGAAGGATCCTACCAAAGGAGAAGTTGGAGGAGGAGGCTTTCCTGAGATGCAGCGGGATCCAGGAGAAGACATTGTGAGTACTGCAGTACAGGACAATGGACATACAAGGGGAAAGACTCTCTGGAAGATAGCGGTGTGCTTGAATCTTCCCTTCTTGCCCTGGGAGATCTCCAGAGAGTCACAACCATTTATGTGCTACTTCTACAAGGGACTGAGAGTTCCTAGTCTGTAAGGGGCTTTTGCATTTTTTTAAGAGACTGCCGTTACTGAAGAGTGAGCTCAATCAGAGTTGTACAGCAGGGGCATGGCGGCCAGTCCATTAAGGGTGCACGGGCGCCCCCCCCCTGTCTATCACCACCTCCCCTATCCATGCATCCGGCCCCTTTCAGGACACCGGCGCATGGATTCCAGTGTACAGGGGCTGTTTTTTTGAAGCATCAATTAGAGCCAGAGGCTCTAATAGGCTTCAATATAGGGTGGGCTCGGATCGCAGAGAGTGTGCTCCGAGCCCACCCCGGTTTGTTACAACAGCCAATCGATATTCGCTGTTGTAGCACTGAACCTCCTTCCAATCAGGAAACGGGTTTTGACACCGGTCACCTGATTGTCTGAAAGGACAGGCGATCTTATTGGATGCCGAGGAGGGGAGGAGCTGGATGCCATTGTAGCGGCCTTACCCCTCTCACCCCTTCTTCTTCTCGGCTTGTTGTCTTGTCTAGGAGGGACCAGGGAGGAGGGATGCGGTACACTACGACCTATGTCCTCTTATGTGTAGAGGTGAAAGCCAGCACCTGTTTACCTTCGGGTCGTGTGCATAACCCAGAGCCAAGTCCGTTCTACAGATGACCCCCCTTGTTTCCAGTAACTGGAGTTCCACACCACTGAAAAGGTCCAACTCTTATTTATTCTCTGACAGCAATAAATCGTCCTTTAACAGCAGACAGGTTGTGACCCAAAGAACAGTTCAGTACAAGTGGGGAGTAGGTCAAGGCACAATCCTCAAATAAAACTAACCATTGTAGTGTCACCAATGGTTATTACACACAGCCGCTGCCACAGACCGTATAGAACAGGAACAGAATTACCTTCGCTAAGTGTGGCCCCTGTCAGAGGGAAGACATCCTTCCAAGAGAGTTACCAGAGGCCCAGTCATCACCAGCAATGCTGCACCGGACTGTTCGGAGGGGTTACGCTGCCTGGCCTCCTCGTCTCAGATTCAGACGCCCAACACCTTAGGGCCCCTCGGACTTCTCCACCCCTGCGGAACCCAGTCGAAGGTACTGGGCCCCGGGCCTTCTCTGTAGTACCTCACCCCAGGCTGAAGGTGCCTGGGATGGACTCCATCTCCTGCTCCGGCCAGGTCAAGGGTACCTGGGCCCGGAACTCCGGAACACCGGCACCCAGGCTGAAGGTGCCTGGGCGCGGCCGTGACCTCCGACTCTGAACCTCGTGGTGAGGGCGTCTCTCCCCTTTATCTCCTCTCCCGACAGGCAAAGCAGGTTCCCCACCCCGCCGTACAGCTGCCGAAACAGGACAAAAAGGGAACAGCACTACAGTGATGGTTCAACCCCGGCCCCGGGCGACAGCGCCACCCAGGGGCCGCAGGGAACTGAACACCACTGAAGTCCTCCACGAATAAAAAGGGTCCTAAATTCCCTAGCAATCAGTGCATCTGGGTCATACTACCACCCAGATGCTCCCCCTAAATTTAAATACCCGCTACACCATCATGGAGTAGAGGACACTCGGAGCTGAGCCGCTGCACGCTGCCTGCCATTTGCCACCCACCACGATGGGGTAAGTGCCGGACCAACCTACAAACAGCGTCCCCCCCCCAAAAAAAAAACACCAGCCGCCACTGTTCTACAGAGAGAGGAAGATTGTACCCAACCTGTGTTCATCATCTGCTGGGCATCCCATAAATCCCTTCACCCTATTCAAGTTGTCCCCTAATAAAAACAACATAAAAAAAACAAAGTTATGGGACTGACTTCTTGTGTCTCTTGTGTCTGGCTGCAAGTGGAGAAATGCATGTTGCCTGACTGTGCGGGAATAGGACAGTCGGTTACCAGCGCCACCTACATGTCCTTTAAAGCAAAACTTTTTTTTTTTTTCAACCTGCAAGGCAAAGGTATAATGAGCTAGTATGACTAGCATACTAGTTCATTATCAATCACTTACCTTAGATCGAAGCCCCCGCAGCGGTCCTCGGACACATCCTCCGTCGCATCCATGATACCCGGAGTGACTTCCGGGTATCACCGCTCCGGCGCTGTGATTGGCCGGAGCGGCGATGACGTCGCTCCCGCACATGCGCAGGGAACGGCACAATCCCCACGCATGCGCTAATTCTGGCAGTATCCGGCGGGCTCCCATTCAAGAGCCGCCGCGCTCAGTGCGCCTGCGCCGTTATCTACGGCGCGCATGTGCCGTAGATAGCGGTACAGTCTTATTTTTTAAATATCTCCGAGACCATGTAGGCCTCGGAGATATTGCAAGCACCTACAGGTAAGCCTTAATGTAGGCTTACTTGTAGGTGCTTTTAATATTTTTGGGTATACAACCGCTTTAAGGCCTGGTTCACACCTATGCATTTTTTAGTGCATTTTCAGTTTTGCAGAAACATACTACAGTTCATTTAACCACTTCAGCCCCGGACCATTTGGCTGGCCAAAGACCAGGCCATTTTTTTGCGAATCGGCACTGCGTCGCTTTAACTGACAATTGCGCGGTCGTGGGACGTGGCTCCCAAACAAAATTGACGTCCTTTTTTCCCACAAATAGAGCTTTTGTTGGTGGTATTTGATCACCTCTGCGGTTTTTATTTTTTTGTGCTATAAACAAAAATAGAGCGACAATTTTTAAAAAAATTCAATATTTTTTACTTTTTGCTATAATAAATATCCCCAAAAAATATATAAATTTTTTCCTCAGTTTAGGCCAGTGATGGCGAACCTTGGCACCCCAGATGTTTTGGAACTACATTTCCCATGATGCTCAACTACAATGCAGAGTGCAAGAGCATCATGTAGTTCCAAAACATCTAGGGTGCCAAGGTTCGCCATCACTGGCTTAAAAAAAAACGCAATAAGCGTTTATTGATTGGTTTGCGCAAAAGTTACAGAGTCTACAAAATAGGGGGTAGTTTTATGGCATTTTTATTAATAATTTTTTTTTTTTACTAGTAATGGCGGCGATCAGCGATTTTTATCATGGCTGCGACATTATGGCGGACACATCGGACACTTTTTACACCATTGTCATTTTTACAGCGATCAGTGCTATAAAAATGGACTGATTACTGTAAAAATTACACTGGCAGTAAAGGGGTTAAGTGTGACCTAGGGAGTGTTTCTGACTGTTAGGGGGCGTGGCTTGTCGTGACACGTCACTGATCGCTGTTCCTGACGACAGGGAACAGACGATCAGTGACATGTTACTAGGCAGAATGGGGAGATGTTGTGTTTACACTAACATCTCCCCGTTCTTCAGCTCTGTGACCCGATCGCGGGACACCACACGGCCCGCAAATTAAAGGGGACGTATATATTTGCGCAGCCGTACCATTCTGTCGACGTATATCCTCGTGCGGCGGTCGGCAAGCAGGTAACATGGTTTCCTATGGGTCAAATTTACATCTGTGCATTTTATGGAAAGGGCCAGGGACTTTTTTCTGGTTTTTGGCTCCATAAACTTCAATAAATCAAAAATGTTAATTGAAAAAACAAAAATGCACCAGGAATATGCAAACTGCAACCTGCATAGGTGTGAACCAGGCCTCAGAGGAACCTGTATTATTAGCTACTATTGCTGCATTCGTTTTTAAAGGTACAAGCTCAAGGCTTGTCATTCGTCTCCTTCTTGTGCTTACCTGCTGAGTCACTGACCTTGAAAAAGGATGCAGGTCCAAGTTTAGATGGTAATTCCAGGTCTGTAACTCAGTAGTCTTCAAAGGCAATTCCCGTATGTCTGTCTTCCTATACGTGGCTGTTTGTATTTGGCATTTTAGACTTCTCCTGCTTCATTAAGCCCTGTACACACGGTCGGACTTCCATCGGACTTTTCCGTGGTTTTTTGTCCAAACGGAGTTGGTCGGGAACACCCATAGCATACACACCACAGGACTTTTCTGCAAACTTTCTAAAAACTTCTTACAACATCACTTGTTTTTTCTGCTCTTTTCTGATCTTTACTGCCAGCCTTTGGTCAACTTCTGCTATTGTTGGTTGCTTTTAACATTGGTTGTTTTGTCCATCGGACAAAAGTCCTATGGTTTTCTGTACACACGGCAGGACTTTGCTCCATAGGACTTTTGTTGGGCAAAAGTTTGTCTGTTCGCAGACTCAACTTTTGTCCGATGAAAACAAAACCAAACTCAAAAAAGTTTGTCCGATGGAGCGTACACACGGTCGGATTGTTGGTCCAACTTGCTTAAAACTAAGTTTGTTGGGCAAAAGTCCAACCGTGTGTACGGGCCTTTAGCCTGACTAATTTCCCTAGCAGAGCTCCCCTCTCTGAGTTTAGCTTTTTTGTGTGTCCAGGCCAGGCGGCACATAAATCCAAACTTCTGTCAATGCGGCCCTTCCTCTCTCCTCACTTGGCTTTGTCAGAATAACCACTAAAATCAGAAGTTCATATCCTCTGATTGAAAACATATCCGTGGCTCGTTCCTTAAGCTCTCATCCTTTCTCTTCTTATCCCGCAACATCATAGGAATCTGTCTCAGCCAACTTAATAGCAGTTTTATTTTTAGTATGCTCAGTCCTTTAATACTGAACTGCTTATTAATAACACATGGAGAGCATTGTTTAACGGGGTCTCTTCTCTTGAATATCTACACACACACGTGTATGGTTAACTGTACACATGATGGACAGAAAAACTGCTGCATGATTGGTTTACTGAATGATCGCTGCTTACACCAATTGATTGTTTCAGGTAGGGTTGTCCCGATACCACTTTTTTAGGACCGAGTACAAGTACCGATACTTTTTTCCAAGTACTCGCCGATACCGATTACCGATACTTTTTTTTCAATGTCATGTGACAGTTTGAAAGATGGGGACTGATAGGTGGCACTGACAGGTGGCACTTATGGGCACTGACTGGTGACTGGCTCTGATGGGCACTAATAGGTGGCTGGCACTGATAGGTGGCACTTATGGGCACTGATAGGTGGCACTTGTGGGCACTGATATGTGGCACTTGTGGGCACTGATATGTGGCACTTGTGGGAACTGATATGTGGCACTTGTGGGCACTGATATGTGGCACTTGTGGGCACTGATTGCACTGAAAGGTGGCACTTGTGGGCACTGATATGTGGCACTTGTGGGCACTGATATGTGGCACTTGTGGGCACTGATTGCACTGAATGGTGGCACTTGTGGGCACTGATATGTGGCACTTGTGGGCACTGATATGTGGCACTTGTGGGCACTGATAGCACTGAAAGGTGGCACTTGTGGGCACTGATAGATGGCACTTGTGGGCACTGATAGGTGGCACTTGGTGGCACTGATTGCACTATCAGTGCTGTCAGTGCCCACAAGTGCCACATATCAGTGCCCACAAGTGCCACATATCAGTGCCACCTATCAGTGCAATCAGTGCCATCTACCAGTGCCACCTGATAGGTGGCACTGGTAGATGGCACTGATTGCACTGATAGGTAGCACTTGTGGGTACTGATAGGTGGCTGGCACTGAAATGCTGCGGGAAAAAAAAATGACAGGATTTAAAATAAAAAAAACTGCTGCAACGCCCATCTTGGTACACCCTGCACTCGGCTGAAGTAAGCAGCAGCAGACATCTTGTTACACCCAGCCCATATAGCTCGGGCTGGGTGTAACAAGATGTCTGCTGCTTACTGCAGCCAAGTGCAGGGTGTACCAAGATGGGTGTGGGGACGTTCAGCCGCTGACGGCGACCGAATGCGACATCACCGGTCACCGATCCTGATGCGGCTGCGCCCTGCACCCCTGCCAGCTTACCAGTTTCAACTGCAGGTGAGGGACTCGCTCTCCGCCCTGGTCTCCGCCCCCCGCCGCACTCTCCGTCCCGCTCTCCGCCTTGGTCTCCACCCCCCGCCGCACTCCCCGCCCCCCGCCGCACTCTCCGTCCCGCTCTCTGCCCTGGTCTCCGCCCCCCGCCACGCTCTCCGCCCTGCTCTCCGCCCCCCGCTCTCCACCCCCTCTCTGCCCTGCTCTCCGCCCCCCCGCTCTCCACCCCCTCTCTGCGTCCGCTCTGGAAAAAAAAAAAAAAGTATCGGACTGGGCATCGGGAGCATTTGCGCGAGTACAAGTACTCGCGCAAATGCTTGGTATCGGTCCCGATACCGATACTAGTATCGGTATCGGGACAACCCTAGTTTCAGGTGAGCGTGCATGTTTGTGCCACAAGCAAATACCTCTGTGAGCAGCCTTATCTCCATTGAGGTTTGTTGATCTGGCTATACACTAGTACAGGGGTCTCCAAACTTTTTAAACAAAGGGCCAGTTTACTGTCCTTCAGACTTTACAGGGGCCAAACTGTGGCTGGTGTGAGTAGAAAATGTCCTGGCATCAGTAGGAGTAAGCAGTGCCCCATCATTAAGTTTAACAGGGGGAATAGTACCCCATTTTTAGTTTAAGCAGGAGGAATAGTGCCCCATGGTTGGTATCAATGGAAGGGATAGTGCCCCTTTGACCGTGTCAGTGGGAGGAATGGTGCCCCATCATTGGTCTTAGCAGGAATGGTTTCAGTGGGAGGCATAGAGTCCTGTTAATGGTATCAGTGAGGGAAATGGTGCCTCATATTTGGTGTCAGTTGGAGGAATAATGTCCCAAGGGCCAGATAGAGGCAAGCAAAGGGCCGCATTTGGCCCCCGGGCCGCAGTTTGGAAACCACTGCACTAGTAGAATTTTGTTCAAATGTTTTTGTATCAAGAACATTCGTTTGATATTATAATTGTTGATGTTGTTCATTTCCAACCACAGTGATTAGAAAATTGGAAGGCGCAGGATGGAAATTTTTTCTTGAAGAAAATCTCTAACCATGTATGTGGTTTTTGTTCAGGAAATTACATTCAATCCAAAATCTAATTTTAACCGCAAGCAAAATTTTGAAGTACTTTTGAGAGACATTTGTCCAGTCATTGAACGTACAAAGAGTTTTCGTATGACCGTTTGTGCGCATATTTATAGAAACATTTGTTTGAAAATCTACTGGTATATAGCCAGCTTAAAGCGGAGTTCCACCCTAAAGTGGAACTTCCGCTCATCTGATTCCTCCCCCCCTCCGGTGCCACAATTGGCACCTTTCGGGGGGGAGGGGTGTCAGGATACCTTTGACAGGTATCCTTTCCCACTTCCGGGAGTCCGGGCCGCGGGGCTCCCTCCTCCCCCCTGCTGGACCAATAGGAGAGAGGAGTGGGGCCTTGCGTATGCGCAGTAGGGTTCTCGGCGTGAAGCCGAAAGGCTACACTGCCGGGTTCCCTTACCCGTAATGGTGGCGGGAGCACTCGACAGCTGATGGAAACATCAGCAGTGGTGCCGACATCGAGGGACTCCAGGACAGGTAAGTGTCCATTTATTAACCACTTCAATACAGGGCACTTATACACCTTCCTGCCCAGACCAATTTTCAGCTTTCGGCGCTGTCGCACTTTGAATGACAATTGCGCGGTCATGCTACACTGTACCCAAACAAAATTTTTATAATTTTTTCCCCACAAATAGAGCTTTCTTTTGGTGGTATTTGATCACCTCTGCGATTTTCATTTTCTGCTAAACAAATGGGATGGACACGGATGGGCACTGATCGGCGGCACGGATGGGCACCGATCGGCGGCACGGATGGGCACTGATCGGCGGCATGGATGGGCACTGATAGGTGGCATGGATGGGCATGGATGGGCACTGATAGGTGGCACTGATGTACTGTACAGCTTTAAAGTAGAAATCCACCCTAACACTTAAATCCACCCTCCACTTTCGTGGGGAAAAAAAATTGCAAATAATGAAAAAATAATATAGCTTGTACAATTGCGATACAAGTCATATTGTAATTGAATGTTGTTAAAAATTACCTTTCCTTTTGGAGTTAGGCTTTAAATCCCTGCATCTACAGGCATCCACGATCTAACACTAAACTATCTAACCCTGAAGAGAAGAAATCAGTATACAGTACATACCTTTTCTGAAGCCGTTCCGACCCGATCCCACGCTGAGCTGTCAGCTGCGGCTGTGGAGATGGGTGCAGAGGACACGGCTGACAACGGAAGTTCCATAGTAAGTCTATGGGTGACGTCACTCCCCATTCATTTCACAGCTGTTGTTTGCTGTGTCCTCGGCAGAGCTTCCGCCACTGGAGATCCGTTCGGAGCGGCCTTAGAAAAGGTATGTATACTGATTTCTTCTTTACAGGGCTAGATAGGTTAGTGTTAGATCATGGATGTCTGTACATGCAGAGATTTTACTTTAATGGATTCCTCCATCCATGCTGAATAGTGCCGATGGATGACTCTGCTGCTGCGGCACTGGCTGTTAGAAAACCCGAGGGGGACTGCATCTGATTGGCTGACAATTTTCTGACCAGCTCCTTTAATTTTTCAATTAAACGTCGTGAAGCAGGAGGGGGGTCATAGAATGATCATATTGATACGTGTGTACGTATGTGTGTGTATGTATGTGTGTGTGTATGTATGTGCGTGTATGTATGCATATATGTGTATGTGTGTGTGTGTATATATATATATATATATAAACAGTTTGTGTATATAGAAGTGTTAATAGTTTATTTTCATCAATTAATAAAATGGAAAGTAAATAAACAAAAGTGAAATCCAAATCAAATTAATATTTGGTGTGACCACCCTTTGCTTTCAATACAGCAACAATTCTTCTAGGGACAGTTTTTTTTTTCATGGAACTCTGCAGGTAGGTTGTTGGAGAACTAAGCACAGATCTTCTGTGGGTGTAGATGACTAGATGTTAAGATCAGGGCTCTGTTGGGGACTAAACCATTACTTCTGGGACTGTTGTTTTTTTACACGGAAGATAGTTCTTAATGATATTGCCTGTATGTTTGGGGTCGTTGTTGTCCTGCTATAGAACAGATTTGGGGCCAATCACATGCCCATCTGATGGTATGGCAGTTTGCTCACTATGCGTTTTGTTTATTGATAAAAATAAACAATTAAAATATATAGTTTTGAAAGCATTCTTATTTTCCAGTATTCACACCTGCCTAAATGCCACCATCATTGTATTCAGGCAGCTGTGCCAACAATTAATGTTAGAGTGGATTACTATTATTATTATACAGGATTTATATAGCACCAACAGTTTGAGGAGCGCTTTACAACATGAGAACGGACAGAACAGTTACAAAACAATTTAATACAGGTGGATTTAGAGTGCCCTGCTCATTAGAGCTTACAATCTAGGAGGGAGGATCAAGTGATACAAAAGGTAATAGCTGTGGAGGATGAGCTTTTGAAGAACATAAAAGTACAGTTGTTAGATGTGGGCAGAATAGGCTTCTCTGAAGAGGAGTGTTTTCAGGGATCGTCCGTGTAAAAGCAAACAGAGTAGGAGATAAACGGACAGATTGGGGTAAGGAGTTCCATAGGATGGGAGAGGCTCAGGAAAGTCCTCGGGGCGAGCATAGGAGGAGGTGACGAGGGAGCTAGAGAGCCGGAGGTCTTGTGAGGAATGAAGAGAACGATTAGGTTGGTATTTTGAGACTAGGATAGTGATGTAGGTTGGGGCTGGGTTGTGGATGGCTTTGTAAGTTATTGTTAGTATTTAGAATTTAACCACTTCCGGACTGCCCGCCGTCATTATACGGCAGCTCTTTGAAGAGGGATATCGTTGTTATGGCAGCAGCTAGCTACCATAACCCCAGTATCCTCTTCAAGAGCGGGTGGTCCACTTTCAGATAAAAGTGGTCACTGCGGCAGATTCGCCGCAAGATCACTTTTATTAGCGGTGGGAGAGAGCCCCCCTCCCGCCGCTCTCCGGTGCCCTCTGCCACAGCGGCAGAGGCGATCGTGTCTATTCTTCTGTTAGGTATGGAGATGAGTGATGGGAAGATGGCCCCCACCCCTCTCCATACCATTGCAGGGCGGACGCAACATCAAAACGTCACTTCCGCCCATAGCTCTTAAACCTTTCTTTTTTTTTTTTTAATTACATTAAAAAAAAATTTTTTTTTATTATTATTGCATTTTAGTGTAAATATGAGATCTGAGGTCTTTTTGACCCCTGATCTCATTTTTAAGAGGTCTGGTCATGCTTTTTTCTGTTACAAGGGATGTTTACATTCCTTATAATGGGAATAAAAGTGACACAATTTTTTTTTTAAAAGAACAGTGTAATATAAATAAGAAAAATAAAAGGAAAAAATTTAAACACGCCCATCCTGCGGAGCTCGCGTGCAGAAGCGAACGCATACGTGAGTAGCGCCCGCATATGAAAACGGTGTTCAAACCACACATGTGAGGTATTGCCGCGATCGGTAGAGCGAGAGCAATAATTGTAGCCCTAGACCTCCTCTGTAACTCAAAACATGCAACCTGTAGTATTTTTTAAACGTTGCATATGGAGGTTTTTAAGGGTAAAAGTTTATCGCCATTCTACGAGCGGGCGCAACTTTGAAGCGTGACATGTTGGGTATCAATTTACTTTACTTACTAACATCAGAAAGCATAGTTCAGAGTGCAGCATTACACCTAGAACCTTGGCATGCGGGGATGGGCTGATAGTGGTGCCATCAATCTTGACAGAAAAATCAGAGGAAGGGGCACGTGGGGTGGAAGAATTATGAGCACAGTTTTAGATAGATTGAGTTTGAGGAAGTGGTATGACATCCAGGCTGATATGCCTGTTACTAAATTAGTAATATGGGAGGGGACTGAAAGAGTGAGCTGAGGGGTAGAGAGATAAATTTGGGTGTCGTTGATGTAGAGATGGTATTGAAAGCCATGGAAGGCTATCAGCTGACCCATGGATTCGGTATAGATCGAGAATAGGAGAGGTCCAGAACAGAACCTTGGGGGACCTTGACAGAGAAAGGAAGAGGAGAAGAGGAAAAGATTAAGTAGAATTGTAGGTGACACTGAAGGTGTGGTGGGATAGGTAGGATGAGAAACAGCGAAGAGTACAGTCACAGAGACCAAAGGTGGTGGAGTCTTATGAGGGGAATGGGGTAGTCAACTATATCAAAGGCAGCAGAAAGGTTCAGGAGTGAGTGGATAAGGTAATCATTTGACATTGTCTTTCGTTTAGCCCGTAGGCTAAATTAGAAAATCAAACCCTGTATGGTGTCCTTAGCTGCAAAAATAAAACACACATTTCTTCCCATTACATCAGCAATGGTTATATTTCGTAGTCTTGACAAGAATCTCCCTCTCCTTTTTTCTTGGCTCAGATCTTCACTTGAGGCCAATCTACGTGAACCTTGTTTGAAACTTGGCCTCTGTGACTTCTCCTTTGATAAGAATTGGGTTTAGGATTCCAGTGCAGTAAAATATTTTTACAGAATCCAGACTCCAGGTTAGCCGCATTATATCTGACTTTGGATAATGTGTTTTGCAACTGTCAAGCCATGGAGAGGGTTCATTGAAGGGTGATAATGAGAGCTTCAGAACATCAAAATCATTTATTATTGTACACCGAGATTTTACAGCATGCTATAAATCTTTGTGTGATCTTGGGCCAATCCTGTGTTCAGTGGAGGTAGGGACAGAGCCCCCCAAACACCATATGAGCATTCACATCATTGCATTTGTTAAAGCACATTTTGAATGTGTCGTGCCAAAATGTAAAGCAACACACAGTGCGCTTTATGTGCGCTTTATATGCGTTTGCTTCCTGCAGGCTCATGGCAATATGGACACGTGACTTAAAAAATAATTAAAACACATTTTTTTTCAGTGTGTTTTTCAGTGCGTTTTACATACATTGATAATCACAGTAAAGTAGCACCGTTTTTTACCAAAAGCCCAAATAGCTGCAGCAAACATGATTTTTAGTGAGTAGTGAGAAAGTGAGTGGGTGGTCAGGTCCAAATTGCTAAAGTGGAATCCAGATCAGGGAGAGGCACAGAAGATGCTTCTCTTGATAATTAATGTATGTGTATGGTAAAAACTGTTTTAGGTTTTTGATAGGAAAAGGAATAGTGAAAACCACCTGTAGCGCTACCCCCAGTTAAGAGAGCCGCTGGATTTTGTTTCGGGCCCTGTCTACAGCACCGCCAACCCCCGGCAATTTACTCGAACCACTCTGGCACAGTTAGTCTAGGGGTTTCTCTAGTATCACAATCTAACAGTATATGCACACAATCTATCTGTATTGCATGGGTAACCTCTTTCCATAAAGGCAACACACTGATAGCAAGAGATAAAATATAACGTTTCTTTACTTTGGGTAAAAGGCATAAGGTTAACACATAACACATATAAATCTGCAGAGTACTGCAGCAGAAAATCTAACACAGGCGACTACCCGCCAAGTACTACTATCTCTATCTATGCGCCCTTATGGCGCAGCAACTTAAGCTCTGACTACAGATCAGGCCTGATCCAGATTTTCTAACTCAGTCTCTAGAAGAACAGTTTCTTCGCATGCAACTTGACTGGTGGTGCACAACAGGAACAGTTATTTGTAATTCAAAGGGTAGGAAAATAAAAAGGACAGAATGAACCACTCACAGGAGACTACTCACTCAGTTCCTCCACTAGTCTCCTGTGGGACAGGAAAAATAGAACCAGGAGGGCCAAGGCAGTCTCTAGGCCTAGTCAAAGTACTGTTTATATGAATGAGCAGGTGCTCGCTCACCACTCCGGACGCGATCCCAGTCCGGGACTTCCACCTACTGTGTCTCCGCACACAGTGTCTGTAACAGCCGGGTCTCCGGTCCAACTGATGTCCAAACTCGATAAAGTCAGGTGCCACCCAGGCTCCGCAGTGGGGTGGAAGGCTCTCTGGAAGTTGTGCAAGGCCCTGGCTTCAGGCCCTGCACTGCAGCAGATCCGCACAGAAAGACCTGTTGATAGCAGCGCGGTGTCCAAAGAGGCCGAGCTTAGCCTCTCCCTTTCCTTATATAGCCCCTCCCATGAGTCTCTGCGGTGGCTAAATGCACCCTGGGTGCCGAACGGGGTTCTGGGTAACGTAGTCCCGGGGCCTTAAAGGAGACCCCGCTACACACTCCCCCCACTTAATCTCTTTGGTCCCCAAAGATAACATCAAATTATAGCACGCACAACATCAACAAAAGTTGCATATGATGTTGGCAGAGGAAATTCCCACCAAAAACGAGGCAGTGAACTCCCCTGCCCACAGATCACATTATCATTAGTGTCCTGCCTAACTGTGCCAGAGAGTGAGTTGGGGTTGCCCCCCACCAAATGAACAGTGGAGGGATTAGGGTCTTCCATACTCCTCCTGGCGGTAACCACAGTGTCTTCCGAGCTCCTCACCATCTGTGGGTAAGTCAATCTTCTGGGAGGCTTGATGGCCCTTCGTGTCCTTTGTCCTCTTGGGCTTTCTTTTTCCACTAAAACAGGTTCCCCTTCTGGAACCGACTTGGGAGTTTCCATTGGTTCAGGAACACTGGACTCCGGAGCAGGGAGGTACATGACATCTCTTGGATCCTCTTCTGGGAGTATGTCACAGGCATTTTCCCAAAAATCCGACAAAGGACTGGACGGGATGAACTCAGTAGCTTCTGCATTTAGTGTTCCGTCTATGGTATCTTCTTCAGGTGGGAGATCAATAGCAGAAGTTTCTGGGGTCTGGGAAGGCCAAAGCCAATCAAGTTCTTCCCCCTCATCTTCACTTAGCTCCGAGGTCTCTGTATCCCCAATCCGAGGGGTCTGGGACCGAGTGTTCGGCCTAGGAGTATCCAGGATGGAAATTGGCTCGTGGGAACTCATCGCAGGGGGAATCCGAACTGCTTCAGCTAGTGGGAGTAGGTGGTTCCGATGCCAGGTCTTTAAGGGCCCCACCCTTCCCTCTGGCTTAAGTCTGTAAACGGGTAGGCCCGGTAGTTTCTTGCAAACAACATAGGGTTCAGGTCTCCATCTGTCTGCAAGTTTGTGTTTTCCAGGGACCCCCAAGTTCCGTAGCAACGCTCTGTCTCCAGGTTGTAAATCTTGAATCCGAACTTTCAGATCAAAGTTCTTCTTGTTGCGGGCCCCCCTTTGTTCTGAGGCCATCTGGGCCTGTTCATAGGCAAATTTCAAATTGTGTCTGAGTCTATCAACATATCCTTTGTGAGAAGTGGCAGAACAATGGTCTATGGAGGTGCCAAAGGCCAGATCTACCGGTAGTCTTGCTTCTCGGCCGAACATAAGTCTATAGGGTGAGTACCCTGTAGCGTCACTGTCAGGAATGGTTCCATCCGCTGGTGTTATTTGTTATTTGTTTTGCAGTACTGTGGTCCACCAGCAGGTGTCTCCTGGCAGTTTGGAACTGTCAGGAGAACCTTTCCCTGCTGGTGTTGTATTATTCCTTGGACGCAGTACTGGTTTCCACCAGCGGATGGATCCTGGCAGTGTGGAGCAAACTGCCCTTCCTCCGTTCAGCTGTGACTTGAAGCCAATTAGCCTTCCTATAAATACCCGGCAAGCACAAGCACTCCTTGCCCTGGTATCGTCCTCGTGCCCTGACCCGCAGCCTGTCTATTTGAACCTTGATTCCGGTGACCTTGATTCCTGTAAACTAAACTTGAACCAGTACCTGTTGTGTCTGTCCTAATCCCTGATCCCTGGAGCCTTGCTCTGCAGCCTGGTTGCCCCCTGCTTGATCCGGTCTCCCTGTCTTGACCCATCCATCCATCCTCTTCCTGTCCGGAGTTCCTTACCCCATCTGCTGATCTCCCTGTGCATGACCTTGGCCTGGCTCGCGTTTATGCTTCTGGAATATCCCTCTGTTCATCTGCCTACCTGCTGTTTATGACCCTGGCCTGGCCCTGTTTATGATTCTGGTTTTCCCCCATTACTTGTACATATTTGCCTGTTACTGTTATTATTTCTGGGTTCTGTTTGGTATTGGTTGTTGTGCACTGTGTGGTATTGGAGGTGGTTGTATCTATATTATTTCACTTATCTTAAATAAATCATTATATTTCACTTACACACGTTTGGGTTTCCTTGTTGCAGTTCACATAGTTCTGGTCTTACCTAATACGTGACAGTATACCAGGGCCATTCCTGATCAGAAGTGACTGCACTTGGGAACCGTTTGTTTGCAAACATGAACACTGATGAGGTTATTTATTTTTCTCTGCTGGCAACTGAAAGTGGTGATTATTGCCGTCAGGCTTTGGAAGGATGGTCTAGGGATCAGTTGTTTGCGGCTATCCGATCGGCTCACCTCCTGGTCGATCAGGGGTATATACTGTTTGGGGAGGTGCAGCCTCTAATTAAAATCTGTACTGAGCTGGCCCTGCCCTGTATTCCTGAGGGCCATGATGATTTCACCCCTCCTTTCACAGTAAATCAGGTTATATCCCTAGTATGGCTGTTTTAAGATGATCCTGCTGATTTTTGTGAGCACTACTCAGCCAGTTCCCCACAGGTGATTGCTGAGTGCATTAAGTCTGGTCAGTCCTTTGTTAAACAGGGAAATTTAAAACCACAGTTTGTACAACCAATACTCTCGGCATGGTCTGATATGTTACAATCAATCCCAGTCAACCCACAACAAACCATCAGACACCTACCTGCTCAAAAGCCTTTTCTCCCGTCACCCATGGCAACCCCAGTCGCAGCTCGGTATACGCTGCTTCCCACCATATACCAATATCCAATCTCTGCCCCCTGTACCTATCCTGCATTTAATCCACTTGTCTCTTCTCAACTACCTACAGCTTCCCCACAAGATTTTCCTCTGGCCACTGTTCCCTCTTCCTTGACATATCCCAGCCCTTCTCGTCAGTATGTCTCACCTCCTACCTACAGTCCTGCAGTCACCTACAGATCTCCAGCAGTTAAACCAAAGAAGAAACGGAAATTATTTCCAACCCGCACGATCCTGCCAGTAACCCAACCTGCCTTCACACCAAACAGTCTAATCCAGCCCGCAGTTTCAGAGCCCGCCTTCCAGCCTGCAGTTTCAGAGCCCGCCTTCCAGCCTGCAGTTTCAGAGCCAACCTTCCAGCTTGCAGTTCCAGAACCAGCCTTCCAGCCTGCAGTTCCAGAGCCCGCCTTCCAGCCTGCAGTTCCAGAGCCCGCCTTCCAGCCTGCAGTTCCAGAGCCCGCCTTCCAGCCTGCAGTTCCAGAGCCCGCCTTCCAGCCTGCAGTTCCAGAGCCAGCCTTCCAGCCTGCGGTTCTAGAGCCAGTCTTCCAGCCTGCGATTCTAGAGCCTGTCTTCCAGCCTGCGGTTCCAGAACCAGTCTGCCAGCCTGAGGTTCCTATGTCAGTTTACCAGCCTGAGGTCCCTGTGACAGTCTGCCAGCCTTAGGCTCCTGTGCCTTTTTCCCAGCCTGAAGCTCCTGTGCCAGTTTGCCAGCCTGAATTCTCTGTACCAGTCTGCCAGTCTGAAGTTCTTGTACCAGCCTGCCAGCCTGAAGTTCTTGTACCAGCCTGCCAGCCTGAAGATCCGGTGCCCGTTTCCCGGCCAGAGGTTGTAGTGCCCGTTTCCCGGCTTGAGGTTGTGGTGCCCGTTTCCCGGCTTGAGGTTGTGGTGCCCGTTTCCCGGCTTGAGGTTGTGGTGCCTGTTTCCTGGCCTGAGGTTGTGGTGCCTGTTTCCCAGCTTGAGGTTGTGGAGCCCACTTCCCAGCTTGAGGTTGTGGTGCCCGTTTCCCGGCTTGAGGTTGTGGTGCCCGTTTCCCGGCTTGAGGTTGTGGTGCCCGTTTCCCGGCTTGAGGTTGTGGTGCCCGTTTCTCGGCTTGAGGTTGTGGTGCCCGTTTCCCGGCCTGAAGTTATGGTGCCCGTTTCCTGGCCTGAGGAGCCTGCTGTCCAACTGGATGTGCCACTGCCTGCTGCCCAGCTCGATGACCCGGAGCCTGCTGCCCAGCTCGATGACCCGGAGCCTGCTGCCCAGCTCGATGACCCGGAGCCTGCTGCCCAGCTCGATGTGTTCCTGTCTGCTGCCCAGCCTGATGTGCCACCATCTGCTGCCCGGCCTGGTGTGCCCCTGTCTGATGCCCAGCTTGATGTGACTTTGCCTATTATCCAGCTTGTTGCCATGAACTTTCCCCGGCAACAGTTAGTTGGAACGTCCGGAGGCCGCTCCTTTGAGGGGGGGTACTGTCAGGAATGGTTCCATCCGCTGGTGTTATTTGTTATTTGTTTTGCAGTACTGTGGTCCACCAGCAGGTGTCTCCTGGCAGTTTGGAACTGTCAGGAGAACCTTTCCCTGCTGGTGTTGTATTATTCCTTGGACGCAGTACGGGTTTCCACCAGCGGATGGATCCTGGCAGTGTGGAGCAAACTGCCCTTCCTCGGTTCAGCTGTGACTTGAAGCCAATTAGCCTTCCTATAAATACCCGGCAAGCACAGGCACTCCTTGCCCTGGTATCGTCCTCGTGCCCTGACCCACAGCCTGTCTGCTTGAACCTTGATTCCGGTAACCTTAACCTGAACTTGAACCAGTACCTGTTGTGTCTGTCCTAATCCCTGATCCCTGGAGCCTTGCTCTGCAGCCTGGTTGCCCCCTGCTTGATCCTGTCTCCCTGTCCTGACACATCCATCCATCCATCCTCTTCCTGTCCGGTGTTCCTTACCCCATCTGCTGATCTCCCTGTGCATGACCTTGGCCTGGCTCGCGTTTATGCTTCTGGAATATCCCTCTGTTCATCTGCCTACCTGCTGTGTATGACCCTGGCCTGGCCCTGTTTATGATTCTGGTTTTCCCCCATTATTTGTACATATTTGTCTGTTACTGTTATTATGTCTGGGTTCTGTTTGGTATTGGTTGTTGTGCACTGTGTGGTATTGGAGGTGGTTGTATCTATATTATTTCACTTATCTTAAATAAATCATTATATTTCACTTACACACGTTTGGGTTTCCTTGTTGCAGTTCACATAGTTCTGGTCTTACCTGATACGTGACAGTCACTGGTGGTGCTGTTGTATGCATGCACAACTGCCGCTATGTGGTTGCTCCAATGCTGTTTCTTCTCACTGCTTAAGGTCCCCAGCATATTGAGCAGGGTTCGGTTGAACCTCTCCGGCTGAGCATCACCTTGTGGATGATAGGGGGTAGTTCTTGTCTTCTTTATCCCCAAGGAATCCAGGAGCTTCCGGATCAACCGACTTTCAAAATCCCTTCCTTGATCTGAATGAAGTCGTTGCGGCAGCCCATAGTGTATGAAGTACTTTTCCATAAGGACTTTGGCTACCGTGGAAGCCTTCTGGTCTTTGGTTGGGAAGGCCTGGGCATACCGGGTGAAATGGTCGGTTACTACCAGAACATTTCCTAGTCCACTCAGGTCGGGTTCGAGGCAGAGAAAATCAATGCATACCAGATCAAGTGGGCCTTGACTTTGCAAATGGCCCATTGGGGCAGATTGATGGGGTAAAGTCTTTCTCTGGATGCATCATGCACATGAGTGGCAGTATTCTTCAACTTCAGCCCTCATGCAGGGCCAATAGAAACGGTCCCTAACGAGTTGGAAGGTCCTTTCCAACCCTAGGTGGCCATGGTTGTCGTGCAGAGCAACCATGACAGTCTCTCTGTTTCTCGGGCAGGAACAACTGCCATTTGTCTTCCAGGTCATCAGAGGGGCCCCTTCGGTAGACCACTCCCTGATGCACCTGCAACCTGTCCCACTCCTTCCTCAACAGGCGAGCTTCCTTTGAAGGGTGACGTAAGAGTCTATTCGAATCCTGATTCTCCAGGGCCTCTAGAACCAATCTCCCCATGGGGTCTTCCAATTGGTCAGATCTCAACTCCTTTTTGGACAATTTTGGCAAGTTATCTTTCCCCAGTTGGGTTACCCCACAGTACTGCTTGGGAACTCCTACTATGGTAACCCCTATCTCTTCTGCTCTTGAGCCACCACTGGCTTGGAGTTCAGCCCCTTGACAGAGGGCCCGCACCCCGTCGGGTGCCACTTGGGTCCAATCTTCTGTACTGCAGGTGGGGACGTGAGATCTTCTAGACAAGGCGTCTGCATCTCGATTTCAAGCCCCAGGCCTGTATTTTAGGTGGAAATTGAAGGCAGACAGTGCCGCCAGCCATCTATGTCCTGTGGCATCCAACTTGGCTGTGGTGAAAAGATATGTGAGGGGGTTGTTGTCGGTTTTCACGGTGAGTTCTGCCCCATACAGATAGTCTCTGAGTTTGTCAACTACCGCCCCTTTAAGGGCCAGGAACTTCAACTTATGGGTGGGGTAGTTCTTTTCAGAGGGAGTCAGACTTCTGCTCACATACGCAACGGGCCTCAGTTGCTCTTCATGCTCCTGGTAGAGCACTCCTCCCAGGCCATCATGACTGGCATCTACGTGAAGTTCATAAGGCTTCTTAGGGTCTGCGTAGGCCAGGACAGGGGCAGTGGTTAAGCTTTTCTTCAACATCTGAAAGGCATTCTCACACTTCTCATTCCACTGGTCCTTGACTGACTCCCCTGGCTTCCTGGGACCCGAGTCATCCTCTTCCCCCTCCGTCTTGAGCAGCTCATTTAGAGGCCTGGCTATCCGAGCAAACCCCTCCACGAACCTCCTGTAATAGGAACAGAACCCCAAGAAGGATCTGAGCTCTGTCACTGTGGTGGGCCTTGGCCAGGAAGTGACTGCCTCCAACTTTTCGGGGTCTGTGGCCCCATCTTCAGACACTAGATAGTTAACTGATGACTGGTAAAACTGGCATTTTTCAGGCGAGAGCTTGAGTCCTTCCTCACTCAGTCTTTTCAAAACTTTCTCCAGCCTCTCCTCATGTTCTTCCAAGGTTCTCCCGAAGACAATGATGTCATCCAAGTATACAAGGACTTCGATGAGGTTCATGTCTCCTACAGTCTTCTCCATGAGACGTTGGAAGGTGGCTGGGGCTCCAGACAGACCTTGAGGCATCCGGTCAAATTCAAAGAACCCCACTGGGGTTATGAAAGCCGTCTTCTCTTTGTCTTCGGGATGCATAGGTATTTGATAGTACCCGCTCTTGAGGTCCATAACACTAAACCACTTGGCTCCAGACAAGCTCTGTAGGGCATCCTCTATCCTCGGAGTGGTGTACTGGTCGGGTATGGTTCTCCTGTTGAGGGTCCTTTAGTCTATGCACAGCCTCAATGACCCATTCTTCTTTCTGACCACCACTATCGGGGAGGCATAGGGGCTTCTAGATTCTCAAATCACACTGGTTCGCTTGAGCTCGGCGAGCTGTTCCCTCAAGTCCTCGAGGTCTGCTAACGGAACTCGCCTGACTCTTTCCCTGAAGGGCTTGTCTTCCTGGAGGTGGATTCGATGGGTGGCACTCCTTGCACACCCCACATCGAACTCATCTTGAGAGAAGATTTTTTTCCACCTGGTCAACTGGGCCTTGGCTCTCTCTTTCCAAGCCCTGGGCAGGTTTGGGTTCTCCATGGAAAGTTTCTCCCACACAGTGCTTTCTCCATCTGTCTTCTCCACATCCGACAAAGCAACTGGGGTGGCAGGGCTCACCTGACCCAGCAGCAACCTGGCTGGGATCTCCATGAGGCCATCCGTAGTATTCCTGACACTCACAGGTATCTTACAGTGGGCCTTCTTCAAGGCCCTCAACGGGACCACTTCTGGGACTACTTCTAGGCCCGAATGCTCTTCCCTTGGGTCGGGTTCCAGCATAACAAAGGGCCCAGGCTGCTCCCAAGTGAGCTTCACAGTGGCTTTTAAACAGGCTACTTCACCGGGCTGCAGCACTATTACTCTTCTTCCCAGCCTCCAGACCTTCCCTACCCCCTCTTCTGGGGCCTTCTGTTCTAATATCAGACGTTGGTAGGCTGTCTTCAACATTGGGTGGATCTCAGTGACTATGGGGTCTTTCACTTTTGTAAGAGGGGCCAAGAGTCTTCGGACCAGATCTGTGTTGGTCCCTATTATTAGGGAACTCTTGTTAGCTCCAGGCAGTCGGGGGCATATCACAGCTAAGGTATCGAACACTTCGGCCTTCCCGGCTATGGACGGGTCGAAAGTCAGTTTTATAGGCAGATAGCCATCATAAGGGAAACTCTCTGTCCCAATCCCCCATATCTCCAACTCTTCAATCTTCTGGATGGGTAGGTGACTTAGATGCTTGTCATAAAAGTCCCGGTACAACAGGGTCACTTGCGCCCCAGTATCCAATATGGCTCTTGTGTAGACTCCCTCCACTTGGACAGGTACTATCGGGGAGGGACCTACCAGCTTCTCTGGATATCGCTTCGAAGGAGTCTCTTTCCTTGGATCTTTGCGTTTTTCCTTTTGGACTTTCTTTCTTCCATTTCTCTTTGGACTTAAGTCTCTCTTGGGCCTGGTATGCATTGATCTCCCTCCTTTTAATGGGTGTAACTACCCGCTGAGGGACATTACTCTCTTTCTTTGGCGCACGTTCCCACTGAGGAACCTTGTGTTTCTTATGAGGGGTCTTCTCCACTCTTTTTATGTGCTTCTCATTCTATGCAGGCATTGGGATAAAGGTCTCCCTAAGGACCAGCAGCTGATCACTGGATCGGAATACAGGCAATGGATGGTGTCTCAAGACATAAGGAAAAAAAACTCCATAGTGTATTACTGCATGGAATTTATTTAAAAATAGAGAATATATTGCACTTACAGGAATTCAATAGCGGTGTGAGTAAAAGATGGGGCGCGACTCGCGGCGTCTCATCCAGGCTGCCTCCGCTCGTGGCATTGCTGACGTCATTACGCCCTCTTCACACGCTAAACACTAGACGCGAACGAGTGCCACGAGTGGAGGAAGCCTGGATGAGACGCCGCGAGTCGCGTCCCATCTTTTACTCACACCGCTATTGAATAACCGTGTTCCTGTAAGTGCAATATATTCTCTATTTTTAAATAAATTCCATGCAGTATTACACTATGGAGTTTTTTTTCCTTATGTCTTGAGACACCATCCATTGCCTGTATTCCGATCCAGTGATCAGCTGCTGGTCCTTAGGGAGACCTTTTATCCCAATGCCTGCATAGACCACCATCATAGTGGTCAACCGGATCTGGTAAGGAGACTGTATTATCAGCTTTCCGGGTGTCTTCACTGGTGGATGGAAATTTCTCTCTATGTACCTTCCTTGTCACAAGTTTTTTTTCATACTGAAGAAACCCATTTCAAGGACTGTTTATTCAGATTCACTTTTTTCTTTTTTCAGTGTTTTTTACTTTGCCACTAAGCAATTTACATGTATTTGATATTTGGACTTCTTCTTTTTCATTTTCCCTTGGATGTTTTATATATTTTTTTTACCCTGAAGTTCTTTCACAGAATATTGTTTAGGGAGCACATTTAATCTAAATTTTTGGTAATTTTTTTTTAAGGTTTCAGTACATATGGGTCACTGTGTCGAAGCCATCTTTTGACACACAGATCACTGGTGTTGTTATTTTTTTCTTTCTTTATTTATTATCATATTCTTATCACTTAAGTTTTTGGTTATTGTTAGCGCTGTACTTATCTTTTCCACACATGTTTTGAATTTTGTATCTATTCTTGTACTGGCAGCTTATATTATTTCATCACATATACCACATTTATTCACACTTTATATCTAGCGCAGTGTTTTCAACATTATTACCATTTTGTTGTTTTTTTACACTAGTCAAAGTACTGTTCATATGAATGAGCAGGTGCTCGCTCACCACTCCGGACGCGATCCCAGTCCGGGACTTCCAACTACTGTGTCTCCGCACACAGTGTCTGCAACGGCCGGGTCTCCGGTCCAACTGATGTCCAAACTCGATAAAGTCAGGTGCCACCCAGGCTCCGCAGTGGGGTGGAAGGCTCTCTGGAAGTTGTGCAAGGCCCTGGCTTCAGGCCCTGCACTGCAGCAGATCCGCACAGGAAGACCTGTTGATAGCAGCGCGGTGTCCAAAGAGGCCGAGTTCAGCCTCTCCCTTTCCTTATATAGCCCCTCCCATGAGTCTCTGCAGTGGCTAAATGCACCCTGGGTGCCGAACGGGGTTCTGGGTAACGTAGTCCCGGGGCCTTAAAGGAGACCCCGCTACACACCATTAGCTTATTGTTTGTCGTCTGTCTTACTGGGGAGGATTTCCCTTCAGTTCCTGTCCTGGAAACACAATAGGTAGTGAGAAGAAATCTTTTAGTCCCCTCTTATACACTTGTCACTGAAACAAGTCAGCGCTCCTATTGGGAGTAAGGATGAGCCGAACACCCCCCCGGTTCAGTTCGCACCAGAACTTGCGAACAGGCAAAACATTTTTTGAACACGCAAACACCATTAAAGTCTATGGGACACGAACATGAAAAACCAAAAGTGCTAATTTTAAAGGGTTATATGCAAGTTATTGTCATAAAAAGTGTTTGGGGACCTGGGTCCTGCCCCAGGGGACATGTATCAATGCAAAACAAAGTTTTAAAAATGGCAGTTTTTTTGGGAGCAGTGATTTTAATAATGCTTAAAGTGAAGCAATAAAAGTATTCCTTTAAATTTCGTGCCCGGGGGGTGTCTATAGTATGCCTGTTAAGTGGCGCATTTTTCCCGTGTTTAGAACAGTCCTGAAGCAAAATGACATTTCTAAAGGAAAAAAGTAATTTAAAACTACTCGTGGCTGTAATGAAATGTCGGGTCTTGGCAATACAGATAAAACTCATCCCCCCACCTGTCCATTACCAGGCCCTTTGGGTCTGGTATGAATATTAAGGGGAACCATGAGCCACAATTAAAAAATATTATTGTGTAGGGGTCCCCCCCAAATTCCATACCAGGCCCCTCAGGTCTGGTATGGATATTAAGGGGAACCCTGCGCCAAATTCTTTTAAAACAATTGAGTAGGGGTCCCCCTCAAAATCCATACCAGACCCTTCAGGTCTGGTATGGATTTTTAGGGGAACCCTATGCCAAAATAAAAAAAATGGCGTAGGGGTCCCCCCAAAAATCCATACCAGACCCTTATCTGAGCATGCAACCTGGCATTATGTCCCTCATTCCTTCTCATTTGTCCCTCATTTTGGTCTGATCTATATAGATGTATATAAAATTCACTTTTTATCTATCAAAAAGTGTTTTCCAGTGCTGAACCTTTAATCTGATTTCTAAATTGCTGCATTTGTAAATTCCAAAAGCCAATATAAAGGAATAGTAGTGGTAAAAAAGCACTTGTGGGTTTAATCACAATCTTGTTTTTTGTACAATTCTCCTTTAAGGGGGCGTGACAAGGGGTGTGTCCCATGCCTGCATACTTTTGCTGATAGGTGTCCCTCATTCCCATCTCAAAAAGTTGGGAGGAATTAGTAACTCTATGGGTGACTTTAATTCCCAGGCATTTTACAGCCGTTGTCGTCTGTCTTCTGCCGCTAGAGACAGGACTGGAGCAGCTTCAGAAGAGGTATATGTATAGCGATTTCTTCTATACAGGGCTAGATAGGTTAGTCTTAGATTGTTAATGCGAGTAGATTTACATATTTTAGTTTTTAAGGTGAACTTCTACTTTAAGTGTACATGAGGACAAAAAAACCACATGTAATATATTCACATTTGCCTATGTTTTATCTCGTTAAATACCCTACAAGTACAGAAGAATACCTGTTGATCTGCCAAAAATACATTTGGCTAATATGTCCCTTTTTAGGTTGAAAACACACAGCACTAAAATCACAAGCATTAGTGTCAACGCTGCCCAGTTGTTTTTTTGATAAACTGCTAAAACCCTCCTCCTTTCCTCATCTCCACAACCTAGAGAGTAATAAGTACTGGAAGGACTAATTAGAGTCATTGAGTAACACAGGAAGTGTGAACTGGACGACTTTAAATTTCTGTCAAGATCAACAGGTATTTTTTGCACTTATTGAACAGATATGCTTTCAATGGTATATTTAACAAAGCAAAAGGAGCCAATAAAAGATGATCGTTTTTAGGGTTGACATTTTTTTTTAACAAAGTTTATTTATTTTGAACAAACAAAGAATAAATCAAAGAGCAAGTACATTCAGACATAATATTAAGTTATATTACTTGTTAGTACGAATTGTTAAAGTAATTGTAGCAGATCAGCATTTCACATCAAGTGAGTGTATTAGCAAACTATATGAACCGGAAACCTCACGTGCGTGGGGGGTGTAGCCCACCTGTCTGAGCAAGTATTGCACCATGCACAATTGGACTCACTTATTTAAGAGACAGCAGAGGGGCTATGGATGGGGGAACAAGGGGAAAAATCTCAGATTATGTCCCATATAGGTCAATTTATAGAGGGGCAGAGCAGCATTTACCAGAGATAGCCAGAGTTGTCTAGTGGGGAGGGGGGGGGGGGGTGGGAGGGTTTGATTCCATTGAAGTATTGCTTTCCTAGCATAAAATGACACATAGAAAACAAACAGTTTTTGCTTTGGGGGGTTTCTAGAAAATCACAGATCCCTAACAGAAGGGGGGTAGGGCTAAACGGGACCTTCAACTTCCCTATAGAATTGATGTCATCAAGAACTGCTCTCCAAAATACCTCCACCCTAGGGCATGACCAGATCACGTGCATGAAGTCTGCGTTATCAGAGCCACATTTGGGGCACACCGCCGAGCGACCAGCGTATATTTTCGCCAGCCGTGCCGGGGAGTAGAACGCGCAGTGTAGGAATTTCAGTTGGACAAACCTATCCCAGTCCTCATCAGTTAAATTTGGAATATCCTCCTGCCAAAGTGTAAAAAGTTGAGATACCTTAGACGTGTCAAGGACAGCTAGCATGTTGTATATTGTAGACAGGGTCTTCCCACTTTCCGAGGACCTCAGCATACTCTCCAGATCTGACATCTGTAAAGTAATCGGGGAGGGGAACTGAGAGCGAAAAAGCGTGGCGCAGTTGGAGTTACCAGAAAAACATTTGGTTCGGTAAGCCCTTGTCCCTTTTAAGATCATCAAAAACAATCAACTGTCCCCATGTCACTATATCACCCAGCGTCGTGATCCCATATCTGGCCCACAGGACCGGGTCAGGAATAGAATGGAAGTGGGGCAGACAGGGATTACCCCATAGTGGGGCTGCAGGGGACCAGGTGTTTGCTTTCCCAATCTTGAGCTGAACTGTATGCCATACCTTGAGAGTTGCATGCATAGGGGGGTCACCTGCGGGCTGGATTTAGTACCCCTATGGATAAGATTCCTCAACTCTGCATAGGAACCCAGCAGCGCCGCCTCTAGGGTAGACGCCGGGTTGGCCGGCAACTCAGACAGTCACCACTTGACAGTAACCAAGACCGCTGCCCAATAATATTTTATAAGACAAGGTAGTGCCAGACCTCCTAACGCGACAGGTAATTGCAGGGTCGTCTTCGCTATCCTAGGAACCGCCCCATTCCACACAAATGAAGTAATAATATTATCCAGTTTATGAAAGAAAGAGACCGGAATAGGGACAGGAGTCTGTCTAAAGAGGTACGTAAATTTAGGGAGAACTGTCATCTTAACTAGATTCACCCGTCCCACCGGAGTGCTAGGAAGAGACTTCCAGGCAGCACAACTCTGGGACAGGTTGGAGACAACTGGATTCAGGTTGAGGGTAATGAACTGAGACAGATCTCTATGTATCTCCACCCCTAAATATCTAAACTGGGTTACTCTCCGAAGCTAGCCCATCTGATGGGAGCGGGGCAGTACCAGAGTGCAGCGGGAACAGAATGGACTTTCCCCAGTTAATGCATATTCCTGAATAGGACCCAAACCTGTCTATAACCGAGGTGACATAGACTTTATTGAGCAAGTTATCAGTATCTGCACACACAGAGGGCCTTATGAAGCCGTTTCCTGTTTTTATTCTCTGGTCTGCAGTGGGTCAGGTAATACATACAGATTTATGCTATGGTCGGATTTCCGTTTCATTGCACAGATGGAGTTCTGGGATGGTTCATATTAATTCTGCAGCCTACGTGGCTGAAACAGAATTTCAAGTTATCCTTAACATGCTCAGAATGGATAAGCAGTCCAGAAGTGCCTGCTTATTGCTGTGTTTACTATTTTACTGGGAAATATACCACCAAGTATATTCCAGATCCTTGATCTATACCAAGCTGCTTTAAAATAAACAGGGCATAGCACTCTAGGACATGCTGGGAGATGGTTGGCCCTAGAGTCCATTATATTTTTATTAACGACATTACTTGTCACGCATAAGGTTGCCACATCATCCCTTTAATCCAGGACACATATGAATTACACAGGTTCTGAGACTGATTTAATGCAGATAAGGCACCAAGTGAGTTTAATGACCACCTTAATCAGCTGCAGAACCTGTGTTGTTAATGTGTGTCCTGGATTAAAGTAATGATGTGGCAACCCTACTCACGCACCTGTATTAAGATCCCAATATGCATATGGCCTCTTGCACAGTTCCCGTCCGAGCATCCCTGGAATTTGAGAGTCTACAAGGGTTATGGACAGGCACAAGTGCCAGGGAACTGAAACTGGAGACTGGAACTTGGGAGCGCTGGTATCAGACAAGCAGAAGTACAAGTAGGGCACCCAGGATACACCAAGTTCAGTGCTAAGTGGAGTTGGGTCAAAAGCCGGGTTCAGTAACAGCCAATTAGGAAGGCATCAAATCGTAGCCCAAATCAAGTTTACGTACAAGCAGAAGGTTCCATCGTACAGGCAGTGAGGTACAGAGTTAATAGGCATAATCTTGGCCAGAAGTCCAGGCCGAGGTCTGCAACAGAGAAGAGTAGCAATCATTGGCAGACAAGGATTTAGCAATGATCCTATGCAGAGCTCAGGTTTATATAGCCCGCTGGGTGCCATTATCTGTGGTGGACGTGCCCATACGTTTCTGCACGTCAAATGCCCAAGAATTCTCCTGGGCATGACCATTTTGGATATGATGTTAGCAGCCCCAGCAGGCTTCGAGCTGTCACTCAAATGTCACTCTATGGCATTCGCCTTTGTTCCTCCAACTATGCTAAAGGGAGGTGAGGGGCAGAGTAGCTGGGTCACCACTAGGGTGGCCACGTGTCCCAGATTGTCCAGGACAGTCCCACATTTTGCAGGTCTGTCCCAGGCACATTCATTCCAGGACAATACAGTGTCCCGGAATGAAACTGACACAGCCACCCCCCCCCCCGGGCCAAACCGATGCCCCCAAAAAAAAGGCCGCCACATCACCGCTTTACTCACTGACAGTACTTGCCCTGGCCGGAAATGCCTGGAGGAGCACAATCCTGCCCCTTGCTTGTGATTGGAGAAATCATAAATTTCGCCTCTTGTGTCCAATCACTGTGCTGTGATTTGTTACAGCACAAACTGATTTTTGGGAAGGGAGGGTGTCCCTGAAAGGTAGTTTGGAAATGTAGTCACCCTAGTCACCACAGAGAGTAGTCAGAAACTCCCCAGAAGAGGAGAGGTCTGTGACATGCAAGGAGAGAGGAGGCTGTGCTAGAGAATTGACTCGTTCTTTTTGTGCTTTTACCCTTTTTAAAAGTTGGTGACTGGGGCTTTTCGTAGGGAGGACTTTATTTTACACATGTACATTATTTTAGCTTTAGACCTAAAAAAAATCACGATGTTTGCTGTTTATATTGTGACGTGTTAAGAAATTAGTTTAAACTAGTTAAGGATGCCATAGACAGTTTGAATTTCAGACAAAAGTTTCAAGTCTTACAAGACTTATGCGGCGTACACACAATCGTTTTTCATGCCATTTTTTTAACCAATGTTTTTCTCGTCGTTTTTTTTTCATGTTTCCTCTCAAGCCTGTCTTGCATCCACACAATCATTAAAAAAAACGCTTGAGCAAAGCGCAGTGACGTACAACACGTACGACGGCACTATAAAGGGGAAGTTCCATTCGAATGGCGCCACCCTTCATGTTAGTAAACTTTGTTGAGCGGCGATTCGCGCTTTTCAGCCTCGTGCCTTTCAGTCCATTACAGCGTGACGAATGTGCTATCTCCATTACGAACACTAGTTTTACCAGAACGAGCGCTCCCGTCTCATACTTGCTTCTGAGCATGCACGTTTTTTTTTCCCCTCGTAAAAGCATACACACTATCGTTTTTCACATCGTTCAAAAAAACGACATGAAAAACGACGTGAAAAAATAGAGCATGTTCGAAATTTTTAATGGCCGTTTTTTACGCTGTTAAAAATGCTCTGGACTGGAGCCTACACACGATCGGTTTTAATGGCCATTTTAAAAAATGGCATTTTTAACGGCATGAAAAACGATCGTGTGTACGCCGCATTAGAGGTTCTTTGACATCTGCTAATCCCCCTAGAATTGGTAATATACAAGTTCCATAGTCTGCTTAGACTGATCTAAATTGCCTTGCTTTTGTCCACATTTACACATCTATACAATTAATTGTGAAGGCTCGGCTCACTTTCTCTGCCAAAGCTTGGCATTGAAGGCACTAAAGTATGTGCAACTTTCTCCTTTGTTCATTTCATGGAAACAAGTTATGATTCAAGTTCAACCTTGCTATAATGCATGGCGGGAACCGAATTTATGGCTTGTCGGTATATGGCAGATGTGCGCAAGTACGGCCGTTTCCTGTTATGAAATATTTTACACTTAATTTTGCTAGTAAAAGCCTCGGCGCAGTGAAATATCATTGGTCTAACGTCTCTTTCTCATAATGCATTTGTCTGGACGCAAATCATTCAAAACCACAAAGTAATTTCTTATAAAAACAAAATGAGTTCACGTCACATGCTTAGACTGAGCCCAGAAAGTAGAACTGCTGACCAGATTATGCTGAGGGTGATGCTTGCTTTATAAATCACTCTTCTCAGACTGCCAGAAACCTTTACATTTTGTTTTTGAGGAAGGGAGGAAAATTTGCCAATTGCTTTAGGTTTTCCATTAAAGGGAACCTGCCATAGGAGAAATGTGTTGGCTGGTATGGTGAACGCTCATTCTGACACGGTACATTGCCTAGGTGTTTCTCATGCTTTGGCTTTAATGCTTTGAGTCACTGTACTGGGGCAACTGCAGATAGGGGGCTATAAGGGTAGCCATACATGGCTTGATTTCTTGATCTGAAAATCGATCAACTTCCCTGTGCCGCTACACAGAATGGATGGAGAAATTTCCTCTGCTAGCTGTTGTATCTGCTAGCTATTGTATTCAGGTAGCCATGGCAGTTGCTGCTCTGCCAATGTTCCAGCTACTCCATTTTTAAATCCACTTTTGTCAAGCCAGTGGGTGCTTGCAGGGCCCCATGGCTCAAATTTTGTCCAATTTAGCAGAAATCAGTAGAAATTTGAGTCAACTATGGCCAGCTTAAAGCGATATTAAAGCCTTGTTTTTTGTATACACAGAGCAGCCCGGATCCTCCCCTTCTCGGGTCCCACACTGGCACTGCTGGCTCCCCCCTCCTGCGGGGTGCTCTCACAGCAAGCAGCTTGCTCTGGAAGTTCCCAAGCAGGCATGCTCCTGAGCCACGGCCCTGTGTGTCCATTCACACACGGAACCACAACTCATCCCCGTCCCCTCCATTTTCTGATTGGCTCCCGCTGCAGCCAAAAGTCAATCGGGAGTGCGAGGCTCTCATGCACATCGCTGGATCGAGAATCCTGCCCCAGCATTCTAAATATGAAAGCCCTGAGGGCTTTCACACTGAGGTGTTGTGCTGGGTGTGCGTTGGAAAAAATCCTACAAACAGATTTTTTGGGGCGCATAAAATAGCGCTGTAAAAACGCCTATCCTCATTGAAATGAATGAGTACCGCTGTAAAAACGCGGTAAAAACGCCCAGGAGCTGTGGGAAGGTCACATGACCGCAGTAGAGTGGAGGATTGTGGAATACCAAATAATCCTTTTTACCGTAAAAACGCGGTAGAAACGCGGTAATAACGCTAATCATTTTTAGTACGTTATTGCAACACCTCAGTGTGAAAGGGGCCTAACTTGTGTTGCAGCATACATGTTGAAGTATTTTAGTCACAGGCAAATAGCATACTTTCACCAGCATGCCACAGATCATCCATTATCATCCAAAAGGTTTATTGAAGAATGATCACATCACAAAGGACAAATTGCAATGTTTTAGAGCCACGCAGGGCCCCTTTGTCAAGCATGTGATAAGTGCATACAATGGTACAACAATGGTACTAACAAATTTAAGTGCTATCCACCAATCAAGTCCCAAAGAAAGGGTGCCACCTCCTGCTCTCTGACGTCCTATGACATTATACTATGCTGTTTTTTGTGGGATTATGACACCACGTAAGCATTAATACTGAGCCGTACAATGTTTAAAGAGTTTCCTATATAATAGAGCATGAAGAACATATATGTTTTGGGGGCAATGAAGGGGCCCTGTGCGGCTCTGAAACATTGCACTTTGTCATTTGTGATGTTATCATTCTTCAGTAAATCTTTCCTACGATATTGGATGATCCACAGGGTGCTGGTGAATATATACCTATGCATTGACCATTCATTGTGGCCCCATATTTGCTTATAATTAGCCTGGATTTGCTCACCTGCCATATTTTTTTTTATTTTTTGGAAGAGCGAGCATATATTGGGTAATAGAATACTGGAAAAATAAGAGCACTACAACCATTGGAAAAGTCCAGTAAAAGGTTTTATTTAATACAATGCACAAGTAGAAATCTAATGCATTTCACAGGTTCAAAACCATATACGGTAGTACAAAAAATAAAAAATGTATGTGTGTGTATATATATATACACACACATACATATATATATATATAGTTACAAAGTTACATAGTAGGTGAGGTTAAAAAAAGACACAAGTCCATCAAGTCCAACCTATGTGTGTTTATATGTCAGTATTACATTGTATGTCCCTGTATGTTGTGGTCGTTCAGGTGCTTATCTAATAGTTTTTTTAAACTATCAATGCTCCCCACTGAAACCACCGCCTGTGGAAGGGAATTCCACATCCTTGCCACTCTTACAGTAAAGAACCCTTTACGCAGTTTAAGGTTAAGCCTCTTTTCTTCTAATGTTAATGAGTGGCCACGTGTCTTATTAAACTCCCTTCCGCTGAAAAGTTTTATCCCTATTGTGGGGTCACCACCAGTATGGTATTTGTAAATTGAAATCATATCCCCTCTCAAGGGTCTCTTCTCCGTGGAGAATAAGTTCAGTGCTCGTAACCTTTCTTCATAACTAATGTCCTCCAGTCCCTTTATTAGTTTTGTTGCCCTTCTCTGTACTCGCTCCATTTCCAGCACATCCTTCCTCAGGACTGGTGCCCAGAACTAGAGAGCATACTCCAGGTGAGGCCGTATCAGTCTTGTAGAGTGGGAGAATTATCGCTTTATCCCTGGAGTTAATCCCCCTTTTTAATGCATGCCAATATTCTGTTTGCTTTGTTAGCAGCAGCTTGGCATCGCATGCCATTGCTGAGCCTATCATCTACTAGGACCCCCAGGTCCTTTTCCATCCTTGATTCCCCCAGTGAGTAGATTGCATTCATATTTTTTAAAATGCATTATTTAAAAATTTTCCACATTAAATTTGCTATTTAGTTGCCCACCCCATTAATTTGTTCAGATCTACTCGCAAGGTTTCCACATCCTGCGGAGAAGTTATTGCCCTGCTTAGCTTGGTATCGTCCACAAATACAGAGATTGAACTGTTTACCCCATCCTCCAGGTCGTTTATGAACAAATTAAGTAGGATCGGTCCCAGAACAGAACCCTGGGGGACCCCACTTTCCACCCCTGACCATTCCAAGTACTCCCCATTTATCACTACTCTCTGAACTCGCCCTTGTAGCCAGTTTTCAATCCATGTACTCACCCTATTGTCCATGCCAACGGAGGACCTTACTTTGTACTGTAAACGTTTATGGGGAACTGTGCCAAATGCTTTTGCAAAATCCAGATACACCACATCTACGAGCTTTACTTTATCTAGATGGCAGCTCACCTCCTCATAGAAGGTTAATAGATTGGTTTGACAGGAACTATTCTTCATGAATCCATGATGATTACTGCTAATTAGGGATGAGCCGAACACCCCCCGGTTCGGTTCGCACCAGAACCTGCAAACGGACCGAAAGTTTGCGCAAACTTTAGAACCATATTAAATAGAATGGACTCGAACTTTCGAAATCAAAAGTGCTAATTATAACGGCTAATATGCAAGGTATTGTCCTAAAAAAGGTTTGGGGACCTGGGTCCTGCCCCAGGGGACATGTATCAAGCAAAAAGAAGTTTTAAAAACGGCAGTTTTTTTGGGAGCAGTGATTTTAATGATGCTTAAAGTGAAAAAAAAAAGTGAAATATTCCTTTAAATATCATACATGGGGGGTGTCTAAAGTATGCCTGTGAAGTGGCACGTGTTTCCCGTGTTTAGAACTGTCCCTGCACAAAATGAAGTTTCTAAAGGGAAAAAAAGTCATTTAAAACTGCTTGCGGCTTTAATGTAATGTTTGGTCCCGGCAATATGGATGAAAATTATTGAGAAAAATGGCATGGGTACCCCCCCCCCCAGTCCACTACCAGCCCCTTTGCGTCTTGTATGGATATTAAGGGGAACCCCGCACCCAAATTAAAAAAAGGCCCTATATACTCTGAACAGCAGTATACAGGCGGTGCAAACAAGACAGGGACTGTAGGTTTGTTCTTAAGTAGAATCTGTTTGTAATTTGGAACAGGTACATTTTTTAAGTGTAGCTCAAGCCAAAAAATCTATTTTTAAGCTTTTTGGAAGACATAGGGAAGGGTTATCACCCCTGTAACATTTGTTTTGCTGTCTGTGCACCTGTTCAGAACATTTCTGTCCCAATGACAAATGTTTTTTGAAAATTTGTTTTTTTTATTGAAACAAGGATTGGTGATAAAGCATCACCTTTTTCCCATATTAACTCTTACAGGAGATAACTTCCCTTCCTAGGGGTAGATTTCCTCTCACTTCCTGTTTTCTCCCTCCATTTGCAAGTAGGAGTCGTTTGAAAGTCGGATGTTTGAAAGTAGGGGCCTGCCGTATATACTCTGCAGAAATTTGGCCCTTAGGTGATGGTGTTGCCACAACACTGTAAGCCCTCACAGTTACTCTTGGTGGGCGCTGGAACGCCCTGCTGTGAACTATTATATCAAGAATTGTAATTACATGCCATGCCATTGTTGAACAGTGGTAGGAAAAATTGGGCCTTTGGTGGTGGTGCTGGTGCCACAACACTGTAAGTCCTCACAGTTACTCTTGGTGGGCGCAGGAATAGGCTCAGCTGTGAAATATTAGATCAAGAATTGTAATTACATGCCCCTGTTGAACAGGGGCAGAAAAAATGGGCTTTTGGTGGTGGTGGTGTTGCCACAACACTGTAAGCCCTCACAGTTACTCTTGGTGGGCGCAGGAATGGGCCCTGCTTTGAATTATTAGATCAAGAATTGTAATTACATGCCCCTGTTGAACAGGGGCATAAAAATTGTGCCTTAGGCACTGGTGCCACAACATTGCAACCCCTCACAGATACTGTAGTTGGAGCGCAGCAATGAGCCCTGCTGCAAAGCATTGCATCAAAAATTGTAATTACACGCCCCTGTTAAACACGGGCAAAAAAATTGGGCCTTAGGCACTGGTGCTGGTGCCACAACACTGCAACCCCTCACAGTTACTGTAGTTGGAGCGCAGCAATGAGCCCTGCTGCAAAGCATTGCATTAAAAATTGTAAATACACGCCCCTGTAAAACAGGGGCTGAAAAATTGGGCCTTAGCCACTGGTGGCGGTGCCCAGAACCAAAAATGTTCTTTCAAGCTATCAGCATGATCATTGAGGAGGAAGAGGATAGTCACTCAGCATAACAGGGTAGTCACTCAGCATCAGCATAGGCAGTCTTGAAGGGATCTGACATTTCAAAAAAAAATTATTCGTTACATCAGCATCAGGTGCTTGGTAGCTGGTGGTGATCCAAGAATGATTCATTTTTATGAAGGTCAGTCGATCGATCGAGTCGGTGGACAGGCGCACTCTGTGATCGGTTACAAAGCCTCCAGCAGCACTGAATGTGCGTTCCGAAAGAAAGCTGGATGCAGGACAGGCCAGTAGCTCAATTGCATACTGTGCAAGCTCTGGCCAGTGATCCATCCTCAAGACCCAGTAACCCAGAGGATTTTCGGTGGGAAAGGTGTCCAAGTCTGATCTTGCCCCTAGGTATTCCTGCACCATGTAAACCAGACGCTGGCGATTGGTTGCTGGAACCGATCATACATTGGGGCTGCGCACTAAAAAATTGTGTGAACGCATCGGTCAGACGGCCACCTTCTCCACCGCTCCTTCTTTGACTGACCGAAGCCTCAGCAACACGTTGTCCAGTACCAGGAATTTGTAACCTCCCAGTGTCTGGGAACGCGTTGCACAGACCTTTCTGCAAGGCCTCCCGAAGATGCGTCATCCTCTGCTCCCTCTGCGACGGCAAGTTAAGGTCTGCAACCTTACCCTTGTAACGTGGATCAAGGAGGGTTGCCAGCCAGTAATGATCCCTCTCCTTGATCGCACGAATAGGAGGATCCTTCCGCAGGCTTTGCAGGATCAGGGAGGCCATGCAGTGTAGGTTTGCTGAGCCATTCGGTGCAGAGTCCTCTGGGTCACTGACGACGACATGATCCGCAACCACCTCCTCCCAGCCACGTATAAGTCCACAGGTGTCTTGGGACTGTAATTGATCCCTTTAAGACTGCTACTGATGCTGAGTGCTAGTCTCCACCTCCATGTTGACACAATCCTCCTCCTCCTGTGTGATAGCCGGGCCAGCAGGAACACTGTCTGGATAAAAGGGGCCTTGAGAGGTAAGGAAGTGCTCCTCTTCTTTCCTCTGTTCTACCTCAAGTGCCCTGTCCATTATTCCATGCAGCGTGTGCTCCAACAAGTGGACAAGAGGGACAGTGTCACTGATGCATGTACTGTCACTGCTCACCATCCTCGTGGCCTCCTCAAATGGTGCCAGGACAGTGCATGCATCCCTGATCATGGCCCACTGGCGTGGGGAAAAAAATCCAAGCTCCCCTGACCCTGTCCTAGTGCCATATTGCAACAGATACTCATTGATGGCCCTCTGCTGCGTGTGCAGCCACTGCAGCATGGCCAACGTAGAGTTCCACCTGGTGGGCATGTCACAGAGTAGGCGGTTCTTGGGCAGGTTGTAATCCTTTTGCAGGTCAGCCAGCCGAGCACTGGCATTATATGACCGGCGGAAATGCTCACAGAGTTTCCTGGCATGCTTCAGGACCTCCTGTAAGCCTGGGTACCTGCCCAAAAACCGCTGCACCACCAAGTTAAGGACGTGAGCCAAACAGGGCACATGGGTCAGTTGTCCCTGTCGGAGGGCGGAGAGGAGGTTGGTGCCATTGTCGGAAACCACCTTTCCTAAGTTAAGCTGGCGTGGCGTCAACCACCTCTGAGCCTGCCCCTGCAGAGCTGACAGAATCTCTGCCCCAGTGTGGCTCCTGTCCCCCAAGCACACCAACTCAAGCTCCGCATGGCATCTTTTTGCCTGCGTACTTGCGTAGCCACTTGAACGCCTACGGAGCACCACTGGTTCCGAGGACAAAGCACAGGTAGAGGCCATGGAGGAAGAAGAAGAGGAGGGGGTGGAGGAGAGAGGTGTGTCAGAATCACCAGTAGTAACATTTTGGAGGCGTGGTGGCGGAACAACCTCCAACACTACTGCACCTTGTCCTGCATCCTTCCAGCTGCCAGCAGAGTCACCCAATGCGCCGTGAAAGATAAGCAACGTCCCTGTCCATGCCTGCTGGACCATGAGTCAGCGGTAATATGCACCTGACCGCCCTGTCCAGTGAGGCCAAGACATTGCCTTCCACATGCCGGTAGAGAGCCGTAATCACCTTCCGTGAGAAAAAGTGGCATTTGGGAACCTGCCACTGAGGAACCGCACATTCCACAAACTCACGGAAGGGGGCAGAGTCTACCAACTGAAAAGGCAGCAGTTGAAGTGCTAGAAATTTAGCTAAGCTAGCATTCAACCGCTGGGCATGTGGATGGCTGGGAGCGAACTTCTTTCGGCGGTGCAGCAGCTGGGGCAGGGAAATTTGCCTGGTACAATCGGACGTCGGTGTACCGATAGCAGATTGCCCGCAAGTACTTGGCTGTGACACACCTAAATCTATACCTTCATTCCTCTCAGTGCAGGTTTCAGAGAGGACTGAAGGTATAGTGGGGTTGGAGATCCCAGCTGATGAGGAGCAAGGAGAGGTCCGCTTTGTTCTTTGGTGTGGCTCTTTTAGGTAAGCTTGCCAACAAACTGCATGGCAGGTCGAAATATGTCTGGTCAAGCACGTGGTGCCCAAGCGGCTGATGTTTTGGCCACGCGAGATACGCTTTAGACATATGTTGCAAATGGCAACTGTGCGATCTGCTGCACACGTCTGAAAAAAGGCCCACACCAAAGAACTTTTGGAATAATGTGCAGAGATAGCAGCGCCCTGCACATGCGGAGCTCTGCGGTGTGATGCAGTCGGTGTGCTGCCCTTAAGCTGGCCCCTGGAGGGCATCCTGCCTCATTGGCAATGTGCCGCCTCCTCCTCCTCCTCCCTCCTATCAGGCACCCACGTGGAGTCAGTAACCTCATCATCCCCTCCCTCCTCATCACTGGAGCAAATCTGGCAGTATGCTGCAGCTGGGGGAACATGACTGCCAGATAGCTGTCCTTGTTGGGCACCCCCTCTCTCTGGGCTCACGTTACTACCCCCTCTCTCTGGGCTCACGTTACAGCCTTCCTCCAGCTGGGTTCCATCATCGGAGCCTTCAAAACGCTGTGCATCCTCCTGGAGCATGTACCCAACACTGTGGTCAAACAGTTCGGGGGACTCCTCAGGAGGACATGGTGGGGCTAGGGAAAGAGAACTGATGCCATTGAGCCGAGGGAAGAGGCCGCTTTGGCAGCTGATTTGCCAGACAAAGTACCCTGAGCCTGGGTGAGAGAGGATGAGGAGGAGGAGGACGGCATGGTCATCCACTCTACCAAGTCTTGGGCATGTTGCGGCTCAACATGGCCAGCTGGCGAAAAGAAGAACAAGCGTGTCCCACGGCCACGTGCTGATGAGGATGCACCGTGTCCACGACCAGCACTGTTGCCTCTAGACACAGAGCCTGCTTACCTTCTTTTATTGCCTCGTGACTGTCTGCCTCTCCTTGTTTGCCTTCCAGACATACTAATGGCCTGCAGTGAGATGTAGCTGCACAAAGGTGGGATGTGTGTATATATATATATATATATATATATATATATATATATATATATATCTGTACTGATAATGCAGCTATCAGAATCAACTGCCTGCGGTGGTATTAGTATGGGAAAAGCAGCAATTGTTTTCAGTTAGTTTTAGGTGAAAACTGTGCAGAGGACAAAGTACACTGAAAATACTTGCAGCTCTCTGCCTGTGGTTTTATTATGAGAACACCACTATAATAGTCACTAACTGTATTCAGGTAAGCTTTAGGTAAACGCTATGCAAAGCGTACAGTACACAAAGTAAAAACACTGACTGCAGCTAGCACAATCACCTGCCTGCCTGTCACAGTATAGAGAATAACAGAAACGGATCTAGCTAAACTGAATACAGTGTATAAATATATATACAACACCTAGGATGCATATATATCCTCTACACCAGGGGTCTCAAACTGGTGGCCCTCCAGCTGTTGCAAAACTACAAGTCCCATGAGGCATTGCAAGGCTGACAGTTACAAGCATGACCCCAACAGGCAGAGGCATGATGGGATTTGTAGTTTCGCAACAGCTGGAGGGCCACCAGTTTGAGACCCCTGCTCTACACACTGTAACTGCAGCTAACTGACTCGCCTGCCTGCTCTATCTAATTCAATATAAATGACACTGTCTCTTTCTGATATCTCTCTCTTTTAACAACTCCAACACACTACACAAGGCCGCCAAGCCGGCGGCCTTATATAGTGTGGGGCGTGTACTGAGCCCCTGAGCCATAATTGGCCAAAGCCACCCTGGCTTTGGCCAATTACGGCTCTCCGTTTTTTCCGCGCTGTGATTGGCCAAGCATGCGGGTCATAGTGCATGCTTGGCCAATCGTCAGCCAAGACAATGCACTGCGATGCCGCAGTGAATTATGGGCCGTGGCGCGCCACCCGAAATTTGGCGCGAACGGCCCATAATGTTCGCAATTCGGCGAACAGCCGAACAGCCGTTGTTCGAGTCGAACGTGGGTTTGACTCGAACATGAAGCTCATCCCTACTGCTAATGATACCGTTTTCATTACTAAAATGTTGTATATAGTCCCTTATCATGCCTTCCTATTGATATTAGGCTAACTGGTCTGTATCTGTAATTCCCAGGGATGAATTTTGGCCCTTTTTTAAATATTGGTGCTACATTGGCTTTTCTCCAATCAGCTGGTACCATTCCAGTCAGTAGACTGTCAGTAAAAATTTGTAACAATGGTCTGGCAGTTACTTGACTGAGTTCCCTATGGATCCTCGGGTGCAATTATTAATGTTACGTTTTTCAAGTCTATTTCTAATTCTGTCCTCTGTTAGCCATGAGGGTGCTTCCTGTGATGTGTCATGAGGACAAACACTGCAGTTTTGGTTACTGAAGCCCCCCGATTACCTCGTGAAGACTGAGGAGAAGAATAAATTCAATACCTTCGCCATCTCACCATCCTTTGTGACCAGATTTTCTTCCTCATTCTTTATGGGGCTAATATTGTCTGTCCTCCCTTTTTTACTGTTTATATACTTAAAGAATTTCTTGGGATTTTTTTTTGCCCTCCTCCGCTATGTGTCTTTCGTGTTCTATCTTAGTTGCCCTAATTGCACCCTTACATTTCTTGTTGCATTCTTTGTAAAGTTTAAATGCTGATGATGATCCCTCAGCCTTGTATTTTTTGAAGGCCTTCTCCTTTGCTTTTATATGCATTTTTACATTGGAGTTAAGCCACCCAGGACTTTTGTTCGCTCTTTTACATTTATTTCCCAATGGGATGCACTGGCTAATGCCCTTATTCAATATGCTCTTAAAGCAAACCCATCCCTCCTTTGCGTTCTTTGTTCCTAAGATTTTATCCCAATTAATATCTTCTAGCAAGGTTCGTAGTTTAGGGAAGTTGGCTCTTTTGAAATTCAGTGTCTTTGTATTCCCCCTATGTTTCCTATTTGTGTCATTTATACTGAAGCTAATTGACCTGTGATCACTGTTTCCTAAATTGCCCTGTATTTTCACATCCATGATCAGGTCAGTATTGTTGGTAATCAGTAGGTCTAGTAACGCTTTGTTTCTAGTTGGTGCGTCTACCATCTGACCCATGAAATTGTCCTGCAAGACTTTTAGGAACTGGCGAGCCTTAGACGACTGCGCGGTTCCTTCCGCCCAGTCTACGTCTAGATAAGTGAAATCCCCCATTATGATGACACTTCCCATCCTTGCCGCTAAACTGTGTATTCAAAAAAAGATCCATTAAAATCTATATCATAAATACATGAATGCATTATGCTTTTGATATTGAATATTATATTGTATTTTATTTATTTCAGGTACTTATGTAGCGCCGTCAATTTACGCAGCGCTTAAAATATACATTGTACTGTACATTCACATCAGTCCCTGCCCTCAAGGAGCTTACAATCTAAGGTCCCTAACTCACATTCATACATACACACACTAGGGCCAATTTAGCCAGGATGCTATTAATCTACCAGCATGTCTTTGGGGTGTGGGAGGAAACCGGAGTACCTGGAGGAAACCCACACAGGCACAGGGAGAACATGTATTATATTTTATTATACTTGTAGCATCACCCCTGTAGATGCCTGACCTTGCAAGCCTCCTGACATCTCTGACACTCTGGGTTCTGACATAGTTCAAAGAGAGGGTGAATTTGCAAAAGCCACCAGAGAAATAATAGAGATTGCAAGCAGATATTTTACTATATATTCTTAAGTTAACAAAAGAAAGATGAATGTAAATTGTAAACTTGAGCATTAAACAGAATTAAGCCACGTACACACGACTGGTTTTCTCGGCAAGAAACGACAAGAAAACTGTTGGGAGAACTTTCTTGCAGAGAAAACCATTCGTGTGTATGCTTTCTTGTCGAGAAAACTGTCCAAAATCTTGACGAGAAAAAAGACGACCTGCGGTCTTTTTTCTCGTCGGAATCTCAGTTTTTCTCAGCGTGATTCTCGTCAGACTGTTTTTGGACGAGAAAACCGTTTGTGTGTATGCTTTTCCGAGTCTTCAAAAACCGCGAATGGTCAGACTCAAGTATGAGACGGGAGCGCACCTTCTTGTAAAACTAGCGTTCGTAATGGAGATAGCACATTCGTCACACTGTAACGAACTGAAAGCACGAAGTCTGAAAAGCGCGAATCGTCTCTTCCCAAACTTTTACTAACACGCGGCAACACGAGATTAGCAAAAGCAGCCCAAGGGGTGGCGCCATGAGAATTGAACTTCCCCTTTATACTGCCGTCGTACGTGTTGTACGTCACCGTGCTTTTAGACCAACGAGATTTTGGATTCACAGTGTGTATGCAAGGAAAGCTTGACAAGAATCTCGTCAAGCTTGACAAGAAACCCGTCGAGAAAAACATTGTTTTTTTACCGACGAGGTTCTCGGTCGTGTGTACGCGGGTTTACAGATGTATAATGAAATGGCAATAACAATGAATCAGGCATTAAAGGCTAAGGGCCCTAAGAGAACCTATGACCCCAGGTGCGAATGGGGGGAGAAAATACTTTTTGTTAATCATCTCCCTCTAAGCCCTGATGCCATGGGCGCAAAAAAATAACAAACACAATATGTGAGACCTGAGTAAGAGTCCCCCCTTTAAAGTGGATGTAAACCCTCACATATACCCAGTGAAGTGAACAGCCTTAAGATGATGCACAGAGATGAACCAAATCTCCCTACATAAGTTTTACATGTATATCTGCTGTCTTCAGCTTTATATACTGTTTAGAAAGTTCACATTGTGTTAGGAGATTTTCTCTTCCTATTTAACACGGAGTGTGAAGTCTGGGCATACAGCCAAGACAACTGATTGGAGGAAAGGCATACCCACCCCCCTCCACATAGGCAAAGACTCTCAGAGTGTTCTGTGACACGGCAAGCTGCCTGCTAATCTATTTATAGCTCCCTCTCCGAAACAAAATTCAGCCTGCTTTTATCTCATGTGTCAGAGAATTTGTCAGAAATGATCAGGCTGATAACAGAAGAATGGAGCAGGAGAAAGCTATGGGACACAGTACTAGCTCAAATTTCAAGAATCGGGTTTACATCCACTTTAAGTTAAACAGGTAATGTAAGCTGATTCCTTTGTGTGAAGGAGTCCTTGCAGTAAAGGTATCCGAGATCTTCAGCTAGCTATGAAGGGGCTCAAGATGTGCAATGGTGACCAGCAAAGAGGATTAGAACAAACAAGGGGGGTCTCCCAGTGAAATGCCTTTGATGTAGAAAGGGGTAGAGTAAAGGTGTATGTAAGTGTCTCTACATACAGTGTCTCTGTATGTAAGGTTAAGGGTGGACTTCCCCCCACTCACCACTCCTGGAGATACCAAGGCTCGTGGAGAAAGGCTTTCCAGAACAGGCTCTTGAAGGACCTACAGTCAGATGAAGATGCCTGATTGGCTACCTAACGACCCAGGGATTAAGTGGCGTATGCGTGGATGAAGGTGAAAGTGGCCCCGGATAGCCACTCTGCCGATGAGAGCCGGTAGCTTAGGATCTACCTCCAGGGATAATGCTCACTCACAGCAAAGGCCCTCTGCTCCGACCAGGCCATGGCGCCTGCTTACACCCACCAGGAGAGCCTAACCTCTCACTCCTGTAGCAGTAGGCCCATGTCCCAAGAGAAAGAGCCCCTCCTTGAACCGTTCTATTTATCTGCTCACTCAGAATTCTTTCTCTCTCCAGCCAGCTGGAACATGTAGTTTGCAAAAGCATTGGATCCATTGGAATCCCGGATTTCCGGGCTACATGTCCCATGATCCCCTGCTTTCAGTGCTGGTCTCTCTCCCTTTGCAGTCAGGAAATAATGCAATAATCCCCATGCTGGACACTAGAGAAAACAAAGCTCAATGCAATCTTTGGTAAAGAGTGTCCCATGATGGCAAAATCAATATAACCACATATTATTATATTTCCTGAAGCCCATTGGCATTGTTTTAATTTTGCATCAATATAAATAAAGCCCCTTACTGGACTTATCTAACCATTGTGGTGTTCTCATTATTCCAATAGTCTACAGAATGCCTCATTGGGGTTGATTTACTAAGATTGGAGATTGCAAAATCTGGTGCAGCTTTAATTTAATACCCTTGCATGGTCCTTTCAAGGGAGAGCTGCCCAGAAAAGGTTTACATTTTGGACGATTGATTTTCATGCATTTTGGGGTCCAGTGCTCCTCCAATACACATCTAATATTAGTCAGAAAAGGAGGACCGTCTGGTGGTATGGAGCCCTAGTTTTGTCCATCATTGGTGAGTCTTCCCTTGGCTTCATCCAATAGAGACCAGATAAGTCACCATGTGAGTAATGCTAGTCTCATATGGAAAACCAATAGGTTACTAAAGTATATTCCTTTAATTTCTGAGTATGCGTGATCTTGGTCACCGTGATTTTTTTTTTGTACAAATACTATACTAATTACTATACTAATTACACAAAAATAGTTTGTTCTGTTATTGTACGAGAACATTTTTTGTGCTTGTACCTTTAGATATTTTGTCATGATCAGCTCTCTAAAGCTGTGCACTAATGATCAGATTATCGGACGATCGCTTAGAAAGCAATATTTTTCATCCGATTTTCCTGTAGTGTGTACTAGGCATTAAGGTTAAGGCTCCATGTACACAGAAGCTCAAAAACGGTCGTTTTGAACACCAGATTTCTGGCAGAAAAAGCTGCTTTAAAATATAGCTTTTATCAGCGTTTTTTACTAGCGTTTATTAGCGTTTTTCAGTGTAGCGTTTTTTCAGGGTTTTTTTTTTGTTTTGTTTTATTTTTTTCAATGGATCAAAAAAAGCTAAAAAACGCTGGCGACCAGCGTTTTTGAGCAATTATTAGCGTTTTGCGTTTTTTTGCTTTTTTCCCGCCAAAAAACGCCACTTTGAACGCGAATTTCTTGCGTTCAGAAAAAAGCCCATTAACTCCACTGCTCATTAACGCTAAAAAACGATATGTGTACATGAACACATAGGCTAACATAGAGTGCAGTTAATGGGCTTTTTGAAAAAACACCAAAACGCCAATAAATTGCAGTTTATCAGCTTCAGTGTACATGGAGCCTTATGGTTTACTAGGCATAGGGGTTTGTTGTGGGGCTGAAGATGCATTTTGGTTTGACAGCTAGTTTGTGTCAGGGCCCTAAAAAGACCCATTTCATTTTTGCAGATTTTTAGCAATTAGTTGAATCTAAATTTCATGGTATATCTGTACTCAGAGTTTGATTATTTAAGAAAAGTTTGGTTACTTCATGGTGAGTTATTGGGTATTATTGACAAGGGGACCATAGGCGTGCATACAGGGCATTCCAGGTGTGCCTGGGCACACCCTAATAACCCGGTGTGGCACAGATTCCCCCTGTTTAGACCCCTGATATTTCACCAATGCCCCCAAACAGGGCTCCTAAAAACAATTGTAAAAAAAATTGAATTGTAAAAAATAATAAAAAATAAAATACAAATACCGTATATACACGAGTATAAGCCAAGTTTTTCAGCCCTTTTTTTAGGGCTGAAAATACCCCTCTCGGCTTAAACTCGAGTCAGTGTACCTTGGGCGACCATTTTTAAAAATTTGCGGCTTCCTCCTGGTCCCGTGCAGTTCCGTGATAGGCGATTGACACTGTGTTCAGTGTTCCGCGTATCACGGCCATCTTCTCATCCTCGGACTTTCCCAGCAGACACTGTGTTTAGTGATCCGCCAATCACGGACCTTCTCTTGTTCGAGGATGAAAGAATGTCCATGATTAGCGGATCACTAAACAGTGTCTGCTGGGAAAGTCAGAGGATGAGAAGATGGCCATGATAGGCGGAACACTGAACACAGTGTCAATCGCCTATCACGGAACCGCACGGGACCAGGAGGAAGCCGCAAATTTTAAAAAATGGACGCCCGCAGCGCAGCCTGTCAAGAATTTCAGGTACGCTGCGATGGGCACAATGAGGAGATGGGCACAGTGAGGAGATGGGCACAGTGAGGAGATGGGCACAGTGAGGAGATGGGCACAGTGAGAATATGGGCACAGTGAGGTAATGGGCACAGTGAGGCATGCAAATGGGCATTGTTGACCCTCTTTTCCGCTTACAGTAGCTGCTGCATTCTTACCCTAGGCTTATACTCGAGTCAATACGTTTTCCCAGTTTTTTGTGGTAAAATTAGGTGCCTCGGCTTATACTCGGGTCGGCTTATACTCGAGTATATACAGTAAAAACTAGTGACACCGTCCACTGCCCTACTGACATCAATCCCTGCCCTACTGACACCATCAGTATATGTGTTTGAACTTTGGGGTGCACACCCTAATGCAATACGCTGTGCACACTATTGAAGGGGACAGAAATATGGACAAATCCCTTAGCTATGCTTTGCACCATATACTGCTTTTTGAATAACCCTACATGGACAAGCAGCTGCATCAGATGCAGGTGTTCATAATTGAGTGGCTATTAATTGTATAGGACGCGACTGAAAAGGTGTCACTGTTTATTCTTGAATAAAAGCTGATTCTAGTTTGAATCTTATTGTAAAGGAAGGAAGAGGGCTTTCTCTTCACCTTCCTATCAGGCAGTCATCTGAGCATGATACAATTTCCAGCTTCTTCCGCTGGCTGGTTCTAAGTCGCCTTTCCAACTTCCTCCGAGGCACGTTAGCGCTTCTGGAATGAAGATGCGTGTTAATGGTTCACAAGGCTGAGCAGCAGAATGGAAAAGGACACAGTTATAATGTAAATGCACTCCATGCACAACAGACTCTGACATGTTCTTTCAAGGAAAATCAGAAATTAAGGGTCTGTAAAGTATAAAAGGAAATGTCATCCTCATCTCTGCTTTACTGGAACATCGCCAGCCTTGACAAAGTATGCAGGTCAGGGGGTTCCAGTTTGTTTCAATGGCAGCATACTTGGTACTGCACCAGAGTTTAAGGTCAACAATGGCATTTCCCAAATTTTTGTCCTAAAGCATTGGCCTCCACCACTGATCCTCACTCATTTGAAGAGCAAAGCTTGCCAAAGAGTTTTTAGGTTCTCACCAATTTCCTGCACTGCTGAGCATTGTTCTGTTTGTAAGCTGGTTGAAGTGGCAGGTTCCTGTCTGGGTCCGACCCACTCTCCTGTGCAATATAAATTGGGGCAGTGGTCTGGTTTAGAGAGCTCCCCTGAGAGGGTCCAGAGAGTTGTTTTTGTCCCATGAGAGAGACCTAGTGAGCACAGTGCGGACTTGAGTGTGAGACCTGTAGGGCAGGGATATGCAATTAGTGGACCTCCAGCTGTTGCAAAACTACAAGTCCCATCATGTCTCTGCCTCTGGGTGTAATGCTTGTATCTGTCAGAGTCTTGCTATGCCTCATGGGATTTGTAGTTCTGCAACAGCTGGAGGTCCGCTAATTGCATATCCCTGCTGTAGGGGATTGAGATGGAAGAAGAGACCCGCAGGAGAGGGAGAACCCGTCATGGCCTGCAACTGAGACTTTTTAGCTTGGGGTTTGCCCTGAAGACACCAGTACCAGAGTATGCCTCTAAAGCACTAACACTTGTGTGAAAGAGCCTATAAAAGGACTATGGGCACTGAAATGCACTTTCGCTTGTATGACGGGGCAGGACACAAGCCTATAGTTCTAGTTAGGGAACTTGGAAAAGGTCATGTTATGCCTGTTGAACTGTGAAATGTCTCTTTTTGCACTTATGCAAAGTAAAGCATTTGGAACTTTGTACATGCCTGGTCTGATAAATAATATTTGTAACTGCGCTCCCTTGTGCAGACATTATGTTGTCAAAAACAAACGGCGCATACACAGTTAACCAGTGGGTCTTAACACATTGGGGTAGTTGCCAAGAGTAACGAAAGTATAACTATCAGCCTGTCAATAGCGTGTACCTGTTATAGACGGCACAACCTCTAGCAGTGAGGGAGATGTTGTTGGTACTCCTTCCGCCATTGGTCTGTGTCCATAACAACGGGAGCGGATTCCACTGCAGAGGTTCCCCATTCTATACAGAGGTACAGAAGGTTTGAGAGTTAAGTTGAGTGCACGTGTGGAGCCTGTGCAAAGTTCACGGTAGGGCCCACTCTGCTACTTGGTAGTAGTAGTGGAAAACTCTGGACAGGTTCATGTGGTCAAGGGCTCAATGTGTTCCTCCAAAATGTAAGTTACTGTAAAGGTGTACATTGTCACGGGGAACCAAGTTAACTGGAGAAGAGTTGTTCATCTTTAGGATTAGAGGTCCGCCTTAAGGGTGAGTTGATGTGGAATCAGCCCCTGAAGTCTGCTTGAAAATCCACAATTTCAGAACTGTCCCCTGCAATGCTTACCGATTCCTCCTGCTGACCGCTAAGTCACAACAGGATACAGTAGGGGGAGATTGCCTGGAGGAGCCAGTGGTGGCTTCAGGGGACGCAAGAAACTAACACTCCTGGAAGCATTTGTTTCCTTGCAGGGGTACAATTCCCAGGGGCATTTCTACCCTGAAGCATGTTGTGCACTTGCAGTATAGAAGGGGCGGCAAATGATAATTCTTAATCAGTAGAGCAATGTTATGCAATAGAGGTAGCAGTAGAGGTAAGTATTTACAGTATGCTCTTCTTTTGCAAGCAAATGTTTTGGTCAATTTTTGTGACCAGGTCAATTTAGGCCTTATGCACACTGGACGTTTGGTCATCAATTCTAGATACCTTTCCTCCTGTCAGCAGCATTTTGGCAGAAAAAACGTTCCATGCTTGTAATTGCATGTGTAGCGCACCAACCCCAGACTTTACCTGCTTTTCCTCTGCTTGGCTCCTCCGCAGGAAAAGAATGAGGCACACCGCACCACAAGCCTGTACCCTCCTAAATAGGGAGGTTGAGCGGTGTTAGTTTCTTGGGCCTGCCTGCGACTGGTGTAAAAAAAAGCCTCCAGTGCTGACCTCGCTTCTGCGGTAGTCAAAAACAAGTCTTTAATTCTCCCCAGTAAGCAACTGTCCACACCAACTGAAAGGTCCAACACTTGTTTATTCCTTCTTGCACAATAAACAGTCTCTTTAAGAGCAGAGGGGTTGAGACAAACACGGGTCAGATAAGGTGGGAGGAGGTCCAGGCACAAACTTAAATTTGGGTTTCTCCTGTTCTGAATAGCACTAACAGGCTTGGCGCACGGTCGCTGCCACCGACCATGATGGGGTCCCTGCCACAGACCAGGTGAATAGGACCTCTGCCACAGGCCCGGTTGTTGGGTCTCTGCCACCGACCAGATTCACAATGAATTACCTTCTAGAAGTAATGACCCCTGTCAGGGAAAAGGACATCCATCTGGAGAGTTACCAGAGGCCCCACCGTCACCAGTGATACTGTACTGGGTCTTCGAGAAGGGTCACCTCCCTGGCCTCCTCGTCCTAAATTCGGGCACCCACTTCAGGGGGGCACCCTAGGATCCCTCGATCCCTTGTGGAACCCAGTCGAAGGTCCTGGGCCTCTCTCGAAGTACCTCACCCCAGACTGAAGGTGTCTGAGATGGAACAGCAGCTCCGTCTCTGGGCCTAGAGCACCCAGAGACTACCCGACAGGCCTTCGGGCCTAGGGCACCCGGAGGCGACACACCCGCACCCAGGCTTAAGGTGCCTGAGCGCGGAACCGACGACCCCTCTGGAAGATGGCCGCCCCTTTTATATCCTCTCCCGACAGGCACAGCAGGTTCCCCGCCCTGCCGTACTGCTGCCGAGAGGGGACAAAAAGGACACAACCTCGTACTGCAGTTCAAAACGGGCCCACGGCAACAGCGCCACCTATAGGCCTCAGTGAACTTAACCACCAGTACTACCTTTCAGGGATGGAAATGGTCCTTGAGACCTAACAATTGGTACATCTGAGCCTGGCTACCACTCAGATGCTTCCCCCTAAATGTAACCACTAGTGATGAGCCGAACACCCCCGGGTTCGGTTCGCACCAGAACCCGCGAACGGACCGAAAGTTCGTACGAACATTAGAACCCTATTAAATACAATGGATGCGAACGTTCGAATTCTAAAGTGCTAATTATAACAACTATTATGCATGTTATTGTCCTAAAAAGGGTTTGGGAACCCGGGTTCTGCACCAGGGGACATGTATCAATGCAAAAAGAAGTTTTAAAAACGGTCGTTTTTCGGGAGCAGTCATTTTAATGATGCATAAAGTGAAAAAAAAAAAGTCAAATATTCCTTTAAATATCGTACCTGGGGGGTGTCTAAAGTATGCCTGTGAAGTGCCACGTGTTTCCCGTGTTTAGAACTGTCCCTGCACAAAATGACACTTCTAAAGGAAAAAAAAGCCATTTAAAACTGCTTGCGGCTTTAATGTAATGTCTGGTCCCGGTAATATGGATGAAAATCTTTAAGAAAAATGGCATAGCTACCCCATGACCCCCCCCTACCCCAGCCCATTACCAGCCCCTTTGGGTCTTGTATGGATATTAAGGGGAACCCCGCACATAAAATAAAAAAGGCCCTATATACTCTGAACAGCCGTATACAGGCGGTGCATACAAGACAGGGACTGTATGTTTGTTCTTATGTAGAATGTGTTTGTAATTTTGAACAGGTACATTGTTTAAGTGTAGCTCCAGCCCAAAAATCTATTTTTAAACTTTTTGGAAAACATAGGTAAGGGTTATCACCCCTGTAACATTTGTTTTGCTGTCTGTGCCCCTGTTCAGAACATTTCACCTCACTTTCCGTCCCAATGACAACTGTTTTTGAAATGTGGTGTTTTTCTTGAAACAAGGATTGCTGATAAAGCATCAGTACAGAGGAGACACCTTTCTCCCATATTAATTCTTACAGGAGAGAATTTTCCTTCCTAGGGGTAGATTTCCTCTCACTTCCTGTTGTCTTCTTGCGTTTGCAAGTAGGAGTCGTTTGTAAGTTGGATGTTTGAAAGTAGGGACCTTCCGTATATACTCTGCAGAAATAGGCCCCTTAGTTGTTGGTGTTGGCACAACACTGTAAGCACTCACAGTTACTCTTGGTTGGTGCTGGAACGCCCTGCTGTCAACTATTATATCAGGAATTGTAATTACATATAATTGTTGAACAGTGGTAGTAAAAATTGGGCCTTTGATGGTGGTGCTGGTGCCACAACACTGTAAGCCCTGACAGTTACTCTTGGTGGGTGCAGCAATGGGCCCTGCTGTGAATTATTAGATCAAGAATTGTAATTGCATGCCCCTGTTGAACAGGGGCTGAAAAATTGGGCCTTTCGTGGTGGTGGTGTGGGGTGGTGGTGTTGCCACAACACTGTAAGCCCTCAGAGTTACTCTTGCTTGGTGGGTGCAGGAATGGGCCCTGCTGTGAATTATTAGATCAATAATTGTAATTACATGCCCCTGTTGAACAGGGGCTGAAAAATTGGGCCTTAGGCACTGGTGGCACAACACTGCAACCCCTCACAGATACTGTACTTGGAGCACAGCAATGAGCCCTGTTGCAAAGTATTGCTTCAAAAATTGTAATGACACGCCCCTGTTAAACAGGGGCTGAAAAATTGGGCCTTAGGCACTGGTGGCACAACACTCCAACCCCTCACACATACTGTACTTGGAGCACAGCAATGAGCCCTGTTGCAAAGTATTGCTTCAAAAATTGTAATTACACGCCCCTGTTAAACAGGGGCTGAAAAATTGGGCCTTAGCCACTGGTGGCGGCACCCATAAACAAAAATGATCTTCCAAGCTATCATCATCAATCGTATCATTGAGGACTCGGAGGAGGAGGATAGCCAGTCAACATAACAGCACAGGCACTCAGCATCAGCATCAGTCTTGAAGGGATGTGACATGTTAAAATCAATTAGTCTGTTATATCAGCATCAGGTGTGTGGTAGCTGGTGGTGATCCAAGACTGGTTCATCTTGATGAAAGTCAGTCGATCAACCGAGTCGGTGGACAGGCGCACCCTGTGATCCGTGACAAATCCTCCAGCAGCACTGAATGTGCGTTCCGAAAGAACGCTGGATGCAGGACAGGCCAGTAGCTCAATTGCATACTGTGCAAGCTCTGGCCAGTGATCCATCCTCAAGACCCAGTAAGCCAGAGGATTTTCGGTGGGGAAGGTGTCCAAGTCTGACCTTGCCCCTAGATATTCCTGCACCATGTTTATCAGACGCTGGCGATGGTTGCTGGAACCGATCATACTTTGGGGCTGCGGACTAAAGAATTGTCTGAACGCATCGGTCAGACGGCCACCTTCCCCACCGCTCCTTCTTTGACTGGCCGAAGCCTCAGCAACTCGTTGTCCAGGACCAGGAGTTTGTAACCTCCCAGTCTCTGGGAACGCGTTGCACAGACCTTTCTGCAAGGCCTCCCGGAGTTGTCTCATCCTCTGCTCCCTCTGCGACGGTAACATAAGGTCCGCAACCTTACCCTTGTACCGTGGATCAAGGAGAGTGGCCAGCCAGTAATGGTCCCTCTCCTTGATCCGAAGAATACGAGGATCCTTCCGCAGACTTTGCAGGATCAGGGAGGCCATGCAGCGTAGGTTTGCTGAGGCATTCGCTCCGGAGTCCTCTGGGTCACTAAGGACGACATGATCCGCAGTCACCTCCTCCCAGCCACGTACAAGTCCACTGGTTTCTTGGGACTGTAAATCATCCCTAAAAGACTGCTGCTGATGATGCTGAGTGCCAGCCTCCACCTCCATGCTGACACAATCCTCCTCCTCCTCCTCCTCTTCCTGTGCGATGGGTGGGACAGAAGGAACACTGTCTGGGTAAAGGGGGCCTTGAGAGGCAAGGAAGTCCTCCTCTTCCTGCCTCTGTTCTGCCTCAAGTGCCCTGTCCATTATTCCACGCAGCGTGTGCTCCAACAGGTGGACAAGAGGTACAGTGTCACTGATGCATGCACTGTCACTGCTCACCATCCTCGTGGCCTCCTCAAATGGTGCCAGGACAGTGCATGCATCCCTGATCATGCCCCACTGGCGTGGAGAAAAAAAAAACAAGCTCCCCTGACCCTGTCCTGGTGCCGTAGTCGCACAGGTACTCATTGATGGCCCTCTGCTGCGTGTGCAGCCGCTGCAGCATGGCCAACGTTGAGTTCCACCTGGTGGGCATGTCACATATAAGGCGGTTCTTGGGCAGGTTCAACTCCTTTTGCAGCTCAGCCAGGCGAGCACTGGCATTATAAGATCTGCGGAAATGCACACAGACTTTCCTGGCCTGCCTCAGGACATCCTGTAAGCCCGGGTACCTGCCCAAGAAACGCTGCACCACCAGGTTAAGGACGTGAGCCACACAGGGCACATGGGTCAGTTGTCCCTGTCGAAGGGCGGAGAGGAGGTTGGTGCCATTGTCGCAAACCACCATTCCTGGCTTAAGCTGGCGTGGCGTCAACCACCTCTCGGCCTGGCCCTGCAGAGCAGACGGGACCTCTGCCCCAGTGTGGCTTCTGTCCCCCAAACACACCAGCGCAAGCACGGCATGGCATCTTTTTGCCTGCGTACTTGCGTAGCCCCGTGAACGGCTACGGAGCACCGCTGGTTCATAGGACAAACCACAGGAAGAGGCCATGGAGGAAGAAGAAGAGGAGGGGGTGGAGGAGAGAGGTGTGTCACAACCAGTAGTAGCATTTTGGAGGTGTGGCGGTGGGACAACCTCCAACACTACTGCACCTTGTCCTGCATCCTTCCCAGCTGCCAAAAGAGTGACCCAATGGGCCGTGAAAGAAAGGTAACGTCCCTGTCCATGCCTGCTGGACCATGAGTCAGCGGTAATATGCACCTTACCGCTGACCGCCCTGTCCAGCGAGGCCAAGACATTGCCTTTCACATGCCGGTAGAGAGCCGGAATAGCCTTCCGTGAGAAAAAGTGGCGTTTGGGAACCTGCCACTGAGGAACCGCACATTGCACAAACTCACGGAAGGGGGCCGAGTCTACCAACTGAAAAGGCAGCAGTTGAAGCGCTAGCAATTTAGCCAAGCTAGCATTCAACCGCTGGGCATGTGGATGGCTGGGAGTGAACTTCTTTCGACGGTCCAGCAGCTGGGGCAGGGAAATTTGCCTGCTAGAATCGGACGTCGGTGTACTGCTAGCAGAGTGGCCACAAGTACTTGGCTGTGACACACCTAATTCTACACCTTCATTCCTCTCAGTGCATGTTTCAGAGAGGACTGAAGTTATAGTGGGGTTGGAGATCCCAGCTGATGCGGTGCAAGGAGAGGTCCGCTTTGTTCTTTGGTGTGGGTCTTTGAGGTAGGCTTGCCAACGAGCTGCATGGCAGGTCAACATATGTCTGGTCAGGCATGTGGTACCCAAGCGGCTGATGTTTTGGCCACGCGATATACGCTTGAGACATATGTTGCAAACAGCAGCTGTGCGATCTGATGCACTAGCCTCAAAAAAGGCCCACACCAAGGAACTTTTTGAATGACGGGCAGAGGCAGCGCCCTGCACAGGCGGAGCTCTGCGGTGTGATTCCGTCGGTGTACTGCCCTTACGCTGGCCACCAAAGGGCATCCTGCCTCGTTGGAGATGTGCCTCCTCCTCATCCTCCTCCTCCTCCTCTCTCCTATTAGGCACCCATGTGGAGTCAGTGACCTCATCATCCCCTCCCTCCTCATCACTGGAGCCAATCTGGCAGTATGCTGCAGCTGCTGGAACATGACTGCCAGATTGGTGTCCTTCTTGAGCATCCCCTCTGTCTGCTCTCACCCTACTGCCTTCCTGTAGCTGGGTTTCATCATCAGACCCTTCGAAACGCTGGGCATCCTCCTGGAGCATGTACCCAACACTGTGCTCAAACAGTTCGGGGGACTCCTCAGGAGGAGGACATGGTGGGTCTAGGGAAGGAGTGACTGATGATGAGTCTGACATTGATACCAGGGAAGAGGACGCTTTGGCAGCTGCTTTGCCAGTACCCTGAGCCTGGGTGAGAGAGGATGAGGAGGAGGAGGAGGGCTTGGTCATCCACTCTACCAAGTCTTCGGCATGATGTGGCTCAACATGTCCAGCTGCCGAAAAGAAGGACAAGCGTGTCCCATGGCCATGTGCTGATGACAATGCACCGCGTCCACGACCAGCACTGTTGCCCCCAGACACAGAGCCTGCTTGCCCTCTTTTATTGCCTCCTGACTGTCTGCCTCTCCTTGTTTGCCTTCCAGACATTCTAATAGATGGCCTGCAGGGAGATGGGAAAAAAGCAATAAGGGCTACCTTCAGGTGTCCTTCTCTGTCCCTTTACTTAAGGATTTCTAAATATGGTTCAGGATGATTGCTTTTGCACAGAATAGCACCACGACAATTTCCCTGACTGTCCAAAAAACAAGGATTTCAAAGATGGTTGATGAGGAATGCTTTAGCACACTATAGCACAAGGAGAAATCCCCTCACTTTCCTTCTTTGTCCCTAGAAACAAGGACTCGCACAGTGAAAGAAACTGACACTCTCCCTACCTAGAGTTTTCTGTCCCTAGAAAAAATGTTTTTTAAGCACACTATAGCACAAGGAGAATTCACTCACTGTCCTTCCCAGTCCCTATAAACAAGGACTTGCACAGTGAAAGAAACTGACACTCTCCCTACCTACAGTTTTCTGTCCCTAGAAAAAATGTTTTTTTAAGCACACTATAGCACAAGGAGAATTCACTCACTGTCCTTCCCAGTCCCTAGAAACAAGGACTTGCACAGTGAAAGAAACTGACACTCTCCCTACCTACAGTTTTCTGTCCCTAGAAAAAATGTTTTTTTTTAAGCACACTATAGCACAAGGAGAATTCACTCACTGTCCTTCCCAGTCCCTAGAAACAAGGACTTGCACAGTGAAAGAAACTGACACTCTCCCTACCTACAGTTTTCTGTCCCTAGAAAAAATGTTTTTTTTAAGCACACTATAGCACAAGGAGAATTCACTCACTGTCCTTCCCAGTCCCTAGAAACAAGGACTTGCACAGTGAAAGAAACTGACACTCTCCCTACCTACAGTTTTCTGTCCCTAGAAAAAATGTTTTTTTTAAGCACACTATAGCACAAGGAGAATTCACTCACTGTCCTTCCCAGTCCCTAGAAACAAGGACTTGCACAGTGAAAGAAACTGACACTCTCCCTACCTAGAGTTTTCTGTCCCTAGAAAAAATGTTTTTTTTAAGCACACTATAGCACAAGGAGAATTCACTCACTGTCCTTCCCAGTCCCTAGAAACAAGGACTTGCACAGTGAAAGAAACTGACACTCTCCCTACCTACAGTTTTCTGTCCCTAGAAAAAATGTTTTTTTTAAGCACACTATAGCACAAGGAGAATTCACTCACTGTCCTTCCCAGTCCCTAGAAACAAGGACTTGCACAGTGAAAGAAACTGACACTCTCCCTACCTAGAGTTTTCTGTCCCTAGAAAAAATGTTTTTTTTAAGCACACTATAGCACAAGGAGAATTCACTCACTGTCCTTCCCAGTCCCTAGAAACAAGGACTTGCACAGTGAAAGAAACTGACACTCTCCCTACCTACAGTTTTCTGTCCCTATAAAAAATGTTTTTTTTAAGCACACTATAGCACAAGGAGAATTCACTCACTGTCCTTCCCAGTCCCTAGAAACAAGGACTTGCACAGTGAAAGAAACTGACACTCTCCCTACCTACAGTTTTCTGTCCCTAGAAAAAATGTTTTTTTTAAGCACACTATAGCACAAGGAGAATTCACTCACTGTCCTTCCCAGTCCCTAGAAACAAGGACTTGCACAGTGAAAGAAACTGACACTCTCCCTACCTAGAGTTTTCTGTCCCTAGAAAAAATGTTTTTTTTAAGCACACTATAGCACAAGGAGAATTCACTCACTGTCCTTCCCAGTCCCTAGAAACAAGGACTTGCACAGTGAAAGAAACTGACACTCTCCCTACCTACAGTTTTCTGTCCCTAGAAAATTTTTTTTTTTTAAGCACACTATAGCACAAGGAGAATTCACTCACTGTCCTTCCCAGTCCCTAGAAACAAGGACTTGCACAGTGAAAGAAACTGACACTCTCCCTACCTACAGTTTTCTGTCCCTAGAAAAAATGTTTTTTTTAAGCACACTATAGCACAAGGAGAATTCACTCACTGTCCTTCCCAGTCCCTAGAAACAAGGACTTGCACAGTGAAAGAAACTGACACTCTCCCTACCTAGAGTTTTCTGTCCCTAGAAAAAATGTTTTTTTTAAGCACACTATAGCACAAGGAGAATTCACTCACTGTCCTTCCCAGTCCCTAGAAACAAGGACTTGCACAGTGAAAGAAACTGACACTCTCCCTACCTACAGTTTTCTGTCCCTAGAAAAAATGTTTTTTTTAAGCACACTATAGCACAAGGAGAATTCACTCACTGTCCTTCCCAGTCCCTAGAAACAAGGACTTGCACAGTGAAAGAAACTGACACTCTCCCTACCTAGAGTTTTCTGTCCCTAGAAAAAATGATTTTTTTAAGCACACTATAGCACAAGGAGAATTCACTCACTGTCCTTCCCAGTCCCTAGAAACAAGGACTTGCACAGTGAAAGAAACTGACACTCTCCCTACCTAGAGTTTTCTGTCCCTAGAAAAAATGTTTTTTTTAAGCACACTATAGCACAAGGAGAATTCACTCACTGTCCTTCCCAGTCCCTAGAAACAAGGACTTGCACAGTGAAAGAAACTGACACTCTCCCTACCTACAGTTTTCTGTCCCTAGAAAAAATGTTTTTTTTAAGCACACTATAGCACAAGGAGAATTCACTCACTGTCCTTCCCAGTCCCTAGAAACAAGGACTTGCACAGTGAAAGAAACTGACACTCTCCCTACCTACAGTTTTCTGTCCCTAGAAAAAATGTTTTTTTTAAGCACACTATAGCACAAGGAGAATTCACTCACTGTCCTTCCCAGTCCCTAGAAACAAGGACTTGCACAGTGAAAGAAACTGACACTATCCCTACCTACAGTTTTCTGTCCCTAGAAAAAATGTTTTTTTTAAGCACACTATAGCACAAGGAGAATTCACTCACTGTCCTTCCCAGTCCCTAGAAACAAGGACTTGCACAGTGAAAGAAACTGACACTCTCCCTACCTACAGTTTTCTGTCCCTAGAAAAAATGTTTTTTTTAAGCACACTATAGCACAAGGAGAATTCACTCACTGTCCTTCCCAGTCCCTAGAAACAAGGACTTGCACAGTGAAAGAAACTGACACTCTCCCTACCTACAGTTTTCTGTCCCTAGAAAAAATGTTTTTTTTAAGCACACTATAGCACAAGGAGAATTCACTCACTGTCCTTCCCAGTCCCTAGAAACAAGGACTTGCACAGTGAAAGAAACTGACACTCTCCCTACCTACAGTTTTCTGTCCCTAGAAAAAATGTTTTTTTTAAGCACACTATAGCACAAGGAGAATTCACTCACTGTCCTTCCCAGTCCCTAGAAACAAGGACTTGCACAGTGAAAGAAACTGACACTCTCCCTACCTACAGTTTTCTGTCCCTAGAAAAAACATTTTTTTTAAGAACACTATAGCACAAGGAGAATTCACTCACTGTCCTTCCCAGTCCCTAGAAACAAGGACTTGCACAGTGAAAGAAACTGACACTCTCCCTACCTACAGTTTTCTGTCCCTAGAAAAAATGTTTTTTTTAAGCACACTATAGCACAAGCACAAAACACACTGACACTCTCCCTACCTATCCTTCTCTTTCCCTAAACTAAAGGAATCCAGGTTAAGCAAGAAAGAAATAAAAGTCACTGTCCCTGCCTATGCTGCTCTTTCCCTGCTCCGGAACACACTACACTAGGCCGCCGTGCTGGCGGCCTTTTATAGTGTGGGGCGTGTACTAAACACCCTCAGCAATAATTGGCCACAGGCATCCTGCCTGTGGCCAATCATTGCTCTCCTCGCTGCCGGCGCTGTGATTGGCCAAGCATGCGGGGTCACAGTGCATGCTTGGCCAATCACAGCGCCTGGATGACACTGCGATGGCGTAGTGCATTGTGGGCCGTTCGCGTCACTCGAATTTGGCGCGAACGGCCCAAATCGTTCGATCTTCGTCGAACGATCGAACAGCCGATGTTCGAGTCGAACGTATGTTCGACTCGAACACGAAGCTCATCCCTAGTAACCACCCGCTACACATGTCAAGCATTTGGGCATTGATTAATTTCCTTGGTCAGAATAATAATTTATTCTGGTCAATCAAATGACAAGCGCTAAATATACCTAATTTTAATGTTCATTTAGACGAGTTTAAATGCATTTTGGCATTTTTTCTGCCAAAACGCTGCTGATCCTGGGCACGCTCTAAACGTGTTTAGAGGCAGATAAAAAAAAAACGCCAGAGGCCCCTAACAGCAGCTTTAAAAATATCCACTGCATGAGACCTAAAAAGCCTCCACACCACACATTTTGGATTAATATACGGTATATGAGATTTTATTTATAATAACCTATTGATGAATTGATTACGACAGAGTTTTAAAATTAATTGACAGCACACATTTTTGATGAATTAATATTTATTTTACATTTTCTCATTGGTGAAAATGCTGTTAATTTTTCAGTGGGATTTATATACATCATACTGATAGCGGCTTCATCCTAGGAAATTTGTAGTTTTGAGAACATTCGTTTGATTTACTAATGCTTAGTGGGGTCATATCAATGTTCATTTTCAACCACAGTGATGAGGAAATTTAAAGGAGTAGGATGGAATATTTTTCTCAACCGTGGCGGCCTGTCCACAAGGGGTGCAGGGGCGGCGCCCCCTATAGCTTTCTATGAGTTTTTTTTTTCTCAAGCACATGATTAGAGCCTAAAGCCTCGTACACACGGTCGGACTTCCATCTGACTTTTCCGTGGTTTTTTGTCCGAACGGAGATGGTCGGGAACACCCATAGCATACACACGCTCTGACTTTTCTGCAAACTTGCCCAAAACTTTTTGCAACATCACGTGGTTTTTCTGCTCTTTTCTGCTCTTTACCGCCACCCTTTGGTCAACTTATGCTATTGTTGGTTGATTTTAACATTAGTTGTTTTGTCCATTGGACAAAAGTCCGATGGTTTTCTGTGCACACGGTCAGACTTTGCTCCATCTGACTTTTGTTGGGCAAAAGTTTGTCCGTTTGCAGACCCAACTTTTGTCCGATGAAAACAAGAAAAAAGCAAAAAAAGTTTGTCCGATGGAGCGTACACACAGTCGGATTGTTGGTCCAACTTGCTCAAAATGAAGTTTGTTGGCCAATAGTCTGACCGTGTGTATGGGGCTTAAGACTCTAATTGGCTTAAAAAAGGTTAGAGCACTGCACTCCGAACCCAACCACTTGTGACACTAGTGAAGGGGCTGGGCATGGCGACAGCTGAAGAAGATGGCCGCATAGTTTTGAAGCTCCGCTCTTCACTGAGGGAACACCAAATCCACAGAGCCTTCTGACGACCTGCTAGCACACACTGCTCCCTGACTTGCAGACCGCCCGCCCTACGCTGTGGCATGAGAAGGCACCATCAAGCTCCGCCACTGGTAAATAAACTCTCTCATTACTTCCCCACCGTGCAGATCTTCAACAAAATGGCAGCGGGAGACATCCTGCGCCACTGAACCTCTAGCAGCAGCACTTCAGACACACACATCCTTTGCTGTCCCAGCCGACAGATCTGCAGATTCCCCCTCACACTGACACTAGCAACTCTGGGGAATCCTCCCCATCCATCCAGAGCCCTGCTAAATCCAGGCCGCGCAGGGACTCTGCTTTTGACCCTGGAGGGGTGAGTGCAGCCCTGGGGGGGTTTGTTTGCCAACCCCCCCCTCCAAAAAAGTTTAGCACCAGCCATCACTGTTTCTCAAACTAATACATTTCTAGCAGTGTATGTGGTTTTCGTTCGGGAAGGCCCATTCACTCCAAAATCGAATATTAAAAGCAAATGAAATTTTGAAGTACTTCCGAACAATATTTTTCAAGCCGTCAAATGTACTAAGAATTTTTGTATGAATTTACATTTGAAAATCTAATAGTGTATAACCAGCTTTAGCTGCTGTGATAGATATTCCCTAATGTGATTACAGTGTGTATTGATTATCCTGCAAGCAAGGAAGGTAAGAAGTGTGACAAGTGGGACTATGAAAGACTTTCTTTTCATCACAACACAGAACAATGACTACAACTGTTGGCTGATGGAAGATAATATACAGAGCAGTGCTGGTTTCACTTCAGGTTGGAGGAATGGAGTGGAACCAGTTGGTTAATGAACTAGTTTCAGTGTAGAGCGTATTTATGGGTGAATGAGCTGACAGGGGATTTGATGAACAATGGCCAAATTGAGCATTACCTACTTTATAATTATTCCTCAATGTATAGGTGCCTTAAGGGCCCGTACACACACTCAGAAAATCGTACAAAAAATACAGATTTCAAATGGATCGTGTGATCTGATTGTAAGTACATGATTAGAAGCACATGATTAGAGCCTGAGGCTCTAATTGGCTTCAAAAAGTATGGGCTCGGGGCGCCCCGAGCCCACCCAGTTGTGTGACAATAGTGAATTAATATTCGCTATTGTCTTCCTGATTCTCCTCCTGGCCAATTAGGAAGAGACACGTCACCCGATTGGCCAAGAGGAGAAGCGATCCTATTGGCAGCCTAGGAGGAGGAGGGAGGAGATGCACGGCGGAAGCCGACATGATGCAGAGGAGGAGGAGATGCAGGGGAAGCCGCCGCCAGCAGGAGGGGCTGCCTGTGACCTAGATAGGGTAAGTGTGGGGCTGGTGAACGACCGGGAGGGTGACCCGACTGACCTTATGGCTGTGGATGCATTGTGCTCCCCAAAAAAATATACCATCACCCTGTTGTACATGGTGACTGGTCTTGTCTTCTTGTCTCCTCCCCCTCCTGTAGTTTTCTGTAGTCAGCCTGTAGTGGGTGGGACCTGCTGGACCCCTTCCACAGCTCTACTCTCTGCACAGTGATATCACTGCTACTTTTACAAGGTAACATCTGGGTTTGCAAAGGTATTTGGTGCACACAAAGTGTATTTATATATGAAGGCTACATTTAAAAGAAATGCTCAGCTTTAACACATAAAGCAGGGGTAGGCAACCTGCGGCCCTCGGGCCGCACGCGGCCTGCTGCCGCTAAATGTCCAGCCCATCAGTGCATAAGTTCAGTTTGTGTGATGTGCAGGGGGGCTGGGTAGAGGGGGCACTGTGTAATATGCAGGGAGGGCTGTGTAATATGAAGGGGGGCTGTGTAATGTAAAGGGGTCCAGAGGTATGGGGCTGTGTGATGTAAAGGGGTCCAGAAGTGCTGGGGCTGTGTGATGTAAAGGGGTCCAGAAGTGCTGCGGCTGTGTGATGTAAAGGGGTCCAGAAGTGCTGGGGCTGTGTGATGTAAAGGGGTCCAGAAGTGCTGGGGCTGTGTGATGTAAAGGGGTCCAGAAGTGCTGCGGCTGTGTGATGTAAAGGGGTCCAGAAGTGCTGGGGCTGTGTGATGTAAAGGGGTCCAGAAGTGCTGCGGCTGTGTGATGTAAAGGGGTCTAGAAGTGCTGCGGCTGTGTGATGTAAAGGGGTCCAGAAGTGCTGCGGCTGTGTGATGTAAAGGGGTCCAGAAGTGCTGCGGCTGTGTGATGTAAAGGGGTCCAGAAGTGCTGGGGCTGTGTGATGTAAAGGGGTCCAGAAGTGCTGGGGCTGTGTGATGTAAAGGGGTCCAGAAGTGCTGCGGCTGTGTGATGTAAAGGGGTCCAGAAGTGCTGCGGCTGTGTGATGTAAAGGGGTCCAGAAGTGCTGGGGCTGTGTGATGTAAAGGGGTCCAGAAGTGCTGCGGCTGTGTGATGTAAAGGGGTCCAGAAGTGCTGGGGCTGTGTGATGTAAAGGGGTCCAGAAGTGCTGCGGCTGTGTGATGTAAAGGGGTCCAGAAGTGCTGCGGCTGTGTGATGTAAAGAGGTCCAGAAGTGCTGGGGCTGTGTGATGTAAAGGGGTCCAGAAGTGCTGGGGCTGTGTGATGTAAAGGGGTCCAGAAGTGCTGCGGCTGTGTGATGTAAAGGGGGCCAGAAGTGCTGGGGCTGTGTGATGTAAAGGGGTCCAGAAGTGCTGCGGCTGTGTGATGTAAAGGGGTCCAGAAGTGCTGGGGCTGTGTGATGTAAAGGGGTCCAGAAGTGCTGCGGCTGTGTGATGTAAAGGGGGCCAGAAGTGCTGGGGCTGTGTGATGTAAAGGGGTCCAGAAGTGCTGCGGCTGTGTGATGTAAAGGGGTCCAGAAGTGCTGGGGCTGTGTGATGTAAAGGGGTCCAGAAGTGCTGCGGCTGTGTGATGTAAAGGGGTCCAGAAGTGCTGGGGCTGTGTGATGTAAAGGGGTCCAGAAGTGCTGCGGCTGTGTGATGTAAAGGGGGCCAGAAGTGCTGGGGCTGTGTGATGTAAAGGGGTCCAGAAGTGCTGCGGCTGTGTGATGTAAAGGGGGCCAGAAGTGCTGCGGCTGTGTGATGTAAAGGGGGCCAGAGGTGCTGCGGCTGTGTGATGTAAAGGGGGAAAGAGGTGCGGGGGCTGTGTGATGTAAAGGGGGCCAGAGGTGCGGGGGCGGTGTAATGTTATCTTCATTTATTAGCAGGTGAATGCAGCCCTCCATGCATTCACATACATTGAATCCGGCCCTTAAGTGGAAAAAGGTTGCTGACCCCTGACATAAAGATTTAGTCATTTTCATTCATCAGCAACTTTTATTATAAAAACACTTGATGATCCTGCTGTGACAGTACTCATTAAAGTGGACCATGCTCCTGTTCCCTCAATTGTAAACAAATAGCCCAGAAGAAAAAAATGCTGCTGCTGGGGGGCCCCATCATTGACATTGACATTAAAGCTAGGTTCACACTGAGATCCGATTTTGATCTGATTTTCAGTGCAATTTATGAAGTGCAGCTTGGATGTGGTTTGTATATTCTATGGGGCCAAAATCGTGCTGGAATCGCACCAGAGTAGTACAGGAATCTTTTCCAAAATCTCACCATGCTGAATTACATTGATGTGAACCAATCAAAACAATGTGATTTCCATTGTCATGCTGTTCTGTGCAGCTCAAGTCTCATCTGAAACAACAATAGTGTGAACAGAGTCTAAAATTATTTTTAGGAATTTTTTTTATAGAACCTAAAAATGTAGGCTCACTGAAATGAGTTGAATTACCATTCAGGGTCACTTTGATTCCTAGCTGATACATAATACAGACCCAGAGGAACCTTGAACGTTGTACAGTACAGTATACCTGATTTTGACATGATAATTCTGTTGAAATAGAATTTTTGTAATACCAATAGACACTATTATGTACTCCTACTCCTGCCCCTCTATGCTGCCTTTGACACAGTGGACCACTGCCTCCTCCTAAAAAAAAAAACTCCACTCCTTTGGTCTCCGTGACTGTACTGAACGGTGGGATAGGCAGTGGCGTCACTAGGGTTGGTGACACCCGGTGCGAAAAAAAATGGTGTCACCCCCCAACAACTATAGTCCCCCCTCAGTACAGACCCCCCTCCACTAACTACAGACCCCACTCCCACAGTATAGATCCCCTCCCTCAGTACAAACCCGCTCCACTAAGTACAGACTCCCCACCATCAATATAGACCCGCCTCCCTCAGTATGAACCTCCCCCTCAGTACAGACACCCCCACCTCAGTGCAGACCGCTCCATCAGTACAGACACCCCCACCTCAGTGCAGACCCCCTCAGTTAGACACCCCCTCAGTTACAGACACCCCCCTCAGTTACAGACCGCCCCCTCAGTTACAGACCCCCCTCGTACAGACACCCCCCTCAGTACAGACACCCCCCTCAGTAACAGACCCCCCCTCAGTTATAGATCCCCCCTCAGTTACAGATCCCCTCTCAGTTACAGACCCCCCCTCAGTTACAGACCCCCCCTCAGTACAGACACCCCCTCAGTACAGACACCCCCTCAGTACAGACCCCCCCTCAGTACAGACCCCCCCTCAGTACAGACACCCCCCTCAGTACAGACACCCCCCTCAGTACAGACCCCCCCTCAGTACAGATCCCCCTCAGTACAGACACCCCCCTCAGTACCAGACCCCCCCCCTCAGTACAGACCCCCCCTCAGTACAGACCCCCCCTCAGTTACAGACCCCCCCCTCAGTTACAGACACCCCCCTCAGTTACAGACACCCCCCTCAGTTACAGACACCCCTCAGTACCAGACAGCCCCCTCAGTCACACTTTTTTGACACACCCCCATCTTCCGTTTATCCACTAAGGGTTGGTGGGTGGTGTATGTCATATACCATACGGGACCTGGCCAATAAGGAAATGGGGGTTGAGTGTGTGGGTGGCTTATACTGCACATTTCCACTCCCTCCTTTTTTTGGCGGGTCTTTTAATGATTACCATTGGCTGGTTTAATACTACTTCCGGGGTCAAAGAGGCTGGGATAGCCGACCTGGGAGGAGTCTTTCATCAATGCCGTATTTTATTGGTTTACAATTGGAGGCTGCGAGTCTGATTGGCTATTCGGTCCACTCTCCTCCAATTGTGAACTTACTTAGTGGAAGGCCATCTGATTGGTTGGTTTTCCTTTCAGCTTGGTGGGTTTGTTGTATAAATACATGTGCAATATGGGGGAGCAGGTTGATGCCCCAGTAGAAGTCTCACTTGGACGAAACGCGTAGGGCTTGGTACGCCACTTCCCATATTGCCTTTTTATTCTGTTTTATGTGATCACTCTTTTAAATGTAAAATTTTGTGGTTTTATTATAATAAAACCGTATACTATATTTTTTTGACCTGCACCATCGGAGCATTGTCTCTTTTTTTCTACATGCGAGTTGGAGAGAGCTTCTTTTGGAACCACTTTATATTTCTTTATTATCCTCCATTGGGGGTATGTTTGGGTCCTATCATCTTGATATCCATTGGAATACGGCTGACATCCGGTGAATCCAGGTTGGTCCCAAATACTCTGCATTTCTTATCAAGATTTGGAGTCGAGGACTACTGAGTTGCCACGACTGAGACTGAGATTCCGAAAACACACGAGTCTTCAGACAAGTCGAATGGTCCTGGAGTTCGATTTTCTACGCTTATGCGATCTGCTGTCATCGACAGGCAGATCCACGGGCTCTGGTAAGAGTACTTCATCTAATTTTATAGAGTTGGAAGATGTTTTTTCCCTGATGACCCTGACGACCCATAAGGCCTACACGTCCTTCTTCTCATCACAATTGATATATGTTTTGAATGGACACTTCATATTTAATTGTATGATTTTCCATGTCAGATATCATGGACTTTTATATTCATGCATACACTTTATGATTAGATATTTACCAATATTTTTTTCACTCAGGTTTCACCTACTTAGAGAGACATTGATTTGTTTTCACTCTCACTGTATAGCGCTACTTTTTCTATATCCATAACAACAACAAAGCCATCCACAACTTGGCCCCCAGCTACATCACTAGCCTAGTCTTAAAATACCAACCTAATTGTTCTCTTTGTTCCTCCCAAGACCTCCTGCTCTCTAGCTCCCTTGTCACCTTATCCCATGCTCGCTTTCAGGACTTTTCCAGAGCCTCTCCCATCCTAAGGAACTTCATACCCCAATCTGTCCGACTATCTCCAACTCTACTTACTTTCAGGTGATCCTTGAAAACTCCTATCCTATCCAGCCCCCACCTAACAACTGTACTTTTATTTTATTTTATTTTCTCCATCAGCCCATCCCCCACAGTTTCTGAAAAATATTCTAAAACCCTGAATAGTGAGATAAAATATAAGCAGCGCTGTAGATAATCAAAGTGAAATGTCAGTTTTCACAGGCAATCAAACAAAAAATGAAAATGTCCATAAACATCACCCTGTGACAAATGTGAATTGTGCACAAATACAAAAAATATATTTGAATATTAATTGAGTATAAGTCCATATATCGAATCCATATATAAACTGAAGTAGATTGGTGAAAAAACTTAGTCAAAACTTTAAATCTTCCACCACACCCAGGTGCTAGTGAATCCTCTCCCATCAGATACAAAACTCACCGACTCAAGTTGCCTTACACTCTCGTGTTCAGCGTGTAAACGTGTACAAAAGCCTCACTGGTAGGTATAGCGGATACTTCCAAATTCCAACCAATTCACTGCCAGATAGCTCCGCATTTAAATATAAGAAGTACTCAAAATAGCGTGATACCGTAAAATCAGTTTATTATCACACTATAAAACTTCAAATATTGCACTCACATGAATCTCAAAAAATAGAGCAATCCACTGCACAGCAAACTCGTTCAGAGATAAATCCAAAACCGAGTGTATTGGTCGTGGCGGACCCAAGGTATCCACTGATCGATCACCACCACCCCGCTATTCCTTTCTGGATCTCTGCTTCCTCGATTAGCCTCAAAACGTCACACGTTCACTTCAGACAGTTGCCACACAGCCACACCCCGACATGTTTTGTCATAAAGACATAGTCATGGGGTTAGCTGTGCGGCGCAGCAAGCCCTCCTCTTATCCTTCCCAGGTGAACTCCGGGCGGAAGTAACTCTTATCCCTCCCACGTGAACTCCGGGCGGAAGTGACTCTACACCCTCCCACACTGGGCGGAACAGGCCTCTCCATTATCGTCTATGCTAAGGCTCACCGGGTGTCCCCGCAATCCTAATACACTCGCTTCTGGTTACATTATTTCACTCGGATGCAATACAAATCCGTCCTAAAGAGATTATTATGATTCCTTCCGCACGTGTACCATAATCATAGAGTACATACATATAACGATTATTAAAAATATATATATATATCCACAAGCATTATGAAAATGATTCCTAAATGTTTGATTGTACACAAACAATACTAAATATAAATAAACTGGATAAGTGGTAGACAAATTATATATGTCACATATATAAAAAAAATATTATAAAATACATCTAAAAATGATCCAAATAAATTAAAAAGTTATTTTATATATAAAATTGTTTTTAGGACCTCCCCCACAACAAATAAACATGTGTAATGTATATTTTCTGATAAAACATACTCATACTTTGTTGTAATCTGGGTGCATAAAAAAGGTCAACAATGTACTACATTATTCAGTGGTATGGGTGCATCAGCCACTGAGTAGTACATAAGGCTAAAACTAGATCAAAAATTAAAAACTTATTAAAATTATTAAAAATTATTAATAAAACAATTGAGGTCTAACTCCATATTAAGGCCCCTAAGAAAGACTCTTAAAAGGAAAATCCATTTAGTCTCTCTTTGTGACAGATCCCTCACATGATTAGATCCCCTCCATGATGAGTGTACATGATCTATACCACAAAACTGGATCAGGGAAGGGTCCTGCTGATGTTTTTCCTTAAAGTGTAATGACACACTATGATACTTAAAACCATTTTTGATATTAGTAAGGAGTTCAGCTATGCGTACTCTGAGTAATCTTTTGGTTCGGCCTACATAGTACAACCCACAGGGGCACCACATAAGGTACACTACATATGATGTGTTACACAAAATAAATTCCTCAATGTCAAACGTTTCCTGGTCTTTATTCATGATACTCATTTTGCCTCTATTTTGTATTTTCACTGTTCTACAGCATATACACTTCCTGCATGCATAAAATCCTTTCAGATCAATCTTTAAAAATTGTTCATTAGGTGGGTCCAGAATTTTGCGTACCACCCGATCCCCAAAATTCGGGGTGCGTCTATGTATGAATATAGGTTGTTTGGGTAAGACCTCCCCTAAGTGCCTATCACGACCTAAAATGTGCCAATATCTTCTAAAAATAGTCTCTATTTCTTTATACTGAAAGTCTGTTATGAATCCCCATTGATGCTGACCATTGTTTGGTTGGATTTCCTTCTTCTTAAAGCATTGGTCTCTGGGGGCATCCCCTACTTCTTGTATTAATTTCTGTAGGTTTTCTTCCCGGTACCCCTTCTGTACAAACTTTTCTTTCAACTTGGCCTGTACGATGAAATCCTCTTGGTTAGTGCAATTGCGTCGTATTCTGAGTATTTGTCCTTTAGGGATATTTTTTATCCAGGCAGGATGATGTCCACTTCTGATCGATATATAACTATTTTGATCTGTGGGTTTGAAGTAGACCCGAGTCTTCAAACCCCCCAGACCTTTTTCTATAGTGACATCAAGAAAGTTTACTATCTTGTCACTGATCTGGTAATCCAATTTAATATTATTGTTATTCTTGTTCAGGGTTTCCAAAAACTCCACCACAGATCTCTCTGATCCCTCCCAGATAAATAGGAGATTGTCAATAAATCTGCGGTAAAATCGCAGTTGTGGGAACACAGGAAGGGCGGATACAGTTGTTACCATTTATTTACATCCCCCACAGTTACCTTTTGTATCTCTTGACCCTCCCTCTTAGATCGTAAGCTCTAACCAGCAGAACTCTCTGATTCCTACTGTATTAAACTGTATTGTAATTGTACTGTCTGCCCTTATGTTGTAAAGTGCTGCGTAAACTGTTGGCGCTATATATGTATAATAATAATAATAATAATTTGCCTACTTTTGCATTGTAGTAGCACGTGGTAAAATCTTCATGTTAAATGGCAACCCAAAGCCTTAAAACTGTAGCGTGCACTGTACCTGCACTGGTGTGCTGCGTTTAAAAAAAAAGGGGGGGCCATGTCCACTTATGGGTGCTTGTGTTGGCAGCCGCTTTTGAAATGATTGAGCTGCCCTAAGGCGATGCACGCTAAAATGTGACAACGCGTCACAAAAGGTGTAAGTTGCGACAGCAGAAATAAGATAGGACTAAGAAAACCCACCCTTCTTTTACTGTCCATAACATAGAGGGGTGTGGTTCTGCAATCCTCGGAGAACAATTAATAACAGTCAGCACTGACAGAGAACACAAAGTTATCTGCTTTCAAGATTTCCAGCAAAGTCACAAGATCTTTTTTTTACTTTTTAAACCGATATATTGTAACAAAATGCACTCAAAGGTATATTGAATGGACAAAAGGGAGCCGATAAGAGAAGTTCATTGTTGGGGTTTACATACTCTTTAAAGCTTATGTTGGGTAGTATGCACCATAATCAGCCATGTCACACTTATGCTACCTACTATTTCTAGAGAAAAGAAATCTAGAGCCTTTGAATATGAGAAAAATAGCCTCACCGTCTGTGACCTATCCTCAGGCCCAAGCAATGGCATGTGGCTAGTGGGGCGACAAGGTCGGTGGCATGCCTTTGCAAATACTAACTTTCAGAAGTTCAATATCGTATCAGCTTGTGGGGAGGTGTCGCGGCAGATAACACTCAGTCTAGTTGCAAAACACAGAACTTGTATTAAAATTTGGAAATCACAACAAGCCCTGCGGAAAGGCACCTGACTAATAACACTCACAGAATGCAACAGCATTGTGTAGCAGAGCAGGTGTCGGATATGCCCAAATAGGGAGATCTTCAGAATGGATGGCGTCTTCCTATCCTTTCCGTTCTCACCTGGAATTTCTCCATACCTCTAATCACCATCCCTATCAGACGGGTGACCCATACCTACACTACCCACATGCAAAATGTGCGCCAAGTCTAGGGGGCCAGGTCCTTAAATAGGCTCTGCCGGACCCAAGATGACCGCTAGAGTCACATGTGGTGGCAGCATCCAATCGGATAGCTTCCCCGGTGACCCAAGATCTACAAAGGAACAAGGTTCCTCTTCCCCTACAACTGCATTGCCGCTGCAGTTGAGAGACACCTACAGTGGGGAAAATAGACTGCACCTGGCTACAAGCTTGATGATTGCTATGCAGTAGCATTCTTGATTCATACCGCAATTTGACATTGAATGTTTACTTTGGAATTTCCCTGTCCTTTGCCTATCCCTTTGCCCCACTGCTGTATCCAGAATAGGGAGGAATTAACCAATCCTACTTCCCTAGATCCTTGTGATGTTCCTATGCCACAACTTTAAAAATGTCCGGGACACTGATGTAGGCAGGTGCAGGTTTTCTTTCCATCCAGTAGGTGGCACTGTGCCATTATACAGATGAAGTAGAGTTTGTTAGGGAAATTGTCCCCTCATGGACTCTGTCAGTGTCTTGAAGCAGCTGTCTGTGTGTGTGGTCTCTCCCTGATTGGATACCCTAGGCTCCGCCTACACAAATGCGTAAAATGAAGTGCATGACATCACGCACTTTATTTCCCACATGCACTGTGCAATGCTTCTGGCATCTGCTGGGCGGTACCCTTCCCTGAGATCTCTGGAAGGAGCTATTGAATGTAATGAATGTAATTTTCTACAGCTCAAGACAACGTGTGCTTCAGCTTTTGCATGTGCAGTATAACCACTGCCTGCAATGTACTGAGGATGGGCAGCCCGTGCAGGCAAAGCGTTGTACCCGATTCTGGGTAAGTTTCCGGGTTTAGGCCGCTGACACCCGCTGTGATTTTACAGCAGATCACGGCCAATGCTTCATAGCTGGGACCTGCTGATCGGCTGTGTCCAATCACAGCCTAGAGCCCTGTGTTGACAAACACAGGGCTCTATACAGAGGGATCCATCTCTCTGTTTCTTATCCCTGCAAAGCAGGGATAAAAAAAGAGATCTATTAGTAAAAAGCAGCACACATTACACATTTGGGCACACATTTAACCCATATCACCACAGTTGTGATGCAATACCGTTTATACAACCTGTTGCATTTAGCAGACAGTACTTCAAGTGCATGAGAGCATGTTGTAACCGCATTGCAAATATGTGTAATGCATGAACTTGCGGCATGGTGCGGCAGACTGTCCCTGGTTAAAACAGGTCTTCAAGAGGCAACATACCATCTCCTATTTGCCTGTCAAATGCCTCTAAAAAGAAAACCAGTGCACATCCCTGTATTTAACTTCTTTTAACAGACCAAACTGTGCCGCAGCAGTGTCAGTTAGAGGGTTGGGACCAACCATTTAACACTGACAGAGTTGCTTGCGAAGGTCAGGTTTCATCTTATGTACTTGCTTTTGATATTTACAAATGCAGCAATTTAGAAATTGGATGAAAGCTTTAGCGCTGGGAAACACTTTTTGAAAGATAAAAAGTGCATTTTATATACGGTAACTATATACGGTAGATCAGACCAAAATGAGGGACAAATGAGGAGGAAAGAGGGGCAGAGGGACTTTTGAGGTCAAGTCACTAAGAGTTAAATAATGGCTCATAAAATGCGGTAAAACACTGCATGCGGTAACAATTGTGCAAGTGTTCAATTCATTAAGAATTTTGCGTTAAATACTGAATGCGGTATTTGTTTGATTTAGCGGTAATTGCCGCATTAGTTAATGCAGTAATTTACCACATTGAGCTGGTTGCTAAGGAGCGGACACTGCATCCTTAACAACGTATGTTTTATCAGCTGTCAAATTGCCGAGCCTGCAGTAGGCGGTCAGCCTTCATCGACGGCGGGAGCATATTACTTTATTTATTTTTTCAGGTACGGCGGGCGGCATGATTGATGATGTCTTTACACTTTGCCAAAAACTGTCTGTGTTTTTATAATTTTTTTACACTTTTTTGGTGAATGGGCAAAGGTACTATGTACCCCATACTCATTCACATGGGGGGGGGCTGGGATCTGGGGACCCCCTTCTTAAAGGGGGCTTCCAGATTCCGATAAGCCCCCTGCCCGCAGACCCCCACAACGCCTGGCCATGGTTGTGGGGAGGGGCCCTTGTCCCCATCAAACATGGGGACAAGGTGCTTTGGGGTGGGGGGGCAGGGCCCCCTGCCCCAAAGCACCCAACCCCTCATGTTGAGGGCATGTGGCCTGGTATGGTTCGGGGGGGGCGCTTGCTCGCCCCCCCTTTCCTGACCTGCTGGGCTGCATGCTCGGATAAGGGTCTGGTATGGAGTTTGAGGGGGACCCCACGCTGTTTTTTTTTTTCTTTCAAATTTTGGCGTGGGGCCTGGTATGCATTGAGGGGGGGACCCCACGCAGTTTTTTTTTCATCATTTTTAATTGTTGGCTTTTTTTACACTCAGCTGTCAGCGAGAAATGAGTCATTCGTTGGCTTCCCGACCCGCTCCTTAGCAACCAGCTATTTGTCAAAAAACAGCGTGGGGTCCCCTCAACCCCCACACTGTTTTTTGACAAATACCACCTGTGATACCACCAGCAAAACCCTGGTGGTAAGTATCACCTTCTTTTATACTCTCTGGTCTGTTTGTGAATTAGACTTGAGAGTTTTTAAAGCGATATTTATCTGCGCATTTTTTTTCCCTGGCAAATACTGCATAATCGTTATATATATATATATATATATATATATATATATATATGTATGTATGTATGTATATATATATATATTTATGAATTGGACTTTATTCACCGCATGCGATAATTTATGCAGATGAGTAAGATGATACCCTTATTGCATGCAGTATACATTAGTGAATTGACCCCTTTGACCCCTTTGTTCTGAATCAGGGACAGTCGGGAGCTATGTGTAAAGTCCATCTAAATCTACTAGTCCATCTAATAATACCCTCTCCAAAGTTCGACAGTGCTGCAGTCTATGGGTGGTTCTATGGTGCTCCTCCATAGATACAGTGGATGAGTGAGTGTAGCCACCCTATGGCAGGAAGTGGGATACTGGCCAAATTACCAGTTGAAAATAAACAAGAAGAAGTCCTAAAAAAATGTAAAACTAATGCAGCCACCACATCTAAGGACTGGTAAGCTGCAATATAATAAATTTTTCTTCTGGGTTTAGATATGCTTTATTCAGTGCTAAAACAATTGTCAAAACGCACAGCTAGGATTTTCTTACCAGGAACTGCCGGACATGGTTCACATTGGGTCACTTTAGGCAAATTCAGTTGAAAGATCTTAATTTTTTTTAGAACGCTCATTTGTCCTATATTTCTGCTAAGTAAAAAACAATGGGAAGTCAAACTGCTAGTAGAAGGCTGACTGTTCTACTGATAGAATAAACCAGCTTACATATCAAACTGAGAGACGGGATGGTGCTGCTTGTCCTGGCGTGAAGTTGCTCAGACGAAGCATCTCTTAAAGTGTTGTGTGATCTGATTGTCCCTGGCATGGTTAATAAAGCATGATTAAGCTCTCGCTGCTCTTCTTCCATTGCCCCGGGCTGCTGGAGGCCGGTAATGTATATGTCAGAATAGAGATTGCGTTTTCAGAGCTACGGCAAGTCGGCCGGAGAATTCTGGTTTGTATTTCTGAAGAAATATCATGCCAGTAAGACTTTCCAACAACAGAATTCAATTGAGGCCATTGTCATTTGAACTGATGGACCATTGTTACAAGGTGTGTTTTTTTTTTTATATAATATTTATCTTAAAAGGCATGTGTAGTTTAAAGCCCAACTCTGGACAAATAAAATGTTTTTGTCTAGGGGAACCAAAATAAAAAAAGATTTACTTGCCTGATGCTCCACTCTTCTCTACAACTAGACCGGTCCCCACAGTGTCTGCACCCCCACGCTTCACTGGCCTAGGGTCCAGACGCCATCAAGACCAGAACAGGGTCCAAAGCTGAGGGGAAATCCACTCCCAGATTGTGGGGAACCCCATCTGCTGGATGGAATGGAGGATCAGGTGAGTCAAACTGTTTCTTCTCTACCCTAGACAAAACAAGCAGTTAGTGTAAGGGATCAATTTAATTTGCCCGGAAGGAGTTGTAAAGGCAGAAGGTTTTTTTATTTTAATGCATTCTATGCATTAAGATAAAATACCTTCTGTGTGTAGCAGCCTCTCCAGCACCCCCTAATTACTCACCTGAGCCCCATCTCTCTCCAACGATGTCCACGAATGTCTAAGCTGTCCGGGACACTCCTCCTGATTGTGGAGAGAGGGGGCGCGGCCAGGTTGGGGCTCCCTGTCTGAATGGACACACGATTCCAGTGCCCCATAGGAAGCTGCTTGCTATAGGGGCACTCCATAGGAGGGAGGGACCAGGAGCAGCAAAGAGGGACCCAAGAAGAGGAGGATCTGGGCTGCTCAGTGCAAAACCAACCGCACAGAGAAGGTAAGTATAACATGTTTGTAAAGGTTATTTTTTTTTTTTAAATAACAATCACTTTAATGACATGGTGGCATTCAGAGCAAAGTGACAGGTTGTCTTCATAGTGCACTCCCACAATCACTGATGCCTACCTTGCCTACTGCTCCAGCCATTTGTGAAAGCTGGCCATAGGCTGATTTCGATTCACCCAGTTCATCAGAGACCGGACGAATCTTGATGAGTGTGTGGCCATCTCTGCTTATCATAAGGTGATTGTTTGATCAATTTCTGTGGAAGGGACATGCTCGAAAACTTTTGCTGATCAGTGGCAGCGGCCACTGATGAGTGTGTTCTGATAGCTGTTAGAATAATATGTCCTGGCGGGGGTGGCTGAATGAAAAAATACCAATCTATGACAAACTTAGGTGTGAGGTGTTTTTATGAGCGCTCTGCTTCAAAAAAAAAAATTGTGATGGGTTTCAAAAAGATTTTCCACTTTGCTGGAAAATGGTGGAGAAAAAAATCACTTCTATGAACCAGAAGTCTGTATTACCATGCCACTACAAAGCCCCGCTGTTGTAAGCCATGCTCTGATCTTTAGATCAGAATTGTCCAGCTGATCTTCCAATTGCCTTCTCGTAGCTATAGGTAAGAGGCGAGAAAGATTTGCAGGCATGGCTTCATTGCCCTCGGCATCTGCTGACACACATAATCATATATGCTCAGCCAGCCTACTTATAGTGAGGGGGGGGGGGGGTAATAAGACTCTAAAGTGGTATTCTAATGGTGTTTATGCTGGCCATTCATGCATAGATATTTTTCGTACAGCTTGCTAGCTGAATTAAATAAATCTAACATGTCCCTCTAGTGAATGGATGAATCCCCCCCCCCCCCCTGCAGAGGCTGTCAGAATACCTGAACAGGGAGGAGCATGTCACTTGAGCGACAGCTCGGAGTCTGCTGGGACCACTGTCATCACATCCAAGACGGCGGTGCCCAGTGGAGGTTCCAGCCTTTCACATGTCTAAATGTGCAGGAAAGGAAACATGCAAGAAATGCGTTAAATGCAGCTATAATCTTACGCAAGGTCACTAAAATGAATGATCTGGTGATGGCCTCTTGGAAGAAAAAAAAAAAACCTTGCTCTCACCTTGCCTAATGACTCCAATGTATTTAGTCAAAATATGGATTTTTTTTTGCCCAAATCTGGTGAAGTGAAAGATGTCAATTTTGCTTATCCCTATTGGACAGCTAGTTACATCAAGCAACAACCTAATATCTGTAGGTGCTCCCTACATTGATAGAAATTCAAAGTAATCCTGCTGATTGGCAAATGAGTTGGATTTTCCTGATTGATTGAGATGAGTGGGAGCTGGGCATACGTTTGCGTGGTACAAACATGCACACTCACCCTATCTTTGTAGCAAGATTTTAATGCTGTAAACACTTTTATCGTTCTAATTGTTCTACCCAAGTCCAAGTGCTTGGTCAACTGCTGGACCCAGATATGAAATTGTTGTTCCATTTCACAATTGCCCTATGTTTGTAGTGTGATTTAAATTCTCTAGGCACTTTTATTGTTCTGATTGTTCTAACTAAGTCCAACTAATGGGTCAACTGCTGGACCCAAGGCTTGTTAATTGATCTGTTGAAAACCAGCCAGGGTTGGAGACTGTCATCTCTTGGGCTCTCCTGGGTTGCCGACCTATGTTTGTAACATGATTTAAATGCTATAGATGCTTTTTTATCTCTCAGATTGTTCTACCCAAGTCCAATTGATTGGTCAACTGCTGGACCCAATGACATGAGATTGTTGATTGATCGTTGATTGTTGATTGATCACTAGGGTGACCACGTGTCCCAGATTGCCCGGGACAGTCCCGCATTTTGCAGGTCTGTCCCGGGCACATTCATTCCAGGACAATACAGTGTCCCGGAATGAAACTGACACAGCCACCCCGCGGGCCAATCTGATGCCCCCAAAAAAGGCTGCCACATCACCGCTTTACTCACTGACAGTACTTGTCCTGGCCGGGAATGCCTCGAGGAGCACAATCCCGCCCCCTGCTTGTGATTGGAGAAATCATAAATCCCGCCTCTTGTGTCCAATCACTGTGCTGTGATTCGTCACAGCACAAGCTGATTTTTGGGAAGGGAGGGTGTCCCTGAATGGTAGTTTGGAAATGTGGTCACCCTATTGATCACACAATTGCCCTATGTTTGTAGCATGATTTAAATGCTGTAGACTCTTTTATCGTTCTGATTGTTCCACCCAAGTCCAGTCCAGCTAATGGGTCAACTGCTGGATCCAAAGAGTTTGTTGATTGATCTGTGGAAAACCAAGCAGGGCAGGAGACTGTCATCTCTCGGGCGGGCTCCCTGGGTTACTTCCCTATGTTTGATTGTTCTACCCAAGTCCAATTGATTGGTCAACTGCTGGACCCAAAGATATGAGATTGTTGATTGAACAATTCCCTATGTTTGTAGTATGATTTAAATGCTATAGACACTTTTTTATCTGTTTGATTGCTCTACCCAAGTCCAATTGATTGGTCAACTGCTGGACCCAAAGATATGAGATTGTTGATTGAACAATTCCCTATGTTTGTAGTATGATTTAAATGCTATAGACACTTTTTTATCTGTTTGATTGCTCTACCCAAGTCCAATTGATTGGTCAACTGATGGACCCAAAAGATATGAGATTGTTGATTGAACAATTCACTATGTTTGTAGTATGATTTAAGTTCTATAGACGCTTTATCTGTCTGATTGTTCTACCCAAGTCCAATTGATTGGTCAACTGGTAGACCTATAAAGGTTGTTGATTGATCTGTCAAAAACCAGCCAGGACAGGAGACTGTCATCTATGGGGCTCCCCTGGGTTACCGCCAGGGTCTTCAGGAGAGAAACATAAGCCATGAGGGGGCTGTGTGTATGTGTTCTGCCAGTGAGTGATAAAAGGCAGAGCTGGTCCCTGTTCCCAGTCTGCACCCGCACTTAGAAGAGCAGGGAGGGGTGGAGGAGGCAGAACTGGAATGGGAGGAGAGAATTCAGAGTATTGTAAAGAGGTTGGAGGAAATGAGACAACCTCTCGCTCTCTCTGACTTTTTTTTTTTTTTTTCAAAGTCTATCAGACTCCAGGCTTTCTAGCAAATGTTTCTGCTTATAGACTTAGCTGGACTGTGTGTGTGTCTGGGATCACTTGTACTCTGAGAGTGTGCATGCATTGTAAGCCTTGGCTGCTGCCTCTGTTTCAATTTAAGCTGCTGCTCTCAGTCCTCATTCATTACATTCATTGAGAGAATAATAGGATAACTGTAGGAAAGCGCCAGGAATTCAACGAGAGGTGGATGCCACTTTACCTGCTGCAAGAAGAGAGTGGCTTGCTGGATAAGCCTTGTACCTATTGTTGGGGGATTCTAGGTGTCTGCTGGACCAACTTTGCAGAGTTTGGAGAAAACAAAAGACAATCGGCTCTCACGGGGATAAAGGTAGGAAATAATGAAGTGCTCAATGTCTTGGAATGATGTTAGGCTGCTATACGATGGGCAATTTTGATGCTAGAAACAAATTGCCAGCGGTGGGATTGCTAAAAAGTCGCCTTTGTGTACCTATAATATCGCTTATTTACGCTGGCCAGAACGCTGCTAAATCGCTATTGCTAGCAATGGGAGCAAAAGCTTGCTGCCTCAGCTACAATGAGAGTGATTGCATAGGGACAAACACGCAGCCTCTTGGTGATCCTGCTGTTGGTGATTTCAACAAATTGCTAGCGGCAGAATCGTCAGTCTGAGGTCCGCCTTACTTTTCTTCTTTAATTTGTTTCAAAATTTTAGCCCAAAACAGAGTACCTCTTTGGCTGTACAGCAGTGCTTGATGTTACCAAAGGGTTGCAAATAATTTTCAATGAATGTACTTCTACAGAAAGCTGCCAGAGATTGACCATCTCATGTAGCATGCCCATAGTCTTTGACCATCTCCTGTCACATGTTTAGAGACTACTGACAGGCTACAAGAGATAATCAGTGACCACAGACATGTTACAAGAGATAGTCAAAGACTTGGGCATGCTACAAGAGATTGTCAAAGACTATGGGCATGCTACAAGAGATGGTTAAAGACTATCGGCATACTACAAGAGATGGTCAAAGAATATGGGCATGCTACAAGAGATGGTCAAAGACTAAAGGAGTGTTACAAGAGATTGTTATAGACTGCAGGCATGCTATATGAGTTTCAGGAGACCATAGTAGAATGGAGACATGTTATATTAGACTTCTGAAGATCACTGCTCCAATGGCATCAATTTGATTTCCCTACAAGCCCTTTAATAGCTAGAACTACTTTGATATTTCTCGTCCATTGTAAAAATCTGAATGAAAAAAACACCCCCATAAAAGCAGGAAAGGAATGAACAGCACAGAAAATGTGAAAGAAAAAAAACAAACCAAGTAACTATTAGAGCTCAGTCTACATAATATTTTTACTTTGCTGGCATGAGCAAGAACCTGGGTAAGGAAAACAGACTGCCCCACAGACTGTGGCCCCAAGGGACACACAAGTGCCAAAGGGGTGCATGTGGCCCCTAAGCTGCAAATTGGGCACCTAAGATTTACAGAATTAGTTGGGGTCGATTTACTAAAACTGGAGCACTCAAAATCTGGTGCAGCTGTGCATTGTAACCAATCAGCTTGTAACTTTGTGTTTGATCAATTAAGGATTGACAATGAAACCTGGAAGCGGATTGGTTACTATGCAGAGCTGCACCAGATTTTGCACTCTCCAGTTTTAGTAAATCCCCCTATTGACTGTTAATACTTACCGTTTTAAACACTCTATTTCTCCATATGTGGAAAAAAGGCAATATATATCTGCTAAAAAACAGACGAGCCAACTATTTGTAAATCGATTTATTTTTTGGTGACCCGCAGATTTGCTTGATTTGCTAAAATTCATGCAGCTTGCCAACTCATGCATTTAGGATTTGTGAATTGAAGAATTCTTTCCATGGGGTAGACAAATGTACAGGAATGTATTCCCAAAGACCAGGGAGTTTTGCCTCTTTTTTCCCGATTCATGAATCCATTCAGTCAACTCTTATTACATATTAGCTTTGGGAAAATACTTATGATCCAAGAGGTAATAGCGGCCAGCATTGTGATATCTTTTCCAGGGACACTTTTCTATTGAGGTATCTAAACTTGGCATTTTTACAGGACCGCAGGGTGCTAAGAGTCAGCTGTGATGGGTTTATTTACTTGTAATGGAAGTACTTCCCCAGCATTTTAAATGCTGCCCTTCAGAAAATATATGAATAAAAGGCTCAGAGAATATTAAAGGGTGAGGAGAATACCATCCAACAACTGGGGCCCATTTACATTTGTGCATTGCATTAAGGCAGCCCCCTGAAATCAATGATATTCCAATGCACCAAAATATCCCAAAAATAGGCATGTCACAAAAGTTTACTTCCAGCTGTGTCTCTAGGACAGGATGTAAAGGGAAATCCCCTGAAGGGACACAAATAATGTTCTTAGCCATTCCCTAATCTATCCAGGCCCAAAACAATTTGGCTTTACACACTTTAATTTTGCTAAAGTTAACTGAGAAAAAGTTAGGGTGAAATTGTATTAGTTATGTGATTCATTTAGATGCATCAAACTGAAAATGTTGAAGACCCTTTTCACATGGCCACCTTCCGTTCCAGGATCCTAGACAGGTACTGCTGAGTTGGATCAGAACGTAAATGGATGCCACACATGTGACATCTGTGTCTGTTGTGTTTTTTACCCCCAATGTTGTTGTCACATAGGAAACACAGGCAAACCCATGTAACCCCTATGGATGGCCAGGTTTAAAGTAGTATTCTAGGCTAAACCTAACTACTGTAGTCTTAAAATGCTCCCTCCTCTCTCCGAACACCTATGCTGAATAACTTGTGTAAGAAGGATGTATATATTTATCTATTTTCAGCCCACTCCAATCATGTGATCTAGCTCCCCTGTGTCAGCCAGTGGCAGCTGCAGGGAAGAGGTGGGAGCGCCGACAACTGATGGGCCATAGGAGCTTATGGGTGACATCACTGCACCCAGCATTTCCAGCTGTTGAGCGCTCTCCTACCTCCTGCAGCTGCCGCTGGCTGACACAAGGGATTACATGAATATAAATAAAGTACAGGATATGGGATGTTAAAGGTACTAAATACGAAAACTCACTTGAAAGAGAAATATGTAAAAAAATATAGAAAAGTATTTATTGATAACAACATTCTAAAAGCAATGGATACAGATCATTCAAAGTCGTAGGTGTACACCTACTACCTAACAAGTGACGATGAACTACTATATTTATATACAGATTGATGTGGCTTCCATATTTTCAACAGTTTCGCCAATATGGCTTCTTCAGGACTGGACGCAAAAGGCACTTTTATTGTATTTGTAGAGACAATAATTATCCAACTTTAGGTGTAAATAAGAGAAAAGACAAAAATTAATAATATATCATACACATATTGAACAAAAACTATATAGTATAATATTACATAGATGTGGCGTGTGCATGCATGATATCAGGCCACAGACAGGTGGACAAATAATCAAAACAGAAACTCCATACCTCAGTGTAAAGCATGGAGATTATTACACTGAGACAGTTCCTTCCAGAATATTGCGTTAAGGGATTACACTGGACCAAAGTGGGCTGAAAATAGGTAAATCAGCATAGGTGTTAGGAGGGGTAGGGAATATTTTTAAATCTAGTTAGGTTTAGCCTGGAATTCTACTTTAAATGGACATGAGTCTACATATACGGTATCTGCCATCCATAGGGTTACATTGTAGTCTACTTTATTTATCTATCTAATGATGGGTCGAAAACAGTGACAGAACAACTCTGTGAAAGCGTCCTAATGCTGCCTTAGATATCTGAAGGTGACCATTTGTGTTTAGCCTATGGAGTGCAGTGGGGAAGGTGTACTGCTGACACTTCATTCCTGACTTATTGAGGAAAACATAAGTGATCAGATTGTCTCCTGACAAACCTCATCTGACATTGTCTGGTAATGCACGATAGACTTAAAGTGGGAGTAAATTTTACTCCCATTTATAATTTTTACCTATAGGTATTGTAAATATCTCCTAAATGTGCACCATAGGACATATTTACTTTAGATGCAGCCGGTGACGTCACCCGCGTATGCGTTCTGAAGGAACGGCATACCTGTGCTGTTCCTTCAGAGCCGTGCCATAAACAGCGACTCCCACGTGCATGCGCGGGGGTGATGTCGTCTCCGGTTTGGCTAATTAGATAACCGAAGCCTGCGAACACTTTCAGCGGTGACAGCGCGCTGCTGAAGGGCTTCATATTCAGGTAAGTCTGTCATAATGTGGTAGTATGCAATGCATACTACCACATTATGACTTAAACTGCCCGGGGCCCGATTTTTATTTTTTATTTTTTTGGGGGGGGGGTGCGGTTTACTACCGCTTTAAAAAAAGTGTGGGTTTTGAAAGAAAACAAATACTCACTTGGATGGAGGCAGCATTGATCCGATCCCCCTGCCATCTCTAAAGACTAGAACACATGATGAGATTATCGGACGAATGATCGTCTGTTTTTTTTTGGATACTAATCTCCATATTGAAAACGAATAGGTTACTAAAGTCCGAAAACTCTCATACGACAGAATAAAAATTTGAAAGTGATGTAGTGTATTTGTGTTGTATTTTTGGACGAAAACTGTACTGATTAAGCGAAAATCGTACGATCTGGTATCGTGAGAGAATTTTTTTTGTTTTTGTCCCTTTGGAATATTTCGGTCGACAGCTGTGTACTAACAATCAGATTATCTTCTTATCGTTTTGAAAGTAGTATTTTTTGTTCGATATTCTGATTGTGTGTATGGGGCTGAGAATTGAGCGATCAAAGCAAATTGCTCAGTTCTCGATCTTCAGTGAGCAGAGAGCAGTCACTGACTCTCTGCTCTGCCCCTCCAGTGCTCACTGGGTCACCTGGCTGTGAGGTGGGGTGGGGGTGGGAGCAGCTAGCTCGGGCTCTCAGCAGTGCTAAGAGGTTAAGCCAGCTCCTGGTCAGGAATCTGGGTGGATCCCAACATGATCCCTCCAGAGTCTGGACTGGCTGAGTGAGGTTAAGCCTGCTTCACTCCTGTGACCTACAGGAGAAGTAGGGCCTAAAGAGCATTGGCCATACTTCTCCTTTAGGCTTTTTTTTCAATTCATTTAGAACTAGAACCTGTCATTAAGTACACATTTACTTAAAAGTGACCCAATGCAATGTGATAGCGCTTGTGCATTAATGTGCTGCATTAAGGCCCGGTTCACATAGGGGCGACTCGTCAGGCGACTCGGTCGCCTGACGAGTCACGTCCCGCTCTGTTGAATGGAACCGTTCTAATAGGAGCAACTCAGGTCACTCTGACTTAGAAAAAGGTTCCTGTACTACTTTTGGGGGCGACTCGGGACGACTTGCATTGACTTCTATACAGAAGTCATTATGCAAATCGCCTGAACTGGGCCTCTCAGGTCGTCTTGAGATCGAGTCGTGCCGCCCCTGTGTGAACCGGGCCTAAGGCAGCCTGATTGTTATAAATGGGCTGCTAATTACTACAATGCACAAGAAAAGGTGCATGACTCTCTTTAAATGCCGAGCACCACAACACACAGTAGGCACGTTGTGGTGAGTTGTGCTTTGCACTCTACTTACCTGTACAGTGTGTTGGTGTTATTCACAAAGAATGCCTCCAAAGCGCCCGTTCACAGAGCAGGTACATTGGCATGTGTTGTGGCAATGCACAAAGGTGAGTGAGCCCTTAATGTATATAGGGGGATCTCTTCTCTCTACTCATATCCTGATTGGTTATCTTCTGACTTTTCTGCACTCTTTCATTTCCCCAGCTCTCTGGAAGAGATTGAGAGCCTGTGGAATGTATTGTGTTACTCGGGGTTTCATCTGGTGTTTGTGCTGTAATCTCACTGAGGATGTCCAGACATCTAATACACAAGGCTGCTGTGTCTTAATCAGGAACAGAAGTTTGTCCTTTTTCCTTCTATCACTAGACAGGCAAACCTTGGACAAGCAAAGTGGAAGCATGAGTGAGCTGGATTGTGTATTGGGAAAGTAGCACGTTGAAGCGTAGTATTACTTTCCTAAAATAGAAGGTATCCCCATGTCATCACATCATCACAAATCCAAAAAATAAGGGATTCGTTCCCAATTTAGGGCGAGTGGGCGGAGCCATGAAAATGACTTCATTCCCTGGGGCCAGCTGTGCTTCCAGATCCCTGCTTTATAACACAGATGTAGTCCAACATTGTAGAGCTATTTAATCCAAACTGCATACAGCTGTTTCAGACGGGCCGGCCATGTGTTTAAAATAAGGCCAATGTAGTTATCTCCAATCTTTCAGTATATATTTATTTTTTATTGCGGTCTGTGTCCTCATTGGGGAGATACACCCCTCTATTTGTACAGGTGACCCCTGTTATTTGGGAAGAAAGTCAGGGGAAATCCAATATTTTAGAGTTGGGGATTTACAAGGTAAGGGGAAATCTTCCAATATGGAAAACTTTCCAGGCACAACTAAAAGGGGAATTCTCTCAACTTGGGGGTTTTCCTCTAACTTCCTGTTGTACTTCTGGGACAGGATAATAATGAAAATGTCCCCAATAGAAAACAGACATCAAAAAATAAACTGACAGGGGTTTAATCCTTCCAAAAAAATAAAAAAATAAATAGTGTATACATACTTTAAGTAGTGTAAGTAGTTTGTAAAATAATTATTATTATACAGGATTTAAATAGCGCCAACAGTTTGTGTAGCGCTTTGCAATGTAAAGGAAAACATACTTTTCAATTAAAAAACAAGAGGGTTAGAGGAGCCCTGCTCCTGCGAGCTTACAATCTAAAATGTTTTTTTTTAATTATAAATAGTGACAATGCAGTTAGGCCTGATTCACACCTATGCATTTTTAGTGCTTTTTGCATTTTGCAGATTTGCATTACAGTAGGGTGACCAGACATGCCCGGTTTGAAGACACTGTCCCCGGACCAAGTCTGTCCCCGGTTTTGTCCCCAGATTGGATTTGAACAAGGGCTGGGGCAATTTCAAAGACAGTCAGTGCAGAATAAAAAAAATAAAAAATCTGAATTACACCCCCACTCCGCCGCTCCTACTAGCTTAGGGGGGTGAATTTTTTCCCATTATCTGTGCCCCTTTCTGATGATCATGTGCTGGTCGGAGCGGAGGGAAATATTTCTTCAGTTTCGGGTGCATGCCCATTCAGCTCCGCTCACATGTTCTTCTGCCTTGGCTCAAGTCCCGGCCAGCCGCCTGCCTGCTTATCTCCTTGCCTTTCCTGACGGAGTGATCTTCCTCTGCTCCCCACCCAGTAGTAGCCGGGGCCCGGAGAGTAAGACTTGACAGGCTGTGAAGCGGGCGGCCGCGGGCAGAGAGAGTCGCTGATTGCCGCCATTACTAGTTAAAAAAAAAATATGTCCCCGGATTTCATTTGAAAAATCTGGTCACCTTACATTACTGTCCATTTAACATGGTTTCCTATGGAACACGTTCTGTAGTGCAAAATGCAAAAAGCACAAAAAATGCATAGGTGTGAATCAGGCCTTACACTGGGTGCAATTATGTCAGTGTTATCTTGCTTACATCAGGACTGCCTAAAGAATTCCGGCACCACCGGAATGTCCCCTTCTGGAAATTGGATATTTGTATATTTCCCTGGCAGTTGTCCAAAAATGAAAGTCATTTCTTTCTAAACTTTTTTTTTTTTTTTCCCCAGTGGAGGTCTTTTGTAGTAAGTTTTCTATGACGTTTCGCTTTTATGAGTGGACTATGCCTCGGTCTGTTCTGTGGGATTATCTCCTGTCTTTCATTTGTTTGCGTTATTGGGTTGGCCTTTTAAAGGAAGTAGGAATATGAATGACTTTTTGTTCCACACCACGTGTAGTTCTAGCTTAATAACCTTCAGGAGCTTACAGAGACCTTCGTAGAGTCCTAGGATTTGTTTAGAACGCCTTCTTAAGCTGGACGTAGATGCAAAGATTTCTTATTTAGGCTCCGTTTACACTGCTGCGACATGGGATCCAAACCCAAGTCGCATGACATGGCAAATTCAATGTTTCCCTATGACAGCGATCTTAACTGATGCTACACAAGTCGTTCTGTGCGAGGGATGGTTTTGCCTGGCGTTCTATTACTGACATAAGCTGTGATGGCTAGTTGGATTCTTTAAGTATATCCTAAATTATTTGCATTATAACCTTTATATGTGCATTTGGAAATGGAACGTTGTGCCCAAGAAACTATTGAGATGTTCTTTGGAACGAAGATTCTTTACGCAAAAAAGTGCGTTGGAGGGCTGGTTTGTGATTTGCAGGACAAAAGTGAAAAATCAAATGCAGTTCATGTCCGTTTTTTTGCCTTTCGTCATTTAAAATGATAAAGGGTAAAAAGTAAAAAAAAAAGAAAAGGTTCTTGCACTACTTTGGTTCCACTTGAGTGCGATTTCAGCGCTTGTACAGGCTCCTAAATAGCATCCAAGTTGGATCAAGTCGGAAGGAAGTCGCAGGCAAAGTTATACGACTTTGCCATCATAGCAGTGTGAACCAAGCCAGACTGCTCTATCTATGCTAAACAGCACAGCTGGAGGAATCTCCCCTGCCAGCTATTGTACTCTAAAGCCTCGTACACACGATCTGATTATCCGACGGGAATTGTGTGATGACAGGTTGTTGTCGGAAAATCCGACTGTTTGTACGCTCCATCGGACAATTGTTGTCGGATTTTCCACGGAAAAAAGTTGGATAGCATGCTTTTAAATTGTCTGCCAACAATTGTGTGTTGTCGGATTTTCCGATCGTGTGTACACAAGTCCGTCGGACAAAACTCCAAAGTACAAACACGCATGCTCAGAAGCAATGCTCTCTTGGCACCTGCCAGCAGGACTTGATGACAGGGAGGATCGGATAATACCACAAACGGCTGAATGGCTGATGCGTTTCTGGGGCGCACCCCTTTCTTCAGAGCGTAGGTAGTGACCACGGACCACCTAGGCTCTGAAGAAAGGGGTGCGCCCCAGAAACGCATCAGCCGTTTGTGGTATTATCCGATCCTCCCTGTCATCAAGTCCTGCTGGCAGGTGCCAAGAGATCAGCTTGACTGTCAGAAAAGCTTTTACCTAAGCTCCTTTTGTGAGTAGGACTATTGCTTTTATTCTATTTTTATTAAAACTTTTTTATGTGGTAATGCACTAGGTCAGAGCGCCCTCCTTTTTTCTTTCTTTAGCCGTATGAACACCCATTGTTCTGAGGAGGGCTGCAAGACTCTAGACCTTGCCTTAAGACTGGACTACACTGCCCGTGTTTAGCGAAACACCAGAGCGCAGGAGAATTGTGTTTTATTATCAGAAGCAATGCTCACCATAACACAACATTAGCAGAAGTTGCCCAATAGGTGGCACTAAAGAGCTGAAAAAACACGTAGTTTTGTGTTTGTTGGCCGACAATTCTTTGCCGTTTTGTATGCAATACAAGTTCCTGGCCAACGCCCTTCGGATAAAAGTCCTACGTTTTGTCCGCAGAAAATGTGACCTTGTGTATGAGGCTTAAAGTAGTTGTAAACCCTAGAAAAACTTATTTTTTTTAAATCACCCCTGCAAGACAAAGCCATAATGAGTTAGTATGACTAGCATACTAGCTCATTATGCATCACTTACCTTAGATCGGGGCCCCCGAAACCATCCTCGTCTCTCTCTCCAGCCGCAGCCATCGCTCCGGCGATACCCGGAAGGTTACTTCCGGGTATCGCCGCTCCAGCCAATCACAGCGCTGCTCCGGTGCTGTGATTGGCCGGAGCGGCGAAGACGTCACTCCGCGCATGCGCGCAGGAGCCATCAAAGCCGGATTTGTGAATAGGATTAGCCCTGTGAATGCGCCGTTGTCTATGGCACGCATGCGCCGTAGACACCGATGCATGTAATTTTTTGCAAATATCTCCTAAACCGTGTAGGTTAAGGAGATATTTCTTGCACCTACAGGTAAGCCTTAATCTAGGCTTACCTGTAGGTGCAAGTTGCATAAGTGGGTTTACAACCACTTTAACTGTCAGAACATTGACTTCCGGTGACTGGCTGCAGTTGCTGTTTGGCAGAAAATTTTCCACCCTACTCCTTTAATTTTTCAATTGAAATTTTTAAACAGACTTCCAGTGCAAGGCCTCATTCACACATCCATAATCAAGTATTCTACTGATCATTATGGAGGAACTTTTCCCCTAGACAATATGTGTAAAAACATCAGTAAAATCTTTATGGCTGTGCGAATGAAGCCTTATGCCGCATACACACGACCATTTTTCTCGTCTGGAAAAATGAATTTTTTTTCTCTTTGACGAGAAAAACGACCGTGTGTGGGCTGTTCATCATTTTTCCCAACGAGAAAAACGGCAAGAATCACGACGAGAAAAATTAGAACATGCTGTAATTTTTCTCGTCGTGATTCACGGCATTTTTTTCCGCGGCAGTTTTCCCATAGGGAAACACTGCCGGGGAGCCTACACACGGTCGTTTTTCTCGACCAAGAGAAAAAATTTCAGGAAAAACGCCCGTGTGTAGGGGAACAAGCCGTTCCTCGTTTTTCCCGTCGATTTTCTCGACAGTGTTTTCGCCGTCGAGAAAATCGATCGTGTGTACACGGCATTAGAATTTTGGTCAAATTCTGTGAATTGGCCAAAAATTCTGAATGTGCATAGCCAATTTTTTCTCAGTGCCCGAACCAGCAATATTGCACTGTATTGCCACTTCGATATAGTGTCTGAGTTTAGCAACATTTCAAGTGTAGCGGGGTCCCCTTTAAGACTCCCAGGACTACCTTACCCAGAACCCCTTTCGGCAATGTTTCCACCCCAGAGACTCATGGGAGGGGTTATAAAAGGAGGAGGTGAGGCTGGGCTCGGCCTCTTTGGGACACGAGACTTCAGTGACTGATCCTCCTGTGCGGATGTGCTGGTGTACAAGGCCTGAAGCCTGAGGCCTTGTGCAGCACCAAAGAGCCTTCCACCCCGCTGCGAGCCTGGATGGCATCTGACTTCGCTTATCCACAGCCTTGGTTGGATCGGGGACCCGATTGCTGGAGACACTGTGTGTGAGGACACAGTCGGTGGAAGTTCCCGGACTGGGATCGCGTCCGGAGGGGTGAGCGAGCGTATGCTCAGACCATATACTGTTTGTTGCTGATGTGCCTATAGACTGCCGTGGCCCACAAGTTTATATCTGATACTCTCACTGGAGATCCATATCAGAGTTGAACTCAGAGGTTCTTCAGTAAAGTGTTTGTTCTATCACAATCTTCCCACTGGATTACAAATGTTGTTCTGTTATGTGCACCACCTTTAAAGACTTACCGGTGAAGAAACCATCATCCCCTAGAGACTGAGTTTTAGGTATCTGAGCCAGGCCTGGCCAGCTAGTTAGTTCATTTAGTTGCTGCGCCACAGGGCGCCTAGTTAACGATCGCCCACAGGGCGCACCTTTACTGTTCTATTAATGCATAGTATGTTTATTGCTGCAGGGCTCTGCAACCTATTTCATGTAAACTGTTACCACTGTTAACCTTTTTTACCACAATCTAAAGTAAATTAGATACCCCTTTCATTATTGCCTTGGTGTCTGAGTTTAATCATATAGCATAAGAATTATATTGCTGCCATAACTAACTGTGCCAGTAGGGGGTCGAGTAAATTGCCGGGGGTTGGCGGTGCTGTCTTCAGGGTCCAAACTAAATCTGCGGCCCTCTTAGTTGAAGGTATCGCTACACAAGCATTTGCAAAAGGACTTCTATTGATAATAGAAAATACATTTCTTTGGCAACAAACTAGCATGTCTAACATGGCCATAAAAAGGTCTCTCTAATGTTACATGACCCTTAACTGGTCTCTCTATTGTTACCTAAACAGGTCTCTCTGCTGTGACATGGTCATAAACAGGTCTCTCTAATTCCACACCACTCACAACTGTGCCTTTTTGGAGAGACTGTCCTTTTCCCTTTATTCGTTCCTCTTTTTGGACAGATGTGTAGACCTCTAAAATAAATGCAATACTTCATTACCAAAGGTGTTAACTTACGAAAATTCTCGCACGACAGAATACAACTTCGGAAGTTTCATGTTTGTCCCTTTTGGATAATTTAGCATGAACTGTTCGGCTCTCCAAAGCTGTGTACTAACGAACAGATTATCGTCCAATCGATTCGAAAGCGGCTTTTTTGTCTGATTTTCCAATCGTGTGTACTAGGCATAAAACACTAGCCTTTCTCAACCTTTATACACCAGAGGAAGCCTTGAAATACTTTTCAGGTTTTGAGGGAACTGCAGCTAAAATATTTTCATTGATGGTCAGTGGTGGACAGTAAGAAGAATGCCCCCTTATGCCCTGTACACACGATCGGATTTCCGATGGAATAAAATCCGATGGAATTTTCCGTCGGAATTCCGATGAAGCCGACATTCACCGTCTTGCCTACACACCATCAGACAAAATTCAGACCGTCCAAAACGCTGTGACATAGAACACTCCAACCAGCCGAGAAAAATTAAGTTCAATGCTTCTGAGCATGCGTCGACTTGATTCTGAGCATGCGTGGGTTTTTTATCCGTTGGAGTTCCACACAGACGATCAGAATTTGCTATCGTTTTTTTTTCCATTGGAAAAATGTAAAACATGTTCTATTTTTTAACACCGATGGAAAAAAGTCAGATGGGGCCCACACAAGATCGTTTTTTTCCGATGAAAAAAGTCCATCACACTTTTTCATCGGAAAAACCGACTGTGTGTACAGGGCATTACAGTGGTGGTCAGAGAATAATGCCCCCCTTACAGTGGTGGTCAGAGTAGAATGCCCCCTTAGTGATGGTCAGGGAAGAATGCCCCCTTACAGTGGTGATCAGAGTAGAATGCCCCCCTTACAGTGGTGGTCAGAGAAGAATGCCCCCCTTACAGCGATGGTCAGGGAAAAATGCCCCCTCATAGTGGTGGTCAGAGTAGAATACCCCCTTACAGTGGTGGTCAGAGTAGAATACCCCCCTTACAGTGGTGGTCAGAGTAGAATACCCCCTTACAGTGGTGGTCAGAGTAGAATACCCCCCTTACAGTGGTGGTCAGAGTAGAATACCCCCCTTACAGTGGTGGTCAGAGTAGAATACCCCCCTTACAGTGGTGGTCAGAGTAGAATACCCCCCTTACAGTGGTGGTCAGAGAAGAATGCCCCCCTTACAGCGATGGTCAGGGAAGAATGCCCCCTTATAGTGGTGGTTAGAGTAGAATGCACCCCTTACAGTGGTGGGCAGAGTAGAATACCCCCCTTACAGTGGTGGTCAGAGAAGAATGCCCCCCTTACAACGATGGTCAGGGAAGAATGCCCCCTTATAGTGGTGGTTAGATTAGAATGCCCCCCTTACAGTGGTGGTCAGAGTAGAATACCCCCCTTACAGTGGTGGTCAGAGAAGAATGCCCCCCTTACAGTGGTGGTTAGAGTAGAATGCCCCCTTACACTGGTGGTCAGAGTAGAATGCCCCCCTTACAGTGGTGGTCAGAGTAGAATGCCCCCCTTACAGTGGTGGTCAGAGAGGAATGCTCCCCTTACAGTGGTGGTCAGAGTAGAATGCCCCCTTACAGTGGTGGTCAGAGTAGAATGCCCCCCTTACAGTGGTGGTCAGAGAGGAATGCTCCCCTTACAGTGGTGGTCAGAGTAGAATGCCCCCCTTACAGTGGTGGTCAGAGTAGAATGCCCCCTTACAGTGGTGGTCAGAGTAGAATGCCCCCCTTACAGTGGTGGTCAGAGTAGAATGCCCACCTTACAGTGGTGGTCAGAGAGGAATGCTCCCCTTACAGTGGTGGTCAGAGTAGAATGCCCCCCTTACAGTGGTGGTCAGAGTAGAATGCCCCCCTTACAGTGGTGGTCAGAGAGGAATGCTCCCCTTACAGTGGTGGTCAGAGTAGAATGCCCCCCTTACAGTGGTGGTCAGAGTAGAATGCCCCCCTTACAGTGGTGGTCAGAGTAGAATGCCTCCCTTACAGTGGTGGTCAGAGTAGAATGCCCCCCTTACAGTGGTGGTCAGAGAGGAATGCTTCCCTTACAGTGGTGGTCAGAGAGGAATGCTCCATACTGTGATAGAATGCCACCCTCACAGACAGCTAAAAGGACATGCTATTGGTTTTGCCATGTGGTCCCAGAACCATGTAGTTGCCATCCGATGGAAGGTCAGTCAGCCGCAGCTCATGGAACCCCTAATGGCCTCTGGAGAAAGCCAATGGTTCCATGGCACCTTGGTGGAGAATTGCTGCACCACATTAACTTAACACAAACTACTTTCTAAATTTGACGGCTTCCAATGCGGACAATAGGGTGTGACTTGTCATGTAATTTGAAACTTTCACATCGCACCGGTGTAACCGGGGGGCATAATCTTTAATCACATTATTTTAAAAAGCCACTATAAGGAAACAAAGTGATGCACTTGTGGGCTTTGCCAAAAATGTTTTGTCTATTAATTCTTCATGGTCCAGGTAAGTGAGGATGTGGCGGGGGGCGTGTTATTTGCCTACATTCTATGTGTTAAAAGGTGTCCCTCTTTCCAATGTCAGGCAGTTGGGAGGTAGCTCCACGTAGCACGGTTTTTAAGATGATAGATTTTTTCTAAGAGAAAATCCCCTCTGGTGTATTGTAATGTTTACAGTGAATCCATATGTTAGATTAGAGCCGATCTGCTACAATGTTTACAAACCTCTGACATATGGTCCATGCAGCCATTTTATGTAATGTAAACCCAGATTTGTAAGCCTGAGAAGAGATGGGGGTTTTCTGCTGTAAATTAGACTGAGCTTTGATTGCTCCAATCTGCCTGTCAGGGGCCCTCGTGTTTCCTCCTTCCTCCCCCCAGTATACCTCTTACTATCAGGTTACACCAGGAATAGTTGGGAACTCCTGCTCTTCCTTCCTATGTGGCCAGGAGGGATCCACTACTACAGCTCTTACACTATCTGCTGCAGGCTTTGAACCTCATAGAACTACACTTGTCAGCTCATTGACACTGATAAGGAAAGCTTCCTCTCATAGGAAATGACTGGGGCTCTTCTCTTGTTTAAACAAAAGTTTAAAGAGGTCCTGTTCTACACAGAGGTTGTTACAATGTATGGCAGTGTCTACTTTTTTCATTGATAACGGTTGTTACAATGTATTGTAGTGTCTACTTTTTCCATTGATAGCGGTTGTTACAATGTATCATAGTGTCTACCCTTTTCCATTGATAGCGGTTGTTACAATGTATGGTAGTATATACCAACAGGTAAGAAGAAAAAAACTTTTTACCTAACGCCCTCCCCAATTTTCAAGTTCTTTTCTCAAACCACCACTGCGCACTAGGATACAAAATACCTGAAGCTGCCACCTAAAAATAAAATGTGTAATGGTGATATTTAAATATGATTAAATAGTGGCGCTATGTTTCTACTAAATATAAACTCAACTAAAAACAAAATATATGATAATGAGTGATACAAAACATCAAATATCATGCATACACAAAATTCCAAATGACTAAACACAGATTAACAGTGACAAATAATTTTCAAAGTGTCCATGTATAAAGTAAATAATCCATTTAGGAAAGTACATATAAAAAATAAAAAAAGTGAAAAAACCAAAGGAAAAAGTGCCAGTCCTCGTGAAAAAAATCCAAATAAATGAATGGTTCTTCTTTACAACTGTGACTCTCCCCACACCTTTTGTGATTCCTCTCCCATAAGAAATGAACTCACCAGAAATATATGCCTTACACTCTCGTGTTCGGCAAAACAGCAAAAGTGAACCCACCAGGGTTAATAAGCCTGTTCCAACGGTGTTCAGTCAATCATATGTTCCACATGAAAATGAAAAAAGTGCCTTTAATAGTGAAGTATGTCAAAGCCAATTTATTTCAAACCAACAAAAACACTTCAACCATTGCACTTACATCACTTCAAGTAAAAAACAGCATATCGAACACAACACACAGGAACAAGTACATCAAGTGGCAGCCTCAAGAGATAGTGCGGTGAATTGCGGTCACAGTGGACCCAGATAAGCTGTTTGTACAGTCTCACCCTTCCTCTGTGATCACTCGTTCTATCTCAAACTGCAACAACCGATGGTATGGTAAGTCAGGAGTCACAGGTGATTGCCGTGCTGACCACGCCCCCAGACATGTTTCGTCAATAGGACTTAATCATCCCAATGAATAATCATCCCAATGATTAAGTCCTATTGACGAAACATGTCTGGGGGCGTGGTCAGCACGGCAGTCACCTGTGACTCCTGACTTACCATACCATCGGTTGTTGCAGTTTGAGATAGAACGAGTGATCGCAGAGGAAGGGTGAGACCGTACAAACAGCTTATCTGGATCCGCCGTGACCGCAATTCACCGCACTATCTCTTGAGGCTGCCACTTGATGTACTTGTTCCTGTGTGTTGTGTTCGATATGCTGTTTTTCACTTGAAGTGATGTAAGTGCAATGGTTGAAGTGTTTTTGTTGGTTTGAAATAAATTGGCTTTGACATACTTCACTATTAGAGGCACTTTTTTCATTTTCATGTGGAACATATGATTGACTGAACACCGTTGGAACAGGCTTATTAACCCTGGTGGGTTCACTTTTGCTGCTTTGCCGAACACAAGAGTGTAAGGCATATATTTCTGGTGAGTTCATTTCTTATGGGAGAGGAATCACAAAAGGTGTGGGGAGAGTCACAGTTGTAAAGAAGAACCATTCATTTATTTGGATTTTTTTCACGAGGACTGGCACTTTTTCCTTTGGTTTTTTCACTTTTTTTTATTTTTTATATGTACTTTCCTATATGGATTATTCACTTTATACATGGACACTTTGAAAATTATTTGTCACTGTTAATCTGTGTTTAGTCATTTGGAATTTTGTGTATGCATAATGTATGGTAGTGTCTACTTTTTCCATTGATAGCGGTTGTTACAATGTATCACAGTGTGTTGAGGCTGCGTTGGCCAATGCTGATCAATGTAGCTCAACACACCTGGTGCGGTCCTCACTTTCCGCCCCTGTTCACATCAGTGCGATTTGACCTGTCAAAACGAATGCCAAATCGCAACCTATTGCCGGCAACGACACTGTCCCAATCGATGCAATGCCGACTTTGTGGCGCCACACCGATTTCCTGAAGTAGTTCCTGCTCTACTTTTGGCGACTTCAGGTGCGATTTCAATAGACATCTGTCTTTCAAATCACCTCTGAACTCGCATTGAAATGCGGGTTGAGCTGTTCAGCTGAACTCGCACAATTTCAAACCCGCGTTCAGTGTGAACCTCCCCCTTAAAAAAAAGTCAGGAAATCATTCACCAGCTGTCTGTGAAGGTTCTTGTTTATCCAGGTCATAGTATAGCTGGTAAGTAGTAGTAATGGTGACCATACATGGTTAGAAAGCTCTATTTGTGGGAAAAAAAGGACGTCAATTTTGTTTGGGTACAGTGTCGCACGACTGCGCAATTGTCAGTTAAAGCGACGCAGTGCTGTATCGCTAAAAATAGCGGCGCTTTACCGCCGACGCCCCCACCGCCTCAGTGTGAAAGCAGCCTTATAAAAGTTAACGATCGATAATATCTCAACAATCAGGGAAAATATTTTGCTACAATGATGGCGTTTATCGCATGTATGTTCGACAGATCTTTATCAAATACAACCGTTTTTTCGAACGATTATTTAACCTCCCTGGCGGTATGATTCTGTCTGTAATTATGTACCAAAAGCTGTACAATTATTTTGCATGGAAATTTGGTGTTATGTATTGTAGGCCTGCGATTCTTAGTAATTACTTACTTAAACCTGACCAAACAAGAGGCTAGTAGACATCCCGGGTATGATAAAGTTTGAAACACAAAATAATAAATTATAATATAATAAATAACTATAAATAATTATAACAAATAGTAATGTAATTATAATAAAAATTATTCAATAATGTAATCAAATCAAAAACACTGAAATTTGCTCAGTTGCAGAATTGTCGCTGTCATTAGATATTTTGTTTGATGACGAATTTCCCCACAAATCGCTATCGCTCAATTCTGCGAGTGATTGTAATTTATTATCGCTGTTTTTTAGCTGGTCTAAAATCACTTTTGACATAAAGGGACACTTTTTGGTTGCTATGGACAATCTTCAGTTTCCAGGCAGAAAGAACGATTTTTATTATATAAAAGTGCATGCAGGACACTGGGCAGACCACTAGGGACAAAGGGGGTGTGTAATTATTACATACAGTACTGTAATCTGTAAGATTACAGTATACTGTATGTATACTATTTGTTTACTTTTTAGAATTTTGCGCCGAACTCCGCCCCCGTGCGCCGCAACGTCGCAGGGAACGGAGCTCGGCACTCGGCAGTGAGGATCGAGCGAGACACGGCTCGCTGACACTGCGGGAGGACATCGCAGGATCCAGGGAACAAGGTAAGTTACTTCCCGTGGATACTGCGATGCAGCCCGAGTCTGGCTCGGGGTTACCGCTCTTAGCATTGAAAACTCACTCCGAGCCTGACTCAGGATTACCGCTAAGGGGGTTAACCATGTACGGCAAGCATTTAACTGGACTTCTGTAATGTTGAAAACATTTTGTAGCTTCCACAAGCCACTTCTTCAGTTCTGTCCTGTCACAATGTAGTGTATAAGATTTCCTATCATTTGTGCCAGGTCTTGCCACAAAGAGTTAATCCAGCTCTGAGCAATCCTCTTTTATTGTTCAGTGAGATAAAACGGACAAACAGAGAAAAACCTTTGTCCGTTCCGCCCCCTTGCTTTGAGTGACAGGTTATTTACATATCTCGTGCACTAGCTTTAGACAGGCATTATTTTTAAATTCCCACTCCCACTCCTTTTCTGAAGTCATGTGGTTACTTTTCTGGATTTTGACTGGATGTTAGTGATCATAGCAGAAGGAATACACAGGAGAAAATGCATGTTGACAAGGGGAGTGTAGAGGTGGGCGGGGCATCTACTGACATCACGACTCCACCCACCGAGCTCCAGACAACAGACCCACCCACAGAATCTGCAGTTTTTCAGTTCTTATAACAGACAGAGGGGAGACGTTTGACAGGTAAGGATACATGCAGGAGGCATCTATATCCTTATAGATCAGCACTATGGCAGGAGTTTAGAAAGGATGAGAGTGGCTTTACATCCACTTTAAGGTATCTGTGCTACCCATATGGATATAAATGGGGACATACTAAAATATTTAATGTGAAAATGGCTTAATGTAGCTTTACGTGTAATAAAGAGCCTAAAATTCAATCAATTGCCCTAAAACTTTCTACGTCTTACGTTTTTAACTTTCCAAACCTATCATAGAAGTTTCCACAAGGCAACCTAGGGACATTAGGCTTGTTTTTTGGGGAGCTTAAAGCGGAGTTCCACCCAAAAATTGAACTTCCGCTTTTCGGAACCCCCCCCCCCCCCTCCGGTGACACATTTGGCACCTTTCAGGGGGGAGGGGGGTGCAGATACCTGTCTAAGACAGGTATTTGCACCCACTTTTGGGCATAGACTCTAGTGGGAGTCTACGCCACTTCCCGTCCCTCCCCCTGTCTCCTGGGAAACACACTGTTCCCGGGAGAGAGCGGGGGCCAGTGACCTCGCGCATGCGCAGTAGGGAAACGGGCAGTGAAGCCGCAAGGCTTCACTTCCTGATTCCCTCACCGAGCATGGCGGCGGCAGAATCCGAGAACCGGGCGATTGCTCAGCCTCGTCTGCCGACATTGCGGGCATGCTGGACAGGTAGGTGTCCATTTTTTAAAAGTCAGCAGCTGCAGTATTTGCTGGCTTTTAAAAAAAAAAAAAAATTCGGGTGGACCTCCTCTTTAATGTAGCTTAACGTACAAAAAAGAGCTTAGATATTAACCATATAAATGGTGGGGTATCTTCCTGACACTCATTAGAAGTTCGAACTGAAGAAGTGGTTTGGAGACACTACGAAAGGTCTTCATCATTACACGGCAAGTCCAGTTGAATGTGACCAACCATGACTTGTCATTAACCAACCATCATCAAAGCACAGATCCAGCTGGTGCCCCTCTGACAAAATAAGACAAATTCAATGTAAACACAAACTGCCTTTACCCCTGTGTCTGGGGAGTTGGAGATTTGGGCTAGCCCTAGGTTCATTTATAGAAAAATACACAGAAAGCATTTGAATTTCCTCTCGCTCACAGCTGTACCAGCAGCGCGTGACAGAACATGCAGGAGCAAGCCGGCTAAGGCTTCTCACTCAACACATATCCAACACGCAAATTCACACACGCCAAGCCACTCATGTCACTTCACTTCTGCCATCTTCTTCTCTGTCCATGTTCTGTGTACCTGGGAAAGGCGAGGCTCTGGAAGGAGAAGACTTTTATTTGCGTTCTGAATTCGATGCTGACACTATTAACGCCAATGTCCTACAAGGCATCATACTTCATGGGAACCTGAGAGTAGGTGGTTTATTTTTTACTGTTATCGATTTACAGAAACCGTCCATTCACACCGGCAATGATGTGTTTATAAGACATTTCTAAATGCAAAAAAAAAAAAGAGCTCATGCACACAAGTGTGACAAAGTAGCGTTTTTATCTTTTCCGTGTTTTTTTTTATTTTTTATCTAGTTGTATAATTACTATGGGCCTATTAACACAGCTGCGTAAAGATCAGTAAACTTGCACTGCGTTCAGATCTGTCAAGAAAAAAATAAAAATAAAATCTGTGTCTTGCATATGGACTGTATTTTACACTGCATGCAACGTTTACATGCGTAGAACCTACACCACAATTGCACTGTGTTGGAGGTACCTGTGTACTAGCAACAGACGGATGCTAGATAACTTCCTAATGCCCCATACACACGATCGTTTTTCTTGCCATTTTTTTTCTTGCCGTTTTTCACGTCGTTTTTTTTCATGTTTCCTCTCAAGCCTGTCTTGCGTACACACGATCATTTTAAAAAACGATCAAGCAAAGCGCAGTGACGTATACCACGTACGACGGCACTATAAAGGGGAAGTTCCGCTCGAATGGCGCCACCCTTCATGTTAGTAAAGTTTATTGAGCAACGATTCGCGCTTTTCAGCCTCGTGCTTTTCAGTCCGTTACTGCGTGACAAATGTGCTATCTCCATTACGAACGCTAGTTTTACCAGAACGAGCGCTCCCGTCTCATACTTGATTCTGAGCATGCGCGTTTTTTTTCACGTCGTTAAAGCATACACACTATCGTTTTTCACGTCGTTCTAAAAAACGACATGAAAAACGACGTGAAAAAAGAGAGCATGTTCGAAATTTTTATGGCCGTTTTTCACGTCGTTAAAAATGCTCTGGAGCATACACACGATCATTTTTAATGCCCATTTTTAAAAATGGCATTTTTAACGGCATGAAAAACGATCGTGTGTATGGGGCATTAGGGCTAATTTACACTGTTGTTTTGGGGGGGAGTAAAACCATGTGTTTGAGTTTTTTTTTTTTTTTAACCATCTCCTCAATCGGTCCCCCTTTAGCTGTAAAAGCAGCGGCTAGAGGCATACATATATCATGACCCCGAGGCTTTGCTTTGTGGTTGCAGCAGGAATTGTAGCCCCTTTCATGTTCGGTGGACACTAGGGTTGCCACCTCATTCCTTTAATCCAGGACACATATTAATTACACAGGTTCTGAGGCTGGTTTGATGCAGATAAGGCACCAAGTGAGTTTAATTACCACCTTAATCAGCCACAGAACCTGCGTAATTATTGTGTGTCCTGGATTAAAGGGATGAGGTGGCAACCCTAGTGGGCACTAACACCCACCAAACCTGACCCATTCAAGTGAATGAGGGCCTCGCTGCAACCACTCCAAAACCATGCATGGTACCTTGGCATTTAGTGGGTTAAAACAGGCAGTGAGGAGGCGACATATCACCTCCTCACCGCCTGTCAAAAGCCTCTGAAATCAGATCTGCGCTCAGCGATCTTTGCCACTGGTGTAAATGAGCCCGTAGGAAGTAGGGTGACCACGTGTCCCAGATTGCCCGGGACAGTCCCGCATTTTGCAGGTCTGTCCCGGGCACCTTCATTCCAGGATAATACAGTGTCCCGGAATGAAACTGACACAGCCACCCCCCGGGCCAATCTGATGCCCCCACATCACTGCTTTACTCACTGACAGTACTTGCCCTGCCCGGGAATGCCTGGAGGAGCACAATCCCCGCCCCCTGCTTGTGATTGGAGAAATCATAAATCCCACCTCTTGTGTCCAATCACTGTGCGGTGATTCGTTACAGCACAAGCTGATTTTTGGGAAGAAGGGTGTCTCTGAATGGTAGTTTGGAAATGTGGTCACCCGAGTAGGAAGCTGCTTGCTTCCTAGCAATGTATTTTGTTCAGATGTTCACGTTTTAGCTTTATTTGGGATAGATAAATAAAGAGCAGCACATGGGCTGAAATACTTACCTTGAACCAGTGAGGGCTGGTGTTTTTGTGGGGGGGGGGGGCTGCAAACAAGCACCCCCCCCCCCCCGCTGCTGTTTGCCGATCGGTCAGGCACTTAACCCATCCTGGCGGGTGGTGGGCGGCAGGCAGCATGGTGCAGCGGCTCGGCTCCGAGTCCTCTGCTCCATGGCGGCTTCCAGCTCCTCCCCTCCTCAGCGTCAAATAGGGTTGCCTGTCCTTTCAGCCAATTGGGTGACCAGTGTGAAAACTTCCTGATTGGCTGGGAGCAAGATCAGTGTTACAACAGCGAATATTGATTCGCTGTTGTAACACACTTGGGTGGGCTCGGAGCGCACTCTCTGCGACCCAAACCCACTCTATATTGAAGCCTTTTAGAGCCTCTGGCTCTAATCGGTGTTTCAAAAAAACAGCCCCTCTGCATTGGAATCCATGCGCCAGTGTCCTGAAAGGGGCAGGACGCATGGATAGGGGAAGCTGGGATGGATGGGAGGGGGCAGCGCCCGTGTACCTTAATGCCTTGAATACAAATCTGGTCCAGGTTCCTTAGTATGCTAGTCATGTGATCAAAGCCTCTGCATTTGTTCACATGACCTTATTTGAAGGGAAGGCCCAGAGTGCAACAGGATGATCTTCCTCTTCAGCAGACATCATTGGCCTATAAGATAGGCTTTTGGTTTTGCAATCAACAGTAGAAGGAATCAAGAGCATCATTTACTCCCAAAAAAGGTACTTTAGCTCTGTTCTCCGTTGGCATTCCAAGGACGAATCAGGCCCGAAGTTTTGACTGAATTAAGACCTGAAATTAAGCCAAAGACGCACAGGACTGTGTAATTCGCTCTGGAGATGTGTGAACCAGCTCCATTGAGAGCCGGTCATAGTCTCCTCTCATACAAATTGGAAGCGGAGAAACCCTCACCCAATTCACACTAGTGTGAACCCAGCCTCAAAGGGTATTTCCATTTTTGCAGTTGCATTTGAGAAAACCTCACTATACAGGTGATACTCGAAAAATTTGAATATCGTGCAAAAGTTCATTTATTTCACTAATACAACTTAAAAGGTGAAACTAATATACGAGATAGACTCATTACATGCAAAGCAAGATAGTTCAAGCCGTGATTTGTCATAATTGTGATGATTATGGCTTACAGCTCATGGGGACCGGAGTAGAAGTGCAGAGATTCACATGACCGGCCTTAAGATCTTTGAAAAGGGTATTTAGAGGCTTTGTTGTAAAAAAAACAAGAGGGGCTGGCAGTGAAATTTTTTAAAGTTGACTTCGCTACTAATATCGGCAGGAGGGGAGGGCGGAGACAGCTCACACAGTCACACAGAGCTGACAGGCAGGGAGGAAGGGTGGAGAGCAGAGAGGAGAGCTGCGGATGATGGAGGCAGATAAACTGACCACGGTGTCAGGGCTCAGCAGCCATGATAAACCGTGGTCAGTTTACAGAGGGGAGGACAGAACCAGGCAGGATCAGCCAGGAATTTTACAGCTTACAAAAGGGACAGGTTAGACCGCACAAGCACTGTGCTGCACTTCCATACCGCAGGCTGTCATATGATGTCCTCGGCTTTCAGTGGTGATATCTGAATGATGCCTGCAGCTGCAGGCATCATCCAGATATCAGCTTTTTCAGCCGGCGATTCTGTGCACCATAAGAACAATCATAGCAGCTGTTCAGCCACTTGATCCTTCTTACTGGCGGCGGAAAGGGACGTCCCCCCTCCTGCCGCCCAATCGGCAAGCCAGAGAAGGAATCCACCGACGCCGGTAGGAAGCCATAGAGAAAACCCGAGGGACAGATGGTCCCCGGCAATCTCTATGACTCTCGGAGGCCCAGGCGTGACGTTATGATGTCATGTCCGGGCTGGCGGAAGTAAACAAAGCTGGGGACACGGCAGGAAAGCCTGAGATCCTTCATTTTTTGGGGATCTCAGCCCTTCTAGTCTGGAAGAGAGATGTGGGGTCTTATAGACCCCACATCTCTCCATAAAGAGGACCTGTCACGCACTATTCCGATTACAAGGGATGTTTACATCCCTTGTAATCGGAATAAAAGTGATCCAAATTTTTTTTTTAAAGGGAAAGTGTAAAAAAAAAACCTAGATCGCACCCGCATATGTAAACAACGTTCAAACCACATATGTGAAGTATCACCATGAACGTTAGAGTGAGAGCAATAATTCTAGCCAAAGACCTCTTCTGTAACTCTAAACATGTAACCTGCGTCGCCTATGGAGATTTTTAGGTACTGAAGTTTGGCGCCATATCATGAGTATGCGCAATTTTTAAACGTGACATGTGAGGTATCAATTTACTCGGCGTAACATCATCTGTCACAATATAGAAACAAATTCGGCTAACTTTACTGTTTTTTTTTTTGTTTTTTTTATTCATGAAAAAAAATTTCCCCAAACAAATTGCATAAAAAAAATGACTGCGCAAATACTGTGTGACATAAAAAGTTGCAATGATCGCCATTTTATTCCCTAGGGTGTCTGCTAAATTATATATATATATATAGGAAGGCCAGTATGCTGGCCTGAAATTATGGGAGGAGTTTGAGGGGTACTTAAGCAGACCGTCCACCATCGTCAGTGTCGGCTCTAGTGCGCAGTACCCACCCACCCATACCCTTTTTTAGGGCACTTCCCTTCAAACAATTCTCAACAGAATTATTCATTACTTCTATCTTAGGTATGGCCCCTTCTCTTGGCATACCGTCCAACAGGCCAGGCCACACTTCAGGTCTTATCTGTGTTGTTAGTCTTGTGATGTGTTTATGTGATCCATATCTCTTCGGACTGAGGGCTCCGACCATAAATATATATATATAGTTTGGTGGGTTCTGAGTAATTTTCTAGCCAAAAAATTACGATTTTACATGTAGGAGAGAAGTGTTGGAATTTGTGCGGTATGGAAGTGGTTAACCCGCTATGGGGCAACAGGATTTCCTTTTTTTTTTTTTAGGGTTACAAACACATTAAGTCTCAAGCGTCTTTGTCCCAACACAGACTGAGGCAGGCCATAGACGTTTTGAAAAATGAAGCGACTATTTTTATTTGACAGATCGTTTGTTTTTCTTACGATTGTGTCATCATTGTTTTGGAATTTTTCCTGCAAAACTTTTTTTCTTCATCTGCAGAAGTGATGCAATGTTTTTTGACATATTGACTTGAAATAATAGCAAAAACACTGAGTTGGTCATGTAAAATCACTTTGCTTCACACACTTCCAGCCCCATCTGTCTGGATTCTTTTATTGTGATTACAAGGCTGCAATACACAGAATGTTGAAACCGCTTGTCCCCTACAGCCAGCACTAGGTGCAAGATTTTTTTTATTTCCTACACTAGAAAAACATACACACTACACTACGGTAGGATATGACAGAACGTCCTTTTTGCACATGCGCATTTCAGTTTTATTTTATTTTTCCCGAACAATAAACGATTTGAAAATCATTCGCCCTGATAAAAAATTTCCAACATGTTCAGTCTGTCATTTTCGATGGCCACACAAAAATCGTCTGTTTCAATACCGAGCACTTTCACCCCCTTCCTGCCCAGGCCAATTTTCAGCTTTCAGCTCTGTCACACTTTGCATGACAATTGCACGGACATGCCACACTGTACCCATATGAAATGTTATAATTTTTTTCACACAAAGAGCTTTCTTTTGGTGGTATTTAATCACTGCTGGGTTTTTTATTTTTTGCTAAATAAATGAAAAATAGACAGAATTTTGAAAAAAAAAAGTGTTTTTCTTTGTTTCTGTTATAATATTTTGCAAATAATCTTTCTGATCATTGGAGGAGAGCACATAGAGTCCCCAGCACAGATAGAGAACTGACCATGGGGTGCTCTCAAGCCTAGTGTGGTCAGTTTTTAATAGGAAAGCAGTGGGAATTCACATAAAGGAATTAATACAAAGAGAATAGGATACTTTCTCATACAAGCATGGTACAGCAGGCACTTATCAGGAATATGAAATGTTGGGTTTACATATTCTTTATGCTACCTCTCATTAACGCACAATGCAGACAAGCAGTTTTATAAAATTTCAAACCTTTGCTAGGACAGACAGTGTTCATTATCATCTGTAAACTATGTAGCGTTATAGAACAGAAAAACACAGTACAGGCAGGATAATTATGTTAAATATTACTCCACAGCCCGCTCCTAAACATTACAAAGACGAGAGAGCATGGGAAGGATTTTTAACCACTTGCTGTCCGCCCTATTGCGGATTGATGTCCGCAATGTGGCTCCATTTTCCTGACTGGGCGTCAGATGAAGTCCAGCAGGATAAGCTGCTCATGCAGGCCCCCGGGATCGTGGTCGCTCCGACACACCGCATCTAAGGGTGACCACATGTCCCGGATTGCCCGGGACAGTCCCGCATTTTGCAGGTCTGTCCCGGGCACCTTCATTCCAGGACAATACAGTGTCCCGGAATGAAACTGACACAGCCACCCCTCGGACCGATCTGATGCCCACAAAAAAGGCCGCCACATCACCGCTTTACTCACTGACAGTACTTGTCCTGGCCGGGAATGCCTGGAGGAGCACAATCCCTGCTTGTGATTGGAGAAATCATAAATCCCGCCTCTTGTTTCCAATCACTGTGCTGTGATTCGTTACAGCAAAAGCTGATTTTTGGGAAGGGAGGGTGTCCCTGAATGGTAGTTTGGAAATGTGGTCACCCTAACCGCATCTCCAATCGTGGAAAAGAGCTTATGACGTAGGCTCTTAACCATGTGATCAGCTGTGACCAATCACAGCCGATCACCGCGGTAACCAGGAAGTGCCGGTAATCGGCTTTCCTCTGTTCACGCTGACAGGGAGAGCCGATATGTGGCTCTCCAGAGAGAGAGGGGGGGGGGGGGGGGTTCTGCGCTGATGATCAGCGCAATGATTATCAGCGCAGCCCACATCAGAGGTGCTCACAACAGCTGCCAGTCAGTGCCCATCAAAATACCAGTCAGTGTCCATCAAAATGCCAATCAGTGCCCATCAGTAATGCCAATTAGTGCCCATCAGTAATGACTGTCAGTGCCTCCTCATCAGTGCTGCCTATCAGTGCCACCTATCACTGCCCATCAGTGCCACCTATCAGTGCCACCTATCAGTGCTCATCAGTGCTGCATATCAGTGCCACCTATCAGTGCCCATCAGTGCCATCCTATCACTGCCCATCAGTGCCACCTATAAGTGCCCATCAGTGCTGCCCTATCACTGCCCATCAGTGCCGCTTATCAGTCCGGCCTATCAGTGCTGCATATCAGTGCCCATCAGTGCTGCATATCAGTGCCACTTCATCAGTTCCTGTTAGTGCAGCTTCATCAGTGCCCATCAGTGAAGGAGAAAACGACATTTTATAACAGAAACAAAGAAAAACTTTTTCAGTCTTTTTTAATTTGTATAGCAAAAAATAAAAAACCCAGTGATCAAATACCACCAAAAGAAAGCTCTATTTGTGGGAAGAAAACTTTAGTTTGGGTACAGCGCTGAAAGCTGAAAATTGGCCTGGGCATGAAGGGGGTGAAAGTGCCCGGTATTGAAGTGGTTTAGCAAGTAAAAAACACCTAAAAATGTAACCAACATTTTTATTTCGTTTAAGTTATGCTGCGTTAATAGGAATATGTAACACATTTAAAGTAGGTGTTCTCACAATTTAGCTGCAAAGAGTGGAAATACCCTTTAAGTATAGTGACTTTTAATATCTTATAATTCCAGGTTCAATAATGATTTCATAGGCATGTATAGATAATTACTGAGTTTCAAACTTCTCAAATAGCGAGTGAGTGGTAAGAACAGCAGAGTAGCAGAATTTACCAACTCCCCGGGACGCTCTCCTGTGAAATCGTACAGAAGTTGAAAGAACACTTTGTAGAAAATTTAGGTTACATCCCCATATGACATCCTTGTACAATGACATGACCGCACATCAAAGAGCAGAAAAGGTTTTTATGTCAGTATCCAGTCTGTTCTGATTCCAATTTGCTGGCCGTCTTCCTGACATCAGTGAGTGTGTGGACATCCCAAGGCACATGGAAGCACGAGATGTCTGGGAATTGGGCAACGAACCGGTGTCTGATGAGCCTGGGGCTTGCATACTGCATGGAGATTGACCTCTATATTTAAGTTTAAATGTTACGCCCTGATTATCTATCACAACCAATTATTGTAACCCACAATGAGCAGCTCCCCAGAGCAATCAGGACAAGTAGAGTCTACCTTGTAAAAACCTGTAATTATAACTCCTGGTAACAGGTTATTACAATGAAGAAACATTGTGCTTGGTAAACATTGCTTCTGTAATTTCGCTGTGCGCTTTGATCTTTCAAGCCAAGTTACTGATGTTGTATACAAAACCATTGTACCTGTTTAAGGGAACCCTGATTCACACTAAGCATATGACAAACAAACGTATTATCAAAGGTCGTGTTCCATGGAAATCACACGTGTGTAGTTGCCAAGTGTTGCAAATACTGCAGGACAGTCCCACGCTTTGGGCAACTGTCCTGGGGCTGCCATTAAACATCATGGAGCCATGTACAGCCTACCCCCACCCCATGTCTCCCCTTAAAGTAGGGTGACCAGACATCCCCGGTTTCAGGGGACAGTCCCCGGATTGAGGACACTGTCCCTGGACCAAGTCTGTCCCCGGATTGGATTTGAACAGGGGCTGGGGCAAGTTCAAAGACAATCATTGCAGAATAAAATAAAAATAAAAAACCTGAATTACACATTATCTGTGGCCCTTTCTGATGATCATGTGCTGGTCGGAGTGGAGGGAATATTTCTTCAGTTTCGGGTGCCCATCCAGCTCCGCTCGCATGTTCTTCTTCCTTGGCTCAAGTCCCGGCCAGCCACTTGACTGCTCATCTCCTTGCCTTCCCTGGTGGAGTGATCTTCCTCCGCTCCCCACCTAGTAGTAGCCGGGACCCGGAGAGTAATGCCGCGTACACACGGCCGTTTTTACTGTCATTGAAAAAACCGACGTTTTTCTCGACGTGATTCTTCTCAAGCCTGCCTTGCCTACACACGATCATGAAAAAAAAATGCTAGAGCAAAGCGCGGTGACGTACGAAATGTACGAAGGCACTATAAAGGGGAAGTTCCATTCGGATGGCGCCACCCTTCATGTTAGTAAAGTTTGAGAGACGATTCGCGCTTTTCAGCCTCGTGCTCTTCAGTCCGTTACAGCGTGACAAATGTGCTATCTCCATTACAAATGCTAGCATGCGCGTTTTTTTCACGCCGTTAAAGCCTACACACGGCCGTTTTTCATGACGAGAAAAGCGACGATGTGAAAAACGACGAGAAAAATTTGAGTATGTTCCAAATTTTTCATGGCCATTTTTCACGTCGTGAAAAATGCTCTGGAGCCCACACACGATCGTTTTTAATGACCATTTAAAAAAATGTCATTTTTCTCGTCATGAAAAACGGTTGTGTGTACACGGCATTCGATTTAAAGTGATTGTAAAGGATCGTTTTTTAAAAATAACAAACATATCATACTTACCTCCACTGTGCAGCTCGTTTTGCACAGAGTGGCCCCGAACACCAACTTCTGGGTCCCTCAGCAGCTCTCGCGGCTCCTCCCCACATCAGATAACCCCCCCCCCCCAGGAAAAAACATTCTCCCGGGGGTTACCTTGAGGGTGCGCTCCCGAGTCACTCATTCGGCATCCATAGCCGCCGAATGTATGACTCGGCCCCGCCCCCTGGTGCCCGCATCATAGGTTTTGATTGACAGCAACAGTAGCCAATGGCTGCACTGCTATTAATCTAGCCAATCAAGAGCCGGGACCCTGTGGAGAGAGGGACGGCGCATTCCTGCCGAGGGAAATTCGGTGCTCAGGTAAGTAAAATGGGGGGGGAGGGGCTAGGGGACTGGTCACTGCAAGATGTTTTTTCACCCTAATGCATAGGATGCAATAAGGTGAAAAAACACAAAGGTTTACAGCCCCTTTAACAGGCTGTGAGGCGGGCAGGGGCCACGACAGCAGAGAGTCGCTGATTGCCGCCCATCCCTAAAAAAGAGAGATTGACTTATCTATCTGACATTCAGTATACAGTGCCTTGAAAAAGTATTCATACCCCTTGAAATTTTCCACATTTTGTCATGTTACACCCAAAAACGTAAACGTGCCACATAATTGAGAAGTGGAAGGAAAATTATAAATGTTTTTCAACATTTTTTTTTACAAATAAATATGTGAAAAGTGTGGCGTGCATTTGTATTCAGCCCCCCTGAGTCAATACTTTGTAGAACCACCTTTCACTGCAATTACAGCTGCAAGTCTTTTTGGGGAACCAGGATATTTTGGGGATGTCTCTACCAGTTTTGCACAATTAGAGAGGGAAATTTTTGGCCATTCTTCTTTGCAAAATAGCTCAAGCTCTGTCAGATTGGATGGAGAGCGCCTGTGAACATCAATTTTCAAGTCTTGCCACAGATTCTCAATTGGATTTAGGTCTGGACTTTGACTGGGTCATTCTGACACATGAATATGCTTTGATCTAAACCATTCTATTGTAGCTCTGGTTGTATGTTTAGGGTCGTTGTCTTGCTGGAAGATGAACCTCCGCCCCAGACTCAAGTCTCTTGCAGACTCTAATGCCCCGTACACATGAGCAGAATTTCCGTCGGAAAAAACATGGATGGTTTTTCCGACGGAATTCCGCTCAAGCTTGGCTTGCATACACATAGTCACACAAGTTCTCTGAACTTTCGACCGTCAAGAACACAGTGACGTACAACACTACGACGAGCCGAGAAAATGAAGTTCAATGCTTCCGAGCATGCGCCAAATTGTTTCCGAGCATGCGTCGGAATTTTGCACGTCGGAATTGCTACAGACGATCACATTTTCCGACTGAAAATTTGAGAACCTGCGCTCAATCGTGTACGCTGGCAGAAATTCCGACAGAAAAAGTCAGATGGAGCATTCACACGGTCGGAATTTCCGACCAAAAGCTCACATCGGACTTTTGCTGGCGGAATTCCGACCGTGTGTACGCGGCATAACAGGTTTTCTTCTAAGATAGCCCTCTATTTGGCTCCATCCATCTTCCCATCAACTCTGACCAGCTTCCCTGTCCCTGCTGAAGAAAAGCTTCCCCAGAACATGATGCTGCCACCACCATGTTTCACAGTGGGGATGGTGTGTTCAGGGTGATGTGCAGTGTTAGTTTTCCGCCACACATAGCCTTTTGCTTTTAGGCCAAAAAGTTCAATTTTGGTCTCATCTGACCAGAGAACCTTCTTCCACGTTTGCCGTGTCCCTCAGATGGCTTCTCGCAAACTGCAAACGGGACTTCTTATGGCTTTCTTTCAACAATGGCTTTCTTCTTGCCACTCTTCCATGAAGGCCAAATTTGTGGAGTACACGACTAATAGTTGTCCCGTGGACAGATTCTCCCACCTGGGTTGTGGATCTCTGCAGCTCCTCCAGAGTTACCATGGGCCTCTTGGCTGCTTCTCTGATTAATGCTCTCCTTGCCCGGCCTGTCAGTTTAGGTTCGACGGCCATGTCTTGGTAGGTTTGCAGTTGTGCCATACTCAGATGTTCAAAGCTTGGGATATTTTTTTTATAACTTAACCCTGCTTTTGCCTTCTCCACAACTTTATCCCTGACCTGGTGTGTTCCTTGGCCTTCATGATGCTGTTTGTTCACTAAGGTTCTCCAACAAACCTCTGAGGGCTTTACAGAACAGCTGCATTTATACTGAGATTAAATTACACACAGGTGGACTCTATTTACTAATTGTCTTCTGAAGGCTATTGGTTCCACTCGATTTTAGGGGTATCAAAGTAAAGGGGGCTGAATACAAATGCACACCACACTTTTCACATATTTATTTGTAAAAAAAAATTGAAACCCATTTTTTTTTTTCCACTTCACAATTATGTGCCACTTTGTGTTGGTCTATCACATAAAAATGCCAATAAAATACATTTGTATTTTTGGATGTAACATGACAAAATGTTGAAAATTTCAAAGGGTGTGAATATTTTTTCAAGGGGCTGTATATTGAAGATGCTTTCTGCAGTGCCTGCAAAAATCTTTCCCCATAATGCACCAGTGATTGTGCTCTGAAGGGTGTAGTAAGATGCTTCCAAGGACATACCTCCCTCTCCTTCACTGCCAATCCATCTTTACTCTTGCATTGTGCTGGAATGACGCTGCAGTGGTGTCACCCTCAGGCAACCCCTGTCGACCCTCTTTGGACCTGATGGGTTCCCCCATGCATCCTTTATAGTGATTAGACATGTGCAGAACGAAAAAAATTGTTTTGTTTCGTTATTTATATAAATTAATTTAGGTAAATTTATTTTTTGGGGAATTTGTTTAATTTATTTGAATTTGAATAGAATATTGGATCGAATTTTGGATGATGGTTATATTCTTTCTATTCCATGTTTTTTTTTCTATTCTATTTTTTTTTTTTCTATGTTTGTATTTTCTATTCTATGCTTTATTTTTTTCTGTTATATTCTATTATTTTCTCTTCTATTCAAATTCTAATTTATTCTATTTGAAATTCGAGTTTCAGAAGATGGTTATATTCTTTCTATTTTATTCTATTCTATACTTTTCTTATTCTATTTTATTCTGTTCTTTTATTTTCTATTCAATTTTGTTCTGTTTTACTCTATTCTCTTCTATTGTAGTCTATTTTATTTTTAATTATATTCCTTTGTTTTCTATTCTTTTTTTATTCTCTTTGGAAAGTTTAAATTCGATTTGAAAATGATTCAAATTTGATTAGAAAATGATTTGAATTAGAATTTCGTCCGAAATGTTGTTTCTATTAATTAAATTAGTTACTATTATTAACTAAATTTGAACGAAACAAACCTGACATGTACAATGGTGATACAACTTCCCATCTCCAACCCTTATGGTTGCATGGCGGGGAAAGGGGTACATGGGAGAGGGAGACTGTGGCACAGTGGTGGTTGCACAGGGTAAGGAGTGAGTAGGGCTTTTGGCACTGTTCTATGAAAACATGCTTACTTTTTTGGCAATACTCCCTAAACCCTGTTGGCAGCTATGCACAAGTCAAATGAATCTCTGAATCCAGAGATTTGTCTGCCGAATTTATATGCAAACCTCAAATTTGCTTGGTATCAAAGGAGATAGGAAGCCACACACCAGTTGCCAAGCTAACTACGTGTAGATACCTCTTCCTAAGCCATTCCCACCAACGCGTTTTACCCTCCCACAGGCTTAGTCAGGGATCTCTATGAGTAAACCTATGGGGGAATGAAATGTGCCAAGGGGCGTGGCTTAGAAGGAGACATATTTAAGTTGTTTTTCTACACATGGTGATTGGTTTGGCAACGGAATGGGTGTGAGGCCCACTTTGCTCTTTGATACTAAAGCCTGGTACACACACAGTTTTTATTTTTTAGTTCACCCCGCTGGGTTGAATGAAAAAAAAACTGCCTAAGGAGCTCGCTGTACTAACTATGCAAAGTTAGTACAGTGATCTCTCCACTGTTCTATTGTGTTCTGACAGGGAGATTGCCCCCCTGCCATAACACACCAGTCAGCACTCGCAGCCATTGGCTCTGAGCGCTGATCAGAAGTCAATCGGCTGAGGGTTTTCCAGCATGCTGTTCAACAGAAGCTGGCCATGGAATCGGCTTCCATCAGGTGAAGGACTGTACACACTGGCCAAAAGTTGGCCGGTAACTGCCAAACTGATAATTTTTGGCCTGTGTGTACCTAACATTAGTTTTGTCAGGCTGGACAAGCCCTGTTGGATGCCGGGAACCAGCAGCATTGAAGCCACCAGGTTGTTGCATGTTTGTGGCTAGTTTCAAGGTTTAGTCGAAAATTCTAGTGTAGCACTACCCCCCGAGGAGCTGCTGGTTTAGATTTGGGCCTTGCACGTTACCTCACCCTTCGTTGTCTAGGGGATGAGAGTCTATAGAAACTTCAATGTCCACACAAGTTATAAATCCTTTTCGTTAGGCTTTATTTCACACAAACTTGCATAGGTAGAGGGATGGAGGGTCGGGGTAAGGTTCAGGCACAAGATGCAGATCACTGGGGAAACTTCTAAGCTTCAAAAAGTCACACTCACTACTCTCCTTCAAGTGGGTATTACCCACCCGGATAGGCCCCTCTCACTAGCCTAGCAGTCGGGATGATGCACAAACAAAATGAAGAACAACAGTCTCTGCCACAGACTTTAAGACGATAAATATGAACTGTTCAATAATCCTCTGCCACAGGATTTAGTATCCGGAGATCCAGCCTTACAGTTTTAGAGCTTTTAAGCTGACCCGGCACACTGTAAGGTAACATAAGCTAAGGTGCATCCTCCAATAAGGTCACCAGGCCTTCCCCGAGACACCAACCTTCCGCTTGGTCCTCTCCAGGACAGGTCCTCCCCTAGTTTCCTCCATTGGGTGGCTTCCTCCCGCAGGACAGACAGCACAGGATCACCTTCATAGTGCAGGCCCCAGTCAGGACAACTGGGCCTACCCGGCAGAGATGCAGCCTCGGGCCAACATGGCTCCGCGGCTGAAATTTGACTATCGCATACCTCGAGCCAGGAGGGCCACAAGACAAAGAGCCCCGCAAAAATGGCGTCTGCCCCTTAAGTACCCTTCCCCAGCATGCCCAGTGGGGAGACCACTACCACTGAGCTGTTCCCAGGGAAAAACACCCAATACACTCTGGCCTGCCTGTTTTCCAACACTGGCCTGAGGTGGTAATGCCACCTTCAGGAAAACAATGGGAAATCCCCCAAAGCAGGCTGATTTAGTCTTAATCATCAAAGTCTGAGCTAACTACCAGCTCAGACACCCACTAAATTTAAACATAGCACCTGGGCATCAGGAGCAGGGCGCTACACTAGTTTTGAATATAATATCAGATGCCTATATTTCTGGATCTACCAGTACTGTAGTTTTGACATGTGGTCCTTAATGGTAAACTTTTCTTATGTAATTTTTCAATGTCTGGCCCTACTAAACCATTCCAATTTACTTCTATAAGATAACACGCTAGACCTGTAGCAGGAACTTTTTTTTGGATAGCCTGCATGAGTACACCAGGACCCAGACACAGGATAGTCAGTTTTATGTGCCAGCCTGCCCTCCAGTAGAAAGACAAGCATTTTAGGGAGTAGGGGGGTATTTTGTTGGCAGAGCTCCAGTTCTAGTAGTAGTTATTTGCAGAATATATGTAGATTACTTTTAAAGTGAACCTGTGATTTTACTGATGCAGGAAAATGCAACAGATTTACACTAATGCGCTTACCACCCCACCCTACCCCATCCTCACATATACCCATCCCCGCATATACCCATCCCCACATATGTTCATCTTGATTTCAGTCCTCCATTGGTCCACCTTGAGCAGAGCGGAAATACCTGGAACTTCTGGGCCTGTAGGAACATGTAACTCCCTCCTCTTCAATTCACTATACATTGTTGGGTACCCGAGTGGCCAATAGATAAAGTAGGTATGGATTAGAACCCCTGTCAGGTCCCCATTGAGGAGCTCCACCTTCTCTAATAGTCCTGATGACCACTGGTCCCGCCCGGGAGAGGAAAACCAGGATTTATAGATGTCACAAGAACAGCAATTAAGGAAAAATCTTTCAATAACATTTTGTTCCAGTGACAACTATCCAAAGCAGGCCATAGACGGTTCGAATCATGTATGGGCAGGATCATTGTAGCCAAGTTGATCGATCGATTAACTTGGGTACAACTAGCCTGTCTGATTTTTTAGGTGGTTATTTAAGCGGCTACAGTGTTCTCCTGGCCAGGATGGCTCCCTGTGCCCCCCCCCCACCGCGAGAACCCAATGGCTCCACGGGAGGGATATCGAGCAATCTTTATTTCCTGCAATCGTTATGTTTCAGGAAAGAAAATCACTCCATCTATTCTATGGTTAGCTGTAGGCTTTGTTCACACATGTTGCTAAGGGGCAGTAAAACCAGGTGGTAGAGCTGAGGTTTTACCCCCACCAACCACCCACCTGAATAAGCTGCTGCTCAGGACTGTACACATGATGCTGCTGCAAAGCTGTGCTTCATGGCCGGGCTAAAAACAAAATATGTCACATTCAGTAACCATTGCTGCTCTGAAAGCGACTAATGCAAGTCAATGGGGCCGCGCCGCTGCCACTGCCCCACAACCGCCCTGCAGCCGCATGCAGTGAACCGTAATGTAGCATTTAAAAGGTTAAAGCGGAGTTCCACCCAGATTAACAACTTTATTTTATCCCCTTCAGCACACTGCCGACATGTTCACTCGACAATTTTTATTTTTTTTCCCTCTGTAAATACCTTATTCTTGCCGTTTGCAGATTGACTTCCTGGACTTGACTCCCGCGGGAGTAGGCGTGGCTACTGTATTACCCGGCGCCACGATGACTTCGCTTCCCAGGAGTCATTGCGGTACGCCGTACTAGGATTTCCATCACAACGGGGCGTGAACATTCAAAGACGCCGCCCGTTGTGATGGCAACAATCAGCATACAGGAAATCATTGCTTGTGGGCTTCAACATGCCCACAAGCAAAATGGGAACTGCTGTGCTCGCATTTTTAAAGTTCTTATTTTGCCGGAAAAGGGACATGGGATAATTCATAACCTCAAACGAGTGAGTGATTATTTATAATGCGAAAATCTATTCAATACCAGGAAAAAAAAAAAAATTATTTGCCACAGAACCTCCGCTTTAAATCAGATGGTGAGGAGGAGGCATCATGTCAAATGCTGTCTGAAGAGCAATCCAGCATGGCTCGTGTGAATGAGGCCTTCAGAGATAGAGGAAATAAAGGAAAATATTTTGAAAGGAACACAAACCACAAAATAGGTGTGAGGGGGTTAGCTCGGCAGCGGGTGTGTGTGACCCCAGGGATGGGCTCCCCACACAAAACAGGCCCAGCAAACGGAGGTTGTGGTTTTCAAAATCAAAAAAAGGTGCGGTTTATTTTCTATTTACAGTGACAAAACACAGCAAAGCAAAAGAAACATAACCAAAATAAATCCTGGTCAAGTTGACCTCTGACTAAACATACAGGTTTCCTAACTAACAACTGGGATCAGCCTAGTGCTGTCCTAGTCCCTAAGTCCCTGGTTTAGTAAAAGTCCAAACAAATAGCCACACAGGCTTTGCCTCACCGCACAGGGGTTCACTCTCCCTAGACAGTCCACACAGGTCTGGTTCCAGGCATGAGCTAACATCTAATGAAGCTGGGAGTTCTTATAGAGGCCTAAATGAGCTGACAAGCTTCAGCTGGCCTCATCAACTCCCTGTCTGTACGACGCCCAGCCCTCTCCCTAGAGGTATGAGTCATCCATGAGCCCACTAGCCTTATACAACTCTCCACCTAGTTGTATAAGTCGGCGTAAAGCCTGAATCTGGGCGAAATATATCTACCCCCCTGGATGCAAACAGGTGACTTTACCTTCCTGCTGTCACATACCCCCCCCTCTTGTTTTAACCTCGGGGTTGGAACACCAGCAATCAGGCATTCATGTACTCGAGACAAAGCATCCACATTCCCCATTTGAACGCCAGGGCGATGCTTTACTGTGAAGTTGAATTCCTGGAGGGCCAGGAACCACCTATTCACTCTTCTATTTGTTTCCTTGTTTTGAGCCATCCACTTTAACGGAGCGTGATCCGTAACCATGTCAAAGTGCCTACCTAGCAGGTAGTACCGAAGGGAATCTAGAGCCCACTTCACCGCTAAGCACTCCTTTTCAACGGTGGCGTAATTTACCTCATGGGACTTCAACTTCCTGCTGAGGTAAATGACTGGGTGCTCTTCCCCGTTCCAGACCTGGGACAATACTGCTCCTAACCCCACATCTGACGCATCACTTTGTACGACAAAGTCTTTAGAGAAGTCGGGTGAGTACAACACTGGCTGGCTACATAAGGCTTGTTTCAAGAATTGGAATGCTGCCTCAGCCTCGGGGGTCCATTTAATCATGACCGACCCTTTCCCCTTCGTCAGGTTGGTTAGGGGCACAGCCTTAGAAGCAAAGTGGGGAATGAATCGCCGATAATACCCAGCGATTCCCAGAAAGGCTCGTACCTGCTTCTTGCTGTTGGGACGTGGCCAACTCTGGATGGCCTCGACTTTGTTGAGTTGGGGTTTTATTACTCCCCTCCCAATGGTGTACCCAAGATATTTGGCCTCCTCCTGCCCAATGGTACACTTCTTGGGGTTAGCCGTAAACCCCGCTTCCCGAACAGAGTCCAGGACTGCTTGCACTTTTGGCAGATGTGAGGCCCAATCTGTGCTATGGACAATTACGTCATCCAGGTAAGCCGCAGCATACTTCCGATGGGGCCTCAGCATCTGGTCCATTTTCCGCTGGAATGTGGCCGGCGCATTCTGTAACCCGAACGGCATTCTTTTATATTGGAACGCCCCGTCTGGGGTTACAAATGCGGTTTTCTCTTTGGCCGACTTGGCCAGGGGGATTTGCCAATACCCTTTTGTGAGGTCAAGAGTCGTCATGTATCGGGCTGTTCCCAGCCGGTCGATCAACTCATCTATACGTGGCATGGGGTAGGTGTCAAATTTTGTAACTTTGTTCAACTGACGAAAATCGTTACAAAATCGCCAGCTCCCATCCGGTTTAGGCACCAACACGATGGGACTAGACCAATCACTTTGGGACTCCTCTATCACCCCTAAGTTCAGCATTTTCTGTACTTCCTCCCGTATTGCCTCCCGTCGAGCCTCTGGGATCCGATAGGGTTTTAACTTCACCCTTTCACCGGGCGGGGTAATGATGTCATGCTCTACCCCAGATGTTTGTCCCGGCAGCTCAGAGAATACCTCCTTGTTGCGAAGCACAAACTCCTTAACCTCCTGTTGTTGGGGTTGTGACAAGGTGGCTGCTATTCCAACCTCAGGAATCACGCAACCAGTTTGAGCTGGTGACCAAGTGTCTGCGACTAGGGACTCTCTATCCCTCCAGGCTTTCAACAGATTAACGTGATAGATCTGTTCGGGCTTTCGCCTTCCTGGTTGTCTGACCTTGTAATTCACTTCGCTCACTTTTTCCATTATCTCGTAGGGGCCTTGCCATTTGGCAAGGAATTTACTTTCAACCGTAGGGACAAGTACCAATATCCTATCCCCCGGGGAAAAGGTACGGGTCTTGGCTCCACGGTTGTACACTCTCTGCTGTGCCAACTGCGCTTGGGCCAAATGTTCCTTCACGATGGGCATTACCTGTGCAATTCGATCTTGCATCAGGGCGACATGCTCAATCACACTCCTGTGGGGAGAACTCTCACTTTCCCAAGTTTCCTTGGCAATATCCAACAGCCCTCTTGGGTGTCTCCCATACAGTAACTCAAAGGGGGAGAATCCCGTAGAGGATTGGGGCACCTCCCTAATAGCAAACATCAAATAAGGAAGTAAACAGTCCCAATCCTTTCCATCTCTATCCACCACTTTCTTCAACATTTGTTTTAGGGTTTTGTTGAATCTTTCAACCAGCCCATCGGTTTGGGGGTGATACACAGACGTACGCAATTGCGTCACTTTGAACAATTTACACAGCTCTTTCATAACCCGGGACATAAAGGGTGTACCTTGGTCCGTAAGCAGTTCTTTACAAATACCCACCCGGCTAAAAACAAGAGATAGCTCTTTGGCTATGGTTTTGGCCGAGGTATTTCGGAGAGGGATCGCTTCTGGATAACGGGTGGCATAGTCCATTATAACTAATATGTACTGGTGCCCCCTAGCGGACTTGATTATAGGACCTACCAAATCCATGGCGATCCTCTCAAACGGGACCTCAATGATGGGTAGAGGGACCAGCGGGCTACGGAAATGTGGCATCGGGGCCAACCTCTGACACACAGGGCAGGAGGAACAATAATTTTCTACGTCCTTCATCACCCCCGGCCAATAGAATCTCTGTAATACCCTCTCTCGGGTTTTCTCTGTCCCCAGATGACCTCCAAGAATGTGCCCATGGGCCAACTCCAACACCAACTTCCTGTAAGGTTTGGGCACCACAAGCTGCTCAACGGTTTCTTCTGCCCTTTTTGCCACCCGATACAGTAGGTCCTTCTCTACGCTGAAGTATGGGTAAGTGCAGGTATTATCTGGGTTCACTAACTCGCCATCTATTTTCACTACGTTTTCCCGTGCCTTTATTAGGGCGGGGTCTTTCAACTGTTCTGTGGCAAAGTTTTCCCTGTGAACCTCAAGATCAGAAAACTCCACAGACGGTAGGTTTTCGTCTGAGGAGGTGGGCTCCTCTCCAGTTTCTTGAGTCTCCCCTGCCAATACTGATAAGGGAAATTCCGGAGAGTCCTCACCACTCTCAGGGGAGTTCTGGCTATCACATTCCTGGTACATAGGGGCACCAGTGAGGGGCTCAGGATCATCCCACAGTTCCCAGAACTTCGGAAAATCCCTTCCCACAATGGCGTCATGCGGTAACTGAGATACTAAGCCCACTGGATGAGAGAGGGTACCTTTGGGGGTCTCGAAACACACTGTAGTCACTGGATACTCTCGGGTGTCCCCATGCACACAAATAACAGCTACCTTGCTATTCCCAGAGACCTCTGTTTTAACTAACTCAGCCTTTATCAGGGTCACAAGGCTACCTGAATCCAGCAATACCACAACATTTCTACCATTAACACACATTTTGCATAAATGTTTCTCAGTTCCTCGAATGGCAGTGCATGCGACTGTCGCACACAGCGACTGACGTCTGCCCGTCAGAAAGTCACACTGCATGGGTTCCTCCACAACCGGGCAATTGGCTGCAATATGTCCCGCTTGCCGGCAGCGGTAGCAAACGATCCTTCTTGCCGCCTCTTGAGCCGCTGATTTCCCAGGCTGTTCTCGCCAAACTTGGGGTAGAGCTCCCACCCTCTCACTCTCTCCACCCTCACCCCTTGGAATCCTCTTATCCGCCCCTGGGGATGGTCTGGTCTTAGGGTGGAAAGTCCGAGTGTCTCTGGAAGAGGCCGTCAGGTTCTCTGTAGCCAAGTATTTCTCCACACGATCCACAAGACCATCGGCCGTCTCTGGGTCTCCATGGCTTACCCACTTTTGGATGGCAGTAGGAAGAGCTCTCAAAAACCGATCCATTACAACACGTTCCACAATCTTTGGTGCGGACAAAGTCTCTGGCTGTAGCCATTTTCTGCTCAGGTGAATGAGATCATACATTTGAGACCTGGGGGGTTTTCCAAGCTGGAAAGTCCAGTTATGCACACGCTGAGCCCGGACAGCCTGGGTGACACCCAGCCTTGCCAATATTTCAGCTTTTAGCATCACATAGTCTTTTGCTTGGTTAGGCTCTAGGTCATAGTAAGCTTTCTGCGATTCACCAGTTAACAGAGGAGCCACCAGTCCAGCCCACTGCTCCTCAGGCCACTTTTCTCTTTCAGCGGTCCTTTCAAATGTGGTCAAAAATACCTCTGGATCATCCTCTCCAGTCATTTTTGTCAATAAACGACTCACCCCAAAGGACGCGGTATTAGTGGGACGGCTTTCCTCACTGGTCTGCGGACGTTGCTGCATTACTGCTTCCATCTGTTGTTGTAGTCTCTGCTCTTGCTTCTGCAACAGGTCTATGAAGCGGGCCTCAGATTGCTGCTGGGCTCGTTGCTGAGCCTCCAGACTCTGTTGCAAAGTTGCGTTTGTCTGCTGCTGGGCTGCAAGGCTCCTTTGCAAACCTGCATTTGTCTGCTGTTGATTGGCATTTGCTAGAGCCAGCTGCTTCAGTATCTCCTCCATGCTGGCTTAAAAAAAACTGCCTGCATTCTCCACCAACTGTGAGGGGGTTAGCTCGGCAGCGGGTGTGTGTGACCCCCGGGATGGGCTCCCCACACAAAACAGGCCCAGCAAACGGAGGTTGTGGTTTTCAAAATCAAAAAAAGGTGCGGTTTATTTTCTATTTACAGTGACAAAACACAGCAAAGCAAAAGAAACATAACCAAAATAAATCCTGGTCAAGTTGACCTCTGACTAGGGATGAGCCGAACACCCCCGGGTTCGGTTCGCACCAGAACCTTCGAACGGACCGAAAGTTCGCGCGAATTTTCGAACCCTATTCGTTATAATGGACGCGAACGTTCGAAATCAAAATTGCTAATTACAACGGCCAATATGCATGTTAATGTTATAAAACAGGTTTGGGGACCCGGGTCCTGCCCCAGGGGACATATATCAATGCAAAAAGAAATTTTAAAAACTAAAGTTTTTTCGGGAGCAGTCATTTTAATGATGCATAAAGTGAAAAAAAAAAAGTGAAATTTTCCTTTAAATATGGTACCTGGGGGGTGTCTAAAGTATGCCTGTGAAGTGGCATGTGTTTCCCGTGTTTAGAACTGTCCTTGCACAAAATGACATTTGTAAAGGAAAAAAAGAAGCCATTTAAAACCACTTGCGGCTTTAATGTCATGTCTTGTCCTGGCCGCCATATGGCTGAAAATCCTTGAGAAAAATGGCATGGCTACCCCATCACCCCCCCCCCACCCCAGCCCCTTTGGGTCTTGTATGGATACTAAGGGGGACCCCGCACCCAAAATAAAACCCTATACCTACAACCCTATATACTCTGAACAGCAGTATATAGGTGGTGCAAACAAGACATGGACTGTAGGTTTGTTCTTAAGTAGAATCTGAACAGGTACATTATGAAGTGTAGCTACATCCCAAAAAAATCAATTTTTAAGCTTTTTGGAGAACATAGGGAGGGGTTATCACCCCTGTAACATTTGCTGTCTTTGCACATCTGTTCAGAACATGTCACCTCACTTTCCGTCCCAATGACAAATGTTTTTGGAAAAGTGGGGTTTTAATTGAAACAAGGATTGGTGATAAAGCATCAGTAGAGAGGAGATACCTTTTTCCCAAATTAAATCTAACAGGATAGAATTTTCCTTCCTAGGGGTAGATTTCCTCTCACTTCCTGTTTTCTCTTGCCGTTTGCAAGTAGGAGTCGTTTGTAAGTTGGATGTTTGAAAGTAGGGGCCTGCCGTATATACTCTGCAGAAATTTGCCCTATTAGATGTTGGTGTAGCCACAAGACTGGTGGGCACAGGAATGGGCCCTGCTGTGAGTTAATAGATCAAGATTTGTACTTGCATGCACCTGTTGAACCGGGCAGAAAAATTGGGCCTTTGGTGGTGGTGGTGGTGGTGGTGGACGGTGTTGCCACAAGACTGTAAGCCCTCACAGTTACTCTTGGTGGGTGCAGGAATGGGCCCTGCTGTGAGTTATTAGATCAAGATTTGTAATTGCATGCACCTGTTGAACAGGGCAGAAAAATTGGGCCTTTGGTGGTGGTGGTGGTGGTGGACGGTGTTGCCACAAGACTGTAGGCCCTCATAGTTACTCTTGGTGGGCGCAGGAATGGGCCCTGCTGTGAACTATTAGATCAAGATTTGTAATTACACGCCCCTGTTAAACAGGGGCTGAAAAATTGTGCCTTAGGCATTGGTGCTGGTGCCACAACACTGCAACCCCTCACAGATACTGTACTTGGAGCACAGCAGTCACACCTGTTGCGAAGCATCTTTTTAAAAAATTGTAATTACACGCCCCTGTTATACAGGGGCTGAAAAATTGTGCCTTAGGCACTGGTGCTGGTGCCACAACACTGCAACCCCTCACAGATACTGTACTCTGAGCACAGCAATGAGACCTGTTGCAAAGCATTGCCTAAAAATTGTAATTACACGCCCCAACAGGGGCTGAAAAATTGTGCCTTAGGCACTGGTGCTGGTGCCACAACACTGCAACCCCTCACAGATACTGTACTCTGAGCACAGCAGTCACACCTGTTGCGAAGCATCTTTTTAAAAAAATTTAATTACACGCCCCTGTTATACAGGGGCTGAAAAATTGTGCCTTAGGCACTGGTGCTGGTGCCACAACACTGCAACCCCTCACAGATACTGTACTCTGAGCACAACAATGAGACCTGTTGCAAAGCATTGCCTAAAAATTGTAATTACACGCCCCAACAGGGGCTGAAAAATTGTGCCTTAGGCACTGGTGCTGGTGCCACAACACTGCAACCCCTCACAGATACTGTACTCTGAGCACAGCAGTCACACCTGTTGCGAAGCATCTTTTTAAAAAATTGTAATTACACGCCCCTGTTATACAGGGGCTGAAAAATTGTGCCTTAGGCACTGGTGTGGTGGCATGGATCATTGAGGAGGAGGAAGAGGATAGTCAGTGAACATAACAGGACAGTCACTCAGCATCAGCATAGGCAGTCTTGAAGGGATGTGACATTATAAATTATTCCGTTATATCCGCTTCAGGTGTCTGGTAGCTGGTGGTGATCCAAGACTGATTCATTTTTATGAAGGTCAGTCGATCAACCGAGTCGGTGGACAGGCGCACCCTATGATCGGTGACAAATCCTCCAGCAGCACTGAATGTGCGTTCGGAAAGAACGCTGGATGCAGGACAGGCCAGTAGCTCAATTGCATACTGTGCAAGCTCTGGCCAGTGATCCATCCTCAGGACCCAGTAAGCCAGAGGATTTTCGGTGGGAAAGGTGTCCAAGTCTGACCTTGCCCCTAGGTATTCCTGCACCATGTATATCAGACGCTGGCGATGGTTGCTGGAACCGATCATACCTTGGGGCTGTGGACTAAAAAATTGTCTGAACGCATCGGTCAGACGTCCACCTTCCCCACCGCTCCTTCTGCTACTGACCGAAGCCTCAGCAACTTGTCATCCAGGACCAGGAGTTTGTAACCTCCCAGTTTCTGGGAACGCGTTGCACAGACCTTTCTGCAAGGCCTCCCTGAGATGTCTCATCCTCTGCTCCCTCTGCGACGGCAAGATAAGGTCCGCAACCTTACCCTTGTACCGTGGATCAAGGAGAGTGGCCAGCCAGTAATGGTCACTCTCCTTGATCCGAAGAACACGAGGATCCTTCCGCAGGCTTTGCAGGATCAGGGAGGCCATGCAGCGTAGGTTAGCTGAGGCATTCGGTCCGGAGTCTTCTGGGTCACTGAGGATGACATGATCGCCAGCCACCTCCTCCCAGCCACGTACAAGTCCACTGGTTTGTTGGGACTGTACATCATCCCTAAAAGACTGCTGCTGCTGATGCTGAGTGCCAGGCTCCACCTCCATGCTCACACAATCCTCCTCCTCCTCCTCCTCCTCCTCCTCTTCCTGTGTGATGGGTGGGACAGAAGGAACATTGTCTGGATAAAGGGGGCCTTGAGAGACAAGGAAGTCCTCCTCTTCCTGCCTCTGTTCTGCCTCAAGTGCCCTGTCCATTATCCCACGCAGCGTATGCTCCAACAGGTGGACAAGAGGTACAGTGTCACTGATGCATGCACTGTCACTGCTCACCATCCTCGTGGCCTCCTCAAATGGTGAGAGGACAGTGCATGCATCCCTGATCATGCTCCACTGGCGTGGGGAAAAAAAAGCCAAGCTCCCCTGACCCTGTCCTGGTGCCGTAGTCGCAAAGGTACTCATTGATGGCCCTCTGCTGCGTGTGCAGTCGCTGCAGCATGGCCAACGTTGAGTTCCACCTGGTGGGCATGTCACATATTAGGCGGTTCTTGGGCAGGTTCAGCTCCTTTTGCAGCTCAGTCAGCCGAGCACTGGCATTATAAGATCGGCGGAAATGCACACAGACTTTCCTGGCCTGCCTCAGGACATCCTGTAAGCCTGGGAACCTGCCCAAGAACCGCTGCACCACCAGGTTGAGGACGTGAGCCATACAGGGCACATGGGTGAGCTGCCCCTGTCGCAGGGCGGAGAGGAGGTTGGTGCCATTATCAGAAACGACCATTCCTGGCTTAAGCTGGCGTGGCGTCAACCACCTCTCGGCCTGCCCCTGCAGAGCTGCCAGAACCTCTGGCCCAGTGTGGCTCCTGTCCCCCAAACACACCAGCGCAAGCACGGCATGGCATCTTTTTGCCTGCGTACTCGCGTAGCCCCTTGTACGCCTACGGAGCACCGCTGGTTCCGAGGACAGAGCACTCGAAGAGGACATGGAGGAAGAAGAAGAGGAGGGGGTGGAGGAGAGAGGTGTGTCACAACCAGTAGTAGCATTTTGGAGGCGTGGTGGCGGAACAACCTCCAACACTACTGCACCTTGTCCTGCATCCCTCCCAGCTACCAATAGAGTGACCCAATGGGCCGTGAAAGAAAGATAACGTCCCTGTCCATGCCTGCTGGACCATGAGTCAGCGGTAATATGCACCTTACCGCTGACCGCCCTGTCCAGCGAGGCATGGACATTGCCTTCCACATGCCAGTAGAGAGACGGAATCGCCTTCCGTGAGAAAAAGTGGCGTTTGGGAACCTGCCACTGAGGAACCGCACATTGAACAAACTCACGGAAGGGGGCCGAGTCTATCAACTGAAAAGGCAGCAGTTGAAGTGCTAGCAATTTAGCCAAGCTAGCATTCAACCGCTGGGCATGTGGATGGCTGGGAGTATACTTCTTTCGACGGTCCAGCAGCTGGGGCAGGGAAATTTGCCTGCTACAATCGGACGTCGGTGTACTGCAAGTACTTGGTTGTGACACACCTAATTCTACACCTTCAGTCCTCTCAGAGCAGCTTTCAGAGAGGACTGAAGATATAGTGGGGATGGAGATCCCAGCTGATGAGGAGCAAGGAGAGGTCCGCTTTGTTCTTTGGTGTGGGTCTTTTATGTGTGCTTGCCAACGAGCTGCATGGCAGGTCGACATATGTCTGCTCATGCTTGTGGTGCCCAAGCGGCTGATGTTTTGTCCACGCGAGATACGCTTGAGACAAATATTGCAAATAGCAGTGGTGCGATCTGATGCACTCGTCTCAAAAAAGGCCCACACCAAAGAACTTTTGTGATAACGTGCAGAGGCAGCGCCCTGCACAGGCGGAGCTCTGCGGTGTGGTACAGTTGCTGTGCTGGCCTCTAGCTGGCCTCCAGGGGGCATCCTGCCTCGTTGGACATGTGACGCTGCATCCTCCTCCTCCTCCTCCTCTCTCCCTTCAGGCACCCACGTGGAGTCAGTGACCTCATCATCCCCTCCCTCTTCACCACTAGAGCAAACCTGGCAGTAAGCTGCAGCTGGTGGAACACTACTGCCAGATTGCTGTCCTTCAGCATCCCCTCTCTCTGCGCGCACACTACTGACTTCCTCAAGCTGGGTATCATCATCCGAGCCTTCGAATCGTTGGGCATCCTCCTGGAGCATGTACCCAACACTGTGCTCAAACAGTTCGGGGGACTCCTCAGGAGGACATGGTGGGTCTAGGGAAGGGGTGGCTGATGATGCCATTGAGTACGCGTTGGCAGCTGCTCTGCCAGTACCCTGAGCTTGGGTGAGAGAGGATGAGGAGGATGAGGAGGGCTTGGTCATCCATTCTACCAAGCCTTCGGCATGATGCGGCTCCACATGTCCAGCTGCCGAAAACAAAGACAAGCGTGTCCCATGGCCACGTGCTGATGACGATGCACGACCACGTCCACGGCCAGCACTGTTGTCTCTAGAAACAGAGCCTGCCTGCCCTGTGTTCTTGCCTCGGCACGCTCTGCCTCTCCTTGGCGGTCTTCCAGCCATTGTAGTCGGTAGTGTATATAGTATAAAAAATAGAACTCCTATGTGTGCTCACAACACACTGTAGGTCCTATGGGTGCTGACACTAACACACTATAGGTACTATGTGTGCTGCTGACAAGAAAATATAGGAGCTCTGTTTGCTGCCACTAACACACTAGAAGTCCTATGGGTGCTGCTGAGAAGAAAATATAGGAGCTCTGTTTGCTGCCACTAACACACTAGAAGTCCTATGGGTGCTGCTGAGAAGAAAATATAGGAGCTCTGTTTGCTGCCACTAACACACTAGAAGTCCTATGGGTGCTGCTGAGAAGAAAATATAGGAGCTCTGTGTGATGCCACTAACACACTAGAAGTCCTATGGGTGCTGCTGAGATGAAAATATAGGAGCTCTGTTTGCTGCCACTAACACACTAGAAGTCCTATGGGTGCTGCTGAGAAGAAAATATAGGAGCTCTGTTTGCTGCCACTAACACACTAGAAGTCCTATGGGTGCTGCTGAGAAGAAAATATAGGAGCTCTGTGTGATGCCACTAACACACTAGAAGTCCTATGGGTGCTGCTGAGATGAAAATATAGGAACTCTGTGTGATGCCACTAACACATTAGAAGTCCTATGGGTGCTGCTGAGAAGAAAATATAGGAGCTCTGTTTGCTGCCACTAACACACTAGAAGTCCTATGGGTGCTGCTGAGAAGAAAATATAGGAGCTCTGTTTGCTGCCACTAACACACTAGAAGTCCTATGGGTGCTGCTGAGAAGAAAATATAGGAGCTCTGTTTGCTGCCACTAACACACTAGAAGTCCTATGGGTGCTGCTGAGAAGAAAATATAGGAGCTCTGTTTGCTGCCACTAACACACTAGAAGTCCTATGGGTGCTGCTGAGAAGAAAATATAGGAGCTCTGTGTGATGCCACTAACACACTAGAAGTCCTATGGGTGCTGCTGAGAAGAAAATATAGGAGCTCTGTTTGCTGCCACTAACACACTAGAAGTCCTATGGGTGCTGCTGAGAAGAAAATATAGGAGCTCTGTTTGCTGCCACTAACACACTAGAAGTCCTATGGGTGCTATTGGGGTGCAATGCTGTGCTAACAGCACTGCGGTTGGTACTACTGCAATACTGTACTAACAGTAAGCACGCACCAGACTAATCCCCAGCAGCAGCTAATAACACACTAACTGTGCAATCAGCAGCAATGAACGATCAATGACTTAGGTAGCAATGGTTTAGCAAAGAAATAGCCAATGGTTTAGCAAAGAAGAGCAAATCTTTCAGTATCAAGCAAAGACAGAATCAGCAGACTAATCTCTCCTAAAGCCGGAACTCATGTGACCGGGGCCGATGGCGTGGCGGCCTTTTAAATGGTGGGGCGTGTACTAAAGCCCCTGAGCTGTAATTGGCTACAGCCGTCCTGCCTGTAGCCAATTATTGCTCTCCGAGTTTCGGGCGCTGTGATTGGCCAAGCATGCGGGGTCACAGTGCATGCTTGGCCAATCATCAGCCAGCAATGCACTGCGCCGGCCGCGCCGGCCGCAATGCATTGCGGGGCCGCTCGCATCACACGAATGTGATGCGAACGGCCCAAATAGTTCTGGGCTCGACGAGCGAGCGAACGCCCGATGCTCGATTCGAACATGGGTTCGAATCGAGCACCGGGCCCATCCCTACCTCTGACTAAACATACAGGTTTCCTAACTAACAACTGGGATCAGCCTAGTGCTGTCCTAGTCCCTAAGTCCCTGGTTTAGTAAAAGTCCAAACAAATAGCCACACAGGCTTTGCCTCACCGCACAGGGGTTCACTCTCCCTAGACAGTCCACACAGGTCTGGTTCCAGGCATGAGCTAACATCTAATGAAGCTGGGAGTTCTTATAGAGGCCTAAATGAGCTGACAAGCTTCAGCTGGCCTCATCAACTCCCTGTCTGTACGACGCCCAGCCCTCTCCCTAGAGGTATGAGTCATCCATGAGCCCACTAGCCTTATACAACTCTCCACCTAGTTGTATAAGTCGGCGTAAAGCCTGAATCTGGGCGAAATATATCTACCCCCCTGGATGCAACCAGGTGACTTTACCTTCCTGCTGTCACATAGGGTTTAACCATTTTTTTGCTAACCTACAAACATTTTTTTGGGCTTTAGATCTACCGTATTTATCGGCGTATAACACGCACAGGCGTATAACACGCACCCTAACTCTAAGAGGAAGTTTCAGGAATTTTTTTTTCCGCAGGCACAGTTTACCCTCTATTTTCAGGGTAAAAAAGTGAGTGTTATACGCCAATAAATACAGTACTTTTTTCTTTTGTAGCACACAGACTTTTTTCCTGCCTGGCTCACTTGCAAGTCAAGGCACACCGTGCTATATGCCCGTACCCTCCTGTTTGAAGAGGTTAAGCTGTGTTCACAAATTTTGGGTCCTGTAGCGAGTTACCTTCTTCCACTGGTTCTCATCCCCAGAGTATGGGGACAAGTCTATATTTCTCCCCCCAAAGAAGGCCAATGTCCAGAAACACTTTAACTCCAACAGAGAGTTTATTTTCTATTTGCTGCTTAGTAGACAGAGACAGATGGATGATAAAAAGAATAAATGTGAGGGATTAGGTCCAGGCACAACTAGTAACTTTGTCGCCACTCGATCCCGAGTGGGTTTAGCTCACCCGGATAGTCCTCTCTCACAGTCCTAGCGGCCGGTGTGGAGCTCGAACAGTTCGGTCACCCTATCCCCTCCAGGGACGGGTACAGGAGATCCTCTAACCTCTGTAGGATTTAAAGAACAGAACAGTGCCAATGGGTACTCTACAGGTTGGCTTTCCGGAGTAAAGAATCCTTCCCTCTGACAGGTCACCAAGCCTCTCCCGAGACAGCAATCCTCCATCACTCATCTGCTCTGTGGGACGGATCCTCCCCTGGCTTCCTCTCGGTCAGAGCGGGTACCCTCACCTGGGCACCCTGGGACTCCAATGGCGAATTGTAGACCCAGTTAAAGGTACTGGGCCCACCTGGAACGTTGCAGCCTCGGGCCAAAGGTGCCCGAGGCTCCTCGGACAGTCATCGCACCCCCCTCCGGCTCACCCCTCCGGCTCCTCTCCTCCACTCCAACACTCCTTCACTCCTCCACTCTCTCTCCTTATGTACCCTCTCCCGTCATGCAGAGCAGGCCGACCATGCCCACTGCACCGCTGCCGAGAGAGGACACCCTAAGGCGCAGCAATGCCACCCATGGTTCAACCCTGACCTGATATGGCAGTGCCACCTACAGGCCACCAGGAACCCTACACCAGGCGGCATCACATAGGCAGAAGCAAATACCTAACAATCAAAGCGGTCCGAGCCTGGCTACCAGCTCAGACCAACCCATAAATTTAGGCGCCAAACACCCTGAAAAGTAAAGGGGCGCTACACTTTAATCTTTCCAGTCTGAGTATATAATGTGCATACAAGCTGCAGTGTCAGTTTACATTACATAATGTAATAAGCATTCACTTTTCTTTTATGATCATTTCCAAGGCATATGGACTTCGTATATACATGTCATTTGTGTTTTGTCACTTGAGGCATGTTAATGGCTGACTACTTGAAACACATGCACTTACTAAAGCAATGTTAATGTCAACGCTGAACTGTTCAGAAGGTCAGCGAAACCAAATTACGTAACTAAATAAGGTAATTTCTGGAGCCATGATTGATATTTTCTTCATAGCTTGTAGTAACTTTTCTCTACAGTGGATGATTTGCAGTGTATTGGTATGAAGCTCAGCATTCTACTCTTGTAGTAACTTTATATGTTAGGACTCATTCACACTAGCAGTTGACGAGTGGTAAAACCCCATTCTCGAGCCTCAACTACTACTCCCTTTAGCTGCAGAGTCAGCAACTCTGTGTACACATGTCATAGCCTTCATGCTTTGCTTTGTGATGGCGGCAAAAATTATACCCCCTGTCGCTTTTGGTGGGCATAAGGATCGCCAAGCACAACTGATTCTAGTAAATGGGGCTGCTTGCAGTCTGCAGTTGGTGGAGTAAGACCCCATAGCCTAGAGGTGGCAGAGCCTGGTGTCCTTGTGGAAACACCATGGCCTTATAGTGCAAGAAAAGTTGTAAGGATCCATAGACTGTCATTGCAACATGGAACATTAAAGCTGAACTCCAGGAAGATATGAACGACGCAAATGAATGCAGCTCTGTGATCATTAACACATCACTGAGTGGGTTTCAGCCTGTTGCAGTCCCTGTGCAGCAGAGCTCAGACTTTGTCGGAGAAGGGGCATAATGAGACAATTAGTGGTGCTGCATTGCTTATGTACTAACAAGGGGAATGCTGATGGGGGGGGGGCAGAGTCACTGAGAGATGAACTTATCAGTCTGCTGCTTCTCCTTTCACTCTCCAATCAGAGGCTGGGGTAGGACGAGACCTGTATTCTGGGTTTTTTCTGTGGGAATGTGGGGGAACACAGCACTGAATGTATATGATTATGATGGCACGGGATGCTGAGGTGTGCTGGAGGGTGTGTTGATGCTAGCTGCTGGGGGGATATGTTGTTACCGTTGAGGATCTCTGGCTGTTGTGGGAGTTTTAGTTGCTGGAGGGGGTCAGCTGTTGCTGGGAGTATCTACAGTTGAGGAAGGGGCCTACTGTTGCTGGCTGCTGCAGATTTATTTCATGCTGACTAGGAAGTAAATTGTTGCTGGGAGAGGGTATTTTGTTACTGGGGGGAGGGGATCGATTTTACTGCTTTTCTTGTTATTAGCACATTCCATACAATTTATATTCTTAGTTCTGTATTCTCTAGAAGGGGTGGCATTGGGAGGTGGGTATGGGGTTGGAACCAAGGGACGGTGCTCAGAGGTGGGTAGAGGGTGGAACCAAGGGACGGTGCTCAGAGGTGGGTAGGGGGTGGAACAGGTGGGTAGGGGGTGGAACCAAGGGACGATGCTCAGAGGTGGGTAGGGGGTGGAACCAAGGGACAGTGCTCAGAGGTGGGTAGGGAGTGGCACCAAGGGACAATGCTCAGAGGTGGGTAGATGGTGGAACCAAGGGACAGTGCTCAGAGGTGGGTAGGGGGTGGAACCAAGGGACAGTGCTCAGAGGTGGGTAGGGGGTGGAACCAAGGGACAGTGCTCAGAGGTGGGTAGGGGGTGGAACCAAGGGACGGTGCTCAGAGGTGGGTAGGGGGTGGAACCAAGGGACGGTGCTCAGAGGTGGGTAGGGGTGGAACCAAGGGACAGTGCTCAGAGGTCGGTAGGGGGTGGAAACAAGAGACAGTACTCAGCGGTGAGTAGGGGGTGCAACCAAGGGACAGTGCTCAGAGGTGGGTAGGGGGTGGCACCAAGGGAAAATGCTCAGAGGTGGGTAGGGGTGGAACCAAGGGACAGTGCTCAGAGGTGGGTAGGGGGTGGAACCAAGGGACGGTGCTCAGAGGTGGGTAGGGGGTGGAACCAAGGGACAGTGCTCAGAGGTGGAACCAAGCGACAGTACCCAGAGGTGGGTAGGGGGTGGAACCAAGGGACAGTGCTCAGAGATGGGTAGGAGGTGGAACCAAGGGACTGTGCTCAGAGGTGAGTAGGGGGTGGAACCAAGGGATAATGCTCAGAGGTGGGTAGGGGGTGGATCCAAGGGACAGTGCTCAGAGGTGAGTAGGGGGTGGAACCAAGGGACGGTGCTCAGAGGTGGGTAGGGGGTGGAGACGAGGGGTGACTCGGAGCTGGAGAGTACCTGCACCTATTCTTTGAGAGAGCAAGCCCTGCCTGTAAGCATTACTTAACCACAGCAGAGAAAATTGAGGTCTCCTACCCTGCCAGACAGGGCTGTGCTAAGTGGCAGAATTGTGAAAATCTCAGGACTGGATTGACAGAAATATGAATCTTTTTGTGGGTAAAATGACTCTCCTACATGTATTTTATGTTTGTTTAGCCATTTGTCTCGAGTTCAGCTTCAAGAACAAAAAGCTTATTACTGGAACTGAAATGTTGCAAGTCCCATCTGATTGCATTTAAAATAATCTTATGTGGAAGATGATCTTGACCATTTTGCACCAACATCCTCTTGGTGGAATGCTGAACACATCCATTGCGCCATTAATGGACAAACTAATTTTCTGCAAAGTGATTTATTTGGGGCTGATCATGTGACTTTTGTGCAACATGACACACTTTGGAATGTTTTAACCTTTAGAGCAGCAGTCACGTTGTTTAGAGTTCCATGCGCCAAATATTTGGTGCATCATCAATAGTTTAACGGGCCCTTTGGCTCCCAACTATCTTAACACAAAAGGTTTGACTGTCCTTAACATTCGGGGTGCCAATGTTTAGTAAAAATTTCACATTTTGAATGCTTGTAAGCTCACTAAAGAATAATAAATCATGTAAAAAGAAGATATCTTCTTTATTGTGTGTGGCTTGTAACTTCAGCACCCAACTGGTAAATAAAAGGGCGTAGAAGGACTTCGTGGATCCCCTGAGCTCTAGGGCCCAGGAACAAGTGTACCCACTCCAGTTACATCCTAGTCTAATGCCGCGTACACACGATCTGACCTTTTTCCGACCAAACTCCCATCGGAATTCCGACGGAATTTCATCGGAGAAAAATAGAACAGGTTCTATTTTAAAATTCCGATGGAATTCATCGGAATTTCTCCGATGGGGCCCACTCTCGGAATTTACGATGAAAAAACTCAGACGGACTCCGTCAGACTTTTTTCATTGGAAATTCCTATCGTGTATGCAGGGTTACCAACTTTCAGTAAATTTACAAACAGTTTGTACAATCCGTACTTTTTGCATCTGTCCTTGAATGTCCATTACGGACATGTAGGCTGCATGTCCGTAACTGACATTCATGGACAGATGCAACAGTTATGGATTTTACAAACTGTTTGTAAATTTACTGAAATTTGGCAACCCTGCGCATTAGTCTCCTACAAAAGAAGGCTGCCCCATACTTCTGCCATGTCGCTGGTTCCTAAATTAATTAGTAGGCCAAATTATCTAACATTGCCCCATCTTAATTCCATTTCCCTGTATTATCAGAGAAAATTAAGTACTGTCCGTGATACTTTTTTTATTTGCACTAACATAGAATTTTTCAGGACAAGCTTTCGGGGTATGTCCCCTTCTTCAAGGTCCAAGCAGTACTGATTCACAATTTTTTTAGCAGAATGTTAAAACAAAGCAAGAAAAAAATCTCAGAGGGAAAGGAAAAAAAAACACATACAAATCAATGGTAATAAAGATAGCAGCAGAGTTAGTGAGATAAGACAGAGGGAGAGCTATAGACTTGAGGGGGGAGATGCTAGTCACAGAGGGGGTCATAAAACCTTAGTATAATGGGTAAGGAAACCAATGTCTAAATTTAGGCCATTCGTTTTTGTGTCAAAAAGAATTATCATTCTTAGTTCAAATGTTTTCCTTTCCTGGATAGTTCTGAAATTCCCTTTAAGAACTAAAACATTGAGGTCTTCTATAGTGTGGTCCGGTTGTGAGAAGTGATGTCCCACAGGTGTGCAGAAACTGTCTTCTTTATGTTCTTTGATGGTATGTCTGTGAAAATTCATCCTCGCTTGCAACTTCTGTCCTGTTTCACCAACATAAGATCCTTTGCCACACCTGTTGCATTGGATGAGGTACACAACATTACTGGAGGTACAGTTGTAAGATCCCATGATAGTGAAGGTCCCATTTGTGTGTGTGACACTTTTGGATGGATTGATCTGGTTGCACAGTTTGCAGCGTTTTTTATTGCAGGGTTTGCTTCCATTATTTGTGACTTCATAATCAGAGTGAAGTTTCCTGCTGATTAGTTTGTGTCTGAGGTTGGGTGGTTGTCTGAAAGCCAATAATGGGGGTTGTTGGAATATTTCTTTCAGAGTTTCATCCTCTGTTATAATGGGCTGTAAATCTTTGATTATCTTTTTGATCCCTTCTAGTGTTGGGTTGTATGTGGTGACCAGAGGTACTCTGTTATTTGTTTTTTTCTCTTTGTATTGGAGGAGATTTTCTCTTCGGGTTTTCAAGGCTGTGTTTATGCTGTTGTTGATGGTTTTGTCTTTATATCCTTTCTTCTGGAAAGAGCCTGCCAGTGTTCTGAGATGTTTATCTCTGACTTCTGGGTCTGAACAAATTCGGTGGTATCTGATGGCCTGGCTGTGTATGATGGCTCGTTTAGTGTGTTGGGGATGAAAACTGGAACTATGAAGATAGCTGCATCGGTCAGTCGGTTTTCTGTATATGGAAGTGTGAAGCTTGTCATCCCTGATGTATACTGTAGTGTCTAGGAAGTTGACATGTGTGTTCGAATAGTCCATTTTTAGTTTGATAGATGGGTGAAAAGTGTTGATCAATGAGAAGAATTGGTTTAGACTTTCTTCACCTTCAGTCCATATCATGAAGATATCATCAATATAGCGATGATATCTGTATGGCTTTTGTTGTATGCTGTTCAGGAATTTGTCCTCCAGGTCAGCCATAAATAAGTTTGCATATTGGGGTGCCATTTTGCTTCCCATAGCAGTACCCATACATTGGAGATAGATGTCATTGTTGAAAGTGAAGTAGTTGTGTGTAAGAATAAATTCGATGAGCTGTGTAACATCCTCAGCCGTGTATTTGTGGTTTGGTGTGGATGATAAGAATCTGTGACATGCTGCCAACCCATCCTTGTGAGGGATGTTACTGTACAGAGATTCTACATCCATAGTGACTAGAAGTGTATTTGGTGGTAATTGTTGTATATTGTTAAGCTTGTTCAGAAAATCAGTGGTGTCTTGCAGGAAACTAGTAGTGTTCATGACTAACGGTTTTAACATTACTTCTACAAGGCCTGAGATATGTTCGGTAAGTGTATTCATACCTGTTATAATAGGTCTGCCTGGATTTCCTGGCTTGTGAATTTTGGGCAGCATGTAGAAGTCTCCAATATCTGGATTATCTGGAATCGCATTGATGAGTTCTATTTTCTGAACAAGCTTAACAATATACAACAATTACCACCAAATACACTTCTAGTCACTATGGATGTAGAATCTCTGTACAGTAACATCCCTCACAAGGATGGGTTGGCAGCATGTCACAGATTCTTATCATCCACACCAAACCACAAATACACGGCTGAGGATGTTACACAGCTCATCGAATTTATTCTTACACACAACTACTTCACTTTCAACAATGACATCTATCTCCAATGTATGGGTACTGCTATGGGAAGCAAAATGGCACCCCAATATGCAAACTTATTTATGGCTGACCTGGAGGACAAATTCCTGAACAGCATACAACAAAAGCCATACAGATATCATCGCTATATTGATGATATCTTCATGATATGGACTGAAGGTGAAGAAAGTCTAAACCAATTCTTCTCATTGATCAACACTTTTCACCCATCTATCAAACTAAAAATGGACTATTCGAACACACATGTCAACTTCCTAGACACTACAGTATACATCAGGGATGACAAGCTTCACACTTCCATATACAGAAAACCGACTGACCGATGCAGCTATCTTCATAGTTCCAGTTTTCATCCCCAACACACTAAACGAGCCATCATACACAGCCAGGCCATCAGATACCACCGAATTTGTTCAGACCCAGAAGTCAGAGATAAACATCTCAGAACACTGGCAGGCTCTTTCCAGAAGAAAGGATATAAAGACAAAACCATCAACAACAGCATAAACACAGCCTTGAAAACCCGAAGAGAAAATCTCCTCCAATACAAAGAGAAAAAAACAAATAACCGAGTACCTCTAGTCACCACATACAACCCAACACTAGAAGGGATCAAAAAGATAATCAAAGATTTACAGCCCATTATAACAGAGGATGAAACTCTGAAAGAAATATTCCAACAACCCCCATTATTGGCTTTCAGACAACCACCCAACCTCAGACACAAACTAATCAGCAGGAAACTTCACTCTGATTATGAAGTCACAAATAATGGAAGCAAACCCTGCAATAAAAAACGCTGCAAACTGTGCAACCAGATCAATCCATCCAAAAGTGTCACACACACAAATGGGACCTTCACTATCATGGGATCTTACAACTGTACCTCCAGTAATGTTGTGTACCTCATCCAATGCAACAGGTGTGGCAAAGGATCTTATGTTGGTGAAACAGGACAGAAGTTGCAAGCGAGGATGAATTTTCACAGACATACCATCAAAGAACATAAAGAAGACAGTTTCTGCACACCTGTGGGACATCACTTCTCACAACCGGACCACACTATAGAAGACCTCAATGTTTTAGTTCTTAAAGGGAATTTCAGAACTATCCAGGAAAGGAAAACATTTGAACTAAGAATGATAATTCTTTTTGACACAAAAACGAATGGCCTAAATTTAGACATTGGTTTCCTTACCCATTATACTAAGGTTTTATGACCCCCTCTGTGACTAGCATCTCCCCCCTCAAGTCTATAGCTCTCCCTCTGTCTTATCTCACTAACTCTGCTGCTATCTTTATTACCATTGATTTGTATGTGTTTTTTTTTCCTTTCCCTCTGAGATTTTTTTCTTGCTTTGTTTTAACATTCTGCTAAAAAAATTGTGAATCAGTACTGCTTGGACCTTGAAGAAGGGGACATACCCCGAAAGCTTGTCCTGAAAAATTCTATGTTAGTGCAAATAAAAAAAGTATCACGGACAGTACTTAATTTTCTCTGTCACAATTGCACTAATACGGCTACAATTACGTCCTGTATTATCAGATAGTTCATTTTGATCAGTGTTACTCCATGTTGACTCTAATTCATTTAACATGCTGCTAAGAATAAGCTGAAAATAAGTTAAGATAACCCAATAATGAAATTTGATTTGTTGTATGTCTCTAGTCAGGATGGGGTCGGGACGGTACAGCTGTGCCCAGAATGGAGGGTCCAGGCTCCTTGCCAGATCCCTTACTTTCTTTTCGTTATGGTGTTAGGAGTTTTTTTTTTTTTTTTCCTGGTTATTAGATCATTTACCATTCTTATAGAAGTATTCCAAATAAAGAACAACAAAGTCAACATAGAAAAGTGCTGAATATTAAAAAATAGCATTAAATGACTACAATGTATTAAAATTAAACAAACTAATGAACGATCTGCACTGATTCAGATCCATTTTGTTTTTATGTTGCATAAACCTTTTTCATTATTAGAAAAAAAATGCACTACATATGAAATGGAAACACATTGCAATAAATACATTAAGGTATAATAGTGAAATAAGATGATGATTCCTACTTACTGTGCTTGGATTGGATGTAGGTGGATCCATCAAAATCTCCAAATCATAACACACTAAATAAATCCAAAAATTATTTTGTTCCATTTGTTATGTTATGATTCAGACATTTTGATGGATCCACCTTCATCCAACCCAAACAGAGTGCTTAACCACTTCCCGACCAGCCGCCGAAGTTGTACTGCGGAAGGTTAGCTCTCCTGGGCGAATCACCGTCATTGTACGTCGGGTGCGTACACAATGATCTGTGGACGCGCATGTACCCATTCACTAGCGGAGGAGCCAATCAGCAGGTCTGGCAAACTCTTTGTTCGGCCACTCGCGATCGCTACACGGTGAGGCAGAACGGGGATCTGCCAGTGTAAACAAACAGATCCCCGTTCTGACGGGAGTGCGGAGTGTCTGTTCCTAGTGATTAGGAACAGCGATCTCTCTGATCAGTCCCATCCCCCCACAGTTAGAAAGAACCTCCCTAGGGAACATTTAACCCTTTGATCGCCCCTGGTGTTAAACCCTTCCCTGCCAGTGTAATTTATACAGTAATCAGTGCATTTTTATAGCACTGATCGCTGTATAAATGTCACTGGTCGCGAAAAAGTGTCAAAAGTGTCCGATCTGTCCGCCGCATTGTCGCAGTCCCGCTAAAAATCCCATATCACCGCCAGTACGAGTAAAAAAATAAAAATAAAAATGCCATAAAGCTATCCCCTATTTTGTAGACATGATAACTTTTGCGCAAACCAATCAATGTATGCTAATTGTGATTTTTTGTACCAAAAATATGTAGAAGAATACATATTGGCCTAAACTACATTTATTTTTGGATATTTATTATAGCAAAAAGTAAAAAAAAAATTTTTTTTTTTCAAAATTCTCCCTTTTTTTTGTTTATAGCGCAAAAAAAAAAAACGCAGAGGTGATCAAATACCACCAAAAAAAATCTCTATTTGTGGGAAAAAAGGACATCAATTTAATTTGGGTACAATGTCGCACGACCGCGCAATTGTCCGTTAAAGCGACGCAGTGCAGTTTCGCAAAAAATGTCCTGGTCAGGAAGTGGGTAAATCCTTCCGGGGCTGAAGTGGTTAAGTAACCTCCCGAAATAACAAATAAATGTGTTAAAAACTAATATAGCCAATCCTCCAAAATAGCTTCTGAAATATGAGTCGGTTCAGGACATGGAATATACTAAACAAATTCTGAAAATAAATCATTCTAACATAACGAATATGACGAAACACAATGATTAACCTAACGAATGAATCTGAAACTAAACAGATTTTTTCGTTGTGCACATCTCTAATGAATTTCAATGAACTATTTAGGTGCTGCAAAATATTTTCTATCACAAATCACCAATTGTGGTGGTATTTACAGTTTAGTGCAACAAGCACACATTGGTGCTTTGTGGTGCACTACAGCACATTGCAGTAACACATGCATTGCCTCGGCGCAGGTTGTGCGCCCACGCTGAGCAGAAATACACAGTCCAAAGTGAACCAAAATCTTTTTGAATGCATCTGTTGTTTTGGTGAACTATGATGCCCTGTACACACGATCGATTTTTCCGATGAAAAAAAATCCATCTGACTTTTGTGGGCCCCATCTGACTTTTTTCCATCGGTTTTGGAAAAAAAAAAACGATAGGAAATTCCGATCGTCTGTGTGGAATTCCATCTGAGAAAAAACCCACGCATGCTCAGAATCAAGTCGACGCATGCTCAGAAGCATTGAACTTCATTTTTCTCGGCACGTCAGAGTGTTTTACGTCACCGCGTTTTGGACGGTCGGAATTTTGTCTGATGGTGTGATGAAACAAACAAAGTGCCTCTAAGTGCAGAAGTATAAAACTTTTAATATCCCCTAAAAGGGTTAAAAACACTTACAAGATAGTGGATGAAACAGGCATGTAGCAGGTAAGTGCGTCCAGGAGATGTTCCAGTGGCAGGGCAGTCCCAGTCTGTGATGGTAAAGCTTCCAGGGAAGTCCACGAGATAACAGCTGATTGTGCTGTGAATGTTCAGAGGACACAGTAACGCTGGAGCCTGGGGATGATGTCAGAGGAAGCGAGACAGAAACCAGCATGGAACACAAACAGGAAGTGGACAGGAAGTATGTCATAGAGGCGGGACGCGTTTCGGAACAGCTCATTGGTTCCTTCTTCAGCCATGGATATACACATTTTTCAGGCAAGACTGATGGAAGTGAGCTTCATCGGAATTCCGACGGAAAAATCCATCGGAAATCCGATCGTGTGTACAGTAGGGTGACCAGATGTCCCCTGTTTCCGGGGTCAGTCCCCGGATTGAGAACACTGTCCCCGGACCAAGTCAGTCCCAGGTTTTGTCCCCAGATTGCAGTGGTGTAGTATGGGGGGGCAGGCAGTACTCTCGCCCCGGGTGTAACATTTAGGGGGGGGCGCAAAATTATTACTGTTCCCCCAGAAGTGTGAAGTGTTGCGGCCATGTGCAGCATGCCTCCCTCGGCCCCCTACATCTCCGATGAGGCATGTCCCGACTCTTAGGCCTTGCTCTGCAGCACCTTCCCCCCGTCCATGGACTCCTGTGGTCCAGCCTCTCCCACATGATCCCTCTGGTGTCGGTGGCCCGTGTGTGAGATCGGCGGTGGGGAAGTGGTGCTCCAAAGAATGATCATGGAGGCCATAGAGAGGTGAGAAAAATCAACTGATCTACATTGTACATGTGTGTGTGAAGGGGGGGGGGAGGGAGTGTGAGTGGTGCAGGAAGTGGAAGTCAGGTAGGTCAGTGTAGGGATCAGGTAGGCCAATGTAGTGGTCAGGTAGGTCAGTATAGGAATCGGGTAGGTCAGCTTATAAAATAGTTTACCATTTGCCAATAAAAATAAAAAATAAAATGTCCCAGGATTTCATCTTAAAAATCTGGTCACCTTAGTGTACAAGGCATAACTGTATGTACTATTGTAGCAGTGCAAGAATACAGCTGTTTGGAGGCACGCACGTGCAGCCCGCTAGTCAGCGATACGCACTGATCTCAGTCCTGTGTGTGAATTTGTTGACATAATGCTGTTTGCTTTACAGCCTGGGAGCAGCCAGCTCTAGGGGATTATAACAACAACACTGGCTCCAACAGCATTCTTCTACTGTTGGAGGGAGATAAGAGTCACTCCGCAGCAAGGAAAACCCGGCTCCATTCACTAATGCAATTATGTCATGTTTGTAATTGTTACTACACATTGGGAGGATTAACAGCTGCGTAAATTGGCCTCTCGATATCCTCCATCTTCATAGCGGAGAAAATGTTATCAAACATGGATCTGCTATTTAGGACAAAGCACAATGTGGAATGGCTGCAACCAATCAGAATTCGTCGTTCACTAATCTGTGTGCTCTGGGTTACTGCACTTTCCACACTAAAGCCTCGTACACACTATTATGCCGCGTACACACGACCGTTTTTAATGTCATTGAAAAAAAACATAGTTTTTCTCGACGTGATTTTTCGTGTTTCCTCTCAAGCCTGCCTTGCCTACACACTATCGTGGAAAAAAATGTTCGTGTAAAGCGCGGTGACGTCCAACACGTATGACGGCACTATAAAGGGGAAGTTCCATTCGGATGGCGCCACCCTTCATGTTAGTAAAGTTTGTTGAGCGACGATTCGCGCTTTTCAGCCTCGTGCTTTTCAATCCGTTACAGTGTGACGAATGTGCTATCTCCATCACGAACGCTAGTTTTACCAGAACGAGCGCTCCCGTCTCATACTTGATTCTGAGCATACGTGAAAAATTAGATCATGTTCCAATTTTTTCATGCCCGTTTTTCACGTCGTGAAAAGTGCTCTGAGGCCCACACACCATCGTTTTTAATGACCATTTTAAAAAATAAAATTTTTCTCGTCATTCAAAACGGTCGTGTGTACCCGGCATCAAATTGTTGGCAAGGGATTGTCTGTTGACAGACTGTTGGCCTAAAATCTGATCGTTAGTACACTCCTTCAGATAATTGTTGTCCAACTTTCTGCCAACAAATGTTGGATGACATGCTAGTAAATTTTCCGCGGACAACGGTCTGTTGTCAGATTTTCTGATGGTCAGTACACAAGTCTGTCACACAAAAGTTGAATGCACAAAGACGCATGCTCGGAATCAATGCTCACCAAACACGAAATTAGCAGAAGGGACGCTCAAGAGCTGAAATTCCTCGTAGTACGTCACTACGTTCGTGTTTGTTGGTCAACAATTGTGTACCGTTAGTTTGCAAGACACACGCCCTTTGGACAAAAATCAGACGCTCGGTTGGCCAACAATCTGATCGTGTATACCAGGCTTTATAATAGGACTTCAGGCACACTGCTAAATACACAGGAGAAATTCTTATATATGAATAGAGAGAAAACTATTTGTATCTTGTGGTTGATACATGCAAACTCACAAGATAAATCATTCTGGAGGAATGGATTTTTTTTTTTTATCAGATAAACCTTTTTTTAATCTACTCACTTTCAGATAATAAAATATTTATTTTAAATTTTCACATGCACTTCTTGTATCTGTAAGCATTTGTTCTCTATAATCTGGTACCCTCAAATGTATATTAGTAACATATATGAATCACTGCTGATTGTGGAATAGTCTTTTCTGTAAGGCTGGCTTCACTATGAGTTGCGGTAAACACCCTTTTTACCACAACGCATGGTAGCACATGACTAGGGTGACCACATTTCCAAACTACCATTCAGGGACACCCTACACATGACACTTTGCAAGGTGCTGTTCATTTAGAGTGACACCCCAGTGCACATATACTAGTATAACGTCCCAGTCAGTGGCGGTGCGTCCATAGAGGGCGCCGGAGCGCCGCCCCCTCTCGCTCCCGCACCGCCACTGAAAGACAATACACAGATTCATGCATTGCATGAATCTGTGTATTGTCACCGCTGCCGCGCTGCCCACTATTCATATGGCCGGCCTCCTGGTGAGCGCCGGCCATATGAATTAGAGCGGTGGCCGGCGGTGGGTGTAACTTGGAAGTGCCTATCAGAGCCAGCGGCTCTGATAGGCTTTCCGAATACAGCTCTCACACTGTATTCGGCTTCCAAAAACTCCTCCCAGGTATGCACGGGGGTGCGTTCCTTGGAGAAGACTGTGTGGAGGTTTCAGCCAATCAGGTTCATTGGATCTGGTTACCGGTAACCTGATTGGCTGAAGCGACATCGAGGGCGGGAGAACACATCGAGGACGGGCGCGGACCGAGGAAGGTAAGTGCAGGGCTGGGGGACAAACTGGCTGCATTTGGGGGGAACTGGCTGTATATGGGGGACACGCTGGCTGAATATGGGGGGAACTGGCTGTATATGGGGGACACGCTGGCTGCATTTGGGGGGAACTGGCTGTATATGGGGGACAAACTGGCTGAATATGGGGGGAACTGGCTGTATATAGGGAACACGCTGGCTGCATATGGGGGCACACTGGGTATATATATGGGGACAAACTGGCTGTATATGGGGACAAACTGGCTGTATATGGGGGCAAACTGGCTGTATATGGGAGCACACTGGCTGTATATGGGGACAAACTGGCTATATATGGGGGGCAAACTGGCTGTATATGGGAGCACACTGGCTGTATATGGGGGCACACTGGCTGTATATGGGGGCACACTGGCTGTATGGCTGTATATGGGGACAAACTGGCTGAATATGGGGGGAACTGGCTGTATATGGGGGCACACTGGCTGTATATGGGGGACACACTGGCTGTATATGGGGACACACTGGCTGTATATGGGGACACACTGGCTGTATATGGGGACAAACTGGCTAAATATGGGGGAACTGGCTGTATATGGGGGCACACTGGCTATATATATATGGGGACAAACTGGCTGTATATGGGGGCACACTGGCTGTATATATGGGGACAAACTGGCTGTATATGGGGACACACTGGCTGTATATGGGGGCACACTGGCTGTATATGGGGGACAAACTGGCTGTATATGGGAGCACACTGGCTGTATATGGGGGCACACTGGCTGTATATGGGGGCACACTGGCTGTATATGGGGACACACTGGCTGAATATGGGGGGAACTGGCTGTATATGGGGGCACACTGGCTATATATATGGGGACAAACTGGCTGTATATGGGGACACACTGGCTATATATATATGGGGACACACTGGCTATATATATGGGGACAAACTGGCTGTATATGGGGACAAACTGGCTGTATATGGGGGACAAACTGGCTGTATATGGGAGCACACTGGCTGTATATGGGGGCACACTGGCTGTATATGGGGGCACACTGGCTGTATATGGGGGCACACTGGCTGTATATGGGGACAAACTGGCTGAATATGGGGGCACACTGGCTGTATATGGGGGACAAACTGGCTGTATATGGGGACACTGGCTGTATATGGGGACACACTGGCTGTATATGGGGACACACTGGCTGTATATGGGGACAAACTGGCTGAATATGGGGGGAACTGGCTGTATATGGGGACAAACTGGCTGTATATGGGGGCACACTGGCTGTATATATGGGGACAAACTGGCTGTATATGGGGGCACACTGGCTGTATATATGGGGACAAACTGGCTGTATATGGGGACAAACTGGCTGTATATGGGGACAAACTGGCTGTATATGGGGGCACACTGGCTGTATATGGGGGAGAAACTGGCTGTATATGGGAGCACACTGGCTGTATATGGGGGCACACTGGCTGTATATGGGGACACACTGGCTGTATATGGGGACACACTGGCTGTATATGGGGGCACACTGGCTGAATATGGGGGGAACTGGCTGTATATGGGGGCACACTGGCTATATATATGGGGACAAACTGGCTGTATATGGGGACAAACTGGCTGTATATGGGGCACACTGGTTGTATATGGGGGCACACTGGCTATATATATATGGGGACACACTGGCTATATATATGGGGACAAACTGGCTGTATATGGGAGCACACTGGCTGTATATGGGGACACACTGGCTGTATATATGGGGGCACACTGGTTATATATATATGGGGGCACACTGGCTGTATATGGGGACAAACTGGCTGTATATGGAAACAAACTGGCTGTATATGGAAACAAACTGGCTGTATATGGAAACAAACTGGCGGTATTTGAGGGGGCAAACTGGTGGCGTTTGGGCACAGTGGCTGCATTTAATGGGCACAGTGGCGGCAATTGATTTTTTTTTTTCAGTTTGTTTGCGCCCCCCCAAAAATTTTGAGCACCAGCCGCCACTGGTCCCAGTGCCTATCAGACCATGCAAGTAAAAACACCTTTTAATTAATCTAAAGCCTCGTACACACGGCCGGTTTCCTTTGCAAGAAAACTGCTGGGAGAGCTTTTTGCCGAGAAAACCGGTCGTGTGTATGGTTTCTCGTTGGGAAAACTGCAGGGAATCTCGACGAGAAAAATAGAGAACCTGCCCTCTATTTTCTTGCCGGGATTCTCGTCGACCTGTTTCCCAACGAGAAAACCATGTGTGTGTATGCTTACCTGTCTCCAGGTAAACCCGCGCATGCTCGAAAAGACTTTGATGCATGCGCGGTAGCATACAAGGGTAGTGTAGGGTGTAGCAAGATGGCGGCGACGGCATCAAATGTGACAAGCGCATGCTCATTGTAGTCAATGACGTCACCGCGTTCTTGCCATTCAAAAGAATGGCGGTTCTTTTGAATGTGCCGTGTGTACACAGGGCTTGGCAAGACAAGCTTGCCAGGAATCCCGTCTTGAAAACCGAAGTTTTTTTTTTGACGGGGTTCTCGCCCGTGTGTACGAGGCTTAAGAGTAAAGTTACATCTAAAATTTAGTGGCTGGATTAGGACATATCACCAGGGAGAAACATCTCCAATAGGAAACTAGGTCACCCATACCGATAGTGAGAATACTTTTTCTAGTTAGCTGGCATCAGGGTGGATCTAAACAAGGATGATGTTATCTGGAGTGAGCAGGGTGAAGACCATAAGGTGAACATATGCCAGAAAGATCCAAAAGTGTGGTTGTGAGGGCCAGACTGAAGCCTTGGATCTATGGAGTACCTCCACTAATATGTTTCTGGGCCCAAGCCCCTTCATCAGACACGATGATGAAGGGGCATGGTCCTGAAACATGTAGGTGGAGGTACTCTATATATCCATTTGTTAAGTCGGAAAGCCTGATACATCTCTAAAGCCCTGTACACGCGATCGGATATCCTATGGATTCTAATCCGATGGTTTTTTCCATCGGAAATCCGATGAAACTGTCTTCCATCAGTCTTGCCTACACACCATCAGTCAAAAAACCGACCGTTTCAAACGCTGTGACGTAAAACACTCCGATGAGCTGAGAAAAATTAAGTTCAATGCTTCTGAGCATGCGTCGACTTGATTCTGAGCATGCGTGGGTTTTTTATCCGATGGAGTTCCCCACAGACGATAGTAATTTGCTATCGGTTTTTTAACCATCGGATAAATTTAAAACATGTTCTATTTTTAAACACTGATGGAAAAAAGACCGATGGGGCCAATACATGATCGGTTTGTCCATCGGACTGTTTTCATCTGTAAAACCGATCGTGTGTACACGGCTTTAGACCAGGGGTTCTTAACCACTTCAATAGTGGGCACTCTCATCTTCTTCTTGCCCAGGCTAATTTTCAGCTTTTAGCGCTGTCACATTTTGAATGACTCAGTCATGCAACACTGTACACATATGACATTTTTATATATATTTTTTTGAGACAGATAGAGGTTTTTTTTTTATTGGTATTACATCACCACTGGGGTTTTTATTTTTTGCTATAAAAATTAAGGTCACTGATGAGGCAACACTGATGGACACTGATTTTTTTTTTTCTTCTCTTCAGCACTCTTGCTTCTGTCCTCCCGTGGGCTAGAGCTTCCTTCCACTATTATTTCCATCCCCCTGGTATTACTCCCCTGACTTATGCCTCGGGGATCCTTCCCAGCTAGTTTTTAAAATATTAGATATTTCTATGAACATTACATGTCAATCGTTCTCTAATATCAGTATGTTACTGATCTTTTATTAGTTTGTATGCCATAGTGTTCTGTATGATTATACCATGTAATGTAACCAGCTAACATGTACCTGTTAAAGTATTTCCAAAGCTTTTTTTGTTCATTCTGTACTCCCGTGACCAATTTTCAGCTGACAGCGGGCTAAAGTCCGCTGTCGGCTGTTGTTGTTCAGCCGGTCCAGCCTCTGGAAAAATCCAGACCATATGGTCACTGTCTGCCTAGAAGCCTGGACCGGCACCTGGCTCAGCCTCTCAGCAATCTGCTGAAAGGCTGAGCCAGCCCCTCTGCCCCCTCCACAGCCTAGCGCTCCAGTGAGTGCTGGAAGGGAGAGCAGAGAGCCTGTGACTGATAGTCATGGCTCTCTGCTTAGAGCGGAGGGGGAGAACTGAGCAATCAGCGGTATTTGATCACTCAGTTCTTACTACAGAGCCAGTGAGGGACAGATGCAGCATAAGATCGATGCTGCATCCACCTAGGTGAGTAAAAAAGTTTGTCTGTTTTTTTAAATCCCAAACTCTTTTCAATTTTTGTTGTCAATTTGGCTCTTTGCTGCATATTTTGTAATTGACTGGTTCTTTTTTTTGTTCTGGTGAAGCTCTCATCTAAATAAAAAATGTTTTAGCCCAGGTTCACACTGGGGCTGCGGGAGTGGAGCCGTGCAAATTCAGCTGAACTCGCACGATTTCACTCCTGCCTGTCAGTCCCGATTTCAGCTCGATTACAGAGACATCTGAAACGGATGTCAATGTAAATCGCGGCTGAAATCGCGAAAAGTAGTACAGAAACTACTTTTTGAAATCGGTGCAGCGCCGCAGATGCGGCGTCGCACCGATTAGGACGTTGCCATTGCCCGCAATTTGCGGCAAATTTCGCCGATTTGACATGTCAAATCGCATGTCAAATCGCACCAGTGTGAACCAGGGCTAAAAAAAAGAAAAGATCAGTGATGTGTAGTATATATGAGCTGGCAAATAAATGAGAGGAGCAGTCTGTTATGGGCCCCTCATTTTATTGGCCCTCTCTATGCCAGCAGGTACGACAACTGTCCTAATAATATATATTTGTGTATCCAGTCATTAACAGACTTATTTATTATATCTAATAGGATGTCTGGATTTATGACTGTGTAATTTGTATCCAAATGTAATTTTCACAGAGCCACAAACTTTACTTACGGTAAATCATATCTACATGGCAGTGATTTGGTGAGAGAGAACAAGATTGGATAATGTAATTGCATATTAGAAATTTCCTGGAAATCTAGACATTAATGATACAAAGTATTAAACCTAAACGGGAAAAAAGTCTTTAAAGCGGAGGTCCACACAAAAATGGAACCTCCGCTTTTCGGAACCCTCCCCCCCTCCGGTGTCACATTTGGCACCTTTCAGGGGGAGGGGGGTGCAGATACCTGTATAATACAGGTATTTGCACCCACTTCCGGGCATAGACCCCCGCGGGGGTTATGTCACTCCCCCCCGCTGTATTCTGGGAGACACACGGGTCCCAGAAGACAGCAGGGACCATTTCGATTGCGCAGCGCGAGTCGCGCATGCGCAGTAGGGAACCAGGCTGTGAAGCCTCAAGGCTTCACTTTCTGATTCCCTTATTGAAGATGGTGGTGGCAGCATCCGAGGGATGGGTTGGCCTCCGGTGCCGACACCGCGGGCATCCTGAACAGGTAAGTGTCCTTATTTTAAAAGTCAGCAGCTGCAGTATTTCTAGCTGCTGACTTTAAAAAAAAAAAAATTTGGCGGACCTCCGCTTTAAATACATTTATTAAAAAAGAAAATATTTCTATGTAAGAAGAAGGTTCTTGCATATGACTTCCATACTGTCTCAGCTGTTGGTAACGTTCAGCTGCCATAACAATGTCTCAGTCCACAAACACTGGTGACAAAATGGACTCCTAAATAGTATTTTTATGTCTCCATATACATAAAAGAATCTGAATTGTTTGTGTGACCTTGCACTTGATGCCAAAATTTATTTGGGTTCCAAAGTATGACCAAGTGGACATCTCAATAGTTTCCCACAGTGCCACCATCAACTCTCTGGTCAAGTACTGAATGCGGGTCACATCAAGCACCATCTCTTGGTGAACAGTAACAGCTGATACATGTGTAGCAACTGGCCCTCTTTCTCCCCACCCCTTGGCTCGCTCACGGGAGAAAAGGGCACACAGTCTCCACCATGCCCGTACTCCCTGGTTTGCAGAGGTTAAGTACACTTGTTTTAACTTACGGGTCTTGCAGCAGGGTTCCCTTCAAAGCTGGTTTTTGTCCCTAGGATATAAGGACAAAGTCTCTCTATACCCCAAGTAACTCCAAGATCCACACCAATAGCCACTCCAACGTAGAGTTTATTTTCCTTATGCATGAACATCCACAAAGTTGAGGAAAAGAGAAAGGTGTTAGGAAGAAAGATCAATTCAGACACTCTTGGCTTCTTCGCCACTCGATCCCGAGTGGGTATAGCTCACCCGGATAGTCACCCAAAGGCACTAGCAGCCGGCGTGTAACTCGAACAGTCTATTAGATTCCCTAATGGACGCGTTCAGGAGATCCTCTGCCACAGAATCTATAGTGTCCCAAACCTCCTAATGGTCCCGTTGTTTAGATCCCTTTTTTCCGGATGGATGACATCCCTCCGAAGAGCTACTGGGCCCCTTCCTTCACTGTGATCTCTCACCAGTCCTTCGGAACGGTCCTCCCCCAGCCTCCTCTTCTAGAAACGGGTCCCCTCTCAAGGCGGCACCCTGGGATTCCTCCTCCCGAAGTGGGCTCCAGCTAAAGGTGCTGGGCCCAGGGCTGAAGTTGCAGTCCCAGGACTAAAGGTGCCTGGGACCGAAGCGCATATGGCCCCATAGCCTGGAGGGCCATGCACTTGAACTTGGACCGTAGGTTCTCCCTCTGGGAATGGGCCCCGGGAATTGCTTCCTCTCTCCGGGCATGGCCCCCGGGAATTGCTCCCACACCAATGGCGTCCGGCCCTTTTGTACCCTCTCCCGGCAGGCACAGCAGGTAGACCACACCCACTGCATGGCTGCCGAGAGGGAACACTAAATCGCTACTCCATCACCTGTGGTTCAACCCTGAGTACAAGTGACAGCGCCACCCATACTTCTTAGGGGAACTGCACACCAGGTGAAATAGTAGCAAGGCAGAGTCCAGTAAATTGAAAGATTCGAGCCAACTACCACTCGAATCACCCCTAAATTTAGCATAACAATCCCTAAATTTAGGACCCCCGCTACACATGCTTAAAGCCGGGTACACAAGGGCCGAATGTCGGGAGACCAGGGGCGATTTAAAAAAGAAATGTCCGACATTCAGGTCGTGTGTATGTCAGACGAGCATGCTGGAAAACCAGCAGCCGATCATCGCTCGCAGCCAATGGCAGCGAAGGGCAAGGGGGGGGGGGGGGTCTGTCACCCTGTTAGAACACAACAGTTTGGCGGGGAAGATCGCTGAACTAACCTTGCATGGTTACTATAGCGGCTCCGACCGGAACTGACAGTTTTTTTCCGTTCAACCCCAAAAAATGTATAATCGTGTGTACCTGGTTTTAAGCTGCTCTGTTAATCTCTTTGTAAGCTCCATGTTGGTTGGTATTGGAGCTTACACAGGCTTGATTATGTCTTCCTCATCACGTGACAGCATTCATGCATAGCAATTGGCCATGTACTGCATCTTGGGATGAGGTCACGTTTTCTATACCTTGAAGTTGAGGGTATTGACAATGGCTGTGGCCATTGTGTCGCAAAGTAAGGTTGTGGACTGAGCTAGCAAGAAACGGTCATAAAGAAATAGGTAAGGAAAACTGTTGTTTTTCTCTTATCAACCAATTGACGGACTTGAGCACATTTGCAGATTTGTTTATTTGATGCATGGAGTTGCCCTTTAATTACTCATTGAAGTATCTAGAAGTGTTTACATAAAAAACATGGGCTAATTGCAGCATTAACATTTAAATGGCCATTCAGGGATTACACCCTCTTCCAGTCTTTACTGTCACTCACCCGTGCTTAATTGTTAAAAGCAAATGATTTTTTAATGACCTCTAAAGTGTTTGCGCTTGGCGGGTGCTAGATAATAATTACTGCGGCACTACAAAGGGATCGCATGTACACATACTATTCCCATCCCATCTAATTATCCTAAACAACTGTACGGAGTGTTTTAGGAGCCTCTACTGAAGTGTTAATACCACGCCTAACCTTGTTACTAGGTGAGTGATCATTTCAGATCCTGGGAGAAGGGTGACAGTTTGCAATCTCTGCACTGCAACTGTCAAAAGCAGATTAAACTAGCCATACACGTTTAGATTTTTTCTGATTAGCGTGTAGACTGAATGAAACAAATCCAACAGATTCCTCCTGTGCAGATATACGACTCTGTTGCTGCGGCCATTGTATTCTGACAGCTGGCTGTTCATATACCCAAACAGTGCCTACATCTGATTGGCTACAGGCGCTATTCAGCCAACGATTTTCTCCTTAAATTTTTCAATGAAAGGTTATCGGACAGGGTGGTACCAACAGAACCACCCTCTGATTGAATGTTGACTGGTTCATCAGGAAGTAGATGAAATTTGCATAGTGTATGGCCAACTTTAGAGTGGAACTAAATTATTCTGGGACCCTAGGAGCTCTTGTCATAATGCACAGCATATTTGCACCTTATAGCCCACATACCCACTAGTATACCTAGTATAAATAAGGCACCCCCCCCCCCCCCAAGCGATGTCCATGCTCCACCATTGATTTGTCACTACTGCTGTCACTGCTATCTCCATGGTTTGTCACAGCTGTCTTCTTCCAGGTCTCTTTTCTTCTTAATTGGCTTGGCCTACGCATGCGCATCTTACAGATGCCATGATTGTACACTGTGCTGCACATGAGCTTCTCTTTGCGTAGAACAGTAAAACACCAGCAGGCTGGAGAACATTATATGGCAGAAGAGACATAAAGAGTTTCTTCTGCCATATATACCTATCTGCTAGCACTTTAAGTATTGACTTTAGTCCCACTGTAGGGCTCATTAACATGGGCATCTAAAACACTGCATTTAGATGCATAAAGGTGGAATCCTGGGGTCCCATGGCACCCTGGCTTTGAAAGTCTGCTTTACAAACTGTATTTAAAGTGGTTGTTAGGCCTCATGCCCACGGACGTTTTTACAGCCGCGTTTTTGAGCGTTTTTTTACAGCTTAAAAACGCCCGTCCATGTTAGTCTATAGCTTTATGCCCACCTAGGCGTTTTTGAGCTGCAAATAGCATAGACGTTTTTAAGCTGTAAAAAAAAAACCAGGACCGGTGCGTTCCTCGGCGTTAGGCATAAAAAAACGTAAGGCGTTAAAAAATGCTCAAAAACACGCAAAAACACAGCAATTGCGTTTTTGAGCTCCTATGTTTTTGTTTTTTTGGTTTTGAAAAAAATACGGTCAAAAAATTCATACAATAACATGGACAGGCGTTTTTAAGGTGTAAAAACCGCTCAAAAACGCGGCTGTAAAAACGTCCGTGGGCATGAGGCCTAAAGCTTGAAGGTTTTTATTTTTACCTCATTCTATGCATTAAGGTAAAAAAAAACTGTATTCGGCTTTAATCCCAGCCCTACTTATACTTAACTGAGCCCATTCTCGATCCAGGGCTGTGCATGAGCGCAGCAGCTTACTTAGCTCTTTCCCTCCCAAAAGGCTAAAAGTGAGCAGTGGAAGCCATTGGTTTCTGCTGCTATCAATAACTGCCTATGAGGAGAGAGCAGGAGGGCAGGGCTAAGCCATGCTCTGTGTATCAATGGACAAGCAGAGCATGGCTTGGAAGCGAGCCTGCACACTGGTGCCCCCCTAACAAACAATTTGCTATGGGGGCACTCGGGGGCGGGGGGGGGGGGAGCCAGGACCACCAGCGGGGGAGCCAAGAAGAGGAAGATTGTGGATGCTCTCTGCAAAACCATTGCACGGAGCATGTAGAAAGAAGAAATGTTTTATTATTTTTAAAAAATTGTAGGTTTGCAAGCACTTTAATTATAGTCAGTTAGCGTGATCTAACTACTGAGCTAAAAATCTAATTCACAAGAGACTTGGGGAGTAAATTATAAAATTTCACTTAACTCGACGTTGCTGAAATTTTGTTTCACTACTCTATTATTTTTGGGGTAAAGCCATCAAAGTGCTTTTTCAGCAAAGTCAGTTCAAGTAAAGTCGAAAAACAGTAGTGATGATTGAAATAATTAGCAGATTTCAACCAACTTTTTTTTTTAAGAGTGTTAAGCCTCGTACACACGGCCGAGATTCTCGTCAGGAAAAAACCCGTAGTTTTTCCTGACGAGATTCTTGACAAGAATCTTGTCCCAGCAAAGTGTACACACACTCCATTCAAAAGAACCGCCATTCTTTTGAATGGAACGAACGCAGTGACGTCATCGACTACGACGAGCGTGCACTCGTCACATTCGATGCCGTCGCCGCCATCTTGCTACACCCTACCTATGCCTAGGAAGCTACCACGCATACTTCAAAGTCATTTCGAGCATGCGCGGGTTTCCACGGCGACAGGTAAGTATACACACTCTCGGGTTTCTCGTCGGGAAACAGGCCGACAAGAATCCCAACGAGAAAATAGAGAGCAGGTTCTCTATTTTTCTCGTCGAGATTCTGGGCAGTTTTCTTGACGGTGAAACGTGAAAACCTCGTACACACGCACGGTTTTTTCGGCAAGAAAGCTCTGCCAGCAGTTTTCTTGTCGTTTCTTGCCGAGAAAACCGGTCGTGTGTACAAGGCCTAACTGTTAAGTTACTAATGGCTACTAAAATAAACTGACTAATCACAAGTCCAAATCAAGCTCCAAATGGTTGTTTGTCATTAATGAAAAATGGAAAGCGTTTCAAGCTGTTTTTTTTTTTCTTGTTTGAATCCAGGATTGCTCTAAGGGATCTATTTGCATATTGGTTTATTAAAAAGAACTCATCATCATCTACTAAAAATCGACACATGAGTTATGAGTAGAGTGACCCTTTACCTGTAGAGCAGATGTCAGCCCAGGTATTCAGTCTCTACATCTTGTAAGTTACGCTACTCACCGTGAGGTCAACATTTCTGAGGCTTTTGTTCATTCTTCTCGTTGTCGCCAAACATCGTGTCAGATTACAAATTCCAGTCTGTCATCTCGTCTTATGCCTACCAGTTTATTTCCTCCCGCAGAAAATGACATTGAAACGTTCCTTTCCTGGAGGGTTTGACTCTGACACTCCTGTGTTTTCTACCTTGCTACCTATTTTTCATTGTATTATAAGCAAAGAAGTTCAGCAGAGCATTCTAAAAACAAAAAGGTGTATGTATATCTAACTTCCCTAACAAGTTCAGTAATAAGGAGTTTATTCCTCAATATAGGATAGTGGGCCATTCATATTGTTCCTTTATATCCCAGGCCAGTTATACATATAGAACCGATGGTTTACAAAAGAGACATTTTATTATAATATAACCCATTTATTCTACAATGCCTATAGCTGTTTTGTGCTTGTTGGCCACCATCAGTGCATTTTTTTGGGAAACCAGGGCTTTTATGAAGTAAGGCTTGAGGACCAACAAGAAAGTATAACCAGATAGGTTATATGATGGATTTAAAGTGATTGCTTCTAAATTGAAAGTGCCCATAAAGGCATTTGCTGTAAGAAGGAGAGTAAAAACTCCTTTCCCACTGTCCATGCCACCGAACGCCCCTCTGATGAAAATAAATCACCCACTCAAGGTTCTTCAGAAACCAACAGTGGTCCCATTGTATAGTTCCTCCCAATGACCCTTGCCTACATCTCTACTGCAGCCTTTCTCAACCTTTTTACCCCAGAGTAAACCTTAAAATAATTTTCATGTCACGGGGAACCCCTGGTAAAATCCTTTTCATTTTTGGTCTGCGAGAAAAATACTCCTTACGTTGGTGATTAGTGGGAAGAATGTGCTCCTCTTACCATGGTGGTCAGAATTACAGCCATCCATAAAGCTAGAAAGTTCATTGTTGTCATGCTGCCGCCTCTTCCAACTGGGGATACACCTATGCTGACACCATCAGATGGGAAGTCAATCCGCCACAGGTAAAGGAACCACTAGCAACCTCTGGAGGAACCCTCGGGTTCCACAGAACTCTGGTTGAGAATAACTGCTCTACTCTGTCTTGTAGTGATGTAGAGGGTCAGCAGGAAGAACCACTAAGCACAGGGAGACTAGGAGATTGTCCAGTGAAGTCACTTCAGAAACCAACACCTCTGGCAGTGGTAGTTTCTCTGCATTACAGCATGTTTGGAGGCATGGGCAACGGGAGAGGTATTCACTATTTTCTTTATAGGGAAATCTTTATAAACACGTTTTACTTCATTTTAGCAGCAGAGTCACTTTAAACTGGTTGTAAACCCTGAAAAAAAAAAAACTACCTGCAAGACAAAGCAATAATGAGCTAGTATGCCTAGCATACTAGCTCATTATGCATCACTTACCTTAGATCGGGGCCCCCGAAGCCGTCCTAGTCTCCCCCTCCAGCCGCAGCCATCACTCCACAGATACCCGGAAGGTTACTTCCGGGTATCGCCGCTCCAGCCAATCACAGCGCTGCTCCGGCGCTGTGATAGGCCGGATCGGCGAAGACGTCACTTCGCGCATGCACGCGGGAGCCGGCAAATCCGGCAAAGCCGGATTTGTGAATAGGATTAACCCTGTGAATGCACCGTTGTCTACGGCGCGCATATTTATATTTATTATAGAAAAAAGTAAAAAATATTGTGTTTGTTTTTCAAACCGCAGAGGTGATCAAATACCACCAAAAGAAAGCTCTATTTGTGGGAAAAAAAGGACGCAAATTTTGTTTGGTTACAGCGTCGCACGACCGCACAATTGTCATTCAAAGTGTGACAGCGCTGAAAGCTGAAAAATGGCTTGGGCAAGAAGGGGGTGAAAGTGCCCAGTAGGCAGGTGATTAAACAATTAAAGGAGCACTAAAGCTTTTTTTTTTTTTGCTTAAAAATAACAAACATGTTATACTTACCTCCACTGTGCAGCTCGTTTTGCACACAGTGGCCCCGATCCTGGTCTTCTGGGGTCCCTCGGCGGCTGTCTTGGCTCCTCCCCGCAAGGACTCCACACCTTAATGCGAGTGAGCTCGCATGGTGTGGAGTGATTGCGGGCGCGCTCCTGTGATACAGCGGCGGCCATAGCCGCCGACTGTATCACTCGGCCCCGCCCCCCGGCGTGCCGCGTCATTGGATGTGATTGACAGCAGCGCCAGCCAATGGCTGCGCTGCTTTCAATCTATCCAGTGTAGCCAATCGGCGGCCAGGCAGAAAAACGAAGAGGATGACGGGGACGAGCATGGGACTTTCGAGGGGCCAGGTAAGAAAAACGGGGGCTCGGGGGGGGGGGGCGGTATTGTCGAATGTTTTTTCACCTTAATGCATAGGATGCATTAAGGTGAAAAAACATGTAACTTTACTACTCCTTTAAGTGTGATGCAGCTGGACGAAAGGCAGTATAGCAAAACTTAATCAAACTTGTATATCAAGTGCTGAGCCAAATAATAAATAAGTGATAAATAAATCGCAGTAATTGTGAATTTAAACAACTAATAAATGCCATTAAGTCAAAAAAATCTATGTGTGAACATAAAGAATGGAAAAAATTAACAAAGTCTGGTGTAGTCACTCCAGTGAATGCAGGTACAGTGTTAAAACGTGTCCAAATAAATATCCATCACCCTCAGATAAAATGCAAACTCACCAGAAATAATGGCTGCCGTGACAGCAGCATGTGCGCCTTTTGACATATGGAAGTCACTCTGGAAGCGTGGCAGTATTGCATCTCCATTTATGCCTTAAGGCGGACTCCCAAGCATTCAGATCAAGTAATGATACATGCCCCCTGGCTCCCCCTTTACGCCTTACATCACTCTCCCACGTGGCTTCTTCAGAAGGAGAAATCTATTGATTTTCCTATCCACACTAAACAGCATGGATGGAGGAACCTCCCCTGCCGGCTATTGTATTCAGACAACCAACCAGCAGCTTTATCTGATTGGTTGCAGACATTATTTGATCTACAATTTTCTGCCTGGCTCCTTCAGTTTTCAGATTGAAGGATGTTGAGCTGGAGGATGCCAACAAAGCTACCCATGACTCAGATTTCAGCTGATATATCAGGAGCCAGGGGAAATGTGTTTCATGTATGACCATCTCTAGGGCTGAATCAAACCAGCCCCTTTGTAGCAGGTACAAATCTATTTGCCTATTTTTTAAGGTGACTTCTAGATACAGTTGCTGCTCCAGGTGGCTTGAATGCTTATCTACAGTATGCAGCTGCAAATCGCTGGTTTGCTACTGTATGGTGATCAGCAGTTGCCTTAGATAGCTACTAAAGGTGGAGATTTTGTAGCTAACTGCAATTGCTACAAAAAAATCATTCACTCAGTGACTGAGTTAAGGGTCAGATTTCTGAGATAGACATTTCATTGACTGCAGTTCATATTTTCCTAGCAACAAAAACCACATAGCTAAGTGCTTCCATATTTGCTAAAAAATTACTTTTGTGACATGGGGCTATGTGTCTCCTCAACCCTCTAACCATGTTTGTCTGCTGCACTGACCTCCTGTCAACACACAGAACCCCACCTTTAGCGTTTGCCCTGTCAATCATCAAGCGTGGTCAGTGCAACCTATATCGGGCTACCAAGGCCTAAATATCTGTTGTGCCACAGAGTCAAAGTATCCTTTTATTCAGGGCCAGTGCTTGACTATTTCGCACCCTAGCCTAGGCAAGACAACCAACACCCTCCGAGCAGGCGGATGCCGGAGGGGGTTGGGTGGGTTTGTGGGTTGGTGTTTGTCTTGCCTAGAGTGTGGGTGCGGACTCAGAGCGGACTCACCGGGGCAGCAGAACTTCTCCTCCCTCCTGAGACATGGTGCCCGCCTCCTCCGCCCCCCCCCCCCAGCTGTCCTCCAACTCCAGGGAGCCAGCTCGGTGTCACCCTCCTCACAGGCTGAGCAGCTGCTGACGACCTCTGCAGCAGCCGCGAGGGATGTCCACAGCGGCTGCTGCTTTCTCTGGATTGGCCAGCAGAGAGTCAGTCAACGTCCCAGCCCTGTGTAGGGTGGCGGTCTTTAGCCCCTCATGTTCCCTGGCCAGGCTAGTAGGAAAGTTAGTGGCTGTGGCCGTGGCTGCGCCCCTAGACAGCAGTGCGCCCTAGGTGGCTGCCTAGTTCGCAACCCCTGCTTTTATTTCATAACATACATGGCACCTGCTAAGCATTCCATAAATGCTCAATATCTCACTACTACCATATTCAGGATCTAAAGGCCACATTTCACCCCAGAATTACTCATGTTCTGCCCTAGGGCAATGATTCTGTATGACCAGATTAGATTCCAATAATGCTTGCCATTGCCAACACTACACTATGTTGAAAAATAACAATACTTAAACCAACAGAAGGATTACCAGAAAAAAATCATAAATTCATTAAGGAGTCCAAACCAGTTTTGATTTAACACCCAATACATTTCAGGGGCAAAACACGCTATCCCTTCACCACGATTCATGTTTGCAATTGTTTAAGATCTCTCCGGCATCTGCCTCCCTGATTCCATTTAAACTTACTGCTTGCAAAGGAACCAGACAGAGCAGAATTTTGCCAGTAAAATGGTGGTTGTAGACCTGATTGTATATGAGACACCCAACCAGAACCAGTGAACTTTTTTGGGGGGACATTCCTGGGTTGGGTACCCTATTGGAGGGTAGATCTGACTGCATGTGGACCACCCAACCAGAACCAGTGAGCTCTTCATCGTTGAAGTCCAAGTACCTCTTGGATATATCTCTTTGTAGATAGTAATAGAGTATTAGAAAAAAAACAATCATAAATAAAAAAGAACCATAAAAGGAAGTGGCATGTGTCAGAAATCTGTCAAAACTGGATGACTGTTTCCCTTCAGGATAGTAGGCCGTGGGAGAAGGCCAGGATTGTGCTGCTACATCACTTTTCAGTAAGAAATGCTGACAGAACTCATCTTCAAATAAGCTGTGTCCCACTCCCACCAACTGACCATTCCTTTACAGCATGTCAACAACTGTTGTCAAAACTGAGTGCAAATATACTGACTGAATGGCACTGACACAATAATATCAGTACTTGGGTAATAAATGTCTAATGTCCACTGTACATGGTTCAGTTTATTTAAATCTATTTAAATAAGAAATGTTCTGCGTCAACTAAATGATCAAAATACCTAACAGGCACAGATACTCCCCTTGGTGTCAACTGCTCTTTGATAGCAATTAAAAATCAATCGAGACACTATTTCTTCACTTAGATGATCACGATCTATGATCAATTCTCTGACTTTTAGAACAGACCCTATCTGCAATTAATGAGAACCAGTCAAGGAATGTTTGGACCAGTTGGTCAATGTGTCTCGGTCAAAACCGTTGATTATTTTCATTATTGGGTACGTGGCACTTTTAGGCACCGTGACTATATCTGATTGGTTGCTTTGAGCAGCCAATGGAATGGTCATATGGATAGATCTATGGCCATCATTAAAAGTCCCTCATTCTACAAACTTCCATACCAGGTCTTTTTCTAGTGACCAGCTTAGATTCTCATGATATCTGTAAAGGTTCAGATTTATCCAGATCATGGTAAAGCTAGGAGGAGTTTGTCAAATTCACCTGGACTTGTTCAGTATCGTTGAAGACATTTTGTAGCTTCTCCAAACCGCTTCTTCAGTTCCAGCGAGTGTAAGGAAGATACCGCAGCATTTATATCCACACATGCAAAGAGGTCCCGAGCACGCCTGAAATGTCTGTGTTCTTTGTCTTTAGACTCTGTTGTTACCATCTAAGTCCAATGTGTCAGATTTCTAATAACCTTCAGTCTGTGTTTCAATGGGTGGTAGAAGTCAAAAAGCAGATACTGGTCTGTGTGGGTAGGTTTCCTGTAGACCAGGAGTCTCCAAACTTTCTAAACCAGTGGTTCTCAACTGTTCTAGTGCTGTGACCCCTTGATACATTTTCCAAAGTTGTGGGGACCCCTAACAGTAAAATTATTTTCGTAGCGTGGGTTGTCAGTACCCAAGGCAAGCCAAGTAATTTGCACCCCTAACCCACGGACATTTAGCGCTCCCTGAGTCCCTTCCACTCATTCAGTATTCAAACCCCTTACGGTACATTTTAGGATGTACCACTCTTTTTCTTTGTTCTCCTTTCTTTCCCTTTCACCTCTCTCTATCCTAATTTCTTGTTTTTCCCCCCATCCCTCTCTCTAGCCTTCTATCTTGTTCTTTCTATTATTCTTTCTCTCCCTTTTTTCTTTGTTCCTCCCCTTCTTTTTCTCTCCTTTCTATGTATTCTCTATTTGTATTCCTTCTCTTACTCCTTGGTGAAGGGAATGAGATGAGTGTCAGTGCTGGTGGGGGTGGGATCAGTGGCAGTGCTGGTGAGGGGTGGGATCAGTGGCAGTGCTGGTGGGGGGTGGGAACAGTGGCAGTGCTGGTGGGAGTTCTGATCAGCCAACTTAGGTGCTCTTGATCAAGGTCATCTGCTGATCTGAGAACTGTAGTTGGGACTTTTAATGGCAACTATAATCACAGGTAGTGTTACTCACTGTGTTTCTGGCTCGGTCGCGAAAAGGTTGGGAGAGTGGTGCGGGCTTCAGGAACAGCCCAGGATTCGTGACTCCTGGCAAATCGCCATTCGACCCCCGAGGGGGTCCTGACCCCCAGGTTGAGAATCACTGTTCTAAACAAAGGGCCAGTTTACTGTCCTCCAGACTTTAGGGGGGCTGGGAGTAGAAATTGTCATGGGAGTGTAGCGCCCTGCTCCTGATGATCAGGCGCTATTTTTAAATCTAGTGGGTATCTGAGCCACTTACTGGCTCAGATCTGATAAGGAAGGCTTAATTGGCCTCTGTTTCGGCTGTGGCTGTGTTGGAAGGACTTCCCACTGTTCGCCTGTAGGTGGCGTTACCACCACGGGCCAGTGTTGGAACACAACCAAGCCAGAGCTGATTGGGTATGCTTCCCCTAGAACAGCTCAGTGGGAGTGGTCTCCCCGCTGAGCATGCTGGGGAAGGGTACTTAAGGGGCAGACGCCATTGTTCTGGGCTCATGTTTGCCATGTGGCCCTCCTGGCCCAAGGCGTGTGTCACTGCCTGTCTCGTTTTTCCCACATTGGGGGCTTGCAGGCCCGGTGCTGTGCACCTACAGGGTAGGCCCAGATGTCCTGTCTGGGGCCTACAGCTCGGGGGTGGTCCTGTGTTATCTGTCCTGAGGGAGGAAGCCACTCAATGGAGGAACCGGGGGAGGACCCGTCTTGGAGAGAACCCAGCGGAAGGCTGGTATCTCGGGAGGAGGCCTGGTGACTCTATTGGAGGATGCACCCTAGCCAAATGCTACCCTGCAGTATCGCTGATCTGGCTTAAAGGCTCTCATACTGCTTGGCTGAATACTTGCTAAGTCCTTTGGCGGAGAACCAAGTTGCAATTTGTCCACATCGCCCAATCCTGTGGCAGAGGATTGTCTACCTGTTCTACTTTCATCAAGTCTGTGGCAGAGACTTTGGGTCCGTGCTCCACCCCGGCTGCTAGGCCATCGAGAGAGGTCTATCCGGTTGAGCAATTTCCACTCAAAGGAAGGTGGTATGTGTACTTTGTTTAGTGTCATTTTAAAACCTAAAAGTTCCTCAGTGGTCTGCATCATGTGCCTGAACTTCCCTTAACTCTCCGTCCTTTTTCCCCTGCAAGTTGGTGTGAAATAAAAGCAAAGAAAAGTATTTACAACTTGTGTGGACATTGAGGTTTCTCCTGAAGTGTATAGACTCTCATCCCCTAGACAACGAATGGATGGGTAACGTGCAAGGCCCAAATCTAAACCAGCAGCTCCTACGGGGGTAGTGCTACACGAGTAAACAATGTATCTTTGATATTAGGGGGAGGAATAGCGCCCAATCATTTGTGTCAGTGGGAGGAATAGTGTTTCATTATTGGTGTCAGTGGGAGTCATAGTGTCCCATCATTGGTGTCAGTGGGAGGAATAGTGCCCCATCATTGGTGTCAGTGGGAGGAATATTGCCCCATCATTAGTGTCAGTGGAAGGAATAGTGCCCCATCATTGGTGTCAGTGGGAGGAATAGTTCCCCATCATTAGTGTCAGTGGAAGGAATAGTGCCCCATCATTGGTGTTACTGGGAGGAATAGAATCCCATCATTGGAGTCAATGGGAGAAATACTGCCCCATTGTTGGTGTCAGTGGAAGTAAAAGTGGCCAAAAGGCCGGATAAAGGCAAGCAAAGGTCCACATCCGGCCCCCGGGCCCCAATTTGGAGACCACTACTGTAGACCAATGTTAAAGTACCCCCAGACATGTAACACAGTCCAAAAAAGGGGCATTGTTGCCTCTTCCCATGTAAAGTTCATTATTTTGTCAACTGAACATGTGTTCACTATGAAATTTGTTTGCTATCAAAATGTCAGTTTCTGATGGATGATGGAAGAAGTGATGTTATAATCTGCCCCTTGGACCTCAAGGTATAAACTTTCAGAGAATAGTATTGCACATACCAATCAGTAGACTTATCCTTTTCATGTTGTAATATGCTCTACAAACATTAAAGAAACATTGAACGTTGTTTTTTAGGGGAAATACAGACCACTGTTAATTAGAATACTTTCAGTGGCCCCCACTGCCAACATGGCGCCTCAGGAATGGGTAACAAGGCCACATTGGCACTGAAGTTAGGTAAGGACAAGATGTATGGCAAGCCGAGTGATGGACTCTTGGAGAGGCAACAGATCTGGTCCAGAAATATCAAACCAAATATTTACATGACTTTCTATGGTACATGTGAGACCCATGCACATAAAAAGCCAAAATCGACAATATCGCACTACGCATAGTTTTTAAGGCTTCATTCACACATGAGCATAGACCTCTACCCCTATGCGGAAGGTTTTGTTTAATCAGCTGGGAAATTATAAGTGTTCCGTGCAACAATTTGTAGTCAGCTTGTCAAATCAATGACAGGCCAAGAGACACTCCGGCTGTATGGATCTTAACGCATATGCCGGTGTTGACTTCCATACAAGGATCTACGCACAGCTCTGGATAGACCCTGAGCATGACCCAAAAGATCATGGCAATTACTGAAGTAGCACCAACTACTACAACAGTGATTTCCAACTTCCCCAGTGGCCGATCAGGTATGAGACAAGCATACTTGCAAGCTGGACCAGAGCAAGTATGCAATACAAATAATTCCTAGAGTCCAACTTTAAATGTGTATCTTAACCACTTCAGCTCCGGAAGGTTTACTCCTTTCCCCCGCACCCTTCATGACCAGGTCATTTTTTGCGATTTGGCACTGGGGTACTTTAACTGACAATTGCGCACATGTGCGACGCTGTACCCAAATAAACTGTATGTCCTTTTTTTCCCCACAAATTGCGCTATAAACAAAAAAAAAAACTGTCAATTTTTAAAAAAAAATATTCTGCTACATATTTTTGTTAAAAAAAAAATCCCAATAGGCGTATATTGATTGGTTTTCGCAAAAGTTATAGCGTCTGCAAACTATGGGATAGATTTATGAAATTTTTGTTTATTTTTTACTTGTAATGGCGGTGATCAGCGACTAGACATGTGCAGTTCGTTTCGTCCTAAATTAAAATTTGGAAGATTTTTCGTTATTCAGGAATTTGGATGTATCCGAATTTCCGAAACAGAATAATACCGATTTTAAAGTGGATGTAAACCCAAATTTTTTACATTTTTTTGCTGTCACAATGTAGTGTATAAGATTTCCTATCATCTGTGCCCAGTCTTGCCACAAAGAGTTAATCCAGCTCTGAGCAATCCTCTTATCTTTTTTCAGTGAGATAAACGGACAAACTTTTGTCCATTCTGCCCCCTTGCTGTGAGTGACAGGTTATTTACATATCTCATGCACTAAGCCTGAGACAGGCATTATTTTTTAATTCCCACCCCCACTCCTTTTCTGAAGTCATGTGGCTACTTTTCTGGATTTTGACTGGATGTTAGTGATCATAGCAGAAGTTCAGTGTAAAGCCCCATACACACGGTCGGACTTCCATCTGACTTTTCCATGTTTTTTTGTCCGAACGGAGTTGGTCGGGAACACCCATAGCATACACACGCTCGGACTTTTCTGCAAACTTTCCCAAAACTTTTTGCAACATCACTTGGTTTTTCTGCTCTTTTCTGCTCTTTACCGCCACCCTTTGGTCAACTTCTGCTATTGTTGGTTGATTTTAACATTAGTTGTTTTGTCCATCGGTGGTTTTCTGTACACACGGTCGGACTTTGCTCCATCGAACTTTTGTTGGGCAAAAGTTTGTCCGTTTGCAGACCCAACTTTTGTCTGATGAAAACAAGAAAAAAGCAAAAAAAGTTTGTCCGATGGAGCGTACACACGGTCGAATTGTTGGTCCAACTTGCTCAAAATTAAGTTTGTTGGCCAAAAGTCTGACCGTGTGTACGGGCTTAAGGAATACACAGGAGAAAATGCATGTTGACAAGGGGAGTGTAGAGGTGGGCGGGGAGTCTACTGACATCACGACTCCACCCACCGAACTCCAGACAACAGACCCACCCACAGAATCTGCAGCTTTTCAGTTCTTATAACAGACAGAGAGGAGACATTTGACAGGTAAGGATACATGCAGGAGGCATCTATATCCTTATAGATCAGCACTATGGCAGTAGTTTAGAAAGGATGAGAGCGGGTTTACATCCACTTTAAACAAATCCAAAATAAAGAAAAAAAAATTCGGACGAAATTCGAATTTGAAAAGTTTTCGAATACTTTTCGAATAGTTTTCAAATTCGAAATTTTTTCGATTTCGAGTCGTTTTCCAATTTTCAAAGAGAATAAAATAGAATAGAAAATAAAGGAATAGAATAATAAAAAAAAACATTTTCTATTCCTTTTGTTTTCTATTCTATTTTATTATTTTTGGAAATTCAAAAACTATTCGAATTCGAAAACTATTCTAAAACTATTCAAATTCGTAAAACTATTTGAAAACTATTCGAATTCGAAAATGATTCGAAATTGATTCGAAAACTTTTAGATTCGATTCGAAAACAAATAAACAAAACAAATTCCAAAAACTAATTAAGCTAATGAAACAAATTTAACTAAACGAATTTATGCAAATAACGAATCAAAATGAAACAAAACTAAACAAATGTTTTCGTTTTACACATTTCTATCAGCGACTTATAGTGGGTCTGCATTATTGCAGTGGACAAATCAGACACCTAACTGACACTTTTTTTTTGGAACCAGTGACACCAATACAGTGATCTGTGCTAAAAATATGCACTGTCACTGTACTAATAAAACTGGCAGGGAAGGGGTTAACATCTAGAGCGCGTTAAATTTGAGGCCAAAATGTGTTCTTGTATACTGTGTGCTGTTTTTACTAAGCAATGTGCTGTTTTTTACGCCCTGCTTTGCAGGAAGAAAAACAACAGCACATTGCTGCTGTCAGAAGAGAGCCCTGTGTTTGTTTACCTACACAGGGCTCTCTTTGGTAATGTCTGTAGCCAATCCGTGGTTGCCGACGACCAATCAGTGGCCGGCAGACGCTAATTGGTTGGTGCTGCAACTAATCACAGCACAGCTGGGGAGCCGTGGGCGGGCTCTCTACCCCGGCGCGCAGATCACGTACTAGGTACATGATCCAGCACAGAGCGGCTGCCCTGCAGCAGCATATCTACAGTGGGCGGCCTGCAAGCAGTTAAACGGAAGCAGTCCAAGTATCTGAATTTTACTTTTATCAGCCAAGTGCTGTTCCTGTAGAGTCTGTACAGCAAAGCTCAGAGGGGAAGGGAGAGGCAGCACAAGGAGCCAGTCAAGTGTGTTGCGCTCCCAGCAGGATGCTGATAGAAGGAGAGAACAGAGTTGACACAGAAATGAGCTAATCAGTGTCCAGTCACATGGTGGAGGTGGGGGAGTAGAGTTGTAAGTTAAAAGGAAACTGCACCTGAGAACCATCAGGTCCCCTCCCTGTTGGACAGAGCTGTGTAAATAACAGAACTGGATGGACAGAAGTAGAAATCCTTAGCCAGTTAGATGTGTATTTAGCTATTTGCCTGGAGTTCAGCTTTAAGGAAAACAGGTCTTGTGCTTTTTTGTATCTCCCTACGTGTAGAACACTGTGTGCGGCTGTTAGGGTCTTTGGTTCAAAGGAATTTTTGTACTCCACTGAATGATTACTTATATAATGCTCCGTGTTTGTTCATGCAAATGAGATGGCATGCTCCAAGCTCAGAGACCCAGCAATGGCAGATGACGTGACATAGAGACAGTAGGGGACTTCCATTTCCCACAGGTTCCCTCTACAGCAGCTCTTATCTACACATTCAGGAAAGATAAAATACAGGCAAGACAAGGGTATATCATTATTAGGTGTAAATAATGGATGGGCAAAGCAAAATAAAAAGATTCTTTTTTCAATAAAATTGATTTTTAAAATCTATAATCTTTAACATCTTGGACTGAAAACTTTTAAAAGTAGACTTTTTATTAAAGCTGATGTTTTCATTAAATAAAATAACACTTTGTAATCCTATGTACAGCACTGTGATATGGCACTTTTTTTGTCTACTTTAAAGCGGTATTAAACCCAAAAATATCATATATTGCAGCTTACCACTCTTTATTGTGATGGCTGCATTTATTTTATATTTTAAGGCTTTTTTTATTTATTTTCATTTGGTTATCTGGCCAGCAACACACTTCTGTCTTAGGCCCCTTTCACACTGGGGGGGTTTGCAGGCGCTATTGCGCTAAAAATAGCACCTGCAAACTGACCCTAAACAAAGGCTGCTGTTTCTCAAGGGCTTTCACACTGGGGCGGTGCGCTAGCAGGACCGCTCCAAAAGTCCTGCTAGCCACATCTTTAGAGCGGTGAAGGAGCGGTGTGTTTACTGCTCCTCCACCGCTCCTGCCCATTGAAATCAATGGGACAGCCCAGCTATACTGCCAGCAATGCGCCTCTGCAGAGGCGCATTGCCGGCGGTATTAACCCTTTTTCGGCCACTAGCAGGGGTTAAAACCGCACTGCTAGCGGCCGAATACCACCGCAATTCCGACGGTAAAGCGCCGCTAAAAATAGCGGCGCTTTACCGTCACCGCACCTCCCGCCCCAGTGTGAAAGGGGCTTTAGGGAGTCTCCACTGTGGGTGGAGAAGCAATAATAATGATAAACTTTATTTTATATGGTGCCTTTAACCACTTCAATACCAGGCACTTTCACCCTCTTCCTGCCCAGGCCAATTTTCAGCTTTCAGCGCTGTCGCAATTTGAATGAAAATTGTGCAGTAATGCAACGCAGTACCCAAACAAAATTTTTATCTTTTTTTTTTTTTCTTGAGACAGATGGAGCTTTCTTTTGGTGGTATTTAATCACCACTTGTTTTTTTATTTTATAACCGAAACTTTAGAAACTTTAGAAAAAAATATGTTTTCTTAGTTACTGTTATAAAATTTTGTAAATAAGTAATTTTTCTCCTTCACTGATGTGCACTGATGAGACTACACTGATGGGCACTGATGAGGAGGCACTAATATGCAGCATTGATGGTCACTGATAGGCAGCACTGATGGGCGGCACTGACAGGCATCACTGATGAGCACTGAAAGATGGCACTGATTGGCATCACTGATGAACACTGGTGGGCATCACTGGTGGGCATTGGCAGGCATGATGGGGCTGCACTGATAATAATTGCACTGATTATCTGCGTGCATGTCCCCTCTGAGGAAAGCTGCTTATTGCTCTCCTCACGCGCTGTCAACATGAGGATAGGAATGCCGATAACCGGCGCTTCCTATTTACACTATGATCAGCTGTATTTGGATTTGATCACATGATAAAGAGCCTACATCATAGGCTCTTTACTGTGATCAGTGATGCGGTGTGTCCGAAGAACACACTACACCATGGATCGCCACGCTAAACGCCCCCGGATGGCTCCTTCTGAAGAACGTCATATGACATCCACTCTGAATGGGAAAGCCACTGCCTGGCCATCAATCTGCCATAGGCCAGGCGGAAGGTGGTTAAAGGTAGCTTTTTAAAGCGCTTTACAAAGAAAACACAAGAAATACACACAAAGGAAAAAGGGAAAATTATGTGAAAGCTTGTCTAAAGAAAAAAGTTTAGATTTGATTTGAATGAGTTCTGAGAAGTTGACTCTCTGATGTTTTTTGAAAGTGAATTCCAGAGTTAAGGGGCATAGCAGGAGAAGGCTCTGTCTCCCATTGTGTGTAGGTGAGTAGGGGGGACACACAGAAGACCAGAATTTGAGGAACGGAGGTTACGAAGGAAAGGGGAGTAAGTTGATAAAAATTCAGACAGATAATGGGGTGCCAAGTCATGAAGAGCCCTATAAGTGTGCAAGCGGATCTCAAAGTCTGTGCGAAACTTGCCGGGTAGCCAGTGAAAGGGCTCCAAGATAGGGGTAATATGATCACTTGTACCAGACCCGGTCAGGATTCTGGCTGCAGAATTTTGTAAATATTGTAGTTGATTAATAGTGGATTTAGGTACACAAGTGAGTACAGCATTGCAGTAGTCAAGTCAGGAGAACACAAATTTACGGATCAGCTTTTCAGCTACAGTGTATGATAGCATAGGATGCTGCCAAGCAATGTTTCTCAAGTGGAAAAAGATGTTCTGACAACATTTTGTACATGTGGATCAAAGGTTAAGCTAGCATCAAATATCCTTATATCCTTATAGCATCAAATATTAAATATCCTTTTATATATATATATATATATATATATATATATATACCCTTAGATTTTCCAATTTTCCAATTTAGACTGAAGATCAAGTACAGTGCCATCTATGAATAAGCTATCAGGGCTGGCCTTACTTGATGAGAGGTGCCAATAATCATTACGTAAATGAGAAAAAAAAAAAAGAAAAAAATATATAGTCGCGCTAACTTATGAATTTGAACATAAGCCCATCACTGGGTAACTGAAAAAATCCAAATATCAACAGTGATAACATATAAAAAGCTAAATAAAAAGCAATATATAATCTATGTGAACAGATAATAAACAGAAAATTAACTGTGAATAAAAAATTGATTATTGTCCAAAAATACTGTAGAGCGGAAGAACCCCTCAAAGTTCATATTCACAAATCCATAATGAAAAAAACACCCGTGAGGCGATATCCAAAATTAATAAAGAAATGAAGAAGGAAAGGATTCAGATCTTCTTAGACTTAAATTCGTGACTTTCACCACCACCAGTAGAAGTTACTGCTTACCGAACAGCGATGGTCCCCTATGACGGAGGACCTCAAACAGCCTTAAGTAGTACTCAGTTAAACCTCCAGAATGTAGCCAGTGGTAAACCTCAGTAGTTTTAATAGCCCGACAGCTCATATAACATCATACAGGTATTCACGTGGACCATGAAAAAAAGGGGGGGACACTAGATAGTGTAAAATCCTTGGTGAACATTTATTAAAATAATGAAAACATACTCACAAGAGCAGTTAAAAAGACAGCTTAAAAGTATCACAGCGCCGACCGGTCAATTGGCGCTGGCACACAAACGTCCGTGGGAGTCGAGCAATGGAGGGCGACGTCAGCACAAAGCCCGTGCTGACGTCACCCTCCATTGCTCGACTCCCACGGACGTTTGTGTGCCAGCGCCAATTGCCCGGTCGGCGCTGTGATACTTTTAAGCTGTCTTTTTAACTGCTCTTGTGAGTATGTTTTCATTATTTTAATAAATGTTCACCAAGGATTTTACACTATCTAGTGTCCCCCCCTTTTTTTCATGGTCCACTTTGAATACCTGTATGATGTTATATGAGCTGTCGGGCTATTAAAACTACTGAGGTTTACCACTGGCTACATTCTGGAGGTTTAACTGAGTACTACTTAAGGCTGTTTGAGGTCCTCCGTCATAGGGGACCATCGCTGTTCGGTAAGCAGTAACTTCTACTGGTGGTGGTGAAAGTCACGAATTTAAGTCTAAGAAGATCTGAATCCTTTCCTTCTTCATTTCTTTATTAATTTTGGATATCGCCTCACGGGTGTTTTTTTCATTATGGATTTGTGAATATGAACTTTGAGGGGTTCTTCCGCTCTACAGTATTTTTGGACAATAATCAATTTTTTATTCACAGTTAATTTTCTGTTTATTATCTGTTCACATAGATTATATATTGCTTTTTATTTAGCTTTTTATATGTTATCACTGTTATATTTGGATTTTTTCAGTTACCCAGTGATGGGCTTATGTTCAAATTCATAAGTTAGCGCGACTATATATTTTTTTCTTATTTGTACCCACTGATGATTGTTTTCAGACTAGTTGCTGCTTCTCCTAAAATATTTTCTTTTTTCAGGCAATTCATTAGCTTGATTTGTACACTTTAAGCGCAGTTTCTTCTATATTTTTTTCCATTACGTAAATGGCTTGTCTCAAATCTGACACATTTGCTGGACACCTTGGTCTGTTAAATGATATTGAAAAACAAGACTTCTGGCCGGGTCAACAGGGATTCAATCTGAGGACCTTGGTGCTACAAGGCAGAAGTGGCAACCACTAAGCCTCTGTGCTGCCTCATGGTTGGTTTGTGCATTGAAGTGATCTACAGTGCAAGCATGTAATGGTGCATTGGGGTGCCATTCATGATTAATGACACCCTTACTGCACGGCGTTTCATGTGATGCAGTATGCGGAGCCCCTTATGCCCCATACACACGATCGTTTTTCATGCCGTTAAAAATGCCATTAAAAAAAATGGCCATTAAAAATGATCGTGTGTAGGCTCCAGAGCATTTTTAACGACGTGAAAAACGGCCATTAAAAATTTCGAACATGCTCTCTTTTTTCACGTCGTTTTTCATGTCGTTTTTTCTAACGACGTGAAAAACGATAGTGTGTATGCTTTAACGACGTGAAAAAAAACGCGCATGCTCAGAATCAAGTATGAGACAGGAGCGCTCGTTCTGGTAAAACTAGCGTTCGTAATGGAGATAGCACATTCGTCACGCAGTCACGGACTGAAAAGCACGAGACTGAAAAGAGCGAATCGTCGCTCAACAAACTTTACTAACATGAAGGGTGGCGCCATTCGAACGGAACTTCCCCTTTATAGTGCCGTCGTACGTGTTGTACGTCACTGCGCTTTGCTTGATCGTTTTTTTAAATGATCGTGTGTACGCAAGACAGGCTTGAGAGGAAACATGAAAAAAAACGACGTGAAAAACGGCAAGAAAAAAAATGGCAAGAAAAACGATTGTGTGTATGGGGCATTAGAGACAGGTTGTTCAGCCAGTTCCCACACTCTTTAGTGACCTCTCTGATTCTACACTCAGCTTTTAGATTCCTTTTTAATCTGGCCCAAGGCCATGCTGGGAGTGGCATGTAATACATTCATGAGAGGGCTCACTCTGATTTGAGTGGTTACAGCCTAGATGCGAGGGGGTTCCATTGGAGACGTGGGGCCCATGGAACATGAGGGTCCAGTTCACTAAGCGTGTACAACAGAAGAACCATTTACTTTACCACCCAAGCTGGAGGTCTATTCCTACACTCTCTCCAGGTCTTGGATGGTCTGTGCCTTCTTAGAAAGAATAGTAGCCTGACTAGCCCATCCAGAAGTCACAGTTTGTTTATAGTGCTGATAATCCCCACCCCACATACCAAAGAGGAATCGCTGATTTAAAACGTATGCCGTGTACACACGATCGGTTTTTAGAGATGAAAACAGTCCGATGGACTTTTCTCATCGGACAAACCGATCGTGTGTGGGCCCCATTGGTCTTTTTTCCATCAGTGAGAAAAAATAGAACATGTTTTATATTTATCCGATTTGAAAAAAAAAACGATATCAAATTCCGATCGTCTGTGTGGAACTCCATCGGACAAAAAACCCACGCATGCTCAGAATCAAGTCGACGCATGCTCAGAAGCATTGAACTTAATTTTTCTCGGCTTGTCGGATTGTTGTACGTCACAGCGTTTGGGACGGTCGGATTTTTGACTGATGGTGTGTAGGCAAAACTGATGGAAGTCAGCTTCATCGGATTAGAATCCATAGGAAATCCGATCGTGTGTACAGGGCTTTAGACTAGCTTTATTTGCATAGCATGATACATCATCAACAGGCTTTTGGTTCCAAAAAATGTTAAGGTTTTAAAGAAATGGTACAGTTCTTGTAGGTAATTTTCAATTATATGTAATTTGTCCCATTGTTGGGTGCCAAAGAATAGGTGCTGATGTACTCGCTAAACTGTAGAAAACACACCTTGCTGTCAATTCCCATTCCCCATTCACTAGGGGTCCAATTGAATTTCACTTTCCCTTTGAGAGAGAAGTAAGTGTGCATGCAACGTCCTCCATGGCTCTATGGTACATGTGGTGCTCTCCAACTCTCCGCTCCCAACCCCCACCTACCTTTATAATACTGGGAACCTCCCAACCAATGATGAAAGGGACCGATCACTAAAAAAGGGGAATCCTAAATAGAGGGCTGCATCCTGACGCAAGTATTGTGTGGTAAATTTGGTCATTTTTACCACAGGCCACCTCAATGCTCTACTGTGAATGGTCTGAAGTCTTAAACCCTATACACACTATTGGATTTTCTGCAGATTTTTGTCTTCGGACTTACCAAAACCATGTAGTGCAAAGGCCTGCCTGTTTGCATACAAATTTAAACTCTTAAGCCCTGTGCACACGATCGGATTTCCTATGGATTTTAAACCAATGGATTTTTCCATCGGAAATCCGATGAAGCTGACTTCCATCAGTCTTCCCTACACACCATCAGTCAAAAAACTGATCGTCCCAAACGCCGTGACGTAAAACACTCCGACGAGCCAAGAAAAATGTAATTCAATGCTTCTGAGCATGCGTCGGCTTGATTCTGAGCTTGCGTGGGTTTTTTATCCGATGGAGTTCCCCACAGATGATAGTAATTTGCTATGTTTTTTTTTTCCATCGGATAAATTTAAAAAATGTTCTATTTTTTAACACCGATGGAAAAAAGACCGATGGACCGATGGCCCATACACGATCAGTTTGTCCGATGAAAAAAGTCCATCGGACTGTTTTCATCGGTAAAACCGATCGTGTGTACAGGGCTTTAAGGTTTGACCTCATATTATATGGTTTTGGTAAATTTGAAGACAAAAATCTGCAGAAAATCTAATAGTGTGTATGGGGCTTAACTGCTTCAAACAAATGCTGCTGTTCGTGGTCCATTTCCCAGCAAGGTGCTGTGTACCTAGCAAGGGAGTATGACAAAACAAAAATGGCCCCCTGATAGAGTGGACAGGTAGTGCAAGAGCATGGAGTAGCATAGGTGCCTCGCTGGTCTGCTGGATGTTGGTTCAAGTGAACGGGAGCCACTGGTCAGGTCTGTGATGTGTGGAATTGCCCTGGAAGATGAGAGGCAGGAGATCGGTCACTGCAGCAGTAAATGCGAGGGCCAAATCTAAGATCAGCAGACTGCTGAGCAGGCAGGAAAATAGTGAGTGGAGCTGCAGACAGGTAAGCGGAAGAGATGAAGGTGCTCAGGTCTGGTTCAAGGTTGGGCATGCTGGATCAGCAACTGGCAGATCAGGTACTGAATCAGTAGCAGCTGCAAGTTCAGGTTCTAAGCTGGGGTCGGTATCAGACGAGCAGGATGCTCAGTTTTCTATACTGGTGTGAACTTCTTGAGACAAGAACCCCACCTGTATGAAGTGAATGTGGTATTCTATGATGGTGTAAGTTTCTTCCAGGTATTCTATTTGCTTTACACAACCTGAGACTTCCCAGGAATAGAGTACCTAACTTTGACTCAATTATCTGTGGAGGGGACATCACATAATAAACGACATCAGGTGTCAGGGGCTGTCCGCACTTTATAAAGAAATTACAAACATGGAAGCATGCAATAAATAGGATAATGCCTTTTCCTGAAAATACATTTGTGTATATAGGTAGGCATATAGAACTATATGGATCGCTGGGGGCGAAACAGTAAAAATGTCCTATAACTGTAATCTTGCCATGTGTGGACTAAATTGGCCAGTTCCTCTCTGCTCATAATTCCTATCTAAAACCTTATGTCATCCAGCAGCTTGCTGTTGTCCCTTGTAAACTGGCCCCCGGCTCCATGCATATGTGAAAATGAATTGTTTTATGCTCCTGCTACACCCTTAATTTGTTTTGTTTTCCAATCGGATTTACGGAACTTGAGTTGTTTGGGTATTTGCGCTCAGAACAGTTGACAGTTTTATTGTGATAATCCATTTTATCCTCCTGTGCCCTGCAAACCCCTCACAATAGGCAAAGCCTTGCCAGCGCGATGTGGACATCAAACTGACAGTGGCAGCGCTCCAAAGCCAGCAGCTTGTGTTGGCTCTTTTAAAGCAAGCCATTGAGTCAGCAGTAATGTGCATTAACAAGCGGGCAGGAGGAAAATCTATCGCAAGCTTTCACTTATGAAAACCTAGGACAATTTAATAAGCCTTCCATGAAGTGAGGTGTCTGTTTCATTTGGGACGTCCTCTGCTGAGGATTTAAGAAGAATGCAGTCTTTTTTTTTTTTTTTTTTAATAGGCCTTCCATAAAGTGAGGTGTCTGTTTCCTTTGTGACATTCTCAGCTGAGGATTTAAGAAATGTTAAAGTGATATTAAAGGTTCACTTAAGAAAAAAAAAAAAAAATCCAAACATGTCATACTTACCTGCTCTGTGCAATAGTTTTGCACAGATCAGCTCCGATCTTTTTCTTCTCGGGTTCCCCGGAGGCACTCCTGGCTCCTTCCCCTTGACCAGTGCCCCCATAGCAAGCCACTTGCTATGGGGGCATTGCTGCATGCTTACTCCTGAGCTTTGACTCAACCCTGCCCCCACTCTCTCCTCATTGGCTCACTGGCTGTGATTGCCAGCAGGGGGAGCCAATGGCTCTTGCTGCTGTGTCTTAGCCAATGAGGAGAGAGAGACCCAGGACGGCCAAGACTCCCATGTACATCGCTGGATTGGGAGGGGCTCAGGTGAATATTAGGGAGGGCTCAGCAGCACACAAAAGAATGCATGAAGGTAAAAAACCTTTAGCCTTTACAACCACTTTAATCATAACTTGGGGACCATTAAAGTGGTTCTCAAGATAAAACATATTTTTTTCTTATTGCATTCTTTGCAATAAGATAAAATGTTTTCTGCCCCTTCCTTTGACCCCCCAACACTTACCTAAGTCCCATATCTGTCTGGTGTTGTGCCCAGCTGCAGTTCTTTTCCCCGCCTTTCTCTTTTCACAGGAGGATCAAACAGCAGCGGGCTCACTCCCGAGCCCGGCTTAGTGTGTCGGTCACACATAGCGCAGCTTGGCCAGGACACCTGCTGCCTGCCTGCTCACAGGAATTGACTGATAGCAGCGGGAGCCAATGAGGAATAAGAGAGCCTCTGCTCTCGTGCACATCACTGGATCGAGATCGGGCTCAGGTATGTAATTAGGAGGGAGCTACGGGGAGTGGCATGCAGGTTTTCTTTTTACCTTGCTGCATAGGATGCAATAAGGAAAAAAAAATGTCTGCCTTTACAATCACTTTAAGAGCTGAATGCCTTTGGGGCAGAACTTCAAGTATTTTTCTGTACTTGCAGTTTTTAAGGGGATGAAACCCAGAAATTGTTAATGTATGGGAGAGATGTACTGCATTTTTTTTTTTTATATTGCTTTGACATGAGCTATAATTTTGAGTTAGGTTTTACATGGCTCCTAAAGGCGTCAACTATCCTTGACCCATTCTTGTGCCAATAAACAGACATTCACTTTATTTTACTTTTTTCACAGAAAGATAAAAACATAGAGTAAAAGAAAAAGTAAAACAACAAATTAAAAGTGATATTACAAGATGCACAGCAGAAAAACAAAACCACTAAAGGAACACTAAATTAACAAAACTACCTTAATTACATCTACCCCCCAACACCCCCTCCCAACAAAAAAAAGCACACGCTTTAGGCCCCTTTCACACAGATGTTCCGTATGTCCGTTTTTCATCCATCCATTTTCGGATGAAAATCGGACATACATGTATCCCTATGGGATAGCGGATGTCAGCGGATGAACATCTGCTGACATCCGACGACATCAGTCTCCACTATGGTCCGTTTAGCATGACGGAGGAAAATCCTACTTTTCCATCCGTCTGCGGATCGGATGAAAACGGACAGACGGTCCGTTTTCATCCGATCCCCCCATAGAGGAAAGCGGCGATCCGACCGGTCCGTTTCTGCACAAAGAGACGGACAAGTCATCCGCCGGCTCAGCGGGGATCAACGGAGCGATCTCCGCTGAGCAAGCGGATAATAATGGGGCAGATCATGATGGGATCCGCCCGTGTGAAAGAGCCCTTAATAAAAAAAGTAGAAACTTTCTAGTCCATGACACATACCTCCCAACTTTTTGAGATGGAAACGAGGGATACCTATCAGCAAAAGTATGTAAGCATAGAACACACCTCCTGCCACACCCCCTTAAAGGAGAATTACACACAAAAAATGATCAGTTAAAACCCACAAGTGCTTTTTTTTTTTAACACTACTACGGAAAGTATTCAGACCCCCTAAAATTTTCACTCTTTGTTATATTGCAGACATTTGCTAAAATCATTTAAGTTTTTTCCTCCTTAATGTACACACAGCATCCCATATTGACAGAAAAACACAGAATTGTTGACATTTTTGCAGATTTATTAAAAAAGAAAAACTTAAATATCACATGGTCCTAAGTATTCAGACCCTTTGCTGTGACACTCAAATATTTAACTCAGGTGCTGTCCATTTCTTCTGATCATCCTTGAGATGGTTCTACACCTTCATTTGAGTCCAGCTATGTTTGATTATACTGATTGGTCTTGATTAGGAAAGCCTGTCTATATAAGACCTTACAGCTCACAGTGCATGTCAGAGCAAATGAGAATCATGAGGTCAAAGGAACTGCCTGAAGAGCTCAGAGACAGAATTGTGGCAAGGCACAGATCTGGCCAAGGTTACAAAAAAAAAATTCTGCTGCACTCAAGGTTCCTAAGAGCACAGTGGCATTCATAATCCTTAAATGGAAGACGTTTGAGATGACCAGAACCCTTCCTAGAGCTGGCCGTCCGGCCAAACTGAGCTATCGGGGGAGAAGAGCCTTGGTGAGAGAGGTAAAGAAGAACCCAAAGATCACTGTGGCTGAGCTCCAGAGATGCAGTCAGGAGATAAGAGAAAGTTGTAGAAAATCAACCATCACTGCAGCCCTCCACCAGTCGGGGCTTTATGGCAGAGTGGCCCGACGGAAGTCTCTCCTCAGTGAAAGACACATGAAAGCCCGCATGGAGTTTGCTAAAAAAACACCTGAAGGACTCCAAGATGGTGAGAAATATGATTCTCTGGTCTGATGAGACCAAGATAGAACTTTTTGGCCTTAATTCTAAGCGGTATGTGTGGAGAAAACCAGGCACTGCTCATCACCTGTCCAATACAGTCCCAACAGTGAAGCATGGTGGTGGCAGCATCATGCTGTGGGGGTGTTTTTCAGCTGCAGGGACAGGACGACTGGTTGCAATCGAGGGAAAGATGAATGTGGCCAAGTACAGGGATAACCTGGACGAAAACCTTCTCCAGGGTGCTCAGGACCTCAGACTGGGCCGAAGGTTTACCTTCCAACAAGACAATGACCCTAAGCACACAGCTAAAATAATGAAGGAGTGGCTTCACAACAACTCTGTGACTGTTCTTGATTGGCCCAGCCAGAGTCCTGACTTAAACCCAATTGAGCATCTCTGGAGAGACCTAAAAATGGCCGTCCACCAACGTTTACCATCCAACCTGATAGAACTGGAGAGGATCTGCAAGGAGGAATGGCAGAGGATCCCCAAATCCAGGTGGGAAAAACTTGTTGCATCTTTCCCAAAAAGCCTCATGGCTGTATTAAATCAAAAGGGTGCAAATACTAAATACTGAGAAAAGGGTCTGAATACTTAGGACTATGTGATATTTCAGTTTTTCTTTTTTAATAAATCTGCAAAAATGTCAACAATTCTGTGTTTTTCTGTCAATATGGGGTGCTGTGTGTACATTAAGGAGGAAAAAAATGAACTTAAATGATTTTAGCAAATGGCTGCAATATAACAAAGAGTGAAAAATGTGAGGGGGTCTGAATACTTTCCGTACCCACTGTATTTCTCTTACACTTATAGGTACTCTCAAAGTACAATGCTGTATTTCTGTTCCAAAAATGAATAGTTTCACCACCATCTTGTTACTATTCATTCCTTGAATAGTGCAAATCCTGTATATAGTAGAGGCTCTAAATCTCAGATTCCCTCCTCCTAATTACCTTCTGAAAACCACAGTGGAAAAACAATCTTTTTTTCTGTCTGGAAATACTTGTCTTTTTATTGCTGCCATGGATCACATAGCAGTTAGAGCAAGTAAAAATATCATAATCTCACAAAGTGTTGCAGAGCTTTGCAAAATGTATTTAGAATAATAAAATCTACTGACTCGTATAGAAAAGTAGAAAGGAGTGCATTTTCCCACTACCAAGTGCCAATAACATCCATCTTTACTGAACTTAAAAGCCAAGCTGGGTTTTTTTTTTTTTTCCATTTTGTTGAAAATCTGATTTCTGTGAGATTTTACCTTTTTTGGAGATGTGCATAGAAATTAGTAGGAGAGTTGAAATGAAGATTTTTTTAAAGCAGGACTCCATCTTTTGATATATTTTACATCAGGGATAGGCAACCTCGGCCCTCCAGCTGTGGTGAAACTACAAGTCCCATGAGACATTGCAAGACCTTGACAATCCCAGGCATGACTCATAAAGGCAGAGGCATGATGGGATTTGTAGTTTCACCACAGCTGGAGTGCCGAGGTTGCTTATCCCTGTTTTACATAGTTTGTTTGGGCCAGCTTAGCCCAAAGAAATTATGTCCTACCTAACACGCGAGGACACTTGATGTGCAGTATAAACGGTATGTAGCTGAGGCTACACACAGCACTGTGTTCTGGTTTGGGCTGAGACTTCCTGTCTCACACCCGGAACACAGTAGGGTCTATCACAGCTCAGCCATTCAGAGTAAGATATATATTCTATCAATGACTACAAAGCTTCCTCTGATTGGCTGTGTCAGAGGTTGTGATATCATCAGCCTGCCTCTCTGACTCAGCCAATCAGAGGAAGGTTTGTATTCATTGATAGAATACATCACTTTCTCTGAATGGCTGAGCGCCGCTGTGATAGGTTCTATTGTGTTTCGGGTATGAGACAGGAAGTTCTCGGCTCGAACCCGGAACACAGTGCGGTATGCTGTATGTAGCTGCAGCCAAGCTGGCCCAAACAAACTTTTTAAAGTATATCAAAAGATGGAGTTCAGCTTTAAGGGTGCATTGAAGGCTTGAAGTTGCATCTGGAGACTACAGAAGCTCCATTCAATTATCCCGGACCTCATCTTGTGCCAAATGGAGAAATCAGCTCCTCTTTAAAGTAGAACTTTTTTTTTTCATTTTGAATAGAGTAATGAAAGGTTATTTTTTTTTCTTGCCATCATTTTCCCATTGCAGAGATTTCCCTTTACTTCCTGTCCCTTAGCCAAACAGGAAAAGAGAGGAAATCCCTGTTATTAAGGGAATTTTCTTGGGGACCCCCAGGTCACCAGAACTAGTGTCCCCATTGGAAGATTTCCCCTATATTACTTTTCTGGGGACAACCCAAAATTTGTGGGGTTTTCCTTTACTTTCACTTTCAATAATAATGGTAAACAGGACAAATAGAGAGGGTGAATCTCCTAATGGTGACACAGACCGCAATTAAAACTGACAAGCGTTCTAATCCCTCTACACACTATCCAAAACTATAATATAAAGTCCATCTTATCATACATTGCCACTGTCATCATTTTGGTAGGTTCTCTGATTTTCTTATTCAGAATCTGTAAAAAAATAATAATGGGGCTATGCTTTAAAAAATAACGGCGGTGGTGTAAAAAATAAGGGCTACAATAGATGGCTCCTATGCTACCAATGTCTTTTTCTTTTCTCTGTCTTTACAGTGTTGAGAGTATCAAATTGCTTTGGCATTTCTCAACTAAGGCAAAGAGCTGGCAAGAAGTGGGCAGCACATTCTTAAAGTAAGGCGAAAGCAGCCAAGTGGGGCCTGTGTCAGGGTGGTACACTGTGCATATTGTGTATGCCCACTTCAAGCCTGCTCATTTATCAGTTAAAGTAGACATAAATTCTAACTGGATGACATTTCATTTGCAAACATGTTTAATAAACTGTTGCCATGTGATTTTTTGGTTTTCTTTTTAGAACAGGGGTGCCCAACCTTTTGAAGTGTGAGGGCCATTTAAAGTGGATGTAAACTTGATTCATAAAATTTGAGCTGGGCACATATATTTGTAGTGTTTTCTTATCTCTCTTCAAAGCCCTAAGTCCTGTGGCTATCTCCTTCTCCCTTCTTCTGTTATCAGCATGATAACTTCTAAAAGTTCTCCGTCAACTGAGATAAAACCAGCCTGAGATTTGTGTCAGGGTGGGTGTTATAAATAGATTAGCAGAAAGCTGGTCTATTCACAGCACAGCTCTGCAAGTCTCTGCCTATGTGGAGGGGGGGCTGCCTTTCCTCCAATCAGCTGTCTCACAGTGTATGCAAGAATCCACACCCACAGGTGAATCAGGAAGAGGAAATTCTAATAGGACGTGCACTTTCTAAATAAAATATAAACCCGAAGACAGCAGATATACATGTAAAACTTATGTAGGAGGATTTGTTTCACATCTGTGTATCATCTGAGGCTGTTCACTGCACTGGGTATATGAGAGGGTTTACATCCACTTTAAGTGATTTGGTAACTGGTCGCTGGCCACAATGAAATGAAATGGTTCAGAATTTAGAATTTTTCTATTTCGAATAGCATAATGAGCATTTTCTTCCTGCAGCTGCTGAATGATGGGGGGAGGGAGAGGAGGAGAAGTTTGCTTTCAGCGGTTGCAGGAGGAAAATAGAGAGGTTTGTTTTCTATATATACCAGTCCCGACACCCCTCAGGTCCAAGTGTAAAACAGAATGTGATAAGGAGGCGGCATGGGCCCCCTGAAACATGGGGCGGGGTCACCATTGTGACCATTGTGACCCCTAATGTTTACACACACAGCTCCCAGTTCTCGCTCTGTCACGAGCGATCGCGGGTACCCGGCGCTCCTCGCACCCGCCGGGCACTCGCGTCGGCACCGGGGGTGAGCAGCGGGCGCGCGCACGTGCCTCCGGCGGCGCACGCGTGCCCCTAGTGGCCACAGGGCAAAGCGACGTAACATAACGTCGTTTCGCCCAGCCGAGCCAACCTGCCGCAGTAAAACTGCGGCGGCTGGTCGGCAAGCGGTTAAAGGATAGAATACAAGAAAAGAATACAGTCTCTACAGTCAAACATGGTGGAGGTTCACTGATGTTTTGGGGTTGCTTTGCTGCTTCCGGCACTGGATTTCTTGACTGTCTGCATGGCATTATGAAATCTGAAGACTACCAAAGAATTCTGGGGTGCAATCTAGGGCCCAGTGTCAGAAAGTAGGGTCTCCATCAGAGTTAAAGCAGGACAATGATCCAAAGCACTCTTCAAAAAGCACCCAGAAATGGTTTAAGACAAAGCGCTGGAGAGTACCGAACTGGCCAGCAATGAGTCCAGATCTAAATCCCATAAAGCACTTGCGGAGAGATCTCAGAACAGCAGTTAGGAAAAGAAACCCTTCCAATCCAATAGGTGTAAGAAACTCATTGATAGTTACAGGAAGCCATTGATTTATGCAAGGGGGGGGGGTGCTACCAAATACAGTATTAAATCGAGGGTGCCAATAATTTTGTCCAGTCCATTTTGAAGTTTTGCATGAAATGTGTCAGATTTGGCTTTTTGTTTCTCCACTTTTGTGTGTCATACCAATACAAACAAAATAAATAAACATGAGAATGCCTAAACATTTGTAATTGCAACAATATCTAGGCAAAGTGGTGCATTATCTGACAGAAATGCAGGGGTGCCAATATTTTTGGCCATGACTGTATATGTGTGTGTGTGTGTTCTGGCTCCTGTTACTAGTGCTGCATAGTGTTAGTTTAATTTGCTGGCCCCAAAAATAATAAATAAAGCCACAAATAGTACACATGATGAGAAAATCGGATGAAAAATACCACTTTCTGAGCAATCATCCGACAGTCTGATCGTTAGTACTCATCTTTCAAGAACCGATCACAACAGTTCATGTGAAATTATCCATAGGGCTCATGCATGGAAATTGTCTCATACGATAACAGAACAAACGATTTTCGTTTAATCAGTACAGTATTCGTCTGTAGAAAATCGAGTGACCAAGGCCGGGCATGCTCGGAAATGAAAGAATACATTACATCACCTCGGGAATTTGTATTCTGTCTTAAAATAATTTTTGTAAGTCTAGTAACCTATTGGTTTTCGATATGAGAGTAGCCTGCAAAAAAAAAAAAAAAACGGACAATAATTCGTCCAATATTCCCATTGTGTGTACACTCCCAAGTTGACCATATCTTGCATTGATTGACCAGTTTCTGACCTAGGACCTAGAGGCAACAAGCACCTTTGGCCATCGTTATTTCACAAGGAGATCTTCATATTTGCAACAAGAAACTATTAAAAAGATGGGGCAGACCAATTTTTTTTTTTTTCTTGTATATAAGTTTTCATTAACTTTTCTGGAGGTCTGTAGTTCTCAGAAATGTTTCTGCTACATTAAAACCCCACTGTATTATCCCTCTGTTTCTATATCTGTGGAGCCGATTTTGTTCTTGGAGGTCAGACTATTTCCTTCTCTTTGGGTCATTGAGGACATTACTTGGCAAGTAAGAATTTGTCACAGCCGGGGCGTACAATGGGAAGGAACAGTGTGACTGAGGATATCCATAAAGATCCATCTGTCATGGTGTCACTCAGGGTGCATAAGGTCATTGTGAAGGACAAAGCTCTGCGGAAACTCTTGGAATTCATAAGTTCTTAAGGATGGTTCAGTTGCTGGAGGCTTCAAACAATTGTGTCGTAAACGGGGAAGACCTTAGCAAAGAACTTAATGATGACACAGCAATAAGCTGGTAAATTGAACAATTTTGTAACATTTTTTAAATTTTTCCTGGGGTGCTGCTGCCTTTTCTTTAACAATATATTATTAAATATGGCAAGAGATTATAGCAACCAGAAAATAATTTGAAACAAGAGTAACGAACTGATACTGTACCTGTATTTTAAAAGGAACATATAGACTATAAGAATATAGAATATATGATGATTTTAGAGAATTTTTTATATATGTATATATAATAAGGACAATATCTGATCAGTATCCTTGTTCTTTTGAATTTTATCTTTAACCACTTCCATACAGGGCTTTTTATACCACTTCCATACCGGGCCTATTCTGGCACTTCTCTCCTACATGTACAAATCATCATTATTTTGCTAGAAAACTACTCAGAACCCCCAAACATTATATATATATATATTTTTTTTAGCAGACACTCTAGGGAATAAAATGGCGGTCGTTGCAACTTTTTATCTTGTACGGTATTTGCGCAATAATTTTTCAAACGCCTTTTTTGGAGGAAAAAAATGGTTTCATGAATTAAAAAATAACAAAACAGTAAAGTTAGCCCAATTTTTTTGTAAAATATGAAAGCTTATGTTACGCCGAGTAAAAAGATACCTAACATGTCACGCTTTAAAATTGCGCACTCTCATGGAATGGCGCCAAACTTCGGTACTTAAAAATCTCCATAGGCAACGCTTTGAAATTTTTTACAGGTTACCAGGTTAGAGTTACAGAGGAGGTCTAGTGCTATAATTGTTGCACGCGCTCTAACGCATGCGGCGATACCTCACATGTGTGGTTTGAACGGCGTTTACATATGCAGGCGGGACTTACGTGTGTGTTCGCTTCTAAGCGCGAGCTATTGGGGACGGGCGTTTAAAAAAAAATATATATATTTTTATTTTTTTTATTTTACTTATTTTTTCTTATTTTTACTTTTTTTTTACACTTTTTTTTTTTTGATCAATTTTATTCCTATTACAAGGAATGTAAACATCCCTTGTAATAGGAATGTGTGAGACAGGTCCTCTTTATGGAGAGATGCGGGGTCAATAAGACGCCACATCTCTCCTCCAGGCTGGAAAGCATGATATCGTGAAAAAAAATTCACTGATCTCATACTTACAGCCGCAATGGCGGCTTTGTTTACATTTGAGGACCCGGGCGTGACGTCATCACATCGCGCCCGGGCCTCCGACGATCATAGAGATGACTGGTGACCATCTGGTCACCAGTCATCTCTATGCTCGTCACGTGACCCACCACCGGCGCCGACGATTCTCTCCGGGTCCCCGATGGCACGGGAGAGCCCGGAGAAGCACCGGATGGTGGCGGGAGGGGGGGTGTCCCCTCCCGCCGCCTATAAGAACGATCAAGTGGTGGAACTGCTGCTATGATCATTCTTATGGTGCGCAGGATCGCCGGCTGAAAAAAAGGATATCTGAATGATGCCTCTAGCTGCAGGCATCATTCAGATATCCCACCTCAAACCCAGGACGTCATATGACGCCCACCCGGAGGGAGAGAGGGTTCCTGCCGGCGTCATTTTAGAATGGCCCGGTATGGAAGGGGTTAAAGGGGCCATAGACTTCAGATGACTGTTGAAACTACAGACAACGTTGCATATTCAGAATGATATACCGTATATACTCGAGTATAAGCCGACCCGAATATAAGCGGAGGCACCTAATTTTACCACAAATAACTGGGAAAACGTATTGACTTGAGTATAAGCCTAGGCTTTCCATCTGCATGCCTCACTGTGTCCATGTGCATGCCTCCCTGTGCCCATGCCTCCCTGTGCCCATGCCTCCCTGTGCCCATGCCTCCCTGTGCCCATGCCTCACTGTGCCCATGCCTCACGTTGTCCATGCCTCACGTTGTCCATGCCTCACTGTGTCCATGCCTCACTGTGCCCATGACTAGACTTGCGTTTAACATGGGAGTATATGGAAGGGGTGCTCGGCTTTGAAAAATCCGTGGGCCTTAGGTCCCCAGACAGAAAACTTTGAACACTTGTAGAGGAGAACTGGGGCTGAATGTGTGCCAAGTTTCGGGTCCAGGGGACCTACGGCCGGGTCCCCAAAGTTACCGGAGAAATTACCGTTTAACATGGGAGTCTATTGAAGGGATGCCCGGCCGTAGGTTCCCCGGACAACAAACTTTGCACACTTGTAGAGGAAGAGTGGGGCTACATGTGTGCCAAGATTGGGGTCCAGGGGACCTATGGCCGGCCGGTACCTCGTCCCCAAAGTCTGGGAGATCAGGCGCAAAAAGGTGACTCGAGTATAAGCCGAGGGGGGCATTTTCAGCACAAAAAAGTGCTGAAAAACTCGGCTTATACTCGAGTATATACGGTAGTTATACTATGGAGGTGGAAATGGTAGTGGAAAGACTGTGGCTGCAGTACAAAATGATTGTTTCATATCTATGACCAGCACTACAAGCTGGACAATGCTGGATCCCCTTGGATCCACTATGCTTAAAGTGTTACTAAACCCAGGACCCTGCATTTCTGATCTCCCACAGTACACAGAACATGGAAATTCAATTATTTTAGTAAATATAAACTGTTAAATACCTTGTCTCATCAGCAGTATATAGTAGTTGTGTGATTTCTGACAGTGTCTGCTTAAAGCTTGTAGGAGGAGTTCATTCTCCTCTGACTGTCCTATGAGGCTTCAGGACCCCTGACCCTCTGCTGGACAGTGCTGATTGTCCCAGTGCTGATCACATGCACCCTTCCAAGAAAAAAAAATACTCTAGCAATTCACACCAAACTGAGCATGTGCTCCAAAGGCTCTATCTTATCGGGAGATGGATTGGGGACTGTGGAAGGAGGGGAGGATCAGAGAAGTCAGGATCAAACAGCCTTTTTATAAAATGAGGAGGATTAACTCCTTAGGTTCCTCAGTGAGTATAACAAGCATGCTTTACTGCATATACAGACTGATTTACTGTTGTGGGGTTAGTAACACTTTAAAGCTCAACTCTATATACTTTAGATGGATTGTGATGGATTTAGAACCTAGGTCAGGTTATTGTTGCTTTTCGTGTCCCCACTAAGAAGATCACTTCTTACCTACTTTCGTAGTGGCGCACATTTGTCATCATCAGGTCAAGTGTGAGGGAATGTCATTGAGTGGAACATACAGTGGGTAGTAAAATAAACTTGACAGAGGTTCTTACAATTTTCCACACTGAAAAAAATGTTTTTTTTTTTATTGCTGCTTGTGTCTTTTTTGGAGGGCTTTTTAACTACCAGTTCAGTTCTTTGTTGCCCATGACCACCAATCAGACTCAACTGTCCATTAAAAAACGACAGCTGGAGGGACGTTTGCAACATTGATTGGTGGCTATGGGGCAACGCAGAACTTTTCTAACCTAAAACGTATCTATACCCAAAACTATAACCATCATCACCACAACAAACAGTAGTGGGAAATCCAAAATGTTACAGTGGTCAACGCAATAAGACAATGGGAAATCTTCCAGTGTGAACACCTGTTTCGTGACCAATGTTTAAGAGAGGCTTTAATCTCACTTTAGACACTTTCTTACCACTCAATTCTTGTTGTGTCTTCGGGCCAGGAAGCAAATGGAAATCTCCGTAGCGGTGTACAGTGAATAGCAAAATAAAAAAAAATGAAAACAAAAAAAACCTGATGGGTGTTAATCATTTACTATTCTATGCAAAGCTATAAAGACACTTTTGGCTATACGTACACTTTTAAAGAGGAACTCCCAACCGTCCTTTCTCTCTTTCCCCTTGGGTTAACTTTGTCTGCTGAGTAAAGCTGAAATAACATAATCACCTGACCAGCAATTCCAGTGCTGCCCTCAGGGCTGCTGATAGGGGGGCCCCGGGCACACAGGGGGGCCCAAACAGCAGAGGGTATCAGTGCGGTCGGACAGAGGGGCCATTACAGGATGCCCTGTGCGGCTCTCTGCAGCAGCTGAAAACTGGTTTCTCTCCCTCCCGCCGACTTTCAGCTGCTGCAGGGAGAGACACAGCTGCCAGCTTCCCTGTCCCGTTAAAAAAAAAGTAACAGATTGTAACCCTGTATTGTTTTAATCCCTTGTAAAACTCAATAAAATTCTGGGGAAATTTTTATTTTATTTTTTAATATATAATTTGAAAAAATTGTAAAATAAAACAATTTTAAAACTATAAAATGTTTTTGTTCAAAATGTAAAAAAAACTGTTAAAAAAAGGGCTAATTCACACAGCTTCTCTGTTATCTTTGTGTCTGCCAAGAATTATTTTAGTATATTTTTAGTGAAAATGTTGTTTTGATATATTTAAGGGGGGCCCTGCCAGGTAGGCTATACGGGGCCCCATGATTTCTAATAGCAGCCCTGGCTGCCCTGCTGGCTGTAATCCACCAAAAGACACTGCATTTTGGGTCCTGTACCATCCTCATTATCTTTGCTGATATCATCATTCCAGCTGTCTCTTCTGGAGCCCTGTACACACGATCGGATATCCTATGGATTTTCGTCCGATGGATTCTTTTCATCAGACAAACCGATCGTGTATGGGACCCATCGGTCTTTTTTCCATCGGTTTTTAAAAATAGAACATGCTTTAAATTTTTCCGATGGATAAAAAACCGATCGAAAACTCTGATCGTCTATGGGCAATTCCATCGGATCAAAAACCCACGAATGCTCAGAATCAAGTCGACGCATGCTCAGAAGCATTGAACTTCATTTTTCTCGGCTCATCGGAGTGTTTTACGTCACCGTGTTTGGAACGGTCGGTTTTTTGACTGATGGTGTGTGGGCAAGACTGATGGAAAACAGTTTCATCGGATATCTGATGGACAAATCCATCGGACGAAAATCCATAGGATATCCGATCGTGTGTACAGGGCTTTAGTCTTAGGAGCGGCAACCCGATGATGCTCCACTGCATAGGCATGTGTTCTACATAGCCTAAAGCCTTCTGGGACACATGATGTGGGGAATCCCAGAAGGTTTCAGGTGGGGAGGCATCATTCTTGCCTAGTTGAGAAAGGCAGGTGTGCAGGCTGTTCTCAGCAGAAAAGGGTATCCTCTAAAAAAAGCGGCGAGCGGGGTAGAAAACTACAATAAAGAAGTAAAAAGTGAGTGAGGGCTTACTTTTAGGTCAAGTTACAAATTGGGCTGTCTGTGTAAATATGCAATGTATAAATCCATCCTATGCAAAAATCAAATGTCAACATATGGAAAAATGGCAAAGCTTAGCTTTATGAACTTCCAATTAAAATGTCAAGAGTTTAAAATGGTATCTGGGGGCAAGGGTTGCATATTTGGAAACCTTATTCTCCCAACTACAAAGCCAGTCACTCAGTGTTTCCATTGATTATTTGTCGAACATGATGGCCAGACAAAGCAATGACAGCATCCTGATTATCAACTGCTGGCCATGAAAAATGAGTAAAAGTGTGATCTGAGGATTTTTAAAACATACTAATGGTTCTTCATCGCTGACAGTGATGTATTATTTCACAGGGAACTGGGAGGGAAGAGGGTAATTCTTGAGGCAAGGCTCCTGATAAGACGACTGTTCGGCTCCATGCACACTGGCTTAAAAAACGTTGCTGCTACAGGAGTTTTGTGTTCTGCCTGTAGAAGCTGCTCAATGTTATCTTATGTGTTCCTGCACATTAGGGTGATTACAGGCATATTTTGCGCTCAACGTTTAGAGGCAGGAAAAAAACCTTCTGGTTCGTTTTTCTAATTGGAGCTTACTGCCAGAAAAAACGTAAAACTCTCCTAAACTCATCTAAACTTTGTACAGAAAATACTTTATGTGAGCGTTTTTACTACCAAGAGATCAGCCTTTTTTTAAGTCCAGTTTGCATGGAGCCGTAGGTGCTAACAAGTTATATTTGATTCCTGGTGACCCTACTGGCTGTCGGTCTCCCCTTTTTTAAACCTACTATAGTTTCTTTTTATCTATGTTGTAATTTAAGTCATCCATTTTTTTTTCTTTAGGATTTTAGGTGATCATTAGCAATTCGGATTTATAAGCTAAAATCAGATTGGTTACCATGGCTTTTGTACATCATCATAGCTGATTGTTCTTCTTTTACTCAATAAGCCCATATTCGGCATATAGAATTTGTATTTACCTGCCGTTGGTATCTGTAGCCTAATCTTCCAGTCAACCTGTGGCAAGACTCTGAACAGTTTGATTTTAAAAATAAAGGACCACAATGGATAATTCACACACTAAATTATTATATAAAATATTTCAGAATTGGATGGTGTAAATCAGTGTTTCCCAACTCCAGTCCTCAAGGCGCCCCAACAGGCCATGTTTTCAGGCTCTCCATTATTTTGCACAGGTGATTTGATCAGTTTCACTGCCTTAGTAATTACCACAACTTTTTCATCTGAGGGAAATCCAAAAAACATGACCTTTCGGGGCACACCCCACCCCCCCCCCCCCCCCCGGAAAACGCAATTTTGTTGCGAAGCGACGTAGGGCGGAGCGGCGCACCAACGTCACCACCCACCACTACCCAGCAGGGACGGGTTTGCCTGTGTGTGTCCGGCCGGCACCACAGTCTTAAGGCTGAACATTCATCTTTTAATTGTAAGTGTGATTCTTTCTTTTAATAAACAAACCATACTGTTTTACACTATGCAAGTTTTACATTTCTTGCATGGTCTGGCTTATGAGTCCATTGAACTGTAGTGCTGTATGCTGCCTCGGGACTGCATCTCCTTTGGGGTCATCTGGATGAGATTGTTCCTATTATACAAGCTTCTCCTGATCCTCTGTAGTGGGGGGTCATGGAGTTCTGTTAAGCGGCTATTACCTTACTTGGTGGTGGATTCCATTTGTCTCCTTCAATAAGAAGACTTCATCACGGAAGTTTTGTCTTTCACTATAGACTGTTTCATTTGCACGGGTGTTTATTTTTGTGTCACAACTCTGAACCCAGTGTTTTGATCACCCCATGGACTTTTAACCCTTTCCCAGGGTTCACTGAATAATTGTAATTTATTTACAGACAACATTTGTGTTATTTGGAGCATTTATCTATTTCATTGTGCACTGTTTTTTGTCACATTGGGCATCATATGCTTTAGGACTTTAAATTTTAGGTCACAAATATTGTTCACGATTGTGTATGTATGCCATTCACATTGTTCCCAAGGTTCTTTCACTTGGTTGTGATACCCATTTCTAGGGTTAGCGCAACCACATATTTTTTCATTTTTTTTCACTGTTTTGCTCGCAGAAGGTTTGCTGCTTCCCTTTTATTTACCAACGTAATCATTGTGAGATCTCATTCTATTGCTCTTAGCGCAGTTTCTCCCCCCCTTTTTTTCACTTGGAGTTGAGAAACACTGGTGTAAGGGGCAGCACTGGAAGATCAAACAGTAAGGAATACCTCATGTACATAGACACTTAGCAGCTCCTGTGTGCTGAGGCGTAAAACCCCTGGCACTCTCTGGCACCTGGTGAGCTGCAGGTGCAGCGTACAGACACCAATACAATTGAATGGTTGTACAGAGCCATGCTCGGGTAGATGGTGATGGCATCTTCATCAGCATTTCCCCATGCATGTGCATACGGTGCTTCTTCCTAAATGCACCACTTTCATGAAGTGCTGTATACACGTATGTACCGGTAATTGCCAATACAAAAGCCATCAGCCTCTTCCCAAGCACAAGTTTAAACCAATATTCCCAATGCACATGTTCCTGTAAATGTAAGCGGGAGCTATAGCAACCAATGACTGTAAACTGAAGACATTCAAAGCAAGAAGTATGTCACCAGCACACCCAGGATCTCCAGAATGGGTCCAAAGCTTTTTTCACCAATAATGACATAGTTAGCGGGGGTCACATAACTAGTTACGTGACCCCTGGCTCACTATGATATGATCTCTGAATAAAACTTTGCACCCATTCTGGAGATCCATGATGTGCTGGTGACATACCGTATATACTCGAGTATAAGCCGAGTTTTTCAGCATTTTTTTTGTGCTGAAAATGCCCCCTTGGCTTATACTCGAGTTACCTTTTTGCAAATGATCTCCCGGACTTTGGGGTAGGACCCGGTACCAGCCGGGACACATATAGCCTCACTCTTCTTCTATAAGTGTGCAAAGTTTGTTGTCTGGGGGACCTACGGCCGGGGAGCACCGATTTTTTTAAAGCTGGGCACCCCTTCCATAGACTCCCATGTTAAACGTAAGTCTAGTCATGGACACAGTGAGGCATGGACACAGTGAGGCATGGACACAGTGAGGCATGGACACAGTGAGGCATGCACATGGACACAGTGAGGCAAAGTGAGGCACAGTGAGGCATGCAGATGGACACCCTAGGCTTATACTCGAGTCAATACGTTTTCCCAGTTGTTTTGTGGTAAAATTACTGTATTTATTGGTGTAGAACACTCACTTTTTTACCCTGAAAATAGAGAGTAAACTGTGCCTGTGTGTTATACGCAGGGGGCTGTGGAAAAAAAAAATTCCTGAAACTTCCCTCTTAAAGTTAGAGTGCGTGTTATACGCCTGTGCGTGTTATACGCCGATAAATACGGTAGGTGCCTCGGCTTATATTCGGGTCAGCTTATACTCGAGTATATACGGTACTTCTTGTGTTTCCTATGTATGGGCACGTACAGCCATGCACTTGTATTGGCGGCTGTATGTGGCATGTGTGGTTTCCAAGATCCAAATGCTGGGGTATTTATAGCTCAGCACACATGAGCTGGTAAGCGTCCATGTGCATGAGGTCTAATAACTGTGACAGCTGGAGACTGCAGAGGATTGTGTACTAATAAACCTCATGTGATTACATGCCATGGTGATCACATGTTTAGGAACCACTCTGACTGGCTCCTGACCCTCAGTTGAGACTTTTGAACTGGATGTTGTAGGCTTTTTTTGTCAGCCCAAAGTTAGATCAGCTGTTTCCAAGAAAATAAATATGCCTGAATATAAACTTTTCGGCACATATAAAAAAAAGTCTTACTGTGCACAACGTGATTAAAAGATGACATGTTAAATTTCAGGGCCCTTTTAAAGCACAAAGGGGTTAATTTACCAAGAGATAAATACCATTTTTGAGTTAAAATAACTCATGCGGTATTTATCTCAAAAGTAGTCAATTCACTAAAAAACCTTCGTTATTTACCAAATGTGTTAAATATTTATGTTTTGCGATATTTAGCACTTAAATTTTGCGTTATTTTTGGCTTTGTTTTTTTTCCCAATTTTTTTTTTGCAGGTAAACACTGCACCAGAAGCCACACAGCAATATTGTGAAACTATGAAAACATTCAAGGGTGATTTCATTCACAAAAACGATCTCCCTCTCATTCCTGAGCTCAGAGGAGAACATTTTCACACTGATAAATTGTATGCTTTTAACCTACTGGTCAGTGCAGAGTTCCTCTAATTGTTATTTTGTATGTTTCTAAAATACCGCCAGAAAACATCAGGTGATAAATAACAATTTATTTTTTAGTGAATTTAATCTCATCTTTTTTTGCTGTATTTATCTCAGTATTTTGTGAAAACAAAGTGAAGCGCTAAATTTCATAAAACAATGCGACAGTGTTACATTGAAAATATTTGTATGTAAGTATCTGATATGTGGACACAATAACAAACTTAAAGGGACACTAAAGGTCCTATGCATTAAGGTGAAAAAACATCCAACAATACCGGCCCCCCCAGCCCTACCGTTTTACTTATCTGAGCCTGTTCACCTGTTGCGCTCGCCTCCGACGTCCTCTTTGCTGCTCAGCCTGGTCGTTGATTGGTTAGAGTGGATGGATTGAAAGCAGCGCAGCCATTGGCTCATGCTGCTGTCAATCACAACCAATGATGCGGCTGCGTCGGGGGGTGGGGCCGAGTGATACAGTGAGCCGCTATGGCCGTTGGCTGTATCACAGGAGCGCACCCGCAAGAACTCACCACTATGCGAGCTTGCTACAATGCAGGTGTTCAGTTCTTGCGGGCAGGTGCCGAGACAGCCGCCGAGGGACCCCAGAAGACCAGGTTCAGGGCCACTCTGTTCAAAACGAGCTGCACAGTGGAGGTAAGTATATGTTATTTTAAAAAAAAAATTCTCTTTACAACCCCTTTAATACGAGCTCGATTGACCCACTGCCGCTGGCAAAAGGGTCCACCTGGTCTGGTAAGAGTATATATTTATATCTCTTAGATAGAAGAATATCCAGTTTTGACAGATCTACGGACAGTTTTATCTTAATTTTACCATATCAGGATTATCCTTACAGAAGTCAACTACTTGGTGGACATTCACCTAGGGAAAATAAACCATATTGGTGTTCCTATTTGGTTATTCACTTTTCTTGGACTATACCTCCATTTGAATTTTTGTACACGTTGTTATTGTGTCCACATATCAGATGCTTACATACAAATATTTTCAATGTAACACTGTCACATTGTTTTATGAAATTTAGCGCTTCACTTTTTCACATATATTTTGGACTTTGTTCAATTCAGTGCTTCACATTGGTCTAGCGCAGTAATTTCCCCAACTATCTCACTATTTTAACAAATATGCGGTATTTACCTCACATTTGATATTTTACTTTGGTAAATTGACTCTTTTAATTTTTTATGCAATATTTTTTGAAACGCGACCTTCATAACGCATGCGGTAACCTTTAGTGAATTGACCCAAATGTGGTTCCTACCTCAAAAACCAACCGACCGTAGAACCAACACTGGGGCATCTTTAGTTTTCCAAACTATACCAGGGGCCCTTTAAATACATTGCAAAGCAAGTTAGGGGTTACTCATTATTATTCTGATGAAAAGATGGCTTTCCTGAAAATGCACTCTACACGCTTCAATTATGGTAAGCAAAGGCTGGCTTCCTCTCTGCCTTTGTAATGTTCAACATATGTGACATTGGTGGTTCATTTCTTAAAAGCTGGAGAGCAAGAAGTGTTTATAAGCAGGGATATACTATTTTTATATACTGTAGCATGGACCTTTTCCCAGACATTTGTGTACGTTGCACGCAGTGGAGTTGTTTGTCAGCGCCTTGTTTCTGCTACCACAGCTTAATGAGACTCCAGCTAGCAGAGCCTTGGTGTAACATTTGGGTGGTTTTCATACAATATCTAACGAGCAACTTTGTTGGTGGTCTGCGGTATGGTGCCGGTATAATCATGCCATCTTAAGAAGTTTATCACATATGAAAGGAAGAAACAGGGGTGCACAGTGTTGTTTTCTGTGGTGGGAAGAGAGATGCAAAGACCACACAAGTTGCACATGATAATACAGTGGAACCACATATGGGACATCAGATCTAAAAATGCTCTACTGCCTATAGTTCCCGACCATCCTTCATTTGGAGGGACTGTCCCTCTTTTGAAACCTAATGCCTCTGTCCAAATTTCCTCCTCAGTTGTCTCTCTTTTCAGCCTGATGTATATTAACATATTTTAACTATCAAGATTGTTATACTGCACAAAGCCTTTTATCCAACCTTTATATTATTGCATTTATAATTGTTAAAGATGAATTCCAGGTATGTTTATTTTTTACATAGTGACATTGGTCCAACTTGTACCAAATTAAGTATTCATATTCTATTCCTGGAGAGTCCCTGTGGAAATGGAGAATTACTATAGTAGCTGCCACTACTACAGTGATCCTCACTATCTTTTACCCTTTGTCGAGTGCCTGCTCTGCAGAATAGTAAGCACGGGGAGTCGCCTGCTCAGTATTGGTGCCATTCAGAGAGCACCTTGTATTTTTCTTTATCAATACAAGATGTTCTCTGCAGGGCTGCTGTTAGAAGTCACAGGGGCCCATACAGCCTACCTGGCAGGGCCCCCCTGGCCGAAAGTGACTGAGGACATAGATTCATCAGTCCCTTTCTCTAAAGCCTCACACTGATCCGACACGAAAGTCGTATGACTTCTGATCCAACTTTGCCTTGCGACTTCGTGTCCAACTTCCATACGACTTCAATGAACGGGATCGACTTTGATACGACTCTAAGATAATTGCAACTTGTCCTTTGGCCAATCAAAACAATTCCTTTAAAATGAAGAAAATAGCTGCACACCAACATAACGAAAGTCCATTTATTGAGTGATATTAAAAATGCATGACACACATCACAGGTACATCAGCTGGTAACAGTGGTTGACGCGTTCCACACAACTGTGCTTACTCATGAGTAAGCACAGTTGTGTGAAACGCGTCAACCTCTGTTACCAGCTGATGTACCTGTGATGTGTGTCATGCACTTTTAATATCACTCAATAAATGGACTTTCATTATGCTGGAGTGCAGCCATTTTCTTCATTTTGGCTGATTACGGCAGGTGAGCCGAGGCATGCACCCGCATGAGGAGTCCCACCCCACCTAACCACACCTGGAGCTACTCACCTGGAGCAGTGTCTTTCCTTGCTCTTCAAAACAATTCCGCTGCTTCTGGTATGGGGGAAACCTAAAGCTGAATTTATCAGAAAAAAAAAACCTCCCACAGATCCATACCAAGCTCTTTGAATCTGGTATGGATCTTGAGGGGGAACCCCACACCAAAATTAAAAAAAAAATGGTGTGGGGTCCCCCCCAAGATCTTCAGAACACAAGTCACATGCCACAAGTCGGACCAGTTAAGATGATGATCCCAAATTCCATTCATATCAAATTTGTGCCCTCAGCAGCTCCCAGCAGGAAAGGAGAGGAGGAAAAATGGCAGCACTGTGGGGAAAAGAGGCACACATGGGTCCCAGATAGCAGGAGGAAGGGGACGCAGATACTAGAAATAATCCTCCAGCAGTGCAGCCAGAAGAAAAGAAAAAGATATGTGGAAAATTAAAGACTGAACTAAATTTGCTGGAGTGGTGTGATACAGACAGTTGGTTTAGATCCTATTTCAGGCACTTAGACAAACTAGGCCTATTCAGTGACCCCTGTTACCCCCTGTTACCCCCTGTTACCCATGAAGGATAACTTGCTAAATAAACTTCATAGCAGTAATGCATATCATTCCTATGCATAAAATAGGTTGTGTAGTGATTCAAAGCAAATTGGCTGCACTTTGGTGGCTGTAGTTAGGTGACTCACCCACCGTGAAATAAAAGAAAATGAGGATAAAAAGAAATTGCCATTATCATTACTCTACATTCTCAAATTCTCTTAAAACAAAATGACCTTTTTTTTTTTTTTTTTTTTTTTACTGTGTTCGGGCAATTCAAGTAATTGTACGATCTTGATTGTTTCTATAAAGCGTCATTGTGGATTGTGCCCTCTCCAAACACCACAATGTGAGTCAAAGCAAATTGCTTTTTGGAACCGGTTGTGTAATCACCAAAAGGAGTTTATTTAGTCTGAACACAAAGGCAGCATTGTCTGGCATCCCCATAAACTGGTGCGGCAGACGTTTCCAAGGAAAAGGGGTCAAGAACCACACAGACTGTGGAAGGAAATCTGATTTCTCAAAAAAAAATTATGTTAAGAGCCTACAAAAGTAAAGACTAAGCAGTTTTCCAATTTTCTTTCTACACGAAACGCTTGTGCATTTTAACATTTTGGCATATTTAAAATGAATGTCATGCCAAAAATGTTGTTTCTAGTTTTGGATAGAGTAGTAAAGGGTTAGAACCCTTGTTGAGGTTTTGCTGCTGTCGGTGGCTCCATTGGAGAGATTTACCTTCACTTCTGTGCTGCTGACAATGGTGTTACCAGACAGGGACTGGAGGATTTTTTTTTTAAAGAGGAACTTTACCCTTGCCCACAAAAATCCTCCTAATATGCCACTTACCTTTGTCATCTTTCTATGCTGCATTAATATACTTACAGCCCTAGCTGATCCACCATTGTCCTCTTCTCCTGTACCACTCTCTTCCTACAAGTCCTGCCATTTTCCTTTTGTCTGTCATTAAGGGGGGTGACTGTCTTCCGTCCTCCTCTTTAGTCTTTCAGATGAGGGGTTGGAGGGGTGGTAAAAACTGGTGATTGAGTCACGGTTTTGTTGCCCACCAGAACTGTAAAAATAACAGCCAGCCAGGGCTGTTTATACACAGTTGCTTTGCTTCACAGTTGTGGCATTTTAACTCGCAGTGAAAAGTTTGACCAGTGGCACTGCTTGTCAAACTTGGCCATTGAGCTCAACGGGGTCGCACCACAGCTACGTGCGATGCACGTGATTGCGGAGCTGTAGTGCAGCATTATAGTTTTAAATCGGGTGGTGAGGAGACACTATAACAAATTCTCTCTAAAAAGTGATCTGAATGCAGAACGCTCTTCAGAGGGCACCCACTCTACCGTATTCTCAATCCCTCATCTCTTCCTACATTATCGGAAGCCAGGTGTCCCTTCTGGGTTCTTGCATCCGGTCCCCCGATGATGCTCTCTGTGCATGCACAGCTGTCCTAGATTGCCCCGAAGCCTCCTGGGATGCATGACATGGGTACCTTAGAAGGCTGCGAGTAAGGCAAAGGTGCTGGCTACCTTATTAAAAGAAAAAAATTGTTGCAATTGTGTGACAGGAGGTGGGTGGAAGCAATATTATGCAAGTAAAGGTCTGCTTTAACAGAGACATACCGTATATACTCGAGTATAAGCCGACCCGAATATAAGCTGAGGCACCTAATTTTACCACAAAAAAATGGGAAAACTTATTGACTCGAGTATAAGCCTAGGGTGTCCATTAGGGATGAGCTTCGTGTTCGAGTCGAACATACGTTCGACTCGAACATTGGCTGTTCGATCGTTCGACGAAGATCGAACGATTTGGGCCGTTCGCGCCAAATTCGAGTGACGCGAACGGCCCACAATGCACTACGCCATCGCAGTGTCATCCAGGCGCTGTGATTGGCCAAGCATGCACTGTGACCCCGCATGCTTGGCCAATCACAGCGCCGGCAGCGAGGAGAGCAATGATTGGCCACAGGCAGGATGCCTGTGGCCAATTATTGCTGAGGGTGTTTAGTACACGCCCCACACTATAAAAGGCCGCCAGCACGGCGGCCTAGTGTAGTGTGTTCCGGAGCAGGGATAGAGTAGCATAGGCAGGGACAGTGACTGTTATTTCTTTCTTGCTTAACCTGGATTCCTTTAGTTTAGGGAAAGAGAAGGATAGGTAGGGAGAGTGTCAGTGTGTTTTGTGCTTCTGCTATAGTGTGCTTAAAAAAAACATTTATTCTAGGGACAGAAAACTCTAGGTAGGGACAGTGTCAGTTTCTTTCACTCTGCAAGTCCTTGTTTCCAGGGACCTGTAAGGACAGTGAGTTAATTGTCCTTGTGCTATATTGTGCTTAAAAAAAACATTTATTCTAGGGACAGAAAACTCTAGGTAGGGACAGTGTCAGTTTCTTTCACTCTGCAAGTCCTTGTTTCCAGGGACCTGTAAGGACAGTGAGTTAATTGTCCTTGTGCTATATTGTGATTAAAAAAAACATTTATTCTAGGGACAGAAAACTCTAGGTAGGGACAGTGTCAGTTTCTTTCACTCTGCAAGTCCTTGTTTCCAGGGACCTGTAAGGACAGTGAGTTAATTTTCCTTGTGCTATATTGTGATTAAAAAAAACATTTATTCTAGGGACAGAAAACTCTAGGTAGGGACAGTGTCAGTTTCTTTCACTCTGCAAGTCCTTGTTTCCAGGGACCTGTAAGGACAGTGAGTTAATTGTCCTTGTGCTATATTGTGCTTAAAAAAAACATTTATTCTAGGGACAGAAAACTCTAGGTAGGGACAGTGTCAGTTTCTTTCACTCTGCAAGTCCTTGTTTCCAGGGACCTGTAAGGACAGTGAGTTAATTGTCCTTGTGCTATATTGTGATTAAAAAAAACATTTATTCTAGGGACAGAAAACTCTAGGTAGGGACAGTGTCAGTTTCTTTCACTCTGCAAGTCCTTGTTTCCAGGGACCTGTAAGGACAGTGAGTTAATTTTCCTTGTGCTATATTGTGATTAAAAAAAACATTTATTCTAGGGACAGAAAACTCTAGGTAGGGACAGTGTCAGTTTCTTTCACTCTGCAAGTCCTTGTTTCCAGGGACCTGTAAGGACAGTGAGTTAATTGTCCTTGTGCTATATTGTGCTTAAAAAAAACATTTATTCTAGGGACAGAAAACTCTAGGTAGGGACAGTGTCAGTTTCTTTCACTCTGCAAGTCCTTGTTTCCAGGGACCTGTAAGGACAGTGAGTTAATTTTCCTTGTGCTATATTGTGATTAAAAAAAACATTTATTCTAGGGACAGAAAACTCTAGGTAGGGACAGTGTCAGTTTCTTTCACTCTGCAAGTCCTTGTTTCCAGGGACCTGTAAGGACAGTGAGTTAATTTTCCTTGTGCTATATTGTGATTAAAAAAAACATTTTTTCTAGGGACAGAAAACTGTAGGTAGGGAGAGTGTTTTTTTTCTTTCACTCTGCAAGTCCTTGTTTCCAGGGACCTGTAAGGACAGTGAGTTAATTGTCCTTGTGCTATATTGTGCTTAAAAAAAACATTTATTCTAGGGACAGAAAACTCTAGGTAGGGACAGTGTCAGTTTCTTTCACTCTGCAAGTCCTTGTTTCCAGGGACCTGTAAGGACAGTGAGTTAATTTTCCTTGTGCTATATTGTGATTAAAAAAAACATTTATTCTAGGGACAGAAAACTCTAGGTAGGGACAGTGTCAGTTTCTTTCACTCTGCAAGTCCTTGTTTCCAGGGACCTGTAAGGACAGTGAGTTAATTTTCCTTGTGCTATATTGTGATTAAAAAAAACATTTTTTCTAGGGACAGAAAACTGTAGGTAGGGAGAGTGTTTTTTTTCTTTCACTCTGCAAGTCCTTGTTTCCAGGGACCTGTAAGGACAGTGAGTTAATTGTCCTTGTGCTATATTGTGCTTAAAAAAAACATTTTTTCTAGGGACAGAAAACTCTAGGTAGGGAGAGTGTTTTTTTTTTTTCACTCTGCAAGTCCTTGTTTCCAGGGACCTGTAAGGACAGTGAGTTAATTGTCCTTGTGCTATATTGTGCTTAAAAAAAACATTTATTCTAGGGACAGAAAACTCTAGGTAGGGACAGTGTCAGTTTCTTTCACTCTGCAAGTCCTTGTTTCCAGGGACCTGTAAGGACAGTGAGTTAATTGTCCTTGTGCTATATTGTGATTAAAAAAAACATTTATTCTAGGGACAGAAAACTCTAGGTAGGGACAGTGTCAGTTTCTTTCACTCTGCAAGTCCTTGTTTCCAGGGACCTGTAAGGACAGTGAGTTAATTTTCCTTGTGCTATATTGTGATTAAAAAAAACATTTATTCTAGGGACAGAAAACTCTAGGTAGGGACAGTGTCAGTTTCTTTCACTCTGCAAGTCCTTGTTTCCAGGGACCTGTAAGGACAGTGAGTTAATTGTCCTTGTGCTATATTGTGCTTAAAAAAAACATTTATTCTAGGGACAGAAAACTCTAGGTAGGGACAGTGTCAGTTTCTTTCACTCTGCAAGTCCTTGTTTCCAGGGACCTGTAAGGACAGTGAGTTAATTTTCCTTGTGCTATATTGTGATTAAAAAAAACATTTATTCTAGGGACAGAAAACTCTAGGTAGGGACAGTGTCAGTTTCTTTCACTCTGCAAGTCCTTGTTTCCAGGGACCTGTAAGGACAGTGAGTTAATTTTCCTTGTGCTATATTGTGATTAAAAAAAACATTTTTTCTAGGGACAGAAAACTGTAGGTAGGGAGAGTGTTTTTTTTCTTTCACTCTGCAAGTCCTTGTTTCCAGGGACCTGTAAGGACAGTGAGTTAATTGTCCTTGTGCTATATTGTGCTTAAAAAAAACATTTATTCTAGGGACAGAAAACTCTAGGTAGGGACAGTGTCAGTTTCTTTCACTCTGCAAGTCCTTGTTTCCAGGGACCTGTAAGGACAGTGAGTTAATTTTCCTTGTGCTATATTGTGATTAAAAAAAACATTTATTCTAGGGACAGAAAACTCTAGGTAGGGACAGTGTCAGTTTCTTTCACTCTGCAAGTCCTTGTTTCCAGGGACCTGTAAGGACAGTGAGTTAATTTTCCTTGTGCTATATTGTGATTAAAAAAAACATTTTTTCTAGGGACAGAAAACTGTAGGTAGGGAGAGTGTTTTTTTTCTTTCACTCTGCAAGTCCTTGTTTCCAGGGACCTGTAAGGACAGTGAGTTAATTTTCCTTGTGCTATATTGTGATTAAAAAAAACATTTTTTCTAGGGACAGAAAACTGTAGGTAGGGAGAGTGTTTTTTTTCTTTCACTCTGCAAGTCCTTGTTTCCAGGGACCTGTAAGGACAGTGAGTTAATTGTCCTTGTGCTATATTGTGCTTAAAAAAAACATTTATTCTAGGGACAGAAAACACTAGGTAGGGACAGTGTCAGTTTCTTTCACTCTGCAAGTCCTTGTTTCCAGGGACCTGGAGAGACATTGAGTGAATTGTCCTTGTGCTATATTGTGATTAAAAAAAACATTTATTCTAGGGACAGAAAACTCTAGGTAGGGACAGTGTCAGTTTCTTTCACTCTGCAAGTCCTTGTTTCCAGGGACCTGTAAGGACAGTGAGTTAATTTTCCTTGTGCTATATTGTGATTAAAAAAAACATTTTTTCTAGGGACAGAAAACTGTAGGTAGGGAGAGTGTTTTTTTTCTTTCACTCTGCAAGTCCTTGTTTCCAGGGACCTGTAAGGACAGTGAGTTAATTTTCCTTGTGCTATATTGTGATTAAAAAAAACATTTATTCTAGGGACAGAAAACTCTAGGTAGGGACAGTGTCAGTTTCTTTCACTCTGCAAGTCCTTGTTTCCAGGGACCTGTAAGGACAGTGAGTTAATTTTCCTTGTGCTATATTGTGATTAAAAAAAACATTTTTTCTAGGGACAGAAAACTGTAGGTAGGGAGAGTGTTTTTTTTCTTTCACTCTGCAAGTCCTTGTTTCCAGGGACCTGTAAGGACAGTGAGTTAATTGTCCTTGTGCTATATTGTGATTAAAAAAAACATTTTTTCTAGGGACAGAAAACTCTAGGTAGGGAGAGTTTTTTTTTTTTTTCACTCTGCAAGTCCTTGTTTCCAGGGACCTGTAAGGACAGTGAGTTAATTGTCCTTGTGCTATATTGTGCTTAAAAAAAACATTTATTCTAGGGACAGAAAACTCTAGGTAGGGACAGTGTCAGTTTCTTTCACTCTGCAAGTCCTTGTTTCCAGGGACCTGTAAGGACAGTGAGTTAATTTTCCTTGTGCTATATTGTGATTAAAAAAAACATTTTTTCTAGGGACAGAAAACTGTAGGTAGGGAGAGTGTTTTTTTTCTTTCACTCTGCAAGTCCTTGTTTCCAGGGACCTGTAAGGACAGTGAGTTAATTTTCCTTGTGCTATATTGTGATTAAAAAAAACATTTTTTCTAGGGACAGAAAACTGTAGGTAGGGAGAGTGTTTTTTTTCTTTCACTCTGCAAGTCCTTGTTTCCAGGGACCTGTAAGGACAGTGAGTTAATTGTCCTTGTGCTATATTGTGCTTAAAAAAAACATTTATTCTAGGGACAGAAAACTCTAGGTAGGGACAGTGTCAGTTTCTTTCACTCTGCAAGTCCTTGTTTCCAGGGACCTGTAAGGACAGTGAGTTAATTTTCCTTGTGCTATATTGTGATTAAAAAAAACATTTATTCTAGGGACAGAAAACTCTAGGTAGGGACAGTGTCAGTTTCTTTCACTCTGCAAGTCCTTGTTTCCAGGGACCTGTAAGGACAGTGAGTTAATTTTCCTTGTGCTATATTGTGATTAAAAAAAACATTTTTTCTAGGGACAGAAAACTGTAGGTAGGGAGAGTGTTTTTTTTCTTTCACTCTGCAAGTCCTTGTTTCCAGGGACCTGTAAGGACAGTGAGTTAATTGTCCTTGTGCTATATTGTGCTTAAAAAAAACATTTTTTCTAGGGACAGAAAACTCTAGGTAGGGAGAGTGTTTTTTTTTTTCACTCTGCAAGTCCTTGTTTCCAGGGACCTGTAAGGACAGTGAGTTAATTGTCCTTGTGCTATATTGTGCTTAAAAAAAACATTTATTCTAGGGACAGAAAACTCTAGGTAGGGACAGTGTCAGTTTCTTTCACTCTGCAAGTCCTTGTTTCCAGGGACCTGTAAGGACAGTGAGTTAATTTTCCTTGTGCTATATTGTGCTTAAAAAAAACATTTATTCTAGGGACAGAAAACTCTAGGTAGGGACAGTGTCAGTTTCTTTCACTCTGCAAGTCCTTGTTTCCAGGGACCTGGAGAGACATTGAGTGAATTGTCCTTGTGCTATATTGTGATTAAAAAAAACATTTATTCTAGGGATAGAAAACTCTAGGTAGGGACAGTGTCAGTTTCTTTCACTGTGAAAGTCCTTGTTTCAAGGGACAGAGAAGGACACCTGAAGGTAGCCCTTATTGCTTTTTTCCCATCTCCCTGCAGGCCATCTATTAGAATGTCTGGAAGGCAAACAAGGAGAGGCAGACAGTCAGGAGGCAATAAAAGAGGGCAAGCAGGCTCTGTGTCTGGGGGCAACAGTGCTGGTCGTGGACGCGGTGCATTGTCATCAGCACATGGCCATGGGACACGCTTGTCCTTCTTTTCGGCAGCTGGACATGTTGAGCCACATCATGCCGAAGACTTGGTAGAGTGGATGACCAAGCCCTCCTCCTCCTCCTCATCCTCTCTCACCCAGGCTCAGGGTACTGGAAAAGCAGCTGCCAAAGCGTCGTCTTCCCTGGTATCAATGTCAGACAAATCATCAGTCACTCCTTCCCTAGACCCACCATGTCCTCCTCCTGAGGAGTCCCCCGAACTGTTTCAGCACAGTGTTGGGTACATGCTCCAGGAGGATGCCCAGCGTTTCGAAGGGTCTGATGATGAAACCCAGCTAGAGGAAGGCAGTAGCGTGAGAGCAGACAGAGGGGATGCTCAAGAAGGACACCAATCTGGCAGTCATGTTCCAGCAGCTGCAGCATACTGCCAGATTGGCTCCAGTGATGAGGAGGGAGGGGATGATGAGGTCAATGACTCCACGTGGGTGCCTAATAGGAGAGAGGAGGAGGAGGAGGATGAGGAGGAGGCACATCTCCAACGAGGCAGGATGCCCTTTGGTGGCCAGCGTAAGGGCAGTACACCGACGGAATCACACCGCAGAGCTCCGCCTGTGCAGGGCGCTGCCTCTGCCCGTCATTCAAAAAGTTCTTTGGTGTGGGCCTTTTTTGAGGCTAGTGCATCAGATCGCACAGCTGCTGTTTGCAACATATGTCTCAAGCGTATATCGCGTGGCCAAAACATCAGCCGCTTGGGTACCACATGCCTGACCAGACATATGTTGACCTGCCATGCAGCTCGTTGGCAAGCCTACCTCAAAGACCCACACCAAAGAACAAAGCGGACCTCTCCTTGCACCGCATCAGCTGGGATCTCCAACCCCACTATAACTTCAGTCCTCTCTGAAACATGCACTGAGAGGAATGAAGGTGTAGAATTAGGTGTGTCACAGCCAAGTACTTGCGCCCACTCTGCTAGCAGTACACCGACGTCCGATTCTAGCAGGCAAATTTCCCTGCCCCAGCTGCTGGACCGTCGAAAGAAGTTCACTCCCAGCCATCCACATGCCCAGCGGTTGAATGCTAGCTTGGCTAAATTGCTAGCGCTTCAACTGCTGCCTTTTCAGTTGGTAGACTCGGCCCCCTTCCGTGAGTTTGTGCAATGTGCGGTTCCTCAGTGGCAGGTTCCCAAACGCCACTTTTTCTCACGGAAGGCTATTCCGGCTCTCTACCGGCATGTGGAAGGCAATGTCTTGGCCTCGCTGGACAGGGCGGTCAGCGGTAAGGTGCATATTACCGCTGACTCATGGTCCAGCAGGCATGGACAGGGACGTTACCTTTCTTTCACGGCCCATTGGGTCACTCTTTTGGCAGCTGGGAAGGATTCAGGACAAGGTGCAGTAGTGTTGGAGGTTGTCCCACCGCCACGCCTCCAAAATGCTACTACTGGTTGTGACACACCTCTCTCCTCCACCCCCTCCTCTTCTTCTTCCTCCATGGCCTCTTCCTGTGGTTTGTCCTATGAACCAGCGGTGCTCCGTAGCCGTTCACGGGGCTACGCAAGTACGCAGGCAAAAAGATGCCATGCCGTGCTTGCGCTGGTGTGTTTGGGGGACAGAAGCCACACTGGGGCAGAGGTCCTGTCTGCTCTGCAGGGCCAGGCCGAGAGGTGGTTGACGCCACGCCAGCTTAAGCCAGGAATGGTGGTTTGCGACAATGGCACCAACCTCCTCTCCGCCCTCCGACAGGGACAACTGACCCATGTGCCCTGTGTGGCTCACGTCCTTAACCTGGTGGTGCAGCGGTTCTTGGGCAGGTACCCGGGCTTACAGGATGTCCTGAGGCAGGCCAGGAAAGTCTGTGTGCATTTCCGCAGATCTTATAATGCCAGTGCTCGCCTGGCTGAGCTGCAAAAGGAGTTGAACCTGCCCAAGAACCGCCTTATATGTGACATGCCCACCAGGTGGAACTCAACGTTGGCCATGCTGCAGCGGCTGCACACGCAGCAGAGGGCCATCAATGAGTACCTGTGCGACTACGGCACCAGGACAGGGTCAGGGGAGCTTGGTTTTTTTTCTCCACGCCAGTGGGGCATGATCAGGGATGCATGCACTGTCCTGGCACCATTTGAGGAGGCCACGAGGATGGTGAGCAGTGACAGTGCATGCATCAGTGACACTGTACCTCTTGTCCACCTGTTGGAGCACACGCTGCGTGGAATAATGGACAGGGCACTTGAGGCAGAACAGAGGCAGGAAGAGGAGGACTTCCTTGCCTCTCAAGGCCCCCTTTACCCAGACAGTGTTCCTTCTGTCCCACCCATCGCACAGGAAGAGGAGGAGGAGGAGGAGGAGGAGGAGGAGGAGGAGGATTGTGTCAGCATGGAGGTGGAGGCTGGCACTCAGCATCATCAGCAGCAGTCTTTTAGGGATGATTTACAGTCCCAAGAAACCAGTGGACTTGTACGTGGCTGGGAGGAGGTGGCTGCGGATCATGTCGTCCTTAGTGACCCAGAGGACTCCGGAGCGAATGCCTCAGCAAACCTACGCTGCATGGCCTCCCTGATCCTGCAAAGTCTGCGGAAGGATCCTCGTATTCTTCGGATCAAGGAGAGGGACCATTACTGGCTGGCCACTCTCCTTGATCCACGGTACAAGGGTAAGGTTGCGGACCTTATGTTACCGTCGCAGAGGGAGCAGAGGATGAGACAACTCCGGGAGGCCTTGCAGAAAGGTCTGTGCAACGCGTTCCCAGAGACTGGGAAGTTGCAAACTCCTGGTCCTGGACAACGAGTTGCTGAGGCTTCGGCCAGTCAAAGAAGGAGCGGTGGGGAAGGTGGCCGTCTGACCGATGCGTTCAGACAATTCTTTAGTCCGCAGCCCCAAAGTATGATCGGTTCCAGCAACCATCGCCAGCGTCTGATAAACATGGTGCAGGAATATCTAGGGGCAAGGTCAGACTTGGACACCTTCCCCACCGAAAATCCTCTGGCTTACTGGGTCTTGAGGATGGATGACTGGCCAGAGCTTGCACAGTATGCAATTGAGCTACTGGCCTGTCCTGCATCCAGCGTTCTTTCGGAACGCACATTCAGTGCTGCTGGAGGATTTGTCACGGATCACAGGGTGCGCCTGTCCACCGACTCGGTTGATCGACTGACTTTCATCAAGATGAACCAGTCTTGGATCACCACCAGCTACCACACACCTGATGCTGATATAACAGACTAATTGATTTTAAAATGTCACATCCCTTCAAGACTGATGCTGATGCTGAGTGCCTGTGCTGTTATGTTGACTGCCTATCCTCCTCCTCCGAGTCCTCAATGATACGATTGATGATGATAGCTTGGAAGATCATTTTTGTTTATGGGTGCCGCCACCAGTGCCTAACGCCCAATTTTTCAGCCCCTGTTTAACAGTGGCGTGTAATTACAATTTTTGAAGCAATACTTTGCAACAGGGCTCATTGCTGTGCTCCAAGTACAGTATCTGTGAGGAGTTGCAGTGTTGTGCCACCAGTGCCTAAGGCCCAATTTTTCAGCCCCTGTTTAACAGGGGCGTGTCATTACAATTTTTGAAGCAATACTTTGCAACAGGGCTCATTGCTGTGCTCCAAGTACAGTATCTGTGAAGGGTTGCAGTGTTGTGCCACCAGTGCCTAAGGCCCAATTTTTCAGCCCCTGTTCAACAGGGGCATGTAATTACAATTCTTGATCTAATAATTCACAGCAGGGCCCATTGCTGCACCCACCAAGAGTAACTGTCAGGGCTTACAGTGTTGTGGCACCAGCACCACCATCAAAGGCCCAATTTTTACTACCACTGTTCAACAATTATATGTAATTAAAATTCCTGATATAATAGTTGACAGCAGGGCGTTCCAGCACCAACCAAGAGTAACTGTGAGTGCTTACAGTGTTGTGCCAACACCAACAACTAAGGGGCCTATTTCTGCAGAGTATATACGGCAGGTCCCTACTTTCAAACATCCAACTTACAAACGACTCCTACTTGCAAACGCAAGAAGACAACAGGAAGTGAGAGGAAATCTACCACTAGGAAGGAAAATTCTCTCCTGTAAGAATAAATATGGGAGAAAGGTGTCTCCTCTGTACTGATGCTTTATCAGCAATCCTTGTTTCAAGAAAAACACCACATTTCAAAAACAGTTGTCATTAGGACGGAAAGTGAGGTGAAATGTTCTGAACAGGGGCACAGACAGCAAAACAAATGTTACAGGGGTGATAACCCTTACCTATGTTTTCCAAAAAGTTTAAAAATAGATTTTTGGTCTGGAGCTACACTTCAACAATGTACCTGTTCAAAATTACAAACAGATTCTACATAAGAACAAACCTACAGTCCCTGTCTTGTATGCACCGCCTGTATACGGCTGTTCAGAGTATATAGGGCCTTTTTTATTTTATGTGCGGGGTTCCCCTTAATATCCATACAAGACCCAAAGGGGCTGGTAATGGGCTGGGGTAGGGGGGGGGGTCATGGGGTAGCTATGCCATTTTTCTTAAAGATTTTCATCCATATTACCGGGACCAGACATTACATTAAAGCCGCAAGCAGTTTTAAATGGCTTTTTTTTCCTTTAGAAGTGTCATTTTGTGCAGGGACAGTTCTAAACACGGGAAACACGTGGCACTTCACAGGCATACTTTAGACACCCCCCAGGTACGATATTTAAAGGAATATTTGACTTTTTTTTTTTCACTTTATGCATCATTAAAATGACTGCTCCCGGAAAACGACCGTTTTTAAAACTTATTTTTGCATTGATACATGTCCCCTGGTGCAGAACCCGGGTTCCCAAACCCTTTTTAGGACAATAACATGCATAATAGTTGTTATAATTAGCACTTTAGAATTCGAACGTTCGCATCCATTGTATTTAATAGGGTTCTAATGTTCGTTCGAACTTTCGGTCCGTTCGCGGGTTCTGGTGCGAACCGAACCCGGGGGTGTTCGGCTCATCACTAGTGTCCATCTGCATGCCTCACTGTGCCTCACTTTGCCTCACTGTGTCCATGTGCCCATGCCTCACTGTGCCCATACCTCACTGTGCCCATGCCTCACTGTGCCCATGCCTCACTGTGCCCATGCCTCACTGTGTCCATGCCTCACTGTGTCCATGCCTCACTGTGTCCATGCCTCACTGTGCCCATGCCTCACTGTGTCCATGACTAGACTGATGTTTAACATGAGAGTCTATGGAAGGGGTACCCGGATTTGAAAAATAGGTGCTCCCCGGCCGTAGGTCCCCCAGACAAAAAACATTTCACACTTGTAGAGGAGAAATGGGACTACATGTGTGCCAAGGTCCGGGTCCAGCAGACCTACGACCGGCCAGTAATGGGTCCCCAAATTCACCGGAGAAATTACCGTTTAACATAGGAGTCTATGGAAGGGGTTCCCGGGTTTGAAAAATCGGTGCTCTCCAGCCGTAGGTTCCCCGGACAAAAAACTTTGCACACTTGTAGAGGAAGAGTGGGGCTACATGTGTGGCAAGTTTGGGAGATCAGGCGCAAAAAGGTGACTCCAGTATAAGCCGAGGGGGCATTGTCAGCACAAAAAGAGTGTGCTGAAAAACTCGGCTTATACTCGAGTATATACGGTAGTTAGGAATAAAAACACGGGTTCTAGCCTTCCTTTACTCTACTCTAACACTGACAGGTATAAAATTATTTTCTTTAGTAATGTCAGAGAGTTCCCCTCACTTCTGGTCTGGTAAACTGTTGTCATCAGGATAGGAAGTCGGGGAAAATCTATACGGAACCCTGGATAGCAAGAAAAACAGGGGTTCTTATTCTTCTCCACTCTATCCAAAACAAAAACATTTTTTTGGTGGACATACACCTTAAAAGAAAAAAAATATCTATTCATATTCACATATCATATATATATATTACCAGAATTTTCTCATTTAAAGTGAACCTGTGCACTGTCGCTGCAAGGCAAAGCAACAGGCTGACTTAATTCCCGTGGGTTGGTCTAGCTGCATTGGCTAACTGCAGTAGAAAAAAAGTAAGGCCACCAACCTGGCTATGCTGTCTGACTGGCTGTGCATGAATCAGGAGTCACGACTGCATGTACAGAAATACAAATTCTTTGGCAGGTAAAACCACTTCTATATATATATATTTCAACTGCATATTTAGCTGTCTGGAGTTCAGCTTATGTCATCCAAAGTACAGCTTGATTTGATTTGGCAGTCAGAACAAATTAATTACTAAAAAGTCGAGACATGCATATGGCAATATAGCAAGATCTAATCAAAAGATTGTAATAAAGAATTATGACTGAGTAATAGATGTAACATATGTGACCGATATTATTTGTAGCTCCTATGCCATATACATGAGCTGTGGATGACTGGACAGATGCTGCACTCTTGGTGTCTAACAAATGGAATTTAATCTAATGTAACAAAAATAAACTTTGTTGTAGATTAATGGTCCATAAGATTAGGACTTTATGGACTGCTTTTAATGATTTTTTTTTCTTCTGTTTCCTTTCAGTCCCAAAGAAACTGCTGTATGAAACTCCGCCAAAGTCAACAAATTACCACGGAGTGCGGCAAACTCGCTTCCCAGAGCGGCCTGGACTTTACGATCGCAATGTGATTGGGGATGGGGCCTTCTTCCCAGACCCTGCCTTCATAACTGAACACGTTCTACCAGGTACACCACCATTCAGTGTACAAACAAATGTATATTCAAAGCTTCTTTCATTTAAACTTGGGTTCAGCAGAATGAAGCAAATGTGTTGGTCAAATTGTCCCACTATGAACAGAGGTGATCTGCAATTGTTGAACCCATGCACCAGGATGGTCAGTCTGAAATGCAGGTGGTTAACAGTCAAGCCAAATTCTGGACTGTGGATGACGGTCGTGGTTCCATAATGAGCACATAAATGTATCTATGCACTTATTACACAACTACATTGACCATCTTGGTTGTTGAACATCTGAGCAGATATGTAATAGATTTTTTCCTGAAGACCAAATCCAGATTTTAATTTTATTTTTGATAGAGCGGGGGGAGTTAGAGTCTCTATGGTGTTTTTAAAAATTGCATTTGTGTACTGTAACGGCACCCCCAATATAAAGGGGTATAACGCCGTTTATGAGGTTCCCTCTCCTAGACACACATCCACTCGCTACCAATATCCACAGCTAAACGACCCTTTCCCATAGGGGCCGATCCCTCTGGAAGAAAACGAGACGCACTCTGTCTTCTTCTGTAGTAGGAATTAATTTATTATTGAGAAACATTGTAACTTTATACACAATTCAATACACAGGATTTGACATGAACAAGGGCCCAGCTCCACCCACACCTCCTAAGACTCAACACCTCATCCTGACGTCTGCTAGGCTTCAAAAGATCCCACCCAATACACATCTTCTCACAAAGGGTTGGCAGCCAGTCTGTCTGGCACTTTACAATACACACAAGGACTTAATCTCTATTCATACCAGACCTTCCCCAGTCATAATGAACAATAGAATGCAAAACAACTTAATTCCTCACAGCAATGATTACTTAACCCCCACATACAGTATACATCCAATCTATATACAATGTATATACAGCCTTGAATATGGCTATCACAGACCATATCGGGGGTTTCTTTTATTCACCCTGTGTCCAAAGTGACCCCACTGTCACACATCTCCCCTTTCGGCAGGGGACTAACAGAGGAGGGGACCCCAGACGGGTTGACTCCGAAGTTAGTCCATAGTTCTATTCCCCCAATGCCGGTATCCACACAGTACCCCAAACAAATTGCTCCAAACAGAGAATCACTTACCCAGCCAACCTCTGCCTCTCTCAGAGAACACACCCGCCGCTGGGGAGAGGCCTGGACTGGCCCTTCTCCCTGGAGTCCTTTCTGCTGCTGGAGAGAAGACAGGGTGACTGGGCTCAGTCCGTCATGCTGTTGGGGATCTGGGTCGACTGCCCGGCCTCCCTGGGGTATACAAGTGGAGACTGCAGTCCCATCCACTTGTGGTAGGTGAAAATCTCCCAGTGCTTGCAAAGCAAGGCTGACATCCTCCTGTCTCAGTGTCACACCATTTTCTGGGGTTGTGTCAGTGAGGACTGAAGTCCCATCCAATACCACAGGAACTCCCTCTTCTGTTAGTTGGGAGCCGAGGCCCGTGGCGCTCGGCTCTGTTGCCAGCTCTTCTGCTGGGTTGCTGTGAGTGGAGACCGCAGTCCCATCCACCGATATCCGCTCAAGTGGCAGTTGTGTGCAGCGGCCAGTAGCATTCTGCCCTGCTGCCAGTGATTCAGCTGGGGGTAAAAGCTTTACCACCTCAGCTTGTTGCTGGGAAGAGGGGCCAACTGCCCCGGCTCCCTGAAACTCCCCAGTGGTTTCCGGTGCTGGGCAGAGGTGGGTATCACTCTGCCCTGTTGCCAGCACTTCTGCTGGGGACTCCGCACCATCTGCTCTGGTTAACTGTTGGGGGGGAAGATGGCCTGCTTCTCCTCCCTGCATCTCTCGCAACCTCCTTCCGAATTCCTCTTCCATGGCGGCTGGTTCTTTAGGCGTTGTCCCCGATTGCCGTATTTGCGCCATTCTCCACTCATGTTGCCGCTCTAGTTCTCTCTTTTGTCGCTCTCGTTCTCTCTCTTGTCGGGCATCCTGCAGCTGAATGCCTTTAATGGCTTCCTGTATGGCGGTCTCTGATGGGTTAGCCCCATATAATGCCAACCGCTGCCGCACTCGTTGCTGAAACAAATCTTCAACTGACCGGGGTCCTGCATCACCCTTCTTTTGGTCCATCTCGGCTCTCAAGTAGGTCTTTCAGTGTGACTTTCCTTCAGGCTGCATAGCTGGTCCTTCACTGTGGTGGTTTGGAGTGTCCCAGGAACTGGAGGGAAGATCCCACTGCTGCCACCAATGTAACGGCACCCCCAATATAAAGGGGTATAACGCCGTTTACGATGTTCCCTCTCCTAGACACACATCCACTCGCTACCAATATCCACAGCTAAATGACCCTTTCCCATAGGGGCCGATCCCTCTGGAAGAAAACGAGACACACTCTGTCTTCTTCTGTAGTAGGAATGACTTTATTATTGAGAAACATTGTAACTTTATACACAATTCAATACACAGGATTTGACATGAACAAGGGCCCAGCTCCACCCACACCTCCTAAGACTCAACACCTCATCCTGACGTCTGCTAGGCTTCAAAAGATCCCACCCAATACACATCTTCTCACAAAGGGTTGGCAGCCAGTCTGTCTGGCACTTTACAATACACACAAGGACTTAATCTCTATTCATACCAGACCTTCCCCAGTCATAATGAACAATAGAATGCAAAACAACTTAATTCCTCACAGCAATGATTACTTAACCCCCACATACAGTATACATCCAATCTATATACAATGTATATACAGCCTTGAATATGGCTATCACAGACCATATCGGGGGTTTCTTTTATTCACCCTGTGTCAAAAGTGACCACACTGTCACATGTACCTCTTAGGGTGATTTCTCCCAACAATTTTTGTCAGGTCCTTGATGAATGTTATTATTATTAAGTGCCATCAAGTTGATGTTGATTACTGGTGACCGCATGGATAGTGTTTCTCCAGAACTGTCTGTCTTCTGTTTGAGTCTTTAAGTCTTCGCAAAGGCATGTTCATAATTTTTGTGATTGTATCCATACACCTTATTGGTGGTCATCTTCTTTTCCTGTTTTGTCCTACGGCCCCTTTCACACTGCGGCAGGGGCGGCGTTGGCGGTAAAACGCTGCTATTTTTAGCGGCACTTTACCGTCAATTTCACGCCGCTATTCGGCCACTAACGGGGCCCTTTTAACCCCCGCTATCGGCAGAAAAAGGGTTATGACCACCCGCAAAGCAGCGCTTTGCCAGCGGTATAGCCGCGGTGCCCATTGATTTCAATGGGCAGGAGCGGTGGAGGAGCGGTATACACACAGCTCCTTCACCGCTCCAAAGATGCTGCTAGCAGGGCTTTTTTTAGTGACCTGCCAGCGCACCGCTCCAGTGTGAAAGCCCTCAGGCTTTCACACTGGAGTGTGAGGAGCGGCTCTTTCAGGGTGCTTTAAATGGGCCATTTTTAGCGTTATAGCACCTTCAAAGCTCCTCAGTGTGAAAGGGGTCTTAGGGAAATAAAATTTGTATAACAAAACAGTGATTAAAAAGGAACTTATTGGTAATTTTAAACTTAAAATACAAGTCTGCTTAACAGCAGTATGTTCCTGTAAGGCCGGCCATACACGGAGCGATTTTCTTTCCTGCAATCACAGGTAGTGTTGATGGGAAAATCCTTCCCCAGGGAGCCATTGTGCTCTCCCAGTGGGAGGCAGGGGAAGCCATACCTGTTGGGAGAACAGAGTGATTATTGCTAGAAGCTACAACAGCCACTAGCAATAAGCAAATGTAAAATATGGCAGGCTGGTTGTCCCCAAGTTGATCGATTGACAAACTTGGGTACATTTAGCCTGCCCATACATGGTTTGAATCACAGCCGATTCCTGCTGAACTTGGCGAAAATCAAACCATCTATGGCCAGCTTAAAGCAGAGTTCCACTTACGCTTATCCGTCTCCACATCCCCTCCAGTGCCACATTTGTTGCCTTTCAGGGGGGAGGGGGGAAACGGGGATCTGTTTTTGACAGGTCCTTCTTCCCTCAGAAGTTTGGCCCCCCCTCCTCCTTCCTCCGCTGCCGGGCCAATTAGAAAGCGCAGTGTGCTTCGCGCATGCACAGTAGGGAACCAGCTGTAAAATTGAAAGGCTTCACTGCCGGGGTTCCCTTACCAGGAATGGTGGCGGCAGCACTCGACAGCCAATCCGAAAATCGGCTGGGGTGCCAACATCGCAGGCTCCCTGAACAGATAAATGTTCTAATATTAAAAGTCAGCAGCTACAGTATTTGTAGCTGCTGACTTTACCTTTTTCATGGGGGGGACGGAACACCGCGTTAAGGCTGAGATTAGATGTGCTGTTGGGGGGTGTTAAAAACGTGGTTTTAGCAGCAATGGCAGCGAATGGGGGGTGTTCACAAGCCATAGTCACGATGCTTTGCAGCCGCAGCGAAAATTTTCCCAGCATATCAGGATCCTGCTAACAGCAACTAATTCAAGCAAATGGGGAAGCGCCACAAACAACTTGCAATTGTGTGCAATGCACATGGTTGTGGTGCGTTTGTAATGCCGTGTACACACGACCGTTTTTAATGACGAGAAAAATTACATTTTTTTAAATGGTCATTAAAAATGATCGTGTGTGGGCTTCAGAGCATTTTTCACGACGTGAAAAAACGGCCATGAAAAAATTGGAACATGCTCTAATTTTTCACGTCGTTTTTTACATCGTCGTCTTTCTCGTCATGAAAAACGGCCGTGTGTGGGCTTTAACGACGTGAAAAAAAATGTGCATGCTCAGAATCAAGTATGAGACGGGAGCGCTCGTTCTGGTAAAACTAGCGTTCGTAATGGAGATAGCACATTCGTCACGCTGTAACGGACTGAAAAGCACGAGGCTGAAAAGTGTGAATCGTCTCTCAACAAACTTTACTAACATGAAGGGTGGCGCCATCCGAATGGAACTTCGCCTTTATAGTGCCGTCGTACGTGTTGTATGTCACCGCACTTTACTCAAACATTTTTTTCCACGATAGTGTGTAGGCAAGGCAGGCTTGAGAAGAATCACGTCGAGAAAAATGCTGTTTTTTTCAATGACATTAAAAACGGTCGTGTGTACGCGGCATTAGGTTTAGGTTTGTTAGGTTGTTATGGTTTTCAGCCTAAATGGACTCCCAGCTTCTCTGAGACAGCAACTTTAAAGTATATGTTATTTCAATCACTAAAATATAATCTTTAACATGGTAATATGATTTCAAGAGTCATTTTGCTGTCATTGTCATCTTAAATTCAAAAAAGACCTAGTATTCCTGCCATGAAGGTTCTTGTTCAAGCACTTCCTGACAATGCTGTGTCCTTGTTTCCCAAGAAATGTTATGCAGCTATTGGTGAAGTGCATGTAGACCGGAAATGCAAATGTAAAGAGGCTGCACAAGATCAGCAGCACTGAGATGCAACAAAAGAAAAAGGTTAAAAAATATTTTATTAAATGAAGAAAAAAATGGCAAATGTTTGACACATGATGCTCTAGTAAACCTTATATGGCCAGTCTATCATGCAGCTCTGGGGCCCTGGGTGTAGAGTATTACCTTTTTTCCAGGGATTGTATGTTAACTAACAACATACTGTAGTTTTGTCAAGGTGACAAAAGGTGGACACAGGTCCACTGAGTTTTTTTAATTTACAGTTAATCCACAGGGAGATAAAAGAATACTTTAAACATTTTTGGTTACAGCTGGAAAAAAAATCCTTCCCGATCCCCAAAGTGAATGGGGATGCCCCCAGATCAACATTCTACAGTCATCTCCGTGTTTGTGAGTGAGGGTTAGGTGCTCTTCTCTCCATCCACAACCCAATATTTGTTGGTACAATAATTGCCCCTTGTGTGTGTGTGTGTGCTTGTGTGATGGGTTAAGGACACTAGCATGTAGTTACAGGCAGGGCTTTTTTTCAGCTGGAACTTGGTGGAACTCAGTTCCACCACCTCTGGCTCAGGCTCTCTGCCTACCACTATCACCTGTAAACACAAAAGTCACCTACAGTGGAGGTACTAGGGCCGGTGTCCTGCCGAGAATTGTCCCCCGGCGGATAATGCTCACTCTGTACTGCGCAGGCGCAGCGCTTGCTCAGTACAGAGCACAATGGTCCTCTGAAAATCTCAGAAGATGAACACAGCTATGAATCACCTGTATACGGCACATGCGCAATGAGCATGATATTGTGCCACACGCTGACGCACGCTCCCGATGCTCGCTCCATTCTGCAAGGGGCGGGTGTATTATTATATCATGTAAGGGGTGGATGGCTACAGCAAGGGGCGGGTGTATTACTATTATATCAAGTATTGAAATCGCCCATCCACATTGAACTACCCGCCCTTATCTCTGTCCATCAATTTAAAATACGGCCTCTTCGCCCTTAAATTGTTTAAACATGCCCCGCAAAGATGTGTAGTTTCTTGATAAAACCAACCTAATAATACACACACCCCTTGCTGTATCCATCTGCCCCTTACACGATATAATAGTAATACACCCGCCCCTTGCAGAGTTTAGCAAGCATCGAGAGCGTGCGGCAACGTCTGTCATAATGTCCTGTTCATTGCGCAGGCGCAGTCTACAGCTGATTCACAGCTCTTCAGGTTCGGCAATTTTCGGCGGCTCCGTTTGCTAGAGCGCTGCGCCTGCGCAGTCCAGGGCGGGCATTATCCGCCAGGGGGACACATCTCGGCAGAACACCGGCTGGGTGCTTCAGCTCAATACAGCAACAAAAGTAAGATATGTGGACGATGGTGGAGCTTTTAAAGAAGGGGGGGGGGTTGCATAGAGAGGTCAGAGTTGAAGATGGGTGAAAGTAGGATGCAGAGGTAAGCGGCTGTGGAAGGAGGCTGAACTCTGCACTCTCTTTGTAGTGCACCCCCGAACTCTGCACTCTGTATATAATGCACTCCTGGTGTTTAACCCCCTTGGCGGTATTCTCTGGCTCGGGGTGAGTTTTTAATGCTAAGAGCGGTAACCCTGAGCCAGACTTGGGCTGCATTGCAATATCCAGGGGAAGTTACTTACCTTGTTCCCTGGATCCTGCGATGTCTCCCCGCAGTGTGTGCGAGCCGTCATCTCGCTCGATTCACACTGCCGGGTGCCGAGCTCCGTTCCCTGCGACGTTGCGACGCACGGGGGCAGAGTTCGGCGCCAAATTCAAAAAGTGAAAAACACAATATACATACAGTATACTGTAATCTTACTGATTAAAGTACTGTATCAAATAATAACACATCCCCTTTGTCCCTAGTGGTCTGTCCAGTGTCCTGCATGCACTTTTATATTATAAATACTGTTCTTTCTGCCTGGAAACTGGAGATTGTCCATAGCAACCAAAAAGTGTCCCTTTATGTCAAAAGTGGTTTTAGACCAGCTAAAAAACAGCGATAATAAATTAGAATCACTCGCAGAATTGAGAGATAGCGATTTGTGGGGAAATTCGTCATCAAACACTAAATCTGATGACAGCGACAATTCTGCAACTGAGCAAATTTCAGTGTTTTTGATTTGATTACATTATTGAATAATTGTTATTATAATTACATTACTATTTGTTATAATTATTTATAGTTATTTATTATATTATCATTTATGATTTTGTGTTTTAAACTTTATCATACCCGGGATGTCTACTAGCCTCTTGTTTGGTCAGGTTTAAGTAAGTAATTACTAAGAATTGCAGGCCTACAATACATAACACCAAATTTCCATGCAAAATAATTGTACCGCTTTTTGTACAAAATTCCAGACAGAATCATACCGCCAGGGAGGTTAATGCCCCTTAGGACCCACCCACTGTTAGTGAAATTTAACCACACTATTAACCCACTATGTGATGAGGTTTGGAAGGTGTGTGTGTGAGGTGGTTCGGGGGGGTCGTGATTGAGTTCCTGCACCTATTTTCTGAGAAAAAAAAGCCCTGAGTACAGGTACTGTACGCATTGTACTGGTTCAGGATTCAAACAATTGCATTGTATGGTGACGCTAAATGGATACAGATTCTACCAGCTCCCCCCTTTCATCCTAGAGTTGCCCTCCCTGTCTGTAATGAATTGTTTATTATGAACAGGACACTAGTCCCAGAACATGTTCTCTTCCCTGACTTACTAGATCTCAGGCGGAAACGGTGCTTGGCCTAAATTTAATAAGCACAAACAAGAGGAAATGATTAATAGGTCTGTCTGCGGCTTAATTGGCTCCTGATACAGAGCAGGGTTGTGTAACAGGAGCAGATGCAGTGGCCTCAGTGCAGGACAGAGTCATAAAAATTACATGTGAATATGTCAAAACTGCTCTATAGCTAGTTTACTACAGAGTATGGGGATGGGCAAGAGCCGTACAATGCAATGTGTAGCGCTATCCCTGTAGGAGCCACTGATTAGGATGGGTCCTCTGTTTTGGCCTCAACCTTTTCCAAAAATGTCAGCCCTTCTAACACACCAGGTTGAGGTTACAAATTTACAATATTACAGGAAATCATTTAACCTTTTGCCAACCACACTATAGCCGAATGATGGCTACAGTAGGGTGACCAGACATCCCCGGTTTCCGGGGACAGTCCCCGGATTGAGGACACTGTCCCCGGACCAAGTCTGTTCCCAGTTTTGTCCCCAGATTGGATTTGAACAGGAGCTGGGGCAATTTCAAAGACAGTCCCTGCTCCTACTAGCTTAGGGGGGGGGGAATTTTTCTCCATTATCTGTGTCCCTTTCTGATGATCATGTGCTGATCGGAGCGGAGGGAATATTTCTTCAGTTTCGGGTGCATGCTCATTCAGCTCCACTCACATTTTCTTCTTCCTTAACTCAAATCCAGGCCAGCCGCCTGCCTGCTTATCTCCTTGCCTTCCCTGGGGGAGTGATCTTCCTCCGCTGCCCACCCAGTAGTAGCCGGGGCTACTACTTGACTTGACAGGCTGTAAGGCAGGCGGCGGTGGCGACGGGCATTGAGTCGCTGATTGCCGCCACTACTAGTAAAAAAGAAAAAATATGTCCCCGGTTTTCATTTTAAAAATCTGGTCACCTTAGGCTACAGTGCGGTCACACATTTCTGGGAGTGCGTCTATTGAAATCCTCCCAGAACCCTTCTGCCCCAGGGGTGTGAATTGGGCATGTTGTGTGATTACTGTGTCATTCGAACACAGCTGATCACAGATCGAGGTAAAGGGCCAATCACAGCTGCCTTTTACCATGTGATCAGCTGATTACATGTAAACATATGCTGGTTATCGGCATTTCCTTTCTTCAGCTGTCTGAGGAAAGGAAAGCCGATAACCAGCTATGCTGTGACAAGGCACATTTACACTGATAATCAGGGCACTAATCATCAGTTTCCTGATTATCAGTGCAGCCCCATCATTGCCCATCAACCCCGTCTTATCAGTGCAGCCTTGTCACCGCACATCAGTGAAGAATAAAAATGACTTCTTTGCAAGATTTGAAAAAACAGAAACAAAGAAAAAGGATTGTTTTTTTTTTAAATGTTTTTTTTTTTTTCATTTGTTTAGCATAAAATAAAAAACCCAGTGGTGATTAAATACCACCAAAGAAAATCCCTATCTTTCTCATAAAAATGCAAAAAATGTCATATACAGTATGTACTGCGTTACCATGCAATTTCTCATTGAAAATGCAACAGCACCGAAAGCTGAAAATTGCCTGGGTCAGGAAGGGGGTGAATGTGCCCAGTAGGGAAGTGGTTAAAGTAATACTTGTGTAGCGCCCCTCTACTTTGAGGGGTGCTATGTGCCTAAATTTAGGGGTTGGTCTGAGCTAGTAGCCAGGCTCAGACCGCTTTTATTGATAGGTTCTGTTACTTTGTTTATGCAGGTGTTGTACTGGTGTGCAGTTCCCTGTGGCCTGTAGGTGGCACTGCCATGACAGGTCAGGGTTGAACCACTGATGACAGTGCTGTGCCTTAGGGTGTCCTCTCTCGGCAGTAGTACAGTGGGCGTGGTCAACCTGCTGTGCATGCCGGGAGAGGATACATAAAGGCAGACGCCGCCTGGAGTCGAGAGTTCTGGAATTCGGGTCTCGTGACCTGGCCCTCCAGGCCAGCGGTGCGCGTGTGCATCAGTCCCAGGCACCTTTAGCCTGGGGCTGCAGCTTCGCCATTGGGCCCAGCACCTTTAGCTGGGGCTCAGCTCTAAGAGGAGGAATCCCAGGGTGTCCCTGAGAGGGGACCCGCTCTAAGAAGAGGAGACCGGGGGAGGACCTTTCTGATGGACCGGTGAGAGTTCACGGTGAAAGAGAGGGATTCCACTAATCATCCAAGGCCTTGTAATGTGCAGCAACTTGCACCTGTTCTTGAGTTACATGCGCTGAGAAGTTCGGGGCTCAGAGATTCTGTGGCAGAGGATCTCCCGATCGTATCTTCAAAGAAACTTAAGTGAACGCCTGAGTGTCATTCCGGTTGCTAGGACCGTGAGAGGGTACTATCCGGATAAGCAGAGCCACTGGGGATTGAGTGGTGAGATTAAGTACCTGAACATGCCTCCCTGTTCCTTTATTCTTCAACTCCAACTTTCCTATCCACTTTTCAGCATAAAGAAAATAAACCTTCCTTCATTAAGGTTTAACCTTGTCTGGACATTGGCCTTATTGGTGCACCTACAATAGACTCTTCCCTACATTCTAGGGGTGAGAACCAGCTGAAGGGAGGTAACTCATTTCAGGACCCAACAATTGTGAACACCGCTTAACCTCTTCAAACAAGAGGGTACGGGCATATAGTATGGTGTGCCTTATCTCACAAGTGAGCCAGGTGAGAAAAAGGTCCGTGTGCTACACGTAGTACCTATTAGTAATGCTACAGTATATCAAAGAAAACAGACACAAAGCCAGGTAGTACAGGCAAAGTTAATATATTGTCACCCAATACAGTTGGTAGCTAGGCAAGCATAACATTTATTAAAAAAGGTAATAACACAATTTACCTACAAATATATTAACGGTGGGGACTAGGCTTAAGATGACATTTGGCATCCAGACCAGCATAAATAGTATTAAGGCCACCTCGAGTGCAGCAGTGAGCAGTAGTAAAGTTTAATCTACCGTGTGCTGGAACTATACTGCCAGAGCGCATTTATGGCAGCAATGCTTGTCCTAGACTGACACTGTCAAAAGAAAAGGAGGATGATAGCGGAGGGGGCATAGCAAAGGGGGCTTACAGAATAATTATTACAGGAAGGACAGTCCTTTTGAGATGTTCTTCAAACAATTGTTGGGGCCTTATATGAGTATTTCTGCACTTAATGACAGTCCCAGTTAACCTGCATGCAGTATATGTACGGTATAGTCTCAGCACAGGTGCAAGGTAGATGTGGTAAAGTTTCAGTATAATACAGTATAGTGTTGGTATAGGTGCAGTCTACGTTTAGAATAAGTAAAGTATGAATTGGGTACACTTGGTGCCCTGCTCTCAGTGGCTTAGTTCCTGCTAGCAGTATCAGAAATGGGTGAGTAGGTTTTTCTCCTGTCTGCGGGATGCTGCAGTGATCTTGTGTGGTAGAAGGGGGGGCCCCCTCATCTCTCTCCAAAAGCCTCTGGTGATCAGCGGTGGGAAGCAGAGGGCAAGTGGAAGTTCCAGCCTCCCTGCATCAGCAGTCCAGGTGCTGTGATGTGGGTGGTGCTGCGCTGCCCACGAGTGTCCTCACTTCTAGTTACCGGCTCTGATCTCCACTGGTATGGTCTCCTGCTAGCAGGCGAATATCTAGACAGAGGTGCTCTCTACCTCCCTCTGTGCCAAGAAAAACTTCCCCAGGCATGTTTTATTAAAAATATCTCTCCATTCCTCCTAATGTCGGGATCTTCAGTGTCACCATTTATTATAGTGTAGCCATTATATGACTGTCGTCTCAGACTACAACTCCCAGGAGTCTTAGCTCTCTGCATATACATCTATGGGCTTGCTTGACTTCAGCCCCCCACCTGCTGGTTGGAGGAGAATGGTGCAGTATAACATCAGTATCTCAGTAAAGTAAAAAGCAATGTCCCCTTCATATTGCTGTAGGCCAGCACCTGGCTACAAATGTACAGTATATGGTTCTGCCTTTCCATCCTTCTCTATCACTCTCCATGTATATGATTTTCTTTTCTTTTTTTCTTTTGCTTAAAACTGGGTACTTAAACCCCCCTCCTGCCCAGACCAATTTTCAGCTTTCAGCGCTCTCACTCTTTGAATGACAATTGCGCTGTCATACAACACTGTACCCAAATGAAATGTTTATCATTTTTTTCCCACAATTATAGCTTTCTTTTGGTGGTATTTGATCACCTCTGCGACTTTTTTTTTTTTTTGTTAAATTTTTTTTTTTTTTAAACGTATTATATTTTGTTATAAAATTTTGCAAGCGGGTAATTTTTCTCCTTCGTTAATGTACACTGATGAGGCTGTACTGATGGACACTGATGGGCACCGATGGGCTGCACTGGTGGGCACTGATAAGGTGGCACTGGTGGGCACTGATAAGGCGGCACTGGTGGGCACTGATAAGGCGGCACTGGTGGGCACTGAGAGGCGGCACTGGTGGGCACTGAGAGGTGACACACAGAGGTGGCACTGATGGGTGGCACTGAGAGGTGGCACTGATGGGTGGCACTGAAGGGCATTAATATGTGGAACTGTTGGGCACTGAGAATTGGCACTAATAGGTGTCACTGATAGGTGGCAGTGATGGGCACTGATAGGTGACAGTGATGGGCATTGATAGGTGGCAGTGATGGGCACTGATGGGTGGCAGTGATGGGCACTGATCAGCACTGGTAGGTGAGACTGATAGGCAGCACTGCTAGGTGGTACTGAAGAGGCACTGACTGGCACCACTGGTGGGCATTGATAGGTGGCACTCGTGGGCATTGATAGGTGGCATTTATTGCACTGGTGGGCACTGTGGGCACTGGCAGGTGGCACTGGCAGGGGGCACTGGCAGGCGGTACTGGTGGGCACTATTGAGGCTGATGTGCCTCTTTCACTGGGGGCCGATGTCCCTTACACAAGAGCCGGTGATCGGCTTTTTTTTCTCCTCACACTGTCAGCGTGAGGAGAAAAAAAATGATTACCGAGCTTTTTTTACATCACGTGGCTGACAGCTGATCACGTGGTAAGGCACCGAAACCGGCCCCTTACCCGGATCTGTGATCACCCGAGTCTCAGCAAATCGGTGATCACAGCGCGCACATGGGGCGCGTGCAAAGGGGAGGACGTCTATTGGCGGCCTCCCGGCATTTGAGGTCCGCGCTGTGGCTGTCATTCCGCTATAGCGCGGACCCCTAGTGGTTAATTTTTATTGAAAAGAGATACAAACCAATGTTTAACAGGTTTTGTAAACAATGAGAATAGTACAAATGGACTGCGCACAAAGCAAGGTATTAGCAATACCACATTGGAGTTGGCTCTGCTCGCCGATTTATAAGACTGCGATCATATAGAGTAGACAACCTTACACCAGAAGGGACCTTAAACCCCAGTAGGCATAGTTACAAAAAAACAAACAAAATAAAGGTCACATAAAGAGGTATCACAAGAAAGGTCACAGGTATAATTTGCCAATGGGGACCTGACAGATCTCAGGCCCGAAGTGGGTCATAAGTGATGGTATCATATGTTAGCGTAATTATAATCATACGTGGGAGGGAGAGTAAAAATGGAGACTCCTCAATCTGGCAGAGAGTGAATAGCAGTTAGCGGAGAAAAAATTGAGAGAGAGCAATGAAAAAAAGGGGAGAGGGATCATTTTAATTTTCTTTGAAGAATTATTTATCCTTCTATATTTATTTCTCTTTCTGTGTCCTTCCTCTTACTTGCCCTCCTTCCCCCTTCTTTCCTTCCTTCTTTTCTTACTTCTTTCTTCCTCCCTTCATCCTTCCATCCCTCCGCCCCTCTGTCCTTCTGTCCCTCCATCCCTCCGTCCGTCCGTCCGTCCGTCCGTTCGTCTGTCTCTCCCTTTCTCCCTCCCTCCATTCCTCCCTTTCTCCCTCCATCCCACCCTTTCTTGTATTGTCCTTATGCCTTTATTTTTCTTTTCATTTATAACAATTATTTGGTTTTCAGGCAACTTAACAAGTGAACTTTCCCCCAGCTGATCATTTGCCTTTAAATAAGGTACCTCTACACATGAGATAACTCTCTGTGCCCATCTTCACCTTAGAGGTTGGCCATTGTCTAGGAGAGAAGCCATTTGAGTAGATTAAAGCTTACGTTTAGCTAAAAAATAAAATAATCCCTACAGCTTTAGTCACATTATTTACCTGTAATGAAACATGTCCCATTTTGTGAAGATAGCTAGATCCTGGAGAGATCTTCACCACAGGAATGCCCTGTCCTCTTCCTGTCTCTGAACTTTTGGCACTGAGATGGTTAACCAATTCCGGTCTTCAGGCAAAACAGCAGTACAGATAATCTGATGGGAACACCTCTCTCCTGCCTGAAGACCTGAAGCTGTTGACCATTGTAACACCGGAAGGGCATAGACAGGAAGAGTACCGGGCATTCCTGCAGTGAAGATTTCTCCAGGATCCAGCTGCCTGCAAAACATGAGACATTCTTCAGTACAGGTTAATGATGCGACCAAAGCTGTAAGTAGTTTTTTTTAGCAAACTTTCAGCCCTATTGAATCTTGAGGACTGCTTTTGCCCCCAGTCACAGTCATTGCTATGTATGTTTGGTAATGGGGGTGTTCACACCCCAGCATTATTTCATTGTGTTTGGCGCACCCACAAATTCTTGCCAAGGCCGACAATTTTGTTTTAAAAAGAACCTGCCAAGAACTTAAAAAAACAAAACAAACCTGCAGGTAAAAGCACAGAAAACACAAGTACTTAAAGGGGTTGTAAAGGTTCGTTTTTTATTTTCTAAATAGGTTCCTTTAAGCTCTTGCATTGTTGGTTCACTTACCTTTTCCTTTGATTTCCCTTCTAAATGTTTTTTTTCTTTGTCTGAATTTTTCACTTCCTGTTTCTCCTCAGTAAACTTCACACCATCATCCGAGTGGTGTTTAGTCAGCCAGAACAGCTTACTGAGGAGGAACAGGAAGTGAGAAATTCAGACAAAGAAAACAAAGAAAAAAAACATTTCGAAGGGAAATCTAAGGAAAATGTAAGTGAACCAACAATGCACTAGCTTAAAGGAACCTATTTAGAAAATAAAAAACAAACCTTTACAACCCCTTTAAATGCTTAGGCCTCATGCCCACGGGCGTTTTTTCAGCCGCGTTTTTGAGCGTTTTTTACAGCTTAAAAACGCCTGTCCATGTTAGTCTATAGCTTCATGTCCACCTAGGCGTTTTTGAGCTGTAAAGAGCATAGGCGTTTGTAAGCTGTAAAAAAAACCCAGGGCCAGTGCGTTCCTCAGCGTCAGAATTAGGCAGAAAAAAACGCGAGCGTCAAAAAACGCGCAAAAACGCGAACTAACGCGCACTAACGCGCAAAAAACGCGCACTAACGCGCGGTCGGGTTTTTAGCTCCGACGTTTTTTTTTTTTTTTTTTTTTTAAATATTTACAATAACATGGACAGGCGTTTTTAAGCTGCAAAAAACGCAGCTGTAAAAACGCCAGTGGGCATGAGGCCTTACTTGCAGTGTTTTTCCTTTCCATAAACAATGTTTTATTTACTCGCAATGTTCCTTTGATCTTGATAGGGAATTCAGCTACTCCAAGAAAATTCACTCCAAGAAAAAGTAAATTTCTCAGAACATGTGCAGTTTCCCTTGCCTCGTGCCATGTCATAGCCTGCTCTTCTTTTGAAGCATCTAAAGCCTGGTACACACGATCGCATTTTCCACGGACAAAGCGTACGACTTTTGTCCGAAGTGCGTTGGCCATGAACTTGTCTTGCATACAAATGGCAAAGAATTGTCGGCCAACAAACCCGAAACTACGTGGTTTTTCAGCTCTTTAGCGCCACCCTTTGGGCAACTTCTGCTAACGTTGGGTTATGGTTAGCATTGCTTCTGAGCATGCGTGTTTGTATTTTGGATTTTTGTCCGATGGACTTCTGTACACACGATCAGATAATCCGACAACACACATTTGTTGTCGAAATTTTTTAAAGCATGCTATCCCACATTTGTTGGTGGAAAATCCGACAAAAATTGTCCGATGGAGCGTACAAACGGTCGGATTTTCCGACAGCAGCCTGTCATCACACAATTCCCGTCGAAAAATCTGATCGTTTGTACGGGCCTTTAGGCTTCATGTACACTGCAGCTGCTAAACTCACATTTAGGAGCAGTTTGGCGTTTTTTTCAGCAGCCCCTGAACTCTCTTCTGTTATCTTATCTCTACATGTACACTAGTAGTTTAGAGGCAGTAAAGGTTACAGACGTTTTTAAAAAAAAAGATAAATCGCATTCAGGACTGTAGATTACCAGCATTTCAAACACCAAATGCTTGTAAATGCTTGTAAACGGGTGTAAATGTTAAGATACAGCATTAACCACTTACAGACTAGAAGATTTTACCCCGACCAGGCTATTTTTTGCGATACAGCACTGTGTCGCTTTAACTGAGAATTGCGCAGTCGTGCGACGCTGCATCCCAAACAAAAGCTGTATTTTTTTTCCCCACAATTAGAGCTTTCTTTTGGTGGCATTTGATCACCTCTGCCGTTTTTTTTTCTGCGCTATAAACAAAAAAAAGAGCGTCAATTTAAAAAAAACGTATAATAAATATCCCCAAAATTAAAAAATAAATAAAAACTATTCGTCAGTTTAAGCCAATATGTATTCTTCTACATATTTTTGGTAATAAAAAATCGCAATAAGCATATATTAATTGGTTTGCGCAAAAGTTATAGCGTCTACAAAATAGGGGATATATTTATGGCATTATTATTATTTTTTACTAGTAATGGCGGAGATCTGCGATTTTTTGCGGGACTGCGACATTGTGGCGGACAGATCGGACACTTTTTTGGGACTAGTGACATTTATACAGCGATCAGTGCTAAACATAGCCACTAATTACTGCAGTGTTTCTCAATTCCAGTCCTCAAGGTGCCCCAACAGGTCATGTTTTCAGGATTTCCCTCAGATGAAACAGCTGTGGTAATTATTAAGGCAGTGAAACTGATCAAATCACCTGTGCAAAATAATGGAAATGCAAATAGATAGTGCATCACTGATAATGAGTCCATATATCAAAAAACACCAATGTGCGATGTCTTCAGTGGTGCCAGATATAATAAACATGCAGGTGACTCCGTGGGTAAACCTCCACTAATGGAAAAAATGGCCGTCCACCTCCCAGTGTAAACCCTTGTTTACAGAGGGTTACACACGCTTTCCCTTATAGGGTATATCGATGTATCAGCGGTCAGCCAAGGAAGCTACAGATCCTGATAGACCCCTCCTGATAAGCGGAACAGGTGCCCAGACATCGGATAAAGGAAGGGGAACCAAACTTCGGAGCCACAGTAGACATGCAAACAAAACATATATAGTGCTCTCTTACAAGCACTGAAATCCAGTGCCTGATAATCAAGCGTATACAACAAGTCAGCGATGGCCGCGGGTGACGTCACGTGACTTCCGTTCCTCCGACGGAAGTCACGTGTAAGTTTTGCTCTAATTTTAAATAAAAGTCTATGCTTGCAGAGAGCACTATATATGTTTTTATTTGCATGTCTACTGTGGCTCCGAAGTTTGGTTCCCCTTTCTTTATCCGATGTCTGGGCACCTGTTCCGCTTATTAGGAGGTATCTATCAGGATCTGTAGCTTCCTTGGCTTACCGCTGATACATCGATCTACCCTATAAGGGAATGCGTGTGTGGGAGGTGAGCGGCCATTTTTCCATTGGTGGAGGATTACCCACGGAGTCACCTGCATGTTTATTATATCTAGCACCACTGAAGTCATCGCACATTGGTGTTTTTTGATATATGGACTCATTATCAGCGCTGCACTATCTATTTACATTTTACTGTATGGGATTTGAATAATTGACCCTGAGTGTTCAGCAGCTTTAAGAGGGTTATTATTATTGCGCTGGTTGTTTTTTCTATATTCAAAATAATGGAACGCCTAAAAGCATGATCTGTTGGGGCGCCTTAAGGACTGGAGTTGAGAAACACTGGATTACTGTATAAATGTCACTGGCAGGGAAGGGGTTACCACTAGGGCGCGATCAATGGATCAAATGTGTTCCCTGGGAGTGGTTCTAACTGTATGGGTGCTGGGCTGACTGGAGGAGGAGAGAGATCACTGTTCCTGATCACTAGTATCAGCAGATCTCTCTAACTCCCCTGTCAGAACGGGATCTGTCTGTGTACATTAACAGATCCCCGTTCTGGCTCTCTTTCCCACAATCGCGGATGGCTGGCGGACATCGCGGCCCACTGGCCACGTGCATCAGGTCCCCAGCCATACAGTGGGTGCGCACACGCGCCTGTTACGGCTCCTTAGAGGAGCCCCCATAAACCTATGGCGATTTGCAGGAACATGCCAACCTGCCACTGTATAATGAAGGCGGCTGGTCGGCAAGTTGTTAAAGTGTTACTAAACCCAGTAATATGAAAATAGTTCATCCACCCCCTGCAGTGCCCACAGCTTATAAATCTTCTTTTTACATTAAAATACTGCCACTGTATACCTTTTTGGCTGATCTGTATACCGTGGTCACATGATAAACTGCAGGGTTTGCAGTGCTCAGTGTTCAGGTAGGAGGGGATTTCCACTACACCAAACTGAGCATGTGCAGCTTTACTACCCTCACTGTGTCCTATCTGGCCTTGCCAAGATAGAGCCTGCAGGAGGGGGAGGATCTGTCCATACAGAATCAAAGATCTTTTTTACACAATACAGAGGTTAACCCCTAAGTTCCACAGTGAGTATAACAAGCATGCTATTCTGCATATGCAGACAGATTTTACTGTTGTGGGTTTAGTAAACACTTTAAGCTGTGCTTTCAGCCCATTGATTTGAATGGAAGTCGCATCCAAGTCGGATATTCATTATCCGACTAGTGGTGCGACTTGTGCTCTGAGGATCTTGAAGGGGATCCCCACGCCAAAGTTAAAAAAACAAAAATGGCGTGCCCCCCCCCCCCCCAAGAGCCATACCAGGCCCCTTAAGTCTGGTATGGATCTTGAAAGGGAACCCCACACCAAAATAAGAAAAAAAACCGGCGTGGATTCCTCCCCCCACACCATTTTTTTTTTTGTTGGTGTGGGATTCCATTTCAAGACCCATACTAGACTCAAAGGGCCTGGTATGGATCTTGGGGGGCACGCTGTTTTTTTTTTCTCCTCAGAGCACAAGTCGCACCACAAGTCAGATCATGATGATGCGACTTCTATTAAAATCAATGGGATGAAAGTTGGATCAGGAGACGGCTTCCATAGGGAACCATTGATTTTGATTAGAGGCAGAGAAACGCTGCTAAAAGCTAACGCGGCTAATCGTGTATTGACGCCAAAGCTACTAAAAGCGCGTTTTTACAGCCACATTTTCCTAGCTTTGGTAGTGGCTCGTTTTTTCTAACGCCCCATGAACATGAGGCCTTACTGTCTGTGCTGGCCCACCCCCTCCCCTCAATTCCCTACATATCCTTTTATGGAGCTGACGAGGAATACCATAGAGCAGGGATATGGAATTAGCAGACCTCCAGCTATTGCAGGTACCATCATGTCTCTGCCTCTGGGTGTCATGCTTGTGGTTGTCAGTCTTGCTATGCCTCATGGGACTTGTAGTTCTGCAACAGCTGGAGGTCCGCTAATTACATATCCCTGGCGCTCAGACTCTCAGGCGCCCGCAAGTTCCACAACTAAAACTAATTTCTCGCGGGTGGCAATTGCCCCGTTGCCCCCCCTGGATCCGCCCCTGCTGCTATAGAGTGTCACTTCAGTGTCTGCTGGGGCTGCTGACATCACATCCAAGATGATGGTGCCCAGGAGCAATCTCAGGACTTTGGATGTCTACACAAGGGAAATAACATGTATAAATACATATAAACCCTCTAAGTTTTTTGTTGAAATGAATAGTCTGGTACAGGGTCTCCTTTTTTTTCTTGTGCGGTTTTGAGTGTAAACATAAACATCTTATATGTTAATGGCCATAGTGGTTGTTCTTCATCATTTCCAATATCTTCTCACATTTTATATTAACAGACAGGAAGAAAGGATTGGCAGCAGCATTCTTTCCAGTGGATGATAATCTTTCTATGGGTGAGACAGAACACACTATCTTCAATCAGACCATGGCACCAACGGGGCACAGTAACACTGAGATGGCACTGATCAGCAATATGTTGGCAGCATATTCTTTTATCACAGGTATATAGTTCTCTACAATATGGATAACACTTCTTCTTCCCTCTAAATAGAATAGCCTAATGTCTGGATACAACCTGCATTGTGTCTGTCCCCAACAGTGGGCACTAACAGCATAGTCAGTTGCACCTCTCCCCCCACAGGAGCAGTTCTGTTAAAGTAGAGTTTAATATAATTTTTATGGTTAATGTAAGTGTTAAAGTCAGTTCAGAAGGTATTTTCTATCTTTTTTAAAGCTGTATTCACAAATACATCTTATTAAAAAAAAAAGAAAAAAAAAGAAAGAATTGTAACTACCTGTAACTAAGCACTGCCTACAGCAGAGCTCAGACTGGGTGGGGGAGAAGCAGAAGAAGGAGTCAGTAAGTTGTGCTGCATGTTGAGCTCGGTTCGGTTCATGCCAGAACTCTCAAACATCACAAAGGTTCGGACCTGAGTCATTAAAGTCTATGGGACCCGAACATACAAACTCAAAAGTCTGGGGGACATGTATCAATGCAAAAAATTACATTCAAATTTATTTTCGTGGCGGCAATCCAAAAAAATAAAAAAAATAAACAGCGTGGAGGCCACCTCCCCCCATGCAAAAAAAATAACGGCAGAGGCTTCCCCCAAAATCCATACCAGGCCCTTATCTGAGCAAGCGCCCTCAACATGAGTAGTACTTGGGTAGTACTTTTGGGCATGGGGGGTACTGTCAGACGAAGGAGCAGGCATATGGCGATTAGCCTTCGTCATGGGAAAAGCTTTTTCTTTTTTTTTAATTTTCTATTTCCGGCAAATTCTGCAATGTTTTTTTTTTATTCAGCTGTTAGCCAGGAAGCCCACTGACAGCTGATGACTCATCCGTTGTTAAAGAAGTGGCGGCCAGCTTCCAAGCCCCACTCCTTGACAACCTATTGACTGCGCGCTCGCACATCCCTACTTGTGGAGTACTATATAGGAAGCAGCAAAAGAGGAGGTGGAGAAAGCACAGATCCACAGAATAAATGAAGCAGAAGCAGCAAGATGCATGTCATGCATGTCCTCAGGTGCAGCTTCCTCTCCAGCAAGCAGAACATTGAGGAGCACAGTATAGACATCACCAAATCTCTCTCCAGTTCTCCTTATGAGACTTATGCCAGCCATACACGGTTTGAATCTAGGCTGGTTCAGGAAAGAAATACGCACCGTGTATGGCCGACCTAATAATTAGAGGCTGAAGAACCTTGGATGATCTTGCTATTGTATGAGGTAGAATTCAAGGCAAAAGTGTACTGCTTGGGCACAGTTTGTATTTACTAGGTCGGGTCCCTTATAGTTCCTTTTTAGATAGAAATTTACTTTTTAAATTCAAGTCCATTTTTACATGTCTTGTCTTTTTTCAATTTACAAGGCTGGGTGTATGTAGACCTCATGGCGGTCTACAAGATTTCTCATCTGTGGCTGACCTCACTACACATCAGCCAGAATCCAGAACAGCAGCAAAGTGCTTGATCTCCCAATGTGCTGCATCCACAAGCTGTGTTCTCTCTAGTGTTGTTGTAAGATCTCTAGTTTTTTTTCCAAGATGAAAGCAAAGATATTTTTTTTCTCGGATGTCTCTAATAGCTTTTGTTTGCAGATGAGTAATGTCTCCTGGCTTCAGCTCAGCTCCAAAGGGTTTCTTTTTCCAAATATAACTGCTAGTAAAACAAACAGTTTTACATATTTGGAAATATTTAGCTGCTGAGACGGCAGTGTAATGGATGAGGCATTATTCACAACACAAACTGATTATCTTCTGTAGGGCCAATGGGGACAGCTGCCACAGAGTTCAATACAGAGATTGGTAAAGGAAAGATAAAAAGACAGGAAATTTCATTATGCTGCTCTGCGTTCTTTGTTTTTCCTATCTTTTTTAAATCCTATAAGATTTGACTTCATAAACAACTTGAGTTGTCTAATTAGTGGCAGGTGTGTATGAACAGATGGCAGTTATTTCAGATCTATTTTAATATTAAACCATGAGCTGCTATTATTTTTATTATTATTATTATTAATAATTCTAATTATAATAATACAATTTTTTTGTTCAAACGACCCTGCCTCTACAACATTCAATTTAAAAAACCTATCCCTAGAAAGGTATACATGATGTATATTCTCTTCCTAGAAAGGTTTATGTAGACCCAGTCATCCACCTATTCATGGAAAGTTGTGTCTGCTGACCTTACATGATGTATATTGTCTTCCTGAACAGGCTGTAGACCCAGTCATCCACCTATCCATGGAAAGTTGTGTCTGCTGACCTTACATGATGTATATTCTCTTCCTAGAAAGGTTTATGTAGACCCAGTCATCCACCTATCCATGGGAAGTTGTGTCTGCTGACCTTACATGATGTATATTCTCTTCCTAGAAAGGTTTATGTAGACCCAGTCATCCACCTATCCATGGAAAGTTGTGTCTACTGACCTTACATGATGTATATTGTCTTCCTGAACAGGCTGTAGACCCAGTCATCCACCTATCCATGGAAAGTTGTGTCTGCTGACCTTACATGATGTATATTCTCTTCCTAGAAAGGTTTATGTAGACCCAGTCATCCACCTATCCATGGAAAGTTGTGTCTGCTGACCTTACATGATGTATATTCTCTTCCTAGAAAGGTTTATGTAGACCCAGTCATCCACCTATCCATGGAAAGTTGTGTCTGCTGACCTTACATGATGTATATTCTCTTCCTAGAAAGGTTTATGTAGACCCAGTCATCCACCTATCCATGGAAAGTTGTGTCTGCTGACCTTACATGATGTATATTGTCTTCCTGAACAGGCTGTAGACCCAGTCATCCACCTATCCATGGAAAGTTGTGTCTGCTGACCTTACATGATGTATATTCTCTTCCTAGAAAGGTTTATGTAGACCCAGTCATCCACCTATCCATGGAAAGTTGTGTCTGCTGACCTTACATGATGTATATTCTCTTCCTAGAAAGGTTTATGTAGACCCAATCATCCACCTATCCATGGAAAGTTGTGTCTGCTGACCTTAGTCACCCACAAGCGTGGGGACCACTGCTGATGCCACCACCTAGGATCCAAATTTTGATAACACAACAGACTTATGCCTCGTACACACGACTGGGTTTGTCGACGGGAAAACTGCGATGAGAGCTTTTGGCCGGGAATCCCGGCCGTGTGTATGCTCCCTCGAGTTTTTCTGATGGGAAGACTGCCAAAAAACGCCAGCAAAAAAAGAGAATCAGCTCTCTTTTTTCCCGTCGGGATTCCCGACTGACTTTTTCCCGTCGGAAATCCCGGCCGTGTGTACGAGGCATTTGAGCTCAATTGACGCAGTGTTAATCCCTTGTGTTTGCAGTATTGTTGAAACCTATTGTGGGCCCTAAGCTCCATTCTGGTTTAGAATACTGAGCAGATAAGTCATGTGACCTTTAAGCTCAGCTTTAAGTGCTGAAGTCAACATTTGCGTAATGGAGATGTTAAGGGCTCCCAAAGTGCCTGCATATCATCTTATCTCTACATTCAGTTTGGTACATGTATTTAAAATGCAGGTTTAGTTAAAGCCAAACTCTGGGAAAATACCTCCTGCGCTGCAAGGGTTTAAACTTTAAATGCTCAGTATGTCTAGGAGTAGAAGAACAGACAGTATTACATATTTTGATTCCCTATTTCAGCATGCTCCAGCACTGCCCTCTCCTTCCCAGAGCTCCAGGTTGTGGGCAGTCCCTCAGCATCATTATGCACAAAGCAGGGCTAATGACCCTGCATAGTATGTGGCGGGGTGAGCATGTGACCATGAGTGGTTTAGAGTGGTGGCAGCAGGGTCCGAGTCACACCTAGAGGGAGCTTGTGGGAGAGAGGAATAAGGTAAGTATTACTCCTTAAGCTGGCCATAGTTTTTTCTGTTCAGCCTGTGGGCTGAACAAAATCTGACCCACCATAAATTGCTATATGCCTAACTACTGTATGGAGTTATTTATAGCTAGAAAGAATAAACAATCAGATTTAAAGTGGTATTAAATGTTTGGTATTACAAAAAAAAAAGTCATACTTACCTGCTCTGTGCAATGGTTTTGCACAGAGCAGCCCTGATCCTCTTCTTCTTGGGTCACTTGCTGGTGCTCCTGGCTCCTCCCCCTTGACCAGTGCCCCCAATAGCAAGCCGCTTGCTATGGGGGCACAGGTGCTTGCTCGCTTCCAAGCCCTGCTCTATGCGTCCATAAGTAGGGATGAGCTTCGAGTTCGACTCGAACATTGCCTGTTCGCCCGTTTGCCGAACAGCGAACAATTTAGGGTGTTCGCGGCAAATTCGAAAAGTCACGGAACACCCTGTAGAAGTCTATGGGAGAAATCTAAAGTGCTAATTTTAAAGGCTTATATGCAAGTTATTGTCATAAAAAGTGTTTGGAGACCCGGGTCCTGCCTCAGGGGACATGTATCAATGCATAAAAAAGTTTTAAAAACTACAGTTTTTTCGGGAGCAGTGATTTTAATAATGCTTAAAGTGAAACAATAAAAGTGAAATATTCCTTTAAATTTTGTACCTATGGGGGGGAGGTGTATAGTATGCCTGTAAAGTAGCGCTTGTTTCCTGTGCTTAGAACTGTCCCTGCACAAAGTGTCATTTCTGAAGGAAAAAAAGTCATTTAAAAGCACTTGCGGCTATTAATGAATTGTCGGCTCCCGGCAATACAGAGAAAAGTCATTGATAAAAAAAAAAAAATGCGTGGGGGTCCCTCCAAATTCAATTACCAGGCCCTTTAGGTCTGATGTGGATTTTAAGGGGAACTCCACGCCAAATTTTTAAAAAAATGCCGTGGAGTTCCCCCCAAAAATCCATACCAGACCCTTTATCCGAGCACGCAACCTGGCAGGCCGCAGGAAAAGAGGGGGGGACGAGAGAGCGCCCCCCCTTTCCTGAACCGTACCAGGCCACATGCCCTCAACATGGGGAGGATGCTTTGGGGGTCTGTGACCAAGGGGTCTTCCAGATTCTGATAACCCCCCCGCCCACAGACCCCCACAACCACTGGGCAAAGGTTGTGGTGATGAGGCCCTTGTCCCCATCAACATGGGGACATGGTGCTTTGAGGGGTCACAGATCCCCAAAGCATCCTCCCCATGTTGAGGGCATGTGGCCTGGTACGGTTCAGGAGGGGGGCACTCTCTCGCCCCCCCTCTTTTCCTGCGGCCTGCCAGGTTGCGTGCTTGGATAAAGGGTCTGGTATGGATTTTTGGGGGGAACTCCACGCCATTTTTTTTTTATTTGGCGTGGAGTTCCCCTTAAAATCCATACCAGACCTGAAGGGTCTGGTATGGATATTTGGGGGGAACCCCACGTCATTTTTTTTTATTTGACGCAGGATTCCCTTTAATATCCATACCAGACCTGGAGGGCCTGATAATTGAATTTGGGGGGACCCCCACGCATTTTTTTTTTAATCAATGACTTTTCTCTGTATTGCCGGGAGCCGACAATTCATTATAGCCGCTAGTGCTTTTAAATTACTTTTTTTCCTTCATAAATGACACTTTGTGCAGGGACAGTTCTAAGCACAGGAAACCAGCGCTACTTTACAGGCATACTATACACACCCCCCCAGGTACGAAATTTAAAGGAATATTTCACTTTTATTGTTTCACTTTAAGCATTATTAAAATCACTGCTCCCGAAAAAAAGGCAGTTTTTAAAACTTTTTTTTTTGCATTGATACATGTCCCCTGGGGCAGGACCCGGGTCCCCAAACACTTTTTATGACAATAACTTGCATATAAGCCTTTAAAATTAGCACTTTAGAATTTTCATGTTCGAGTCCTATAGACTTTAACGGTGTTCGGATGTTCAAACAAATTTATTGCCTGTTCTTAAGTTCTGGTGCGAACCGAACTGGGGGGTGTTCGGCTCATCCCTATCCATAAGACACATAGAGCCTCTGCTCGGCCTCGCATGAAGGTAAAAAAAACTTTCAGCCTTTACAACCGCTTTGAAACCCAATTGAGCTTTCCATTTACATCAGCTAAATACTTTCCAGGTATATCAAAATCTTAGTTTGTTTTCCAAAGAAATCTAGCTGATTGTATCTTGGAAGGACAAATCTTTCACTTTGGCCATTGTATTTTGACCTTCGGCTGTCAAATACCTGAGCAGTGCCTTCATCTGATTGGATGCAGATGCTGTTCAGCCAATACTTTTCCATCCAGCTCTTTGATTTTTCAGTTGAGGGATGTACTGAGAGGGTACTAACAGGGCCAGCTTTAGATCAAACAATTTATATTAGGGTAGATTCTGTAAATAATGATGTTTATAAGGAAAAGTAATGATGTTCCTTATGGCAGTCAGTCCTTTTTTTTTTTTTTGATTTGCACAAATTGGTACTGGCAGCAGGACAACAGGTAGCGAGGCAACCGCCTAAGGTTCAGACACTGTAGGGTATAATCTACAACCTTCTCTCTTTCCTTGTTCCAAGGCATGCTGGCAGATCCTACAGTTAAAAAAAAAAAAAAATCACATAGACGGTCATAAAGACATATTTTAAACTTTGCCTTTGCAAGCAATAAGGAATAATCGTGAAATAACTACCATGTGCACTTTTGGCACTGCTAATCGAAGCTCCTGCACCTGCTGCTCTATTACTGTTCTGTATAAGATGCTGCGCACAGCTGTCTCACACCCATAAATACTCCGGCATTCTTTCATGAGCAGCAAAACCCCATTCACTAGCTGGACTTGCTGGATGTCTTTATTTACATGTTACAAGTCCCAAGCAGTGACCCAAGATCAGCAGCTGTTGGGTGGGCGTCCGAACATGAAAGTATAATATGACTGCTATAGACTGTCATGTTGTAACTAATGTCACCTGAAGACCTCACCCTTCTTGTCCCTGACATTTTTCTGGTATAAATAGGCTTTCATTCTGTAGGTTCTCTTTCACCATGTAAATTAGCATCTGTTGGCATCCAAAGACCACCAAAATCTGACCCTCCATAAATAGCTATATGCCTAAAGTATAACTACTCTAGTTATACAGTTATGTATGGCTCGATGGAAAAAACTATGATCAGATTTGAAACCCAATTGAACTTTCTATTTACCGTATATACTCGAGTATAAGCCGAATTTTTCAGCACATTTTTTTGTGCTGAAAATGCCCCCTCGGCTTATACCCGAGTCACCTTTTGCGCCTGATCTCCCAGAATTTGGGGACCCGGTATTGTCACACATATAGCCCCACTCTTCCTCTACAAGTGTGCAAAGTTTGTTGTCCGGGGGACTTACGTTCGGGGAGAACCGATTTTTCAAAGCCGGGCACACCTTCTATAGACTCCCATATTAAACGGTAATTTCTCTGGTGATTTTGGGGTCCTGGTCCTGGCCGGTCGTAGGTCCCCTGGACCCAAAACTTGGCACACATGTAGCGCCATTTCTCCTTTACAAGTGTGCAACGTTTGTTGTCTAAGGGACCTACGGACAGGGAGCACCGATTTTTCAAAGTCGGGCACCCCTTCCATAGACTCCCATGTTAAACATCAGTTTAGTCATGGACACAGTGAGGCATGGGCACAGTGAGGCATGGGCACAGTGAGGCATGGACACAGTGAGGCATGGACACAGTGAGGCATGGGCACAGTGAGGCATGGGCACAGTGAGGCATGGGCACAGTGAGGCATGGACACAGTGAGGCATGGACACAGTGAGGCATGGACACAGTGAGGCAAAGTGAGACACAGTGAGGCATGCAGATGGACACCCTAGGCTTATACTCGAGTCAATATGTTTTCCCAGTTTTTTTGTGTGGTAAAATTAGGTGCCTCGGCTTATATTCGGGTCGGCTTATACTCGAGTATATACGGTACATCTAATAAATAATTTAGGTATATCAAAATAAAAGGTGTTAAAAATATTTGTTTGTTTTCTATAGAAAACAGCCATATCCTGAGTAGAAAAGTCTGTCCCCTGGTTGCATGCTGCAGAGAAGAACCCTTGATCTCTGTGTGGAAGCAATGGCCTCTCTGCAGGGGTCTGACTCTCCCCTGCTAAGTCAGACCTTTAAAGGGGTTGTAAACCTTCGTGTTTTTTCACCTTAATGCATCCTATGCATTAAGGTGAAAAAACACCTTGCTGTGTCCGGCCCCCCAGCCCGGCCCCCTCCCAGTTTTACTTACCTGAGCCCCGAATTTCCGTAGGCGCGATCCCGCGTCGCTCTCTCCGCGGCTTCTCGGCTCTTCATTGAATAGATTGATAGCAGCGCAGCCATTGGCTCCCGCTGCTGTTAATCAAATCCAATGATGCGGCTGCCAGGGGGTGGGGGCGGGGCAGAGTCATAGAGCTTCCCAGAGGGGGTTATCTATTGCAGGGAGGAGCCACAAGAGCCGCCGTGGGACCCCAGAAGAAGACGATCTGGGCCACTCTGTGCAAAATGAGCTGCACAGTGGAGGTAAGTATGATATGTTTGTTATTTTTAAAAAATAAAAAAGAACCTTTACAACTACTTTAACTTTGTAATCGGCAAAGCTTTTGCTCACTGTTGATTAGAAGGCTGTAGCTCTGAATCAGTAAGGGATGCATTGGCCTTCTGCAGAGAGACCACCACTTCCTCAGAGCGCAAATGTCCTTCTCTATAGCATTCTTGCAGGAGTCAGGCTTTTTAACTTAGGCTGTGGCTACTTTCTATAGAAAACTAACCCTAAGACTTTACACACCTTTGTTTTGAAGAACCTGGAAGAACCAGTATATAGCTGATATAAACTAAAGCTTTAAAATACATGTAAACCCTAAATCAGTTGTCTCCAAACTGTGGCCCTGGGGCCAGATGTGGCCCTTGGCTTGTTCTTATCCTGCCCTTGGGGCACTAATTCATCCACTAATACCAACAATGGAGGATAATCCCCCCACTACTACTGACCCCAATGAAGGGGCACAATTCCTCACAATGATGGGGCACAATTCCTCTGAATGACAGCAACGATGGGGCACAATTTCTCTCAATGACACCAACAATGGGGCCCAATGACATCAATGATGGGGCAGAGTTCCTCCCACTGAAACCAATGATGGGGTGCAATTACTCCCACTGAAACAAAAAATTTGGAATTTTTTCTCACTGACATCGGGGACCTTTTCTACACCCAATGGTCATAGCCTAGCCCCCCTAAAATCTGAAGGACAGTAAACCAGCCCTTTGTTTAGAAAGTTTGGAGACTCCTGCCATAAAAGAATGAAAATTAGTTTGGTAAACACAGTGTATTATAAAGAATTGTCTTTTTTTTTTATTAATTAGGTGAAAACAAGTACGGTATTTATTTTCAATGACCGCTTATTCTCAGTTCTGGGGGTACTGTTGGAGCCTGCCCTGCGCCCGCATATGTGCCTATTGCTATTGTCAAGGGGTTAATGAAAACTGCAGATTTAAAAATATTTTAAATTTTGCTTCAAATTATATTGCCATGTTAAATCTTATATGAAGTTTTAGCTATTGGGTTTAAATATACTTTAATTTAATTTAGATGTATATATCACATGAGTTAGGATTAGGTGGCAGTTGGGTAGAGATCAGGGATGTCATTAGACTCAAAAGTTTTTATCCAGTGACTTCAAAATGCCCTGAACTCCTCTGTGCTTGTGTGACCTCTAATTTTGAGCAGAAAGTATAAAAGGAATTTCCTTCACAAAGAGCGGTTGCACAGAGTTTTGGTAACCTATACCTACCTATCGATGTTATATTTGTGTCTTGCAATCCAAAGCCAAATGTAAAATATTTAACTTCATTATTCACGCTTTTACAGAATCTAAAGCTGATTCCGGACAGCTTATAAAAATTATGAGTGTAGTGGGTATATACTTTTCTATTATGTTTGAAACTGGCAGAGACACCAGTGATGCATAGTTCCCTGCGGCCCAGCAGGTGGAGCTGTCCCTGTGGGCTGGGGTTGAACCATCACTGCAGTGCCATACCCTTTGTGGCCTCTCGCAGCACCTGTACGGCAGGGCGGGGAACCCGCTGTGCTTGCTGGGGGAGGGTATAAAGGGGGCGGACATCTTTGTCATGGGGTCGAGTCCCAGGCACCTTTAGCCTGAGGGCTGCGGTCCGTGGTCGGTGTCCAGGCGGACACCTTTAGTCTGGGGTGAGGTACTTTGTTCCAGGCCTGGGGCCCAGCTACTTCCACTGGGTTCCGCCCAGGAGGGATCGTCCTAAGGTGCCCGACGGACTGGGTACCTGAATCTAAGACGCAATGGACCGCACAGGTGGCCTTCCCGTAGATCTGGTGCAGCAGATTGCCAGTGCCGGGACAGGGCCTCCGGAGACCGTCTGGAGGGATGCCTTCACCAAATAGGGGCCTTATTCACGCGGAAGGTGGTTCATGTGCTAAAGTCTGTGCAGAGACATTTCGCAAAGGTCGCATCTGAAGACCATTACTTTCAGGCCTGTGGCAGAGGCTGTAACAGTTCACCCGGTAGGTGGCAGCTACCAATTCACGGTCGGTGGCAGAGACCATGCGCCAAGCCTATTCGCACGCAAACAAAAGGAATAGGAGAGTTCATTGTGCCTGGGCCTACTCGTATCCACACCCCCTGTCTGTCTGAGGGAGTCCAACTGGTTGTGTTTCATCCTGACATTGAAAAATAAAGGAGTGTTGGACTTTTATTGGTGTGGGGCTCAATTACTGGCAGACACTGTTCCACAGGAGAAGCGGAGGCTCCAAACACCGAACACCGACCCGAAGGTAAAGAAACTTTGCTCACACCACACAAACATCTGCGGTGAAAGTATTGGCGTGGTGACCCCGCACTCTCTCCTCCAAGGTACCCCTAGACTGCAGCCAAAGATAACCGATAAACAAGAGAGAGAGAGAGAGAGTGGAGGCCGCTACACGATTTTGAGGCAAGGCAGATGTTCAGTCTAGGGCAGGGGTCTCCAAACTTTCTAAACAAAAGGGCCAGTTTATGGTCCTTCAGACTTTAGGGGGGGCCAGACTAGGGCCATTGGGAGTAGAAAATGTCCAGGTGTCCCTTGGGAGTAAATAATACCATATCTTTGGTGTCAGTGGGAGGATTAGTGCCCCATTGTTGGTGTCAATGGAAAGAATTGATGGTGTCAGTTGGAGGAGTAGTGCCCCATTGTTGTCAGCAACAAGAATTATGCCCCATTGGAGCTGGATGGAATAGTGTCCCAAGGGCCGCATTAAGGCACGCAAAGGGCCGCATTCGGCCCCAGGGCCGCAGTTAGGAGACCCCTGGTCTAGGGCATCTCATAGATGAGAATTACTTTACTAATTTATCAGTCCCCCAGGATTCCTTCCCTCCAGTTCTGGTATTCATGACCAGTACCACAAAGTCACTCCTGGGGAAGAGGAATAAGGTTAGTACATCGCACTAGACTAAATGGGCATTAGAACCTCACTATACTGGAGACTTTGAAAACCATACATTTTATAACTTAACAAAAGTTCAGCTTTAAATTCTCATTTCTCCTTTAGTCCTAATGCGATAAATAATGACGATGACACAACCCAAATTTTACTCTGAAGTACTTCTGGAACTGTTCGCTGGCCAGTTTTACACTACATAAACACATCTGTGTTTACTTACATCTTTCTATAAACCCTTCTAAAGGTTCAACACGTTCTGCTGCACTTCAGTTCGCTTTCTTCTCTTAGAGATAGCAAAATCCTTGGTTGGCTTCATGAAAGACATATTTCACATCTCTTGTTGTGGAAATAAATATGGTCTTTTGCCTGTTTGACCCTTAATGCATCTCAAAATGGGTTTCTTTTGAATGTCAAGTCATCATTGAGTTTTATAATTAACTTACACAAAAAAAGAACACATAGCTAAGACTCCAGACATGCCTGAGTATTTTAGCCCATTTTACTACTGTCTTATGTAGTGCAAACCAATAGAAAAAGATGAGTCTAATGCCACGAACACACGACCGTTTTTCATGACAAGAAAAATGCAATTTTTTAAATTGGTCATTAAAAACGATCGTGTGTGGGCTCCAGAGCATTTTTCGCAACGAGAAAAATGGCCATTAAAAATATAGAACACGCTCTATTTTTTCTCGTCGTGAAAAACGGCCGTGTGTACGCTTTAATGACGGGAAAAAAACGTGCATGCTCAGAAGCAAGTTATGAGACGGGAGCGCTCGTTCTGGTAAAACTAGCGTTCGTAATGGAGATAGCACATTCGTCACGCTGTAACGGACTGAAGAGCACGAGGCTGAAAAGCGAGAAATCGTCTCTCACCAAACTTTACTAACACGAGGATCAGCAAATGCAGCCCAAAGGGTGGCGCCATCCGAATGGAACTTCCCCTTTATAGTGCCGTCGTACGTGTTGTCGAACGTGTTGTACGTCACCGCAATTTGCTTGAGCATTTTTTTTCCACAATAGTGTGTAGGCCAGGCTAGCATGAGAAGAATCACGTCGAGAAAAACGTTGTTTTTTTCAATGACATTAAAAACGGCCGTGTGTACGCGGCATAATGCCCCGTACACACGAGCGGAAATTCCGTCGGAAAAACCTTGGATGGTTTTTCCAAAGAAATTCCGCTCAAGCTTGGCTTGCATACATACGGTCACACAAAAGTTCTCTGAACTTTCGACCGTCAAGAACACGGTGACGTACAACACTACGACGAGCCGAGAAAATGAAGTTCAATGCTTTCAAGAATGCGTCGAATTGTTTCCGAGCATGCGTCGGAAATTTTGCGCGTCGGAATTGCTACAGACGATCGGAAAAATTGAGAACCTACTCTCAATCTTTTGCTGGCGGAAATTCCGACAGCAAAAGTCCAATGGAGCATACACACGGTCGGAATTTCCGACCAAAAGCTCACATCGGACTATTGCTGGTGGAAATTCCGACCGTGTGTACGCGGCATCGGACACAGTGCTTGGTAAGGCAACATAAAAAACAGCTGTCTTCTATGCGGAGTTCCCAATGAGGTCCCCAATGATCTTGATTTGAGCTAGACGTGGAAACATGCATGTAGTGATTTTCTTATGGATCTCTTATTTGCACTTTGCCTAAAATGACCAGCTGCTGTTCAACATTAATTACTCTATAGTTCTTCATGTTGTACTGCTGGGTACTGTGTCCTTGACCAGTCTTTACTTTACTCTACATACAACCATATCAGTGGGTCTTGGGGTGCGTGAGTTTCATGGTCATGTAATGGTTTCCATCCCCACCAACGAAAGCAATTCTTTTACTATGCACAAAGAAAACCAAAGTCCAAGTCAGGAAGAAAAACAGTGTAGTGCTCTGTAATCACTGCAAGGACGCACAGCTTTCATAATAATTTACACCTTACTCATGTCTCTTTCAAACCCAGATCCCGCCATAGATGGGCACTTCTACTAATTTATTACCCGGAATTCTGTTATGAGGGAAACATTGAAGGTTCTGCTGAAGACCTCTTTTTTTTTAAATACTCTTGTGGCTGCCATGCTGACCAGTTTGCTTCAATACTTTCAGTAACTGACTTGGAACAAGTATGCTGTATTCGGTCAAAATCCTTGTTCTGTGGTTAGTGACTCTCTCTCTATTTAAAGCCCGAGTGAAAGCTATTTTTTATAAGTGTTATGGCTGCATAACAAGAAAATAATGTGTTTTTTTTTTGGTTTGTTTTTTTATAACGTCCTTTAGACAAATATCAAACTGTAGCAGCCGGGAGATCTGGACTGCTGCTCTTTCACAGAACATAGTGATCCAGATCTCCAGAGGTTCATCATTTCCTCTGCACAGTGCTCCAAACAACAGTGATGCTCAAGGTGTGTGACCAATGGAGATCCAGGCCACCTTGAGAGCAGCACACTGCTAGCACAGAACAGTTTGATTTTGTTTTTGTTAGCTGATTGAATTCTAACGATATCTCTGGGTTTCCCCAAGCAATCGGGGACCAATCAGCATGGTTCCTGACTATCAAATCGCTATAATATGGTGATCACTTGGGTTTGTTTACATAGTTTGCAAAAAAAAACTTAAGCCTCATGATGTCATAGTGCATTGCACTAACAATGCCCACCATACAGGGTATTTATTAACCACTTTAGCCCCGGACCATTTGGCTGGCCAAAGACCAGGCCACTTTTTGCGATTCGGTACTGCGTCGCTTTAACTGACAATTGCGCGGTCGTGCAACATGGCTCCCAAACAAAATTGACGTCCTTTTTTTCCCACAAATAAAGCTTTCTTTTGGTGTTATTTGATCACCTCTGTGGTTTTTATTTTTTGCGCTATAAACAAAAATAGAGCGACAATTTTGAAAAAATTGCAATATTTTTTACTTTTTGCTATAATAAATGTCCCCCAAAAATATATAAAAAAACATTTTTTTTCCTCAGTTTAGGCCGATACGTATTCTTCTACATATTTTTGGTAAAAAAAATTGCAATAAGCGTTTATTGATTGGTTTGCGCAAAAGTTATAGCGTCTACAAAAGGGGGTAGTTTTTATGGCATTTTTACAGTGGGGATCGAAAGTTTGGGCACCCCAGGTAAAAATGTGTATTAATGTGCATAATGAAGCCGAGGAAAGATGGAAAAATCTCCAAATGGCATCAAATTACAGATTAGACATTCTTATATGTCAAAAAAAGTTAGATTTTATTTCCATCATTTACACTTTCAAAATGACAGAAAACAAAAAAATGGCGTCTGCAAAAGTTTGGGCACCCTGCAGAGTTAATATCTTATACTGCCCCCTTTGGCAAGTATCACAGCTTGTAAACGCTTTTTGTAGCCAGCCAAGAGTCTTTCAATTCTTGTTTGAGGTATCTTTGCCCATTCTTCCTTACAAAAGTCTTCCAGTTCTTTGAGATGTCTGGGCTGTCTGTCACGCACTGCTCTTTTAAGGTCTATCCATAGGTTTTCAATCATGTTGAGGTCAGGAGATTGTGAAGGCCATGGCAAAACCTTCAGTTTACGCCTGTTGATGTAATCCCCTGTGGATTTTGAGGTGTGTTTAGGATCATTATCTATTTGTAGAAGCCATCCTCTCTTTAACTTCAGCTTTTTCACAGATGGCATCAAGTTACCATCCAAAATTTGCTGAAATTTTATTGAATCCATTTTTCCTTCTACTCGTGAAATGTTCCCTGTGCCACTGGCTGCAATACAACCCCAAAGCATGATTGATCCACCCCCATGCTTAACAGTTGGACAGGGGTTCTTTTCATTAAATTCTGTGCCCTTTCTTCTCCAAACGTACCTTTTGCTCATTCCGGCCAAAATGTTCTATTTTAACCTCATCGGTCCACAGAACTTGTTTCAAAAATGCCTCAGGCTTGTCTATATGTTCATTTGCAAAGTTCAAACGCTGATTTTTGTGGTGAGGACGTAAAAGAGGTTTTCTTCTGATAACTCTTCCATGAAGACCATATTTGTACAAGTATCTCTTTATAGTGGAATAGTGTACCACAACTCCAGTGTCTGCCAGATCTTTCTGGAGGAATCGTGCAGTCAAACGTGGGTTTTGAATTGCTTTTCTCACAATCCTGCGAGCTGTTCTGTCTGATATTTTTCTTGGTCTTCCAGATCTTGCTTTAACTTCCACTGTTCCAGATGACTGCCATTTCTTAATTACATTCCGAACAGAGGATATTGACATCTGAAAACGCTTTGCTATCTTCTTATAGCCTTCTCCAGCTTTGTGAGCGTCAACTATTTTCAGTTTCAGTTTTCTAGACAACTGCTTAGAAGAACCCATGGTGCTGATTGTTGGGGCAAGGTCAGATGAGTCTGGCCATTTAAAACCTTTGAGATTGACATCACCTGGTCTTTCCAGACGATGATTGAGAATAATCCATGACACTGGCAGGTCTCAGCTTTGCAAAGGGGGCAGTGCATGCTATAAATTCTGCAGGGTGCCCAAACTTTTGCAGACGCCATTTTTTTGTTTTCTGTAATTTTGAAAGTGTAAATGATGGAAATAAAATCTAACTTTTTTTGACATATTATAAGAATGTCTAATCTGTAATTTGATGCCATTTGGAGATTTTTCCATCTTTCCTTGGCTTCGTTATGCACATTAATACACATTTTTACTTGGGGTGCCCAAACTTTCGATCCCCACTGTATTAATATTTTTTTTTTTTACTAGTAATGGCGGCGATCAGCGATTTTTATCGTGACTGCGACATTATGGCGGACACATTGGACACTTTTGACATCATTTTGAGACCATTGTCATTTTTACAGCAATCAGTGCTATAAAAATGCACCGATTACTGTAAAAATGACACTGGCAGTGAAGGGGTTAACCTGTAGGGGGCGCTGAAGGGGTTAAGTGTGACCAAGGGAGTGCTTCTAACTTTTAGGGGGGCGTGGCTTGCCGTGACACATCACTGATCGCTGTTCCCGATGACAGGGAACAGACGATCAGTGACATGTCACTAGGCAGAACGGGGAGATGTTGTGTTTACACTAACATCTCCCCGTTCTTCAGCTCTGTTACACGATCGCGGGACACCGGCGGACATCGAGAGGGTCACGAGCGCTCCGGCGGCAGCACGTGCGACCACACGGCCCGAAAATTAAAGGGGACGTATATATATACGCCAATTTGCGTAGCCGTGCCATTCTGTCGACGTATATCCTCGTGAGGCGGTCGGAAAGCGGTTAAGCCTTAAAGCCCAACTTGGGACAAAAAAAAAAGTTTTCCCATACATCGGGGTTGTTCCCACACTGCACGGGTCAACTACTTGTTTTTGTTTAGGGGATTGGAGAACGGAGATATTCTTACCTAATCCTCCAATTCTTCTCACCCAAGAACGGTCCCCGTGGCTCCCCCTCCGCCACCTTGTGTGGTGGGCTGTTTCTGACGTCATCATGCCCATAGACCTGCTCTGATCGTGAAGACATCAGGAACAGTCCACCGCTGAGTCGCAGAAAAGCGGCGTTTGCAGGTGGAGTGGAGGTTCGGGTGAGTATAAGCTTTCTCCAACGCCTTAGAAAAAAACAAGCACTTGACTTGTGCAGTGCAGGCACAGCCCCACTGAATTGGATTTTTTTTTTTTACCTGAAGTTGGGCTTTAAAGCCAAGACTAACTTCCAAATTTGGTCTAGACATCTAGGCTTCAATGACTTCTTGTCATAAAGGGATAAAACTGAACTCTTTTTTTTTACTTTATTAAATTAATTCAAGAGGATATGCAATGTGTTGCAGTGACATGTGGTCTGGTGAGTTGCACTGAATAAAAATGCATTATGTCTGCATTTCTATGCAGAGTTCAGCTCCTCAACGCAGCATTGTGGTATGAACATGACACACAGAAAACAATTATTTTTTTTTGTGTGCATTAGCACTGAGCCTTTGGTGATCTGTGCAGGTTTATTATACAGGATTTATATAGCACCAACAGTTTGCACAGCACAAAATGAAGGCAGACTTTACAGTTACTATACAATTCAATACAAGAAGAATCAGAGAGCCGTGCTCTTTAGAGCTTGCAGTCTAAGAGGAAGGGTCAAGTGATACAAAAGGTAATAACTGTGGGGATGGGAAAGTAAAAAGACAGTGTATTAGTTAGAAGCAGTATAGGCTTCTCTAAAGAGATGAGTTTTCAGGAATCACCTAAAGGTGACTAGAGTAGGAGATAGACAATTTGGGGTAAGGAGTTCCAGAGAATGGGAGAGGTTCTGGAGAGGTCCTGGTGGTGAGCATGGGAGGAGGTGATGAGGGAACTAGAGAGCAGGAGGTCTTGGAAGGAGTGGAGAGGACAGTTTTGTTGGTATTTTGAGACCAGGTTAGTGATGATGAAGATGCAGATCAGTGCAGATGGTGTCAACAAGCCCTTAACAGCACAGATTTATACAGCTCTGTATTTATTTTTACATCTCAAAACCAGATGGGCAGATATACATAAATGGGATCGGTTTTATCTGCCGAAGGATTTGTATTTCCAAAAGAGATTTCAAAAGCCCAACTCTCTTGCAACTTTTCTTGCATTACTTGGTCTTGCAAGATTGAACACTCTGCAAAAAAAGACTTAAAATAAATGAAAATACAAAAAAAAAAAGAATGAAATTCAATGTAGTTAAAAAAAAAAGAAAAAAAAATGACAAACTGAAGATTGACCCTTTTATAAATCAGGCCCCCAGAACATTTTGTTTGTCCCAGATCTAATAGCAAGTTGTAAAATAAGGATTTTTTAAATTTCAGATGCAGAGAAAGAGCAACATAGGAAACAATCGTCCCTGTTATCTTTTGTTTACACGTCTTCCTATGGGGTCTGTATTCCATTTTACTCCTAGTTTTAATATTACACGACAGGACGTTGTTCTGTACTGAAGTTCACTTTATGAAGTTCCCAAGTGCTCCATTTGTCGTCTAATCTGTTCTCAGGCTGTTTGCCAGACGGCTGCAATACAGGAAAGGCTAGATCATTGAGATGCTGTAGAGAAAAGCGAGGAACACAGTAAAATGTAAATGATAAATCAAACCCTGATCGCGCTGGAATACATTTTTGGTGGTCTGGGCAGGGAGCCAGCGTGGTTCCTCTAAGCGAATGTATGTTGTGCAGGGATTAAGTTTCATTCTTTGGAAAGGACGGGATGCATGTGACACAATCAGATACGTCAAATACCAAGACAAAACCGGTTGAAGCTATATTTTTTTCCAGGCTTTTAGAAGAGACTTTTGTATTTTCAACTGAAATGTTGTAAATCTAGAACTCTGAGTCTCTGGGGAACGCTTGGCACCGTTCCCAAAGTAGTAACACTATTTTCTTTGTAGGCACAAGGTTTGAAGAGATCCTGTAATCCAAGCAATGTAAAGTATATCCACAACAAAAATAGAAAGCTTTGGCTTTAGATAGAGTAGAGAAGCGATGAAACCCATGTCAGTTTTGTCAATTTTTATTTTTATTTAGCTCTGTCTTCCATTGAGGAAATTTTCCTTCACTTTCTGCCCTGGAGACACAACAGGAAGTGAGAAAATCCCTCCAAAATTTGGAGAAATGCAGATAGTTGGCCCTGGAAAAAGTGTCCTGTTGAGCAATAGGGACATGGACAACAACCAAGACTCTATCCAAAGCTAAATAAAAACAAGTTTTGACTTTAGATTAGGGTGACCAGACATCCCCGGTTTCTGGGGACAGTCCCCGGATTGAGGACACTGTCCCCGGGCCAAGTCTGTCCCCGGTTTTGTCCCCGGATTGGATTTGATCAGGGGCTGGGGCAATTTCATAGACAGTAAGTGCAGAATTAAGAAAAAAAAATCTGAATTACACAACCGCCACTCCTACTAGCTTAGGGGGGTGTTTTTTTTCCCATCATCTGTGCCCCTTTCTGATGATCATGTGCTGGTCGGAGTGGAGGGAATATTTCTTCAGTTTCGGGTGCCCATCCAGCTCCGCTCTCATGTTCTTCTGCCTTGGCTCAAGTCCCGGTCAGCCGCCTGCCTGCTTATCTCCTTGTCTTCCCTGGTGGAGTGATCTTCCTCTGCTCCCCACCCAGTAGTAGCCGGGGCCCAGAGAGTAAGACTTGACAAGCTGTGAGGCAGGCAGCGGCAGCGACGGGCAGATCGTCGCTGATTGCCGCCATTACTAGTAAAAAAAAAATGTCCCCGGTTTCAATTAAAAAAATCTGGTCACCTTACTTTAGATGTACTCTTGTACTGCTTTATTTGGCTGCCAGGACCAGGCAATGAAAGTTCCAAACCAGTTGGAGGCTATGGACACCCCTTCTCCAGCCCCAGGTGACAGCAGTGGGGTAGTGAGTCATGTGCACACCTGAAACTTGAAGTGCCAGGACTTTTTACCTTTGTCCTGGAGGCCAAACTGAACAGCATGGGAGTCGGGGAAAATTAAGTGCATACTGCCTGGGGACGGGGGACGGGGGCAGGGGGATGGAGTAGGTGAGTTGGGTTGAGGGTAGTTAAAGCATATCAACTCAAAAACCAATATATATTGCAGCTTAGATGTGGTGGCTTTTTTTTAGGCTTTTGTTTCTTTATTTTCATCTGGTGAGCCTACTTGTAAACCTTTTCCGGTCCTAGGGTGACAACGCTCACTCACCACACTGTAGCTATAGAGGAGCAAAGTTGTCACCCTAGGTTGCTCTTCTGAACTGGACTAAAAACACCACCACTTCTCATTTTCTTTACCATAGATAGTTTTTTTTTAATTTACAGAAGATATTGTGGAAAGCTGGTAACATTTAAGTACAGCACACAGGAAGTTAATAGGATTTACATCAGGATCAGCAGGTGTTTTTATGTACTTGCAGAAAATGTACTAATGCTGCATACACACGGTCGGAATTTCCGTCAAAAAAAGTGTGATGGGAGCTTTTGGTCGGATATTCCGACAGTGTGTATGCTCCATCCTACTTTTTCTGTCTAAATTTCTGCCAGCAAAAGATTGAGAGCTGGCTCTCTATTTTTCCGATGGAAAAAGTTATTGACGGAAAATCCGCTCGCATGCTCAGAATCAAGCAGAAGAGCCAAACTGCCTATTGAACTTCATTTATCTCGGCTCGTCGTACGTGTTGTGCGTCACCACGTTCTTGACCATCGGAATTTCAGACAAGATATGATTTGTGTGACCGTGTGTATGCAACACAAGTTTGAGCAGACATTCCGTTGGAAAAAAAACGCGGTTTACTTGTCGGAAATTCTGACCGTGTGTATGCAGCATTAGCCTAAAAAAACAAGAAAACAAATACAGCCACCAAATCTAAGGAGTGGTAAACTGCAATGCATGACATTTTGTTCTTGGGTTGAAATATAGTCTACATGGCTCCTTTACTTTGCTCTACACGGGCAAAGGAAAGCAAGTCTACATTTATGTATTTGTGTTCTGTTATCATATTTTGCTTTTCACTGGAACAGAGTGAAGGAAGTAAGCAGTGCTCCTTAATTCAAATGGTTAACTTTGCTTATTCTTTCTTTGACACATTCTTTCTATTTGTTTGCAGAAAACCCAGAAAGAGCTGCTTTGTATTTTGTATCTGGAGTGTGCATCGGTCTCATTTTGACACTCGTGGCTCTAGTAATGAGGATTTCCTGTCAGACCGACTGTAAAAGGTCCACGGTGAAGAAGACGCCCAGGAAGCAGGAGAGCGACAGTGACAGCAGCGATAGTGACGATGACTCGGACACCACATCTGACTTGTCTGCCAGAAGGCATCGGCGCTTTGAGAGGACTTTAAACATGAATGTTTTCACCTCTGCTGAGGAACTGGAGAGGGCACAAAGGCTGGAAGAGAGGGAACGTATTATCCGGGAGATCTGGATGAACGGGCAGCCGGACATCCCGGGGACAAGGAGCCTGAACCGCTATTATTAGGAAGGCTTTTGTGCCAACTACACACTTTGGTGAACAATGAGAAGCTTGTGTTTATGAGAGACTTTGTCAGGAAGTGCACGGAAATTCATTATTTATGAACTTTGCAGTTCCTCAGTACTGTGACCCTCAGGATATGAGAACGAGGGTAACTTTACTCCTTGCTGTTAGCTAGGAGCAGTCATAAACACTTTGTGAGATTCTTCTCTGAGACTGATGATGATGATGCTTGAGGCTGGTCCTTGATGACACTCCGAGGTTCTGAGAAAAAGCAACAGACTTGGAAAACTCAACCAGCACGGACAGTGTAACAATGCAATGCAAAAGCTGCTTGCTACCATATGGGCATTTTTTGGGGATGGGGGGGGGTGAGGGGAAGGGTATAGAAGGATGCTTTATGTTTCCTACAGACAGAAAATCATCATGGTGATTGTCTGTGCTATTTAATAGGTATTTGAAATCTTCCTTTGTTTGGCAGCATTTACAACTGACACCTCAGGGATGAAATCCTTCAGCAGATTGGCTCATAGGTGGCAGGTGTGGGAGGCACTTCACCCTTTGGCTCTTCAGGAGCTACAAGACTGAGAAAGACTTGCAAGTTAGCAGGACTAGTAGTTTCTAATTAGCCAAAGGAACTGTAGGCTTCCCTCACTTAATGTATGGTGTTATGAGCAGAACTGGTTTTACATCATTGGGACTTTTAGGCACTGTATTATAAGCACATTTACAGAACACTCCCAACCTGGCCGACTGGTAATTAGTATATGTGATGAGGTTATTATGGGTTCAACCTGTCCAACTCTATTGGGGCTCAGGGGAACACGTGAACCAGGTGGGTGCAGGGAGGATCCTTATGAGACTTGATGGGCAGAATAGTGAAAGGCCTTCTCTTTCTTGATGGACATCTGTGATTACTCTGTAGAGGAACCATACCCTGGTATAAGTGTTTGGTTAAAGGTCATCCCCACTGAAACCACAAAACTCATATTTCAACTGTGGGTAGGCACTTGAATCACTTGCTGATTTCCTATAACTTCAATGGCTAGGGACTAGGCCGTAATAAATGTGAGATTCTCCCACAGCTGGATTCCTCAGTTTTCTCAGCTCTGTAGTGTCCACTATTGATTTTCAATGCCATAATTTTGATACTGACTATTTGAGAAATGGGAATTTCCCTGCACAATGGAGAGAAAAAGTGAACACTTTCACACTGAAGATTTATTTATAAACCATTGGCTATTGAAGCCTTTGGAACACTTTCTAGGGCATATTTGCAAATGATCATTTTGTCAATATACTGAAGAAATCACATTTTTCAAAGGCGTGCATTTTGTTAGCGCATGTACAGTGATTTTCTACATATTCTTTAGAATCAGCAAGTGGAGCTCTGGTATCCTTTTTCGTTTTAGCATTTTATCTTTGCTAATACAAGGCTAAAAGATGTCATATATTTACAGAACTTAACAAGTCATCTCAGATGGCTCAGTAGGAGGTTTTAGGACCCATTCACACCACAACACGTGTGTTTCATTGGCTGACACTATTTTGGTGCACTGTGTTAGGCACACAAGCACACAAAAGCATAGGTGTTGTTTACATTTTAGTGCAGTGTAACACACAGGACACCATACCTTGGTCTGTTTTGTGGTACTTTGCAGCGCATGTATGTTGTGACAGTGCATTGGGGGTGCTGTGGTACCATTCATTGTGGTGCTATTCACAATGAATGGTACCACAGCACACCAATGCATTTAACATTACTGCATGTTGTGATAGTGCATGTGTTTCAGAAATAGCCTGATGTAAACGGGACCTTAATCTGACAAATGGATCCGTAGACAGATGTCTCTGCATTGCTGTATTTTCAGCTAACTCATATTGCTCTGGGAATCCTTTATCTTTTTAGCATGATTCTGTTTTTAGGCCAGCTCTGGAGCCAGCCTATATGCATTTTTTATGTTTTTTTTTTTTATGCTTGCCTATTTTAATTTGTCTTCAGGCTTTTCTCATGACACAGGGTCCTCTTTGCCTCTTCTCTAATAGTGGGCAGTCTGAAATGATGCAGAGAGCATCACTGACATCAGAATTTCTCTCTGCCTGTGATACCTTGTGCAGGGTGCCATTGTGATGCTCCCTTTAGGAGAAAGATCCTTAATGCCTTGTACTTACAGTATGTCCTCAATCATCCGAGTTGAATGATGCTGGGCATTATTCAACATGGAAGACCAAGGAGATTAAGCAAGGAAAGGAAATTACTGTAGGGTAAAGCAAAATCTGCTTAATTTTATTATTATTTTCACCGTTGCTGGGGCACATTTCATATATTTTCCAGAGGCAGGCTTTAAGTTTATATTAAGTTTAAAGAGCAATTCCTGGAAAAACTAGGATTCCACTAATGCTTCATGATTCTTCTGTGTAGCTGCATTGATGGGATAATCCTGGCATAGGTCTTAGGTTTTCCCAAGTGGGGTATCTTCAATTACAGGTTTCGATCTTTGCATCTTCTACCAGTGACATGTGCTATTTCTGTGTTATGATAAAATAAAAAATTTCTGTACAGTATAGAGACTTGTATTTTATAGGGCAGTCTCCAGTTTTTAAAACACAGTACAAAGTATCAAAGTAGGTATCCCACAGTTATTTACAATGTTAATATAAGAGCAGGAGACCTAATAGAGGCTTAATTATTCAAATTGAGAGTTTCTATATTTTTTGGGAAATCCCAATGGATGAATGCCTCCAGTTCCCAACTGTAAACCCAGTTCTGTTTCATGGGTAGAATTCATGGAAATAAGATCTCCATGTGATGTGTCAGAAGCTAACAACCTCAGAGAGGTTGAATCTTTTCATTTTTATAATATATATATATATAAATATAAAGTATTTTGGAAATGCTGCACAATGTTGTGCCTTATTGAGTATCTTGTTTGTTGAGCAATGTTTCCCTATTGAATGCACACTATTTTTTATATATTTTATTAAAGGAGAATAAAACGTCTTTGTATGTTGAACAATGAGAGACCAAACGTGGCCAAAGGGTGAAACAAATAAAATAAATGTTTTTTTTTTTAATTCATTATTATGTCTTGTGTCACAGCACAGGTGCTGCACATCTAATAGTTGTGTATTTCATAAAGCACTGACGTTTATGAAAAGGTTTACCAGAGTGAACTTAAATTACGTTGTCTGCTGCAGACAATTTGGGTAACTCCAAGACATGCAGATTGATAGGTAATCAGAATTCTAAAATTACATTCTGAAAACAGCACCAGCTGCAGGAGAAACATGGTATTGCATCCCATCAAATGTGAAACCCCAAAGGCTACATTTTCATGATTGTAGATCATTTTATTCGTTTCAGTGTGGCTGATCACCTCTATCCTCTTTCAGCCGCTTCTTGTCTATATGCATTCACCCCAGCATTAACTGCACATTGTTGCTCTGGGCCAGCTTCTTGACAACAGTGGACAATATCTGTACAATGTATGTCACTGCTGCCTGCCTGTACTTTCCTCCAGGAGGTGCCTGTGACAGGGTGACAACACAGGAGCATACCTCCCAACTTTCTGAGATGGGAACGAGGGACACCTGTTAGCAAAAGTATGTAGGCACAGGACACACCCCCTGCCATGCCAGCCTTAAAGGTGAATTATACAAAAAAATGATTGATTAAACTCATAAGGGCTTTTTTTTTTACCACTATTATTCCTTAATATTTTCTTGTGAAATTTATAACTGCAGCAATTTAGAAATTGGATGAAAAGTTGGGCACTGTAAAACACTTTCTTATATATAAATAGTGCATTTTTATACAATTTTCTATACAACTATATAGATCAGGCCAAAATGAGGGACACATGAGGAGGAAAGAGGGACAGGGGGACATTGTTCCAAATCAGGGACAGTATCTCGGAATCAGGGACAGTTGGGAGCTATGCAGGAGTACAATGGGAAAACAAATGTCAACTTATAACAGGAGGTGCATCAACAAGAACATGGGAGGATCACCAGGTAATATTTCATGAACATTGTAGAAATAGAAGATTGAAAACAACTTCTGAAATTATACTAACATGTTAAAAGTGGTGTAGCGGGGTCTCTAAATTTAGGTGGGGTACACCTGGGTGGTAGTATGCTCCAGGTGTGTAAAGTATGGGAGTAATGGGACCATTTGTATTCGTGGAGGATTGGGCGGTGTAATAATCTCCTTAGCCTGTGGGTGGCAGGTGCCCGCAGGCTCGAGGTAGATTTGCCGCCATAGTGCTGTCCTTTTTGTCCCTTCTCGGAGATGGTACGGCGAGGGCGGGGAACCTGCCGTGACGTCAATGGAGGGGATAAAAGGGGGAGATGCCCTGGTCACGAGGTCTTGCTCTTTTGGAGGTCCTTCATCACGTGCCCAGGCACCTTAGGCCTGGGTGCGGGCGGTTCTGAATTCCAGCTCGGGTGCCCTAGGCCTGACCGGAATGGAGTTGGAGTCCATCCCAGGCACCTTCAGCCTGGGGTGAGGTACTAAACCAGGAGGCCTGGGGCCCAGTGACTTTGACTGGGTCCCTCGAGGGTGGAGACGTCCGAGGGTCCCTGAAGTGGATGGGGCCCATGTCTGAGGCAAGGAGGCCGGGGAGGTTACCCATTCGGAGAGTCTGGAGCAGCATCAACCCAGTGACGGATGGGCCTCTGGTAACTACCTTGGAGGGACATCTTCCCCTGACAGGGGCCACAACGCAGCGAAGGTACTCCTATCTACGTTCTCCTGAGTCGCTGGTAGAGACTCTCAAGTTCTAAGTCCTCTCTAGCCAAGGCTATAGTAACCGCTGGTGAAACCACAGTGGTTTAACTGACAATCAGGATAGTGCCTCGACCTGCTCATCCCACCGTATCAAACTGTTATTGGGTCTCAACCAGTTGGCTACTGAAGCACTGTTTATTGTAAGTTATGCAATAAAACAAGAGTTGGACTGTGATCGGTGTGTGGAACTCTGGTTAATGGGAGCAAAGGGAAGTGCTGGCATGGCAGGACTTGATCCATGACTAAGACACACAGGCCAGAGGAAAATATCTGATACTGGCCTTCACCTCACCCACAGTTATGGGGAGGACATGGGCCGTAGCGCATCTCACCCTGTCGTACGTGATACCCCTAGAAGAAAGAGATGGAGTGAGGCCGCTACAGTGGTATGAGATTTTAGTGATTAAGTTCAGAACTAGATAAGAAGGGCATTAAATCTAATTTGTGGTACAATAGTAAACTGCAATTATTATTTAATGAGCAAATATGTCTTCCCTGTGTACAATTTCAAGTACCACTAGACATGAAATATACATAATTACAAACATTAATAAAATCATTTACATTTAAATTTTACAGATACAAAATACATTTTTCCCTAAGTCTTCATTTTTGAAGTGTATATGAACCTAAATGTTAACTATGACTGTTATGCCGCGTACACACGATCAGAATTTCCTTTTGGTCGGATATTCCGACCGTGTGTAGGCTCCATCGGACATTTGCTGTCGGAATTTCTGACAACAAATGTTTGAGAGCAGGTTCTCAATTTTTCCGACAACAAAAGTTGTTGTCGGAAATTTCGATCGTGTGTATCAATTTCCGACGCACAAAAATTCTACGCATGCTCGGAATCAGTTTGACGCATCGTCATAGTGTTGTACGTCACCGCGTTCTTGACGTTCGGAATTTCCGAGCAACATTTGTGTGACCGTGTGTATGCAAGACCAGTTTGAGCCAACATCCGTCGGAAAAAAATCCACGGTTTTGTTGTCAGAATGTCTGATCGTGTGTAACTGTGCAAAAGCAGATAAATATCATACTACTACTCTTTAATTTCCATAATTTTAAGCCTTTTTACCAAGCGTAACTGCAGTCAAGTGACACGGCTATATCACTTTTGGTGATGTCCATGATGTTCTAACCTGTGCAATCATATACAGGTCCTTCTCAAAAAATTAGCATATTGTGATAAAGTTCATTATTTTCTGTAATGTACTGATAAACATTAGACTTTCATATATTTTAGATTCATTACACACAACTGAAGTAGTTCAAGCCTTTTCTTGTTTTAATATTGATGATTTTGGCATACAGCTCATGACAACCCAAAATTCCTATCTCAAAAAATTAGCATATCATGAAAAGGTTCTCTAAACGAGCTTTTAACCTAATCATCTGAATCAACTAATTAACTCTAAACACCTGCAAAAGATTCCTGAGGCTTTTAAAAACTCCCAGCCTGGTTCATTACTCAAAACCGCAATCATGGGTAAGACTGCCGACCTGACTGCTGTCCAGAAGGCCATCATTGACACCCTCAAGCAAGAGGGTAAGACACAGAAAGAAATTTCTGAACGAATAGGCTGTTCCCAGAGTGCTGTATCAAGGCACCTCAGTGGGAAGTCTGTGGGAAGGAAAAAGTGTGGCAGAAAACGCTGCACAACGAGAAGAGGTGACCGGACCCTGAAGAAGATTGTGGAGAAGGACCGATTCCAGACCTTGGAGGACCTGCGGAAGCAGTGGACCGAGTCCGGAGTAGAAACATCCAGAGCCACCGTGAACAGGCGTGTGCAGGAAATGGGCTACAGGTGCCGCATTCCCCAGGTCAAGCCACTTTTGAACCAGAAACAGCGGCAGAAGCGCCTGACCTGGGCTACAGAGAAGCAGCACTGGACTGTTGCTCAGTGGTCCAAAGTACTTTTTTCGGATGAAAGCAAATTTTGCATGTCATTCGGAAATCAAGGTGCCAGAGTCTGGAGGAAGACTGGGGAGAGGGAAATGCCAAAATGCCTGAAGTCCAGTGTCAAGTACCCACAGTCAGTGATGGTCTGGGGTGCCATGTCGGCTGCTGGTGTTGGTCCACTGTGTTTTATCAAGGGCAGGGTCAATGCAGCTAGCTATCAGGAGATTTTGGAGCACTTCATGCTTCCATCTGCTGAAAAGCTTTATGGAGATGAAGATTTCATTTTTCAGCACGACCTGGCACCTGCTCGCAGTGCCAAAACCACTGGTAAATGGTTTACTGACCATGGTATTACTGTGCTCAATTGGCCTGCCAACTCTCCTGACCTGAACCCCATAGAGAATCTGTGGGATATTGGGAAGAGAAAGTTGAGAGACGCAAGACCCAACACTCTGGATGAGCTTAAGGCCGCTATCGAAGCATCCTGGGCCTCCATAACACCTCAGCAGTGCCACAGGCTGGTTGCCTCCATGCCACGCCGCATTGAAGCAGTCATTTCTGCAAAAGGATTCCCGACCAAGTATTGAGTGCATAACTGAACATCATTATTTGAAGGTTGACTTTTTTTGTATTAAAAACACTTTTCTTTTATTGGTCGGATGAAATATGCTAATTTTTTGAGATAGGATTTTGGGGTTTTCATGAGCTGTATGCCAAAATCATCAATATTAAAACAAGAAAAGGCTTGAACTACTTCAGTTGTGTGTAATGAATCTAAAATATATGAAAGTCTAATGTTTATCAGTACATTACAGAAAATAATGAACTTTATCACAATATGCTAATTTTTTGAGAAGGACCTGTACATCGTAAGACATCTCTTGGCAGTGCTCAAAAGAGTGACAAGCTGCCCCTGTATTGCAATGTACAACATAAGTGAATGCGGTCGATTTAGTAAAGGCAAGTAGACTGCTCACTTTGCTATTCTGCAAGGGAATTATCGCCAGATCTTAGTGAATGTGGTGAAGCTTCACTTTACAAAGAATACTCAATCACGTGCAAGAAAAAAAAATGTAAAAAAATGATTGTGATTTCCTATTGGAAGTATCGTACAAAAAAAAAAGGCATTTTTGTTGCAGGGGAAGCCTTAAATCTGGGAAAATCTGTGAGAAAATCACACAAGCAGGAAATTATGTTTCTGGAGAGAGTTCTGTACACATTCTGTGTATAGAACACCTCCAGGTAGCCATATTACTTTGTCTTTAATATAAAATTACAGAGCTGCAGATTAAAAAGTAAAGGTAATTTTTTATAATATTTAATTAAAACATGAGTTGTGTCGCAATTGTATAGGCCAGTGATGGCGGACCTTGGCACCCCAGATGTTTTGGAACTACATTTCCCATGATGCTCATGTAGTCTGAAGTGTAGTTGAGCATCATGGGAAATGTAGTTCCAAAACATCTGGGGTGCCAAGGTTTGCCATCACTGGTATAGGCTATATATTTTTTTTTATTTGCTATTTTTTATCCCATTAAAGTGGAGTTACCCTTTAAATATAAACTTTTTTAATGCAATTTTTCCTGTTGGTCTAGAACAAGGGTCTTCAAACTATGGCTCTCCAGTTGTTCAGGAACTACAATTCCCATCATGCCTAGTCATGTCTGTGAATGTCAGTTTTACAATGCCTCATGCAACGTGTAGTTCTGAAACAGCTGGAGGGCTGTATTTTTATGATTCTTGCTCTAGATAGAACAACCATTCTTAACCAGAGTTTAATAGAACTCTAGGGTTCTTCCATAGGTTCTAGAGCAGGGATATGCAATTAGCGGACCTCCAGATGTTGCAGAACTACAAATCCCATGAGGCATAGCAAGACTCTGACAGCCACAAGCCTAACACCCAGAGGCAGAAGCATGATAGGACTTGTAGTTTTGCAACAGCTGGAGGTCCGCTAATTGCATATCCCTGTTCTAGAGATTTCTTGAGCTGTGGCTGAATGACATCACATCTGATGGTGCCTGCATTGTTTCGGGGTCAAGATCACTTGGGAGAGCCATTGACATGAACCTGATTTTCGCTGTCTGCAAGGGGGGCATTTTTCCCACCAGTCACCAATGTAAGGGGTATTTTTTCCACTGACCACCAACTGGTTTCAGAAAGGGTTCCCTGAGACCCTAAACATAATTTCAAGAGGCTCTCTGGGGTAAAAATGTTATGAAAGACTGTTTTTGTTTTAGATTATACCTTCTCTGCTTTGTGTTCCAACTCAAACTGGGGAGCTGAAGAGGACAGGAAAGGAGTGCTTCTAAAAACAAAACAAAAATAAGAATAAGGAAAAAAAACAAAACACAAAAATTGGTTTGAGGAGGAATTTAGGAAAGATAACACACAGTAGGTCAATGTTGTGTGGCCGGTGCTGTGCTCTCCTTTAGTTTTTGGACTGGAAGACACACAGCCTTTGTGCTAACATGAAGAGTCAAGCCATTACCCAGAAGAGAGTCTATTTCTGTAACATTTCTAGAAAGAATGCTTCAAACAAGGTTGCTTCCTTTTGGTGCTTTGAATTTTATTGGAGCTTGTCTTTATAGCCCGGTGCTAAAACAAAATAAGCTATTCTTTTTCTTTCATCCTCTTGTTAACTCATCACGTTATATCATAGTACAAACATGGATATTGATGTCAAAGTAGGAAGTTGAATTCTATGGTCATACTATCCCATACACCTGTAAGCACAAGTATGTATGCAAAGCAACACACCCCTGCCATATCTCCAATTACGCAAGCTACGAAGAGTGAATGTGTCAAAAATCTTTAATTAAAGCCAAAACAATTTCTTACAAATATGGGACTTTTGAGGTGCCAAGTAATGCACAGAACATACTGTACTGGTAAAATCCAATTGTTTATTATAAAATCATTAAGGCTCGGTTCACACTGCCGCGACCTGCAGTTAGACTTTGCCAGGAGACTTCTTGGCGACTTGAGTACTACTTTGAGGCACAAGTCTGATAGAAGTCACCTTGACGTAGTACAGGAACCCTTTCTAAAGTCAGAACAACTTCAGTAGGGCTAATTAAGACAGCGCTTATTGACGAACAAGGGATTTCACGTGTCACGTGACTTGGGGTCTTACAAGTCGAATTCCAATTCGCCGCAGTGTGAACCGAGCCTTAAACATGTTCAATTAAGACTTAAAGCGGAGTTCCACCCAAAAATGGAACTTCCGCTTTAAGGGTAGGTGACCCCCTGACATACCACATTTAGCATGGCATTTTTTTAAAGGGGGGGGCAGAAACCCTCTTTTTAGAGGGTTTCAGCTCCCACTTCCTCCCGGGGCACTGCGGCGCCGGAAGGAAGTTCACATCTCCCCCCTCCCTCTCTGCAATCATCTGGGACACGTCACAGGTCCCAGATGGTTGTCCAGCCAGTCACAGTGCGCAGCGCGGCTCACGCATGCACAGTGCATGCCTGGCTGTGAAGCCACAGCCGCGCGCCCACAGTAGTGATGCCGCGGAGAGGAGGGGGAGAGGAGCTGGGCTTGGTACGCCTGCATCGCTGGACCCTGGGACAGGTAATTGTCCGATTATTAAAAGTCAGCAGCTTCAGTATTTGTAGCTGCTGACTTTTAATTTATTTTTTTAAGGTGGAACTCCGCTTTAAAAACACTGATTTCACAAACATATATTGCATAGCATACATACATAGGAATCCTTTCAATATGTTTCACAGTATATCATTATTCATTCTTCTTCACTCAACATAACTTGACTCCTAGATAAAGAGATTGGGGTTCAATCTGGGAAAGCAACACGATGAATCACAAAATGTTTTGTGGGTGTCCACCCCCAACTTCCTCAGCTTTTGTGAAACTTATGATACACAATAAGTTTATCCAAAACTGGAGTTATGTGTCTGGGCACCACTATTCACAACAGATCTCTCCCTGGGAGAAGGACAGGCAAGTAAATAATATGTATAGGAGCCGGACGATATTTTCTTCCAGGGCCAAAGCAAAAAAACAGCCCAGAGTTGTACTAGCCCCCTTTCTTATTGATATCCCTGATGCGGCCTTCCAAGCTTATATAGGGGAAAAAAGAGACCTTTCACTTGTCCACTACCTGTAACAAAATTGGCAGCCCTCAGCAAGGATCTCCCTCTTTTCAAGGAAATTGTGTGCACACTATGTCTTTGGTCTGTGATGAGTTGCTATCTTAGTTCTCTAGGATTAGGGATGGTTCTACACTTGTAGAAATGACACATTATTGCTATGTTTTTTAAATCCCTTTTTAAATTTTTTGCTATTTTAGAAATTTCCAAAATGTCAAACCCCTAAGACCACATATCCAGATCATAGTACTTGCAATTTGTAAAGCATTTTGTCCTGTGACCCCTGGCTGAATTCCCATTAATCATCCTTAAGTGACTGGAGTTGTAGCTCAGAACAGCTGGAATGTAACAAAATGGCACCTACTATAGTGTAAGGCCAAGGTGAACTGACCTCACTGCACCTGAGGTAACATCCTGTGCCTATTATTGCAGTCACCCTATGACCATAGGTAAGTATGTAAGTATAGACATCTGCATCTTTGTCTTTTAGTTGTTGCTTAATATATCTTTGGGGTTTATTCAATAAGACAAAAACGCATAAGCTAATACTATTTCAGTTTATTATAACGTAATAACAAAAAAAAAACTTAAAGAGCTTCAGGTAATTGCCTGGTCGTCTCAATATCAGCAGTTCCTATATTTATATTCTAACAGGTTCATTGTTAATGAATCCCATAAGCTGTCATTGCTGACCTCTTCTTTTAAAAATACTACTTCCTCAATATTCATGCTGATTTAGTGGCTTTATTACATTTTGATTAACTGTTCTGGTACAAAAATTCAGATAAAGGCTTTGAATTCATCCTGACTGATTTACTGATTTGTCTATTCTAGGTTAGTTCCTCAAAGTAGTGAAAGCTGAACACCAAACATACTGAAAAGGAGGACAGCAATGGTAGCTGGATGGGTTGAATGATGCAGGGCAATCAGAACATCTAGTGGCAAAAAAAACAGTTTTTGCTGCAATATTCACCTTCAATCTAGTTATCCCCCTAGCGGTTTTTTTTCTGCTGCTCGATATCCTCATTGTGATGATCAGCATCATGCAATCCATTTCCTCTGAGTCCTGGGTTTCCTTGGCTCTTCCCATCCTGTGACTGGACAGTGAAAGTAGAAGTAGTACAGCGATGAACTCATCACTCTGGCAATCTTCTCTCTCTTCCTATTAGAATGTTTTTTGTCAGCATATCGACTGATTGGCTCCTTGTCCTGTTTCTTCCTCTCACACACAAAATTGTAGGCTCTTGCAAGCAGGTAATTCTCCCTACTAGTCTATTACCCTTTCAATTTACTTGTATTACAACTTTTAATATTGTGCTGTATTTTCTCCCATTGTGTACAGTGATATGCAGAATCAAGGCTTTAAAAATAAAAAAAACTAATAAAAAACAATCTCTGTATAGTCCAGGCTTGTATAAACTGTTAAAAGCTCAGTACCATCTCTGGCATGTGATAAGCAGTCAGTAACCTGGATCTACTCAGCATGCTGCCTCTGGTATAAATCAGTCATGAAGGCAACAACCAAAATTCCCAGAAGTAAATGAAGCTTGACTTCCCTTCCGGAGATCCTGGTGGCTGTCCAGAATCCCAGGTCTGACATCTGGTCTGGAGAGGCCAGCAGTAGCAAACTTATAGCACCAGTGTAGCACATCAACTTATTTGTGAGAGAGTCAACATGGGCCATGGAGCAGAAAAACTTCTGGGTCTTTCTACTCACCTCTGTCCATTCTGATGATGATTGAGAAAATATGTTCTGGCATAATAAATAATCCCATTGCTCAAAATTGGCCCTCAATTAAAGGGACTGTCCTTCCTTTGGAATCAATTTTCTCTGTCCCTCTTTCCTCCTCATGTGTTCCTCCTTTGGATTTGATGTATAAACCTCTCTAAAAAGTAAACAATGTATCCACTAAAAGTGCTATATTGCACTAAACTGTTCACATAGCTCCCAACTGTCTCTAATTGTTAACCAATTCCTCTCTCTCTTTCCACCTTATGTGTCCCTCTTTTTGGTCTGATGTATACATTTCTCTAAAAGTGTACTGTTTATCTCCCAAAAGTGTTGTATTAAGCTTTTCATCCAACTATTAAATGATTGTAATTTTTTTTTTATTTTTATTTTTTTAAACACTGAGCCGCCGATAGATGTTTTCCTGATTTTGGAGTCCAGATTACAACGGCCCTTCTGTTTATGCTACACCCCTTCCGACTTCCTTGGTGGGCTCTGCATGTGTTCAATGCTAACACGCCTGAGCTCATCCCTAATGGCAAATGTGAGTTCTAAATGGTTTCATGGTGGAGAATCTCTACTCATGCATGCTGGATGCTTATGTGGTCATTGTTTACAGGTATGTTTTCCCTTTTTATGGCATTCACCCAGGTTTTTCCTATCTCCTTCTCAGTGTTGCTCTAGGATCATTGTGCTCTTTATGGCATTCACCTGGGCTCTTCCTATCTCCTTCTCAAAGCTTGCTCTGGGATCACTGTGTTGGGCTCAGTTTCCACTAGTGCGACTTGTCACTGCAAAGTCGCATGACAAGCCGTACCCCATGATTTCCAATGAGTAACGTTCATATCTGTGTTCATAGACCTCAAGAATACACAGGCATTGTTTAAAGTCGCATCAATTTTGCAACAAAATCATGCGACTTTCAGGTCGCAATAGTAGAGACGTAGCATTATGCTGTTTCTCATTTCAGTCTGCTGCCTTTCTCTGTTTCTATGGGAAAAGCTGTCCAGTCAGGCCACCCATTGCTTTTAAGGTATAGGGATTGGTAAGTAGTGAAGATTGAGAGCCAATATCTATAGTCCTGTAAGGACCACAAGATGGAGGGAGCCTTCTGACGGTCAAGACAAGTCACCATCTAAGAAGACATCCAGGCAATGTTTATTAAGCTCATCAACGCGCCCCTCATTATCATTGCTCCCCGTTTATAAACATCACAAGTTATCAGCCCTAATAGTGGCTGCATTTGTGGTGGAACGTCATTGCCTGCCAAGCTAGCATGTCAAATCTGCCTGGAACAAGCACTATACAGCCTTGCAAGGACCTCAAGATGTAGAGAGCCTGCTAAAAGCCAGAACAGTCACTGTTCCAGCGCAGACATACAGGTAACATTGATCAATGTCATCATCTCACCTCTGACTATGTTTGCTCCCCATTTACAAAAAAACACCACAGGTTACCAGCCCTAATGGTTGCTGCATTTGTGGTGGAAATTCATTGCTTCACAAGATACAGTGCATGAATTGCCTAGCACTTCCAACCAGAGCCAGTAGGTGGTGTCCAAATTGGAAAGCTTGCCATGGGAAGAAAGCATTAAAAGGGCCACAAGCTTTGAAGATCGCCCAATAGAGATTTTTTATTTTTTTTGCAAGGGCAGTTAAGGAAGCAATTGCCTTGGGTGAAGTGGATAAAACTCTCCACAAAGTTAGAAAGCACTAATTTCCTTCACTGAACTGGAGGAGTTAATCCAGGAAGAATTGAAGGGGTCAGAGAAAAATGCCCTTATAAACAGGCTGTCAAAACTGTATACCCGGAAAAAGCTAAAGGTCAACCTGCTGCAGTCTCCTCTGATTGTGGATGTACCATTAATGTAGCTGGCAAGACATGTCACTTTACTGTCACATTCAAGGAGGCTCTAGTCCGAAAATTAGATCTAGATCTGAAGTGCTCCTACATACTGTAGCATCTGCAGGTGCCGGCACACCAGGAGTAACCAGCCCATGTGCTGAGTGAGTCTAATGGGAATGGGAGTCTAAGGGGAATGGTTTCATAATTATCAACCAGCTGCTACACCTGCAGGACTCTGAGGAAAGTGGCAGGGTCTGCATCCCTTTAGACGTGATTCCCTATTGGGAGTATCTTATCAAAAATAAAATATTTATCACAGTGGATTCCAAAATCTGGCTTTTATCTTGGTGCAGACTTCTGGGAAAATTAGTGAGCCAGTCATACAAGCAGGAAATTATGTTTCAGGGGGGTGTTCTGTACACATTCTGTGTACAGAGCACCTCCAGATAGGTATGTTTCATTGCATTTTTCTGAAAATTGCAGCTCTGCAAAAAGTGGAGTAACCCTTTAAATAAGCCCGTCTGGAAGAAGTGAAGAGACATGGTGGTAACAGCTTTGTAGGAGCTGAAATTGGCGGCATACTCTGTGGTGGACGTGTCAGACGTCAATTGATGTTTTTCAAGAGCGGTGTTCCTGGAAGTTCCATCACCACAAAGGGGAAAATGGTTTTACTCTCCTCTATTCTTGGTGAAGAAAAAGACTGGGGATCTGTGCCCCGTTCTAGATCTAAAAAATCTCAATCGATCAATCCTCGTGGAGACATTCAAGATGGAAAACGTAGTCAATTCTCTATGCCATAAACATCGGCGACTGGATGCTATCCGCCGATTTACAGGACGCTTACCTGCATATTCCCATTCACACTGCATTCCAAAAGTTTCTCTGCTTCACAGTAAATCACCAACATTTAAAATTTCAAAGTCTTCCTTTCAGGATTTCTACCGCTCCCAGAACATTCACCAAGGTCCTGCTGCCAGTGGTAGCCCTACTGAGGGAACAAGGGTTGAGAGTCCACCAATATCTGGACGACATCCTCCTGCTCGCGGACAACCGGGAGTCCCTCTTACTCCATCAAAACATTCTAACGTCCACCCTGCAGAAATTTGGGTGGCTGATAAACTGGAGGAAGAGCAATCTCCAACCCACTCAGAGAATGATATTCCTGGGGGCAGAACTAGATACCTGACTCAACACCATAGAGCTTCCTCAGGAGAAAATTCCCATCCTGATCCAAAAAGTAAAGAGATTACTCCTATCCACCACACTCCCAGCCAGAGAGTGCCTCAGCATCTTGAGAGTCACTATCGGCAACCATCTCGATGGTCCAATGGGCTCAATGGAACACAAGGCCTCTCCAGACATCATTCTTGAGGCAATGGAACGGTGTATCGATGTCTCAACTAATCACGATCCAAAAAGAATTCAAACAATCACTCTGGTGGTGGACCCGATTGCACAATCTAAACAGGTACAAGCACATAGTTACCCCCCCCCCAGGAGGTGGTCACTTCGGACGCCAGCATGGAGGGCTGGGGAGCACACTACCAGCACTTCGCAGTCCAAGGCCGTTGGCCATTCGAGACACAGGATGTGGTATCGAACATCCTAGAAATGAAAGCAGCGTTCCAAGCTCTCTTGGGCTTTAATCCCCTCCTGAAGGGGAAAGAAGTCCTGTTGAAAATGGACAACAGGGTGTCAGTTGCCTATATCAACAGGCAGGAAGTCCACCCAGTTCTCGAATGGGCGCAGTTGAACCTCTCAGGGCTAAGGGCAATGTATGTCCCAGGAACCCAGAACTAGCTGGCCAACACGCTAGGCAGAAGCTTTGTTTCCAACAACGAATGGGCTCTGAGCCGCCAAGCCTTCTCCCTCATAACCCAAACTTGGGGCATGCCGGATATAGTCTTAGCAGCGACACCAAACAACGCAAAGTGCCAGAGGTATCTGACAAGAGTTCCCTTCCCACTTGTGGAGGGGACGGACTGCCTACAGCACGCCTGGAACTTCCGTCTGTGTTACATCTTGTCACCGACACCTCTCATACCAAGATTTCTTCTCAGACTCAAGAGGTCAGCATCTACAATAATAGCAGTCCTTCCCTATTGGCCGAGGCGGCCATGGTTCACAACTCTTCTTCAGTTTAAAACAGCGAGGCCATTGCCACTCCCACCAACAGTGGACCTACTTGCTCAGGGACAACTCCTTCATCCATTCCCGGAAAGGATGCACCTGACAGCCTGGAGATTGAAAGGGCTAGGTTCTTAGACCAGGGTTGCTCTCAGAAAGTGGTAGAGACTCTTCTCCAAGCCAGAAGGTGCACCACCAACAGTAACCATAAGGATCTGGGAGAAATTTCTCTCAGTCGCACAGCAACAAGCCTGGAACCCATCATCTCCAACAGTCGCTCAAATCCTCGAGTTTCTCCAGTTAGGCTTAGAGAAAGGCCTTGGGTCAAGTACCCTGAAAGTCCAAGTGTCAGCCTTATCTGCCATGACGGGAGTTAAGTGGGCGCAAGAGCCTCTTGTCATTCAGTTCCAGAGGGCCTGCCTAAAGATAAGGCCCCTCAGAAAGCCTTCCTTCCCGACCTGGGATCTTTCGGTTGTACTTTAGTTCCTATCCCATGAATAGTGATGAGCCGAACACCCCCGGGTTCGGTTCGCACCAGAACCCGCGAACGGACCAAAAGTTCGCACGAACCCTATTAAATACAATGGATGCGAACGTTCGAAATCTAAAGTGCTATTTATAACGACTAATATGCATGTTATTGTCATAAAAAGGGTTTGGGAACCCGGGTTCTGCACCAGGGGACATGTATCAATCCAAAAAAAAGTTTTAAAAACGGCCGTTTTTCGGGAGCAGTCATTTTAATGATGCATAAAGTGAAAAAAAAAAGTCAAATATTCCTTTAAATATCGTACCTAGGGGGTGTCTAAAGTATGCCTGTGAAGTGCCACGTGTTTCCCGTGTTTAGAACTGTCCCTGCACAAAATTACATTTCTAAAGGAAAAAAAGCCATTTAAAACTGCTTGCGGCTTTAATGTAATGTCTGGTCCTGGTAATATGGATGAAAATCTTTAAGAAAAATGGCATAGCTACCCCATCACAGCCCCCCCCCCCACCCCAACCCATTACCAGCCCCTTTGGGTCTTGTATGGATATTAAGGGGAACCCCGCACACAAAATAAAAAAGGCCCTATATACTCTGAACAGCCGTATACAGGCGGTGCATACAAGACAGGGACTGTAGGTTTGTTCTTATGTAGAATCTGTTTGTAATTTTGAACAGGTACATTGTTTAAGTGTAGCTCCAGCCAAAAAATCTATTTTTAAGCTTTTTGGAAAACATAGGGAAGGGTTATCACCCCTGTAACATTTGTTTTGCTGTCTGTGCAGTGTGCACCTGTTCAGAACAGTTCACCTCACTTTCCGTCCTAATGACAAATGTTTTTTGAAAATTTGGGGTTTTTATTAAAACAAGAATTGGTGATAAAGCATCAGTGGAGAGGAGACACTTTAACTCTTACAGGAGAGAATTTGCCTTCCTAGGGGTAGATTTCCTCTCACTTCCTGTTGTATCCTTCCGTTTGCAAGGAGGAGTCGTTTGTAAGTTGGATGTTTGAAAGTAGGGGCCTGCCGTATATACTCAGCTGAAATTTGCCCCTTACATGTTGGTGTTGCCACAACACTGTGAGCCCTCACAGTTACTCTTGGTGGGCGCATGAATGGGCCCTGCTGTGAATTATTAGATCAAGAATTGTAATTGCATGCCCCTGTTGAACAGGGGCTGAAAAATTGGGCCTTTGGTGGTGGTGGTGGTGTTGACACAACATTGTAAGGCCTCACATTTAGTCTTGGTGGGCGCAGGAATGGGCCCTGCTGTGAATTATTAGATCAAGAATTGTAATTACATGCCCCTGTTAAACAGGGGCAGAAAAATTGGGCCTTAGGCACTGGTGCCACAACACTGCAACCCCTCACAGATACTGTGCTTGGAGCACAGCAATGAGCCCTGTTGCAAAGTATTGCATCAAAAATTTTAATTACACACCCCTGTTAAACAGGGGCTGAAAAATTGGGCCTTAGCCACTGGTGCTGGTGCCACCACACTGCAACCACTCCCAGATACTCTAGTTGGAGTGCAGGAATGAGCCGTGCTGCAAAGCATTGCATAAAAAATTGTAATAACACGCCCCTGTTAAACAGGGGCTGAAAAATTGGGCCTTAGCCACTGGTGGTGGCACCCAGAAACAAAAATGTTCTTCCAAGCTATCATCATCAATCGGATCATTGAGGAGGAGGAGGATAGTCAGTCAACAAAACAGGACAGTCTCTCAGCATCAGCATCAGTCTTGAAGGGATGTGACATTTGAAAATAAATAAGTCTGTTATATCAGCTTCAGGTGTTTGGTAGCTGGTGGTGATCCAAGACTGGTTCATCTTTATGAAGGTCAGTCGATCAACAGAGTCGGTGGACAGGCGCACCCTGTGATCCGTGACAAATCCTCCAGCAGCACTGAATGTGCGTTCTGAAAGAACGCTGGATGCAGGACAGGCCAGTAGCTCAATTGCATACTGTGCAAGCTCTGGCCAGTGATCCATCCTCAAGACCCAGTAAGCCAGAGGATTTTCGGTGGGGAAGGTGTCCAAGTCTGACCTTGCCCCTAGGTATTCCTGCACCATGTATATCAGACGCTGGCGATGGTTGCTGGAACCGATCATACCTTGGGGCTGCGGACTAAAGAATTGTCTGAACATATCGGTCAGACGGCCACCTTCCCCACCGCTCCTTCTTTGACTGACCGAAGCCTCAGCAACTCGTTGTCCAGGACCAGGAGTTTGTAACTTCCCAGTCTCTGGGAACGCGTTGCACAGACCTTTCTGCAAGGCCTCCCGGAGTTGTCTCATCCTCTGCTCCCTCTGCGACGGTAAGATAAGGTCTGCAACCTTACCCTTGTACCGTGGATCAAGGAGAGTGGCCAGCCAGTAATGGTCCCTCTCCTTGATCCGAAGAATACGAGGATCCTTCCGCAGACTTTGCAGGATCAGGGAGGCCATGCAGCGTAGGTTAGCTGAGGCATTCAGTCCGGAGTCTAAGGACGACATGATCCGCAGCCACCTCCTCCCAGCCACGTACAAGTCCACTGGTTTCTTGGGACTGTAAATCATCCCTAAAAGACTGCTGCTGATGATGCTGAGTGCCAAGCTCCACCTCCATGCTGACACAATCCTCCTTCTCCTCCTCCTCCTCTTCTTCCTGTGCGATGGGTGGGACAGAAGGAACACTGTCTGGGTAAAGGGGGCCTTGAGAGGCAAGGAAGTCCTCCTCTTCCTGCCTCTGTTCTGCCTCAAGTGCCCTGTCCATTATTCCACGCAGCGTATGTTCCAACAGGTGAACAAGAGGTACAGTGTCACTGATGCATGCACTGTCACTGCTCACCATCCTCGTGGCCTCCTCAAATGGTGCCAGGACAGTGCATGCATCCCTGATCATGCCCCACTGGCGTGGTGAAAAAAACCCGAGCTCCCATGACCCTGTCCTGGTGCCGTAGTCGCACAGGTACTCATTGATGGCCCTCTGCTGCGTGTGCAGCCGCTGCAGCATGGCCAACGTTGAGTTCCACCTGGTGGGAATGTCACATATAAGGCGGTTCTTGGGCAGGTCAACTCCTTTTGCAGCTCATCCAGGCGAGCACTGGCATTATAAGATCTGCGGAAATGCACACAGACTTTCCTGGCCTGCCTCAGGACATCCTGTAAGCCCGGGTACCTGCCCAAGAACCGCTGCACCACCAGGTTAAGGACGTGAGCCACACAGGGCACATGGGTCAGTTGTCCCTGTCGGAGAGCGGAGAGGAGGTTGGTGCCATTGTCGCAAACTACCATTCCTGGCTTAAGCTGGCATGGTGTCAACCACCTCTCGGCCTGCCCCTGCAGAGCAGACAGAACCTCTGCCCCAGTGTGGCTCCTGTCCCCCAAACACACCAGCGCAAGCACGGCATGGCATCTTTTTGCCTGCGTACTTGCGTAGCCCCTTGAACGCCTACGGAGCACCGCTGGTTCCGAGGACAAAGCACAGGAGGAGGCCACGGAGGAAGAAGAAGAGGAGGGGGTGGAGGACAGAGGTGTGTCACAACCAGTAGTAGCATTTTGGAGGCGTGGCGGTGGAACAACCTCCAACACTACTGCACCTTGTCCTGCATCCTTCCCAGCTGCCAAAAGAGTGACCCAATGGGCCATGAAAGAAAGGTAACGTCCCTGTCCATGCCTGCTGGACCATGAGTCAGCGGTAATATGCACCTTACCGCTGACCGCCCTGTCCAGCGAGGCCAAGACATTGCCTTCCACATGCCGGTAGAGAGCCGGAATCGCCTTCCCTGAGAAAAAGTGGCATTTGGGAACCTGCCACTGAGGAACCGCACATTGCACAAACTCACGGAAGGGGGCCGAGTCTACCAACTGAAAAGGCAGCAGTTGAAGCGCTAGCATTTAGCCAAGCTAGCATTCAACCGCTGGGCATGTGGATGGCTGGGAGTGAACTTCTTTTGACGGTCCAGCAGCTGGGTTAGGGAAATTTGCCTGCTAGAATCGGACGTCGGTGTACTGCTAGCAGGGTGCCCGCAAGTACTTGGCTGTGACACACCTAATTCTACACCTTCATTCCTCTCAGAGCAGGTTTCAGAGAGGACTGAAGGTATAGTGGGGTTGGAGATCCCAGCTGATGCGGTGCAAGAAGAGGTCCGCTTTGTTCTTTGGTGTGGGTCTTTAAGGTAGGCTTGCCAACGAGCTGCATGGCAGGTCAACATATGTCTGGTCAAGCATGTGGTGCCCAAGCGGGTGATGTTTTGGCCACGCGATATACGCTTGAGACATATGTTGCAAACAGCAGCTGTGCAATCTGATGCACTCGACTCAAAAAAGGCCCACACCAAAGAACTTTTTGAATAACGGGCAGAGGCAGCGCCCTGCACAGGCAGCGCCCTGCACAGGCGGAGCTCTGCGGTGTGATTCCGTCGGTGTGCTGCCCTTACGCTGGCCCCCCGAGGGCATCCTGCCTCGTTGGAGATGTGCCTCCTCCTCATCCTCCTCCTCCTCCTCTCTCCTATTAGGCACCCACCTGGAGTCAGTGACCTCATCATCCCCTCCCTCCTCATCACTGGAGCCAATCTGGCAGTATGCTGCAGCTGCTGGAACATGACTGCCAGATTGGTGTCCTTCTTGAGCATCCCCTCTCTCTGCTCTCACGCTACTGCCTTCCTCTAGCTGGGTATCATCATCAGACCCTTCAAAACGCTGGGCATCCTCCTGGAGCATGTACCCAACACTGTGCTCAAACAGTTCGGGGGACTCCTCAGGAGGACATGGTTGGTCTAGGGAAGGAGTGACTGATGGTGACATTGATACCAGGGAAGAGGACGCTTTGGCAGCTGCTTTGCCAGTACCCTGAGCCTGGGTGAGAGAGGATGAGGAGGATGAGGAGGGCTTGGTCATCCAATCTACCAAGTCTTCGGCATGATGCGGCTCAACACGTCCAGCTGCCGAAAAGAAGGACAAGCGTGTCCCATGGGCACGTGCTGATGGCGATGCACCGCGTCTACGACCAGCACTGTTGTCTCTAGACACAGAGCCTGCTTGCCCTCTTTTATTGGCTCCTGACTGTCTGCCTCTCCTTGTTTGCCTTCCAGACATTCTAATGGCCTACAGGGAAATGGGAAAACCAGCAATACAGGCTAAGTTCAGGTGTAATATGGTCAGGAGGCACACTCCGCCCGCTGTAAGTGCCGCAAAATCCTGTTGGTGTAACACACCAGGAAAAAGCAGCAATACAGGCTAAGTTCAGGTGTAACATGGTCAGGAGGCACACTCCGCCCGCTGTAAGTGCCGCAAAATCCTGTTGGTGTAACACACCAGGAAAAAGCAGCAATACAGGCTAAGTTCAGGTGTATTTGGTCAGGAGGCACACTCCGCCCGCTGTAAGTGCCGCAAAATCCTGTTGGTGTAACACACCAGGAAAAAGCAGCAATACAGGCTAAGTTCAGGTGTAATATGGTCAGGAGGCACACTCCGCCCGCTGTAAGTGCCGCAAATCCTGTTGGTGTAACACACCAGGAAAAAGCAGCAATACAGGCTAAGTTCAGGTGTAATATGGTCAGGAGGCACACTCCACCCGCTGTAAGTGTCGCAAAATCCTGTTGGTGTAACACACCAGGAAAAAGCAGCAATACAGGCTAAGTTCAGGTGTAATATGGTCAGGAGGCACACTCCGCCCGCTGTAAGTGCCGCAAAATCCTGTTGGTGTAACACACCAGGAAAAAGCAGCAATACAGGCGAAGTTCAGGTGTAATATGATCAGGAGGCACACTCCGCCCGCTGTAAGTGCCGCAAAATCCTGTTGGTGTAACACACCAGGAAAAAGCAGCAATACAGGCTAAGTTCAGGTGTAATATGGTCAGGAGGCACACTCCGCCCGCTGTAAGTGCCGCAAAATCCTGTTGGTGTAACACACCAGGAAAAAGCAGCAATACAGGCTAAGTTCAGGTGTAATATGGTCAGGAGGCACACTCCGCCCGCTGTAAGTGCCGCAAAATCCTGTTGGTGTAACACACCAGGAAAAAGCAGCAATACAGGCTAAGTTCAGGTGTAATATGGTCAGGAGGCACACTCCGCCCGCTGTAAGTACCACAAAATCATGTTGGTGTAACACACCAGGAAAAAGCAGCAATACAGGCTAAGTTCAGGTGTAATATGGTCAGGAGGCACACTCCGCCCGCTGTAAGTGCCGCAAAATCCTGTTGGTGTAACACACCAGGAAAAAGCAGCAATACAGGCTAAGTTCAGGTGTAATATGGTCAGGAGGCACACTCCGCCCGCTGTAAGTGCTGCAAAATCCTGTTGGTGTAACACACCAGGAAAAAGCAGCAATACAGGCTAAGTTCAGGTGTAAAATGGTCAGGAGGCACACTCCGCCCGCTGTAAGTGCCGCAAAATCCTGTTGGTGTAACACACCAGGAAAAAGCAGCAATATAGGCTAAGTTCAGGTGTAATATGATCAGGAGGCACACTCCGCCCGCTGTTAGTGCCGCAAAATCCTGTTGGTGTAACACATCAGGAAAAAGCAGCAATACAGGCTAAGTTCAGGTGTAATTTGGTCAGGAGGCACACTCCGCCCGCTGTAAGTGCCGCAAATGTCTGTTGGTGTAACACACCAGGAAAAAGCAGCAATACAGGCTAACTTCAGCTGTAATATGGTCAGGAGGCACACTCCGCCCGCTGTAAGTGCCGCAAAATCCTGTTGGTGTAACACACCAGGAAAAAGCAGCAATACAGGCTAAGTTCAGGTGTAATATGGTCAGGAGGCACACTCCGCCCGCTGTAAGTGCCGCAAAATCCTGTTGGTGTAACACACCAGGAAAAAGCAGCAATACAGGCTAAGTTCATGTGTAATATGGTCAGGAGGCACACTCCGCCCGCTGTAAGTGCCGCAAAATCCTGTTGGTGTAACACACCAGGAAAAAGCAGCAATACAGGCTAAGTTCAGGTGTAATATGGTCAGGAGGCACACTCTGCCCGCTGTAAGTGCCGCAAAATCCTGTTGGTGTAACACACCAGGAAAAAGCAGCAATACAGGCTAAGTTCAGGTGTAATATGGTCAGGAGGCACACTCCGCCCGCTGTAAGTGCCGCAAAATCCTGTTGGTGTAACACACCAGGAAAAAACAGCAATACAGGCTAAGTTCAGGTGTATTATGGACAGGAGGCACACTCCGTACGCTGTAAGTGCCGCAAAATCCTGTTGGTGTAACACACCAGGAAAAAGCAGCAATACAGGCTAAGTTCAGGTGTAATATGGTCAGGAGGCACACTCCGCCCGCTGTAAGTGCCGCAAAATCCTGTTGGTGTAACACACCAGAAAAAAGCAGCAATACAGGCTAAGTTCAGGTGTAATATGGTCAGGAGGCACACTCTGCCCGCTGTAAGTGCCGCAAAATCCTGTTGGTGCAACACACCAGGAAAAAGCAGCAATACAGGCTAAGTTCAGGTGTAATATGGTCAGGAGGCACACTCTGCCCGCTGTAAGTGCCGCAAAATCCTGTTGGTGTAACACACCAGGAAAAAGCAGCAATACAGGCTAAGTTCAGGTGTAATATGGTCAGGAGGCACACTCCGCCCGCTGTAAGTGCCGCAAAATCCTGTTGGTGTAACACACCAGGAAAAAGCAGCAATACAGGCTAAGTTCAGGTGTAATATGATCAGGAGGCACACTCCGCCCACTGTAAGTGCCGCAAAATCCTGTTGGTGTAACACACCAGGAAAAAGCAGCAATACAGGCTAAGTTCAGGTGTAATATGATCAGGAGGCACACTCCGCCCGCTGTAAGTGCCGCAAAATCCTGTTGGTGTAACACACCAGGAAAAAGCAGCAATACAGGCTAAGTTCAGGTGTAATATGATCAGGAGGCACACTCCGCCCGCTCTAAGTGCCGCAAAATCCTGTTGGTGTAACACCAGGAAAAAGCAGCAATACATGCTAACTTCAGGTGTATAATGTGCAGGAGGCTTAGCAACAATGACACTGACACTGTCCCCTGCCTATCCTTCTCTCTCCCTGCACACAAGGTTTATCAAAGTATATGACACTGACACTCTCCCTGCCTATCCTTCTCTCTCCCTGCACACAAGGTTTAGCAAAGAATATGACACTGACACTGTCCCCTGCCTATCCTTCTCTCTCCCTGCACACAAGGTTTGTCAAAGTATATGACACTGACACTCTCCCTGCCTATCCTTCTCTCTCCCTAAACACAAGGTTTAGCAAAGAATATGACACTGACACTCTCCCTGCCTATCCTTCTCTGTCCCTACACACAAGGTTTAGCAAAGAATGGATTTGAAACTGTCCCTGCCTATCCTTCACTTTCCCTGCTCCGGAACACACTACACGAGGCCGCCGCGCTGGCGGCCTTTTATAGTGTGGGGCGTGTACTAAACCCCCTCAGCTATAATTGGCCACAGGCATCCTGCCTGTGGCCAATCATTGCTCTCCTCGCTGCCGGCGCTGTGATTGGCCAAGCATGCAGGGTCACAGTGCATGCTTGGCCAATCACAGCACCGGGATTACACTGCGATGGCGCAGTGTATTGTGGGCTGTTCGCGTCACTCGAATTTGGCGCGAACGACCCAAATCGTTCGTTGTTCGCCGAACGCGCGAACAGCCGATGTTCGAGTCGAACCTATGTTCGACTCGAACACCGAGCTCATCCCTACCCATGAACCATTCTTTCCTATGGAAAACATCTCCCTGTGAGACCTAACACTTAAGGTCACCTTCCTAATCGCAATAACATCGGCCAAGAGAGTCTCAGAGATGCAGGCTCTATTGACGAAGGAGCCATATCTAATCGTGTACCCAGATAAAGTAGTCTTAAGACCATCTGATCGCTTCATTCCGAAGGTAGCATCTTCCTTCCGCTGGATGTAAGAACCAACATCTTGGTGTACCTCTCGGCAACCAGCGACCTTAGTAAGTCAGAAAACCTCCTGGTCATCCCACATGGCTTAAGGAGAGGGCAAGCGGCGACCTCTCGCACCATCGCAGCATGGTTGGTGAAGACCCTTAAAAAGGCTTACTCATTGAGTCGAACACAAATACCTGAGGGCTTGAGGGCACATTCCACAAGGACAATGGCTACCTCCTGGGCGGCCTACTGCAGGGTGTCCTCGGAAACTATTTGCAGAGCAGCGACTTGGTCGTCTAGAAACACCTTTATATCTCATTACAAGGTGGACTCTGCCCGACTGTCCACGGAAGAATTTGGAAGAGCAATTATTCAGTCCAACACCTCTATTCCATGTAAAAATAACTTGTCTTTATGCTCAGACCCACCCAGTTTGCGAGTTATTCCCCAAAGGTGTATGCTGCCATGATGCGACAGGAAAATGGAAAATTGTATACTCACCTTTCCGTAATTTTCCTTTCCTGTCGCATCTTCATGGCAGCATACAGATGCCCACCCGTCTGAGGTGAGGTGTGTATATATATATATATATATACGGAGAATACCTGGGCGGGGGCCCTCTCTGGGCTTAACCTCCCTGGCGGTATGATTATTTCAGATTTTAGGTGCTGAAAGCGGGTACCATTATTTTGCATGGAAATTTGGCGTTTTACATTGTAGGCCTGCAATTCTTAGGAATAACTCACCTAAATCTGTCCAAACCAGAGTCTAGTAGACATCTCGGGTATGATAAAGTTTGAAACACAAAATCATAAATTATAATATAATAAATTAAAACAAATAATAATTTAATAATAATAATACTTTTTATTCAATAAATTTTAGTAAATAATATAATCAAAAACACTGACATTTATTTTGCTCAAACAAGGGTGCAATATTAGAAGTCATATTGCGTCAGTAAACGTCTCGGGTATGGAAAGTCTTAAAACAAGGTACAGCACAAAGTCCAACGTCACAGTCGGGACAATAGAAACGGGTTTCTTTTCAGATTTTCCTTCCGGAGTCGTCGCGCTTGGAGCAGCAAATCACACACATCCTTGTGGGTGCTGTCTTCTTTTCAGTTGGTGGAATGTGGTCCATAAAGTAAAGACCTGTCAGGCGTTCCGGGTTCACAACGCCAGCAGCCCGACGTCCAGATCTGCTTACTGCCGTTGGCGTCTGGTGCTTCAGAAATATGAGTTCGGCAACCTTCCACACAAAGTCTGCATAAATCATAGGCCTGTCACTCTTTTTTTTCTGAAGAATGAATGCATTCCACATGCACTGTTCCAGAAGATGCCTGAACATTTTTTTATAATATTTTTTTGTTGCTTTCTCATGGCAGGATAAAAGGTCATGGCCTGGTCAGCCCTGTCCACACCTCTAATGGTATGGTTGTAATCCAACACGACCTGTGGCTTCATGACATCTTTTCCACCTTTGGTATATACCATTACAATAGAGGTGTTGTGAATGGTACTCAGAAGGCACACGTTTTTTTTGTCCCGCCATCTCATTGCCATAATTTTTCCTTTCTGCCAGGCCACTATTTCTCCTGCTCCGAGTTTTTAATTGGCAAAGGTTGGCGGCATGTCACGCCGGTTAGGCCTAACGGTCCCATAGGCATCTGTCTTGTTCAGAAGAAGGAATTCATAGAGTTCTGGGGACGTATAAAAATTGTCTGTGGTGACACAGTAACCCTGGTTCAGCAATGGCTCAATCAAAGAAAGAACCAAAGCGGTTGCCATTCCAAAACTGCTGAATCGATCGCTGAATTTGGTCCCTTTCCCGGTGTACAGGACTGAATTGAAAATGTACCCAGAGCTGGATTCACACAGCATAAATGACTTCATGCCAAAACGAGCTCGCTTTGATGCGATAAACTATATCCAGCTAAGTCTACCTTTGTAGGCCATAAGACTTTAATCAAAACTCATGTCTATGTCCGGCACATAGGTCTGCTGGAAATTATTCAAAATTAGTTGGTAAATCTCCCAAATTTTTTTCAGTTTTGGAGCTGGATAAGAACTCTCATCAAAGTCTTCATTATTTGCAAAGTGCACATATTTCATTATGAGTGAAAATTTGTATTCCGACATAACGGTGCCAAAAGTGGCCAGCAATTTGTTGGTTGTCCAGTACCATTTCTGCAGGGGTTTCCCCACCACTCCCTGAAGTATTATAAGGCCCAGAAACTTCCAGATGTCCTCTCTGGTTACCGGTTCCCATTTTCTGGTCCTTGAAAAGCGCTGATGGGTAGCAGCTTATTGCTCCTGGTAGGGATTTGTCTCCAAAACAATTTTGGGCAATAACTTCATCAGTCAGAAAGAGCTCAAGGTATGCCAAGGGGTTATAGTCCTCAACATCCACTTTGATCCCAGGTGCTCCTGTAAATGGAAATCTTGGAGGCGCTACGTGCTCCGTACCGCAATCAATTGAGCACCAAGTCCGCACATCGCTGGGCACAGTCGCAGGATCGTCGCTAAAATCGCTTTCTGCGTCTGATGACGAACTTCCGTACGAGTCGCTGTCACTCAACTCATCTGCAAGCGATTTTGTATCGCTGTCGCTGTTTTCCAACAGGTCATATAGTGATTTTGAGGTGGAGGCGCGCCTTTTTGATGCCATGGTCACTGTGCAGTTTACAGACACAAAGTACAGTAAAACTGCAGACCAGGGCACTGGAGAAAGCACTGGGGGGGCAATCTAAGGTCAATTTATTTTATTTTCTATTGTAATCCAATAGGATTACATTGTATCAGTGTGTTTGTGCTTTATACTTTTTGAATTTACCGCCGGTTCCGCCCCCCTGTGTCGCGACGCTCGCAGGGAAGGGAATCAGTGGAAAACAGTGCATCGGGCGGAAGATCTGGCCACTGTACACTGCGGAAATACATTGCGGGATCCCGGGGACAAGGTAAGTCACCTCTTCCAGGATCCAGCGAGGCAATCCTGAGTGTGGCTCGGGGTTACCGCTTTAGGTACTAAAATCTCACCCTGAGCCACACTCGGGAATACCGCCAGGGAGGTTAATAGCTACGCGGTCCTATCAGGTTGTGGGGGCGGAGCCACAATCCAAAGGTGTATGCTGCCATGAAGATGCGACAGGAAAGGAAAATTACGGAAAGGTGAGTATACAATTTTCCATTTTTTCACCCAAACCCTGATTTTAGGGAGGTCTTAACTAAAGGGACTGGAAGCTAACAGGTTCTTCAGTCTTCTAAAACACCTTTCAATGGCCAGTGCACTTGCATTGGAGGGCTCATGTTTAAGTGGATCCACGGTATAGGGAGTAAACACCCAAAGTGTATACCAAGGCAAGGTGACACTGTCCCGTTAAGTAGTAAATAAGGACGTTTTGACCAGCAGCCACCCACCACCATACAGTCTGTGAAGTGGATAATGAAGTTGTGGCCTGCTGCCTCTCACCACTATGCAGTCCGTAATCAAGCCTCCTCCTTCTATGTGGTATCTGGAACAAGTGGTGTTGGTGGCAACTTAATACCCAGCAATAATGATCTCTTGCAGAACTAGTGACACTACTTTTATACGGCTTGCTGGGTCTCTCCAACAGCTGTGCCCCTGTGACACTGCCCTAAACCCAGGCTTGTCTTTCTTTTTCCTCTTTCTGCAGCTTCCTGTCCTCCTCGGACTTGTAGTCCCATCCAGTCCTTAGCTTGATAGGGATTGTCTCCTAGGAACTACATCCCCCACAATTTCAGACAGCTCCCAACAATTCGTTTTTCCTGCCAGGCTGCATAGCAGCCAGTCACAGTTTTGTTTCTAGAGTGGTAGGTGGGGTCTCTTTCAACAGCAAAGTGTCCTTGCTTTCCTCCTGCCCCCCTATACAGCCGCTTCTCCACACATTGGCAGCCGGGGAGAGGAAGAGAAACTGAGTGGGAGGCAGCAGCATTAGTAATGCTCAATTCATGCAGCAACTGGCAGGAGCACTGTGACCCCGGGCTACACCAGTATAACGGAAGAGTAGTGCCAGTGGATTTAATCAATATTTTTTTGTGCATTCAATTTTAATGGTCCATGTGACTGCAGGGGCATGTCCTTTGTGTACTCCTTTTGTTAAAAGGTGTCCCTTTTTCTCATCTAAGAAAGTTGGGAAGTGTGCATCAGTGCTTAAAAATCCTGCTAAACCGATTTACTAGCAGCAACAGAGTAGTATATTGCCTGAAGAGTAGTATATGGAGTTGATTTACTAAAACTGGAGAGTGCAAAATCTGGTGCGGCTCTGCATAGAAATCAATCAGCTTCCGGATTCTTTTCTCAAAGCTTAATTGAACAAGTTGAAGTTAGATGCTGATTGGCTATCATGCACAGCTGCACCAGATTTTGCACTCTCCAGTTTTAGGTAATCAACTCTACATACTAATTTTGCACAGTTTTAGTAAATTAACCCAAATGTGTCAACCTCTAGATCCCTGATTGGCCCAAAACAAATACCATACATAAATAGTTCTATCAGTGGCCAACTATGCCTTTAAATTCAAACTATTTACAGAATGTACAAAAAAATACTTCCAAAGTCCAACTTCAGAACTAGATTTTCTTAAAATGTGCCATTTTCACCTCTAACTTTCCTTTATACCTTTTTTAAAATAACAATTGCAATAATTTATGTGAAAGGTTTAGTGCAGTATAACACTTTTGGTGGTTCAATATTACATTTTTAAAGAACTCTTTAAATCTTTCCAAGTCTCTTATTGCCCAGACTGGCAATATACCATTTACAGAACATACACAAACGGGCTTTTGAGGCCCCATTTCAAAATAAGATTTTCTTACAATATAGACATTATTTTATTAACATTCAGATCTCCTAAACACCTAAGGAGTATAAAAAGTCAATACAGCACCACCATGTAATAAAATAGCAACCGGCATGTTCTTGGGTATACATTGATGAATACTTAGACATTAAATGTTTGACCCAGGACTGATATTATATTCAGCAAAGTGGATAAATTACATAAGGTATCTTCCCGGATTAGCTGATCATTTATCAGTAAAGTATAAACTCATAAGCAAATGTCTAAAAAGTCCACATAGTTATATGTAGCGCCTTGCTCCTGTTGTGTCGGCGCTATGTGTTAAATTTAGTTGTCTGAGCTGTAGTTCAGCTCAGAAGGATTATGTTAAATTATTGGCTCTGTTTCAGTTGAGCTGGGTTGCACGTTTTCCACTTGACGGTAGTCACCACAGGTCAAGGTTGGAAATGCAAAGGGCTGAATGTATTGGGTATTCCTTTCCCAGAAGTGGCTCAGGGGGCATGGTCAACCTGCTGTGCATTCTGGGGAGGTGTACTTAAGGGACAGAGACTGCTCTATCGGGGTTCGTTTGCCGGATCCTGACCTGAGGGCCCTCCTGGCCTCAGGGATGTGCGAGCCATTCTTGGCCTTGAGGCCTGCTGGCCCGAGGCTCTGCAACTGAGAGTAGGCCCAGGAGCTCCTGGGGCCTACTAGTCCAGGGATGGTCCTACGCAGTCTTGTCTGCGGGAAAAAGCGGAACAATTGGGGACTCAATTGAAGGACGCATCCTGGCCAATCTACTTCACGGTGCTGCCGGCTGACTGAAGATTCTGGCACCGTGAGTTTTGTACTTTCTTTTTGAGGAACTTTGCAAAGTGTCAGTGTGGTTGCACGATCTTGTGGCAGAAGATTGTGAAGCGACTCGACGGCACTCATCAAGTCTGTGGCAGAGACTTTGAACGAGCTTCGCACGGGTTGCTAGGCCAGTGAGAGTAGGCCTATCCGGTGGTTGCTGAATCCAGTGTGGAACCGATTTGTCCTCTGGATCTAAGATTGTGCCCGTGATCCGCAAAGCAAGGTACCTGAACCTCCCCTATCCCTCTACCCCTCTGTTGGAACTGTTTTAATAAAACTCTTGTAGAAAAAGAAACCAAGTGTTGGCGTGGACATTCATGAAAGCACTTCAAGAGGGACCCCTAGGACGAGTGTGGTGAACAGAAAGGTAATGGCAGGCCCAAATCTTAAACCAGCGGCCCCTGCGGGAGTATTGCTACATATAATTTCTGCTATTATTATTATTATTCAGGATTTATATAGTGCCAACAGATTACACAGCGCTCACAAAATGAAGACAGACATTCCAGTTACAATACATTTTAAAACAATATGAATTAAAGGGCCTTGCTCACTAGAGCTTACAATCTAAAAGAGAGGAGGTTCAAGTGATACAAAATGTAATAACTGTGGGGGACGAGTTGAAAAAAAAACATTAGTTGTTAGGTGGAGGCAGGATGGGTTTTTCAAGGATCACCTAAAGGTGGATATAGCAGGAGATAAACAGATTGGGGTAGGGAGTTCCAGAGGATGAGAGAGGCTCTGGAGAAGTCATGGATACGAGCACGGGAGGAGGTGACAAGTAAGCTAGAGAGCAGGAGGTTTTGGAAGGAGTGAAGAGAATATTTTGGTTGGTATTTTGAGAGAAGATTAGTAATGTAGCTGGGGGCAGAGTTGTGGATGGCTTTACAAGTTGTCTAGGAATACAGAATTTTTCAGGTAAGCATTAAGAATCACATCCACCTTCACATCACATATAACACCAGAATGGTAAAGTTCTTTTAAAGGAGAGGTATAGCCAAAGCTATTTTGGCAATACTTCTCCTGGGGATCACAGGAGTAAAGATTGCTCTGCACTCCTGTGACCTGTTTTCAGCCGACAGCAGGCTAAAACCCTTTGTTGGCTGATGTCCCTTAACTGGTCCAGGCTCTGGATCTATCGCAACATTAAACTCAGGATCCATCCAGATGCCTGGACCGGCAGCTGGCTCAGCCACTCAAGGTGTCACTAAGAACTTAAGCCAGCTGCTCCCGCCCCCTCCACAGCCCAGCGCTCCAGTGAGCACTGGAGGGGCAGAGCAGTGGTCTTTCATCGCTCAATTCTCGGTCTCAGAAGCAGCAGGGGACATCCACCTCGGTGTGTATAATGTTTTTTTTTTAACCCATTCCTCTCTTTTAAATCAGGGGTCTCCAAACTTTTTTAAACAAAGGGCCAATTTACTGTCGTTCAGACTGTAGCCCCAGCATCAGTATACGTAAACAATGCCTCAGACTTGGTGGTCAGAGGGAGTAATGCTGGGTAAACATGGCAAGTATTTTTTTTTATTCCATGTAGTGGGCTGAACGAAAAAAAAACCTTACAGATTGCCTACTAACACATCCAATGTTAGCGCAGTGTTCTCCCCGCTGAGCTTTTGTGTCCTGATAGGGGGGACTGCCCCCTCAGCCAAAACACACTGATCAGTGCTCGCAGCCATTGCCTGTGTGAGCTGATCGGATGCTGGTTTTCCAGCATGCTTGTTTGACAGAAGCCGGTCGAGAAGCTGTACACATGGGCCTAAAGTCATCCGGTTCCTGCTGAGGACCACTCATTGCAAAGAGCAAGTGAATATAACATATTTTTTAATAAAAAAAATGCCTTTAGTGTAGCACCCTCTAGTGTGCTACTAGTGTGAGAGTAGGTAAACTATAGTTTGACTCAGAGCTAAGACTTCGACATGGAATCTGGGTCAAGGTTTACTATAGTTCAGGGCTGAGTGACTTATACAGGCAGCTATCTGGTGCCTCCCCCTGATTCTCGAAAGTTGAAGAACTATCTGGAAGCTGGAGGCCGGAGGCTAGGAGGGCTGTCCTGCATGTTTAAGGGAGCTTGGCCAATCCCAAGGCGGTGGGTCTGAAAGGGTGACTAAGCCAACCAACCCTTAAATATGAATGAGCCATGCCAGCAGGGGAGTTGGGTGGAAGAAAGAGATGCAGTGCTGAGGAGACTGTTGGTGACCCTTGAGGGACCCCTTCCGGGGAGGGGCTCTACCTTGAGCAAGGGCTCAGGTGGCTGGCCTGGAAGGATCCTACCACAGGAGAAGTTGGAAGGAGGATTTTCTGAGAGGCAGTGGGAGCAAGAACAGTGTGAGTACTATGGTGCAGGGATTTACAAGGGGAGAGACTTCTACATGTAGTAGGTCTCTCTTGAAGACAGCGTTATGCTTAAGTCTTCTTTAAACCTTGCACTGGGAGATCTCCAGAGAGTCCGTCTGGTAGACTGGTAAAGAGAAGCAGCCAGGTGGGCTGGTGGAAGGCCAGCCAGGAGGGCTAGCATTTTTCTGCAGTGGTAGAGCTGGGACCAGTGTCTACAGGGGAGTGGAGGTATTTCAGGATGCAGTTCACACCACATTGTGCTACTTTCTATAGGGACTGTTGCTAATCTAACAGAGACTGTTAGTGAGAACAGAAGAATCAGTCAGAGCCGGAGTTGTACAGAAGAAAGGAAAAGGATCAATCAGAGTTATATATAGGGAGGAAATTGTCCCTGGTTTTGTCATTTTCAAGTTGGGCATCCCATTATTCCCATCCCCATCCAAGTTATTACCCCCCCTAATAAAACATAAAAACAAAGCTCAAGGGCTGTTCGCTGTGTCTGAACAAAAGCTGAAGTTGTTGTGTGCCTGCAACCCTTAAGCCCCGTACACACGATCGGATAACCTATGGATTTTCGTCCGATGGATTTGTCCATCGGAAATCCGATGAAACTGTTTTTCATCAGTCTTGGCCACACACCATCAGTCAAAAAACCGACCGTTCCAAACGCGGTGACGTAAAACACTCCGATGAGCCGAGAAAAATGAAGTTTAATGCTTCTGAGCATGCGTCGACTTGATTCTGAGCATGCGTGGGTTTTTTAACCGATGGACTTGCCCATAGACGATCGGAAATTCCCATCGGTTTTTTATCCATTGGAAAATTTTAAAACAAGTTCTATTTTTTACAACCGATGGAAAAAAGACCGATGGGTACCATACACGATCGGTTGGTCTGATGAAAACCATCCATCGGACGGTTTTCATCAGTCAAACCGATCGTGTGTACGGGGCTTTAGGGTCCTTTCAGACATGCGGATCCCGTAGGGATCTGTTCCTTTCATATCCGCTTGCTCAGGGGGGATCGCTCCGTTGATCCCTGCTGAGCCGACGGATGACAGGGCGGTCCCCGCACACTGTGCAGGGACCGCCCTGTCAGATCTCCGTCTGTCTGTGTTCACCCGATCCGCTCTGCAGACGGATGGAAAAATAGGATTTTCCTCCGTCTGCAGAATCGGAGCATTGCGGACACGGATGAGATCGGGTGTCAGCGGATGTTCATCCGCTGACATTCGCTATCTCATAGGGATAACATGTATGTCCCTTTTTCATCCGTAAACGGATGGATGAAAAAGCGGACATACGGCCCGCATGTGTGAAAGGGGCCTTAGGGGGGTAGTGCTACATTAGAATCCCTTTAAGACTTCTGCATATTGAATGATTTTTTACATAATCACTAACCAAAGAATGCAGAAAGTGACATCAGAGGATGGAAATAACCTCTAGAGGTGGGATTTTTGAGGCAACAAACTCAGAAAAGAGTATAGAAAAATATTTATTTTCACATGATATAAACACATAATCAAAGAAAAATTGATAAATAGAAATGTCATGATATACAAACATTAAAAACATGAACAGTGATTGAAATCTGGATGTTGTAATGATACTATCCGTTATCAAATTCCAGTCACGAGACTCTGGGATTACAGGAAGTGACTCGGCGGCCATATTGGAAATGCCTCAACGGCCATGATGGTCATGGGCGCTCCTACACTACAGGGAAAGGGGAGGACAAACTGCTTCAAAGAATACCCGCAGTGTAAGGACCTAACCCACGGGAAAAGTGAAACCACTGTTCCAAGTATTGATCCGCCCCGAACTAATGAGCTGATAGGGGGCAGAGACATAAGGACAAAAAAACACTGTTGCCATCAAAAGCCTGAGTTGATGTATAAATAGGACCTTACACTGCGGGTATTCTTTGGAGCACTTTGTCCTCCCCTTTTCCTGTAGTGTAGGAGCGCCCATGTCCATCATGGCCGTTGAGGCATTTCCGGTAATGTATTGAACACCGGAATTGATACTAGCCTTACGGTCTGGAATACCCATTTCCAATATGGCCGCCGAGTCACTTCCTGTAATCCCGGAGATGACGTCATCACATTCCGTCGTGTCGGACGGAGCGTGTGCCGACCGCCATTGATGACGCGGCTACTCTAACTATGCACCGCTTGTTCCCCACGTGGAGACAGCGGCGTTGGGGGAGCGGCATCATCGCTTGGAACGCTTCATAGGTGTGGGACTGTGATTCTCTTCTTTGATGCTTGATGGTAATTTGTTTTCTTGATCTACTGTAGATTATGATACTATAATTTTTCATGAGGAAGAATGTTATGCATTTGAAACGCATTGGATCACCCTCTCTTACTGTCACCAGTTGATCTGGTGACTGGTATTTGATGACGGATAGTATCATTACAACATCCAGATTTCAATAACTGTTCATGTTTTTAATGTTTGTATATCATGACATTTCTATTTATCTATTTTTCTTTGGTAATGTGTATAAATCATGTGAAAATAAATATTTTTCTATGCTCTTTTCTGAGTTTGTTGCCTCAAAATCCTGCCTCTCGAGGTTATTTCTATTTTTTAAATGCTTTAGGGATGATGGCAACTATATGTCCCTCCACATGAGTTGGTTTCAATTAAGTGATATCAGAGGTCTCTCTGACTTACTGCTCATCACATTTTTCATAGGCCAGTGACTCAGAAAGTGATATTTTTGGATTAGCAAAGGCTAATTTCCTAACTCATGAACTGCTGCATATCCAAATATGTTTGATCCTGGGAATAGATTCGCTTTAAAAGCCAACTATTTTTTGCCATGAAAGTGAAACTTGTGTCAGTCTGTTAGGTTTCAGCTTATTATAAAAGTCTTGCAGCCCGATTAGAATAAGGAGTAATCACATGGTGACGGGAATAGAATGTCTGAGCAGGAAACAAGGAGTTAGAGGAGAAACTGACGTCAGCAGATTATTTCACAGAAAAGGATAGAATCTGTACAGTTTGGTAAAGTTACATGAAGCCCACGCTGTGAGTCAACAGGTTCGATTTCACAAGAAACGTCTAATTAGCTATTTGTAATCGGAGCAATTTCCAGTAAAATAGGGGAGTGTAAAGATGAGAGGTGTAGATATACAGTGCATGGGCCCCCAGTGCAGAACTCAATGGCCTAAGAAGTGCTAAAACATTTGAACTTTACTGATGCAGCGTGCATACATGATGATTAACCTGTTGCCGCCCACATAAAATATATGTGCGGCAGCAGAAGGGTGGGCTTTGAAATCTGCACACTTATTAGGGTGACCACGTGTCCCGGATTGCCGAGGACAGTCCCGCATTTTGCAGGTCTGTCCCGGGCACCTTCATTCCAGGACAATACAGTGTCCCTGAATGAAACTGACACAGCCACCCCCTGGGCCAATCTGATGCCCCCAAAAAAGGCCGCCACATCACTGCTTTACTCACTGACAGTACTTGTCCTGGCTGGGAATGCCTGGAGGAGCACAATCCCCGCCCCCTGCTTGTGATTGGAGAAATCTCAAATCCCGCCTCTTGTGTCCAATCACTGTGCTGTGATTCGTTCCTGCCGCCGTCATTTGACGGCGGCCGGTTGACAACTGGTTAAAGGAACACTGGGGCTGGGCGGGAAGGGTCTAAGAACTTGAAGTGTTTTTGTCTGTGTCTTATTGGGGAGATTTTCTCTTACTTCCTACACTGGATAGACAACAGGAGGAAATCTCTCCAAAGTGGAGGAAATTTCCTAATATACAGTTGTCACTGGACCATGTGTTCCCACGTGAAGGGTCCTATTGCACAATAGTCATAAATTGTCCACATCCAGGCTATCACTTGCACTACTGTTGACCATATACATGGTCACACATGCACCACAATTGTCCACCATGCAGGCCATCACTTGCATTACCGTTGAATGTATACATGGTCACCCATTAGCCACCACTACATTCGCTGCCACCACCAAACCTTAACCGAAGAACCTCATCCTGAAAGTCTTCAGAAGGTGAAGCTATTGAGGGTCTGGGGCATCCTGTGCAGAAATCTCCAATTGTTGAGAGTCTGGGGTAGGGGTCTCCAAACTTTCTACACAAAGGGCCAATTTACTGTCCTTCAGAACTGAAGGGGGCCGGACTGTGACCAATGGGAGTAGAAAATCCCTTGGTGTCAATGAGAGTAAAGAATGACCCATCATTGGTGTCAGTAAGAGGAATGGAGCCCCATCATTGGTGACAGTGGGAAGAATAGTGCCCCATCATTGGTGTCAGTAGGAGGAATGGTGCCTCATCATTGGTGTCAGTGGGAGGAATGGTGCCCCATCATTGGTGTCAGTGGGAGGTATGGTGCCCCATCATTGGTGTCAGTGGGAGGTATGGTACCCCATCATTGGTGTCAGTGGGAGGTATGGTACCCCATCATTGGTGTCAGTGGGAGGAATAGTGCCACATCATTGGTGACAGCGGGAAGAATAGTGCCCCACGGTTTGTGTCAGTAGGAAGAATAGTGCCCCATCATTGGTGTCAGAGGAAAGAACAGTGCCCTATTGTTTGGGTCAGTGGAAAGAATAGTGCCCCATTGTTGGGGTCAGTGGATAGGTAAAAGCTCCATTTTTGGGGTCAGTGGGAAGAATAGTGCCCCATTGTTGGGGTCAGTGACAGAAACCATGCCCTATTGTGAATAGTTCCTTGTATCAGTGGGAGGAATAGTGTCCCAATATAAAGGATTAGTGGGAGGAATAGTGTCCCAATATAAAGGTTTAGTGGGAGGAATAGTGTCCCAATTATAAAGGATCAGTGGGAGGAATAGTGCCCCAATATAAAGGATCAGTGGGAGGAATAGTGTCCCAATATAAAGGTTCAGTGGGAGGAATAGTGTCCCAATATAAAGGATCAGTGGGATGAATAGTGTCCCAATATAAAGGATCAGTGAGAGGAATAGTGTCCCAATATAAAGGATCAGTGGGATGAATAGTGCCCCAATATAAAGGATCAGTGAGAGGAATAGTGTCCCAATATAAAGGATCAGTGGGAGGAATAGTGTCCCAATATAAAGGATCAGTGGGAGGAATAGTGCCCCAATATAAAGGATCAGTGAGAGGAATAGTGTCCCAATTATAAAGGATCAGTGGGATGAATAGTGCCCCAATATAAAGGATCAGTGAGAGGAATAGTGTCCCAATTATAAAGGATCAGTGGGATGAATAGTGCCCCAATATAAAGGATCAGTGAGAGGAATAGTGTCCCAATATAAAGGTTCAGTGGAATGAATAGTGCCCCAATATAAAGGATCAGTGGGATGAATAGTGTCCCAATATAAAGGTTCAGTGGAATGAATAGTGCCCCAATATAAAGGATCAGTGGGAGGAATAGTGTCCCAATTATAAAGGATCAGTGGGATGAATAGTGCCCCAATATAAAGGATCAGTGAGAGGAATAGTGTCCCAATTATAAAGGATCAGTGGGAGGAATAGTGTCCCAATTAGAAAGGATCAGTGGGATGAATAGTGTCCCAATATAAAGGTTCAGTGGAATGAATAGTGTCCCAATTATAAAGGATCAGTGGGAGGAATAGTGTCCCAATATAAAGGATCAGTGGGAGGAATAGTGTCCCAATATAAAGGATCAGTGGGATGAATAGTGTCCCAATATAAAGGATCAGTGGGAGGAATAGTGTCCCAATATAAAGGATCAGTGGGATGAATAGTGCCCCAATATAAAGGATCAGTGAGAGGAATAGTGTCCCAATATAAAGGTTTAGTGGGAGGAATAGTGTCCCAATTATAAAGGATCAGTGGGAGGAATAGTGCCCCAATATAAAGGATCAGTGGGATGAATAGTGTCCCAATATAAAGGATCAGTGGGAGGAATAGTGTCCCAATATAAAGGATCAGTGGGATGAATAGTGTCCCAATATAAAGGATCAGTGGGAGGAATAGTGTCCCAATATAAAGGTTCAGTGGGATGAATAGTGTCCCAATTATAAAGGATCAGTGGGATGAATAGTGTCCCAATATAAAGGATCAGTGGGATGAATAGTGTCCCAATATAAAGGATCTGCGGGAGGAATAGTGTCCCAATATAAAGGATCAGTGGGAGGAATAGTGTCCCAATTATAAAGGATCAGTGGGATGAATAGTGTCCCAATATAAAGGATCAGTGGTAGGAATAGTGTCCCAATATAAAGGATCAGTGGGAGGAATAGTGTCCCAATTATAAAGGATCAGTGGGATGAATAGTGTCCCAATTATAAAGGATCAGTGGGAGGAATAGTGTCCCAATATAAAGGATCAGTGGGAGGAATAGTGTCCCAATTATAAAGGATCAGTGGGATGAATAGTGTCCCAATTATAAAGGATCAGTGGGAGGAATAGTGTCCCAATATAAAGGATCAGTGGGAGGAATAGTGTCCCAATTATAAAGGATCAGTGGGATGAATAGTGTCCCAATTATAAAGGATCAGTGGGAGGAATAGTGTCCCAATATAAAGGATCAGTGGGAGGAATAGTGTCCCAATTATAAAGGCAAGCAAAGGGCCATATCTGGCTCCCGGGCTGCAGTTTGGAGACCACTGGTCTGGGGCATCCTGTGCAGCAATCTTCAATTGTTGCTGTAAAAGCCTACTGGTGGTATTTGCACTATACCTCCGGATTGGCAGTACTGATGCTTTTCCCCATCCTGCTGCCAGATTGTGATTCCATCATGTTCCCCTTAATGGCAAGCTACTCTGAAGCCTCGTACACACGGCTGAGAATCTCGTCATGAAAAAACACGTTGTTTTTCCTGATGAGATTCTTGACAAGAATCTTGTCCCGGCCGAGTGTACACACACTCCATTCAAAAGAACCGCCGTTCTTTTGAATGGAACGAACGCGGTGACGTCATCGACTACGACGAGCGTGCGCTCGTCACATTCGATGCCGCTTCCGCCATCTTGCTACACCCTACCTATGCCTAGGAAGCTACCGCGCATGCGTCTAAGTCATTTTGAGCATGCGCAGGTTTCCACGGTGACAGGTAAGCGTACACACTCTCGGGTTTCTCGTCGGGAGTAGGTTCTCTATTTTTCTCGTCGAGATTCTGGCCAGTTTTCTTGCCGAGAAACCTGAAAGCCTCGTACACACGGCCGGTTTTCTCAGCAAGAAGGCTCTCCTGGCAGTTTCTTGTTTCTTGACGAGCAAACCGGCCGTGTGTACGAGGTTTTAAGAACCAGAGAAAGATTGGAGGTAGCACTGAATGTCCAGAACCTGTGTCTCTTTGCCGATCAGGTGCAATGTGCACACAACATAATATTTTGAAGTCTGCGATGGCCAATTTAGTTCTCTCTCTGGACAGTGAATGAAAAACAAGAAAACAAGAAGGATCATTAGTAGATGGTTGGGGATAAAGAAAGACAGACCTAATTGTCTGAAGTCTTGAGGCCACAGTTCAGGCAAAAGGCGTCAAGAAGAAAGCATACATATTGACCTTCCAAGTAATAATAGACTAAGCAGCTAGGGTCAAGAGTGACTAATTTATATACTCCTGGAACCCTGTAGACATTGTTCTTGCTGCTATTAATGCATTCTGTTAAATATTGATATACATTGATGAGAACCAGAGTACTGTATTTGTAATTGTTAATATTGCTGATACAACTGATCAAATTAAGCCACCTAAAGGGTTTACAGTGGAACCTTGGTTTACGAGTAACGCGGTTAACGAGCGTGTTGAATAATGAGCAACTTTTTTTTTTTAAATCCTGACTCGGTTTGCGAGTGTTGTCTCGCAAAACGAGCAGAGTTCAAGCTAATGGAGTGTGCAGGTGACTAGGGATAAGCCCAACACCCCCCGGTTCGGTTCCCACCAGAACATGCGAACAGGCAAAAAATTTGTTCGAACACGCGAACACTGTTAAAATCTATGGGACACGAACATGAAAAATCAAAAGTGATAATTTTAAAGGTTAATATGTAAGTTATTGTCATAAAAAGTGTTTGGGGACCCGGGTCCTGCCCCAGGGGACATGTATCAATGCAAAAAAAAGTTTTAAAAAAGGCAGTTTTTTTCGGGAGCAGTGATTTTAATAATGCTTAAAGTGAAACAATAAAAGTAAAATATTCCTTTAAATTTCGTCAATGACTTTGATCTGTATTGCAGGGACCGACAATTCATTAATAGCCGCGAGTAGTTTTAAATTACTTTTTTTCCTTTAGAAAAAAAATTTTGTGCAGGGACAGTTCTAATCACGGGAAACATGCGTTACTTTACAGGCATACTATACCAGGCCCGGACTGGCCATAGGGCATACCGGCATATGCCCGGTGAGCCGCGGCGGGCAGCATGTCTCCCCCCAGTGCACTCTAGGCTGCGAGTCGGAGCCGCACTCGAGTGACACCCGTCGGCACATCAGGGGGCCGGGACCCGCAATGATCCCCTTCTCTTTGGCACGGTGGCCACGGCTCTGATGATCTGATCAGTCTCGGCTCAGCTGTCTCACACAGCCGAGCAGCGTGAAGAGGCCTCCCCCTCCTCCTTTATGTCTACACAGGGAGAGGGGAACCAACATGCAGTCCCGCGCTGATCTGAGGTACATTATGGGTCTGAAGGGGGGGGTCTGTAATGTAGGGGGGTTCTGTATTGTAGGGGTGGTCTGAAATGTAGGGGGGTTCTGTATTGTAGGGGGGTCTGTAATGTAGGGGGGTTCTGAATTGTAGGGGGTGTCTGAAATGTAGGGGGGTTCTGTAATGTAGGGGGGTTCTGTATTGTAGGGGGGTCTGAAATGTAGGGGGGTTCTGTATTGTAGGGGGGTCTGAAATGTAGGGTGTTTCTGTATTGTAGGGGGTCTGTAATGTAGGGGGGTCTGTAATGTAGGGGGGTCTGTAATGTTGGGGGGTCTGTATTGTAGGGGGGGGTCTGTAATGTAGGGGGGTTCTGTATTGTAGGGGGTTCTGTATTGTAGGGGGGGTCTGAAATGTAGGCGGGGTTCTGTACTGTAGGGGGGTTTCTGTATTGTAGGGGGTTCTGTATTGTAGGGTGGTCTGAAATGTAGGGGGGTTCTGTATTGTAGGGGGGTTCTGTATTGTAGGGGGGTCTGTAATGTAGAGGGGGTTCTGTATTGTAGGGGGGTCTGAAATGTAGGGGGTTATGTATTGTAGGGGGGGTCTGTAATGTAGGGGGGTTCTGTATTGTAGGGGGGTCTGAAATGTAGGGGGGTTCTGTATTGTAAGGGGGGTCTGAAATGTAGGGGGTTTCTGTATTGTAGGGAGGGTCTGTATTGTAGGGGGGTCTGTAATGTAGGGGGTTCTGTATTGTAGGGGGGTCTGTAATGTAGGGGGGTCTGTAATGTAGGGGGGTCTGTATTGTAGGGGGGTTCTGTATTGTAGGGGGGTCTGTAATTTAGGGGTGTTCTGTATTGTAGGGGGGTTTTGTATTGTAGGGGGGTTCTGTATTGTAGGGGGTCTGTATTGTAGGGGGGTTCTATATTGTAGGGGGTCTGTATTGTAGGGGGGTCTGTATTGTAGAGGGGGTCTGTAATGTAGGGGGGGTCTGCAATGTAGGGGGGGTCTGTACTGTACGGAGGGGGTCTGTACTGTAGGGAGGTCTGTGTAACATGCAGGGGGTCCAGAACTGTTAGGGGGGTGTCTGTACAACAAACTGTGGGGGCTGTGTAATGTAAAGGGGTCCAGAGGTGCGGTGCTATGTAATGTAAAGGGGTCCAGAGGTGCAGGGTGCTGTGTAATGTAAAAGGGTCCAGAGGTGCAGGGTGCTGTGTAATGTAAAGGAGTGCAAGGTGCTGTGTAATGTAAAGGGGCCCAGAGGTGCAGGGTGCTGTGTAATGTAAAGGGGTCCAGAGGTGCAGGGTGCTGTGTAATGTAAAGGGGCCCAGAGGTGCAGGGTGCTGTGTAATGTAAAAGGGTCCAGAGGTGTGGTGCTATGTAATGTAAAGGGGTCCAGGGTGCTGTGTAATGTAAAGGGGTCCAGAGGTGCAAGGTGCTGTGTAATGTAAAGGGGTCCAGAGGTGCAGGGTGCTGTGTAATGTAAAGGGGTCCTGAGGTACAAGGTGCTGGAACCCCACATCCCATCATTAACTGCCGCCGCAAAGCTCCGCCGCTGCGCCCCCCCCCCCCCCCGGGCTGCCCAGTCTAAAATGGCCGGGCCTATTTTTTGTCCTAGTCCGGGCCTGTACTTTACACACCCCCCAGGTACGTAATTTAAAGGAATATTTCACTTTTATTTTTCACTTTAAGCATCATTAAAATCACTGCTCCCGAAAAAACTGACGTTTTTAAAACTTTTTTTTGCATTTATACATGTCCCCTGGGGCAGGACGCGGGTCCCCAAACCCTTTTTATGACAACAACTTGCATATTAACCTTTAAAATAAACACTTTTGGTTTCTCCCATAGACTTTTAACGGTGTTCTGCGGCTTTTCGAATTTGCCGCGAACACCCCAAATTGTTCGCTGTTCGCCGAACGGGCGATCAGCCAATTTTCGAGTCGAACTCCTGTTCGACTCGAACGTAAAGCTCATCCCTACCGGTGACACTCAGGGCGGTGCGGATGCCGTTCGGAAATACTCGGAATCACTCAGAAATACTCAGTTCCAGAGTGTTTCCGAACCAGGGTTGCCAACTTTCAGTAAATTTACAAACAGTTTGTAAAATCCGTACTTTTTGCATCTGTCCTTAAATGTCTATTACAGACATGTAGGCTGCATGTCCGTAACTGACATTCATGGACAGATGCAACAATTACGGATTTTACAAACTGTTTGTAAATTTACTGAAGGTTGGCAACCCTGTTCCGAACCTTCCCGAGGGTTTCCAAAATCAGCCGAGCTGTCCCTGAGTATTCGGAGGCTCTCTGGCGCCCCCCACCTCTGGCCACATGCGGCATTGCATGCCATAAAAAAGTCAATGCGGAACGAATTATCTTTGTTTCCATTGACTTCTATGGGGAAACTCGCTTTGATATGTGAGTGCTTTGGATTACAAGCATTCTCCTGGAACGGATTATGCTTGTAATCCAAGGTTCCACTGTTTCTAACTAAAACTGATATCCTAGCTTTGTGTCGATGCTGGTGGGTTCACTCACTGCCCACGATCATAATTCAGGTACTCTGCTTGTGAGACCATAAAAAGATGTTGAAATAGACAAGATTATAGCAATTCTAAAATTCTAAAAGGGTTATGTTTATGTCGACGTGTCTTTTTTCATCCTGACTATGTTCTATCTATGTAACTCTATCTTATGAAGCCTCCGGCTTGGAGAGCAAAATCCTTTCTACAGAGCTTAATTAGGAAAGGTGTTATTCATTTCTGTCCTGTACATTACAGAACCCTGATTTAATGATGTTCATGAACATTTATGTTATACCTAGTAATCTGAATGTACTTCATTTTTGCATTTTTAATATTAACTTAAAAAATACAGAGAATGACTATAGATAAGAATCTAAGGCCTCGTACACACGAACGAGTTTCTCGGCAAGAACCAGCAAGAAACTTGCTGGCAGAGAGGTCTTGCCGAGTAAATCGGTCGTGTGTACGCGGCTATCGGGTTTCTCGTCGAGAAAACCGACAAGTAACCTCGACGAGAAAATAGAGAACCTGCTCTCTATTTTCTTGTCGAGATTCTCGTCAGCATGTTTCTCGACGAGAAAAGTGAGTGTGTGTACACTTACCTGTCCGCCCGGAAGCCCGCGCATGTTCGAAATGAATTCGACGCATGCGCGGTAGCTTCCTAGGCATACGTAGGGTATACCAAGATGGCGGCGACAGCATCGAATGTGACGAGCGCATGCTCGTCATAGTCGATGACGTCACCGCGTACGCTCCATTCAAAGAACCGCGGGTTCTTTGAATCGAGCGTGTGTACACTCGGCCGGGACAATTTTCTTGTCCAAGAATGTTGTCGAAAAAAACGACATGTTTTTTTCGACGAGAATCTCGGCCGTGTGTACAAGGCCTAACATGCAGAAAGTGAGGAATTTTTGGTAAAGTTAATTCGTTTTGAACACCAGGGACGTCTCCAGAAGCTGTCCCTGAAAACAGAGGACATTAATTACCACTACCTGGGGGGGGGCTGTATAAGGTATTTACTGGCAGAAAAAAAAAATGTTTTACTATCCAAAGTTAAAACAACAAGGGCAGAAGATTTAATAGTTGAAAAAATGACTGAAGTTCCACTTTAAGATAAAAAAAGCTTTCTGTGTGTAGCAGCCTCCCCAGCCCCCCTAATACTTACCTGAGCCCCATCTCTGTCCAGCGTTGTCCACGAGTCCCTCGGCCGTCCGAGACTCTCCCTGAGACACAGCAGCGGCGCTATTGGCTCCCGCGGCTGTCATTTATAGTCAGTTAGCCAATCAGGAGAGAGAGGGGGTGGGGGCCGAACACCAGCTCCGCTGCGCTTCGGCTCGGGTGCCCCAAAGCAAGCTGCTTTGTTGTGGGGGCACTCGACAGGAGGGAGGGGCCAGGAGCGCTGAAGAGGGACCCGAGAAGAGGAGGATCCGGGCTGATCTGTGCAAAACCAACTGCAACAGAGGAAGTAAGCAGAACATGTTTGTTTTTTGTTTTTTAAAACAAGACTTTACAATCACTTTAAGGCCCCTTTCACACTGAGGCGTTTTTACCGCGTTTTCGCGGTAAAAATAGCGCTGTAATAACGCCTGAAATAATCCTGCCCCAGCATTCTCAATGTGAAATCTCTGAGGGCTTTCACATTGAGGCGTTTTGCTGGCTGGGCGTTGAAAAAAATCCTGCAAACAGCTTTTTTAGAGCAACTTTAGGGCGCATAAAATAGCGCTGTAAAAACGCCTATCCCCATTGAAATGAATGGGATTTGCGGTAAAAACGCGGTAAAAACGCGGTAAAAACGCATAGGCATAAGCGTTATGTTAAAAAATAACGCTAACGCCTATGCGTTTTTACCGCGTTCGCGCTAATTTTAGCGCGAACGCGGTAAAATCGCGGTAAAAACGCATAGGCGTTAGCGCTATTTTTACCGCGATTGCGGTAAAAACGCGGTAAAATCGCGGTAAAAAATGTCATTATTTTTTAGCGTTTTTTCAACGCCTCAGTGTGAAAGGGGCCTAATTGTACAAGCTAAAGATAGACGCTGATTGGCTACTATGTACAGCTGCACCAGATTTTGCACTCTCCAGTTTTAGTAAATCAATCCCAATGTTTTAGGTATGTGGTTGTGCAAATGTGTTCATTTACTAAAGCTCAATGATCCCCCATTTGGTACACATGAAGCCAATATATTGCTATCTACAGTAACTCATTCTTATTTTCATAGTAATAATCACCTAACATTCGTTCATGGCGAAAGAGGAGTGGCCAGGGCTGTGTTTATCCTTATGGTGCTTGTGGGCCAATGCCTGGGGCAGCAGGGTTAGTGGGGCTGCATCAAGCCTTAAAGTGACAATTAACCCAAAAGTAAACATTTATTATATTGCAGCTTACCAACTCTTAGATGTGGTTGCTGAATTAGGTTTCTTTTTTAAAGTTAAAGTTTTAGAGTTAAAGTTTTTTAAAGTTTTCTTACTTTTATTTTCACCTGGTGATCAGGCCAGTAAGTCTACTGTTTTTTCAAAAGAACAAACTCTCCTGCAGATGTAGCAGTTAAAGGTTAAGCCCTGTTACCACTGACAGGGACACTTACAATGATCAGCTTTTATTTATTTGGTGTAAAACCTTTACCACAAAAGAAAAAAAAACTGTTGCTGTAACTGCTTTGGTTTCCGTTGTTAGTGTATCTAAATCTGCTAGTCCATTTAACACTCTTCTACCCTCAGACTAAAAATTCTGCTGTCCAAAGGTGCTCCTGTGCTTTCTTATTCAGAGTGGAGACACTCTAATACAGGAGGTGTGTTACTGGCCAGATCACCAGGTGAAAACAGAGGGGAAATAAGCCTAAACTAAGAAAACTAATGCAGGCACCATCTCTAATGCTGCATACTCGACGTGATTCTTCTCAAGCCTGCCTTGCCTACACACTATCATGAAAAAAAATGCTAGAGCAAAGCGCAGTGACGTACGAAATGTACGACGGCACTATAAAGGGGAAGTTCCATTTGGATGGCGCCATCCTTTGGGCTGCTTTTGCTGATCCTCGTGTTAGTAAAGTTTGGCGAGAGACGATTTGCGCTTTTCAGCCTCGTGCTCTTCAGTCCGTTACAGCGTGACGAATGTGATATCTCCATTACGAACGCTAATTTTACCAGAACCAGCGCTCCCGTCTCATAACTTGCTTCTGAGCATGCGCGTTTTTTTCACGTCGTTAAAGCCTACACACGGCCGTTTTTCATGACGAGAAAAACAACGAGAAAAATTAGAGCATGTTCCAAATTTTTAATGCCCATTTTTCACGTCGTGAAAAATGCTCTGGAGCCCACACACGATCGTTTTTAATGACCAAATTAAAAAATTAAATTTTTCTCGTCATGAAAAACGGTCGTGTGTACGCGGCATCAGGATTATAAAACTGCAATATAAGAATTTTTTGGTTTTGGGATACCACTAACACTTACAAACTGTGATAATGTTTTCCTTATTTGTTTCAATTTTCTATCTACTGCTTGACATTTTTTAGCTAAACACAGGGAACTGGAGGAGAATATGTTTGTAGGAGATGTTGAGAGAAGTCCAAAGGCTTTCTACAGATAAGGAAACATGAAAGCACCTCTCTTTTTTTATTTGCTGACCCTTAGACCCCTTTCACACTGGGTCGTTTTGCAGACGCTATTGCGCTAAAAATAGCGCCTGCAAACCGACCTGAAACAACCGTTGTTGTCTCTCCAGTGTGAAAGTTCTGAGGGCTTTCACACTGGAGCGGTGCGCTAGCAGGACGGTAAAAAAAAGTCCTACTAGCAGCATCTTTAGAGCGGTGAAGGAGCGGTGTGTATACCGCTCCTCCACCGCTCCTTCCTATTGAATGCAATGGGAAACCGCGGTAATACCGCCAGCACAGCGCCTCTGCAGAGGCGCTTTGCGATGGCTTCTAACCCTTTTTCGGCCGCTAGTTGGGGATAAAACCGCACCGCTAGCGCTCCGTATAGCGCCGCTAATCCAACGGTAAAGCGCCGCTAAAAATAGTGGCGCTTTACCGCAGACGCACCTCCCGCCGCAGTGTGAAAGGGGCCATACAGATACAAAGCAGCTTTGCATCCATATAACACAGACTTCGTACTACTTGTACCTCCAACAATGCATTCTAGAGGTAGTTTTTTACTAAAATAAATACATAACACAGGTTGGTGGGGCTTGTACAAAAGGGAATCATCATTAACCACTTCAGTCCCGGAAGATTTACCCCCCTTCATCACTAGGCCATTTTTTGCAATACGGCACTGCATTACTTTAACTGACAATTGCGACGTTGTACCCAAACAAAATTGATGTCCTTTCTTTCCCACAAATAGAGCTTTCTTTTGGTGGTATTTGATCATCTCTGGGGTTTTTATTTTTTGCGCTAGAAACAAAAAAAGAGCGACAATTTTGAAAAAAAAAAGTCTTTTTTTTTTTTTTTTTTACATTTTGCTATAAAACACACCCAATAAAAAAATGTAAAAAATCTAATTTCTTTATCAATTTAGGCCAATATGTATTCTGCTACATGTTTTTGGTAAAAAAAAAAAAAAAAATCACAATAAGCCTATATTGATGGGTACCAGTGACACTAATAAAGTGATCAGTGCAAAAAAAATGCACTGTCACTGTACTAATGACAATGGCAGGGAAGGGGTTAACATCAGGGCCAATCAAAGGGTTAAATGTGTTCCCTGGGAGTATTCTCTAACTGTGTGGGGGATGCTTTGACTGCGGGAAAACAGAGATCCGTGTTTCTGCTTATCAGGAACACAAGATCTACATCTTCCCCTCTCACAGAACGGCGGTCTGCCTTGTTTACATAGGCAGACCGCCGTTCTGCCTATCCTGAGAACAATCAGTATGTCTGCCGGACATGATGATTGGCTCCCGCTCTGTCCAATCACAGCTGAAGCGGGTCGCGGTGGTCTCGCCCCAGACCTTGTGCACGAAATCATGTACAGATACGTGATTTTGCACAGAAGGGCCGCCCTGCCGCAGTATACAGTTGTCCTCATAAGTTTACATACCCTGGCAGAATGATGATTTCTTGGCCTTTTTTCAGAGAATATGAATGATAACACAAAAACTTTTCTTTCACTTATGGTTAGTGTTTGGCTGAAGCCATTTATTATCAATCAACAGTGTTTACTCTTTTTAAATCACAATCACAACAGAAACTACCCAAATGACCCTGATCAAAAGTTTACATACCCTGGTGATTTGGGCCTGATAACATGCACACAAGTTGACACAAAGGGGTTTGAATGGCTATTAAAGGTAACCATCCTCACCTGTGATCTGTTTGCTTGTAATTAGTGTGCGTGTATAAAAGGTCAATGCGTTTTTGGACTCCTGACAGACCCTTGCATCTTTCATCCAGTGCTGCACTGACGTTTCTGGATTCTGAGTCATGGGGAAAGCAAAAGAGTTGTCAAAGGATCTGTGGGAAAAGATAGTTGAACTGTATAAAACAGTAAATTTAAGTTTTGTGTCAGTAAAATATTGTCTCTGTCAGTAAATTCTTGGTGTCGTGTCAGTAAATTTCACTTCAGGAGGTTGGCAACCCTGGTATGCGTACGTCAGCATAATGTCTTAATATGGTCTTGGGTGTAACCTAAAGGTGTCATAGTTTATATCTGCTTAGGGCACCATCCCTGTTTGATGTAAGGATACTGTCATGCCTTTGGCTTACAAAGAAATACAGTAATATCTTCTGGACTCGTAATTCAAATATCGTCCACTAGATGTCACTCTTAACAAAGGATTGTTGATGGGTAGTGTTCTATGGTAATGGACATTTCCTGTCATGTTATTGAAAACTGTCTTCACTTCCTATCACAACTCTTTTATCTTTTTCCACTGGACAGTCCACATGGAGTCAGCTAAGCCTGCGCCACATGTTTCCTAAGTCCTGATCTCCTTAAGGCAGCATCGCTGGTATGATGAAGACTATTTATCTATATGCCTAGTAGACATTTGTTTGTGTTCATATAATTCTTATATGTTCATTTATTTGTTTATCTGTAGTTTCACCATTATTCATACGCATCTTATATGGCCACCACCTGTTCATCGTAATAAAGAACCAAAGTTACAGACAGTCTGGTTATTTAGGATGCAATGTTTAAGCTATATGTTGAGCTACATACACGCCAGGGGCAAATGTGTAGCGAACAGATACTATGAGGTCACATGATGTATGTAAGCACAGTGCAACATGGACATAAATCAGGTAATGCAGTATAAGGAGAAACAAGACTCTCTGAAGGAAATCAGGGGGTCACATGCCTGGCCATTCCTGGATGGAATCCACATGATTTGTTTATTTCCCTAATTCACTATCAGAATAAAATACCTCCAGATCTTTATTTTTAGACTTCAGATAAATAATTTGTACACTGTTTCATTTCTTTACAAAGTCTTTACAGTGATTTGTGTGTGTAGGAAGATAAGCTATAAATGTTAGGCATTTGCTCAGTAATGATAAGGCTGGTCTGTCATCTATTACAAGTCACAAGGCAATATTGCTGCAATTGAGAACTCTTTCTTGCTGTATGCATAAAAACAGATATGAAGCAAAGGGCTTTAACACCTTTGTAAAAACTGGAAAATATACTTCTTTGTTGATAAACTTTGGATGTCTGCCCATGATGTGTTTTGAGGACAACTTAACCTGGCCATAGACGGATCGAAATTAGGCCAGTTCAGTCGGCTGAATTTCGATCCATCTATAGGCAGGCTGGTTGTGCTGAAGTTGATCTACCGATGACTTCAGTACAGCCAGCCTATTTTATTTTTTAGTTCAATCACTGACAGCAGCTATAGCCGCCAACAGTGATCATCGTATTCTGACAGATTGTAAACCTCCCGCTGTCAGAATACAATAACGCTGTGGTTAAGCCTAGTTTCACACTAACAGCGGGAATTAAATTGTGCGAGTTCAGCTGAACTCGCACAATTTCATTCCCGCATGTCAGTCCCAACTTCGGGGGCGATTTCAGAGACATCTGTGTGGGTTTCTGCACAGATGTCTATTGAAATCGCACCCCAAAGTCATCAAAAGTAATACAGAAACTACTGTTGGGAATCAGTGCCATTTTAGTAGCATTTAGAAGCAGCTAGGAGCATTCAGCATTTTGTTCTGCTGGAAAAACTCACTTCTGTTACCTGCAGGTTTAAAAATAAAGTGGATGTAAACCCAAAATTTGTTTATTTATTTTTTTACTGTCACAATGTAGTGTATAAGATTTCCTATCATTTGTGCCAGGTCTTGCCACAAACAGTTAATCCAGCTCTGAGCAATCCTCTTTTATTGTTCAGTGAGATAAAACGGACAAACAGAGAAAAACCTTTGTCCGTTCCTCCCCCTTGTTTTGAGTGACCGGTTATTTACATATCTCGTGCACTAGCATTATTTTTTAATTCCCACCCGCACTCCTTTTCTGAAGTCATGTGGTTACTTTTCTGGATTTTGACTGGATGTTAGTGATCATAGCAGAAGGAATAAACAGGAGAAAATGCATGTTGACAAGGGGAGTGTAGAGGTGGGCGGGGAGTCTACTGACATCACGACTCCACCCACCGAGCTCCAGACAACAGACCCACCCACAGAATCTGCAGATTTTCAGTTCTTAGAACAGACAGAGAGGAGACATTTGACAGATAAGGATACATGCAGGAGGCATTTATATCCTTATAGATCAGCACTATGGCAGTAGTTTAGAAAGGACGAGAGTGGGTTTACATCCACTTTAATGGCTGTGTGTTAAGTTATTTTGAGGGGACAGCAAATTTACACTGTTATTTATACAAGCTGTACACTCACTACTTTACATTGTAGCAAAGTGTCATTTCTTCAGTGTTGTCACATGAAAAGATATAATAAAATATTTACAAAGATGTGAGGGGTGTACTCACTTTTGTGAGATATATATATACTGTATATATATATATATATATATATATATATATATATATATATATAGTGATCTGTGGGCTGTTTAGCTCTTGTGGTAGGTGCCTTTGTCAAGTAAGTCCATGTTAGTCAGCACTTTGATTTAAAGCAGAGTTCCACCCAAAAACGGAACTTCCGCTTTTCGGAACCCTCCCCCCCTCCGGTGTCACATTTGGCACCTTTCAGGGGGGAGGGGGTGCAGATACCTGCATAATACAGGTATTTGCAACCACTTCTGGGGAGAGACTCCTACGGAAGTCACTCCACTCCCCCCCCCCCTGCTGTCTTCTGGGAAACACACTGGTCCCAGGAGACAGCGGGGACCACTGGGAACGCTCCGCGCTACTTGAGCATGCGCAGTAGGGAACCGGGCAGTGAAGCCATAACACTTCACTTCCTGATTACCTCACTGAGGATGGCGGCGGGGGCAGCCTAGAGACAAGCGATTGCTCGGCTTCTCCTGCCGACATCGCGAGCACCCTGGACAGGTAAGTGCCCATTTATTAAAAGTCAGCAGCTGCAGTATTTGTAGCTGCTGGCTTTTAATATATATTTTTTTCACAGGACCTCCGCTTTAAGGGCATGGAGCCCATTTTTATTACATACAGTAGTAACAGAAAGTGCTTACAATGTAAAGTTTCCCTTTTCTTCAGCAAAATACACACAATGTCAAACATCAAACCACTTTGGCGCTTAAGGCTCACTCGGTCTCAGGCGTAGTACCCTGCTGCATAGGCCCACTCTAAACCCTAAGGTAGAGATTCTTCTGATACCCCAGGTGCTCTCACTCTGAGACTCACGGATTGCTCTGATCCCCTGGACTCTCTCACAGTTGCCTCAGCTCTAGTCTCCCAGACTCTCGCAGTCTCTCAGCTGGTCCAGCTCTCTCAGTCCAAAGGCCTGGAACCGCTCCCACATAGAGTGCTGTCTCGAGTAGATTGCCTTGGTCTCTAGACAGGAGCATACCTCCCTCCTGGCTGTAACAAATGCATTGTACCCCTACTCATTCACCCAAAAAGTTTAAAAAATAAATAAAAACACAGAGACAATTTTTGACTATTCTTTTATGAGAAAAAAACATAAAAAATGTCCCCTGAAGTAAATTCAGCGTCAATCACGATGAACACCACCGCCCTCCTGAAAAAAGAACAAAACACATGTCTGCACCTTACGAATGCTCCTGCTGTCTGACAGCTCCGCCATCTGACAGTTCTTGCATAACTAAGGGGGAGGGTCACTCAATTACATCGCCAGCTGACTCCACCCCTTGTGACACCATCGACCACCGAGGCATGTTAAGGGTGCCATCCGTTGTTAAGGACGTGGCGGCCGGGAATTCTTCACACAGAATTTGGATCAGTCGATACATTTTCGACCGATTCAAATTTGAATTGTTCTGAAATTTTGGAATTCATTCGAAAACGAATAAGCAAAACAAGTTTTAACTAAATTTATTACTACTGTTATTCAGAAATTTGGATACATCCAAATCTCTGAATAACCAAAAATCGTCCGAATTTAGATTCGGACCAAAAGTAATTGTACATGTCTATGAAAATTGCATCCCTTTAAATCCTATGGAACTCTTCACACTGGTCCTTTGAATTTCATTTGTGTTTTTTAGGCTACTTTCATGCTGTTCTGTTGCAAAAACGCATATGCCTTTTTTTTTTTTCTGAGGTCCCTTTCACACTGAAAGCAGAAGAAAAATGCATGGCATTAAATCCTATGGAGCTCTTCACACTGGCAAGTTGCGGGTCAGTGGCACGTTACATTTTTGGTGCATGTTAAAAAGCACACTAAAAAGCACTTCTCCATTAAAATGAATAGAAAATGCATCAAAAAAATGGCAGAAGCACATTAAAAATGCACCCAAATTTGTGTTTATGGAGCATTTTTTAGTCACATGTCCTTTTTTCAAAGGTGCAAAATGCTGGAAATGTAGTAAAAATGCAACAAAAACGCAGCAAAAATGTATATGAGTTTTTACCATGTTTTTGTGACGGAGCAGTGTGAAAGCAGCCTTACTTATTGTTTCCATTTCATATGTATTTTTTATAATAAAGACAATTGTTACTACCACAAAAAAACTAAATGGATCTGAATCAATTTGGATAATTTGTTATGTCGTTACGGTATTTTGAATGCTTCAACATTAACAAACGGTCCGAATGAAATAAATGAGTTTCGTTATTTTGTTAGAATCTATTTTGGATTTGTTGAAATTCATTACTATTGTGATTGTGATAGAACTGTATTGTAATTGTACTGTCCCCCTCTACATTGTAAAGAGCTGCTTAAACTGTTGCCATTATATAAATTCTGAATTGTAATAATAATAAACAATAATAATTCGCAGACTGGATACCTCCAAATAAGGAAAATTTTGTTCAAATTTCGAAACATAATGAAACGAATCCCACATGTCTGATTTGGACTACAGAACACGTCCCACCACTTATCCCCATACCATAAAGGCTCATTCACATGGGCAGTTACAGGATGGTAAAAACAAGCAGTTTTACCGCCCACCGACTGCCCACTCAGACACAGAAATGCAGCTGCCGTCTGTGACTGTGGCTGTGATGCTTTCTTTGCGGCTGTGGCAAAAATAAAATGGCATATGGCATTCAGCGGGCAGTATCACCACCGAATAAGTGAATGGGGCCGAATTGCAACCACCCTGCAACCACGTGCAATGCATGCAGTTGTGGCACAGTGGGTCGGCATTTTGAGGGTTATAACAGACAATAAGGAGAAAGCATATCCACCATGAATCACTTTTCTGAGGGGCAACAATAATAGACACATGTGTGATCGAGCCCTAAGACAGATGTGTTCTTTTGAGATGTCGGTGCAGCAGAGGCACTGTGTTGTCAGCTCAAAAAAGACCCTTTGAGTTAATTGGATTTCTGTCAGGATCAATAAAAAATATTATTTTTACTTATTGAACAGAATAACACAATGATAATAATAATAATAATATTAATAATAATAATAAATGATGTATTTAACAGTTAAATACATAATTTATTATTATCAATTAACCTTTCCTATTTGCTCCATTTTGGTCAGTTGAATTTTAACTGACCAAAATGGAGCAAATAGAAAGGGTTAATTGTTGGGTTCTACATATATAACATAATGGCACAGTATATTTAGCAGACCAAGATGGAGCAAACAAGAAAGGTTCATAGTTGGGGTTTACATACACTTTAATAAGTTAAATCCAATTTATATAGGTAATCTTTCTTTAGGTAATAAGTCGGAGCCCATGCTGAGCCCTGGCACCCATATAACCATCAGACATTACAGGAGGAATGTGTGGAATGGGATCCTACCCATGGCCATCTATATCCCACCTAAGATAACCCGTGACCTGACCCGTGACTGATGTCCATGTTTACTCGGCCATAAATGGCCTCTCTAGTTTATGGATTGTATTTGTTTCCACACACAACTTTTGTCATGCAGAAAATGCTCCATGACCTTTCACACCACTCAGGGTCATAGCGACCCCCCCTTCGGTTTACAGTTACCCTTTCATATATCAGACTGAGCTGTCACAACATGGTCCCACCAGGGGCCTGGGTTCCGATGAGGAACATCAGCCTGATGACTCTTGTTTCTGAGGTGGTGAAAAGGCAGATTAAGTAACCTATAAAATACTGGATTGTTTAAGGTTATGGCCACTGCTGTTTATATAGAGAAGAGATCTTATGGCGGGACAGTGCTTAACAGGGCCTAGTAAAAAGACAACAGCTGGTGCTGTGAAGGAGGTAGAAGACAGAAGATGTTGTTTATACACATACAATTATCCAGTCCCCATTCACTGCATATAAAGTAAAACCTAACCAGGTTAACTTTAGAGTAAGGTGACCAGATTTTTAAAATGAAATCCGGGGACATATTTTTTTTTTTTACTAGTAAAGGCGGCAATCAGCGACTCTCTGCCCATCGCCGCCCGCTTCACAGCCTGTCAAGCCTTACTCTCCGGGCCCCGGCTACTACTGGGTGGGGAGAAGAGGAAGATCACTCCACCAGGGAAGGCAAGGAGATAAGCAGGCAGGCGGCTGGCCGGGACTTGAGCCAAGGCAGAAGAACATGCGAGCGAAGCTGAATGGGCATGCACCCGAAACTGAAGAAATATTCCCTCCACTTCGACCAGCACATGATCATCAGAAAGGGGCACAGATAATGGAAAAAAATACACCCCCCTAAGCTAGTAGGAGCGGCAGGGGTGTGTAATTCAGAATTTTTTTAATTCAGCACTGACTGTCTTTGAAATTGCCCCAGCCCCTGTTCAAATCCAATCCGGGACAAAACCGGGGACAGACTTGGTCCGGGGACAGTGTCCTCAATCCGGGGACTGTCCCCTGAAACCGGGGACGTCTGGTCACCCTACTTTAGATACCACTGGGTATCATAAACACATGACAATTATAAAGAAAATATATATATATTTCCATTTCTTCATCCTTGCTTGCATCTCAATGTTGTTGATCTTCTGCAGCCTCTTTGCATTCATTTCCTGTCTACATGCACTCCATACTTACCAATATTATGATCCTGGATCCCAAGATGCTGTTAGCCCCACCCACAATCGGCATTATATCGGCACACTTTCCAGGTGGGTGCACAAAAATCAGACCCACTTTACAGGTTGGTTTTACCCAAATTCCACCACTAACTAAGTGGGACCTTTTAATACTCCCGCTTTACAGGTTGGCTCCACCCAGACTCTACTTTTAAGTTTGTGGGGATCCCCATTTGTTGCCCCAATCCCTGAAATTAATGCCTTTTTGAGTTCTTGCACATATGCAAAAACTCAAATAAGGATGATGCTGTGATCTTGGGACATGGCCTGGGACACAGAGAAAGAGGACAGAGAGCCATGATGTGGGACTGTCCCGGTAAATTTGGGATAGTTGGCCTATATGGCACTCCATCAAGACACTGAACAGAGGGCTAAGATGTGGGACTACAGTTAACCTGTATGGCACTCCAGAAATAATTACATGGCATTTCTCAGGACGAGTTTGCTAAAGGTGACAACAGCTGACCAGGCCTGTGTAAGTGTGTTGAAAGGGGCACTTGTAGTCTCCATCGAAAGTCTGTGTGACAGAGCGACAATGCAAGGGCACAGTTGGGGAAAAAGGGCGAGCACAAAATTTAGGCCCACTCTTTGGGTTGATCCCACCCAGAATCCACTTCTAAGTAAGAAGGACCACTTAACAGACCTAGTTTACAGGTGGGCTCCACCCAGACCCCACTTCTAAATTTGTGAGGATTGCCCATTTGTGGCCCCAATCCCTGCAAGTAATGCATTTTTGAGTTCTTGAGCATGTGCAATAACTTTAAAACTGTTGATCCTGTAATTTAAGGACATGGCCTGGGACACAGAGAACAAGGGCAGAAGGCCAAGATGCGGAACTGTCCCTGCAAATCCAGGAAAGTTGGCCTGTATGGCACTCCAGTAAGACATAGGACAGAGGACCAAGATGTGGGACTATCCTGGCAAATCCGGGACAGTTAGTCTGTATTGTACTCCGGAAAAACAGAGGACAGAGAGCCAAGATGTGGGACTATCCTGGCAAATCTGGGACACTTGGTCTGTATGGCACTCCAGTAAGAGGACAGAGGGCCAAGATGTGGGACTATCCTAGCAAATCTGGCACAGATGGTCTGTATGGCACTCCAGCTAGACAGAAGACAGTGGGCCAGGGCATAGGACTACCCTGGCAAATCAGGGACAGTTGACCCATATGGCACTCCAGTAAGAGGATAAAGGGCCAAGATGTGGGACTATCCTAGAACATCTGGGAGAGCTGGTCTGTTTTGCACTCCAGCAAGACAGAGGACAGAGGGCCAAGATGTGGGGCTATCCTAGAAAATCTGGGACAGTTAGTCTGTATTGCACTCCAGCAAAACAGAGGACAGAGGGACAAGATGTGGTACTACCCTGGCAAATCTGGGACAGTTGGTCTGTATGGCACTCCAGCAAGACAGAGGACAGAGAGCCAAGGCATAGGACTACCCTGGCAAATCAGGGACATTTGGCCTGTGTGGCACTCCAGTAAGAGAACAGAGGGCCAAGATTTGGGACTGTCCTGGCAAATCCAGGACAATTGACCTGTATGGCACTCCAGCAATGGCTGCATGGTATTTCTCATGGCAGGTTTACTAAAGGTGACAACAGCTGACCAGGCCTGTGTAGTTGTGTGTTGAAAGGGCTACTTGCAGTCTTTGTTAAAAGCCTGTGTAGCGGGGTCTCCTTTAAGGCCCCGGGACTACATTACCCAGAACCCCGTTTGGCACCCAGAGTGCAGTTAGCCACTCATGGGAGGGGTTATTTAAGGAGGAGGCGAGGCGGAGCTCGGCCTCTTTGGACACCGCGCTGCAAGCAAGATTGTTTTCCTGTGCGGATCTGCTGCAGTGTAAGGCCTGAAGGCGGGGCCTTGCGCAACTTCCAAAGAGCCTTCCACCCCACTACGGAGCCTGGGTGGCATCTGACTTGTCGAGTGAGGACATCAGTTGGATCGGGGACCCGATCAGTGCAGACGCTGTGTGCGGATACACAGCAGGGTGGACGTCCCGGACTGGGATCGCGTCCGGAGTGGTGAGCGGGCACCTGCCCAGACCTATAGACTGTGCCTTGTTCAGGCCTGTAGACTGCATAGGCCCACAGTTTTGTTTATCTGCTGTTCCCCGGGGGGATCGGTAGCAGGACAGAGTTGAAGTGTTCCCCTAGTATAGTGTTTCAAGTTATTGCCTGGTTGTGGATTACAAAATTGCTATTTATCAAGTGCACCACCGAAAGCTGGCATGCGAAGAAATCCGTATAGGAGGTGACTGAGATTTACTCCATGTCAGGCCTGACCGGGGTGGGAGTTAAGATATTGTTTAGTGCGCCATAGAGCGTGTATACCATAATAGCTACACGTGGTGAAGTACCGCGCAGCGCCATTATTGTATGCTATATTGAATTCTGCAGGGCTCTACTAACCAATTGCATATGTTGTGTTCTGTCTATGCTACCTTCGATTGAGGAGAAGAAGTAATCTGGACTGCCGCACTCTGGTAAACGTATTATTTAATGAAAAAAATTAAAATGCCAAAAAAAATTCCAGAAAAGAAATAAATAAATAAACAATCCATCCAAAAACAATCAAAAGTGAAGGGACATGCAGGGTGACAGCTAACGCGTTTCACATCAGGGTGTGATGCTTACTCATAGCTATGAGTAAGCATCACACCCTGATGTGAAACGCGTTAGATGTCACCCTGCATGTCCCTTCACTTTTGATTGTTTTTGGATGGATTGTTTATTTATTTATTTCTTTTCTGGAATTTTTTTGGGCATTTTAATTTTTTTCATTAAATAATACGTTTACCAGAGTGCGGCAGTCCAGATTACTTCTTCTCCTCAAGCATCAGAGCATAGCCAGCACCTGGAAGTGGAGCAGGGCGGGAGCTAATTGAAGGAACCTGGAACCTTTGAGCGGTACACCTTTCCTCATATGCTACCTTCGATATAAGAGTAAACTGTTATATTTCATCTCTGCCTCAGTGTGTTGTCTTACTGTTAGGAGATTATTCCTTGCAATAATATTTGAATGTGATACAAATATAACCCCTAGACTAGCTGTGCCAGGGTGGGTCGAGTAGATTGCTGGGGGTTGGTGGTGCTGTACACAGGGCCCGAAAACAAATCCAGCGGCTCTCTTAACTGGGGGTAGCGCTACACCTGTGTAAAAGAGTGGCAATGCAGGAGCAAGGTTGGGAGAGAAGTGTTGTCACCCAACAACCAGAAGTGCACAATCAAGAACGTTTGTGGCAGGATCACGGAGCAAGTATTATTTTAATGAAATTAATGTGAATTTAGGCATATTGAGAATGACTTTTGAAATTAAACGCTGGTAAAGTTTATATAGAATCTCACTGACTTTGCTTACTTTGTTGCTAAGTGCTTCTTAAACCATCAATTTTGGATCTGATAAGGGGATGTGAATATCTGACTGATCTACCTACATTATATGTTATGGCTAGTTAAGGATTATGAGTATGCACTAAGTTTGCCCATATGTAATATTAATGGTCACAGGTTCTGGCCAGGGATGCCTTGGGTGGCTACATTTAGATATCTAGATTTAATGAGGACCCCCTACTCTTACACAATGCCTCCTCCCCACACCTATATAATAAAGATAATAAAGATAAACACAGTGTTGGCTGGCTTTACTCAAGCTGCAGATGAGAATGAAATCCAGATACAGAGGCTTATGGTTCAGGATAAAGTCCAGACACCAAAATTTAATGGTAGCATGACATTGTTCAGATACCGAAGACATGACATCATTTAGATTCTGGGGACATGACATCATTCAAATAATTAATGCATGACATCATTTAGATCCAGATGACATGACATCATTCAGACTCTGGAGATATAACACCATTCAGGCACTGGGGACATGACATCGTTCAGATACTACCGTATAACTACATATAGTAAGCATAGTCAATCAGCACATCTTTATGTACTTATACTTGTACGATTCTCCCCTACTTGTGTGCAAGAGCCTTCCCAAAATGCTTATGCAAATGGTGACTTTCTTAGAGTCAAAGCTTGCAGAAATATGGCCACGCCTCCCAATACCTCACACAGAAAAGTCATTGCCTGATTGGCTTCTTAGGCACTTGACATTGCAAAGACAAGTGCTGGCAAGAAGATGCCTATTCTTCCTTACCAGAAAGTGGAGGCCATATGGGGAAGTGTACCAGGGAGCAGGGGCGGACTGACCTATCCGGCACTGCCCGAGGGCCCAGGGCCATTAGGGGCCCGGGCCTGGCCCCATGAGAGGCCACTTGAAGCGGCTGTAATAATACCGATAGAGAGTGATAAATCATAAAAGAAAAGGTAAGTGTTGACTGCTTAAACGGCCAGTTATCATCTGCAGTTTAATACTTTTATATTTTCCAAAGGTTCTCCTTTAACCACTTCAGCCCCGGAAGGATTTAACCACTTCCTGACCAGGCCATTTTTTGCGATATGGCACTGCGTTGCTTTAACTGACAATTGTGGATTGGATTTCTAGAATATGTAGCAATTCAAAGGTTGTGGGTTCAAGTCCTACCAGCAGGGCCGCCATCAGGGGGTACAGGCAGTACACATGTAAGGGGCCCGGATGGCAACCCCCCTTTTCCTTTTTTTTCCCTCTTTTTTCTTGTAAGGGGCCCGGATGGCAACCCCCAAACAACCTTAATTCTCCTCGGGGGACGACGACATACGGCAGCACCCCCCCCCCGCATCTCAGTTCGTGGAACCCCCCTGCTTCTCAACTTGCGCCCCCCCCGCCTGGTTTTCAATTAGCCGCGGCACCCCCCCGCTTCTCAATTTGCGGCGGCAGCATCCCCCCCGGTTCTCTGCTCCAGGGGGCCCATGCCAAGTTTCCCCCCCCCTTCATGACCAGGCCATTTCTTATGATACAGCACTGCGTTACTTTAGCTGACAATTGTGCGGTTGTGCGACGTTGTACACAAATAAAATTAATGTCCTTTTTTCCCCCACAAATATAGCTTTCTTTTGGTGGTATTTGATCACCTCTGCGTTTTTTTATTTCTTGCGCTATAAACCAACAAGATCGACAATTTAGAAAAAAAATATATATATTTTTTATTTTCTGCTATAAAACACACCCAATAAAAAAATGTAAAAAAATCAAATTGTCAAATTTCTGCATCAATTTAGCCCAGTTCGTACTCCGAGAATGAGAGGACCTCCGTGATAGGCGGAACACTCAACACAGTGTTTGCTGGAAACGCCTATCACAGAAGGGACCAGGAGAAAGCCGCGATATTTAAACAATGGACACCGCCCGCAGTCTAAGAAGATTTTCAGGTACTGACTCGAGTATAAGCCGAGGGGTGTACTTTCAGCCCTAAAAAAAGGGCTGAAAAACTTGGCTTATACTCGAGTATATACGCTATGCTGTGAAAGGCTCACAGTGTGCAGTGATATCAGAGCAAACATGTTCAGTACAGCAGAGGATCCTGTACAGCTGTGCATGACTGAAGGCTGGAGTTCAACTTTTTATAGCAGCAGCAATAATCGCCAATCTCCGCTAGGGCACATAAAAAACAATTGTGACCTGTGCGCACTGCAATACAGCCCCCCCCCCCACTATCGCTCGCTGCAGCTGCAAACTGCCAGCTGCCAGCACACTAAAAAGGATTGTTTAGTGGAAGGGCAGTAGGAATGAGCCCTTACAGCATAAAAAAAATCGTTTGGTGATAATAAATACAATTTTTACAACTGGACATACACATGCCACCCATGCCGAAGAATCACCCCCTCTTCTCGGCACATTCCCTCCCTGCTGGGAACATTGGGGAAGAGACAAGTGCGGCCTACAAGGGGCTTTCCTGCACCCTGAGAATCACACAGAAATAATCAGGTGAGGGTTAAGGATTTGCAGAAATCCAGAGATGATGGAGCTCTTTATGTCTCCTTATGGGGTCAGTCACCATATGTCTCTCTGGATGAATAAATAACACACAAGCCTAATATCCTTCCACACAGTGTCATGTTTCCTGCCCACTGCTGAGCCGCCTGTAACCCTTCCATAGACACTGCTGAGCCACCTGTAACCCTTCCATAGACACTGCTGAGCCGCCTGTAACCCTTCCATAGACACTGCTGAGCCACCTGTAACCCTTCCATAGACACTGCTGAGCCGCCTGTAACCCTTCCATAGACACTGCTGAGCCGCCTGTAACCCTTCCATAGACACTGCTGAGCCGCCTGTAACCCTTCCATAGACACTGCTGAGACGCCTGTAACCCTTTCATAGACACTACTGAGACGCCTGTAACCCTTTCATAGACACTGCTGAGCCGCCTGTAACCCTTCCATAGACACTGCTGAGCCGCCTGTAACCCTTCCATAGACACTGCTGAGCCGCCTGTAACCCTTCCATAGACACTGCTGAGACGCCTGTAACCCTTTCATAGACACTGCTGAGCCGCCTGTAACCCTTCCATAGACACTGCTGAGCCGCCTGTAACCCTTCCATAGACACTGCTGAGACGCCTGTAACCCTTCCATAGACACTGCTGAGCCACCTGTAACCCTTCCATAGACACTGCTGAGCCGCCTGTAACCCTTCCATAGACACTGCTGAGCCGCCTGTAACCCTTCCATAGACACTGCTGAGCCGCCTGTAACCCTTCCATAGACACTGCTGAGACGCCTGTAACCCTTTCATAGACACTACTGAGACGCCTGTAACCCTTTCATAGACACTGCTGAGCCGCCTGTAACCCTTCCATAGACACTGCTGAGCCGCCTGTAACCCTTCCATAGACACTGCTGAGCCGCCTGTAACCCTTCCATAGACACTGCTGAGACGCCTGTAACCCTTTCATAGACACTGCTGAGCCGCCTGTAACCCTTCCATAGACACTGCTGAGCCGCCTGTAACCCTTCCATAGACACTGCTGAGCCGCCTGTAACCCTTCCATAGACACTGCTGAGACGCCTGTAACCCTTTCATAGACACTGCTGAGCCGCCTGTAACCCTTCCATAGACACTGCTGAGCCGCCTGTAACCCTTCCATAGACACTGCTGAGACGCCTGTAACCCTTTCATAGACACTGCTGAGCCGCCTGTAACCCTTCCATAGACACTGCTGAGCCGCCTGTAACCCTTTCATAGACACTGCTGAGCCGCCTGTAACCCTTCCATAGACACTGCTGAGCCGCCTGTAACCCTTTCATAGACACTACTGAGACGCCTGTAACCCTTTCATAGACACTGCTGAGCCGCCTGTAACCCTTCCATAGACACTGCTGAGACGCCTGTAACCCTTTCATAGACACTGCTGAGACGCCTGTAACCCTTCCATAGACACTGCTGAGACGCCTGTAACCCTTTCATAGACACTGCTGAGCCGCCTGTAACCCTTCCATAGACACTGCTGAGACGCCTGTAACCCTTTCATAGACACTACTGAGCCGCCTGTAACCCTTCCATAGACACTGCTGAGCCGCCTGTAACCCTTCCATAGACACTGCTGAGCCGCCTGTAACCCTTCCATAGACACTGCTGAGACGCCTGTAACCCTTTCATAGACACTACTGAGACGCCTGTAACCCTTTCATAGACACTGCTGAGCCGCCTGTAACCCTTTCATAGACACTGCTGAGACGCCTGTAACCCTTTCATAGACACTGCTGAGCCGCCTGTAACCCTTCCATAGACACTGCTGAGACGCCTGTAACCCTTTCATAGACACTGCTGAGATGCCTGTAACCCTTTCATAGACACTACTGAGACGCCTGTAACCCTTCCATAGACACTGCTGAGCCGCCTGTAACCCTTCCATAGACACTGCTGAGACGCCTGTAACCCTTCCATAGACACTGCTGAGCCGCCTGTAACCCTTCCATAGACACTGCTGAGACGCCTGTAACCCTTTCATAGACACTGCTGAGACGCCTGTAACCCTTTCATAGACACTGCTGAGCCGCCTGTAACCCTTCTATAGACACTGCTGAGACGCCTGTAACCCTTTCATAGACACTACTGAGACGCCTGTAACCCTTTCATAGACACTACTGAGACGCCTGTAACCCTTTCATAGACACTGCTGAGCCGCCTGTAACCCTTCCATAGACACTGCTGAGCCGCCTGTAACCCTTCCATAGACACTGCTGAGCCGCCTGTAACCCTTCCATAGACACTGCTGAGACGCCTGTAACCCTTTCATAGACACTGCTGAGCCGCCTGTAACCCTTCCATAGACACTGCTGAGACGCCTGTAACCCTTTCATAGACACTGCTGAGACGCCTGTAACCCTTTCATAGACACTACTGAGACGCCTGTAACCCTTCCATAGACACTGCTGAGCCGCCTGTAACCCTTCCATAGACACTGCTGAGACGCCTGTAACCCTTTCATAGACACTACTGAGACGCCTGTAACCCTTCCATAGACACTGCTGAGCCGCCTGTAACCCTTCCATAGACACTGCTGAGCCGCCTGTAACCCTTCCATAGACACTGCTGAGACGCCTGTAACCCTTCCATAGACACTGCTGAGCCGCCTGTAACCCTTTCATAGACACTACTGAGACGCCTGTAACCCTTTCATAGACACTGCTGAGCCGCCTGTAACCCTTCCATAGACACTGCTGAGACGCCTGTAACCCTTTCATAGACACTACTGAGACGCCTGTAACCCTTTCATAGACACTGCTGAGCCGCCTGTAACCCTTCCATAGACACTGCTGAGACGCCTGTAACCCTTTCATAGACACTACTGAGCCGCCTGTAACCCTTCCATAGACACTGCTGAGCCGCCTGTAACCCTTCCATAGACACTGCTGAGACGCCTGTAACCCTTTCATAGACACTACTGAGACGCCTGTAACCCTTTCATAGACACTGCTGAGCCGCCTGTAACCCTTCCATAGACACTGCTGAGACGCCTGTAACCCTTTCATAGACACTGCTGAGCCGCCTGTAACCCTTCCATAGACACTGCTGAGACGCCTGTAACCCTTTCATAGACACTGCTGAGATGCCTGTAACCCTTTCATAGACACTACTGAGACGCCTGTAACCCTTCCATAGACACTGCTGAGCCGCCTGTAACCCTTCCATAGACACTGCTGAGACGCCTGTAACCCTTTCATAGACACTACTGAGACGCCTGTAACCCTTCCATAGACACTGCTGAGCCGCCTGTAACCCTTCCATAGACACTGCTGAGACGCCTGTAACCCTTTCATAGACACTGCCGAGCCGCCTGTAACCCTTCCATAGACACTGCTGAGCCGCCTGTAACCCTTCCATAGACACTGCTGAGCCGCCTGTAACCCTTCCATAGACACTGCTGAGCCGCCTGTAACCCTTCCATAGACACTGCTGAGCCGCCTGTAACCCTTCCATAGACACTGCTGAGCCGCCTGTAACCCTTCTATAGACACTGCTGAGCCGCCTGTAACCCTTTCATAGACACTGCTGAGCCACCTGTAACCCTTCCATAGACACTGCTGAGACGCCTGTAACCCTTTCATAGACACTACTGAGACGCCTGTAACCCTTTCATAGACACTGCTGAGCCGCCTGTAACCCTTCCATAGACACTGCTGAGACGCCTGTAACCCTTCCATAGACACTGCTGAGCCGCCTGTAACCCTTCCATAGACACTGCTGAGCCGCCTGTAACCCTTCCATAGACACTGCTGAGACGCATGTAACCCTTTCATAGACACTACTGAGACGCCTGTAACCCTTTCATAGACACTGCTGAGCCGCCTGTAACCCTTCCATAGACACTGCTGAGACGCCTGTAACCCTTTCATAGACACTGCTGAGCCGCCTGTAACCCTTCCATAGACACTGCTGAGACGCCTGTAACCCTTTCATAGACACTGCTGAGATGCCTGTAACCCTTTCATAGACACTACTGAGACGCCTGTAACCCTTCCATAGACACTGCTGAGCCGCCTGTAACCCTTCCATAGACACTGCTGAGACGCCTGTAACCCTTTCATAGACACTACTGAGACGCCTGTAACCCTTTCATAGACACTGCTGAGCCGCCTGTAACCCTTCCATAGACACTGCTGAGACGCCTGTAACCCTTCCATAGACACTGCTGAGCTGCCTGTAACCCTTCCATAGACACTGCTGAGACGCCTGTAACCCTTTCATAGACACTGCCGAGCCGCCTGTAACCCTTCCATAGACACTGCTGAGCCGCCTGTAACCCTTCCATAGACACTGCTGAGCCGCCTGTAACCCTTCCATAGACACTGCTGAGCCGCCTGTAACCCTTCCATAGACACTGCTGAGCCGCCTGTAACCCTTCCATAGACACTGCTGAGCCGCCTGTAACCCTTCCATAGACACTGCTGAGCCGCCACTAACCCTTCCATAGACACTACTGAGACGCCTGTAACCCTTTCATAGACACTGCTGAGCCGCCTGTAACCCTTCCATAGACACTGCTGAGACGCCTGTAACCCTTTCATAGACACTGCTGAGCCGCCTGTAACCCTTCCATAGACACTGCTGAGACGCCTGTAACCCTTTCATAGACACTGCTGAGACGCCTGTAACCCTTTCATAGACACTACTGAGACGCCTGTAACCCTTCCATAGACACTGCTGAGCCGCCTGTAACCCTTCCATAGACACTGCTGAGACGCCTGTAACCCTTTCATAGACACTACTGAGACGCCTGTAACCCTTTCATAGACACTGCTGAGCCGCCTGTAACCCTTCCATAGACACTGCTGAGACGCCTGTAACCCTTTCATAGACACTGCTGAGCCGCCTGTAACCCTTCCATAGACACTGCTGAGACGCCTGTAACCCTTTCATAGACACTGCTGAGACGCCTGTAACCCTTTCATAGACACTACTGAGACGCCTGTAACCCTTCCATAGACACTGCTGAGACGCCTGTAACCCTTTCATAGAGCCGCCTGCTGAGCCGCCTGACCCTGCTGACAGAGAGAGGACGTGCGTACAGCAGCTCCTGACATCCAGGGCTGCACTGCTTTCTCTTCCCAGTTCTCCCTGGCTTTCCCCCGTGCTTTCCTCCTCTCCCCCTGGTCCCCCCACCCCTTCATAGAAAGGACAGACAAAACGATCACGAAACCCTCTGCCGCCGAGCACCCCCCCCCCCCCCGCAGTCAGGCAAGACCACGGCTGCGGCCTAGCACCATCGGGCATCGGTCCCCCTACAGGCGCATCCCCTGCTCCAGCACAGTGCCCAGCTCACCAGCCGCCACCCGCCGCACTCGGCATCACCTCCACCCGCAGCTGCCGTCAGGAAAGTCCCCGGCTGCGGCCTAGTTGCGGCCGGACACCGCCTTAACTTAAGTATCCCCTCTCCTACAGCCGGACCTTCAGTTAGCCGCTCCCCCCCCAGGTCCAGAGCCAAGCCTAGGCGCCAGAGGGCTCCCGAAGCAGCACTAGCAGCTTCCTGGCCCGACAGGATAGTCTGCGGCTTCGGCCTAGCCCCGGCGGCCATCTTGAGCCACCCAGCCTCGGCCCTTAACACCCTCTCCCGGCCCCCTTGGATCACTCCGACCCGGTAAACCACCGGATGGCACCCCCTCACTAACCAAGTGCCCGTGTCCCCCACTGGATCACTCCCAAAAGGCTGCCAGGAGGACGAAGAAAAGATCCGGCCTGGCAAGCAGCGGCCATCTTGGTACACCCAGGAGTTGGCCTCAATCACTGACACACTAAAAAAAAAAAAAAAAAAAAAAAACTTTTTTTTTCTCTCATTCTATATATCCTACTGTTATTGCCCCCCCCTCCCTCCCACCCCACCACTATTCTTCACAAAACCTCTAAAAACGCTTTCTCCACTCATTACGGTTCTTCCCCACCCGTCGCACTCAGGCTACCCAACCTACAGCTCCGACCACCGCTACTGCACCATCTTCCCAGATCCTCACACACGGTCGAGCAAAACGGACGTTGTAACAGGACCCCTAACCTCATCGCCTCACAGAGCAATCCACACACATGGTCCAGGGGAACGGACGTGTGTGGCAGGAGCTCTGACCTCACCGCTGCACAGAGCAATCCACACGCACGGTCTAGGGTAACGGACGTGTGTGGCAGGAGCTCTGGCCATCCAGGACCCTCCCTAGACTCCTCCATTTTCGCTCCCCTAACAAACGTAAACCTGATGACCTGGGGCTTTCCCTGGACCACACTCTCCCCCAGTTCAGATCACCCAGCTCACCATCACGTTGTCCGCAGCCGCTGACTGCTCCCTGCCGCCATCTTGGCACCCGCCTCTAGACTACTAGACCTGCAGGACAGACAGCGACTGCGGCTTAACTCCGACCATCCCATCACCCTCTCCCCGTTTCGCGCTCCAGCGGGCCCGTGTGTGGTGACCTGGTAAGCACACTCGGGCACCTCCTACCTCTAGGAAGTTGATCCAGGGTTTACCCGATCGCCTCTCGAGGGGTCAGGAAGGAATTTTCCCCTGCTGTAGCAATTGGCCTGACTCGGCTGGGGTTTTTCGCCTTCCTCTGGACCAACAGGGGGGAGGTTAGGTCATTGGGCCCTATTCACCATCCCACCACCTTTTTTTTCTTCCCATCATGTGCAACTTTAAATACTCAGCGGACACCCTCCAGAGGCTAAGGAATACTGCCTCAACATTACCAACCTCCACCCAAAAAATACTACGAAAAGAACAACTGCTAAGAATCAATCGACAATCGACTATCAAAAACACGAAAACACCACTTCAACTACAACATATAGCTTGCGCCCTGATCAACACCAGATCGGCAGTCAAGCACAGACAGGAAATTCACGACTTCATCACGCAAAACGACATAGATTGCCTCTTTATCACGGAAAGCTGGCTAACACCTGACTGTAACACCATCCTAACAGAATTGGTGCCTGAGAACTACTCCATCCTAACTGAGCATAGAACAGGACAAAGAGGAGGAGGCCTAGCAGTGATCTTCAAATCTCACCTCTCTATCATCAAACCAACTCTACAGAACTCATTGCCGTTCATGGAGACACTCACTCTGAAACTCCAAACAACACCCCAGGACACCATTCACATACTGCTATGCTACAGACCGCCAGGACCAAAGGCAAATCTCCTCACACCCTTTACCGAATTCATCTCGACATACACTTTAAAAACCAAAAACTTCCTATTACTCGGGGACTTCAATCTCTGGGCTAACTCCACTCAGGACCCCATCGCCACCTCCTGCATCAACCAATTGGAAGAATTAGGTCTGCAGCAACTGATAAATGCCCCCACGCATGGATCGGGGCACATTCTGGACCTCATCTTCAAACAAAATCTGGACATCAACACAGTGGACAACATGCCGTTACCATGGACGGATCACCACGCTATCAAATTTAAACTTACCACCAACACCATCTCCCAAAAATCAGAACACTCAATAACAACAAAATGGACAAGATCTCAGAAGAAACTACACTCGGAACTCTTCAAAACTACTCTATCAAATAAAATAGGAACGCAAAATCTCAACCACTCAACGGAACAAACTCTCAACTCCTAAACAAAGCATTACTACAAACAGCAGACACAGTCGCTCCGAGACGCAGGGCCCTCATTCGCAGAAACAACTCCGGCTGGTTTAATGACACTCTTACCCTACTGAAGCAAGAACGCAGAAGAGCCGAAGGAGCCTGGAGAAGAAACCCAACTAAGGAAAACCACATTAATTACAAAGCACTCACTAAGAAATATCACAAAGCAATTTTCAAAGCAAAAAAGGAACATTTCTCAAACACCATCAAAAAAGGCCTAAACCGACCTCGTGAACTCTTCAAACTAGTAACTCAAACTATGAACCCCACCTGCCTAGAACCTTCAGCAAACGAAACACAAGAGTTCTGTAATGAGCTATCGGACTTTTTTATCGACAAAATCGAAAACATTCGAGAATCAATTCAACAGAAAAAAACAACCAACCCTGCTCTGCCAAAGCAAATAGAGGAAATCAATATGAACACTATACAATTGACAAAATTTTCGCTGGTCCCGATCACCATCGACACCACCAAAAATATAATCAGAAGCCTCAGAGACAGCACATCTCCAAATGACATAATCTCTACAAAACTCCTGAAAGAATGTACCGACATTTTAGCACCCACCATAACACACCTCGTAAATCAATCATTCAAAGAAGGTATTGTTCCAATCTCTCTCAAGCAAGGCATAATCAAACCCCTCCTAAAGAAACCCAACCTGGACCCCAAAGACCCAAACTACCGCAGACCGGTAACAAGCCTCAACACCATCTCCAAGATCATGGAGAAAGCAGTAGTACAACAGCTACAACTCTATTTGGACACCCACAAACTCTTGGATCCACTACAATCAGGCTTCCGCCCAGGCCATGGCACAGAAACAGCACTTCTTAAAATATGGGATGACACCCTCGAAGCAGCAGATGACGGAGAATCATGTCTCCTGGTGCTGCTGGACCTCAGTGCAGCGTTCGACACAGTAGACCACAAAACTCTACTCATTCGCCTTAAAGAAGTAGCCGGAGTCGCAGACCCTGACCTACACTGGTTCGCATCCTTCCTAGACAATCGTTCCCAGACAGTGAAACTAGGAGCCTTCACCTCTGAAACTCGCACAATTTCTTGCGGAGTCCCCCAAGGATCACCCCTGTCACCCGTGCTCTTTAACATCTACCTCCGCCCACTCCTCAAAATCATCAGCAAACAGGGCCTGTGCTACCACTCATATGCTGACGACACCCAACTCTACTTTCGTATCACCGGGAAAAAAGACCAATATCACGGATTGGAAACCTGTCTCACATTGATCGATGAATGGATGACTGAGAATTCCCTCAAACTCAACGGATCCAAAACAGAACTCCTTCTCCTCAACGCAAACCGAAAGACAAAAACTAAGACTTCTTGGACACTCCCCACTATCCTTGGACAGACCGTTACCCCGAGCACCAAAGTCAAAAGTCTCGGAGTCATCTTTGACTCGGAGATGTCGATGGACGCACAAATTGGATCAGTAGTCAGCGGAGCTCACCATCTCCTCCGTCTACTACGTAGACTCATCCCCTTCATCCCAAAAGAGGATACAGCAGTAGTAGTTGGAACAATTATCAACTCCCGACTCGATTACGCAAACGCCCTCTACCTCGGACTACCCAAATACCAGATTTCGCGCCTACAAGTCATCCAGAACACGGCTGCCAGGCTGGTAACGGGAAAAAAACCTTGGGAATCCATCACCCCATCACTAAGGACCCTTCATTGGCTAACCGTAAAGGATCGGATCACATTCAAGACCCTCTGTCTCACCCACAAGTGCACACAGGGAAACGCTCCACAATATCTATGCGAGAAGATAAAACACTACACCCCCAATCGCAATCTCCGATCAACCAACCAAAACCTCCTTCACATCCCCAAGTCCCGCTACAAATCAAAGGGAGAACGAAGATTTGCAGTCCAAGGACCACGGCTATGGAACGCTCTACCCACCAACATCCGCATGGAAGAAAACCACCGGGCCTTCAGGAAAAAACTTAAGACCCACCTATTCTGAAGGGTCAGGATGTCACTGGATGCAAAGCGCCTTGAGGCGATTTAGTTCGCATTTGTAGCGCTATACAAGTTATTCACTCACTCACTCACTCAGACACTGCTGAGCTGCCTGTAACCCTTCCATAGACACTGCTGAGACGCCTGTAACCCTTTCATAGACACTGCTGAGCCACCTGTAACCCTTCCATAGACACTGCTGAGACGCCTGTAACCCTTTCATAGACACTGCTGAGCCGCCTGTAACCCTTCCATAGACACTGCTGAGCCACCTGTAACCCTTCCATAGACACTGCTGAGCCGCCTGTAACCCTTCCATAGACACTGCTGAGCCGCCTGTAATCGTTCCGTAGACACTGCTGAGCCGCCTGTAACCCTTTCATAGACACTGCTGAGACGCCTGTAACCCTTTCATAGACACTACTGAGACGCCTGTAACCCTTCCATAGACACTGCTGAGCCACCTGTAACCCTTTCATAGACACTGCTGAGCCGCCTGTAATCGTTCCGTAGACACTGCAGTGCTGAGCCACCTGTAACCCTTCCATAGACACTGCTGAGACACCTGTAACCCTTCCATAGACACTGCTGAGCTGCCTGTAACCCTTCCATAGACACTGCTGAGCCGCCTGTAACCCTTCCATAGACACTGCTGAGCCGCCTGTAACCCTTTCATAGACACTGCTGAGCCGCCTGTAATCCTTTCATAGACACTGCTGAGACGCCTGTAACCCTTCCATAGACACTGCTGAGCCGCCTGTAACCCTTTCATAGACACTGCTGACATAGTTGCCAACAGTCACGGATTGGCCGGGACGTTCCCGGGATTCAAACCCTTTTCCCGGATTTATTTTGTCCCGGCCAATGTCCCGGCCAATCCGATTTTTCCCGTTTTCCCCGAATTTGGACGCCGCAGGCCGCCGCCGCTAGAGGTCCACGGCTGGCGGAGACAATGTCTCGGCCGGCCGCCATGTTCAAGAAGACCAAAACACGGATGTAGTACAATAGAAAATAAAGCTGCTGCGGCGCCGCCCACACCCCGCACCTCCCCGGGGGTGGGCGGCGCCGCAGCAGCTTTATCTTCTATTGTACTACATCTGTGTTTTGGCTGGCCGGCCGGCCACCCCCCTGCCCCGCCCCGCCCCGCTGCAGGTCTGTCTGTAATGGAAAGGGGCGGGGGTCGGCAGCGCCACAGCTTAATTTTTTTTTTTTTGCAGCCACACTGTCGGCTCCGCCTCTATTTTGTTCCCCTTCGGGGAAGGGGAAACAATAATGGTGGCCGAGACAGGAGACGCCTGTGGTTAAGGGGGGACTCCGCTTGGAACGCCTGTGGTAAGGGAGGACTCCGCTGGGGACGGCTGAGGTAAGGGGGGACTCCGCTGGGGACGCCTGATGTAAGGGGGGACTCCGCTGGGGACGCCTGATGTAAGGGGGGACTCCGATGGGGACGCCTGATATAAGGGGGACTCCGCTGGGGACGCCTGAGGTAAGGGGGGACTCCGCTGGGGACGCCTGATGTAAGGGGGGACTCCGCTGGGGACGCCTGAGGTAAGGGGGGACTCCACTGGGGACGCTTGATGTAAGGGGGACTCCACTGGGGACGCCTGATGTAAGGGGGGACTCCGCTGGGGACGCCTGATGTAAGGGGGGACTCCGCTGGGGACGCCTGATGTAAGGGGGGACTCTGCTGGGGACGCCTGATGTAAGGGGGACTCCTCTGGGTACACCTGATGTAAGGAAGGACTCCGCTGGGTACGCCTGATGTAAGGAGGGACTCCTCTGGGGACGCCTGATGTAAAGAGGGACTCCGCTGGGGACGCCTGATGTAAGGAGGGACTCCTCTGGGGACACTTGATGTAAGGGGGGACTCCACTGGGGACGCCTGATGTAAGGGGGGACTCCGCTGGGGACGCCTGATGTAAGGGGGGACTCCGCTGGGGACGCCTGATGTAAGGGGGACTCCTCTGGGTACACCTGATGTAAGGAAGGACTCCGCTGGGTACGCCTGATGTAAGGAGGGACTCCTCTGGGGACGCCTGATGTAAGGAGGGACTCCCCTGGGGACACCTGATGGCATCTGGTGGCAGGCGACGTGGCAGGTGACACACTCGGGGCTAACACTGATTCGGCATTTTGGTGAGTTGAATGATTTCATTTTATATTAAAATGTAATAAGAGAAATAATGCACTTCAGTCATCCTGACACCCTAACAACCATGGTGCCGGGATGATTAAAGAGCTAACACCAGATGTTTGGATTATCTTTATCTGTTGATTGTTAAACTCTGGAATACACATATTTCTATTATGGTGTAGGATCTGGGCCTGCTGTCCTTCCATCCTTCCTTCTCTTTCCTTCCCTCCCTCTTTCTTTCTCCCTTCATCCCTCATTCATCTCAGACTTTAACCACACCCCCTTTGAGCCACGCTCATTTAAGCCACTCCCACTACCCGCATAAACCACGCCCACGCTTCGTGCGCCACTTTTTTCTCCTAAAGTTTAACACACCTTCAAATGAATGCCCCACCCCCTAATTATACCAAGGCTCCGCCTACATGCGAAAAAGTGTCACGGATTTTTTTTTTGCAATGTTGGCAACTATGTGCTGAGCCGCCTGTAACCCTTCCATAGACACTGCTGAGCCGCCTGTAACCCTTTCATAGACACTGCTGAGCCGCCTGTAATCCTTTCATAGACACTGCTGAGACGCCTGTAACCTTTCCATAGACACTGCTGAGCCGCCTGTAACCCTTTCATAGACACTGCTGAGCCGCCTGTAACCCTTTCATAGACACTGCTGAGCCGCCTGTAACCCTTCCATAGACACTGCTGAGCCGCCTGTAACCCTTTCATAGACACTGCTGAGCCGCCTGTAATCCTTTCATAGACACTGCTGAGACGCCTGTAACCTTTCCATAGACACTGCTGAGCCGCCTGTAACCCTTTCATAGACACTGCTGAGCCGCCTGTAACCCTTTCATAGACACTGCTGAGCCGCCTGTAACCCTTCCATAGACACTGCTGAGCCGCCTGTAATCGTTCCGTAGACACTGCTGAGCCACCTGTAACCCTTTCATAGACACTGCTGAGCCGCCTGTAACCCTTCCATAGACACTGCTGAGACGCCTGTAACCCTTTCATAGACACTGCTGAGACGCCTGTAACCCTTCCATAGACACTGCTGAGCCACCTGTAACCCTTTCATAGACACTGATGAGCCGCCTGTAACCCTTCCATAGACACTGCTGAGACGCCTGTAACCCTTCCATAGACACTGCTGAGCCGCCTGTAACCCTTTCATAGACACTGCTGAGACGCCTGTAACCCTTCCATAGACACTGCTGACACGCCTGTAACCCTTCCATAGACACTGCTGAGCCGCCTGTAACCCTTTCATAGACACTGCTGAGCCGCCTGTAACCCTTCCATAGACACTGCTGAGCCGCCTGTAACCCTTTCATAGACACTGCTGAGCCGCCTGTAACCCTTCCATAGACACTGCTGAGCCGCCTGTAACCCTTTCATAGACACTGCTGAGCCGCCTGTAACCCTTCCATAAACACTGCTGAGCCACCTGTAACCCTTCCATAGACATTGCTGAGCCGCCTGTAACCCTTCCACAGACACTGCTGAGCCGCCTGTAACCCTTCCACAGACACTGCTGAGCCACCTGTAACCCTTCCATAGACACTGCTGAGCCACCTGTAACCCTTCCATAGACACTGCTGAGCCGCCTGTTACCCTTCCATAGACACTGTTGAGCCACCTGTAACCCTTCCATAGACACTGTTGAGCCACCTGTAACCCTTCCATAGACACTGCTGAGCCGCCTGTAACCCTTCCATAGACACTGCTGAGCCGCCTGTAACCCTTCCATAGACACTGCTGAGCCGCCTGTAACCCTTCCATAGACTCTGCTGAGCCGCCTGTAACCCTTCCATAGACACTGCTGAGCCGCCTGTAACCCTTTCATAGACACTGCTGAGCCGCCTGTAACCCTTCCATAGACACTGCTGAGCCGCCTGTAACCCTTCCATAGACACTGCTGAGCCGCCTGTAACCCTTCCATAGACACTGCTGAGCCGCCTGTAACCTTCCATAGACACTGCTGAGCCGCCTGTAACCCTTCCATAGACACTGCTGAGCCGCCTGTAACCCTTCCATAGACAATGCTGAGCCGCCTGTAACCCTTCCATAGACACTGCCGAGCCGCCTGTAACCCTTCCATAGACACTGCTGAGCCGCCTGTAACCCTTCCATAGACACTGCTGAGCCGCCTGTAACCCTTTCATAGACACTGCTGAGCCGCCTGTAACCCTTCCATAGACACTGCTGAGCCACCTGTAACCCTTCCATAGACACTGCTGAGCCGCCTGTTACCCTTCCATAGACACTGCTGAGCCGCCTGTAACCCTTCTATAGACACTGCTGAGCCGCCTGTAACCCTTCCATAGACACTGCTGAGCCGCCTGTAACCCTTCCATAGACAATGCTGAGCCGCCTGTAACCCTTCCATTGACACTGCCGAGCCACCTGTAACCCTTCCATAGACACTGCTGAGCCGCCTGTAACCCTTCCATAGACACTGCTGAGCCGCCTGTAACCCTTTCATAGACACTGCTGAGCCGCCTGTAACCCTTCCATAGACACTGCTGAGCCGCCTGTAACCCTTTCATAGACACTGCTGAGCCGCCTGTAACCCTTCCATAGACACTGCTGAGCCGCCTGTAACCCTTCCATAGACACTGCTGAGCCGCCTGTAACCCTTCCATAGACACTGTTGAGCCACCTGTAACCCTTTCATAGACACTGCTGAGCCGCCTGTAACCCTTCCATAGACACTGCTGAGCCGCCTGTAACCCTTCCATAGACACTGCTGAGCCGCCTGTAACCCTTCCATAGACACTGCTGAGCCGCCTGTAACCCTTTCATAGACACTGCTGAGCCGCCTGTAACCCTTTCATAGACACTGCTGAGCCGCCTGTAACCCTTTCATAGACACTGCTGAGCCGCCTGTAACCCTTTCATAGACACTGCTGAGCCGCCTGTAACCCTTCCATAGACACTGCTGAGCCGCCTGTAACCCTTCCATAGACACTGCTGAGCCACCTGTAACCCTTCCATAGACACTGCTGAGCCGCCTGTAACCCTTCCATAGACACTGCTGAGCCACCTGTAACCCTTCCACAGACACTGCTGAGCCGCCTGTAACCCTTCCACAGACACTGCTGAGCCGCCTGTAACCCTTCCACAGACACTGCTGAGCCGCCTGTAACCCTTCCATAGACACTGCTGAGCCGCCTGTAACCCTTCCATAGACACTGCTGAGCCACCTGTAACCCTTCCATAGACACTGCTGAGCCGCCTGTAACCCTTCCATAGATACTGCTGAGCCGCCTGTAACCCTTCCATAGACACTGCTGAGCCGCCTGTAACCCTTCCACAGACACTGCTGAGCCGCCTGTAACCCTTCCATAGACACTGCTGAGCCGCCTGTAACCCTTCCATAGACACTGCTGAGCCGCCTGTAACCCTTCCACAGACACTGCTGAGCCGCCTGTAACCCTTATATAGACACTGCTGAGCCGCCTGTAACCCTTCCATAGACACTGCTGAGCCGCCTGTAACCCTTCCACAGACACTGCTGAGCCGCCTGTAACCTTCCACAGACACTGCTGAGCCGCCTGTAACCCTTCCATAGACACTGCTGAGTCGCCTGTAACCCTTCCATAGACACTGCTGAGCCGCCTGTAACCCTTCCATAGACACTGCTGAGCCGCCTGTAACCCTTCCATAGACACTGCTGAGTAGTGATGAGCCGAACACCCCCGGGTTCGGTTCGCACCAGAACCCGCGAACGGACCGAAAGTTCGCACGAACATTAGAACCCTATTAAATACAATGGATGCGAACGTTCGGATTCTAAAGTGCTAATTATAACGACTATTATCCATGTTATTGTCCGAAACAGAGTTTGGGAACCCGGCTTCTGCACCAGGGGACATGTATCAATGCAAAAAGAAGTTTTAAAAACGGACGTTTTCCGGGAGCAGTCATTTTAATGATGCATAAAGTGAAAAAAAAAAGTCAAATATTCCTTTAAATATTGTACCTGGGGGGTGTCTAAAGTATGCCTGTGAAGTGCCACGTGTTTCCCGTGTTTAGAACTGTCCCTGCACAAAATAACATTTCTAAAGGGAAAAAAGTCATTTAAAACTGCTTGCGGCTTTAATGCAATGTCTGGTCCCGGTAATATGGATGAAAATCTTTAGGAAAAATGGCATAGCTACCCCATCAACCCCCCCCCCCCTACCCCAGCCCATTACCAGCCCCTTTGGGTCTTGTATGGATATTAAGGGGAACCCCGCACACAAAATAAAAAAGGACCTATATACTCTGAACAGCCGTATACAGGCGGTGCATACAAGACAGGGACTGTAGGTTTGTTCTTATGTAGAATCTGTTTATAATTTTGAACAGCTGCATTGTTTAAGTGGAGCTCCATGGCAAATTCCTTTTTTTTAGCTTTTTGTAAAACATAGGGAACGGTTATCACCCCTGTCACATTTTTTTTGCTGTCTGTGCCCCTGTTCAGAACATTTCACCTCACTTTGCATCCCAATGACAACTGTTTTTGAAATGTGGTGTTTTTATTGAAACAAGGATTGGTGATAAAGCATCAGTAGAGAGGAGACACCTTTCTCCCATATTAATTCTTAAAGGAGAGAATTTTCCTTCCAAGGGGTAGATTTCCTCTCACTTCCTGTTGTCTTCTTCCGTTTGCAAGTAGTAGTAGTTTGTAAGTTGGATGTTTGAAAGTAGGGACCTTCCGTATATACTCTGCAGAAATTGGCCCCTTAGGTGTTGGTGTTGGCACAACACTGAAAGCACTCACAGTTATTCTTGGCGGGTGCTGGAAAGCCCTGCTGTCAAGTACAATATCAGGAATTGTAATAACATATAATTGTTGATCAGTGGTAGTAAAAATTGGGCCTTTGATGGTGGTGCTGGTGCCACAACACTGTAAGGCCAAACAGTTACTCTTGGTGGGCGCAGCAATGGTCCCTGCTGTGAATTATTAGATCAATAATTATAATTGCATGCCCCTGTTGAACAGGGGCTGAAAAATTGGGCCTTTGGTGGTGGTGGTGGTGGTGATGGTGGTGCTGGTGCCACAACACTGTAAGGCCTGACAGTTACTCTTGGTGGGCGCAGCAATGGGCCCTGCTGTGAATTATTAGATCAATAATTATAATTGCATGCCCCTGTTGAACAGGGGCTGAAAAATTGGGCCTTAGGCACTGGTGGCACAACACTGCAACCCCTCACAGATACTGTACTTGGAGCACAGCAATGAGGCCTGTTGCAAAGTATTGCATCAAAAATTTTAATTACACGCCCCTGTTAAACAGGGGCTGAAAAATTGGGCCTTAGCCACTGGTGGCGTCACCCATAAACCAAAATGATCTTCCAAGCTATCATCGTTAATCGTATCATTGAGGAGGAGAAGGAGGATAGCCAGTCAACATAACAGCACAGGCACTCAGCATCAGTCTTGAAGGGATGTGACATTTTAAAATCAATTAGTCTGTTATATCAGCATCTGGTGTGTGGTAGCTGGTGGTGATCCAAGACTGGTTCATCTTGATGAAAGTCAGTCGATCAACCGAGTCGATGGACAGGCGCACCCTGTGATCCGTGACAAATCCTCCAGCAGCACTGAATGTGCGTTCTGAAAGAACGCTGGATGCAGGACAGGCCAGTAGCTCAATTGCATACTGTGCAAGCTCTGGCCAGTGATCCATCCTCAAGACCCAGTAAGCCAGAGGATTTTCGGTGGGGAAGGTGTCCAAGTCTGACCTTGCCCCTAGGTATTCCTGGACCATGTATATCAGACGCTGGCGATGGTTGCTGGAACCGATCATACTTTGGGGCTGCGGACTAAAGAATTGTCTGAACGCATCGGTCAGACGGCCACCTTCCCCACCGCTCCTTCTTTGACTGCCCGAAGCCTCAGCAACTCGTTGTCCAGGACCAGGAGTTTGTAACCTCCCAGTCTCTGGGAACGCGTTGCACAGACCTTTCTGCAAGGCCTCCCGGAGTTGTCTCATCCTCTGCTCCCTCTGCGACGGTACGATAAGGTCCGCAACCTTACCCTTGTACCGTGGATCAAAGAGAGTGGCCAGCCAGTAATGGTCCCTCTCCTTGATCCGAAGAATATGAGGATACTTCCGCAGACTTTGCAGGATCAGGGAGGCCATGCAGCGTAGGTTAGCTGAGGCATTCGGTCCGGAGTCCTCTGGGTCACTAAGGACGACATGATCCGCAGCCACCTCCTCCCAGCCACGTACAAGTCCACTGGTTTCTTGGGACTGTAAATCATCCCTAAAAGACTGCTGCTGATGATGCTGAGTGCCAGCCTCCACCTCCATGCTGACACAATCCTCCTCCTCCTCCTCCTCCTCCTCTTCCTGTGCGATGGGTGGGACAGAAGGAACACTGTCTGGGTAAAGGGGGCCTTGAGAGGCAAGGAAGTCCTCCTCTTCCTGCCTCTGTTCTGCCTCAAGTGCCCTGTCCATTATTCCACGCAGCGTGTGCTCCAACAGGTGGACAAGAGGTACAGTGTCACTGATGCATGCACTGTCACTGCTCACCATCCTCGTGGCCTCCTCAAATGGTGCCAGGACAGTGCATGCATCCCTGATCATGCCCCACTGGCGTGGTGAAAAAAACCCGAGCTCCCCTGACCCTGTCCTGGTGCCGTAGTCGCACAGGTACTCATTGATGGCCCTCTGCTGCGTGTGCAGCCGCTGCAGCATGGCCAACGTTGAGTTCCACCTGGTGGGCATGTCACATATAAGGCGGTTCTTGGGCAGGTTCAACTCCCTTTGAAGCTCAGCCAGGCGAGCACTGGCATTATAAGATCTGCGGAAATGCACACAGACTTTCCTGGCCTGCCTCAGGACATCCTGTAAGCCCGGGTACCTGCCCAAGAACTGCTGCACCACCAGGTTAAGGACGTGAGCCATACAGGGCACATGGGTCAGTTGTCCCTGTCGGAGGGCGGAGAGGAGGTTGGTGTCATTGTCGCAAACCACCATTCCTGGCTTAAGCTGGCGTGGCGTCAACCACCTCTCGGCCTGCCCCTGCAGAGCAGACAGGACCTCTGCCCCAGTGTGGCTCCTGTCCCCCAAACACACCAGCGCAAGCTAGGCATGGCATCTTTTTGCCTGCGTACTTGCGTAGCCCCTTGAACGCCTACGGAGCACCGCTGGTTCCGAGGACAAACCACAGGAAGAGGCCATGGAGGAAGAAGAAGAGGAGGGGGTGGAGGAGAGAGGTGTGTCACAACCAGTAGTAGCATTTTGGAGGCGTGGCGGTGGAACAACCTCCAACACTACTGCACCTTGTCCTGCATCCTTCCCAGCTGCCAAAAGAGTGACCCAATGGGCCGTGAAAGAAAGGTAACATCCCTGTCCATGCCTGCTGGACCATGAGTCAGCGGTAATATGCACCTTACCGCTGACCGCCCTGTCCAGCGAGGCCAAGACATTGCCTTCCACATGCCTGTAGAGAGCCGGAATAGCCTTCCGTGCGAAAAAGTGGCGTTTGGGAACCTGCCACTGAGGAACCGCACATTGCACAAACTCACGGAAGGGGGCCGAGTCTACCAACTGAAAAGGCAGCAGTTGAAGCGCTAGCAATTTAGCCAAGCTAGCATTCAACCGCTGGGCATGTGGATGGCTGGGAGTGAACTTCTTTCGACGGTCCAGCAGCTGGGGCAGGGAAATTTGCCTACTAGAATCGGATGTCGGTGTACTGCTAGCAGAGTGCCCGCAAGTACTTGGCTGTGACACACCTAATTCTACACCTTCATTCCTCTCAGAGCAGGTTTCAGAGAGGACTGAAGGTATAGTGGGGTTGGAGATCCCAGCTGATGCGGTGCAAGAAGAGGTCAGCTTTGTTCTTTGGTGTGGGTCTTTAAGGTAGGCTTGCCAACGAGCTGCATGGCAGGTCAACATATGTCTGATCAAGCATGTGGTGCCCAAGCGGCTGATGTTTTGGCCACGCGATATACGCTTGAGACATATGTTGCAAACAGCAGCTGTGTGATCTGATGCACTCGCCTCAAAAAAGGCCCACACCAAAGAACTTTTTGAATGACGGGCAGAGGCAGCACCCTGCACAGGCGGAGCTCTGCGGTGTGATTCCGTCAGTGTGCTGCCCATACGCTGGCCACTCAAGGGCATCCTGCCTCGTTGGAGATGTGCCTCCTCCTCATCCTCCTCCTCCTCCTCCTCTCTCCTATTAGGCACCCACGTGGAGTCAGTGACCTCATCATCACCTCCCTCCTCATCACTGGAGCCAATCTGGCAGTATGCTGCAGCTGCTGGAGCATGACTGCCAGATTGGTGTCCTTCTTGAGCATCCCCTCTCTCTGCTCTCACGCTGCTGCCTTCCTCTAGCTGGGTATCATCATCAGATCCTTCCAAACGCTGGGCATCCTCCTGGAGCATGTACCCAACACTGTGCTCAAACAGTTCGGGGGACTCCTCAGGAGGAGGGCATGGTGGGTCTAGGGAAGGATTGACTAATGAAGATAATGATACCAGAGAAGAGGACGCTTTGGCAGCTGCTTTGCCAGTACCCTGAGCCTGGGTGAGAGAGGATGAGGAGGATGAGGTTGGCTTGGTCATCCACTCTACCAAGTCTTCGGCATGATGTGGCTCAACATGTCCAGCTGCCGAAAACAAGGGCAAGCGTGTCCCATAGCCATGTGCTGATGACAATGCACCGCGTACACGACCAGCACTGTTGCCCCCAGACACAGAGCCTGCTTGCCCTCTTTTTTTGCCTCCAGACTGCCTGCCTCTCCTTGGTTGCCTTCCAGACATTTTAATGGATGGCCTGCAGGGAGATGGGAAAAACAGCAATAAGGGCTACCTTCAGGTGTATATTGTGCAGGAGGCTTAGCAACAATGACACTGACACTGTCCCCTGCCTATCCTTCTCTGTCCCTAAACACAAGGATTGAAAATATGGTTCAGCAAAAAAGTTTTAGAACAGAATAGCACACTGACACTTTCCCTCACTGTCCTACTCTGTCCCTCCCTACAAACAAGATTTAGCACAGAATAGCACACTGGTAATTTCTACGAGTGTCCTTCTCTGTCCCTCAACTCAAGGATTGAAAATATGGAACAGCAAAATTGGTTTAGAACAGAATAGCACACTGTCAGTTTCACTCACTGTACCTCTCTGTCCCTCAACTCAAGGATTGAAAATATGGAACAGCAAAATTGTTTTAGAACAGAATAGCACACTGACACTTTCCCTCACTGTACCTCTCTGTCCCTCAACTCAAGGATTGAAAATATGGAACAGCAAATTTGGTTTAGAACAGAATAGCACACTGTCAGTTTCACTCACTGTACCTCTCTGTCCCTCAACTCAAGGATTGAAAATATGGAACAGCAAAATTGGTTTAGAACAGAATAGCACACTGTCAGTTTCACTCACTGTACCTCTCTGTCCCTCAACTCAAGGATTGAAAATATGGTTCAGCAAAATAGTTTTAGAACAGAATAGCACACTGACACTTTCCCTCACTGTACCTCTCTGTCCCTCAACTCACGGATTGAAAATATGGAACAGCAAAATAGTTTTAGAACAGAATAGCACACTGACACTTTCCCTCACTGTACCTCTCTGTCCCTCAACTCAAGGATTGAAAATATGGAACAGCAAATTTGGTTTAGAACAGAACAGCACACTGTCAGTTTCACTCACTGTACCTCTCTGTCCCTCAACTCAAGGATTGAAAATATGGAAAAGCAAAATTGGTTTAGAACAGAATAGCACACTGTCAGTTTCACTCACTGTACCTCTCTGTCCCTCAACTCAAGGATTGAAAATATGGTTCAGCAAAATAGTTTTAGAACAGAATAGCACACTGACACTTTCCCTCACTGTACCTCTCTGTCCCTCAACTCAAGGATTGAAAATATGGAACAGCAAAATTGGTTTAGAACAGAATAGCACACTGTCAGTTTCACTCACTGTACCTCTCTGTCCCTCAACTCAAGGATTGAAAATATGGAACAGCAAAATTGGTTTAGAACAGAATAGCACACTGTCAGTTTCACTCACTGTACCTCTCTGTCCCTCAACTCAAGGATTGAAAATATGGTTCAGCAAAATAGTTTTAGAACAGAATAGCACACTGACACTTTCCCTCACTGTACCTCTCTGTCCCTCAACTCAAGGATTGAAAATATGGTTCAGCAAAATAGTTTTAGAACAGAATAGCACACTGACACTTTCCCTCACTGTACCTCTCTGTCCCTAAACTCAAGGATTGAAAATATGGTTCAGCAAAATAGTTTTAGAACAGAATAGCACACTGACACTTTCCCTCACTGTACCTCTCTGTCCCTCAACTCAAGGATTGAAAAAATGGAACAGCAAAATTGGTTTAGAACAGAATAGCACACTGTCAGTTTCACTCACTGTACCTCTCTGTCCCTCAACTCAAGGATTGAAAATATGGTTCAGCAAAATAGTTTTAGAACAGAATAGCACACTGACACTTTCCCTCACTGTACCTCTCTGTCCCTCAACTCAAGGATTGAAAATATGGAACAGCAAATTTGGTTTAGAACAGAATAGCACACTGTCAGTTTCACTCACTGTACCTCTCTGTCCCTCAACTCAAGGATTGAAAATATGGAACAGCAAAATTGGTTTAGAACAGAATAGCACACTGTCAGTTTCACTCACTGTACCTCTCTGTCCCTCAACTCAAGGATTGAAAAAATGGAACAGCAAAATTGGTTTAGAACAGAATAGCACACTGTCAGTTTCACTCACTGTACCTCTCTGTCCCTCAACTCAAGGATTGAAAATATGGTTCAGCAAAATAGTTTTAGAACAGAATAGCACACTGACACTTTCCCTCACTGTACCTCTCTGTCCCTCAACTCAAGGATTGAAAATATGGAACAGCAAATTTGGTTTAGAACAGAATAGCACACTGTCAGTTTCACTCACTGTACCTCTCTGTCCCTCAACTCAAGGATTGAAAATATGGAACAGCAAAATTGGTTTAGAACAGAATAGCACACTGTCAGTTTCACTCACTGTACCTCTCTGTCCCTCAACTCAAGGATTGAAAATATGGTTCAGCAAAATAGTTTTAGAACAGAATAGCACACTGACACTTTCCCTCACTGTACCTCTCTGTCCCTCAACTCAAGGATTGAAAATATGGAACAGCAAATTTGGTTTAGAACAGAATAGCACACTGTCAGTTTCACTCACTGTACCTCTCTGTCCCTCAACTCAAGGATTGAAAATATGGAACAGCAAAATTGGTTTAGAACAGAATAGCACACTGTCAGTTTCACTCACTGTACCTCTCTGTCCCTCAACTCAAGGATTGAAAATATGGTTCGGCAAAATAGTTTTAGAACAGAATAGCACACTGACACTTTCCCTCACTGTACCTCTCTGTCCCTCAACTCAAGGATTGAAAATATGGAACAGCAAATTTGGTTTAGAACAGAATAGCACACTGTCAGTTTCACTCACTGTACCTCTCTGTCCCTCAACTCAAGGATTGAAAATATGGTTCAGCAAAATAGTTTTAGAACAGAATAGCACACTGACACTTTCCCTCACTGTACCTCTCTGTCCCTACAAACAAGGATTAGCACAGAATAGCACACTGTCACTGACACTCTCCCTACCTATCCTTATTTGTCCCTAAACACAAGGAATCCAGGAATAGTAAAGGAAAAATAATGACACTGTCCCTGCCTATGCTTCTCTTTCCCTGCTCCGGAACACACTACACAAGGCCGCTGCGCTGGCGGCCTTTTATAGTGTGGGGCGTGTACTAAACCCCATCAGCAATAATTGGCCACAGGCATCCTGCCTGTGGCCAATCATTGCTCTCCTCGCTGCCGGCGCTGTGATTGGCCAAGCATGCGGGGTCACAGTGCATGCTTGGCCAATCACAGCGCCTGGATGACACTGCGATGGCGTAGTGCATTGTGGGCCGTTCGCGTCACTCGAATTTGGCGCGAACAGCCCAAATCGTTCGATCTTCGAACGATCGAACAGCCGATGTTCGAGTCGAACGTATGTTCGACTCGAACACGAAGCTCATCCCTACTGCTGAGCCGCCTGTAACCCTTCCATAGACACTGCTGAGCCGCCTGTAACCCTTCCATAGACACTGCTGAGCCACCTGTAACCCTTCCATAGACACTGCTGAGCCGCCTGTAACCCTTCCATAGACACTGCTGAGCCGCCTGTAACCCTTCCATAGACACTGCTGAGCCGCCTGTAACCCTTCCATAGACACTGCTGAGCCGCCTGTAACCCTTCCATAGACACTGCTGAGCCGCCTGTAACCCTTCCATAGACAATGCTGAGCCGCCTGTAACCCTTCCATAGACACTGCTGAGCCGCCTGTAACCCTTCCATAGACACTGCTGAGCCGCCTGTAACCCTTCCATAGACACTGCTGAGCCGCCTGTAACCCTTCCACAGACACTGCTGAGCCGCCTGTAACCCTTCCATAGACACTGCTGAGCCGCCTGTAACCCTTCCATAGACACTGCTGAGCCGCCTGTAACCCTTCCATAGACACTGCTGAGCCGCCTGTAACCCTTTCATAGACACTGCTGAGCCGCCTGTAACCCTTCCATAGACACTGCTGAGCCGCCTGTAACCCTTTCATAGACACTGCTGAGCCGCCTGTAACCCTTCCATAGACACTGCTGAGCCCCCTGTAAGCCTTCCATAGACACTGCTGAGCCGCCTGTAACCCTTTCATAGACACTGCTGAGCCGCCTGTAACCCTTCCATAGACACTGCTGAGCCGCCTGTAACCCTTCCATAGACACTGCTGAGCCGCCTGTAACCCTTCTATAGACACTGCTGAGCCGCCTGTAACCCTTCCATAGACAATGCTGAGCCGCCTGTAACCCTTCCATAGACACTGCTGAGCCGCCTGTAACCCTTCCATAGACACTGCTGAGCCGCCTGTAACCCTTCCATAGACACTGCTGAGCCGCCTGTAACCCTTCCATAGACACTGCTGAGGCGCCTGTAACCCTTCCATAGACAATGCTGAGCCGCCTGTAACCCTTCCATAGACAATGCTGAGCCGCCTGTAACCCTTCCATAGACACTGCTGAGCCGCCTGTAACCCTTCCACAGACACTGCTGAGACGCCTGTAACCCTTCCACAGACACTGCTGAGCAGCCTGTAACCCTTCCATAGACACTGCTGAGCCGCCTGTAACCCTTCCACAGACACTGCTGAGCCGCCTGTAACCCTTCCATAGACACTGCTGAGCCGCCTGTAACCCTTCCATAGACACTGCTGAGCCGCCTGTAACCCTCCCATAGACACTGCTGAGCCGCCTGTAACCCTTCCATAGACACTGCTGAGCCGCCTGTAACCCTTCCATAGACAATGCTGAGCCGCCTGTAACCCTTCCATAGACACTGCTGAGCCGCCTGTAACCCTTCCATAGACACTGCTGAGCCGCCTGTAACCCTTCCATAGACACTGCTGAGCCGCCTGTAACCCTTCCATAGACACTGCTGAGCTGCCTGTAACCCTTTCATAGACACTGCTGAGCCCCTTGTAACCCTTCCATAGACACTGCTGAGCCGCTTGTAACCCTTCCATAGACACTGCTGAGCCGCCTGTAACCCTTTCATAGACACTGCTGAGCCGCCTGTAACCCTTCCATAGACACTGCTGAGCCGCCTGTAACCCTTCCATAGACACTGCTGTTTGTCGTGATATATGTAGAGAGACAGCACAAACCATTACTGTACATAAGCCATGTTTACTGAGAGAACCAGCAGGAAACAGGAAACACAACACAGGAAGAAGTACAACAGAGATGCACCATAGAGTTGCATTTAAAGAAACATGTCATCCATAACATCTCCCCCTTTTAGTGTTAATAAATGAACATTGTGAAATTTAAAAGAGACAAAGCAATAACACATTCTACAGGTTAAGTCTCATAGGTGGTTTTGAACATCTACCACTACGGGTGAAGACTGGCCCTTGTACAAGGATTCCTTTAGCCCTTTCTGAAGTTACTGGGCTCCTCTCATCACGTACTGGCATGCTCTGCGCTTGACAGCTGTCGGGTATACTTGGTTGCCCAGAACTGTCATTGCCGTTGGTATGAGGCATTCCCTCTGTACATGCCTCACTGTCAATGGGTGAGTCTGATCTATCAACGGGATACTGAGAATCAGTCTGCTCTGCCACTCTCAAATCCACTCGATTGCGGCGATAGAGAGTTCCTTCAACGTCCACAAGATAGGAGCGTGGTGCAACCTTTTGCAGACAAGTACCTATTCTCCAACGGCCTGTTCGATCTCCAGGTAATGGTTTTATACAGATTCGTTCTCCAATATTTAATTCTGGCAAATCTCTGGCCGATGTGTCATATCGTGCCTTTGACACTTGTCTCTTAATCCTTATCTTTTCTGGAACACCTTGTATAACAGAGGGTTCAAGCAGCCTATTTGATACTGGTAAGGAGGTCTTTAATCTCCTTCACATCAGTCTTTGTGCCGGGCTACTATCCATGCCTTCAGTCGGAGTGTTTCTCCAATGTAAAATGGCCTTCCATGGGTCTTTACCATCACTTTGTGCTTTCTTGCATAAATTTTTAACAATCTTTACAGCTGATTCAGCTTTGCCATTAGCCTGTGGATGACGTGGTGAGGAAGTAACATGCTCAAAATCCCATTCAGTGGCAAATTTTCTGAATTGTAGGCTTGCAAACTGAGGGCCCTTGTCGGAGATCACTGTATCTGGTTGGCCATGACGTGCAAACTGAGCCTTGCACCTCTTAATTGTAGCTTCAGTGGATAAGTCCGGAAGAAGGTCTATTTCCCAGAAGTCTGAATAATGATCGACTAAAAGCAGGTATTCCTTGCCTGCGTAGTTGAATAAGTCCATACTGATAATCTGCCACGGACGTGTAGGTATCTCATGTGACATCATGGTTTCTTTCTGTTGCAAATGGGCATATTCATTGCAGGTGGGACAATTACTGACAAAGTCTTTGATTTCAGCATGCATGTTGGGCCAGTAAAGAGTATCACGAGCTTGCCTGTAGCATGCTTCACCACCAATATGGCTGGAGTGTATGCGTAATAACATCTCTGCTCTCAGTGACTTCTGCACGATGACCCGTGGACCTTTGTACAAGATACCATTTTGTATGCTGATCTCATCTCTAAAGGACCAGTATTCCCTTACAATTCCAGGTACTGCATCTTTTTCATCTGGCCACCCACTCAAAACAATAGACTTCAAAGCTTGTAAAGTTGCATCACTGTCAGTGTGCTGTATGAGTTGATGTAGTCGTTGATCTGTGACATTAAGATAGTCTGCTTGATTGATATCGGCAAAGAAATTTTGTTCCTGTTCCAGCAGACAAATTGTACGATGCTCATGCTGACCTCCAGGTGCCACATTATCTGACGTAGCTCTGCTCAGGGTATCGCTGATATACATTTCACATCCTGGCTTGTAGACAACATTGAGGTTGTAATGCTGCAATGTAAGCATCATGCTCTGCAAACGCTTGGGAGCACACAAAAGGGGCTTTTTGAATATGGCTATCAAAGGTTTGTGATCAGTTTCAGCTGTAATTGAATCCCGTCCATAAAGATAATGATGAAAACGCTGGCAAGCAAATACAATGCTTAAACATTCCTTCTCAATTTGAGCATAATTTTGCTCAGCTGATGAAAGAGCTCTGGACGCATATGCAACTGGCTGACCTTTCTGCAAAAGGCAACAGCCTAGACCATTTTTACTGGCGTCACTTTGTATGGTAACAGGCTTTGTGACATCATAGTATTTCAACACTGGGCCAGAGGTGACCAAGTGTTTTATATCCTCTACTGCCCGGTCATGCTTGGGAAGCCAGTGCCAAACTGCATCTTTGTCCAGAAGTCGTCTTAGTGGCTCACACACCTCAGATAAGTGTGGCAGGAATTTTGCTAGGTATGTAACAAAGCCAATAAATCTCTGTACCGCTTTGGCATCAGCAGGTTGTGGCATGTCCACAATGGCTTTAATCTTATCCGGGTCAGCTTTTAAGCCTTGTGAAGACAGGATATGTCCATGGAAACGGACTTCTTCCACCTTGAACTGCAATTTCTTCACACTATGCCTCAGCATCACCTGCCTACAACGATCCAGTAGCACTATTAACTTTTCATCATGGTCTTGCTAAGCCTCCTCATCTGTATTGCCGCAGCCAACTATAAGAATGTCATCAGCTATTGGCTCAATTCCGTCAAGACCACCTAATAGTTCATGCTGCTTTCGCTGGTATACCTCCGGTGCTACAGAGACTCCAAATGGTAGTTTGAGCCATCTCTTTCTGCCCCAAGGAGTCCAGAGCGTGGTCATGAAGCTACTCTTTTCATCCAGTTTGCACTGTACAAAGGCATCTCTAGCATCCACAAGTGTGAAGACACGTGCTTTAGGTAGTTTGTGCAAAATATCATCGAGTGTTGGCATTAAGTAGTGTGACCGTTTCAGGGCCATATTCAGAAACTTTGGATCAATGCATATTCTGATCTTCTCAGGCTTTCTGATAACAACCATGTTACTGATCCAATCTGTAGGCTCTGTTACTGAAGTTAGATGTCCTTCAGCTTCATATTTATCTAGTTGAGCTTTAACCAGTGGCTTAATGGCGATAGGCACATTGCGTGGGGCACATTGTACAGGTTGAATGGTAGGATCAAGTTCAAAGCGAACCTCTCCTGGAACAGAGACTATCGGGCCCTCAAACACATCACTGTAGGTGTGAAGAATTTGCTGTTTTGTCAGTGGCCTAGTCAGAGATTTTGCAGGCTGATTATCAACATTATGTAGCTCAGCAGGAATGGTGAACAGCATCAGTCCAAGGCGCTCACATGTTGAACCTGATAATAGCGGTTTCTGATCGGCATCAACAACCTCAAAGTTCAGTTTGTGTATACAATCATGTATGCTGCATTCGGTTTGGAATAGCCCCAATGATTCCATTAGTTCCCCTGAATACAACTTTAGTTTGGTGCTACTAGGCTGAAGGGGTGCTCTGGGTGCCAGTTTCATTTTGTCCTTTATACTCATGACATCACACGTTGCACCCGAGTCCAGCTGGCAGGGTTGGATTATATTGTTTAATCTGAGGTTTACAAACCATTTTTTGCCCTTTGTGTTTACAGCACCAATGCATTCTGAGGAGTAAACCATATCAGTGCTAAGCAGGTGTGCATTCTCCGGATCTGACATTTGCTCAATTGTGTGCAGCTTCCTTGCTTCCATTTTACTGGAGAGACACACTCTTGCAAAGTGATTTGATTTACCACATGCAGTACAGATTTTCCCATATGCAGGACACTTTTCTTTCTCTCGTACATGCACATTGCCGCAATACTTGCATGATGCAGGCTTCCTCCCAGGTGAGTTGTGTAGGTGACCCTTGTGCTGAAACTTATGCTGGTGGTTTTTGAAGTTTTGCTGTTGTTTAGAGGCTGCATTGATATCGTCAATCAGTTTATCCTGCTCCATAGCTTTCATATGTTTGTCAGTAAGTTCATCAGTGCGACATATCTCAATTGCTGTTTGTAGATCTAAATCATGTTTCCTCAATAGGTGGCGGTGTGTGCTTTCACTGGTGATACCCAAAACGATTTTATCACGAATAAGTTCATCTCTCAGAGAGCCATACTCACAGCTTGCAGCTTTTGCTCTTAGCCGTGTGACAAACCTGTCTATTGATTCACAGTCTTCTTGCTTACAGCAGCCAAATATATATCTTTCATAGATTACGTTTTTAGAAGGTCTGAAGAAAGCTTCTAATGCATCCAGAATGGTTTTGGTGTCACTCTTTTGCTCCTCTGTGAGGTTCAGATTATGCTTGTAAACATGGAGGCATTCACTGCCCACTATCCTTCTCAGCGTGGCTGCTTGCACTGCTGCAGACTTCTCATTTAACCCTGTGGCTAGGGAATAGTCCTGAAACTCAGCCCTGAAATTATCCCAGTTACTGCCAACATCTCCACTCACCCTCATTGCCTCAGGCAGTGGAATGCTGTTAGCTGCCATGATGCTGTTTTCCTTGCTGCAAACACTCAGCATCCAGGACAGGACTGCAATTGTCAGGAGGCACAATCAGTTCCAAGAACACTCACATGAAGGCTGGCAGGCTCTCAGCATCAAATGTGTAGAAAGAGCATGGATCCAAATCTTCTGACACCATGTTTGTCGTGATATATGTAGAGAGACAGCACAAACCATTACTGTACATAAGCCACGTTTACTGAGAGAACCAGCAGGAAACAGGAAACACAACACAGGAAGAAGTACAACAGAGATGCACCATAGAGTTGCATTTAAAGAAACATGTCATCCATAACAACTGCTGAGCCGCCTGTAACCCTTCCATAGACACTGCTGAGCCACCTGTAACCCTTCCATAGACACTGCTGAGCCACCTGTAACCCTTCCATAGACACTGCTGAGCCGCCTGTAACCCTTCCATAGACACTGCTGAGCCGCCTGTAACCCTTTCATAGACACTGCTGAGCCACCTGTAACCCTTCCATAGACACTGCTGAGCCGCCTGTAACCCTTCCATAGACACTGCTGAGCCGCTTGTAACCCTTCCATAGACACTGCTGAGCCGCCTGTAACCCTTCCATAGACACTGCTGAGCCGCCTGTAACCCTTTCATAGACACTGCTGAGCCGTCTGTAACCCTTCCATAGACACTGCTGAGCCGCTTGTAACCCTTCCATAGACACTGCTGAGCCGCTTGTAACCCTTCCATAGACACTGCTGAGCCGCCTGTAACCCTTCTATAGACACTGCTGAGCCACCTGTAACCCTTCCATACAGGCCCGTCGCTACAGGACAGGCAAAACAAGCAATTGCTTGGGGCCCCAGGAGGCCTGGGGCCCCCAACTTCTCCTTCCCAGGCTGTAGCCCCGAGTTTCTTATCGGGTGCTGTGGCTGTGGGTAAATATAGAAGAGAGATAATCGCTCGCTATTCTCTAATTGCGGGGAGGCTTCCGTCTTTAATTCACACCCCTCCTCTCTCATTGGCTCCAGAGAAGCTGAATTTGTGGCGCCAAATCTGAGTCCTGAGCAGGAGAGGAGCTAGCTGGAGGAAGGATGGGAAATGTCAGCGCTGACAACTAGCACACATTGAGCTGGGCGAGGGAGGAGGAGAATGTCGACCCAGGAGCCTGGACATTGTCACTGCTCATGCAAGACACCCCTTGGGTCAATGGACAAGTAAGGAGCAGGTAGCGAGCATGCAGAGGACTGTCCAGAAAGGAGAAACTCGATCTCTTCTATGCTTGTGTGTGTCAGGCAGCACCTGAGTCTCCCTCCCCCTCCTCTCTCCCGGGGGGGGGGGGAGGACAGAGCAAGCAGGACAACACAGTAGCGATCATTGCTACCCATAAAGTAGTCACCGGAGCTCCCCCAAGGCAAGATAACAGGACGGATGGCAGACTGCATTCTTCTCCTGTGAGTCACAATTGTTCTGCCTTCCACACTGTATAGATCTGTGCTTTAAACCTGTCCTGTACCTCAGCAGGACAGGTATGGTGAAAGTAAAATTGTTGAATATGTTAGAAATATAATGGGACTTAATTTCTGGTACTACATACATAGATGCATTTTTACAAAATAATTATTTTTAATATATGTGTATGTAGCGGCCTCACCCTCTCTCCATCTTTATCGGTTACACACCAACTCATGTCTAGGGGTTCCTGGGTTGTGAGAGTGAGATGCGCCACGGCCCATGTCCTCCCCATTGTAGTAGGGAGGTGAAGGCCACTTCCTGATGTTTCCTCGGGCCGGTGTGTTCTGTGAATGCACTGAGTCTGTAATTGCAAGCTCACCAGCCTCCCCTTTGCTTCCAGTAACTGGAGTTCACACACCGGAGAAAGGTCCAACACTTGTTTATTTGACACTCCAATAAGCAAAGCACAATAAACAGTTCTTTTGCAGCAAACTGGTTGGGACCTATAACCTTGCCAACGGTGGGATGAGCAGATCAAGGCACTTCCTAACGTTTCAGTTCTATGCCACTGTACTATGATCAGCGGCGCCTAAGCCAATCCGGCTGTTGCAGAACAGGAAAGATGGGGTCTCTTCCAGCAACCCCTATGAACAGCAATGGAGCCCTCTTCGATACGCTGTGGCCCCTATCAGGGGGATGTGTCCTCCCAAGAGAGTTCCCAGAGGCCCACTGTCACCGGGTTGGTGCTGCTCCGGGTCTCCAGTGGGTAACCTCCCCGGCCTCCTCACCTCAGGTACGAGTCCCTCCGCTCAGGGACCCTCGGACAGTCCACCCTAGCGGGACCCAGTCGAAGGTACTGGGCCCCAGGCCTCCTCGATAGTACCTCACCCCAGGCTAAAGGTGCCTGGGATGGACGCCAACATGACTCCGGACCAGGCCATGGGCACCTGGACCAGACTCCTGGATCTCCCGCACCCAGGCCTAAGGGCCCTGGGTGCGGACCGCAACCCTCCTCCTCCGAGGACCTCCTTCTCCGCAAGACGACGACGACGACCTCGTGGTAAGGGCGTCTCCCCCTTTTATCTCCTCCCATCAACGGCCCGGCGGGTTCCCCGCCCCAGCCATACCATCTCCGGGAAGGGACAAAACAGGGAGCACTGCGAAGATGATTCTACCTGAAGCCTGTGGGTACCCCGCCACCCACAGGCAAAGGAGAATATTACATCCTCCAATCCTCCACGAAACAAAAAGGGGTCTGAATCCTAACACAATTATACACCTGGGTCACACTATTGCCCAGGTGTATCCCATCAATTTGAGGACCCCGCTACACACTCCCCCCTGTAATTGGACGCTGGTCCCCAGCGTCAGGTGCACACCCATGCCTCCCATAAAGTGGTGACATGGAGTGAAACCCCTGAGGCAGTTCCTCTAAATTTCCCAAGTGCCAAGACCTGCTCAGGGAATGGGGAACATATAAAACAACTTATGTCATAAAACACTTTAAACATCTGCATAGTCACAACCCCTCTCCCACACTGTCTAAGAGCCACCCACTCTCAATGGTCTTGATTGACGATTCTCCTGCAGGGGAAAGAAAAAAACAACATCCTAACATAATTTTGTGTCATTTGGGATGAGTGGGCCCGTCAGCCGAGAGACCCACTCACTCCAACAAGCAAGGTGATGTGTGTGTGAAACATTTTCAAACATTTGTTGCGCAACACTGCCACCTGGTGACAACGCCGCGGACATGACACTCAACGAATCTTCGTTCTTCCAGCTTTTTCCTACTCTGCCACTATTCCCAAATGTCCTTGCCTTTGGCACATGAAGAAAAGGGGAAACACGAAAACACAACAGTCCCCAAGTCTCCAACGAGAAAAAGAAAAGCCCAAACAAAAAACAAAAACAGGGCACAGTCCTGGGTGTCTGGGAATGGCTCTTCCAGAAAGTTCAAGTGCACAAAGGAAATAAACAGGAGTTCTTTTCTCCTATAAGTAAAACTTTGGATCCGGCAGGTACAGGGGTTTCAGGTGTTTGTCAAATGCCTCTATCGAATACTCGACATCTTCTCCTTCTCTTCTGCAAATGACTATCTTGTCAGCATGGATATGGCGCCCCAATTTCCATTCAGCTTTGCAGTCCTCAAACCTCTTAAACACTGCCGGCACACATTCCAGGTACCTGCGAGCATGGGGCACCTTCAACTTGTCCCACACAAACTCGTCATACCATCTTGCTCTCCAGACTTCCACCTCAAACAGCAAGTCCCGGGGCAGATACGGGTACTCCCACCCATATTCCCGAGCTACTTTGTGGCAAAACAGTCTCTGCAAGCGGGCCAAAGGTGGCATAGTGGCTTTCTCTCCAGTTCCAGGCAGCACAATAGCTTCCGGATGCCGAGGTGCCTTTACCAGCTCCCTGAAACTGACTTTCGGCGCTCTCAGAGAAGCGCGGGGTGTCCCCACAACCAAAGTAGGTGAGGTAACAGTAGATGAGGACACAGGTGGAGGGGTAGGTTCCCTCGTAAGCTGCGGGTCTTCCACCCGAGGCGTGCTGTCTCCTGTGTACATAGGTGAATCCCGTACCGCACGGGAAGCAAGAAGTGGCACTCTATCCCAGCCCTTGCGGCTGAACAGTTCGTCTATCTCGCCATCATCTCCGCAATCAGACAGCGACTCTAGGTCGGAGGTGTCATACATCTCCGCAGGCAGATATCTTCCGGTGGACACAGAATCAACCTCCCTGGGGGGCTCCACCTCCAATGGGCCCCCGACACCTCCAACCACCACCACAGTCCCAGCCCCTGGCTCACCTGACCCTTGTAGAGGACTGGGAAGTCCGGGACTTCCTTCTCGACTGGCGCCATCCAGGCCAGGCAAGCAGCGGGGTGAAGCTCGACCACGTCCATAGGATGCCTGTACTAGGCCAACTTTCCTCTTCGGTGGTGGGAGCAGAGAACTTGTGGCGACCGAGGCAGCATCCTCGGATTTTTCTCTGTTGGGCAGTCCATCGCCCTGGTCAGCGCGCACGGGAACCTCGACAAAGGCCTTGATCTCCCCTTCCGGAGTAGCAGTACCCGTGAGGTGGTTGAGGCGAAGGGCCCGGGGCCTTGCTGTGGACGACTCGACCTCAAAAAGGAATTCTCTGCACTCCTCACATCGCCCGAATGGCTTCAGGGTGACCACCAGTCCCGAGCAGCCGGGACAGATCACACCGAGGGCCTCCGTGTCTCTGCAAGTGTACAGAGCCAACCGCCCTCGGGGCCTAAGTCTTATCCCCGTGTCTGTGATGGGGGCAGCAAAGGAAGTCATTCTCGTGGGGTGAGGAACCATAATCCACGGGGCACTTGAGGTCATCCCGACTATCTGCTGCTCCATCATGCACTGACCCCGCGCCGGAGTCTCCACGTGTATCCCCACACTTGGCCAGACTCCTCCCATGAGCTGTACATTTTCGCGGGCTTCCTCTTGACTCCGCCCACGAACGATGTCGCCATGGGGTGCCTCGTGGCGCAGTGCGTTAACAGTCCCCACGTGCAGTACGTCACACGGCTGGACCTCTCCCTTTTTCCGCTCCTCCGCATGGGCCTTTCCCGTGTTAGGGTCATTTCCACAACTCCGAGCAGGGACGCACTTTGGCCAGTAATATGGCCGATCTGCTCGGAACTCCTCTGGGCAGCAAAGTTCAAATGTAGACATTCTCAAGTCCATCTTTAGAACACACTCTATCCCGGACTCACGAGCCCCCACGTGTAGCGGCCTCACCCTCTCTCCATCTTTATCGGTTACACACCAACTCATGTCTAGGGGTTCCTGGGTTGTGAGAGTGAGATGCGCCACGGCCCATGTCCTCCCCATTGTAGTAGGGAGGTGAAGGCCACTTCCTGATGTTTCCTCGGGCCGGTGTGTTCTGTGAATGCACTGAGTCTGTAATTGCAAGCTCACCAGCCTCCCCTTTGCTTCCAGTAACTGGAGTTCACACACCGGAGAAAGGTCCAACACTTGTTTATTTGGCACTCCAATAGCAAAGCACGATAAACAGTTCTTTTTTCAGCTTACTGGTTGGGACCTATAACCTTGCCAACGGTGGGATGAGCAGATCAAGGCACTTCCTAACGTTTCAGTTCTATGTCACTGTACTATGATCAGCGGCGCCTAAGCCAATCCGGCTGTTGCAGAACAGGAAAGATGGGGTCTCTTCCAGCAACCCCTATGAACAGCAATGGAGCCCTCTTCGATACGCTGTGGCCCCTATCAGGGGGATGTGTCCTCCCAAGAGAGTTCCCAGAGGCCCACTGTCACCGGGTTGGTGCTGCTCCGGGTCTCCAGTGGGTAACCTCCCCGGCCTCCTCACCTCAGGTACGAGTCCCTCCGCTCAGGGACCCTCGGACAGTCCACCCTAGCGGGACCCAGTCGAAGGTACTGGGCCCCAGGCCTCCTCGATAGTACCTCACCCCAGGCTAAAGGTGCCTGGGATGGACGCCAACATGACTCCGGACCAGGCCATGGGCACCTGGACCAGACTCCTGGATCTCCCGCACCCAGGCCTAAGGGCCCTGGGTGCGGACCGCAACCCTCCTCCTCCGAGGACCTCCTTCTCCGCAAGACGACGACGACGACCTCGTGGTAAGGGCGTCTCCCCCTTTTATCTCCTCCCATCAACGGCCCGGCGGGTTCCCCGCCCCAGCCATACCATCTCCGGGAAGGGACAAAACAGGGAGCACTGCGAAGATGATTCTACCTGAAGCCTGTGGGTACCCCGCCACCCACAGGCAAAGGAGAATATTACATCCTCCAATCCTCCACGAAACAAAAAGGGGTCTGAATCCTAACACAATTATACACCTGGGTCACACTATTGCCCAGGTGTATCCCATCAATTTGAGGACCCCGCTACATGTATGTAGAATATCTCTAGCACCTCGAAAGTCCCAATATATTTCTAACATATTCGTGAATTTGTGCAAAAACAGCAAAGGATGTGGTGCCATAATACAGCCCATCTCAAGGAAATTAGGATCAAGTCCATTCTTGCAGTGTGTGTGTGTGTGTGTGTGTGTGTGTGGGGGGGGAGCCTCTTTCACCTACCTGTTTTCATGCTCCAGCCAGCTGCACTGCTCTTTTCCTCCACTAAAACCCCAGCCTCATTACATACCATAAAGTAACATTAACCTGTATGTTATGATGAGGGGGCTGGAGTGTTATCTGCACATGCGCCGCCGCCGCTTGGGCTAGCCCGTACATGGTCAGTCATTTTCGAACATGCAGGCGCATGCACAGTGACATAATGGCACCATTTTTAAATGTAAGGCAGCAGTGGCACTTTGTGAGGTCTCAGCAGTGGCGCGTACCTCATCACAGCCCGGTAAGACCCCTCCGCAGCCTCTGGCCCCTGGACCATGTCCGCAGCCTCTGGCCCCTGGACCATGTCCGCAGCCTTTGCAGTGTGTGTGTGTATGTATGTATGTATGTATGTGTGTGTTTTAAGTATGTTGGATTTAGTTATTGTGCACTTTTTTAATGTATATTAATTGATTTTATGGTACAGTGGTGTTTTTTGCAAATGTTCAATTGTTGAAAATGTTAAAATTTTATGCGCAGTATTTGCACCGTAAACCTTTTTTTATTTAAAGTGTGGGTGAACCTAAACTGTATCGCTATGCTGTGGTTCCTGTAGGCTTTGTGGGGGGGGGGGGGGAGGTTGGGGGGCCTCCATGTCCATTTTTTGCTTGGGGCCCCCAAATTCCTTCAAACGGCCCTGCTTCCATAGACACTGCTGAGCCGCCTGTAACCCTTCCATAGACACTGCTGAGCCGCCTATAACCCTTTCATAGACACTGCTGAGCCACCTGTAACCCTTCCATAGACACTGCTGAGACGCCTGTAACCCTTTCATAGACACTGCTGAGCCACTTGTAACCCTTCCATAGACACTGCTGAGACGCCTGTAACCCTTCCATAGACACTGCTGAGCCGCCTGTAACCCTTTCATAGACACTGCTGAGCCGCTTGTAACCCTTCCATAGACACTGCTGAGACGCCTGTAACCCTTTCATAGACACTGCTGAGCAGCCTGTAACCCTTCCATAGACACTGCTGAGCCAATAATCGGCTCTCCTCGCCTCACACTGACAGAGTGTGAGGATAAGAGAGCTGATCAGCGGCATCTACTCACAGGGGACAGCTAGGTATGTAATCAGGGCACTGATCATCAGTGCCCTGATTACAATTAAGTGCCCACCAGTGCTAGCAATGATTGCCCACCACTGCCAGCAATCAGTGCCAACCAGTGCCCATAATTGCCACCAATCTGTGTCCAATTGTGCCAGCAATTAGTGCCCACAAGTGATGCCAGTTAGTGCTGCCCATCAATGCTCATCACTGCTGCCCATCAGTGCCGCCTATCCATGCCACCTATCTGTGCCCATCGGTGCTGTCTATCTGTGCCCACCAGTGCCGCTTATCTGTGCCTAGTCCCCACCAGTGCCACCCGTCAGTGCTGCCTATCAGTGCTCATCAGTGCCACCTATCAGTGCCACCTATCAGTGCTCATCAGTGCCGCCTATCAGTGCCCATAAGTGCGACATATTCGTGCCTCCTCATCAGTGCCACCTAATCAGTGCCCATAAGTGCCACCTCATCAGTGCAGCCTATCAGTGCCCATCAGTGCCGCCTCATCAGCGTCCATCAGTGAAGGAGAAAAATTACTAATTTGCTAAATTTACTAACATAAACAAAGAAACTTAAAAAAATAAATAAAATGTAATCCTTTTAAAAAAAAAAAATTCAAAACCTAGGAGTGATTAAATAACACCAAAAGAAAGCTCTATTTGAGTTAAGAAAATGATAAAACAAATTTACATGGTTACAGTGTAGCATGACCGCGCAATTGTCATTCAGTGTGACAGCACTGAAAGCTGAAAAATGGCCTGGGCAGGAAGGGGGTTTAAGTGCCCAGTATTGAGGTGGTTAATAGCAGTGGGTTTACTATCACCAGATTGTGGGATTATAGATTTGCGCTGCTTGCTTCTTTTTTCTTGCCAATTGACTGGTGATCATAGGCATGCACAGGGGGTGTGCCAGGTGTGCCTGGGCACACCCTTATCACCCCAAGTGCATTAGCATTATCGCTCTGTGTGCAGGCAGGGAGATGGGAAATATCTTCCTCTGACCAGTTCTGCCATTCATGAAGTGCTACCGTATTTCTTTCACTGTACCGGCTCTACCATAAGTGTGTGTGTCTGTATGTGTATGTATATGTAATATATATATATATATATATATATATATATATATATATATATATATATATATATATATGTGTAGCGGGTATGTACTTTCCCGGGTGTAATTTTGAATTTGGCAGAGACATCAGTGATGTGTAATTCCCTGCAGCCCAGAGGGTGGCGCTGTCGCCCTGGGCTGGGGTTGAATCATTACTGTGTGCCGTCCTCCTTTTTGTCCTCCCTCGGCAGCGGTATGGTGGGGCGGGGAACCCGCCGTGCTTGCTGAGAGAGGGTATAAAGGGGGCCGGCCATCTTTGTCACGGGGTTGACGTCCCAGGCACCTTCAGCTTGCGGACGGTGGGTCGTGTTGCTCCTCTGGTTGGCTTAGGCCTAGAGGACAGCGGAGGTCGAGTTCCATCCCAGGCATCTTTAGCCTGGGGTGAGGTACTTGGATGGAGGTCCGGAGCTCAGTGCCCAACACTGAGTTCCGTGAGGGAAGGAGATCCTAGGGGGCCCAGGGATTGGGTACCCGAATCCGGAAGGCGCAATGGACCGGCCGGAGCTCCTCATTTGAAGACCCGGTGCAGCATGTTGCCGGTGACAAGTGAGTCTCTCGTCGGAGACGGCCTGGAAGGAAATCTACCCTCGTGCGGAGACCAGGACACACTTCTAGGAAGGGAAGTGGCAGCTTACATTGTGTCTGGGCCTGTTCGCATCCACACCTCCTTTTCTGTTCTGTTCTATCAAGGGAGTCCAACTGTTTGTGTTCAGACAAGAAGAATAAAGGAGTGTTGAACTTTAATGGTGTGGAGCTCATTTTCTGACAGACATGGTTCGCGGTGACTCTTGGAGGGAGGATCCAGGTGCACAGCACTGACCCGAAGGTAATACTGAACTGTTGCTTATACCGCACTAACATCTGTGGTGGAAGCTAGGCGTAGTGTCCCCGCTCCCTCCCCTCTAAGATACCCCTAGACAAGAGAAAGACGAGACCAAGAGGGGAGTGTGAGGAGCAGCCGCTACATATATATATATATATATATATATATATATATATATATATATATATATAAAATCACACACAATCATGTGTATTTGACCTGCTACACGCACCTATGCTGGTGATTCACTGGTACTCAGGTAAGGGTTGTGGGGATGAGGCCCTTGTCCCCACCAACATCACAGACCCCTAAAGCATCCTCCCCATGTTGAGGGCCTGTGGCCTGGTACAGTTCAGGAGGGAGGGCGTTCTCTGGCCACCCCCTCTTTTCCTGCGGCCTGCCAGGTTGCGTGCTCAGATAAGGGTCTGGTATGTATTTTTGGGGGGACCCCTACGCCATTTCTTTTTCATTTTGGCGCAGGGCAATTTGGGGGGACCCCGACGCAATTTTTTTTTTATTTTGGTTTGGGGTTCCCCTTAATATTCCCCTTTAGAAATGTCCTTTTGCTGCGGGACAGTTCTAAACATGGGAAAAATGTGCCACTTTACAGGCATACTATAGACACCCCCAGGTACGAAATTTAAAGGAATATTTCACTTTTATTGTTTCACTTTAAGCATTATTAAAATCACTGCTCCCGGAAAAAATGACTTTTTTTAAAACTTTTTTTGCATTGATGTCCCCTGGGGCAGGACCCGGGTCCCCAAGCAATTTTTATGACAATAACATGCATATAAGCCTTTAAAATTAGCACTTTTGTTTTTTCAGGTTAGTGTCTCAGACTTTAACGGTGTTCAGCGGCTTTCGAATTTGCCGCTAACACTGCAAATTGTTCGCTATTCGGCAAACAGGCGAACACCCAATGTTTGAGTCGAACTTACATTCGACTCGAACATCAGGCTCATCCCTAGCGTTGAATAGTTTTGTATGTATTCTTTCGTTTCTGAGCATGTGTAGTCTTGCTCTTACAATTTGTTTTCGTATGAAAACCGTACTAATGAAACGAAAATCAGACGTTAAGTTCACATCTGACAAAAATTTTATAGTCTGCACATGCAGCTTTTGTCTAATGAAAAAGTGAAATCGGCTGTCGAAAGCACCGTACTAACGGTAAGATTTGTAGATGATTGGTCGCCGTAACACAATTGACATTTGAAAATCAAAGCGTGTGAATAAGGACCATTTTCCCATTTACCCCTAAATGTAAAGGTTCCCCAAGACCTAAAAGTTATTTCAAGTGTTCTTCATGGGTTTAGAGGCTGAGAAAGGCTGCTCTAGTGGAATAATCCAATAAATAGTTCAAATAACAGACAAAACACAACTATGTAATACAAATATTAAGGCTATGAAGCCTAAACGAATATAATAAATGTTTGCTTTTGTGTTTAATACTGCTTTAAGCCCACATTCACATTAGTGCGTTTTCTTCTAATTTTCTGCACTGCACGATAATGGAAATTACATTATTCTCCATGCTTCTCATTCACATCAATGTAGCGCAACTGCAGCGTATTTTTTTTTAACATATTCAGGTGCTTCATTTGGTGCAGTGCAGAGTGTTTTTTGCCCCATAGAATTCAATGGAAGTGCATGGGAATGCATGTACATGTATTTTAAGTACAATTTGGCAGTTTTGTGTATAAAATCCACCCTCCTACTAAAAAATGCATCGGCATGAAAAATGCATCAAAAACATTTCAAAAATGTGCAAAGTCGCATACAAAAACACACTGAAAAATGCATCAATATGCAGCAGCACTAGTGTGGACCTAAACACCTTCATCTGACTGGTAAAAAAATTATTCATGGTGAGTAAAAGTTCATCATGGAACTAATTACTGGAGGAATTGCTGATGTGACAATGAGCTGAGGTTATGCTAGGTTAGGTTATTTTAAAGACAAATGCTACCCCCGCCCACATGAAAGCTGGTCACATGACATGCAGGGTCTACCTCTTCAGCTCTTCTTAGGCACTAGGTGGTCTTTAACCTTCTGGCACCCACATAACACATATGTGGGGCAGCAAAGAGGTTGGGCTTTAATGCCCAATCGCCACACGTGTGCACTCATGGGCAGCCGAGGTTTCTGCGCTGCACCATTCTCCTCAATATCATACTGTGAGTAGACATGTGCACTTCCGAAAAAAATCGTTTAGTTTTATTTTAGTTTCATTCATTTTCTTTTCTTTTTTTTTTCATTTATCGGATCATTCGTTAAGATCGGTATTCGTTTCTTCGGATGCATTCCTATTCCTTCTGTTCCATTTGTTTTCGGAAAATTCGTAACTCCGGAAGCATTTGTGTTCGTTACATTCACTAACAGTTACTTTAGCCAAATTTGAAAGGAAATTCCAATAAAAATGTAAATCGAACCTATCCCAAATTAGCTGCTATGGCGCAGAGACCTGAATAGAAGAATTACTGACTTCAGCTATTTTACCTATAATTTAAAAGTTTATAATAATAAATAATATTAACAATAGAAACTATAATAATAGTTAGTAACTTATTTATAATAGAAAATACCAAAAACAAAATTATCCAAATGTAATCAATTAGTTAAACTCGTAGTTTGAATAGTTTTTGTTCTTCTGGATTTTTGTTTTTTTCGGATTTTCGTTGTTTCTGTTTTCATTCTTTCGCATTTTAGTTCTTTTGGATTTTCATTCTCTGACAATTCGTTTTCGTATGCATTCGTCAAAAGAGTCTTTCGTTCATTCAGATGCCTCCGAATGAACTAATATGCAGAATTTTGTCCGAAAACAAATTCGTAACTAAACGATGTCTAACCGCGAGTGCTTTCCTGATATCATTGTTGGGGTCCTGTGACTTTCATATTGTTGAGGATCTACAAGCTCCAACATCACAGGACAAGGCATGTTGGGCCTTGTAGTTCCTTTACTACTGGAAGATTGCTGGCTTTCCAACCGGCAGCTCACAGTGATCTCTATTGATGCAGACAATAATCAACCACCTGTTCTATTCAATCGGAGGGCTATTCTCAGGCTGTGGCTTGACTGTAAGGAAGGAATGTGGCTAATAGCGTGCAGATATGCAATGTATAACATAAAGGAAAACCTCAGGCTCTTTGCTGTGGGTGGCTCCCTCTTTGATATGCGTTTTGTGGTTTTCTAACAGTTGTACACTTAAGAAACGTTAATAAATGATATCCATTGTTCATTGATGGATCTCGGTATATAATAAGTGACTAATGAAGTTTATCATGAGTGCTGATTGTGCAGTAAATAACAGTCAGGCGAGACACACATCACATTCACACCCAGTACAGCCCTCGTAATTAGGGTGTCATATTGGAGCATGCCAGTCTATTAGGAGACAAAGAAATAATGGAGCGTTAACCCGTTCATGACAAAAACACAGACTGCATTTCAATTTTGTTATGGATTGATCTTCTTTATAGATTAACTAGAAAGTAGGGGGAGGAACCAAAGGTTTTGCCTGATGAGTCATCCAGCCTCCCTGAGTCCCTCACTCTGACCCAGATTCAACACAGGCTTGGCTGCCAGCAAAGCCAAACAATTTGCCTACACTACAAAAAAGCCTATGCACTGTACACTAAAGGGTGCAACATACATTGAGTTGGCCCACCCTTTGCAGCTATAACAGCTTCAACTCTTTGTGGAAGACTGTCCACAAGGTTTAGGAGTGTGTCTATGGGAATGTTCGACCATTTTTCCAGAAGCGCATTTGTGAGGTCAGGCACTGAGGTTGAATGAGAATACCTGGCTCACAGTCTTCACTCTAATTCATCCAAAAGCTGTTCTATCGGGTTGAAGTCAGGACTCTGTGCAGGCCAGTCAAGTTCCTTCACCCCAAACAAGCTCATCCATGTCTTTATGGACCTTGCTTTGTGCACTGGTTTAAATCATTTGGTGGAGGGGGGATTATGGTGTGGGGTTGTTTTTCAGGGGTTGGGCTTGACCCCTTAGTTCCAGTAAGGGGAACACTAAAGGCGTTAGCATACCAAAACATTTTGGACAACTTCATGCTCCCAACTTTGTGGGAACAGTTTGGGGATGGTCCCTTCCTATTCCATCATGACTACGCACCAGTGAAAAAAAGAATTGTTGCTCTACATAAAGATGGCCTAGGCTATAAGAAGATTGCCAAGACCCTGAAACTGAGCTGCATTATCCAGTGGTGTATATAGGGTATGGCAGCCATGGCAAGTGCCATGGGCACCATTGGAGGGCAAAAAAGCCGCCCCACGCACGAAAAAACTCCACCCGTCCTCCCGCGGCCGCCTCCCGGACTAATATATCCCTTTGGCGCCGTGGCCGGCCTGCTTATCTTCTGTAGTCGCATTCGCAGTCTGGTTATTTCCTGTAGTCGCATTCGCAGTCCCTGGTCATCTCCTTTAGTCGCATTCGCAGTCTGGTAATCTCCTGTAGTCACATTCACAGTCTTGTCATCTCCTGTAGTCGCATTCGCAGTCTCTGGTTATTTCCTGTAGTCACAGTCCCTAGTTATTTCCTGTAGTTGCATTCGCAGTCTCTGGTTATTTTTTGTAGTCGCATCTGTGGTCTGGTCATCTCCTGTAGTCACATCCGCAGTTTCTGGTTATTTCGTGTAGTCGCATTCGCAGTCTCTGGTTATTTCCTGTAGTCACATCAGTCTAATTAAAAGTAGTACCTGCTGTTGCACAAATACATTTATTACACTTTATTTATGATTTCTATGAATATACAGATTTATTGAATCCATATTGAGCACTATATTTGATTGGCTGCTTGCTTCTGCTTGGGCCTGGCACACACGCACAATCGCACATGATGATGACTTAAAAGTTTTAAGTCATCATCATGTGCGATTGTGTGTGTGTGCCAGGCCCAAGCAGAAGCAAGCAGCCAATCAAATATAGTGCTAAATATGGATTCAATAAAGAGATTTGTGCAACAAGCTCATTAAACAGTCCACATTCAGTGAAAGTTCATGTACTGCAAACTTTGCAGTACATGAACTTTCACTGAATGTAGAATGTTTAATGAGCAGGAGTGGACTGACCCATCGGGCACTCGGGCTCTTTATGTAGTGGCAATCCATAATTTGTTAATTGAAAGATTAAAGAGCTTGACTTATAGTTTTGTTAGCTGTTTTTTTTTGCTTTGACAGGGGCGCAGTTTTAGTGCTTGCCATAGGCGCCATTTTCACCAGATACGCCTCTGGCAGCATGGTGGCCAAGACCATACAACAGTTTAACAGGACAAGTTCCACTCAGAACAGGCCTCGCCATGGTCAACCGAAGAAGTTGAGTGCAAGTCCTCAGCGTCATATCCAGAGGTTGTCTTTGGGAAAAATACGTATTAGTGAAGTAAAATGATAAATGATTTTTAATTTTTTTTACAAATAAATATCTGAAAAGTGTGGCATGCATTTGTATTCAGCCCCCTTTCCTCTGATACCCCTAACTAAAATCTAGTGTAACTAATTGCTTTCAGAAGTCACCTAATTAGTAAATAGAGTCCACCTGTGTGTAATTTAATCTCAGTATAAATACAGTTGTTCTGTGAAGCCCTCAGAGGTTTGTTAGAGAACCTTGGTGAACACACAGCATCGTGAAGGCCAAGGAACACACCAGACAGGTCAGGGATAAAGTTGTGAAGAAGTTTAAAGCAGGGGTAGGTTATAAAAAAAAACAAAAAAAAAAAACAAGGTTTGAACATCTCACGGAGCTCTGTTCAATCCATCATCCGAAAATGGAAAGAGTATGCCACAACTGCAAACCTACCAAGACATGGCCGTCCACCTAAACTGAAAGGCCATGTAAGGAGAGCAATAATCAGAGAAGCAGCCAAGAGGCCCATGGTAACTCTGGAGGAGCTGCAGAGATGCACAGCTCAGGTGGAGGATCTGTCCACAGGACAACTATTAGTCGCTCACTCCACAAATCTGGCCTTTATGGAAGAGTTGAAAGAAGAAAGCCATTGTTGAAAGAAAGCCATAAGAAGTCTCATTTGAAGTTTGCGAGAAGCCATGTGGGGGACACAGCAAACGTGGAAAAATATGTTTTGGTCAGATAAGACCAAAAGTGAATTTTTTTGCCTAAAAGCAAAACGCTATGTGTGGCAGAAAACTAACACTGCACATCACCCTGAACACACCTTTTCTTCAGCAGGGACAGGGAAGCTGGTCAGAGTTGACGGGAAGATGGATGGAGCCAAATACAGGGCAATCTTAGAAGAAAATCTGTTAGAGTCTTCAAAATACTCAAAACTTGGGAGAAGGTTCACCTTCAGCAGAACAACGACCCTAAACATACAGCCAGAGCTACAATGGAATGGTTTAGATCAGTGGTTCTCAACTCCTGTCCTCAGGACCCACTAACAGGCCAGGTGTGCAGAATAACTGAAATACATCACAGGTGATATCATTTGCTGCTCGGTGATTGCAGTATTCTAGTCTTCATCTCCCCAAGGTAATACTTAAAATCTGGTCTGTTAGTGGGTCCTGAGGACATGAATTGAGAACCAGTGGTTTAGATCAAAGCATATTCATGTATTAAGCCTCGTACACACGAATGAGTTTCTCGGCAAAAACCAGCAAGAAACTTGCTGGCAGAGATTTCTTGCCGAGAAATTTGTTCGTGTGTATGGTTTCTCGTCAAGAAAAGCGACAAGAATCTCGACGAGAAAATAGAGAACCTGCTTTCTATTTTCTCGTCGAGATTCTCGTCAGCCTGTTTCTCGACGAGAAAATTGTGTGTGTGTACACTTACTTTTTCGCCGGGAAGCCCGCGCATGCTCGAAATGACTTTGACGCATGCGCGGTAGCTTCCTAGGCATAGGTAGGGTGAACAAAGATGGCGGCGGCGGCATCGAATGTGACGAGCGCATGCTCGTCGTATTCGATGACATCACCGCGTTCGCTCCATTCAAAGAACCGCGGGTTCTTTGAAAGGAGCGTGTGTACACTCGGCCGGGACAAGTTTCTTGTCCAAGAATCTCGTCGAAAAAAACGACATGTTTTTTTTCGACGAGAATCTCGGCCATGTGTACGAGGCATTAGAATGGCCCAGTCAAAGTCCAGACCTAAATCACATTGAGAATCTGTGGAAAGACTTAAAAATTGCTGTTCACAGACGCTCTCCATCCAATCTGACAGAGCTTGATCTATTTTGCAAATAAGAATGGGCAAAAATGTCACTCTCTAGATGTGCAAAACTGGCAGAGACATCCCCAAAAAGACTTGCAGCTGCAATTGCACCAAAAGGTGGTTCTACAAAGTATTGACTCAGGGGGACTGAATACAAATGCACGCCACACTTTTCAAATATTTATTTGCAAAACATTTTAAAACCATTTTCAATTTTTATTTCACTTCACAATTATGTGCCATTTTGTGTTGGTCTATCACATAAAATCCCAATAAAATACATTTACGTTTATGGTTGTAGCGTGACAAAATGTGGAAAATCTCAAGGGGTATGAATACTTTTTCAAGGCACTGTGTTTATATATATATATATATATATATATATATATATATATATATATATATATATATACTTTAATACAAAATGTATAAAATGTAATGTTTTAAGACATATTTTCAGAACCCCCCCATATCGCCTGAAGAAGCTGACTTGTTCTGCGGAACAGGTAGATATCCCATTGTTGAAGATTTGAACAGTAAACTTTATATTTGGATCAATTAAATAAGAGTTTTAACTGTTGTCGATGAGGTGTTGTCAGGAGGTCCTCTGCAAAGATGTGGCTGGCATTTTTTAATAGTAGAGTTTTATGGTAAATTATTAATAAATACTAAGTTTTATTTATGCAAGAATACCTTTTGGATACTATTTGTTTCTAATTATACTATACTGTACATTTATTCATATTAAACAAAACCAAAGAAAATTCCCAGCTCAACTTACCAACCATCCTGCAACAAACCAAATTATCCTGTCTAACAGTTTAGCCCCGTACACACGATCGGTTTGACTGATGAAAACCGTCCGATGGATGGTTTTCATCAGACCAACCGATCGTGTATGGTACCCATCGGTCTTTTTTCCATCGGTTTTAAAAAATAGAACTTGTTTTAAAATTTTCCGATGGATAAAAAACCGATCGAAAACTCCAATCGTCTATGGGCAAGTCCATCGGATAAAAAACCCACGCATGCTCAGAATCAAGCAAAACAAAAGATCAAGTCTTCTGGACAGCAGCACTCCAATAAAAAGCCTTTATTATGTAAAATCTTCAACATCTTCATCATGCTCAGAATCAAGTCGACGCATGCTCAGAAGCATTGAACTTAATTTTCTCGGCTCATCTGAGTGTTTTATGTCACCGCGCTTGGAACGGTCGGTTTTTTGACTGATGGTGTGTGGGCAAGACTGATGGAAAACAGTTTCATCGGATATCCGATGGACAAATCCATCGGATGAAAATCCATAGGTTAACCGATCGTGTGTACGGGGCTTTTGTGTTAAAAACAGGGAACAGGATAATTTGGTTGGTTGCAGACTGGTTTGTAAGTCCCCATATTTTTTGAATATGTTCAGGTGTTTTTAAATAGGCTTGCAGTATTTAAATGTCATTTTTGTATGTGTGCGCTGTAATCTATTTTGTACTGTTTGTTGGTCTTAGGCTGCATTCACACCTGAGCGTTTTGTAGCCTGAAGCCTGAAGCTACAAAACGCTAGAGGGGAAAAAACACATTATTCTCTATGGAGATGGTTCACATCTCCACTCAAAAACGCCTGAAGCCGAACGCCTGAAGCTCAAACAAGTTCCGGACCCTTTTCTGTCGCACGAATCGGGCAGATTTGGGCGTTTGTATCCCCATAGAAACAAATGGAAACGCTCGATTCAAGCGTCTAGCGCGACAACGAGCGTTTCTACGGGCGTTTTGTCGCTGTATCTGCTCAAGTGAAATAAATTTTACATAAGGAAATTACATAAAACATAAAACAGGAAGTGCACAGATCACCATTTTTTTATGGACATGGAGACCAGCATGGAGAGCGAGATAGATGAGACAGTATGTCTTCTGGATCAGGAGGCCTTTATTCGAATGGTAAAGGAGCACCCCTGTCTCTATGATACAAGAGATCCATTCTACAAGCTGAGAGCGAGCAAGAGGAGGGCATGGAACCAGATTGCCATCAATGTTTTCCCAAACCGGGCAGACCTAACTGGCCGTGTAAAGGATAATAAAGGTAAGATAAACCCCTGCTAACATAACCGACCATATCGTGATATTAGGATGATTGTTATTTAGTACAACCAGAAAAACAGTACTAGCTTAAATTCATATACATTGCTTCCAAAACCATACATATGAGAAAACAGACAATAGATGTGCACTTGAAGTTCACTATGGTCACATATGTGTACACACAAATAGGATATGTGTAGGAATGTGGCCAGGATGAACTGGAATTGCTCATCTATTGCCTCCTACTGTATAAAAGTATAAAAAAAGCACCTAATGCTCAAACTGGGGCAGTGCGGTCGTCGGCAGTAAAGCGGCGCTACAGTGTGGTCGTCGGCGGTAAAGCGGCGCTATTTTTTTATATTTATATTTTTTTTAGCGCCGCTTTACCGTAGGAATGGCGGCGCTATTCGGCCGCTAGACGGGTGGTTTGAACCCCCGATAGCGGCTGAAAAAGGGTTAAAACCGCCGGCAAAGCGTCGCTGCAGCTGCGCTTTGCTGGCGGTATAGCTGCTCTGCCCCATTGATTTAAATTGGTAGGAGCGGTTTAGGAGTGGTGAATACACTGCTCCTTCACCGCTCCAAAGATGCTGCTAGCAGGATTTTTTTTTTTACCGTCCTGCTAGCACACCACTTTCTTCAGGCGTGAAATAGTGTGAAAGGGGCCTATGCATAGGAGTATGAGTATAGTATTGTCAGCATGTCACAAATACATAATGGCACACTCTGACCCCTAGTGGATATTGTATGGATACTGCATACAAAGATAAATATATATTTAAAATAAAACCTGGGACTTATTATCAATACATCAAGCAATTTTATTATTTATTCTTTACAGCATAGTATATGGTTTAATGAACAAAGAACTAAAGATTTACATTTATTCAATTGCCTCAAGCTGCCATGGGACCTGTCTTGCTAGAGACATAAAGTAGGAGGCAAATTGATCCCTGACATGTGTTCCTTGTCTGCTTCCACCAACACCGGTCCAATGAGCTCTTTCCATGTTCTCATGTACTGGGTCCTCAAACTCAAATCCATCCCGCTGCCTTACAAAATTATGCAAGGCACATGCAGCTTTAACAGCACAGACCGCATTTTGCATGTTCAGAACAATAGGAGTGTGCAGTACCCGCCATTTGTTTGCCAATATGCCAAAGGCACATTCAACAACGCGACGTGCTCGTGTAAGCCGATAATTAAACAAACTGCTCTGTTCAGTTAGATTGTGCCCCGAGTAAGGCTGTAGAAGATGCTCACTCAGAGCAAAGGCCTCATCTCCCACAAAAACACTGGGTAGGGGAGGGCCATTTGTGCCCGGGAGTGGACTGTTTGCTGGAAGGTCCAGAGAATTGGTAGGTAGCACGTGTCCAAATGAAGAATTGGCAAAAATAGCAGAGTCAGCGCTGCTGTCATATGAACCAATATCTATGTAACGGAAGCAATAATTAGCATCAGCCACTGCCATTAAAACAAAAGAAAAATATTTCTTGTAGTTGAAATACTGGCTTCCGCTACCCATGGGCTTTATGATCCGAATATGTTTCCCATCAATCGCTCCAACGCAATTGGGGAAGTTGCAGCATTGCCTGAAAACTTCTGAGATCTGTGACCAATCTTCTGTTGTAGGTTTTTTAAAAACAATATCTTTCAACACATCCCAAATAGCAGAGCACATGTCACGGACTATGTATCTCGCTGTTGATTTTACAACCCGAAAGCCATAGTGTAGACTTGATATTGATTGTCCGGTTGCTAGGTACCTACAAATAAATAAATATATATATTTAAATTTGTTTTTTAACAGTGAAAATTTTAAAAATGAAGTGGAAGAGCATTCGTGATGCCTACACTCGACATCTTAGACTTGTGAGAGAATTTCGGAGTGGATCTGCGGCATGTGCTCCGAGGGATTATCTCCATGCAAAAGAACTGGAGTTCCTTCGGCCATTGCTGGCTTTGGGGCGGTAAGCTATCATCTGTACTAATGTCATTAAAAAAAATGTAAAGAGAAAGTTATAATAATTAATTTCTATTTTCAGTACTGAAAACAGCTGGGAGGACAGTGCTACAAATAATGAGTTGGACACAGATGGTAGTCAGCAAACAAGCCAAGCATCATGTGCAAGCCAAGCATCAGGGGATCAACCAGGCCAAGATCTCGAGAGCCAATTGTCGACTCCAGCACGGTCCACATCAGTGACACCTGTGGGAGATGAGGATAGAACACACCCCATGTCTGCTCGTGTACCAGCTAGAACAACAAGAAGAAAGGCTCCTGAAACGGATTTTAACTGCATGCTGGATATTATGGCCAGTATGTCGGACAGAATGAACAATAGGTCTCATGTTCAGGTTTCTGCCAGATGCCTGGAAGGTCTGATGGAGAAGGTACCATCAGAACTCCAGGCAGACATGTTGGCAGGTACCATCCGCTATATAGCGACATTCATTCCACCAACCTCCACATATAGGTCCTCAGAACCTCCGCCAACTTATGGTCCCTATGCAAATCCCCCCCCGCCCCATCTGCCAGCACCACATTCTTTAACCCTTCCTCGCCACCTTTCTCTGCCAACACCACGTTCTCATTACCCTCCTCTGCCCACACCACCACCTTCCAATTTCTTTCCTCTGCCAACACCACCACCTCCACCACCTTCTAATTGGCAGCATACTGAGAATGCCTCTACCTTCAGCTGGTCACAATATGGCCATGCAATGCACGTGGTGAATACACCTAATGAGGGAGTCAACTCCTCCCAAACCTTTCAAAACCTCTAAATTTATTGTTTGTTTTATGAGCTACGTTAGCTCTATTTTTTTGGTATGGTTGAGCTGTATATGTTCAAAACAAAAAAAAGAAAAGAAAAAACGTGATATTTCAATAATATTTTATATTTAAAAAAAATAAAGTTTTTGTTTGCCTTTAAAAATGTGTTATTGGTGTTTATTTTATGCATATACCGCCATATTCATATTGGGTTCGTCATGAATTTCAAAATTAAAAAAGAAAAAATTACCTCAGTGTGATGATTAGTCGTTCCACAGGGGGTATACTGTTACGAAAATATCTGTCCATTTGTTGCAACCTAGTATTGAGTAAAGCCAGTAACTCATCAAAGCTGTGAGCAAAAATAACATATATAGGGTTTATTTGTGGACATAAGACAGGAACAATGTCAAACATCATGAATCCAAATAAGTTGACTAACCTTTTCATGGATATCCTAGTGTAGTCCAAAAATGTATCATCATGATCACGTAGGTCACTGTACATGACTAGGGATGAGCTCGGTGTTCGCGTCGAACATAGGTTCGACTCGAACATAGGTTCGACTCGAACATCGGCTGTTCGCGCGTTCGGCGAACAACGAACGATTTGGGCCGTTCGCGCCAAATTCGAGTGACGCGAATGGCCCACAATACACTGCGCCATCGCAGTGTAATCCCGGCGCTGTGATTGGCCAAGCATGCACTGTGACCCTGCATGCTTGGCCAATCACAGAACCGGCAGCGAGGAGAGCAATGATTGGCCACAGGCAGGATGCCTGTGGCCAATTATAGCTGAGGGGGTTTAGTACACGCCCCACACTATAAAAGGCCGCCAGCGCGGCGGCCTTGTGTAGTGTGTTCCGGAGCAGGGAAAGTGAAGGATAGGCAGGGACAGTGTCAAATCTTGTCAAATCTATTCTTTGCTAAACCTTGTGTGTAGGGACAGAGAAGGATAGGCAGGGAGAGTGTCAGTGTCATATTCTTTGCTAAACCTTGTGTGTAGGGAGAGAGAAGGATAGGCAGGGAGAGTGTCAGTGTCATATACTTTGATAAACCTTGTGTGCAGGGAGAGAGAAGGATAGGCAGGGGACAGTGTCAGTGTCATATTCTTTGCTAAACCTTGTGTGCAGGGAGAGAGAAGGATAGGCAGGGAGAGTGTCAGTGTCATATACTTTGATAAACCTTGTGTGCAGGGAGAGAGAAGGATAGGCAGGGGACAGTGTCAGTGTCATTGTTGCTAAGCCTCCTGCACATTATACACCTGAAGTTAGCCCGTATTGCTGCTTTTTCCTGGTGTGTTACACCAACAGGATTTTGCGGCACTTACAGCGGGCGGAGTGTACCTCCTGACCATATTACACCTTAACTTAGCCTGTATTACTGCTTTTTCCTGGTGTGTTACACCAACAGGATTTTGCGGCACTTACAGCGGGCGGAGTGTACCTTCTGACCATATTACACCTTAACTTAGCCTGTATTGCTGCTTTTTCCTGGTGTGTTACACCAACAGGATTTTGCGGCACTTACAGCGGGCGGAGTGTGCCTCCTGACCATATTACACCTTAACTTAGCCTGTATTGCTGCTTTTTCCTGGTGTGTTACACCAACAGGATTTTGCGGCACTTACAGCGGGCGGAGTGTACCTCCTGACCATATTACACCTTAACTTAGCCTGTATTGCTGCTTTTTCCTGGTGTGTTACACCAACAGGATTTTGCGGCACTTACAGCGGGCGGAGTGTGCCTCCTGACCATATTACACCTTAACTTAGCCTGTATTGCTGCTTTTTCCTGGTGTGTTACACCAACAGGATTTTGCGGCACTTACAGCGGGCGGAGTGTGCCTCCTGACCATATTACACCTTAACTTAGCCTGTATTGCTGCTTTTTCCTGGTGTGTTACACCAACAGGATTTTGCGGCACTTACAGCGGGCGGAGTGTGCCTCCTGACCATATTACACCTTAACTTAGCCTGTATTGCTGCTTTTTCCTGGTGTGTTACACCAACAGGATTTTGCGGCACTTACAGCGGGCGGAGTGTGCCTCCTGACCATATTACACCTTAACTTAGCCTGTATTGCTGCTTTTCCCATTTCCCTGCAGGCCATTAGAATGTCTGGAAGGCAAACAAGGAGAGGCAGACAGTCAGGAGCCAAAAAAAGAGGGCAAGCAGGCTCTGTGTCTAGAGACAACAGTGCTGGTCGTGAACGCGGTGCATCGCCATCAGCATGTGGCCATGGGACACGCTTGTCCTTCTTTTCGGCTGCTGGACGTGTTGAGCCGCATCATGCCGAAGACTTGGTAGAGTGGATGACCAAGCCCTCCTCATCCTCCTCATCCTCTCTCACCCAGGCTCAGGGTACTGGCAAAGCAGCTGCCAAAGCGTCCTCTTCCCTGGTATCAATGTCATCATCAGTCACTCCTTCCCTAGACCAACCATGTCCTCCTGAGGAGTCCCCCGAACTGTTTGAGCACAGTGTTGGGTACATGCTCCAGGAGGATGCCCAGCGTTTCGAAGGGTCTGATGATGATACCCAGCTAGAGGAGGGAAGTAGCGTGAGAGCAGAGAGAGGGGATGCTCAAGAAGGACACCAATCTGGCAGTCATGTTCCAGCAGCTGCAGCATACTGCCAGATTGGCTCCAGTGATGAGGAGGGAGGGGATGATGAGGTCACTGACGCCACGTGGGTGCCTAATAGGAGAGAGGAGGAGGAGGCACATCTCCAACGAGGCAGGATGCCCTCGGGGGGCCAGCGTAAGGGCAGCACACCGACGGAATCACACCGCAGAGCTCCGCCTGTGCAGGGCGCTGCCTCTGCCCGTTAGTCAAAAAGTTCTTTGGTGTGGGCCTTTTTTGAGTCAAATGCATCAGATCGCACAGCTGCTGTTTGCAACATATGTCTCAAGCATATATCGCGTGGCCAAAACATCACCCGCTTGGGCACCACATGCTTGACCAGACATATGTTGACCTGCCATGCAGCTCGTTGGCAAGCCTACCTTAAAGACCCACACCAAAGAACAAAGCTGACCTCTTCTTGCACCGCATCAGCTGGGATCTCCAACCCCACTATACCTTCAGTCCTCTCTGAAATCTGCTCTGAGAGGAATGAAGGTGTAGAATTAGGTGTGTCACAGCCAAGTACTTGCGGGCACTCTGCTAGCAGTACACCAACGTCGGATTCTAGCAGGCAAATTTCCCTGCCCCAGCTGCTGGACCGTCGAAAGAAGTTCACTCCCAGCCATCCACATGCCCAGCGGTTGAATGCTAGCTTGGCTAAATTGCTAGCGCTTCAACTGCTGCCTTTTCAGTTGGTAGACTCGGCCCCCTTCCGTGAGTTTGTGCAATGTGCGGTTCCTCAGTGGCAGGTTCCCAAACGCCACTTTTTCTCACGGAAGGCGATTTCGGCTCTCTACCGGCATGTGGAAGGCAATGTCTTGGCCTCGCTGGATAGGGCGGTCAGCGGTAAGGTGCATATTACCGCTGACTCATGGTCCAGCAGGCATGGACAGGGACGTTACCTTTCTTTCACGGCCCATTGGGTCACTCTTTTGGCAGCTGGGAAGGATGCAGGACAAGGTGCAGTAGTGTTGGAGGTTGTTCCACCGCCACGCCTCCAAAATGCTACTACTGGTTGTGACACACCTCTGTCCTCCACCCCCTCCTCTTCTTCTTCCTCCGTGGCCTCTTCCTGTGCTTTGTCCTTGGAACCAGCGGTGCTCCGTAGGCGTTCAAGGGGCTACGCAAGTACGCAGGCAAAAAGATGCCATGCCGTGCTTGCGCTGTGTGTTTGGGGGACAGGAGCCACACTGGGGCAGAGGTTCTGTCTGCTCTGCAGGGGCAGGCCAAGAGGTGGTTGACGCCACGCCAGCTTAAGCCAGGAATGGTAGTTTGCGACAATGGCACCAACCTCCTCTCCGCTCTCCGACGGGGACAACTGACCCATGTGCCCTGTGTGGCTCACGTCCTTAACCTGGTGGTGCAGCGGTTCTTGGGCAGGTACCCAGGCTTACAGGATGTCCTGAGGCAGGCCAGGAAAGTCTGTGTGCATTTCCGCAGATCTTATAATGCCAGTGCTCGCCTGGCTGAGCTGCAAAAGGACTTGAACCTGCCCAAGAACCGCCTTATATGTGACATATGTGACATGCCCACCAGGTGGAACTCAACGTTGGCCATGCTGCAGCGGCTGCACACGCAGCAGAGGGCCATCAATGAGTACCTGTGCGACTACGGCACCAGGACAGGGTCAGGGGAGCTCGGGTTTTTTTCACCACGCCAGTGGGGCATGATCAGGGATGCATGCACTGTCCTGGCACCTGTGACAGACCTAGCCGGGACAGAGGCTTTTGGAGGGGACTGAATGCAAGCCTCTTCCCCTGCGACCATGGGCCCTGGCATTTGGGGGAACGGTGCTCTTTGTGAGCTGTATGCCTGGAGACCCTTTGGGGGGTGTTACTTTGGATTCAGGTCCATGTGCCCCAAGACACACAGACTCTGGGGACCCTGTATATGCCATATTAGAGTGACTGATTCATACTGTTGGGACGTTTACACCTTCACACTAAGGATATGCGAATACAATCACCTCCAGCCATCTGTCTGTCCTCTGTGCTAAAATGTGTGATGTTTACACTTATGATAATGGGTATTGTATAGCAGGTGAAGACCGGAGACGGGATGTCTACCCTGAACGGTCATATCTATGAGTCACCTTGGCTGGCTAAAGGATTTAGTTGATTAGCATGTTAATTTATGTTCTAGTTACTTCCTCTGTTACTGTATATAAGACTTGATTTTGGTTCTAATAAAGTCTCTCTTGTTGGAACTTACATACAGCTTGCCTGGTGTTTGTTCTGACCGATCACAAATGGATTCGAATGGCACATAGCGGTAGTTTGAATCCTGGAGCACCGGATGATCCAATAGATCAGAGGAGTGTCGGGAGAGCGGAGTCGAGCGAGCAAAGGGGCTTGTTACATTGGTTGGCAGCGGTGGGATTTGCTCTCCAGTTACTGGGACACTCCAAACCACCACAGTGAAGGACCAGCTATGCAGCCTGCAGGAAAGTCATGCTGAAAGACCTACTTGAGAGCCGAGATGGACCAGAAGAAGGGTGATGCAGGACCCCGGTCAGTTGAAGATTTGTTTCAGCAACGAGTGCGACAGCGGTTGGCATTATATGGGGCTAACCCATCAGAGACCGCCATACAGGAAGCCATTAAAGACATCCAGCTGCAGGATGCCCGACAAGAGAGAGAACGAGAGCGACAAAAGAAAGAACGAGAGCGACAAAAGAGAGAACTAGAGCGGCAACATGAGTGGAGAATGGCGCAAATACGGCAATCGGAGACAACGCCTAAAGAACCAGCCGCCATGGAAGAGGAATTCGGAAGGAGGGTGCGAGAGATGCAGATACAGCATAGAAGACCAGTATCAGAGGAGGTCCTGCTGGGATGGTCGATTCGATCCGCTGCGAACTCTGGAAGAAAGTGCTAGCCCTCGAGCAGCAACACCAGGGAAAGATTCTCCCCTCCATCTATGTAAGGTACTGGTCGCAGTATGAAGTACGAATGCTGTTATTGGGGAAACAACCAAAGCAGGAGTGGACAGCTGAGTTAAGCAGGCTGATCCGGGCAGAGATGCGGTTGGACGAGAGCTACAGAGCCCTCCGGTGGTATGTAGCCCAAGAGTGCCAGTGGTCAGCGGATGACAGCCCCACGGAAGGCTTTGACTATAATGGCCTGGGATTGTTGTATGGGAGGCTGTCCGAGGACCCTGACTTTGGGAGTGATCGGGAGTGGCGTTTGGAGCAAATAATGGAGCACAGAGAACAAAGACTGAATGTCTCAGAAGGGCACTGGGCACAGGAAGATTTGGAGTTTCTGGCCGTTCAGGAATGGGAGCTGGAGATTGCCTACAAACAGCTGCTAGACTCTGCTCAGCAGCAGGATGGGGCTCCCTTTGCCTGGGACTATCAGGAAATACCAGTTGACAACTCTGAAATCCTGGCTGAAGAATCAGCAGTGGAAAATCTGAAGATTGCCATCCCTAAAGCCGAAGTGGATGATATGGAGTTCCAGGGAGCTAGGGCAGTTGGCTCATCTCCCCAGCCACAGATTACAGAAGGTATGGACTTAAGGGACTGTTCAGAGGATGTTAGGGATTATGCATCGCCTGCCCAAGTACTGGCAGCAGGACAGAGTACTACAGACCCCTGCTCTACACCCGTGGCAGTTTTGGAGGCCCGAGGTGAGAAGGTGATGGTTCCTCTTTCACAGTGGATTTCAGAGATGCAGGGAGGAGAAGCAGGCCATCTCCCCCCCAACAGTTAACCAGAGCAGATGGTGTGGAGTCCCCAGCAGAAGTGCTGGCAACAGGGCAGAGTGATACCCACCTCTGCCCAGCACCGGAAACCACTGTGGAGTTTCAGGGAGCCGGGGCAGTTGGCCCCTCTCCCCAGCAACAAGCTGAGGCAGTAAAGCTTTTACTCCCAGCTAAATCACTGGTAGCAGGGCAGAATGCTACTGGCATCGGCACACAACTTCCACAGGAGCGGATATCGGTGGATGGGACTGCGGTCCCCACTCACAGCAACCCAGCAGAAGAGCGGGCAACAGAGCAGAGTGCCACGGGCCTCTGCTCTCAACTAACCGAAGAGGGAGGTCCTGTGGTATTGGATGGGACTTCAGTCCTCCCTGACACAACCCTAGAAAATGGCGTGACACTGAGACAGGAGGATGTCAGCCTTGTTTTGCAAGCACTGGGGGATTTTCACCTACCACAAGTGGATGGGACTTTAGTCTCCACTTGTATACCACAGGGATGCCGGGCAGTCGACCCAGATCCCGAACAGCATGACGGACTGAGCCCAGTCACCCTGTCTTCTCTCCAGCGGCAGAAAGGACTCTAGGGAGAAGGGCCAGTCCAGGCCTCTCCCCAGCGGCGGGTGTGTTCTCTGAGAGAGGCAGAGGTTGGCTGGGTAAGTGATTCTCTGTTTGGAGCAATTTGTTTGGGGTACTGTGTGGATACCGGCATTGGGGAAATAGAACTATGGACTAACTTCGGAGTCAACCCGTTTGGGGTCTCCTCCTATGTTAGTTTCCTGCCGAAAGGGGAGATGTGTGACAGACCTAGCCGGGACAGAGGCTTTTGGAGGGGACTGAATGCAAGCCTCTTGCCCTGCGACCATGGGCCCTGGCATTTGGGGGAACGGTGCTCTTTGTGAGCTGTATGCCTGGAGACCCTTTGGGGGGTGTTACTTTGGATTCAGGTCCATGTGCCCCAAGACACACAGACTCTGGGGACCCTGTATATGCCATATTAGAGTGACTGATTCATACTGTTGGGACGTTCACACCTTCACACTAAGGATATGCGAATACAATCACCTCCAGCCATCTGTCTGTCCTCTGTGCTAAAATGTGTGATGTTTACACTTATGATAATGGGTATTGTATAGCAGGTGAAGACCGGAGACGGGATGTCTACCCTGAACGGTCATATCTATGAGTCACCTTGGCTGGCTAAAGGATTTAGTTAATTAGCATGTTAATTTATGTTCTGGTTACTTCCTCTGTTACTGTATATAAGACTTGATTTTGGTTCTAATAAAGTCTCTCTTGTTGGAACTTACATACAGCTTGCCTGGTGTTTGTTCTGACCGATCACAAATGGATTTGAATGGCACATAGCGGTAGTTTGAATCCTGGAGCACCGGATGATCCAATAGATCAGAGGAGTGTCGGGAGAGCGGAGTCGAGCGAGCAAAGGGGCTCGTTACAGCACCATTTAAGGAGGCCACGAGGATGGTGAGCAGTGACAGTGCATGCATCAGTGACACTGTACCTCTTGTCCACCTGTTGGAACATACGCTGCATGGAATAATGGACAGGGCACTTGAGGCAGAACAGAGGCAGGAAGAGGAGGACTTCCTTGCCTCTCAAGGCCCCCTTTACCCAGACAGTGTTCCTTCTGTCCCACCCATCGCACAGGAAGAAGAGGAGGAGGAGGAGGATTGTGTCAGCATGGAGGTGGAGCCTGGCACTCAGCATCATCAGCAGCAGTCTTTTAGGGATGATTTACAGTCCCAAGAAACCAGTGGACTTGTACGTGGCTGGGAGGAGGTGGCTGCGGATCATATCGTCCTTAGTGACCCAGAGGACTCCGGACTGAATGCCTCAGCTAACCTACGCTGCATGGCCTCCCTGATTCTGCAAAGTCTGCGGAAGGTTTCCTCGTATTCTTCGGATCAAGGAGAGGGACCATTACTGTCTGGCCACTCTCCTTGATCCACGGTACAAGGGTAAGGTTGCGGACCTTATCTTACCGTCGCAGAGGGAGCAGAGGATGAGACAACTTCGGGAGGCCTTGCAGAAAGGTCTGTGCAACGCGTTCCCAGAGACTGGGAGGTTACAAACTCCTAGTCCTGGACAATGAGTTGCTGAGGCTTCGGTCAGTCAAAGAAGGAGCGGTGGGGAAGGTGGCCGTCTGACCGAAGCGTTCAGACAATTCTTTAGTCCGCAGCCCCAAGGTATGATCGGTTCCAGCAACCATCACCAGCGTCTGATATACATGGTGCAGGAATACCTAGGGGCAAGGTCAGACTTGGACACCTTCCCCACCGAAAATCCTCTGGCTTACTGGGTCTTGAGGATGGATCACTGGCCAGAGCTTGCACAGTATGCAATTGAGCTACTGGCCTGTCCTGCATCCAGCGTTCTTTCAGAACGCACATTCAGTGCTGCTGGAGGATTTGTCACGGATCACAGGGTGCGCCTGTCCACCGACTCTGTTGATCGACTGACCTTCATAAAGATGAACCAGTCTTGGATCACCACCAGCTCCCAAACACCTGAAGCTGATATAACAGACTAATTTATTTTCAAATGTCACATCCCTTCAAGACTGATGCTGATGCTGAGAGACTGTCCTGTTATGTTGACTGACTATCCTCCTCCTCCTCAATGATCCGATTGACGATGATAGCTTGGAAGAACATTTTTGTTTCTGGGTGCCGCCACCAGTGGCTAAGGCCCAATTTTTCAGCCCCTGTTTAACAGGGGCGTGTAATTACAATTTTTGATGCAATACTTTGCAACAGGGCTCATTGCTGTGCTCCAAGTACAGTATCTGTGAGGGGTTGCAGTGTTGTGGCACCAGTGCCTAAGGCTCAATTTTTCTGCCCCTGTTTAACAGGGGCATGTAATTACAATTCTTGATCTAATAATTCACAGCAGGGCCCATTCCTGTGCCCACCAAGACTAACTCTGAGGCCTTACAGTGTTGTGTCAACACCACCACCACCACCACCACCACCAAAGGCCCAATTTTTCAGCCCCTGTTCAACAGGGGCATGCAATTACAATTCTTGATTTAATAATTCCCAGCAGGGCCCATTCATGCGCCCACCAAGAGTAACTGTGAGGGCTCACAGTGTTGTAGCAACACCAACATGTAAGGGGCAAATTTCAGCTGAGTATATACGGCAGGCGCCTACTTTCAAACATCCAACTTACAAACGACTCCTCCTTGCAAACGGAAGGATACAACAGGAAGTGAGAGGAAATCTACCCCTAGGAAGGCAAATTCTCTCCTGTAAGAGTTAATATGGGAAAAAAAGTGTCTCCTCTCCACTGATGCTTTATCACCAATTCTTGTTTCAATAAAAACCCCAAATTTTCAAAAAAACATTTGTCATTAGGACGGAAAGTGAGGTGAACTGTTCTGAACAGGTGCACACTGCACAGACAGCAAAACAAATGTTACAGGGGTGATAACCCTTCCCTATGTTTTCCAAAAAGCTTAAAAATAGATTTTTTGGCTGGACCTTGGTAAACAATGGTCAGCCTATCCCTCCTTACAAACAGATTCTACATAAGAACAAACCTACAGTCCCTGTCTTGTATGCACCGCCTGTATACGGCTGTTCAGAGTATATAGGGCCTTTTTTATTTTGTGTGCGGGGTTCCCCTTAATATCCATACAAGACCCAAAGGGTCTGGTAATGGGCTGGGGTGGGGTAGGGGGGGGGTCATGGGGTAGCTATGCCATTTTTCTTAAAGATTTTCATCCATATTACCGGGACCAGACATTACATTAAAGCCGCAAGCAGTTTTAAATGGCTTTTTTTCCTTTAGAAATGTAATTTTGTGCAGGGACAGTTCTAAACACGGGAAACACGTAGCACTTCACAGGCATACTTTAGACACCCCCCCAGGTACGATATTTAAAGAAATATTTGACTTTTTTTTTTTTCACTTTATGCATCATTAAAATGACTGCTCCAGAAAAACGGCTGTTTTTAAAACGTCTTTTTGCATTGATACATGTCCCCTGGTGCAGAACCCGGGTTCCCAAACCCTTTTTAGGACAATAACATGCATAATAGTCGTTATAATTAGCACTTTAGATTTCGAACGTTCGCATCCATTGTATTTAATAGGGTTCTAAAGTTCGTGCGAACTTTCGGTCCGTTCGCGGGTTCTGGTGCGAACCGAACCCGGGGGTGTTCGGCTCATCACTATACATGACCCAAAATTGGCCTCTCTCTTCTCTTTCTGCAATTACGGGGTGGATCCAGTATCTGCCTGCCCTCTTCTTTCTCTTCTCTCTTTCATGTAGAAAATATGAGGTGACAGTGGCTGCTGCCACAAAACACGCCATCTCATCGTCACTCATCTTTGCAGAAGATAGTACAAACAGATGGAGCAGAAAGCACAATGATGAACCGGAAGTACAATATTCACCCTGGAAGCAGATGAAAAAAAGCTAAAAACATAGCAACAAATGATGTCATAGATGTTCATTTTTCCTATTGGCTAAAAAGAAAAACGACAAAGTTAAAAAACGCCTGAAAACGCCGTATGCAAACGCGCAAATACGCGCAAATTCGTGCGACAAAACGCCGGCAAAAACGTCGGTAAAAACGCTCAGGTGTAAATGCAGTCTTATAGCAGCACCATCTTGAATGTAAAAGCATTTTTAGGGTGTGCCCCCCCCCCCAAGTATGATTTTGTATTGTTGGTAAGTTGAGCTGGGAATTTTCTTTGGTTTTGTTTGATATGCATCCTTCCATGTGCTCCTTGCTGTAAAGGCCAGTCATAGGTGAGGGCAGTGACCGTTTGTTTGTATTGTTGGAAAACTGGTGAGGGGACGCACTGGACACCTTTGCTTTCATTGTGTTATGTGCTGGGTGTCCAGTGCTCACTTGTGCCTTTAAGGAGGGTTGAGCTCCCTCCAGGCTCACCTGCCCTCTATCTATCCATTATAATGCATGTCCTTCTATTAAGGAGGCTCTAAAAATTTACAGAGTTAGGACTGCAGATAATACTGGGGTGCCATGAAGTCGCTCTGCAGCTTACACATGTATTTGCAAATGTGTGCAAACTATTGGACAGTATAATTTGATTGATTGGTGAGCTGAGCTAGGAATTTTCATTGGTTTTGTTGATATGCGTCCCCTTCCATATGCTCCTTGCTGCAAAGGCCAGTCATAGGTGAGGGCAGTGGCCATTTGTTTATACATATATTAATACCTTTAGAGGGGTTGTAAAGCTTTGTGTTTTTTCACCTTAACGCATCCTATGCATTAGGGGGAAAAAACACCTTGCACTCTCGGGCCCCCCAGCCCCCCCCGTTTGTACTTGCCTGAGCCACGAAACTCCGTGGGCGTGATCCCGCGATGGTTTCCCCCAGCTTGAGGCGGCTCTTCATTGGAGATTGATAGCAGCGCAGCCATTGGCTCCCGCTGCTGTCAATCAAAGCAATGACGCGGCGCATCAGGGGGCGGGGCCGAGTGATACAGCCGGCGGCTATGGCCGCCAACTGTATCACGGGAGCGCGCCCGCACGCTAACCCCCTTGGGAGAGCACTTCCCAGAACAGGGGTTAGCTGGTGCGGGGAGGAGCCGAGACAGCCGCAGAGGTACCCCAGAAGACGAGGATCAGGGCCACTCTGTGCAAAGAGAGCTGCACAGTGGAGGCAAGTATGGTATGTTTGTTATTTGAAAAAAAAAAATTACCTTTACAACCCCTTTAAAAGTCCACATAATTTGCCTATACAGTAATACCTTGGATTGCGAGCATAATTCGTTCCGGAAACATGCTTGTAATCCAAAGCACTTGTACAGTATTTCAAAGCAAATTTCCCCATAAGAAATAATGGAAACTCAGATGATTCGTTCCACAACCTTTTTTTCATAAGTCCTTCAGTTTAACCCTTTCATGACTAAGCCTATTTCTGACATTTGTTGCTTGCAAGTTAAAATCTGTATTTTTTGCTAGAAAATTACTTAGAACACCCAAACATTATATATATATATATATATTTTTTTTAGCAGAGAATCTAGAGAATAAAATGGCGATTGTTGCAATATTTTATGTCACACTGTAGTTGCGCAGCGGTCTTTCAAATACAATTTTTTAGGAAAAAATACACTTTCATTGAATAAAAAAAAAATAAACAGTAAAATTAGCCCAATTTATTTGTATAATGGGAAAGATGATGTTACGCTGAGTAAATAGATACCCAACATGTCATGCTTTGAAATTGCGCACACTCGTGGAATGGCGACAAACTACAGTACCTAAAAATCCCCATAGGCGGCGTTTTAACAACAAATCACGTTTACCAGGTTAGAGTTACAGAGGAGGTATAGTGCTAGAATTATTGCTCTCGCTCTAACGATCGCGGCGATACCTCACATGTGTGATTTGAACACCGTTTACATATGTGGGCACAACTTACGTGTGCGTTTTCTTTGCTACTTTAAAAAAAAAAAATTGATCACTTTTATTGTTTGTATAGGTTTAAATTGTGCCTGTGAAATGGTATCTCCCATCGAGAGATACCTCCTATGATGTCTGCTTGGGCCATGGTTACGTCAGCCCAGCTGATTGGATAAAACTGTTGTGCTGTTCCCTACAGCGCATGCGCGGTACATCCCGGGCACTTTTCGATAGTGGGCACTTCTTGACAGAACACCGTTTCTCACCACTGTCAGTCTGCAATCATGACCGGGAAGACTAACCTGAAAGCGAGGCTTGAAGCACTTGTGGAGTGCAGCGTGGAAGGGACGACGTCGATGGTGGTGCAGAGGATGGTCTATGTGGACAGCTTTACCCCGGATGCCTGCATACTTGGATGTGCCTCTTTTAATCATCAACCATGTGAGTGGGTAAATGTTGTACCTTCATTTAATGTAACCATATTGCTACACTTAGAGGCTCCTTTCACGTTTTTTATACTCAGTGGTGAAATGACGCTACTTGTATATCAGGACATCGCTTGTATGTCAAGTCAAAATTGATTTAAACATTTTGCTTGTCTTGCAAAATGCTCTCAAACCAAGTTACTCTCTGTAACGGCACCCCAAGTATGAAAGGGGTTAACGCCGTTTAGGATATTCCCTTTCCGAACACACATCAGCTACCGACACCTCCACAGTCAGGCGACCGAGACCCATAGGAATTATTCTCCCAGAAATACGAGACAAACGCTCTGTATGAGGTTTCCAACTGGTCTGACACACTTTATTGAGAAAAGCAGGCCCTTATATACACTAAAAGAATACTGTAGTCCAAATGAACAACTCCACCCACAACATCACACAATGGTTACATAACGAGCCCCCAATACACATTCTGACATCTATTAACAGACAACAGGTGAGTTCATTAGCTAATCCCTTTACAGCTTAAATGAATACTATGCATAACCTTTCCGTTTCCCAGACTGTCTGTCTGCTAATTTACAATACACACAATTACAGAGTAATTATCACAATCCACATCACCACAAACAACAATGAAAAGGTCTTTTAGAAGCTAGTCTGGGTTCATTAACATTACAACAGGCATCCAGGTGATTGGAGTTGAAGAAATCAGCATCTCTCAATTAACCTGTTGAGTTCAGAATCAAACAACCAGTAAATATTGTGGATTAATATTACTATCCCATTTTAGGTAGTCCAAGATATATTTTCAATGTCCATTATTTCCTGGCTCATACTTTCTAAGAACTTCTGGGTACCACGGGCCCTCCCGTTATACTCTCAAACCAAGGTTTTACGGTATTTTGCCAATCACTTAGTCAGATTTTCAGAAAGAACAACTAGACAAAACTACTGTATAACAATGAGTAGGAAGCACAGCCAGAGGTTTGAGTAAGCACTGTTTTTAGCATGAAACACGTTACCATCTATTGTTCCTGTCATGACTGTGATACAGTTATGATGCTAAAATAAAGATACTGAGGAGTGAAGCAAATTCAGGACTTTTTACTTTTTGCAGGAAGTAGAGCCTGCATATGTAATAAGGAAACATTGCTGCTGCCATATACATATACTATATATTAACAAACCATACAAGATTTTTAACCAGTTGTGGATCTTGGGCTACATATGCCCCCTGTAGCTGGTTTAATTTTGGGCCAGCCGTTACATTACTGTTCCATACGCTCGTCTCAGGGGTTCTCCTTGAAGAGTTGTCCTGAAGAAAATTCGCACCAACACAAAGTCTTTCAAGGGGTTTTATTGATTAAAGTTTCCAACAGAGGGGGGTGAAGGGATGGGGAGGACTCAGGTACCTTAATTGCGGATCACAGGTATTTTCTTAGGTCCAGAGGAACAACTGTCTCCACGCTGGACTCAGCAACTACGGGATAGGACCACCCTCGCGTAGCTCGATCACAGATGGTCTCTGCCACAGACATGTGAAAGTAGAATTGGTTCAATAGTCTCTGCCACAGACTTGTGCAACCACTCACTGGGTTACCTTCTGATGAAAAAGAACACAGCTCTCATTGTCAGGATCTTTCAGCCATTCCGGCAGCACTGTGAGGTAGATTTTGATCCGGATACATCCTCCAATTGAGTCCAATTGAGTCTTCAATTGCTCGGTCCATTCCCACAGGCAAGGCAACACAGGATCATCCCTGGATCAGTAGGCCCCAGGGACTCCTGGGCCTACATCTCAGTAATGGAGCCTCCGGCCAACGTGGCCCCAAGGCCGGAACTGCCAACACATCCTTGACGCCAGAAGGGCCCTCAGGTTGTGATACGGGTGGTGCCCACCACCCACGAACGAACCCTACAAAATGGTGTCTGTCCCCACAAACTGGTGTCTGTCCCTTAAGTACCCTCTCCTAGAATGCACAGCAGGCTGACCACGCCCCCTGGGCTGCCTCTGGGAAAGAGATACCCAGTGCATCCAGCCTGTTGCCTTTCCGACCCTGACCAGTGGCGACAGCGACACCCACCGTCAGGGGGAAAAATCATGCAACCAGCTGAACAGAAACATAGGGGTAATTTGAACACAATCCTTCTGAGCCAAACTATTGCTCAGACAACTATAATTTTAACACATACACACTCATTGGGAGCAGGGAGCTACACCCCCCAAAAAACTTTGAAGCACACAAGGGCATGTGTAGTCCTAATGCCGCTCCTTTGCATTTTCTGGTAGCTTTCGGCTGTCAAAATGGCAGCCTGGAGATGTTTTCTAAATACAACAGCTATCAGGTTGCATTCATATCTGCACATTTCATGAATTCAAGTTTTTCTATGCTTTTTTGTGTGTTTTCCATTTGAATGGGCTGCCCTATGCATGACACACCTGCCAAAGAAGCTCCTGTACCTTTACAGACATTGAGCTTCATGTGTTTTTCTAACCGCACACTTTGCCGTGTCTCTTCTTTATTTTAAAGCATGAAAAAAATGTCTGCTTGCCACATTTGGGGTGCATTATGCAAGTGCAATATTAATTTTGGACTTAAATGGACTTATGTTTTTGTACATGTTGGTTATATCCCCCCTTAAAGTGGTTGTAACCCTAAAAAAAATTAGATCCTGTTCCACTCTCTAAGCTGTAAAAAACCTGGCTGATCCTGCCTGTACCTTTGTCCTCCTCTGTGTACTGACCACGGTAAACTGACCAAGTTTACGTGCCTCTGTCATCCGCAGCTCTCCTCTCTCCCTCGCTGCCTGTCAGCTTCTGTGTGTGTGAGCTGTCTCTGCCCCTCCCTCCTGCCGCTATTAGTAGCAAATTAAATTGTAAAAAAATTCACTGCCAGACCCTCTCTTTTATCTGGTCATAACACATTGTGTAAGTGTTTGTTGATAACAAAGCCTCTAACTATATTTTTTCAGATCTCTTCTGGCCAGTCACGTGACTCCCGGCCGCTCTCCTCCCCCATCTTAGGGCTACAGCGGGAGAAGCTGAGCGGACAGTACAGCGGTCACGTGACCTCCCCGGCTGACGTCAGAGGGCAATCTCGGTCCCTTCCACTGTAACCCATAGATAGAGTAAAAGAGCAGCCGGGAGTCACGTGACTGGCCAGAAGAGATCTGACAAAAAGGTATTTAGAGGCATTGTTTTCAACAAATACTTACACTTAAAAACACTTTAATCTTCTCTTCTCAAGAGAAAATAAATTCAGTTTAGACTGAAATGGTACTTTTAATCCCAGATCCTATACCATTTATAAAGATATTAAAAAGTAAGGCTCCCAACACTGAACCTTGGGGTACATCACTGATAACCTTAGACCAGTGGTTATCAACCCTGTTCTCAAGTACCCCCAACAGGCCATGTTTTGGGAATTTCTCTTAGATAAAATAGCTGTCCAAAATACCAGACGCAGTTCCGTGTGCTTTTTTTCTGCACAAAATGCATGCACAGTGTTTTCCATGTATTCCAATGGCTATAGTTCACACCATGCAGTCAGTTTCTGGTCAGTTTCTGCACCAGAAAATTGACCAGAAACTGACCGCATGGTGTGAACTAGAGCCATTGGAATACATGGAAAACACTGTGCATGCATTTTTAGTGCAGAAAAAATGCACACGAAACTGTACGGAACTGCGTCTGGTGTGAACTGGCCCTTAAAGCATCGGTGCAAGATAAAGGAAAACCTGCAAACATGGCCTGTTGGGGGTACCTGAGGACAGGATTGAGAACCACTGCCTTAGACCAGTAGGAATCATTAACCACTACTCTCTGAATTTGGTCTTTTAGCCAGTTTTCAATCCATTTACAAACTGATTTTTCCAGACCTGTAGACTTTACCTTACACATTAGCCGTGTGTGGGGAATTGTGTCAAATGCTTTTGAAAAATCCAAGTGTAGCAAGGTGTCCTTTTTCTTCTTTTTCACGTAGCTAATAGACTACCGTTGGTGATTAAGAAGGAATTCAGCTCCCTCTGGTGTTCAGTAGTGATATTGCTTCAACTTGTTCAGTTTAATTATCTTGGAACATTGCATTATGGATCTTGAAGTACAGGGAGATAAAGACTCCATTGCCTTGGGTATTAAATAGACTACAATACCCACAGTGCTGCTGTGCTACCAGGGTACATTGCATCACGGGAAATGGAAAAAAGAAAATTGCGCTATTCAAAAATTAACTAAAAATGGGCAAGCAGCAACAAAGGTGATATACAACACAAGCTTATATAATAAAAAATAAGTTGCGCTAAACCAAACTAGATTATATGCGAGATAACACTAAACCATGCATAAATAATATTTTAGGAAGAGTGAACTAAAAATTAATAGTGCATTGTATAAGACTCAGTCCATGTACAGAGATGAAAAAATGTCACGCGCAGCCTTCTGGGAGAAGCTATTTAAAGGAAGGGGAAGCTTCCAGCCGGCCTGTTGGGACGCCCTCTTCAAGCAAGCAGGAAGCTTGTGCTGAGGCCTGCGGTCATTGTACCTAGGCCCGAGAAGCCTGGGCCTCGAGTCGCCAGAGCGTATTGCCTAGCCTGAGAGGGATCCTTTTTGCCGGAACCGACTTATGCTCCACAGCAACCAGAGTCGCCCATCCACCCACACCTTGTGACGGCTGCGGGAAGGACCAGGGACTACAAGTTGCGGAGAGGCCGAGAACCGAGACACTACCGGCGGAACATACCGGAGAGACGAGGCCTTATTGGGTGAGAGGGCACCTGCCCAACGATATAAAATAACTGCATCGCAGGAGGGTGGACCTGATAGACTCAATATTACTGTTTGGAAGTTAACACGCCACGTGCAGAGACACATTGCATCTCGTAGTGGCAGTGCATTAAAAGGATTGGCGCTTGTGCTGCCAGCACGTTATATATACTGTGAATATTTGTTTTCTTCATACCAGTTGGATTACAAATTATTCATGTGCACCAACTAAAGCTAGCGAAGACTACTCTTAACCGGAAGGAACATTTACAGGACTCCGTTTGTTTGTTTGAACTAGTGAAGTAGTGGGACACATACTGTATATAGAAGTTGCCCGCTAGAGGGAGCCAAAGAGCATATAGACTCATCTTCATATAATTAACTGTTTATGCTAGTTTGTACAGTCATTGTTATTACTGAGAGCTGGGTGAGGCTTGGTGGAGAGGTACTCCAGTGCTAGCCTTACTGCATTGGGGGAATCCCTCCACTGCGTGCTTACTCAGGTCTGACTGCAGCTCATATTGTCTAACCTTGTTATTGAATTCAATGCCATTGACTCTTACAGGGCCATGTTTGCAGTCAACTGTCATCTGTTTAACACTGTTTCATCTTTCTTTCACCAAGTAAACACTTTATCCTTGGTTAAACTACACTTGTGTGGAAACTTGTCTGTTACAGTTGGGACAGGTAACCAGCATAAGGTAACAGTTTCTCATTATATTATCATTACTGTATGGTTTCATTGTGTTACCCAGCTACCAGTGGGTTTCACAATCATTGTGTTGTCCAGTTGTGCCAAGGGAAGGGTTCGAGCCAAAGTTTTGGGGTTGATAGGCAGAGCGTAGACCCAAAACAAACCAGCAGCTCCTACGGGGGTAGTGCTACACAAGTATACCACATCCACAGCCACCCCTTTGTCCAAGGTTTTACTTACCTCTTCATAAAAAGAAATCAGGTTTGTCTGACAACTTCTGTCTTTCATAAATCCACGCTGTCTGTTGCTTAAAATACTTTTTTCCAGCAAGAACTCATCTATGTGGTCTTCTTCTAACCACTTGCCGACCGCCCGCCATTGTTATACGTCGGCTGTTTGAAGAGGAGTATCGTTTTTATGGCAGCAGCTAGCTGCCATAACCCCGGTATCCTCTTCTTCAGCGGGCGGTTGGCTTTCAGATAAAATTGGTCTCTGCAGCGGATTCGTCACAAGATCACTTTTATCGGTGGTGGGAGAGGGCCCCCCTCCCGTCACGCTCCGGTGCCCTCCCTCGCTTACCGCAGTCGTCTGCAGAGGTGGAGGTGATCGAGTCCTTCTCCGAGTGAGGAGAAGATGGCCCCCACCCAACTCCATTGCCATTGCAGGGCGGAAGCGATCTCAAAACGTCACTTCCACCCATAACTTCTAAAGGGACATTTTTGTTTTTGTTATTGCATTTTAGTGTAGATATGAGATCTGAGGTCTTTTTGACCCCAGATCTCATATTTAGGAGGTCCTGGCATGTTTTTTTCTATTACAAGGGATGTTTACATTCCTTGTAATAAGAATAAAAGTGACACAATTTTTTTTTAAAAGACAGTGTCAAAATATTTTTTTTAACTAAAATAAATAAGATATATATATATATTTTTAAAGCACCTCGTCCCTAAGAGTTTGAGCGCAGAAGAGAACACATACCTGAGTAGCGCCCGCATATGAAACCAGTGTTCAAACCACACATGTGAGGTATTACCACGATCAGTAAAATGAAAGCAATAATTCTAGCCCTATACCTCCTCTGTAACTCAAAACATGCAACCTGTAGAATTTTTTAAACGTTGCCTATGGAGATTTTTAAGGGTAAAAGTTTGACGCCATTACACGAGCGGGCGCAATTTTGAAGCATGACATGTTGGGTATCAATTTACTCAGTGTAATTCCCATCTTTCACAATATAAAAAAAATGGGTTAACTTTACTGTTGTTTTATTTTTTAATTGAAAAAAGTGTATTTTTTCCCAAAAAAGTGCGCTTTTAAGACCGCTGCGCAAATACGATGTGACAGAAAGTATTACAATGACCGCCATTTTATTCTCTAGGGTGTTAGAAAAAAAAACAATATATAATGTTCTGGGGGTTCTAAGTAATTTTCTAGCAAAAAAAAAAAAATTTTTAACTTGTAAACAGTGGTTTAAGTGGTTAAACTCTCCAGTATCTTCCCGTCTATAGAAGTTAAAATAACAGGTCTAGTTACTTGGTAAAGACTTTGATCCCTTTTTAACCACTTCAATACCAGGTACTTTTGCCCCTTCCTGCCCCGGACAATTTTCAGCTTTCAGCACTGTCACACTTTGAATGACAATTGCGTGGTCATGCAAAACTAAAACCCAACAAATAGAGCTTTCTTTTGGTGGTATTTGATCACCTCTGGGGTTTTTATCTTTTGCTAAACAAACTAAACAATACAATTTTTTTTGATAAAAAAAGGTTTTTCTTAGTTTCTGTCATAACATTTTGTTTTCCCCTTCACTGACGGGCACTGATGAGGCGGCACTGATGGGCACTGATGAGGCGGCACTGATGAGTTGGCACTGATAAGGTGGCACTAATGGGCACTGATATGTAGAATTGATGGGCACTGATAGCCTGAACTGATATGCAGAACTGATGGGCACTGATAGGTGGCACTGATGGGCACTGACAGGCGGCACTGATGGGCACTGACAGGAGGCACTGATGGGCACTGACAGGCAGCACTGATTGGCACTGACAGGTGGCACTGATGGGCAGGTACTGATTAGTTACTGACAGGTGTTACTGCTGGACACTGTAATGGGCACTGATTGGCACTGTGGTGGGCTCTGATTGGCACGGTGGTGGGCACTGATGGGCACTGTGGTGGGCACTGGGTTATGATGGGGCACTGACTGGGCACCGATTGGCAGCTTATAAGTACATCTGATGTGGCTGTGCTGATACTCAATGTGCTGATTATTAGCACAGACCCCCCCTCTGACAGGGAGAGCCGCCGATCGGCTCTCCCTGCCAGCGTGAACCGAGGAATGCCGTTTACTGGCACTTCCTGGTTCACGCGATGATCAGCTGTGATTGGTCACAGCTGATCACGTGGTAAGAAGCCTCTGACAGAGGCTCCTTATCACGATCGGAGATGCGGCATGTCAGACTGACAAGCCGCACTTGCGATCGCTGCGCTGCACGCCCCCACGTGCGCGCACCGGCATGGTATCTTGTCTCATGTTCCTGTTCTATAGGAGAGGACTAGGCAGAACATGTTAGATATTTAATACATGTTATGTTAACAGAGTTGAACAGCCCCGCCCAGGAGGCGGTCCCTCCGGACATAACCCTCCACCCTGCAGTCAGCAGCCTCAGTTTGTAAAAAGCAGTACAAACTAAAAAAGGAGGGGCGGATGCTGTGTCCGTCCATGGACGACAGAGAAAAGGATTTTACGGTGAGTACAAAAAATCCTATTTTCTCTTTTCGTCCATGGACGGACACAGCTCCTTAATTCTTGACAGTTGGAACGTCCCAAAGCAGTGTCAAAAAACTAGGGGTGGGAACAGCAATCAAAAAGCCAATTTCACCCCAAACAAGCAGAGCTCTTCAACGGAGGAGTTGCAACCTCAAACAGCCACCTGCAAAACTTTGCGGCCGAAGCTAGCATCAGAAGATGCACTCACATGAACCTTGTAAAATTTTGAAAAAGTGTGAACGGACGACCAGGTCGACCGCCTTACACACTTGTAATACAGACGCTTGATGTCGGAAAGCCCAAGAAGCACCAATAGCTCTGGTCGAATGCGCTGTAACGGGAAAGGGAGGCACCTGCCCCTTAGGGGCATAGGCCTGGATGACGGTCTGCCTGATCCATCGAGAAATGGTGGCCGACGAAGCCGCCAGGCCCTTCTGCGGAACAGACACAAACAGTGAGTCAGACCTCCGGAACGGAGCCGTAGCAGACAGGTACACCCGCAAGGCACGTACCACGTCTAAAGAATGTAGAGCAACCTTCTTGGAATGCGATGGCCGAGGACACAAGGATGGAAGTACAATGTCCTCATTCAGGTGAAAGGCCGAAACCACCTTCGGAAGAAAAGAAGGCTGCAGGCGTAGCACCGCTTTGTCCTTATGGAGGACCAAATATGGGGACTTGCAAGACAAGGCCGCCAATTCAGAAACCCTCCTGATGGATGTGATGGCCACCAGGAAGGCCACCTTCTGGGAGAGCGTCAAAAGAGGAATTTCCCTGATGTTCTCAAAAGGAGGTTTCTGAAGCGCCGAGAGCACCAGATTCAAATCCCACGGAGGTAGTGGTGGTCGCACCGGAGGAGCCACATGTCGGACCCCTTGCACAAAACTTACAAAACTTACCAGTGAATGAGCCGCCAGGGGTCACTGAAAGAAAATAGCCAAGGCTGAAATCTTCCCCTTAATGGTGCTTAAGGCAAGTTTCTGATCTACTTTGCGCTGTAAAAACAGCAGGATCCTGGAAACTGAATAAGTTCGTGGACGCCATTCCATCTCCTCACACATAGAGATATAGGCTCTCCATGTGCGATGGTAGATCTTCCTGGAAGAAGATTTCCGTGCCCTCAACATGGTTGAAATTACCAAAGCCGACAGGCCTCGGCCCCTTAGTACCTGGCTTTCAATAGCCATGCCATTAAAGCCAGCGACTGTAAAGCAGGATGAAGAATGGGACCTTGCGAGAGAAGATCTTCCCTCAGTGGCAGTCGCCAGAGCACATCCGCCACCAGGTCGGCGTACCAGGGACGCCTGGGCCAATCTGGGGCGATTAGAATCACCGGAATTCCCTCGGTCTCTACTCTGCGGAGTAGACGAGGAAGCAACTTCAGTGGGGGTAAGGCATAAATTAGCCGATACTGACCCCACACGGGGACACCAACCCATCTGACGCGTCTGCCCAGGGATCTCTGGACCTGGCCACGAACCTCAACACTTTGCGATTGAGTTGAGAAGCCAGGAGATCCATGTCTGGCGTGTCCCATCTCCGGCAAAGGAGTTAAAAAACCTCCGGATGTAACGACCATTCCCCGTTGTCCAGCATCTGGCGACTCAGATAGTCCGCCTGCCAGTTTTCCACGCCCGGAATGTAAACTGCCGATAGGGCCGGCACGCTCCTTTCCGCCCACCGTAGGATGTGAGCAACCTCCGACGCTGCAGCTGAGCTTCTTGTTCCTCCTTGATGGTTGACGTATGCCACATCCGTGGCGTTGTCTGACTGGATCATGACTGGACGCCCTCTTAGACTCTGAGACCACTTGGAGAGACACAGCCTGATCGCCCAGAGTTCCAGAACATTGATCGGCAGTTGGGATTCGGTCGAAGTCCAGCAGCCCTGGGCCACCTGAACCCCCCAAACTCCCCCCCCAACCAGTCAGACTGGCGTCCATCGTGATCACAGTCCAATGGAAGGGGAGGAAAGACTTCCCGGACCGAAGAGCCGGGGATCTCAGCCACCAACTCAGAGAGGACCTGACAAGATGACTTATCTGAATCTGACGATCCAGAGACAACGGAGATCTGTTCCATTTGGAGAGAATCTCCTTCTGCAAGACCCGAGTGTGGAATCGGGCATATGGTACTGCCTCGAAAGAGGCTACCATGAGGCCCAGGACTCGCATGCAAAAACGGAGAGACGACCATTTGCGGGATGTCAACAACCTCACGGCAGTCTGGAGTGTCTGCAACTTCTCCAAGGGAAGAAAGACTCTGGCCTCCGAGGAGTCCAGAATCAACCCCAGGTACTCAAGGCGCTGGGTCGGTACTAGCACCGACTTTTGGAGGTTCGGTATCCAACCAAACTCCCGGAGGGTTGGACTGGCTATAGACACGTCCTCCTCTAATTCTGAGCTTGAAGCAGCTCTCAGAAGAAGGTCGTCCAAGTAGCCTACGATAGCAATGCCGCGCTGTCTCAGAAAAGCTAGAATCGGGGCGAGCACCTTGGTGAAAACTCTTGGTGCCGATGCTAGGCCAAAGGGAAGAGCCACAAATTGATAGTGGTCTTCGCCGATCGCAAAGCGCAGGACCTCTGATGCCTGACGCAGATGGGGACATGCAAGTATGCGTCCTTGATATCCAAGGACGCCAGGAAGTCCCCCGGATGGAGCGCAGCCACCACCGAATGAATCTATTCCATCCGGAATTTTTGAATCTTTATAAAGGCATTGAGGGCCTTGAGGTCCAAGCTTGGACAGACTCCGTCCCTCTTTGGGACCACAAACAGATTCGAGTAGAAACCCTGAAACCTGTCCTGTGTTGGTACGGGTATGATCACTAGGCTTGTGCACAACGGAAAAATTTGTTCCGTTTCGGTTCGTTTCTTTCCGGTCCTGTTGATTCGTAATCATTCGTAATTTTGCTAGACGGGATTTTTCGTGTTCGGACTCATTCGTATTTTTGCAAGCGACATTTTTCGTTGAATTTTTTGTTGCTTTATAATTCGTACTTTCGGTAGAGTACGTTGTTTTTCGTTGATTCTGGACACAACTCCTACTTTCGTAACTTTTTTTGGGTTCGTTGATTCATAATTTTCCGTGTCTCTCTCACAACGACGCTGCCTATTATGCCTAATGTGCTTCGAATGGATTTGTACTTTTCGAAATACATAGCGGTTATTTGTAATGATTCGAAATCTCGTATTTTACTTTCGTTTTTTACATGCGGCTATAGCCTCCGCCCCTGTACACCATTTTGAGAGGGTTCAGCACGGTGAGGGAGAAGCAGAGAGCAGAGCAGAGTGTTATTGTGCTTCGAATGGATTTGAAATCTCGTATTTTACTTTAGTTTTTTACATGCGGCTATAGCCTCCGCCCCTGTACACCATTTTGAGAGGGAGTTCAGCACGGTGAAGGAGAAGCAGAGAGCAGAGCAGAGTGAGTGTTATTGTGTTTCCAATGGATTTGTACATTCGTAAGTTTTTTCATAACGAATTATGCCGAAGACATTCGGGCATTCGCTATTTTGCGGTATAATTTATTTCGGATTCGGTTTTATTCGTAATTGCTTTGTTCGGAAATTCGAATGCTTCCGAATGTCCGAAAGTTGCTAAATTCGGACGAATTTCGATTCGTTACGAAACGAATTGCACAAGCCTAATGATCACCCCGCACCTCAACAAGTCTTGCACTGCCCCCTGGAGGGAAGCCCAACGAGCCGGAAGGAGAGGCAGATTTGAGGGAAAAAATCTGTTTGATGGGCAAGAAAGGAACTCTGTCTTGTGCCCCGAGGTGACCACCTCGCAGACCCACTGGTCGGAGAGCAGGGAGGTCCACCGAGCTGCAAACCCGCAAAGCTGTCCCCTCACCCTGGAGTTGGGCGGGGGCAAATCTTCATGCGGTAGCAGGCTTGTTTGCTGGCTTGTTGGGCTTGTGCACCCAGGGACGCTTCTGTCCCCCAGCTGGACCTTTGTTCGCTTGGGAGGGTCTGCCGGCAGGTCCTGACTGACGAAAATACCGCTTCTGTGTGGGACAGGAGGGCCTTGGCTTACGGCGCGGCTCCTTCTCTTTAGTGGACTGAGGGAGAAGTGTGCTCTTACCTCCAGTGACATCCTTAATGATGTCGCCCAGTGAGGCACTAGAAAGCCTCCCACCTTTGAAAGGCAAACTGACAGAGTTTTCTTAGATACAGAGGCCCTGGAGATCAAAGGGGCTGAATTCTTGGTCGCATCACAGACATACACGAGTCTGGGATACCAAGGTAGCAGCCAATATAGGCAGCAATGCTGACCCCAGCATGGTGAACATGGAGCGGCTCACCGCTTCGGACCTCCTATCAGTAGGGTCCTTAAAAGCAGGGGTCCCCTCCCCGGGGATAGTGGTTACTTTATTTAACGGAGAGACCCGGGGATCAACGACCGGAGAAGAAGCCCATTTTTTCAAAAGGCTCTCTTCAAATGGGTAACAGACCGCCATGCGCTGAGGGACCGCAAAGGGCCTCTGCGGCTGTTCCCATTCCTTATCTATGAACTTGTCAAAGAAATCAACATAAGGAAAAACCTTAACAGAGCGGGTCGGTTTGTGCGACCCAAAAGGGACAGACCCTGCTGTGGAAGTCCCAGCTGCATCTTCCAGCTTGAGAGTGTCCCTCACAGCATTGATAAGTGCACTTACAAGTGCCCTGTCTTGAGCTAAACCCGGACGAGGGGTCCTCCTCACATGGAAGGTCCTGGTCCGCCTCTTCTGACATACCAGAACCGGGGTCCTGAGCCGCAGCCAGGCCCGAGTCTGAGTCAGAACATTCCCCGGGCGATGGCGATGGGAGGGGGCGCTTAGTACCCCCCTTACGCTCGCACACGCCGCTTCCACCCTGGCAACAAATGACTCCAGGACTGCCGACAAAGCGTCCATGGTAACCGCAGGTGCAGGGGCACCGGTTGCTGCCTCTGGAATGTTTGGGGAAAAAACTCCAGCTTCTGACTCTATATTGCCCACTGACAGCCCTTAGGGACTTAGTCAAGAACCTGACACAAAAAAATGTCCACCCTCCTTGCTGCACTGACCGGGGGGTTACCCAGGGGACTCACCGCCTAGCAAGAGACTGTCCAGCGCCGCTGCCCGCTCTCCATCCGCACACAGCGTGTGACTGAGGAACTCTGTGTGGGGAATGGCGCCTTTCGCGCCGTTCAGGAAGCCAGGCAGCACTAGAGGCCAAAACCCACTCCAAAATGGCCGCCGGGTGCCCCAGAGAAAAGCGTGCGGACCACAAGAAAATGGCCGCCCGCAATGCAGGCCTGCATCACAGCGTGACCACTGCAAAATGGCCACCAATGGGATTTGCAATGCAATGCACAGGCCCCAGAAAATTGGCGCCGGCGGTTCAAAAAAATGGCGCCAAGCAGCGAGGTGGATGAGAGGGCCGCAGCGGAGGCTTCCAAGAATTTTACTACCCCCCCACAGAGAGCGGGCCTGGACAACCCCACAGCCCCCCACCGGGACCTGGAGCCCCCCTAAGATAATCCCCGGTCGCAGCGAGCCCCGCAACGGAAGGTGGAAAAGGGTGACAGAGGGAGAGAGGGGAGGGCAGGAGAACCCCCTAATGACCCCCTTAGGAATGCCCAGCTGTTCCATCCCACCGAAGCAGGAGGAACTGTACTTACCCATCCTTGCGAGGATCTGCTGGTGCGTTCCTGACAGACCTACAACCGAGCAGTATGGAGTAGCTGTCGGCCCGGTCCACTGTGACTGAGACAGCAAGCAGTCATATGTGAACCCTGGAGCATAGATCACCGGCCACCCCTGGAGCCATGAGGTATGTCGTGGCCATCCCCGCACGTAGCTAAGGCCTGCTCGCGCTCGATGGCCGGACTGGGGGGACTACAAGGATCTATATTATCCTGCCTGTCATGCCCAGCTGGCAGTTGATAGAAGATTGTAAAAGTAAAATAAAAAGTAAAAATGTCTTCAGGACTCTGGGCCCAAAGGGAGCCACGTCCTTCTCCTCTGCTAGGCAGAAAAAAAACTGAGGCTGCTGACTGCAGGGTGGAGGGTTATGTCCGGAGGGGGGGGGGGGCTGTTCAACTCTGTTAAAGTAACATGTATTAAATATCTAACATGTTCAGCCTAGTCCTCTCCTATAGAACAGGAACATAACCCAACTGTCAAGATTTAAGGACCTGTGTCCGTCCATGGAAGAAAAGAGAAAAACACGGCTTTAGCTGTGTTTTTAATGCTGCCCTGTTCTGCCAGTAGAAAGGCTTTTAGAAGAGTTGCAGTGTTCATGAGGTCTTAAGATAATAAATGCAACATAAATATACATATTGTGAAAGCTTGTCCTGGCAAAATATAGGTGCTGCCATTGCTGGCCTCCGTTGGAAATTCTAGTTTCCTGGCTGCAATTCTAGCTTTTTTGGCGTGCTTTCCCTCCTCTACAGCAGACAAGTCGTATGCCCATGTGAAGGTTTGGTATTACATGAACAAGAGAACTTAGATTTCCATGCCTCAGCTCCGTGAAGTCTTGTTTTGCTCTTTACGTAACATTACTGGCTGGATTTCCCATGCTTTTCCTTTCATTTGTCAGCCTGTCACTGCTACCTAACACCGAAATGTTCAGGAATGGTTTTCCACTGGGCTGAGGCATAAACTTGTGGTTTGTTATGTCTGGGTCACACATAGCTTGGGGAGAATGGGAGAAGAGTCTGACCAAGAATAAGCCACAATCTGTATCATGTGTACTTCAACACCGTGTGATTCAAGTGTGCACAAATCCCAGATGGCTGCTGTACTGCTAAATATTTGTAGAGTTTGGTTTTCTATTTTTAGGTCATCTTTGTTCTAGTCTGGATTTAATGAAAGTCTCCAGGTCAAAAGATAGAAGATCAGCCCCGATAGTGGAAATACACCACAATTCCGACTTTGGCAGAGTTGAGCTGGATTCAATAAAAGATTTAGAACTCCTATCTAAGGAAGATGACAGATCAGACCACTTCATGATAGCATGGGCTTCCTGGTCAATATTTATACTCTTACAAGAGTTTCATGCCATGCTCTCTGATTGAAAGATTCTTACTTCTATGCAAACCATGATATGGAGAAGGGGAATAACCTCAACCACTCCCATCCTCTTCTTACCCAATCCCTACCAATTCTACCCCTCTGTAATCCCCACTATACTAATTGAACTACTCCTCTACATCTTTATTCTCTGTCTACAGTGGCGTCTTGTGCCCAATATATTGACGGGGGCGGTAAACTCCACACCACCCCCGTGGGAGACGGACATGAATGTGGCGATCAAACCTACCCCCCCCCCCCCACGGGAGACGGACAGGAATGCGGCGGTAGACCCGCGCGGGAGATGGACGGGACGGCAGCAATCAGGGCATTACCTTTGGAGTCAGGGGGAAGGAGAAGTCGGGCCATTGATTCTCCTCCCGGGCAAACAGGAAGTGTGTCCTGAGACACGATTGGCTAGGAGGAGAATCAGGAAGACAGTAGCAAATATTAATTTGCTATTGTCACACAAGTGGATGGGCTGGGGGCGCAGAGCATGAAGATTAGGGGCTGGACACATGGATTAGGGGGGGCATCCTCTATCTACGGGCCACCACTGTCTCTCTACCTATCTTTCCCAAGGAATACAGATAGTATAACATTTCAATTCCAAACACATATCCTGTCTCACTATATCAATCTCCTGATCTTTAAACTCGATTCTTTGGGGACCCCCCAGAAAGAAAATCAGGTTGGACAACCAATTTAAGTCAACTAAGTGAAAATGTTGTACAGATTGCCTTCTGTGCCGAATACTTGAGGCGGATATCTAATAAACATTAAAGCAGTATTAAACCTGTGATGCGGGGACCTCTGATGTAAAGAGGGGCTCTGATGTAAAGAGGGGCTCTGATGTAATGTGGGGACCTCTGATGTAAAGAGGGGCTCTAATGTAATGTGGGGACCTCTGATGTAAAGAGGGGCTCTAATGTAATGAGGGGACCTCTGATGTGAAAGGAGGCTCTGATGTAATAAGGGGACCTCTAATGAAAAGAGGGGCTATGATGTGATGGGGGGAGCTCTGATGTGATGGGGGAGCTCTGATGTAAAGAGCGGCTCTGATGTGATGGGGGGAGCTCTGATGTAAAGAGGGGCTCTGATGTGATGAGGGGACCTCTGATGTGATGGGGGGAGCTCTGATGTAAAGAGGGGCTCTGATGTGATGAGGGGACCTCTAATATGATATGGGGACCTCTGATATAAAGAGGGGCTCTGATGCAAATGGTATATGATGGCTCTGATATGATGGTAGGACCTCTGATATGAAGGGAGGCTCTGATGTGATGTGGGAACCTCTAATGTAAAGAGGGGCTCTAATGTGATAGGGGGACCTCTAATGTAAAGAGGAGCTCTAATGTAATGAGGGGACCTCTGATGTGAAGGGAGGCTCTGATGTTATAAGGGGACCTCTAATGTAAAGAGTGGCTCTGATGTGATGTGGGGGGCTCTGATGTGATGCGGGGACCTCTGATGTGATGTGGGGAGCTCTGATATAAAGAGGGGCTCTGATGTGATGGGGGAGCTCTGATGTAAAGAGGGGCTCTGTTGTAATGGGGGAGCTCTGATGTAAAGAGGGGCTCTGATGTGATGAGGGGACCTCTGATGTGATGTGGGGACCTCTGATATAAAGAGGGGCTCTGATGTGATGGGGGATCTCTGATGTAAAGAGGGGCTCTGATGTGATAGGGGAGCTCTGATGTAAAGAGGGGCTCTGATGTGATGAGGGGACCTCTGATGTGATGGGGGGAGCTCTGATGTAAACAGGGGCTCTGATGTGATGAGGGGACCTCTGATATGATGTGGGGACCTCTGATATAAAGAGGGGCTCTGATGCAAATGGTATGATATGATGGTAGGACCTCTGATATGAAGGGAGGCTCTGATGTGATGTGGGGACCTCTAATGTAAAGAGGGGTTTTAATGTGATAGGGGGACCTCTAATGTAAAGAGGGGCTCTAATGTAATGAGGGGACCTCTGATGTGAAGGGAGGCTCTGATGTTATAAGGGGACCTCTAATGTAAAGAGTGGCTCTGATGTAATGTGGGGGGCTCTGATGTGATGCGGGGACCTCTGATGTGATGAAGGGACCTCTGATGTGATGTAGGGAGCTCTGATATAAAGAGGGGCTCTGATGTGATGGGGGAGCTTTGATGTAAAGAGGGGCTCTGGTGTAATGGGGGAGCTCTGATGTAAAGAGGGGCTCTGATGTGATGAGGGGACCTCTGATGTGATGTGGGGACCTCTGATATAAAGAGGGGCTCTGATGTGATGGGGGATCTCTGATGTAAAGAGGGGCTCTGATGTGATAGGGGAGCTCTGATGTAAAGAGGGGCTCTGATGTGATGAGGGGACCTCTGATGTGATGGGGGGAGCTCTGATGTAAACAGAGGCTCTGATGTGATGAGGGGACCTCCGATATGATGTGGGGACCTCTGATATAAAGAGGGGCTCTGATGCAAATGGTATGATATGATGGTAGGACCTCTGATATGAAGGGAGGCTCTGATGTGATGTGGAGACCTCTAATGTAAAGAGGGGCTCTAATGTGATATGGGGACCTCTAATGTAAAGAGGGGCTCTAATGTAATGAGGGGACCTCTGATGTGAAGGGAGGCTCTGATGTAATAAGGGGACCCCTAATGTAAAGAGTGGCTCTGATGTGATGTGGGGATCTCTGATGTGAAGGGAAGCCCTGATGTGATAAGGGGACCTTTGATGTAAAGAGTGGCTATGATGTGATATGGGGACCTCTAATGTAAAGAGGGGCTCTAATGTAATGAGGGGACCTCTGATGTGAAGGGAGGCTCTGATGTAAAAAGGGGACCTCTAATGTAAAGAGTGGCTCTGATGTGATGTGGGGATCTCTGATGTGAAGGGAGGCCCTGATGTGATAAGGGGACCTCTGATGCAAAGAGTGGCTCTGATGTGATGGGGGGACCTCTGATGTGAAGGGGGCTCTGATGTGATGTGAGAAGCTCTGATATAAAGAGGGGCTCTGATGTGATGGGGGGCTCTGATGTGATGGGGGAGACTTCTGATATAAATAGGGGCTCTGATTTGATCGGGGGGAGCTCTGATGTGAAGAGGGGCTCTGATGTGACAAGGGGACCTCTGATGTGATGTGGGAAGCTCTGATATAAAGAGGGGCTCTGATGTGATGGGGGGAGCTCTGATGTAAAGAGGGGCTCTGATGTGACAAGGGGACCTCTGATGTGATGTGGGAAGCTCTGATATAAAGAGGGGCTCTGATGTGATGGGGGGAGCTCTGATGTAAAGAGGGGCTCTGATGTGATGGGGGAGCTCTGATGTAAAGAGCGGCTCTGATGTGATGGGGGGAGCTCTGATGTAAATAAGGGCTCTGATGTGATGAGGGGACCTCTGATGTGATGGGGGAAGCTCTGATGTAAAGAGGGGCTCTGATGTGATGAGGGGACCTCTAATGTGATGTGGGGACTTCTGATATAAAGAGGGGCTCTGATGTGATGGGGGAGCTCTGATGTAAAGAGGGGCTCTGATGTGATGAGGGGACCTCTGATGTGATGTGGGGACCTCTGATATAAAGAGGGGCTCTGATGCAAATGGTGTGACATGATGGCTCTGATATGATGGTAGGACCTCTGATATGAAGGGAGGCTCTGATGTGATGTGGGAACCTCTAATGTAAAGAGGGGCTCTGATGTGATATGGGGACCTCTGATGTAAAGAGGGGCTCTAATGTGAAGGGGGGGCTTCTGATATGAAATTAATTTCATTACAGCAGTTGTGCGTATTGTCCCAGGTTCAGGTTTCCTATTGATAAATAATATGTACGTTTTAAACTGGGATGCCTCGAGAATTTGCAAACTTTTAATGAGTTACATGACTGAAAAAAGTTTGAGAAACACTGCTGTACACTACAAGGTAAAAACTGAGAATTATAGACACTGGTCAAAACTGTCCAGATCTGGTAGGTTTATAGCGCCCTCTAGTGGAATAATTCACATAACTGAATTAAGAGACTAAATACATTGTAGCAGCTTGAAGAAATGTAAAATGTATCTGCATTTATATGTTTCTTTTTGGTTTTGGATGGAATGTACAGGGGTAAAACCTTTGTTATATTTTTATTGTAGCCTGTATTCTTCTTGGGAAGATTTACCCTCTGTTTGTCCTTGTGACCAATGTTACTGGGACTAAAAGTGAAGAAAAATCCAGAAATATAAGGGAAATCTTCCAGTGGAGATATTTGTTGTGGTTACAATTTTCTGAGAGGATTTCCCTTATTTTTACTTCCACTCACTTCCTGTTGTGTCTAGAGAACAGGAAGTGATGGGAAATCTCCCCAAGAATATAGACAGAAAAAACCCTGACAGTTGTTTGACATCCCGTAAAAAAAGTGACTTTACATATACTTAAAACCAAGATAAAATTTTAACTTTCTTGAGGAAGACTTTTTTTTTCCACTGTGCCATATATGATGCGATTTACTAAATTATTATTTTATGTATGTGAGCAGGTTGTATAGTATAGCTAATTATTAAATACTGTAAGGAAATTTTTAGCAATAAGTTTGAAGCAGTTGAACATTCCTGGACGTAAAGGGCAATATAATCAGGCAGGTTATTTTTTGGATTTGTGGTGGAAGTAAGACACACCAATACTTTATTTTTCAAAAGGCTCTACGGGTTCAGTGAGGGGTTTCCCTTAGCCTTTAAACTAGGAGGCCAGTGTACTTTATGGACTATAAGCCTTAGTTCACACCATAACTCGCATGTGAATCGCACAGGAACCGTACCATATTCCTGTGCAATTCACATGTGATTCAGTGCGGTGCGATTTGAGCCTGTTCACTTTGAATGGGCTCAAATCGCATCGCACCAAAAAAGTGCGGGCACTGTTTTTGGAGCCGCACAGCAAACTGCATCACATGGTGGTTTTGTATTAAGCGATTCAGTGCGGGCAAACCACGCTGCATTTGCAATACTTTTGGGGTGCCGTTTACTTTGTATTGATGCCCCCAGTGGATTGCAAACACATTATGATTGCAATTCGGTGCAGGAAACCCCCAGGGATCGATGAGCTTCCCACACTGCATATGTGTGAAGCTAGGCTAACACTGCAAATGCAAGTTTCCTTTTAAGAAAACCATTTTTTATTAAACAAATGGGACTTTTTAGAGGCCAAACAAGACAGAAAAGCTTTACATAAATGTCACGGTCAGGCTCAGAGACCAGTAGCTATAGCAGTAGAGAGGCTCCCACCAACCAGCTGGATAAGTACACAAGCAGGTCACCCTGGTCACATAACAAGTGCTTACAGGCTGGGATCAAGCAAAAGCATAGTTGAGGAACAAGTCAAGGTTGACAATAAGTAGTAGCGTAGAATAAGGACAGCTGCAGCTATGCATAGGAGCAAGATATCAGCTGTACAGAGCACAATAATCTGGTAAACAGGAAGTGCAAAGGCATGGCTTAAATAGAAAGTTTGTGGGAGGAGCAAAGAGTTCAAGGTTCACCAGAAACAAGGTACAGAACGAGATTATCCAGGGAATCAGAACAGAAATTGTCCAGCATGTCAGGGGGTTCTGCTGATGGACAAAGCTGAAGGTTTTGGGTCCTGGTTCTGATAATAAAGCTCTTATTTTTTATTATTTTTACATCATAGAAAACATCACCATTGAAAATCAATAAAGCCAACACAATATATGCATGTTTATCCCTATTGGCCAGTCTCTAACTCATCTGACAATAACTGCTATAAAAATATAGATCCTAATTTACCACAGACCTCTTGGGTCCGGAGAATGACTTAATTATGAACAAAGTTTTGTAATAACTAATGTGATTTTTTTTTATTATTATAAACTATCCCTATGTTTTGCTATGTTTACTGAGGAAGCACGTAATGTGAAACACTTCATCATTTAGCTACTTCTTCATCTACTCCACAAAGTATTCGTTCAGGATCAAGTATTTCTCTGGACTCAAGGGGGATCATGTGATATAACAGTGATGAATAACCCATGTATACATTATATAACTGATATACAAATACACTGCTCAAAAAAATTAAAGGAACACTTTTGAATCAGAACTCCTGGGATATTGATCTGGTCAGTTAAGTAGCAGAGGGGGGAGGGGTGTATACAGAGGGGGTTGTTAATTGAAATTAACAACAGATGCACTAGATGGGCAACAATGAGACGACCTCCAAAACAGGAATGTTTTTTCAGGTGGAGGTGTCCGAATATTTTTTTCCCTACCCATCTTTTATGACTGTTTTTCACTAGTTTTGCATTTGGTTAGGGTCAGTGTCACTACTGGTAGCACAAGGCAATACTTGGACCCTATAAAGGTTGCACAGACAGTCCAACTCCTCCAGGATGGCACATCAATACGTGTCATTGCCAGAAGGTTTGTCGTGTCTCCCAGCACAGTCTCAAGAGCATGGAGGAGATTCCAGGAGACAAGAAGTTACTCTAGGAGAGCTGGACAGAGCCATTGAAGGTCCTTAACCCATCAGCAGGACCGGTTACCTGCTCCTTTGTGCAAGGAGGAACAGGATGAGCACTGCCAGAGCCCTACAAAATGACCTCCAGCAGGCCACTGGTGTGAATGTCTCTGACTAAACAATCAGAAACAGACTTCATGGGGGTGGCCTGAGGGCCCGACGTCCTCTAGTGTACTCTGTGCTCACTGCCGGGCACTGTGGAACAAGATTGGCATTTTCCATTGAACACCAGAATTGGAAGGTCCGCCACTGGTGCCCCATGCTTTTCACAGATGAGAGCAGATTCACCCTGAGCATATGTGACAGACGTGAAAGGGTCTGAAAAAGCCGCAGAGAACTTTATGCTGCCTGTAACATCGTTCAGCATGACCGGTTTGGTGGTGGGTCAGTGATGGTCTGGGGAGGCATATCCATGGAGGGACGCACAGACCTCTACAGGCTACACAATGGCACCCTGACTGCCATTAGGTATCGGGATGAAATCCTTGGACCCATTGTCAGACCCTATGCTGGTGCAATGGGTCCTGGGTTCCTCCTGGTGCACGACAATGCCCGGCCTCATTTGGCGAGAGCATGCAGTCAGTTCCTGGAGGATGAATAAATTGATACCATTGAATGGCCCCCACGCTCACCTGTCCTAAATCCAAAAGAACACCTCTGAGACATTATGTTTCGGTCCATCCGGTGCCGCCAGGTTGCACCTCAGTCTGTTCAGGAGCTAAGTGATGTTCTGGTCCAGATCTGGGAGGAAATACCCCAGGACACCATCCGTCGTCTCATTAGGAGCATGCCCTGATTTTGTCAGGCATGCATACAAGCACTTGGGGGCCATGCTGAGGACCATTTTGAGTTGTTGCAATGAAATTTCTGAAAAATGGACTAGCTTGCTGCATAATTTTTTCACTTTGATTTTCGGGGTGTGTTTGAATTCAGCCCTCTGTAGGTGGATAATTTTCATTTCCATCAAATGATGTGCCATCCTTTAATTCCTAACACATTTCCCAGTTCATATCAGTATAGATATCCAGCATGAGATTTTTGCCCGTTGAGATCTGATGTGTTTTCAAAGTGTTCCTTTAATTTTTTTAAACAGTGTATATATATTGTGACGGTATACGAGGTGAGATACACGACAATAGGTACATTTTACCTTGCATTCGTTCCATTTTAAGGGGCTGAACCCAAATCCGGCCCGGGTTTTACAGCCTCTGGGGATGGCTGGGTTCCGGTCCGGATGTTTGGGTCCACTGGAGTCCACAGTCAGCTGGACTTTAAAAGATCCAGGAAGAGAGCACAGGGGAGCTCTGGTTTGGAGACTCAGGAGGGAAACTGAGTGAGAGGAGCTCTGTTGAAGTGGATTAAAAAGAAAAAGGTTTGCTTTATCTTATGTTCTGTGGGTGATGGGGACCAGCCCCGCACTGTATAGAGAGGAGACCATTTGTTTAGTTTAGCGCCGGACGGCAAGTATTTAATTTATTGTTTTTGTTTATTTTACCTGCAAACCTCTTGTAAATAAAACCTGGCACCCGCCAGACTTTTAAGAAAGTGCCTGTTTGCGGACTTTGATTCAGAAAAGGTGATCCCCACAAGCTAATCTCCCACACATGGTGGAGAATGCGGGCACTTTTCTGAAGATGGAGAAAATGATAAAGGCCCTGCTACAGGCCAATGCAGTTCAGCGAGAAACCAACCGCCAAGTCGCAGAGGCCGCTGCAGCACAACAGGCGGCCCAGCAGGAGATGAACCGGCAGTTCCCAGAGGCCCTGGTGGAACTGAAAAAGGGGTCCGCACCTCCTGTCTCAGCAGAACCAAAGATAATACGTGCCTCCTACTACCTGCAAAAGATGACACCTGCGGATGATGTTGAGGCATACATTGCGACTTTCGAGAGAGTCGCTGTCCGCAAAGGATGGCCAAAAGAGCAGTGGGCGGGTCTGTTGGCTCCATTTCTAACAGGAGAACCCCAAAAGGCCTATTTTGACCTAGAACTAGATAAGGCCCAGGACTATGAGACTCTAAAGACTGAGATACTCGCATGCTTGGGTGTCACCATGGCAGTCCGAGCCCAGCGCATGCATTAGTGGTCCTACTTCAGCAACCAGCCACCCCGTTCCCAAATGTTTGACTTGGTCCACCTCACCAGGAAGTGGTTGCAACCAGAGACCTTGACAAGCCCGCAGATTGTGGAGCGTGTGGTAATGGACCGGTACCTGCATGCACTTCCTGCTGCTCTGAGGAAGTGGGTCGGACAGGGGGACCCCAAACCTGCAGCTCAACTGGTGGACCTTGTGGAGAGGTACAGTGTTACTGAGGACTTGGTGAACACATCTACACCCCACTTCGGTGTGTCTAGGGGTGCAAGATCTCCCAGCGGTTCTGGTAAGACTGTTCCAGGGTTCAAGAGCATGGGGAAGTTTGATAAGGCTGTTACAGCTAATGAGACTGTGGGTCCTAGACCTGGAGACTGGCCAAAGAAGCCAGGAAGGTCTTTGGGACCATTGAGAGGATTGGGGGTAGAGCATATACAATGTTTTCGTTGCCATGCATTAGGGCATATTGCTGTGAACTGTCCTATGAATGATGAAGCTATGCAATGTAATAATGCTTATATGAAAAGATGCATTTCTTTGTTTGCACAGGTCGCATGTACTGCATCTTGTCAGAGACGCATTGAAAAACAGATGTGTGTTATTTCAGTGGATGGAAAACCACTGACAGCCCTGCTAGACTCTGGTAGTATGGTGACCCTAGTAAGGAATGATTGTGTAAACCCCACAAAACTACACCCCAGTACTATTGGGGTAATTTGCATCCATGGGGACTCTCGAGACTACCAGACAGCGGTGGTTGAGGTTAATACCCCTGGGGAAGGGTCACACATTAAGTGGGGGTGGTACCTTCAGAGCTTCATGAAGCTTTAGTGGGAAGAGATTTTCCCCATTTCTGGAATTTATGGGAGAGCAAGGGGAGGCTGGTAGATAGAGCTCCCCCTGCTGGGAAGCACGGAAACTCTCACCAGACCCTTTTTGCCAAAGGGAAGGAGATTCTGTTGGTGGGATCGAGGAAGCCGGTGATCCTCTTCCTTTCCCTGTTATGGCTGGGGAGCCGGAGGACCTGGAAGCTAGCTCCCAGCCCGAGGGTAATGAACAGGAGACCCCCTCTGACATTGAGAGTAGACAAAATGTGGTACCCGAATTAGAGGTCAGGAGAGAGGATTTCTGTACCGAGCAACTGAGAGAGGCCACCCTCATGTGAGCCAGGAAAAACATTAAAATGTTGGATGGGGAACCGGTGAATCCTAATTGGGTGGTGTCTTTCCCCTACATGGCCATTAAAAACAATTTATTGTATTGAGTGATAAAACATGGAGGGGACGAGGTAGAACAGCTACTAGTTCCCAAACCCTTCCGCCGGGTGGTGCTAGACCTGGCCCATGGTCATGTAATGGGGGGGCATCTCGGTGTTGAAAAAAACAGGTAGAGAATCGGCCAGAGATTTTTCTGGCCCAGGTTGCATGCAGATGTCAAGGAGTACTGCGAATCATGCCCCGAGTGCCAAATGTCGGCACCATCGCCCCATTTTCGCAGCCCCCTTGTCCCTCTACCAATAATCAAGGTCCCCTTTGAGAGGATTGGCATGGACCTGGTGGGACCGGTTGTGAAATCCACCCGGGGTCACCAGCATATTCTGGTGATCCTGGACTATGCAACGCGCTATCCTGAGGCCATACCCTTGCGCAACACCTCCGCTAAGGCTATTGCCAAGGAATTGGCCCAGGTGTTTAGTCGAGTGGGGATCCCAAAAGAGATCTTAACCGATCATGACACCCCATTTATGTCCAGGGTTACTAAGGAACTGTGTAAACTATTCAAAATCTCCCATCTCCGTACCTCTGTCTACCACCCCCAAACGGATGGTCTCGTTGAATAAAACGTTGAAAAGTATGCTGAAAAAGGTGGTCGACAAAGATTGGAGAAACTGGGATTTTTTGTTGCCATATCTCATATTTGTCATTTGTGAGGTTCCGCAGGCATCCACAGGCTATTCCCCCTTTGAGCTTTTGTATGGTAGACATCCCAGGGGGTTACTAGATGTCGCCAAATAAACGTAGGAAGGAGAGGCCACCCCATATAGAAGCATCATAGAGAATGTCTCCTTAATGCAGGATCGAATCGCAGCTGTCTTGCCCCTGGTGCGAGAACATATGGAGCGAGCCCAGGAGGCCCCCGAGGAGGGTCTATGATCGGGGTGCAGAGGTCCGTACTTTCAGCCCCGGGGACAGAGTGTTGGTACTGGTTCCCATGGTGGAAAGTATGTTTCTAGCCAACTGGCAGGGTCCCTTTGAGGTTGTCGAAAGGGTGGGGGAGGTAAACTACAAAGTCTACCAGCCAGGGAAAAGGAAACCACACCAAATTTATCATGTGAATCTCTTAAAGCCCTGGAAGGACAGAGAGACTTTACTGGCCACATACACCTCCATCAGACCGGGTACCCGTGACACCTGACGTCCCCATAACGGATTCCCTGTCCGTGGCACAACAAAGTAAAGTTAGGGCGTTTGTGCATTAAAATAGAGACTTTTTCTCCCCCTTACCCAGACTAACCAATGTGATCCAACATGATATAGTGACGGAACCAGGGGTTTGCGTAAATGTAAAGCCCTATAGAATCCCAGAGGCCAGGCGAGAGGCAGTCGCAAAGGAGATAAAAAATATGTTAGAGTTGGACATGATAGAAGAGTCCCACAGTGAGTGGTCGAGTCCCATAGTGCTGGTTCCAAAACCTGATGGCACTATTAGGTTCTGTAACGACTTTAAGAAACTCAACAGTGTGTCCAAGTTCGATGCCTACCCGATGCCCTGGGTCGACGAACTCACGGACAGGTTTGGACAGGCTCGTTACATAACAACCCTAGACCTAACAAAAGTCTTTTGGCAAATACCGCTAACTGAATCGGCCAAGGAGAAGACTGCCTTTTCCACTCCTGGGGGCTCGTTTCAATATAAACGGATGCCGTTTGGGGTGCACGGAGCACCTGCATCATTCCAGCGAATGATGGCCAAAACCTTGAGACCACATTGCTCGTATGCGGCTGCGTATTTGGACGAAGTGGCCATCCACAGCCCAGATTGGGAATCGCACCTGCTCCGTGTACAAGCGGTGGTAGATTCCCTTAGGGAAGCAGGTCTCACGGCCAACCCCAAAAAATGTGCCATAGGCCTGGAGGAGGCCAAATACCTTGCGTACATTATTGGCCGGGGAGTGGTCAAGCCGCAGACCAATAAGGTTGAGGCAATTCAAAAAGGTCCCCAACCAGTTAATAAAAAACAAGTGAGGGCCTTCCTGGGCATTACAGGCGGTTCATAACCAATTTTGCCACCATTGCCGCCCCCTTGACCGACCTGACGAATGGTAAAGGGTCGGTCATGGTCAAGTGGAATTCCGAAGCCGAGGAGGCATTTCAAAATTTAAAACAGTCTCTTTGTATGTTACCCGTACTGGTAACCCCGGACTTCAGCAAGGAGTTTGTCGTACAGGCGGACGCCTCTGAGGTGGGCCTAGGGGCCGTACTGTCACAGAACAGGGATAGTGAGGAGCACCAAGTGGTATACCTGAGCCGGAAGCTGAACAAGCACGAAAAAAACTATGCCATCGTAGAAAAGGAGTGTCTCGTCATTAAATGGGCCTTAGACTCCCTGAGGTATTACCTATTGGAGAGGTCATTTAAGCTGGTCACCAACCATGCTCCCCTAAAGCGGATGTGTGACAACAGGGAGAAAAATGCCCGTGGGACAAGGTGGTACCTGGCTTTACAGCCCTTTAAGTTTACGGTGGAGCACAGGCCGGGAAAGTTCCAAAATAATGATGATGCCCTCTCTAGCGTTCACTATAATGGTTGGGTCAAGTGCTCAGCCGCAGGGGCTTGAGCAGAGGGGGAGGATATGTGATGGTATACGAGGTGAGATACACGACAATAGGTACATTTCACCTCGCATTCATTCCATTGTAAGGGACTGATCCCGAATCCGGCCCGGGTTTTACAGCCTCTGTGGATGGCTGGTTTCCGGTCCGGATGTTTGGGTCCACTGGAGTCCACAGTCAGCTGGACTTTAAAAATCCAGGAAGAGAGCACAGGGGAGCTCTGGTTTGGAGGCTCAGGAGGGAAACTGAGTGAGAGGAGCTCTGTCGAAGTGGATTAAAAAGAAAAAGGTTTGCTTTATCGTATGTTTTGTGGGTGACGGGGACCAGCCCCGCACTGTATAGAGAGGAGACCATTTGTTTCGTTTAGCGCCAGACGGCAAGGATTTAATTTACTGTTTTTGTTTATTTTACCAAGCGTGTAGAGATCCTACGGGTAAAATTACCACACCAGCCAAGCAGACACTGGCTGCAAAAGCGCCTAGAGGAGATTCAGTTTGCATGTGTAGAGCTATAAAAGTCCCTCGTTCATTCATTCATTACCTGCAAACCTCTTGTAAATAAAACCTGGCACCCGCCAGACTTTTAAGAAAGTGCCAGTTTGCGGACTTTGATTCAGAAAAGGTGATCCCCACGAGCTAACCTCCCACTATATTTTTGTGAGTGAATTTATGAGCAGTGCGAGTATGGACCGGGCTTCCCCTCCTGCCGCGCACACACTCGCAGTGCGGCCAGTACAATATGTATTCTACAGCTGACCTGCCAGCGCCGCACTGCTCCACTTTCCACACATTGCCGCTTGGGACCGCCCCTCTCTACCTCCCACATATCCCCGCACTGCACAGGCTAGCAGCAAAGCAGAGCATTTGCAATGAAGTGTACCAGCCAGCGCCGTCCCTCTCCACCTCCCACACATCTCCCGCACAGGCTAGCAGCAGATTTGTGAAAATAATGGACACCGACGCCGCTTGGGACCGCCACTCTCCACCTCCGCTTGGGATCGCCCCTCTCCACCTCCCACAAGCCAGTGTCATGACCTTGCAGTAATACTTTCATGACCTGTCTGTCTCTTACCTGGTCTGTGTATCAGCCTTAGGGCTTGCTCTCACACCTGCATGGTTAAGTAATCTTCCCTCAGTGTGGCTCCACCCTAGCCTCAACAGGAATCACTATTTAACACGGTGTTCTCCAAGCCTGCCTTGCCGTGCAATATTGTGTGGTTGGTTTCCTGTTTCCTGCTTGCTGTGTGCTCTACGTTTTGTCTCTGTTACCGATCTTGGCTGTTTTTACCTGACCATCAGCGCCTGCTTGTGACCCTGACCTTTGGCACATTTCTCGACCATCCCTGCCTGCTTGTGACCCTTGACCTTCGGCTTGTTCACCGTTTATCCTTGTCTGCTAGTTGCCTCGACCTGTAGCTTCCTCCTATAGCCTACCAAGAGTGTGAGCTGGGAGACCCTGGAGGCCGCGACCTGGAGTCAGCTGCAGCGTAGTTCATCCTCACCACTAGAGGCTCTGGTGAACACCTGCTGGCTCTTAGACTCCACGCCCTGGGGAATCTTATGTTCTAGCTCCCTGTGGGATCCGTGTTGGTGCCCCAGTGGACCTGCCTTCCTCTACCACCCAGGGTTCCATCCGCAGCAGTCAGCCATAGGGTCCACTATCATAGCGGTGCACTCCTGACCCCAGCAGTGTGCATCTGTCACCTGGCCTCAGGTGACCTGACAGCCAGCAGCTTTGCCCACAACTGTACCAGCCGTCTGGGACGCCCCTCTCCACGTCTGCTTGGGACCGCCCCTCTGCACCTCCCACACATCCAAGGAGTGCACCGATGCCTGAATCCGTGGCTGCAGGACAATGGTATGTAATAATGAGGCAGCTTTGCCCACAACTGTACCAGCCGCCTGGGACCGCCCCTCTACACCTTCCACACATCCAAGGAGTGCACCGATGCCTGATTCTGTGGCTGCAGGACAATGGTATGTAATAATGAGGCAGCTTTGCCCACAACTGTACCAGCCGCCTGGGACCGCCCCTCTACACCTCCCACACATCCAAGGAGTGCACCGATGCCTGAATCCGTGGCTGCAGGACAATGGTATGTAATAATGAGGCAGCTTTGCCCACAACTGTACCAGCCGCCTGGGACCGCCCCTCTACACCTTCCACACATCCAAGGAGTGCACCGATGCCTGATTCTGTGGCTGCAGGACAATGGTATGTAATAATGAGGCAGCTTTGCCCACAACTGTACCAGCCGCCTGGGACCGCCCCTCTACACCTCCCACACATCCAAGGAGTGCACCGATGCCTGAATCCGTGGCTGCAGGACAATGGTATGTGATAATGAGGCAGTCTGTTGTGATGTTCTGGAGGCATTGGGGGACTGAACAGGAAGTTTGCTGGGAGTAAGGGGGGAATTGAGACAACATATGTGCTGGATTAGGGGGGGGGGGAGTTAATTGGAGGCATAGGTCTGAATCATCCCCCCAATCCATTATACCAGGGCTTGACAAATTTGCTTGGAATCTAGGAGCCAGCTAAAAAAGTTAGGAGCGAGGAACGTGCCCCGTCCCGCCAAGCTCACAAGCAGAAGCGAACGCATACGTGAGTAGCGCCCACATATGAAAGCGGTGTTCAACCACACAGGAGATATCGCCGCGATCGGTAGATCGAGAGAAATAATTCTAGCCCTAGACCTCCTCTGTAACTCAAAAGATGCAACCTGTAGAAGTTTTTAAACGTCGCCTATGGAGATTTTAAAGGGTAAAAGTTAGTTGCCATTCCACGAGCGGACGCAATTTTGAAGCGTGACATGTTGGGTATCAATTTACTCAGCGTAACATTATCTTTCACAATATTAAAAAAAATTGGGCTAACTTTACTGTTGTCTTATTTTTTTTATTAAAAATAAAGTGTATTTTTTCCCAAAAAAGTGCGCTTTTAAGACCGCTGCACAAATACGGTGTGACAGAAAGTATTGCAACGACCGCCATTTTATTCTCTAGGGTGTTAGAATAAAAAATATATATAATGTTTGGGGGTTCTAATTAGAGGGAAGGAGATGGCAGTGAAAACAGACAGGGAAACTCCATTAGCATTGCTGTTTGTCTTGTCATACCAACGGCCACCACAAGATGGCGCTAGATCACAGAAGGAAGCATAGGCCTGCAGAAGGCCGCAAAGCCGCGGCCTCAATTACCGGCCGGCACGTACCGACGCGATCCCGCGGCGCAGAGGGGGGGGCACGGAGAGACAGGATTCCCCAGCTGTGCTGCCCCAGGCGCCAGGTCCCTAATTCTATTCGCAATGGCGACCTGGCACCCGGGGTTTGTCGAGCCCTGCATTATACCTATGCCCCCAATTCTGCCCCCTCCCCCCAATCTATCATACCTATGCCTCCAATTGAGCCCCCTCCCCCCAATCTATCATATTTATGCCCCCAATTCTGCCCCTCCCCCAATCTATCATATTTATGCCCCCAACTTTGCCCCATCCCCCCAATCTATCATACCTATGCCTCCAATTCAGCCCCCTCCCCCCAATCTATCATATTTATGCCTCTAATTCAGCCCCCTCCCCCCATTCCTCTGCCCAGCAAAGCTTCAATGGGCACAGTATGGCTGCAATAGGCACAGCAAGGCTGCAATGGGCACAGCGAAGCTGCAATGGGCACTGTGAGGCTGCAATGGTGGGCACAGTGAGGCTGCAATGGTGGGCACAGTGTGGCTGAAATGGTGGGCACAGTGTGGCTGCAATAGTGGGCACAGTGTGGCTGCAATAGTGGGCACAGGTGAGGCTGCATTGATGAGCACAGGTGAGGCTGCATTGATGAGCACAGGTGAGGCTGCATTGAGGGGCACAGGTGAGGCTGCACTGATAAAGTTGTTGTTAATATTTATTTTTGTAACTTATTTCTGCATAAAACATTTAAGTGTAATTTCATGAGATAATTTATGAGGGCGTGTCTAGGGGCTGGGCAGGGTAGGGATTGAGTGGGGCACTGGTGGTGAATAACCTTTGAGGCCTGGCTAGTAGCTCAGGACTTGAAATTTTGAGCCCTGTGTGTATGTGTGTATATATATATATATATATATATATATATATATATATTGTGACAGCAGGAAGGTAAAGTCACCTGGTTGCATCCAGGGGGGTAGATATATTTCTCCCAGATTCAGGCTTTATGCCGACTTATACAACTAGGGAGGGAGTTGATGAAGCCCAGCTGAGGCTAGTGGGCTCATGGATGACTCATACCTCTAGGGAGAGGGCTGGGCGTCGTGCAGGCAGGGAGTTGATGAGACCAGCTGAAGCCTGTCAGTTCGTTTAAGGCCTCTATAAAAACTCCCAGATTCATTAGGTGTTAGCTCATGCCTGGAACCAGACCTGTGTGGACTGTCTAGGGAGAGTGAACCCCTGTGCGGTGAGAAAAAGCCTGTGTGGCTATTTGTTTGGACATTGACTAAACCAGGGACTTAGGGACTAGGACAGCACCAGGCTGATCCCAGTTGTTAGTTAGGAAACCTGCATGTTTAGTCAGAGGTCAAGCTGACCAGGATTTATTTTGTTTATGTTTCTTTTTGGCTTTGCTGTGTTTTTGTCACTGTACATAGAGAAATAAACCGCACCTTTTGATTTTGAAAACCACAACCTCCGTCTGCTGGCCCTGTTTTTGTGTGGGGAGCCCAACCAGGGGGTCACACACACCCGCTACCGAGTTAACCCCCTCACAGTTGGTGGAGAACCAGTGGCAGTTTTTTTAAGCCAGCATGGAGGAGATACTGAAACAGCTGGCTCTAGCAAATGCCAATCAACAGCAGACAAATGCAGGTTTGCAAAGGAGCCTTGCAGCCCAGCAGCAAGCTCACCAACAGAGTCTGGAAGCTCAGCAACAAGCCCAGCAGCAATCTGAGGCCCGCTTCATAGACCTGTTACAGAAGCAAGAGCAGAGACTACAACAAATGGAAGCAGTAATGCAGCAACGTCCGCAGACCAGTGAGGAAAGCCGTCCCACTAATACCACGTCCTTTGGGGTGAGTCGTTTATTGACAAAAATGACTGGAGAGGATGATCCAGAGGTATTTTTGACCACATTTGAAAGGACTGCTGAAAGAGAAAAGTGGCCTGAGGAGCAGTGGGCTGGACTGGTGGCTCCTCTGTTAACTGGTGAATCGCAGAAGGCTTACTATGACCTAGAGCCTGACCAAGCAAAAGACTATGTGATGCTAAAAGCTGAAATATTGGCAAGGCTGGGTGTCACCCTGGCTGTCCGGGCTCAGCGTGTGCATAACTGGACTTTCCAGCTTGGAAAACCCCCCAGGTCTCAAATGTATGATCTCATTCACCTGAGCAGGAAGTGGCTACAGCCAGAGACTTTGTCCGCACCAGAGATTGTGGAACGTGTTGTAATGGATCGGTTTTTGAGAGCTCTTCCTACTGCCATCCAAAAGTGGGTAAGCCATGGAGACCCAGAGACGGCCGGTGGTCTTGTGGATCGTGTAGAGAAATACTTGGCTACAGAGAACCTGACGGCCTCTTCCAGAGACTCTCGGACTTTCCACCCTAAGACCAGATCATCCCCAGGGGCGGATAAGAGGATTCCAAGGGGTGAGGGTGGAGAGAGTGAGAGGGTGGGAGCTCTACCCAAAGTTTGGCGAGAACAGCCTGGGAAGTCAGGGGCTCAAGAGGCAGCCAAATGGATTGTTTGCTACCGCTGCCGGCAAGCGGGACATATTGCAGCAAATTGCCCGGTTGTGGAGGAACCCATGCAATGTGACTTTCTGACGGACCGACGTCAGTCGCTGTGTGCGACAGTCGCATGCACTGCCATTCGGGGAACTGAGAAACATTTAAGCAAAATGTGTATTAATGGTAGAAATGTTGTGGTATTACTGGATTCAGGTAGCCTTGTGACCCTGATAAAGGCTGAATTAGTTAAAACAGAGGTCTCTGGGAATAGCAAGGTAGCTGTTATTTGTGTGCATGGGGACACCCGAGAGTATCCAGTGACTACAGTGTGTTTCGAGACCCCCAAAGGTACCCTCTCTCATCCAGTGGGGTTAGTATCTCAATTACCGCATGATGCCATTGTGGGAAGGGATTTTCCGAAGTTCTGGGAACTGTGGGATGATCCTGAGCCCCCCACTGGTGCCCCTATGTACCAGGAATATGATAGCCAGAACTCCTCTGAGAGTGGTGAGGACTCTCCAAAATTTCCCTTGTCAGTATTGGCAGGGGAGACTCAAGAAACTGGAGAGGAGCCCACCTCCTCAGACGAAAACCTACCGTCTGTGGAGTTTTCTGATCTGGAGGTTCACAGGGAAAATTTTGCCACAGAACAGTTAAAAGACCCCGCCCTAATAAAGGCACGGGAAAACGTAGTGGAAATAGATGGCGAGTTAGTGAACCCAGATAATACCTGCACTTACCCATACTTCAGCGTAGAGAAGGACCTACTGTATCGGGTGGCAAAAAGGGCAGAAGAAACCGTTGAGCAGCTTGTGGTGCCCAAACCTTACAGGAAGTTGGTGTTGGAGTTGGCCCATGGGCACATTCTTGGAGGTCATCTGGGGACAGAGAAAACCCGAGAGAGGGTATTACAGAGATTCTATTGGCCTGGGGTGATGAAGGACATAGAAAATTATTGTTCCTCCTGCCCTGTGTGTCAGAGGTCGGCCCCGATGCCACATTTCCGTAGCCCGCTGGTCCCTCTACCCATCATTGAGGTCCCGTTTGAGAGAATCGCAATGGATTTGGTAGGTCCTATAATCAAGTCCGCTAGGGGGCACCAGTACATATTGGTTATAATGGACTATGCCACCCGTTATCCAGAAGCGATCCCTCTCAGAAATACCTCGGCCAAAACCATAGCCAAAGAGCTATCTCTTGTTTTTAGCCGGGTGGGTATTTGTAAAGAACTGCTTACGGACCAAGGTACACCCTTTATGTCCCGGGTTATGAAAGAGCTGTGTAAATTGTTCAAAGTGACGCAATTGCGTACATCTGTGTATCACCCCCAAACCGATGGGCTGGTTGAAAGATTCAACAAAACCCTAAAACAAATGTTGAAGAAAGTGGTGGATAGAGATGGAAGGGATTGGGACTGTCTACTTCCTTATTTGATGTTTGCTATTAGGGAGGTGCCCCAATCCTCTACGGGATTCTCCCCCTTTGAGTTACTGTATGGGAGACACCCAAGAGGGCTGTTGGATATTGCCAAGGAAACTTGGGAAAGTGAGAGTTCTCCCCACAGGAGTGTGATTGAGCATGTCGCCCTGATGCAAGATCGAATTGCACAGGTAATGCCCATCGTGAAGGAACATTTGGCCCAAGCGCAGTTGGCACAGCAGAGAGTGTACAACCGTGGAGCCAAGACCCGTACCTTTTCCCCGGGGGATAGGATATTGGTACTTGTCCCTACGGTTGAAAGTAAATTCCTTGCCAAATGGCAAGGCCCCTACGAGATAATGGAAAAAGTGAGCGAAGTGAATTACAAGGTCAGACAACCAGGAAGGCGAAAGCCCGAACAGATCTATCACGTTAATCTGTTGAAAGCCTGGAGGGATAGAGAGTCCCTAGTCGCAGAAACTTGGTCACCAGCTCAAACTGGTTGCGTGATTCCGGAGGTTGGAATAGCAGCCACCTTGTCACAACCCCAACAACAGGAGGTTAAGGAGTTTGTGCTTCGCAACAAGGAGGTGTTCTCTGAGCTGCCGGGACAAACATCTGGGGTAGAGCATGATATTATTACCCCGCCCGGTGAAAGGGTGAAGTTAAAACCCTATCGGATCCCAGAGGCCCGACGGGAGGCAATACGGGAGGAAGTACAGAAAATGCTGAACTTAGGGGTGATAGAGGAGTCCCAAAGTGATTGGTCTAGTCCCATTGTGTTGGTGCCTAAACCGGATGGGAGCTGGCGATTTTGTAACGATTTTCGTCAGTTGAACAAAGTTACAAAATTTGACACCTACCCCATGCCACGTATAGATGAGTTGATCGACCGGCTGGGAACAGCCCGATACATGACGACTCTTGACCTCACAAAAGGGTATTGGCAAATTCCCCTGGCCAAGTCGGCCAAAGAGAAAACCGCATTTGTAACCCCAGACGGGGCGTTCCAATATAAGAGAATGCCGTTCGGGTTACAGAATGCGCCGGCCACATTCCAGCGGAAAATGGACCAGATACTGAGGCCCCATCGGAAGTATGCTGCGGCTTACCTGGATGACGTAATTGTCCATAGCACAGATTGGGCCTCACATCTGCCAAAAGTGCAAGCAGTCCTAGACTCTATCCGGGAAGCGGGGTTTACGGCTAACCCCAAGAAGTGTACCATTGGGCAGGAGGAGGCCAAATATCTTGGGTACACCATTGGCAGGGGAGTGATAAAACCCCAACTCAACAAAGTCGAGGCCATCCAGAGTTGGCCACGTCCCAACAGCAAGAAGCAGGTACGGGCCTTTCTGGGAATCGTGGGTTATTATCGGCGCTTCATTCCCCACTTTGCTTCTAAGGCTGTGCCCCTAACCAACCTGACGAAAGGGAAAGGGTCGGTCATGATTAAATGGACCCCCGAGGCTGAGGCAGCATTCCAATTCTTGAAACAAGCCTTATGTAGCCAGCCAGTGTTGTACTCACCCGACTTCTCTAAAGACTTTGTCGTACAAAGTGATGCGTCAGATGTGGGGTTAGGAGCAGTATTGTCCCAGGTCTGGAACGGGGAAGAGCACCCAGTCATTTACCTCAGCAGGAAGTTGAAGTCCCATGAGGTAAATTACGCCACGGTTGAAAAGGAGTGTTTAGCGGTGAAGTGGGCTCTAGATTCCCTTCGGTACTATCTGCTAGGTAGGCACTTTGACATGGTTACGGATCACGCTCCGTTAAAGTGGATGGCTCAAAACAAGGAGACAAATAGAAGAGTGAATAGGTGGTTCCTGGCCCTACAGGAATTCAACTTCACAGTAAAGCATCGCCCTGGCGTTCAAATGGGGAATGTGCATGCTTTGTCTTGAGTACATGAATGCCTGATTGCTGGTGTTCCAACCCCAAGGTTAAAACAAGAGGGGGGGGGGTATGTGACAGCAGGAAGGTAAAGTCACCTGGTTGCATCCAGGGGGGTAGATATATTTCTCCCAGATTCAGGCTTTATGCCGACTTATACAACTAGGGAGGGAGTTGATGAAGCCCAGCTGAGGCTAGTGGGCTCATGGATGACTCATACCTCTAGGGAGAGGGCTGGGCGTCGTGCAGGCAGGGAGTTGATGAGACCAGCTGAAGCCTGTCAGTTCGTTTAAGGCCTCTATAAAAACTCCCAGATTCATTAGGTGTTAGCTCATGCCTGGAACCAGACCTGTGTGGACTGTCTAGGGAGAGTGAACCCCTGTGCGGTGAGAAAAAGCCTGTGTGGCTATTTGTTTGGACATTGACTAAACCAGGGACTTAGGGACTAGGACAGCACCAGGCTGATCCCAGTTGTTAGTTAGGAAACCTGCATGTTTAGTCAGAGGTCAAGCTGACCAGGATTTATTTTGTTTATGTTTCTTTTTGGCTTTGCTGTGTTTTTGTCACTGTACATAGAGAAATAAACCGCACCTTTTGATTTTGAAAACCACAACCTCCGTCTGCTGGCCCTGTTTTTGTGTGGGGAGCCCAACCAGGGGGTCACACACACCCGCTACCGAGTTAACCCCCTCACAGTATATATATATATATATATATATATATATATATATATATATATATATTGTGAGGGGGTTAGCTCGGCAGCGGGTGTGTGTGATCCCCTGGATGGGCTCCCCACACAAAAACAGGCCCAGCAGACGGAGGTTGTGGTTTTCAAGATCAAAAAGGTGCGGTTTATTTCTCTATTTACAGTGACAAAAAACACAGCAAAGCAAAAAGAAACATAAACAAAATAAACCCTGGTCAGCTTGACCTCTGACTAAACATGCAGGTTTCCTAACTAACAACTGGGATCAGCCTGGTGCTGTCCTAGTCCCTAAGTCCCTGGTTTAGTAAATGTCCAAACAAATAGCCACACAGGCTTTGTCTCACCGCACAGGGGTTCACTCTCCCTAGACAGTCCACACAGGTCTGGTTCCAGGCATGAGCAAACACCTAATGAAGCTGGGAGTTTTTATAGAGGCCTTAAACGAGCTGACAAGCTTCAGCTGGTCTCATCAACTCTCTCCCTAGTTGTATAAGTCGGCATAAAGCCTGAATCTGGGAGAAATATACCTACCCCCCTGGATGCAACCAGGTGACTTTACCTTCCTGCTGTCACATACCCCCCCTCTTGTTTTAACCTTGGGGTTGGAACACCAGCAATCAGGCATTCATGTACTCGAGACAAAGCATCCACATTCCCCATTTGAACGCCAGGGCGATGCTTTACTGTGAAGTTGAATTCCTGTAGGGCCAGGAACCACCTATTTACTCTTCTATTTGTCTCCTTGTTTTGAGCCATCCACTTTAACGGAGCGTGATCCGTAACCATGTCAAAGTGCCTACCTAGCAGATAGTACCGAAGGGAATCTAGAGCCCACTTCACCGCTAAACACTCCTTTTCAACCGTGGCGTAATTTACCTCATGGGACTTCAACTTCCTGCTGAGGTAAATGACTGGGTGCTCTTCCCCGTTCCAGACCTGGGACAATACTGCTCCTAACCCCACATCTGACGCATCACTTTGTACGACAAAGTCTTTAGAGAAGTCGGGTGAGTACAACACTGGCTGGCTACATAAGGCTTGTTTCAAGAATTGGAACGCTGCCTCAGCCTCGGGGGTCCATTTAATCATGACCGACCCTTTCCCTTTCGTCAGGTTGGTTAGGGGCACAGCCTTAGAAGCAAAGTGGGGAATGAAGCGCCGATAATAACCCGCGATTCCCAGAAAGGCTCGTACCTGCTTCTTGCTGTTGGGACGTGGCCAACTCTGGATGGCCTCGACTTTGTTGAGTTGGGGTTTTATCACTCCCCTGCCAATGGTGTACCCAAGATATTTGGCCTCCTCCTGCCCAATGGTACACTTCTTGGGGTTAGCCGTAAACCCCGCTTCCCGGATAGAGTCTAGGACTGCTTGCACTTTTGGCAGATGTGAGGCCCAATCTGTGCTATGGACAATTACGTCATCCAGGTAAGCCGCAGCATACTTCCGATGGGGCCTCAGTATCTGGTCCATTTTCCGCTGGAATTTGGCCGGCGCATTCTGTAACCCGAACGGCATTCTCTTATATTGGAACGCCCCGTCTGGGGTTACAAATGCGGTTTTCTCTTTGGCCGACTTGGCCAGGGGAATTTGCCAATACCCTTTTGTGAGGTCAAGAGTCGTCATGTATCGGGCTGTTCCCAGCCGGTCGATCAACTCATCTATACGTGGCATGGGGTAGGTGTCAAATTTTGTAACTTTGTTCAACTGACGAAAATCGTTACAAAATCGCCAGCTCCCATCCGGTTTAGGCACCAACACAATGGGACTAGACCAATCACTTTGGGACTCCTCTATCACCCCTAAGTTCAGCATTTTCTGTACTTCCTCCCGTATTGCCTCCCGTCGGGCCTCTGGGATCCGATAGGGTTTTAACTTCACCCTTTCACCGGGCGGGGTAATAATATCATGCTCTACCCCAGATGTTTGTCCCGGTAGCTCAGAGAACACCTCCTTGTTGCGAAGCACAAACTCCTTAACCTCCTGTTGTTGGGGTTGTGACAAGGTGGCTGCTATTCCAACCTCCGGAATCACGCAACCAGTTTGAGCTGGTGACCAAGTTTCTGCGACTAGGGACTCTCTATCCCTCCAGGCTTTCAACAGATTAACGTGATATATCTGTTCGGGCTTTCGCCTTCCTGGTTGTCTGACCTTGTAATTCACTTTGCTCACTTTTTCCATTATCTCGTAGGGGCCTTGCCATTTGGCAAGGAATTTACTTTCAACCGTAGGGACAAGTACCAATATCCTATCCCCCGGGGAAAAGGTACGGGTCTTGGCTCCACGGTTGTACACTCTCTGCTGTGCCAACTGCGCTTGGGCCAAATGTTCCTTCACGATGGGCATTACCTGTGCAATTCGATCTTGCATCAGGGCGACATGCTCAATCACACTCCTGTGGGGAGAACTCTCACTTTCCCAAGTTTCCTTGGCAATATCCAACAGCCCTCTTGGGTGTCTCCATGCACACAAATAACAGCTACCTTGCTATTCCCAGAGACCTCTGTTTTAACTAATTCAGCCTTTATCAGGGTCACAAGGCTACCTGAATCCAGTAATACCACAACATTTCTACCATTAATACACATTTTGCATAAATGTTTCTCAGTTCCCCGAATGGCAGTGCATGCGACTGTCGCACACAGCGACTGACGTCTGTCCGTCAGAAAGTCACATTGCATGGGTTCCTCCACAACCGGGCAATTTGCTGCAATATGTCCCGCTTGCCGGCAGCGGTAGCAAACAATCCATTTGGCTGCCTCTTGAGCCCCTGACTTCCCAGGCTGTTCTCGCCAAACTTTGGGTAGAGCTCCCACCCTCTCACTCTCTCCACCCTCACCCCTTGGAATCCTCTTATCCGCCCCTGGGGATGGTCTGGTCTTAGGGTGGAAAGTCCGAGAGTCTCTGGAAGAGGCCGTCAGGTTCTCTGTAGCCAAGTATTTCTCTACACGATCCACAAGACCACCGGCCGTCTCTGGGTCTCCATGGCTTACCCACTTTTGGATGGCAGTAGGAAGAGCTCTCAAAAACCGATCCATTACAACACGTTCCACAATCTCTGGTGCGGACAAAGTCTCTGGCTGTAGCCACTTCCTGCTCAGGTGAATGAGATCATACATTTGAGACCTGGGGGGTTTTCCAAGCTGGAAAGTCCAGTTATGCACACGCTGAGCCCGGACAGCCAGGGTGACACCCAGCCTTGCCAATATTTCAGCTTTTAGCATCACATAGTCTTTTGCTTGGTCAGGCTCTAGGTCATAGTAAGCCTTCTGCGATTCACCAGTTAACAGAGGAGCCACCAGTCCAGCCCACTGCTCCTCAGGCCACTTTTCTCTTTCAGCAGTCCTTTCAAATGTGGTCAAAAATACCTCTGGATCATCCTCTCCAGTCATTTTTGTCAATAAACGACTCACCCCAAAGGACGCGGTATTAGTGGGACGGCTTTCCTCACTGGTCTGCGGACGTTGCTGCATTACTGCTTCCATTTGTTGTAGTCTCTGCTCTTGCTTCTGTAACAGGTCTATGAAGCGGGCCTCAGATTGCTGCTGGGCTGCAAGGCTCTGTTGATGAGCTTGCTGCTGGGCTGCGAAGCTCTGTTGTTGAGCTGCAAGGCTCTTTTGCAAACCTGCATTTGTCTGCTGTTGATTGGCATTTGCTAGAGCCAGCTGTTTCAGTATCTCCTCCATGCTGGCTTAAAAAAAAACTGCCACTGGTTCTCCACCAACTGTGAGGGGGTTAGCTCGGCAGCGGGTGTGTGTGATCCCCTGGATGGGCTCCCCACACAAAAACTGGCCCAGCAGACGGAGGTTGTGGTTTTCAAGATCAAAAAGGTGCGGTTTATTTCTCTATTTACAGTGACAAAAAACACAGCAAAGCAAAAAGAAACATAAACAAAATAAACCCTGGTCAGCTTGACCTCTGACTAAACATGCAGGTTTCCTAACTAACAACTGGGATCAGCCTGGTGCTGTCCTAGTCCCTAAGTCCCTGGTTTAGTAAATGTCCAAACAAATAGCCACACAGGCTTTGTCTCACCGCACAGGGGTTCACTCTCCCTAGACAGTCCACACAGGTCTGGTTCCAGGCATGAGCAAACACCTAATGAAGCTGGGAGTTTTTATAGAGGCCTTAAACGAGCTGACAAGCTTCAGCTGGTCTCATCAACTCTCTCCCTAGTTGTATAAGTCGGCATAAAGCCTGAATCTGGGAGAAATATACCTACCCCCCTGGATGCAACCAGGTGACTTTACCTTCCTGCTGTCACAATATATATACATACACACACACACACACACTTACCAGCCACTTTATTAGGTGCACCTGTTCATTTGCTTGGTAACACAAATTGCTAAGCCAATCATATGGCAGCAACTCAATGCATTTAGACATCTAGATGTGGTGAAGACGACTTGCTGAAGTCCAAAGCGAGCATCAAAATGGGGAAGAAAGGGCATTTTAGTGACTTTGAAATGGTTGTTGGTGCCAAACTGGCTGGTCTGATTATTTCAAAAACTGATAACACAACCATCTCTAGGGTTTACAGACAATGGTCCGAAATAGAGAATATATCCAGTGAGCTTCAGTCATGTGGAGTCTGTAAATAAAAATGTCTTGTTGATGTCAGAGGTCAGAGGAGAATGGGCAGACTGGTTTGAGATGATAGAAAGGCAACAGTAACTCAAATAACCACTTGTTACAACCAAGGTATGCAGAATAGCATCTCTGAATGCACAAAACATCAAACCTTGAAGCAGATGGGCTACAGCAACAGAAGCAGTGTTGCCAACCGTACGTAGATTTACGTACAGCCCGCGATTTAACCCCTTTTTCGGGCTGTACGTAAAAGTCCGTTTATGGGCACCGGCGCCCATAAAAAAGATGGCCGTGAGCCGGCCATACAACTGCGCATGCGCCGTTCCGAATGCGCCGGCCGAGCGCATTCGGAACTCGGCCGGGCGGCGGCGGTGCACACGCAGTAACGTGATGGCGCCGCTGGCGCCATTTTTGAAAAGGCCACAGTGGCTGGCGGCAGTGGCGGGACACCGTCCTGCAGTGAGTGCATGCCATGCACTCACTCATCATAGGTGGTCGGTGGAGGACTCGGAGCGGAGCACTGACAGGGCCCAGCCAGGGGTGAGGAGGACGGACTCAAGGTCAGTGAAACAGGGGGGATACAAGGGGACAGCGTCATCAGTGTGCTGTATCCTCCTCTGGTTCCTGTGTCCCTTTCACCTCTTCACAGGTCAGGGCAGCACAGTGCTGTCCTGACCTGTGGAGTGGTGAAAGGGGCACAGGAGGAGGACACAGCACACTGATGATGTGCAGAAGTAATATGGTGGTGGACAGAGGAGGAGGCTACTGTGAGGGGGTGAGGAGGGCACCATCATGTTCACAGCCTGTCTCCACCGGCACCTCCTGTAGTATGTCCGCAGCCTCTGTCCCCCTCCTGTAGTATGTCCGCAGCCTCTGTCCCCCTCCTGTAGTATGTCCGCAGCCTCTGTCCCCCTCCTGTAGTATGTCCGCAGCCTCTGTCCCCCTCCTGTAGTATGTCCGCAGCCTCTGTCCCCCTCCTGTAGTATGTCCGCAGCCTCTGTCCCCCTCCTGTAGTGTGTCGGCAGCCTCTGTCCCCCTCCTGTAGTGTGTCCGCAGCCTCTGTCCCCCTCCTGTAGTATGTCCGCAGCCTCTGTCCCCCTCCTGTAGTATGTCCGCAGCCTCTGTCCCCCTCCTGTAGTATGTCCGCAGCCTCTGTCCCCCTCCTCTATTATGTCCGCAGCCTCTGTCCCTCTCCTGTAGTGTGTCCGCAGCCTCCGTCCCCCTCCTGTAGTGTGTCCGCAGCCTCTGTCCCCCTCCTGTAGTGTGTCCGCAGCCTCTGTCCCCCTCCTGTAGTGTGTCCGCAGCCTCTGTCCCCCTCCTGTAGTGTGTCCGTAGCCTCTGTCCCCCTCCTGTAGTGTGTCCGTAGCCCCTGTCCCCCTCCTGTAGTGTGTCCGCAGCCTCTGTCCCCCTCCTGTAGTGTGTCCGCAGCCTCTGTCCCCCTCCTGTAGTGTGTCCGCAGCCTCTGTCCCCCTCCTGTAGTGTGTCCGCAGCCTCTGTCCCCCTCCTGTAGTGTGTCCGCAGCCTCTGTCCCCCTCCTGTAGTGTGTCCGCAGCCTCTGTCCCCCTCCTGTAGTGTGTCTGCAGTCTCTGTCCCCCTCCTGTATCGTGTGTCCGCAGCCTCTGACCATCTCTTGTCATGTCTACAGTCTCTGAGGGGATCCTAGAAAGGAGTCAAGAGTGGGAGTGCCGCCGGGATGGGGGTTACGGCCCAGGAAGAAACAGACGTGTGGACTGGGAAGAGGAGATCAGACCCACCAAGCTGGAGCCGTCTGACTGAGCCCCACACTGTGCACCCGAGTGGAGGTAAGTGACAGTGCCGCCAGGCCATTCTGAGGGGGGGGGGGTCACTGATGTAAGGAGGTGAATGAATACAATAATGTAAGGGGGCACTGATATAAAGGTTTCCCCCTTATATTAGTACCCCCCCTTACCTTAGTGTATTCACTCTGTGGAAGGTGGTCTCTATTCACCAGAGCCCCCCTCCACATCAGAGTTCCCCCTTACATCATGATCTGCAGCGTTCCCCTTTACATAAGAGTTCCCTTGCACTGTAAGGGGGCATCCTGCAGACTCTGATGTAAGAGTAGGGATGAGCCGAACACCCCCGGGTTCGGTTCGCACCAGAACCTTCGAACGGACCGAAAGTTCGCGCGAATTTTCGAACCCTATTCGTTATAATGGACGCGAACGTTCGAAATCAAAATTGCTAATTACAACGGCCAATATGCATGTTAATGTTATAAAACAGGTTTGGGGACCCGGGTCCTGCCCCAGGGGACATATATCAATGCAAAAAGAAATTTTAAAAACTAAAGTTTTTTCGGGAGCAGTCATTTTAATGATGCATAAAGTGAAAAAAAAAAAAGTGAAATTTTCCTTTAAATATGGTACCTGGGGGGTGTCTAAAGTATGCCTGTGAAGTGGCATGTGTTTCCCGTGTTTAGAACTGTCCTTGCACAAAATGACATTTGTAAAGGAAAAAAAGAAGCCATTTAAAACCACTTGCGGCTTTAATGTCATGTCTTGTCCTGGCCGCCATATGGCTGAAAATCCTTGAGAAAAATGGCATGGCTACCCCATCACCCCCCCCCACCCCAGCCCCTTTGGGTCTTGTATGGATACTAAGGGGGACCCCGCACCCAAAATAAAACCCTATACCTACAACCCTATATACTCTGAACAGCAGTATATAGGTGGTGCAAACAAGACATGGACTGTAGGTTTGTTCTTAAGTAGAATCTGAACAGGTACATTATGAAGTGTAGCTACATCCCAAAAAAATCAATTTTTAAGCTTTTTGGAGAACATAGGGAGGGGTTATCACCCCTGTAACATTTGCTGTCTTTGCACATCTGTTCAGAACATGTCACCTCACTTTCCGTCCCAATGACAAATGTTTTTGGAAAAGTGGGGTTTTAATTGAAACAAGGATTGGTGATAAAGCATCAGTAGAGAGGAGATACCTTTTTCCCAAATTAAATCTAACAGGATAGAATTTTCCTTCCTAGGGGTAGATTTCCTCTCACTTCCTGTTTTCTCTTGCCGTTTGCAAGTAGGAGTCGTTTGTAAGTTGGATGTTTGAAAGTAGGGGCCTGCCGTATATACTCTGCAGAAATTTGCCCTATTAGATGTTGGTGTAGCCACAAGACTGGTGGGCACAGGAATGGGCCCTGCTGTGAGTTAATAGATCAAGATTTGTACTTGCATGCACCTGTTGAACCGGGCAGAAAAATTGGGCCTTTGGTGGTGGTGGTGGTGGTGGTGGACGGTGTTGCCACAAGACTGTAAGCCCTCACAGTTACTCTTGGTGGGTGCAGGAATGGGCCCTGCTGTCAGTTATTAGATCAAGATTTGTAATTGCATGCACCTGTTGAACAGGGCAGAAAAATTGGGCCTTTGGTGGTGGTGGTGGTGGTGGACGGTGTTGCCACAAGACTGTAGGCCCTCATAGTTACTCTTGGTGGGCGCAGGAATGGGCCCTGCTGTGAACTATTAGATCAAGATTTGTAATTACACGCCCCTGTTAAACAGGGGCTGAAAAATTGTGCCTTAGGCATTGGTGCTGGTGCCACAACACTGCAACCCCTCACAGATACTGTACTTGGAGCACAGCAGTCACACCTGTTGCGAAGCATCTTTTTAAAAAATTGTAATTACACGCCCCTGTTATACAGGGGCTGAAAAATTGTGCCTTAGGCACTGGTGCTGGTGCCACAACACTGCAACCCCTCACAGATACTGTACTCTGAGCACAGCAATGAGACCTGTTGCAAAGCATTGCCTAAAAATTGTAATTACACGCCCCAACAGGGGCTGAAAAATTGTGCCTTAGGCACTGGTGCTGGTGCCACAACACTGCAACCCCTCACAGATACTGTACTCTGAGCACAGCAGTCACACCTGTTGCGAAGCATCTTTTTAAAAAATTGTAATTACACGCCCCTGTTATACAGGGGCTGAAAAATTGTGCCTTAGGCACTGGTGCTGGTGCCACAACACTGCAACCCCTCACAGATACTGTACTCTGAGCACAGCAATGAGACCTGTTGCAAAGCATTGCCTAAAAATTGTAATTACACGCCCCAACAGGGGCTGAAAAATTGTGCCTTAGGCACTGGTGCTGGTGCCACAACACTGCAACCCCTCACAGATACTGTACTCTGAGCACAGCAGTCACACCTGTTGCGAAGCATCTTTTTAAAAAATTGTAATTACACGCCCCTGTTATACAGGGGCTGAAAAATTGTGCCTTAGGCACTGGTGTGGTGGCATGGATCATTGAGGAGGAGGAAGAGGATAGTCAGTGAACATAACAGGACAGTCACTCAGCATCAGCATAGGCAGTCTTGAAGGGATGTGACATTATAAATTATTCCGTTATATCCGCTTCAGGTGTCTGGTAGCTGGTGGTGATCCAAGACTGATTCATTTTTATGAAGGTCAGTCGATCAACCGAGTCGGTGGACAGGCGCACCCTATGATCGGTGACAAATCCTCCAGCAGCACTGAATGTGCGTTCGGAAAGAACGCTGGATGCAGGACAGGCCAGTAGCTCAATTGCATACTGTGCAAGCTCTGGCCAGTGATCCATCCTCAGGACCCAGTAAGCCAGAGGATTTTCGGTGGGAAAGGTGTCCAAGTCTGACCTTGCCCCTAGGTATTCCTGCACCATGTATATCAGACGCTGGCGATGGTTGCTGGAACCGATCATACCTTGGGGCTGCGGACTAAAAAATTGTCTGAACGCATCGGTCAGACGTCCACCTTCCCCACCGCTCCTTCTGCTACTGACCGAAGCCTCAGCAACTCGTCGTCCAGGACCAGGAGTTTGTAACCTCCCAGTTTCTGGGAACGCGTTGCACAGACCTTTCTGCAAGGCCTCCCTGAGATGTCTCATCCTCTGCTCCCTCTGCGACGGCAAGATAAGGTCCGCAACCTTACCCTTGTACCGTGGATCAAGGAGAGTGGCCAGCCAGTAATGGTCACTCTCCTTGATCCGAAGAACACGAGGATCCTTCCGCAGGCTTTGCAGGATCAGGGAGGCCATGCAGCGTAGGTTAGCTGAGGCATTCGGTCCGGAGTCTTCTGGGTCACTGAGGATGACATGATCGCCAGCCACCTCCTCCCAGCCACGTACAAGTCCACTGGTTTGTTGGGACTGTACATCATCCCTAAAAGACTGCTGCTGCTGATGCTGAGTGCCAGGCTCCACCTCCATGCTCACACAATCCTCCTCCTCCTCCTCCTCCTCCTCCTCTTCCTGTGTGATGGGTGGGACAGAAGGAACATTGTCTGGATAAAGGGGGCCTTGAGAGACAAGGAAGTCCTCCTCTTCCTGCCTCTGTTCTGCCTCAAGTGCCCTGTCCATTATCCCACGCAGCGTATGCTCCAACAGGTGGACAAGAGGTACAGTGTCACTGATGCATGCACTGTCACTGCTCACCATCCTCGTGGCCTCCTCAAATGGTGAGAGGACAGTGCATGCATCCCTGATCATGCTCCACTGGCGTGGGGAAAAAAAGCCAAGCTCCCCTGACCCTGTCCTGGTGCCGTAGTCGCAAAGGTACTCATTGATGGCCCTCTGCTGCGTGTGCAGTCGCTGCAGCATGGCCAACGTTGAGTTCCACCTGGTGGGCATGTCACATATTAGGCGGTTCTTGGGCAGGTTCAGCTCCTTTTGCAGCTCAGTCAGCCGAGCACTGGCATTATAAGATCGGCGGAAATGCACACAGACTTTCCTGGCCTGCCTCAGGACATCCTGTAAGCCTGGGAACCTGCCCAAGAACCGCTGCACCACCAGGTTGAGGACGTGAGCCATACAGGGCACATGGGTGAGCTGCCCCTGTCGCAGGGCGGAGAGGAGGTTGGTGCCATTATCAGAAACGACCATTCCTGGCTTAAGCTGGCGTGGCGTCAACCACCTCTCGGCCTGCCCCTGCAGAGCTGCCAGAACCTCTGGCCCAGTGTGGCTCCTGTCCCCCAAACACACCAGCGCAAGCACGGCATGGCATCTTTTTGCCTGCGTACTCGCGTAGCCCCTTGTACGCCTACGGAGCACCGCTGGTTCCGAGGACAGAGCACTCGAAGAGGACATGGAGGAAGAAGAAGAGGAGGGGGTGGAGGAGAGAGGTGTGTCACAACCAGTAGTAGCATTTTGGAGGCGTGGTGGCGGAACAACCTCCAACACTACTGCACCTTGTCCTGCATCCCTCCCAGCTACCAATAGAGTGACCCAATGGGCCGTGAAAGAGAGATAACGTCCCTGTCCATGCCTGCTGGACCATGAGTCAGCGGTAATATGCACCTTACCGCTGACCGCCCTGTCCAGCGAGGCATGGACATTGCCTTCCACATGCCAGTAGAGAGACGGAATCGCCTTCCGTGAGAAAAAGTGGCGTTTGGGAACCTGCCACTGAGGAACCGCACATTGAACAAACTCACGGAAGGGGGCCGAGTCTATCAACTGAAAAGGCAGCAGTTGAAGTGCTAGCAATTTAGCCAAGCTAGCATTCAACCGCTGGGCATGTGGATGGCTGGGAGTATACTTCTTTCGACGGTCCAGCAGCTGGGGCAGGGAAATTTGCCTGCTACAATCGGACGTCGGTGTACTGCAAGTACTTGGTTGTGACACACCTAATTCTACACCTTCAGTCCTCTCAGAGCAGCTTTCAGAGAGGACTGAAGATATAGTGGGGATGGAGATCCCAGCTGATGAGGAGCAAGGAGAGGTCCGCTTTGTTCTTTGGTGTGGGTCTTTTATGTGTGCTTGCCAACGAGCTGCATGGCAGGTCGACATATGTCTGCTCATGCTTGTGGTGCCCAAGCGGCTGATGTTTTGGCCACGCGAGATACGCTTGAGACAAATATTGCAAATAGCAGTGGTGCGATCTGATGCACTCGTCTCAAAAAAGGCCCACACCAAAGAACTTTTGTGATAACGTGCAGAGGCAGCGCCCTGCACAGGCGGAGCTCTGCGGTGTGGTACAGTTGCTGTGCTGGCCTCTAGCTGGCCTCCAGGGGGCATCCTGCCTCGTTGGACATGTGACGCTGCATCCTCCTCCTCCTCCTCCTCTCTCCCTTCAGGCACCCACGTGGAGTCAGTGACCTCATCATCCCCTCCCTCTTCACCACTAGAGCAAACCTGGCAGTAAGCTGCAGCTGGTGGAACACTACTGCCAGATTGCTGTCCTTCAGCATCCCCTCTCTCTGCGCGCACACTACTGACTTCCTCAAGCTGGGTATCATCATCCGAGCCTTCGAATCGTTGGGCATCCTCCTGGAGCATGTACCCAACACTGTGCTCAAACAGTTCGGGGGACTCCTCAGGAGGACATGGTGGGTCTAGGGAAGGGGTGGCTGATGATGCCATTGAGTACGCGTTGGCAGCTGCTCTGCCAGTACCCTGAGCCTGGGTGAGAGAGGATGAGGAGGATGAGGAGGGCTTGGTCATCCATTCTACCAAGCCTTCGGCATGATGCGGCTCCACATGTCCAGCTGCCGAAAACAAAGACAAGCGTGTCCCATGGCCACGTGCTGATGACGATGCACGACCACGTCCACGGCCAGCACTGTTGTCTCTAGAAACAGAGCCTGCCTGCCCTGTGTTCTTGCCTCGGCACGCTCTGCCTCTCCTTGGCGGTCTTCCAGCCATTGTAGTCGGTAGTGTATATAGTATAAAAAATAGAACTCCTATGTGTGCTCACAACACACTGTAGGTCCTATGGGTGCTGACACTAACACACTATAGGTACTATGTGTGCTGCTGACAAGAAAATATAGGAGCTCTGTTTGCTGCCACTAACACACTAGAAGTCCTATGGGTGCTGCTGAGAAGAAAATATAGGAGCTCTGTTTGCTGCCACTAACACACTAGAAGTCCTATGGGTGCTGCTGAGAAGAAAATATAGGAGCTCTGTGTGATGCCACTAACACACTAGAAGTCCTATGGGTGCTGCTGAGATGAAAATATAGGAACTCTGTGTGATGCCACTAACACATTAGAAGTCCTATGGGTGCTGCTGAGAAGAAAATATAGGAGCTCTGTTTGCTGCCACTAACACACTAGAAGTCCTATGGGTGCTGCTGAGAAGAAAATATAGGAGCTCTGTGTGATGCCACTAACACACTAGAAGTCCTATGGGTGCTGCTGAGATGAAAATATAGGAACTCTGTGTGATGCCACTAACACACTAGAAGTCCTATGGGTGCTGCTGAGAAGAAAATATAGGAGCTCTGTTTGCTGCCACTAACACACTAGAAGTCCTATGGGTGCTGCTGAGAAGAAAATATAGGAGCTCTGTGTGATGCCACTAACACACTAGAAGTCCTATGGGTGCTGCTGAGAAGAAAATATAGGAGCTCTGTGTGATGCCACTAACACACTAGAAGTCCTATGGGTGCTGCTGAGAAGAAAATATAGGAGCTCTGTTTGCTGCCACTAACACACTAGAAGTCCTATGGGTGCTGCTGAGAAGAAAATATAGGAGCTCTGTTTGCTGCCACTAACACACTAGAAGTCCTATGGGTGCTGCTGAGAAGAAAATATAGGAGCTCTGTTTGCTGCCACTAACACACTAGAAGTCCTATGGGTGCTGCTGAGAAGAAAATATAGGAGCTCTGTGTGATGCCACTAACACACTAGAAGTCCTATGGGTGCTGCTGAGAAGAAAATATAGGAGCTCTGTTTGCTGCCACTAACACACTAGAAGTCCTATGGGTGCTGATGAGAAGAAAATATAGGAGCTCTGTTTGCTGCCACTAACACACTAGAAGTCCTATGGGTGCTGCTGAGAAGAAAATATAGGAGCTCTGTGTGATGCCACTAACACACTAGAAGTCCTATGGGTGCTTCTGAGAAGAAAATATAGGAGCTCTGTTTGCTGCCACTAACACACTAGAAGTCCTATGGGTGCTGCTGAGAAGAAAATATAGGAGCTCTGTTTGCTGCCACTAACACACTAGAAGTCCTATGGGTGCTGCTGAGAAGAAAATATAGGAGTTCTGTTTGCTGCCACTAACACACTAGAAGTCCTATGGGTGCTGCTGAGAAGAAAATATAGGAGCTCTGTGTGATGCCACTAACACACTAGAAGTCCTATGGGTGCTGCTGAGAAGAAAATATAGGAGCTCTGTGTGATGCCACTAACACACTAGAAGTCCTATGGGTGCTGCTGAGAAGAAAATATAGGAGCTCTGTTTGCTGCCACTAACACACTAGAAGTCCTATGGGTGCTGTTGGGGTGCAATGCTGTGCTAACAGCACTGCGGTTGGTACTACTGCAATACTGTACTAACAGTAAGCACGCACCAGACTAATCCCCAGCAGCAGCTAATAACACACTAACTGTGCAATCAGCAGCAATGAACGATCAATGACTTAGGTAGCAATGGTTTAGCAAAGAAACAGCCAATGGTTTAGCAAAGAAGAGCAAATCTTTCAGTATCAAGCAAAGACAGAATCAGCAGACTAATCTCTCCTAAAGCCGGAACTCATGTGACCGGGGCCGATGGCGTGGTGGCCTTTTAAATGGTGGGGCGTGTACTAAAGCCCCTGAGCTGTAATTGGCTACAGGCGTCCTGCCTGTAGCCAATTATTGCTCTCCGAGTTTCGGGCGCTGTGATTGGCCAAGCATGCGGGGTCACAGTGCATGCTTGGCCAATCATCAGCCAGCAATGCACTGCGCCGGCCGCGCCGGCCGCAATGCATTGCGGGGCCGCTCGCATCACACGAATGTGATGCGAACGGCCCAAATAGTTCTGGGCTCGACGAGCGAGCGAACGCCCGATGCTCGATTCGAACATGGGTTCGAATCGAGCACCGGGCCCATCCCTATGTAAGAGGGAACTCTGTGCTGGCTGGGTTATAGTATCCTAACCTTCATGTGAATTGAGAAATATGTTTTTTTACTTTTGTTTAACTTAAACACATTGATATTAGCATTAGCTGTGTGTTTATAGTTGAAATATTGATATTTGCACTGTTTAGTACTAAAAACCGTAATTTTAGGTACTTTTTTGCAGCATCAGTAAAAAATGCGGCTCTGCTAGTAATCTTCATTATTTTTGCCAGTAAGAAATTGGTGCCGTACAGAAATTTTGGCATCCTTGCCAGTAAATTTCACTTCAGGGGGTTGGCAACACTGAACAGAAGACCACATCGGATGCCACTCCTGTCAGCTAAGAACAGGAAACTGAGGTTACAATTTGCACAGGCTCACCAAAATTGGACAATTGAAGATTGGAAAAACGTTTGCTGGTCTGATGTGTCTCGATTTCAGCTGCGACATTCAGATGGTAGGGTGCATGAAAGCCTGGATCCATCCTGCCTTGTATCAACAGTTCAGGCTGGGGGCGTAATGGTGTGGGGGATATTTTCTTGGCACACTTTGGGCCCCTTAGAACCAATTGAGCATCGTTTAAACGCCACAACCTACATGAGTATGTCCATCCCTTTATGACTACAGTGTACCCATCTTCTGATGGCTCCTTCCAGCAGGATAATGCACCATGTCACACAGCTCAAATCACCTCACCACTGGTTTCCTGAACATGACAATGAGGTCACTGTACTCCAATGGCCTCCACAGTCACCAGAGCACCTTTGGGATGTGGTGGAATGGGAGATTTGCATTTAATGGACAAATCTGCAGCAACTGTGTGATGCTATCGTGTCAATATGGACCAAAATCTCTCAGGAATAGTTCCACCACCTTGTTGTATCTATGCCACGAAGAATGAAGGCAGTTCTGAAAGCAAAAAGGGGGTCCGACCTGATACTAGCAAGGTGTACCTAATAAAGTGGCCGGTGAGTGTGTATATACACACAATATATCAGCTAAGCCCTGTACACACGATCGGATTTCCTATTCTAATCCGATGGATTTTTCCATCGGAAATCCAATGAAGCTGACTTCCATCAGTCTTGCCTACACACCATCAGTCAAAAATCTGATCGTCCCAAACGCCGTGACGTACGATGGCACTATAAAGGGGAAGTTCAAATCCAACGGCGCCACCCTTTGGGCTGCTTTTGCTGATTTTGTGTCACCGCGTGTTAGTAAAAGTTCGGTGAGAGGCGATTTGCGCTTTTCAGTCTCCGTGCTTTTCAGTCCGTTACAGCGTGACGAATGTGCTATCTCCATTACGAACGCTAGTTTTACCAGAACGAGCGCTCCCGTCTCATAATTCAGTCTGAGCATGCGTGGGTTTTTTTTCCGATGGAGTTCCACACAGACGATCGGATTTTGCTATCGCTTTTTTCCCATCGGAAAAAGTGAAAACATGTTCTATTTTTTCACACCGATGGAAAAAAGACAGATGAGGCCCATACACGATCGGTTCGTCCGATGAAAACAGTCCATCGGAAACCGATCGTGTGTACACGGCTTAAGAGTCAATGAAGTTAGAGTCTAATATACTGCAACATACATATATATATATATAATGTATTGGTTTTAATAAATGTATGTATGCCATGATTTTTGTAATGGTGATATTTTATATGATGTAAAATAAAAGCCTTGAGTTTTACGTACCGGTAAATCTTTTCTGATAGTCTAGTCCCTCCAGTGACAAGGGAAATTTCATTGCTCACAATTTGTACTATCAAATGACCTAGGATTTAGAAGAGTGTAAAGCCCTGTACACACGATCGGATTTCCTATGGATTCTAATCCAATGGATTTTTCCATCGGAAATCCGATGAAGCTGACTTTCATCAGTCTTGCCTACACACCATCAGTCAAAAATCCGACCGTTCCAAACGCCGTGACGTAAAACACTCCGATGACCCAAGAAAAATGAAGTTCAATGCTTCTGAGCATGCGTCGACTTGATTCTGAGCATGCGTGGGTTTTTTATCCAATAGAGTTCCCCACAGACGATAGTAATTTGCTATTGGTTTTTTAACCATCGGATAAATTTAAAACATGTTCTATTTTTAAACACCGATGGAAAAAAGACCGATGGAGCCCACACACGATCGGTTTGTCCAATGAAAAAAGTCGATCGGACTGTTTTCATCGGTAAAACCGATCGTGTGTACGCGGCTTAACTGTAGCTTTTGCAAGGTTAGGAGGCCAAGTACTACCAGAAAGCCCCCAGGATGTTGGCTCTGTGGCTCTCTGTGTAGACTATGTAGCAATTCAAAGGTTGTGGGTTCAAATCCCACCAGAGTTGCTTTTTGGTCACATAAATCAAAGTTTCAGTATTTAAAGTGGAACTTTAGGCCAAAAAAGGGTGAACAGACTGGAAGTTTTAATGCAGGAGGGACATGCTTAGTCTCTTCTGCATTAAAATGACTTCCCTGCCTGTTCGCCATTGTACAGTGAACCGCGCACCTGCAGCTCGCTGTTCAAATTTGGCAATGCTGAATCTGACTGAACTGCAGCTCATGCTGCGGCGGCAAATTCAAAGCAACGTACAGGTACGTTGCTTTGCGCAACCGTGCCATTCTGCCGACGTATATCGGCGTTAGCTGGTCGGCAAATGGTTAAGACAAATTGTAGCAGAGGGAATACATTAAAACTGTTAGAGCCCATTCACACAGGGGCAACTTTGGATCCGACTTCAAGTCGCACTGCATGAGAAAATCAATGTAAGTGAATGGAGAGCCGTCTTAATGCACACTACTGCAGTCGCTCAGACTTCAAAAAAGGTTCCTGTATAATAATTATTTGTATATTACTTACTTATGGTAATTAACCCCTTGCCACCCAGGCCATGTCTGACACTTCTCTCCTACATGTAAAAATCATAATTTTTTTGCTAAAAAATTACTCAGAACCCCCAAACATTATATATACAGGCATACCCCGCTTTAAGTACACTCACTTTACATACACTCGCGAGTAAGGACATACCCGCGAGTGTATGTAAAGTGCCTCACAAGTACTGTACAGACATTTTGCAGCCACAGTAGAAGGAGCTGAAGCTCAGAGAGCATAGCCCGCCCTGTTCCAGTGTGCCCCTGACACCCCCACTACAGCCCCTGAGACCTCAACTACAGCTCCTGACACCCCCACTACAGCCTCTGAGACCTCAACTACAGCTCCTGACACCCCCACTCCAGCCCCTGACCCCCCACTACACCCTAGAAGTGAAAAAAGGTATTGTTTCACTTTAAGTACATTTTCGTTTTACATACATGCTCTGGTCCCATTGTGTACTTAAAAGTGGGGTATGCCTGTATTGTTTTAGCAGACACTCTAGGGAATAAAATGGTGGCTGTTGCAACTTTTTATGTCACACAGTATTTGCGCAGCACTTTTTTTAAATACATTCTTTGGGGGGGGAACTGTTTTATGAAAAAAATAAAAAAACACTAGCGTTAGCCCGATTTTTTTGTATAATGTGAAATTTCTGGAAATGTGTTGGATGTGAAGTTTTTGCTGCAATTTATTAAAAAAAAAAGTATGGCAATTTATTTAAGAAAAAGGAGACCCACTGTCTCTTCAAATCAAACTGAATCAACAAAGTTCTTTTTTTTAAGTCCACACCATATTTTGTAAGTATTCTATTTCAAACATGTCAGTTGTAATGTTGACTTTCATCTGCTATGCTGATCTGTTGTAGCAGATTTATCATGGATACACAATAAAGTGTTTTACGAAAAAAAGTACTATAAGAGCTGGATTTTGGGACAAATAAGGCATGACACTGATGGAAAACTCTACTTTATGTGCAACATACTGTAAAATGTACATGGCTTTGATGGCTAATGTTTTTCCCTAAGTAAACTCGAGTTCCTTTTCCATTTTTTGAGCATTTAGAAACACACTGTCACAGGGATTCATACTTGCACTAGCAACATCTTTTCCTGACAGTAGAAAGTCTCCTTACTGAGCGCACCACAGAACTATTTGCTTAGAAGCCTTGCTAAGGACTTATTAAAAATAAACCTAATAGCTTTTTCTTCTGAAAATGTTCAGATGTCTGTTTCTATTCAAATAAATATACAGATGTCTGAGGTATTTAATCATATATATGTATATAAAGGCATAAAGTAGAACGTAAAATAATATGAGCAGCACAGCATATTATTGTGAAGTTTGGTCCAAACAAATTGGCAAAGATGTTCCTACAGCTGTAGTCTACTGCCAAGTTGGCTAGAATGATGAAGATATGAGAAGGACGCCAGATATAGCAGAAGAGGAAAAAGAGAGAGGTACAACATCACGAGAGGCAGGGTGTCATCCAGAGGCAGGTCACCAAACCGCGGGGACGTACAACACGTACGACGGCACTATAAAGGGGAAGTTCCATTCAAATGGCGCCACCCTTTGGGCTACTTTTGCTGATCCTCGTGTTAGTAAAGTTTGGTGAGAGACGATTTGCGCTTTTCAGCCTTGTGCTTTTCAGTCCGTTACAGCGTGATGAATGTGCTATCACCATTACGAACGCTAGTTTAACCAGAACAAGCGCTCCCATCTCATACTTCATTCTGAGCATGTGCGTTTTTTTTTCCACTCAGAAAAGAATACACATGAGCGGTTTTCGCGACGAGAAAAAGACTGACGGAAAACACGACGGGAAAAAATAGAGCAGGTTCTAAATTTTTTGCGGGCAGTTTTCTCGTCGGGAAAACTGCCATGGAGCATACACATGACCGGTTTTCACGACCAATCTAAAAAATGGCAGTTTTCTCGTCGGGAAAACCGGCCGTGTGTACGAGGCATAAGGCTCAATGCACATCTATGCATGTTTCTTTTCAGCTTTCCTGCAGTGCTTTTTGCAGTGCTTGCCACATTTTTTGGACACACATTTTTACTGCTATTTTGCCGCGATTTGCGTTTTTTTTACACTGTATATAGCTGCTTGCTAAGGAGGGGGAAGCCGGCCGCTGCATCCTTATCAACCAATGAGTCATCAGCTGTCAGCAGGCTTGCCTGCTAAAAAAAAAAATTGTGAAAACAAACAGTGTGGGGTCCCCCCCAGGTCCATACTAGGCTCTTGGGTCTAGTATGGATTCGGAGGGGACCCCCATGCCAAAATTTAAAAAAAATGGCGTGGGGCCCCCCCAAAAACCATACCAGACCCTTATCCGAGCATGCAGCCCGGCAGGTCAGGAAAGGGAGGGGACGAGCGAGCGCTCCCCCCTCCTAAACCATACCAGGCCGCATTCTCTCAACATGGGGGGATGGGTGCTTTGGGGCAGGGGGCTCTGCGCCCCCCACCCCAAAGCACCTTGCCCCCATGTTGATGGGGATAAAAGCCTCTTCCCGATAACCCTTGCCCGGTGGTTGTCGGGGTCTGCGGGCGGGGGGCTTATCGGAATCTAGAAGCCCCCTTTAACAAGGGGGCCCCCAGATCCCGCCCCCTCATGTGAATGATTATGGGGTACATTGTACCCCTACCCATTCACCAAAAAAAGTAGTGTAGTGTTAAAAAATTCAGTGATGTGAACTGGCTGTATATCATAGTATTAGGTCAGGCACTGTTTTAGACAAGCAGTAATCTCTGTGGTACACTGGTTTTCTAGCCATAGTAACTCAAAGGTCGTAGGGCTGAGCCAAATTTTGGACAAATACATGAATCATTGTACCAATACATAACTAACTGCAAAATTCTCTCTCATAAAAAAAATAGGATAGTCATTCACTAAGCAGATTCAACCTGCTGACAGAAATGTTTCTGGCTTTGGCATAATGTGCAGAAAGTCCATAAAATATTTGTGGCTGCTGTCTTTGAAATATCACAAAAAAAAAAGTCTTATCTCTCCCTTTTACATTGCTGCCCCTCAACCCAATCAAACTACATATTCTCCAGCCACTGTGCCAGTTGTTTGGCTGTTGTCTCTGAAACATAACACTGTAATTTTTTTTAGCTTGCATAATAACTCCTCTCTGAAATGTGGGTTTGTGGTTTTAAGGGATTTTGCTGCACCCTTGGTTGACATTTTGTTAAACCCTGTACCCAGTACAGTGTGATACTGAGAAGATGATCACAAGCTATGCTATGTGATTTGTCTTGACACTATTTTTCAATTTGTATTAACAGAATTAGCTTTTTTTTTATAGTATATACGGTATGTTGCAATAAATGTTAGCTATATTGTTCCTGCTATTTCCAATGCTCATTTGTGGTCAGTTGCTGCTGACCCAAACAGTCATTGTACCTAATTATGCCCTATTTTTTTTAAATTAATCATTTTGGGCTGTTGCTGATGTATGTAAGTCAATGAATAATGTAAAAATAAACAAACTTATTACACATGCACATTACATAATACCACAATACAGTGTCTCTGGAGCTGTCCAAGAGAATCTCAATGTTCTGTAAAACCACATACAAATTTATGGCATGTCATTTGAAGAATTTTTGTGCTTACCTTTAAGCCACTTAAAAAGACCTTCTCCTCTCTGAATAATAATTAAATAAAACATTTATTGGTACATTTGCCCCTGGCCACTGCTCAGCTTCCCATCCCCCCAGGTAATCCCTTGTCCATTAGCACAGAAAATGGCTATTACTAATTTGTAAGATTCAGCTCTTATTAACTTCAGTGGGGTTCAGATTTAGGATTTGAACTTCAGTCACGTTTGCTGGACCTGCATCGGATTGAACCTGGGTATGTTCGGCTCATACCCAATTTAAGACAATTAAAAAAGTGTGAGAAGTTACAATATGGATGGATATAGGTGTATTTTTGGTTATTGGCTTAAAAGTGTCAAGACAATTTTTAAACATAAAAATCTTATGGGGATGTGGGGGTGTAGCCTTTCCCTACATTGCAAATAAAAAATATATACTTTTTTTAACTGCCTGGTGAAAGAATAGCCCAGAATAATGATACGCCAATACTCCCCCAAACCCCCCCCCCCGCCTATATATAAAAAATGAAACATTATTGGCTGGACATACACTATATTGCCAAAAGTATTGGGACACCTGCCTTTACACGCATATGAACTTTAATGGCATCCCATGTCTTAGTCTGTAGGGTTCATTATTGAGTTGGCCCACCCTTTGCAGCTATAACAGCTTCAACTCTTCAGGGAGGGCCATCCACAAGGTTTAGGAGTGTGTCTATGGGAATGTTTGACCATTCTTCCAAAAGCGCATTTGCACGCACTGATGTTGGACGAGAAGCCTTGACTCGCAGTATACGCTCCAGTTTCATCCCAAAGGTGTTCTCTTGGGTAAGGTCAGGACTCAATTTTCTTCACCCCAAACTCACTCATTCATGTCTTTATGGACCTTGCTTTGTGCACTGGTGCACAGTCATGTTGGAACAGGAAGGGGCCACCTCCAAACTGTTCCCACAATGTTGGAAGCATGAAATTGTCCAAAATGTCTTGGTATGCTGACTCCTTAAGCGTTCCCTTCATTGGAACTAATGGGCCAAGCCCAACCCCTGAAAAACAACTCCACACCATAATCCCCCCTCCATCAAATTATTTGGACCAGTGCACAAAGCAAGGTCCCTAAAGACATGGATGAGCGAGTTTGGGTGTGGAGAAACTTGACTGGCCTGCACAGAGTCCTGATTTCAACCCGATAGAACACATTTGGGATGAATTAGAGCAGAGACTGTGAGCCAGGCCTTCTTGTCCACATCAGTGCCTGTCCTCACAAATGTTCTTTTAGAAGAACGGTCAAACATTCTCATAGACACACTCCTAAACCTTGTGGACAGCTTTCCCTGAAGACTTGAAGCTGTTATAGCTGCAAAGGGTGGGCCAACTCACGGACTAAGACTGGAAAGCCATTAAAGTCCATGTGCGTGTAAAGGCAGGCATCCCAATACTTTTGCCAATGTAGTGTATACTTTATATCCAGAAATATATAAAAATAAATGACCAAACACACGTATAAAAGCTATGGAAGCAATATTAAGAGAAAGAAGCATACCAAAAAATAGCTACCGAGAAGATTATGGTATATTATTTAATATCATCTTTAACCACATATAGACAAATGACGGCGGACGGGATGCTCTGTAATTAAATACCAACCAAAAGAAAACTCTATTTGTGTAAAAAAAATATATACCGTATATATTATTTAATTTGGGCAAAGCGGTGCATGACTGCCAAATTGTCATTCAAAATGTGACAGTTTTGAAAGCTGAATATTGAATATTGGCCTGGGCAGGAAAGGGGTGAAAGTGGCCGGTATCGAAGTGGTTAAAGCTGAAGTTTATTCTGCTTATAGTTTCCTCCTTTCCCCCTTAACAAAATGCTAATGAATTTTGAAAGCTGAACTCTGGTCCAAAAAAAATAAAAAATCTTGGTCATTTGCACTATAAAAATAACAGAACACTAATGAAGTGTAATATTCTTACTTTCACTCCTTCTGTGGAGTAACTGCAAAAAGGTTATGAGTTAAACCACAGTGGTATGTCATGAGTTAGGTTACTCTTTTTGCTCTTTGGCGCAATGGATAGCGCATTGGACTTCTAGTAAGTGTCATAATTCAAAGGTTGTGGGTTCAAGTCCCACCAGGGTCGTGCTTTGCTCATGTACATAAATCATAGTATCGGGTCAGTCCCCCATCCTGGCAGAGAGAGATCTTATATCAATTATAATAGGTTGTTCCTCGTTTTTATGCACTTTAGGAAGTTAATAGACGCGATTTTGGGAGAAAGTTATACTAAATACATACTCTCTTTCTTATCCAAATTCTCCAACTTCTTTCCTTTTTTTTTTTGATTTTCCCATCACCTCCTTATAATCGCTCTTATTTAAGACCACAATTCACTCCCCTTTATCCACAGCGTGGATCACTAACTCTTTTTTAACTTTCAGTTTGTTAATCCCTTTAATAATACCTTTAATGTTCCTTATACTTTTAGCTCCCAGAGTCCTAATATCATTGTCAACCATTGTCTTAAAGACATCCAAAAATTGATTAGAGGTTTTTGTGGATTAAAATTTACCTATTAGTTAAACCGTTATGTCTACACTCACGAACTGGAGCATTATTCACTTTTAATGTAGGTCCCAGGTTGGTAAGAAACTATTTCTTAATATTCAGTTTTCTAGTAAATTTCTGTAATTCAATAAAAGTATCAGATTTATTGAGTCCTTTCTTAGGAGCATATTTCAATCCTAAATCAAGCATCCTTAAAGTGGTTGTAAACCCTCACATATACCCAGTGAAGTGAATAGCTTCAGATGATACATGGAGATTAAACAAATCTTCCTACATAAATTTTACTATCTTCTCTACATTCATTCAAAAGTGTTGAATTTAAATAAAATCCTTCTTCATCATCTGTCGACATCACAGAGAGGGCGGAGAGCTGCATTTAGAGCTCTTGTGCAATGTGTGAGAGCTGATTGGAGGAAAGGGACACACCCACCTTCACACAGGAACGAAGTAACGATGCAGAATTGTGTTCTGAATAGACAAGCTGCACGCTGAGCTCTCCTCCCCATGTCACAAATTTATCTCATGTGGCAGGAAAACTTGTCAGAAGTAGCACATGCTGATAACAGAGGAACAAAGCATCAGAGAGAAATGACACTTAGAGCTTTGGAGATAGACAAGTGAACGCTACAGATGTATGTGCTTTAATCAGATTTGATAACTGAGGTTTACTACCACTTTAAGTCAGATTACTGTTACTAAGGTTAAAAATCCCTTGTGTGAAAATTCTCTTGATTTCTACTTCCTCTACATCCCCTCTTTCTGACACCTCTCTCCAGTAATTGGTGTTTAGTCCTCATAACTAGGGTTGAGCGGACCCGAACTGTAAAGTTCGGGTCCGTACGGAACTTTTGGGTTTTGGGGTCCCGGACCCGAACCTGAACATACAGTCCGGTCCGGTGTTTGGCAATATGCATGTAAAGTCGCGCTTGTTTCCCGTGCTTAGAACTGTCCCTGCACAAAGTGTCATTTCTGAAGGAAAAAAAGTCATTTAAAACTCACTCGCGGCTATAATGAATTGTCGACTCCCGGCAATACATAGAAAAGTCATTGATAAAAAATAAAAAAAAGCGTGGGGGTTCTCCCAAATTCAATTACCAGGCCCTTCAGGTCTGGTATGGATAATAAGGGGAACCCTGCCGAAAAAAAAAAATGCTTGCGGTTCCCCCAAATATCCATACCAGGCCCTTCAGGTCTGGTATACATTTTAAGGGGAACTCCACCCCAAATGTAAAAAAAAATGGCGTGGAGTACCCCCAAAAATCCAGACCAGACCCTTTATCCGAGCACGCAACCTGGCAGGCCGCAGGAAAAGAGGGGGGGCGAGAGAGCGCCCCCCCTCCTGAACCGTACCAGGCCACATGCCCTCAACATGGCCACATGCCCTCAACGTCATTGGATGAGCGGACCTGATGGGGAACTTCCTCCAGTATAATAAATAAATAGACCCGCCCCTTCTCACATTCCGCATCAGGTTCTCAGCCTTACACTACGTCATTGGCTGAGCGGACCTGATGGGGAACTTTAGAAGGGCCGGTCTATTCATTTAAGTTCCCCATCAGGTCCACACAGGCTCAGCCAATGACATTTTGTCTGGACAGCGCTGGACATCGGGATCGCCGCGGGACACTGGATTTCATCACTGGAATGTTTTTTTTTTATTTTTAATTTTTTTTATTTTTAATAAAGGACTTTCCCAATGGTGTCTGTGTATTTTTTTTACAATTTTTTACACTTACTTTGTGAAATGTAGGGGTACAATGTACCCCATTACCAATTCACATAGGGGGGGCGGGATCTGGGGGTCCCCTTTGTTAAAGGGGTCTTCCAGATTCCGATAAGCCCCCCTCCCGCAGACCCCCACAACCACCGGGCAAGGGTTGTGGGGATGAGGCCCTTGTCCCCACGGTTCAGGAGGGGGGGCGCTCTCTCGTCTCCCCCTCTTTTCCTGCGGTCTGCCAGGTTGCGTGCTCAGATAAAGGGTCTGGTCTGGATTTTTGGGGGTACTCCACGCCATTTTTTTTAGATTTGGGGTGGACCTGAAGGGCCTGGTATGGATATTTGGGGGAACCGCACGCATTTTTTTTTTAATTTGCAGGAGGGTTCCCCTTAATATCCATACCAGACCTGAAGGGCCTGGTAATTGAATTTGGGGGAACCCCCACGCTTTTTTTTATTTTTTATCAATGACTTTTCTATGTATTGCCGGGAGCCGACAATTCATTATAGCCACGAGTGAGTTTTAAATTACTTTTTTTCCTTCAGAAATTACACTTTGTGCAGGGACAGTTCTAAGCGCGGGAAACAAGCGCGAATAGTCCTCAGAAGTTCGGGTCCCCATTGACTTCAATGGGGTTCGGGTTCGGGGTCAAGTTCGGTCCCAAACTCGAACTTTTTTCCGAAGTTCGGTCGAACCCGAACATCCAGGTGTCCGCTCAACTCTACTTGTCTCCCCTCCCCCCTCTGTTAGCTCTCCAATAATTTGGACTACCAAAATGATCCTCCAGAGATCTTTCTTGAAACCCCCAATTCCATTGCTCCCTCCTCCAAACCTGTAGTATCCTGCTCATCACATCCCTGTTAATAAAAATGTGATTTGGTGGATCCCTGAGAGAATATTCTCTATAGTTGGATCCAAGTGGAAGATCTCTTGTGGAATATATCTATGGTACAATAGATAGCACAATGGATTTCTAGAATATTTAGCAATTTGAAGGTTGTAGGTGTTACGGTCTGGAGTCAGGCTCGGAGGCCTGTAGCTTTAGCAGTGGAGCAGCACCCACCAGCTTAAATCATGACCGGAGCTAAGAGTTCAAGGTTCAAGAGACACAAGATTCAAGGCAGGATCATTCAAGGAATTGTTCAGAGAGTAATCCAGAATTTCAGGTGGCTCAGCATCCAGAGTCATTGCCACACACAGCAGAGGTCCCAGTTTCAAGTCCTGGCCCTGACAGTAGGTGCCACCAGGGTCTAATTTTGGGCAAGTACAAACAGGGCTGCTGATAAGGCAGTACAACTGGTCCTGTTGTAATGGGTCCAGGTCTCACCAGCTAAACAGCAGGGCCCGGGACAGCTTTATTGTTCATTCATGCCAAAATAAATAACTTGATTTTACTAGACCACAGCCTTGCTCCTACTTGCTTACCAGGACTTAAATGTATTTTCCCTGGGCCCCATCATGTCAGCAGAGGGGTCCAAGAGGTGGAAGCAGAGGAGGGACATTTTTTTAAATTTTTGGGCATAGACTGATAAAGTCCACTGCAACTCGGGGGATGGAGGCAGGGCTGTACGGGGCCCCATGATTTTTAACAGCAGCCCTGCATGCATAAACCATAGTAGTAGCACATCATTACATAAAAATTCCTCTGAAATTGGGAATCAGGATATTTGTCTAATAAGCTGAAATCAGGAAAATGGCATGTTGATGCTCTTAGGTTGCATTGAGAAAGGAAAGAATATGTAGTCTAGGATCTAGATTAGAACCTGTAATTGCTACATCTTGCTAGTATGCTGCCATGGATAGATGGCAGTAATGTAAAATCATGGCAAGTATTTAGACAGTTTTCTAGTTTCCCTGGTGTTATAGAAAGGGTTGGTGTTGTTTTGTCACCGTTCAGTCGAAAAATTTAGGTAACTGTTCAAGTAACTGACAAAACACAACTAAGTAATATACAGTGGGGCAAAAAAGTATTTAGTCAGCCACCAATTGTGCAAGTTCTCCAACTTAAAAAGATGAGAGAGGCCTGTAATTGTCATCATAGTTATACCTAAACTATGAGAGACAAAATGTGGAAACAAATCCAGACAATAACATTGTCTGATTTGGAAAGATTTTTTTTTGCAAATTATAGTGGAAAATAAGTATTTGGTCAATATTAAAAGTTCATCTCAATACTTTGTTATATATCCTTTGTTGGCAATGACAGAGGTCAAACATTTTTTGTAAGTCTTCACAAGGTTGTCATACACTGTTGCTGGTATGTTGGCCCATTCCTCCATGCAGATCTCCTATAGAGAAGTGATGTTTTGGGGCTGTCGCTGGGCAACACGGACTTTCAACTCCCTCCAAAAGTTTTCTATGGGGTTGAGATCTGGAGACTGGCTAGGCCACTCCAGGATCTTGAAATGCTTCTTGTGAAGCCACTCCTTCGTTGCCCGGGCGGTGTGTTTGGGATCATTGTCATGCTGAATGACCCAGCCACGTTTAATCTTTAAAGCCCTTGCTGATGGGAGGAGGTTTGCATTAAAAATCTCACGATACATGGCCCCATTCATTCTTTCATGTACACGGATCAGTCATCCTGTTCCCTTTGCAGAGAAACAGCCCCAAATCATGATGTTGCCACCCCCATGCTTCACAGTAGGTATGGTGTTCTTTGGTTGCAACTCAGCATTCTCTCTCCTCCAAACACGACGAGTTGTGTTTCTACCAAACAGTTCTACTTTGGTTTCATCTGACCATATGACATTCTCCCAATCCTCTTCTGGATCATCCAAATGCTCTTTAGCAAACCTCAGACGGGCCGGGACATGTACTGGCTTAAGCAGGGGGACACGTCTGGCACTGCAGGATCTGAGTCCCTGGCGGCTAGGGTTGCCACCTCATCCCTTTAAATCCGAACACATATGAATTACACAGGTTCTGAGGATAATTTAATGCAGATAAGGCACCAAGTGAGTTTAATTACCACCTTAATCAGCCACAGAACCTCTATAATTAATATGTGTTCAGTTTTAAAGGGATGAGGTGGTAACCCTACTGGCGGTGTAGTGTGTTACTGATGGTAGCCTTTGTTACATTGGTCCCAGCTCTCTGCAGGTCATTCACTAGGTCCCCCCGTGTGGTTTTGGGATTTTTGCTCATCGTTCTTGTGATCATTTTGACCCCACGGGGTGAGATCTTGCGTGGAGCCCCAGATCGAGGGAGATTATCAGTGGTCTTGTGTGTCTTCTATTTTCTAATTATTGCTCCCACAGTTGATTTCTTCACACCAAGCTGCTTGCCTATTGCAGATTCAGTCTTCCCAGCCTGGTGCAGGTCTACAATTTTGTTTCTGGTGTCCTTCGACAGCTCTTTGGTCTTCACCATAGTGGTGTTTGGAGTGTGACTGTTTGAGGTTGTGGACAAGTGTCTTTTATACTAATAACAAGTTCAAACAGGTGCCATTAATACAGGTAATGAGTGGAGGACAGAGGAGCCTCTTAAAGAAGAAGATACAGGTCTGTGGGAGCCAGAAATCTTGCTTGTTTGTAGGTGACCAAATACTTATTTTCCACCATAATTTGCAAAAAAAAATCTTTCCAAATCAGAAAATGTGATTGTCTGGATTTGTTTCCACATTTTGTCTCTCATAGTTGAGGTATACCTATGATGACAATTACCGGCCTCTCTCATCTTTTTAAGTGGGAGAACTTGCACAATTGGTGGCTGACTAAATACTTTTTTGCCCCACTGTAAAAGATAAAGGTTGCATAGCTTAAACAAGGAAGCTGATATACTTCATAGGCTGTAGCACTGCAGAGCAATAATAAGTTTTCTTTAGCCAAAGTGCTCACAAGCCATGTAAGTGGTATAAGTGGTTACAAATGCAAATAGATTACTGGCTTTGTGGCTAAATGTATAGCACATTGGACTTCCAGAATATGTAGTTAATCCAAAGTTTGTGGGTTTGAGTCCCACCAGAGTCATGTTTTGGTCACATCATTACATGGAAATCACTCTCATGTTGAAAATCAGGGTAGCCTTCTAATATGCCAAAATCAACAAACTGGCATGTAAATGTATAGTTTGCATTGAGAAAGGAGCTAATATGCAGCCTAGGATCTGATCATAATATTGTGTTGTGTTCACCCCTCCACTACATCATGGTGATTGGCAGAACACCATACCCAGATTATGTATTGTGTCATTGACACGGTTTTCTTAAAAACTTAAATAATCAAACTAATTATAACAAAAATGTAAATAAATCTAAATCATTTAATTATTCACACCTAAAAGTAGTATAAGGCCTCGTTCACACATTTTGCATGTTGAAGAAGGCAATGGAATGAGTTAAAATGCATGTGTCATCAAATGTAATGTTATAGATAGGGCCTGTTGACATCTGCGCATTGCATTGGACTACAATTTCTGAAAATAGGTCAGGTCAGCTTTCATGCATTTTTAGTTCATGCAGACATGCAGATGGACACCCTAGGCTTATACTCGAGTCAATACGTTTTCCCATTTTTTGTGGTAAAATTAGGTGCCTCGGCTTATATTCGGGTCGGCTTATACTCGAGTATATACGGTAAGTGACCAGTGAACACTAATGCTGGGTGGGTTTCCAAATCCCACTGACACCCACACTTAAGTAATAATTCCCCCCATTGAAACCCACAATAGGGCACTAATCCTTCCACTGACACTGATGGGGCACCATTGCTCTCATTGACACCGATAATGGGACATGGTTCTGTCCAAGGATACCACCGATTCCCATGGTTCACGTATCCTGGCACTGATACCAACAATAGGACAATATTCCTCATCCCACTAACCACTGTTGCTGTGGCAGAAATTATATATATTACATCAAGAATCTCACACAGACACATGTTCTGTGGAGAATAGTTTGAGTCAAATATTGACACGTAGGGGTTGATTTACTAAAACTGGAGAGTGACAAATCTGGTGCAGCTGAGCATGGTAGCCAATCAGCATCTAACTTCAGCTTGTTCAATTAGGCTTTGACAATAAAACCTGGAAATTGGCTCCATGATGCAATACATTTGGTTTCTGGAGAATGCATCAATCCAACGATTGTGGGTTTGATGCTGGGTTCACACTTATGTGAATTGGATGTGGATTTCCCAGCATCCAATTGACATAGCAGGAGATTGTGACGGGCCCTCAACAGAGCCGGTTCACGCGGCTCGGGTGCGAATTGCACAGGAGTCCTGTGTGTCTTTTGGTCCGTTTCAGGTCTGAATTCAACCCAAAATTCTGGCTGAAATTGCACCTGATACAGTGAATGGAGACGCACCGCACTCTTGCTGTGAGCCACTGCATTCTATAGTGTGAATCCAGCCCAAGTTGTGTTTTGGATCACATTCAGAAATGATAGCAATAGCACATAATTACACTCATGATATCCTTAACTACTTCCTTACTGGGCACATATACCCCCTTCCTGCCCAGGCGAAATTTCAGCTTTCAGCACTGTCACACTTTGAATGACAATTGCGCGGTCGTGCGACGTGGCTTCCAAACAAAATTGGCGTCCTTTTTTTCGCACAAATAGAGCTTTTTTTTTGGTGGTATTTGATCACCTCAGCGGTTTTTATTTTTTGCGCTATAAACAAAGATAGAGCGACAATTTTGAAAAAAAAGCAATATTTTCTGATTTTTGCTATAATAAATATCCCAATTTTTTTGGAAAAAAAAATGTTTCCTCAGTTTAGGCCGATACGTATTCTTCTACATATTTTTGGTTAAAAAAATCGCAAGCAGCGTTTATTGATTGGTTTGCGCAAAAGTTATAGCGTTTACAAAATAGGGGGTAGTTTTATGGCATTTTTATCATTTTTTTTTTTACTAGTAATGGCGGCGATCAGTGATTTTTTACGTGACTGCGACATTATGGCGGACACATCGGACACTTTTGACACTATTTTGGGATCATTCACATTTATACAGCGATTAGTGCTATAAAAATGCACTGATTACTGTATAAATGTGACTGGCAGGGAAGGGGTTAACACTAGGGGGCGAGGAAGGGGTTAAATGTGTGCCCTATTAGTGATTACTACTGTGTGGGGGAGGGGACTGACTGGGGGAGGTGACCGATCTGTGTCCCTATGTACAAGGGACACAGCATCGGTCCCCTCTCCCTGACAGGACATGGATCTGTGTGTTTACACACACAGATCCATGTCCTTGTCTGTGTAACCGCCGATCGCGGGTGCCTGGCGGACATCGCGGCCGCCAGGCACGCGCATCGGCATTGCAGTGACGCGCCGGGGACGTGCGCGCGCCGCCAGCGGCGCTCGCGCGCCCCCCAGTGGTCAAATTAGCGGAGGCCGTATAAACACGGCCTCCCGGCCTGTAACAACCACCTCGCGGCCGTATATAGTCGTACAGCGGGCGCGAGGTGGTTAAACAGGTGACAAGAGCTGTCTGCAATCACAGTGAGTACTTAAACATTTAGGCTGGGTTCACACTTGTGCAGTGCAAATTCCAGCTCTCTTATCTCTGCAAAGAGATAAGAGAGCTGTTCAGCAGATCATCTCCGTTTTAGCTGCGAATTTGGTGACCTGGGAGAGAGGAGGGGGAGGGGGGAAGTGTAGTGAGGAGAAGGAGAGAAAAGGGATTTAAAGGAGAAGGAGAGAAATCCTGTTGAGAACTGAACACATCTGTGAATCAGATGCGTGCCCATAGAAGATAATGGGTCTGAATTCGCACCTGAGCCGCACCGCAATGCCTAGAAAACGCACACGTTTTTTGGGCAATGCGCAGTGCGAATGCATCGCACAAATGTGAACCAGCCTCATTAAAATCAATGTATTTTATAATGTTATGCAAATTGGATGCGGTGTAAGCCACAACCAATTCGCATACGCGTGAACGGGGCCTTAAAGTAGTACTAAAGGAAGAAGGATTTTTTTCTTTAATGCATTCTCTGCATTGAGGTACAAAAACTTCTGTTTGCAGCCTCCCCTTCTACTTAACTGGGCCAGATCTTGATCTAGTTCTGTGGAGGAGAGCAGCATCATTGTTCTCTTTCAGCTCACTGGTAGCAGTGGGAGCCATTGGCTCCTTCTACACTCAAAAACAGCCAGTGCGGTGGGAGCAAGGGGGCAGGGCCAAGCCTACATGAGTGACCCCATAGCAAGCAGCTACGTTTTTCATTTACTCCTTGCTTGCAGTTTATATGTATTGCTCTACAGACCCCCTGAGTCTTAAAATCAACAAGATTTTTTTTTTTGGAGGTCCACACCATATTTTGTCAGTATTCTATGCTTATCATGTTAATTGTAATGTTGACTTTCACCCGCTATGCTAAACTGTTTTAACAGCTTCATCATGGAACCACAATAAAGTGTTTTAAAAAAAAAAAGTACTTTAAGAGCTGGATCTTTGGAAAAATAAGGCATGACACTGATGAAAACTCAAATTGATGTGTAATATATATATACATATACATACATACACACATTATACAGCCTTTTGGCTTTCTCCAAGTAAACTCAAGATCTGTGTACATTGATTCAGCATTTAGAACCACACAGTTGCTGGGATTTGATCTTACAAAGACTACTTCTTGCTAGTACACAAGAAATCTGTCTCCTTACTGAGTGCACCACAGAAATATTCGCTATGAACCCTTGCTAAGGGCTTTCATCTAATGTAAATAAATATAGAGTTATACCGCGCTAAAGCCTACAATAAACATATACAGCAGCAACAAAAACTATTGGATATTTCCACAGTGCATAGATTTTTACATAAATAAGTTGCGCTCATATATAACGTGAGTGATCACAAAAAACGGAATAAATGAAATAAAGTGCAAGTGAAATACAAGTATAAGTCTATATATAGAGACTCTCCATAGAGAAAAATTAGTCCACACAAAAAGATTCCACAGTGTGAAAGGGGGGAGATTCCATTGGTGTGATAAATTCCAGGTCATTTCCACCATCACCAAGGGGATAGTGGTATCTTAAATAAAAAGACCCCACTTAGTATGTGGGGACTCTTACCGGAACTGGTGGACACCCTAAAGAGCAAGGTCGTATACGCCAGCAGATTTAGCCCTCTGCAGGGTCTAGAGGTCCTCCTTGTCCCTGGTATTCTCTGGTAGTAGCTGGAAGTCCTCCACAGTATCCTACTTGAGGCTAGGAAGTCCCGTCTGAAGGGCGCATAAGTCACCAGTGCGGGAAGATAGAAAAGACTCTAATCGTGTAGTAACGTTTAGAAAAAAATTGCCTTTATTGCTAAGATCAAATGGATAAAACCGCGATGAACATAAAAACAACCTGCAAATTGTAAAAAAAAAATGTTTTTTTTTACAATTTGCAGGCTGTTTTTATGTTCATCTAACATAATAACCTATAAGAATCATTAATTATATGTTATTAGTTTTCTAGTTTTCTGGGCATTACAGAAAGGGTTGGTCTTGTTTTGTCACCCTCCAGTCGAATAATTCAGGTAACTGTTCAATTAACTGCCAAAACATAGTAATATAAGTAAGTTGGAGCAATCTGGCTCTGTGGCGCAATGGATAGCGCATTGGACTTCTAGGATATGTAGTAATTCAAAGGTTGTGGGTTCGAGTCCCACCAGAGTCGTATTTTGGTCACATCATGACATGGAGATTGCTCTCATGTGGAAAATCAAGATAATTTTCCAATAAGCCAAAATCAAAAAACCTGCATGTTGATGCCCTTTTTTTACACTAAGAAAGGAGCTAAAATGCAGCCTAGGATCTGATCATAATATTGTGGTTTGTGTCCACCACTCTACTACATCATGGTGATTGACAGAACACAATACCCAGATTATGTGATCTTCCTATTGTATCATTGACACTGTTTGCATTTAAACAGAATGGAATGAGTTAAGACACATTTTGAAAATAGGTCATAAAGGTTTTAATGCATTTTCAGTTTCATTGAAGTCAATAGTAATCCATGACAATGAATGTATGATGCTTTTTTTTTTTTTTTTTTGCATTTTCAACCTCTGGTAGCAAGCCTAAATAGTAAAAACTGGCCAACTTAAAAAAAAACAAAAAAACGCAGGATGCATGAAAACGCAATAAAAAAACAGGCGAATCAACATGTATTAAAAAAAAATATTAAACAAATGAAAACGAAAATACAAAGGTGTGAACCCAGCCTAACAGGGTTAGTCTTGGGACAATTAAGGCACATGGTCTTGTCTTGTAAAGAAAAACTCTAAGACCCCAGTAACACATTTGCATTTTATTATTATTATTATTATTATACACGATTTATATAGCACCAACAGTTTATGCAGCGCTTTACAATGTATAGAGCGGTACAACACAATTACAGTACAGTTCCATACAAAAGGTACAGGAGGGCCCTGCTCGTAGGGCTTACATTCTAAAGGGAGGGGGTGGTGGTACAAAAGGTAAGGGTGGCTTGGGGACAGTTGTTGGGTGGGTGTGGGATAGGCTTCCCTGAATAAATGAGTTTTCAGGGATCTCCTAAAGGTGGACAGGGTGGGGGCTGATCAGACATACTGGGGCAGAGAGTTCCAGAGGATGAGAGAGGCTCTGGAGAAGTCCTGAAGGCGAGCATGGGAGGAGGTAACAAGGGAGCTATTGAGCAGGAGGTCCTGGGAGGAGCAGAGGGGACAATTTGGGCGATATCTGCAGATTAGGTTGGTAAAGTAGATGGGGGCAATGTTGTGAATGGCCTTGTATGTTATGGTTAGCATTTTGAATTTTACATGGTGGGGTGGGGAAGCCAGTGAAGGGATTGGCAGAGAGGAGCAGCAGTCACGGATCGATTTGTGAGGTGTATTAGTCTAGCAGCAGAATTCATAATAGACTGAAGTGGGGGATTCTTAAGGGTAGGCCATTAAGGAGAGAGTTGCAGTAGTCAAGGCAGGAAATAATCAAGGAGTGAATAAGTTGCTTTGTGATGTCATTAGTCAGTAAGAGTCAAATTCTGGAGATGTTGCGGAGGTTAGGACGACAGGATTTAACCAGTGATTGGATATGGGGGCTGAAGGAGAGGTCAGAGTCAAGAATTACACCCAGCACCCTGGCATGTGTGGAGGGACCATTTCGGAATGAGCTAAAATGCATGTGTCATCAAAAAGCATAATAGTAACATATCATTAAATGGGAAATCCTCTCAAGGTGAAAATATTGTCTGTGCCCTAGAATTTTTTTGGTGGAGCAAACTCCTGCCCAGTGGTGTCTGCATAGTTCCAGTTTCACATCAAGAGGAGAAGAAAAGGAGATGTGGCATATACATGAATGCTGGGAGGGTTTCCTAATACCATTGACACTCACACTGAAGCAATAATTTCCCCCAATGACACCAACAATTTCCTCCCACTGACACAGATGGGGCACCATTCCTCCCACTGACACTTATAATAGGACACAATTCTATCCAAGAAGTACCCTGGTGCATTTTCCTGGCACTGATATCATCAATTGGAAGTTATTCTTCCCCCTGTTGACCTCTGTTGCTGTGGCAGAAAGAATCTCACACAGACACATGTTCTGTGAAGGATAGTTTGAGTCGAACATATACATAGGAAAATAATTCTGTAGTCAAAGGCCTCGTACACACGGCCGAGATTCTCGTCGAAAAAAACATGTCGTTTTTTTCGACGAGATTCTTGGACAAGAAACTTGTCCCGGCCGAGTGTACAGACGCTCGATTCAAAGAACCCGCGGTTCTTTGAATGGAGCGTACGCGGTGACGTCATCGACTACGACGAGCATGCGCTCGTCACATTCGATGCCGTCGCCGCCATCTTGGTATACCCTACGTATGCCTAGGAAGCTACCGCACATGCGTCGAATTCATTTCGAACATGCGCGGGCTTCCGGGAGGACAGGTAAGTGTACACACACTCACTTTTCTCGTCGAGAAACATGCCGACGAGAATCTCGACGAGAAAATAGAGAGCAGGATCTCTATTTTCTCGTCGAGATTCTTGTCGCTTTTCTTGACGAGAAACCATACACACGAACAAATTTCTCGGCAAAAAATCTCTGCCAGCAAGTTTCTTGCTGGTTTTTGCAGAGAAACTCATTCGTGTGTACGAGGCTTCAGAATCCTGAGAACTATACAACATATAGTTTTTCCACCAATGCTGGGAATGTCTCAGACAAAAAGGCATATCCTGATCCTCCAGATTTGAAGCTGGGTGTTTGGTTAAACACCCTAACCCGTGTAAAAAACTAGGCTGCAAAGCCCAAACTAGATGACCAAAATACTTCATGGGATGTAACACTCTAAGTACAAGTTTTACTTTACAGCAAATCTAAAGTCACCTTTTAAAATATACAATTAGAAGTTACCTGACATAAAAGACACTCGCCTGTCAGTGGCGGTGCGTCCATAGAGGGCGCGGAACGCCGCCCCCTCTCGCTCCTGCACCGCCAATGAAAGACAATACATAGATTCATGCATTGCATGAATCTGTGTATTGCTGCCGCTGCCACCCACTATTCAGATGGCCGGCCTCCTGGTGAGCGTGACCATCTGAATTAGAGCGGTGGCCGGCGGTGGGTGTGTTTTGGAAGTGTCTATCAGAGCCAGTGGCTCTCATAGGCTTTCCGATTAAAGCCCTCAGGCTGTAATCGGCTTCCAAATAGTTCACCATGGGACGCACAGGGGGTGCGTTCCTTGGTGAACACTGACATGCATCTCAGCCAATCAGGTTCACCGGATCTGGTTAATGGTAACCTGATTGGCTGAAGCGACATCGAGGGCGGGACTTGGGAGAAGACATCGAGGGAGGATGGCTGACCCGAGAAAGGTAAGTGCTGGGGGAAGCAATCTGGTGGTTTTTGAGGTTACAAACTGGCAGCAATTGATGGGCACAGTGGTGACAGTTGCTGGCACAGTGGTGACAATTGATGGGCACAGTGGTGACAATTGATTGCACAGTGGCTGCGTTTGATGGCATGGCACAGTGGCTGCGTTTGATGGCATGGCACAGTGGCGACAATTGATGGCACAGTGGCGACAATTGATGACACAGTGGCGACAATTGATGGGCACAGTGGCGACAATTGATGGCACAGTGGCTGCGTTTGATGGCATGGCACAGTGGTGACAATTGATGGCACAGTGGCGACAATTTCTGGGCACAGTGGCTGCGTTTGATGGCACAGTGGCGACAATTGCTGGGCACAGTGGCGACAATTGCTGGGCACAGTGGCGACAATTGATGGGCACAGTGGCTGCGTTTTGGACACAGTGAGGCTGCAATTGATGGTTTTTTTTTGTTTGTTTGCGCTCCCCCAAAATCTTTGAGCACCAGCCGCCACTGCCTGTTCTACTGCCTACGTCACTGCAGGACACAGCAGAGATCTAATGGCCAGCACATGGAAACACAGCATGAAATATCTGGAAATTTGTTGGATGTGAAGTTTTAGGTTTGCACCCTTAGTGCAATTTATTTTAAAATGTATGGCTCCTGTACATGGCGACCGCCTCCTGTACATTTACGTCGGCAGAATGGCACGTACAGGCACATCAACGTACCTTTACGTCCCCTTTAAGTGCATGTCCGCATGGTCGCACGCGCGACGCTGGCGGCGCGCTCGTGACCCCGCCGCCATCCCCGTGAGTCGGACCGCGGGTCCCGTGGACTCGATCGCCGCGGGGATCCCCGCGATCGTCTCACGGAGGTATAGAGTGGGGAGATGCTTGTGTAAACAAACATCTCCCGACTATGCCTAGTGACAATGACACTGATCTCTGCTCCGTGTACTCGGAGCGGAGATCGGTGTCATGTGACACAGAGCCCATCCCCCCTACAGTAAGAAACACTATGCAGGGAACACTTAACCCCTACAGTGCTTAACCCCTTCACTGCCAGTGTCATTTTCACAGTAACCAGTGCATTTTTATAGCACTGATCGCTGTGAAAATGACAATGGTCCCAAAAATGTGTCAAAAGTGTCCGATGTGTCCGCCATAATGTCGCAGTCATGAAAAAAATCACTGATCGCCGCCATTACTAGTAAAAAAAAGATTTTTTATAAAAATGCCATAAAACTATCCCTTATTTTGTAAACGCTATAACTTTTGCGCAAACCAATCAATAAACACTGATTGCGATTTTTTTTACCAAAAATATGTAGAAGAATACGTATCGGCCTAAACTGAGGAAAAAAAATGTTTTTTTATATATTTTTTGGGGAAATTTATTATAGCAAAAAGTAAAAAATATTGCATTTTTTTCAAAATTGTCGCGCTATTTTTGCTTATAGCGCAAAAAATAAAAACCGCAGAGGTGATCAAATCCCACCAAAAGAAAGCTATGTTTGTGGGGAAAAAAAGGACATCAATTTTGTTTGGGAGCCACGTCGCACGACCGCGCAATTGTCAGTTAAAGCGACGCAGTGCCGAATCGCAAAAAAGTGGCCTGGTCTTTAACCAGCCAAAATGGTCCAGGGCTGAAGTGGTTAAGGCATTTAGAAACACACAGTCATTGGGGCTAGAATTCACAATTGATACATCTTGCTAGTATAGTAGAAATAAGTCTACTTACTAAGCACACCACAGAAACATTCAACTAACAGCCTTGCTAAGGTCTTGCATATTATGCCGTATCATATAAAAACCGTTAATGATAGCAATAAATGTTGCAATATTCTGTTTTAAATATCACTTTATTAAAAATAAACCTAATAGCTTTTTTTTTTTGGAATATGTTCAAATGTTTGTTTCCATTTAAGTAATGTACAAATGTCTGAGGTATTTCATTATATATGTGTATATACTGTATAAGCATGTACAACTGCACATGTATCCCTTTATAGTAGAATGTACAATAATACGTGGAGCACAGCATATTATTGTGGTGCAGTTTAGTCCACAAAAGCGCTACAGTTTGCAGTGCACCCAATGCACCACATCTCCCACATAAATCTCTTGCCATAGCTGCCAAATAAAAAGTATGGAATAATCCCCATGTTAACAACATCATGTCATAAGGCGCGAGGGGAAAGGCCGAAGTAGCTATCAGGGGGTGAGCATCATCTGTATCCACAAGTCAAGGCAGTGGTCAAGGTGCAGCATCCAGAGGCCCGTGGGCATGCTATACCCCTAGAGCAGTGATGGCGAACCTTGGCACCCCAGATGTTTTGAAACTAAATATTCCTTGATGCTTAACTACACTGCAGAGTGCATGAGCATCATGGGAAATGTAGTTCCAAAACACCTGGGGTGCCAAGGTTCACCATCACTGCCCTAGAGCACATGGAGGGCGTGGTAGAGTGGCTAATCAAGCCTTCAAGTTATTCTGAGCCTAGGAGACAGGATAGGATGATAAAAATTGTCATCAGCATCTTGTTATGCCTTCTCAACCGCAGGTACACTTGACATTGCCTCGCAACTGACATAGAGGAGTAAGCCGTGTTATTTCAGCACAATATCAGCCACTTGATGCAAGATGATGAGTAGCAATAAACTGCATATGAGGTTGAGGAGGAAAGCAGTAGGGGCATGGAGGAAGGTTTGGCTTGGAAAACCAATTGGTGCAGATATACCTGCAACTGTAGCCTACTGCCAAGTTGGCTCCAGAGATGTGGAGGGTGCCAGATATAGCTGAGGAGGAAAGTGAGAGCGAGGTACAACATCAGCAAGGCAAGGTGTTATCCAGAGGCAGGTTGCAGAGGAGTGTAGAAAGTAGTCATCCTATACCATTAGATGGAAGAGTTCCATGGGACAGGGCACTGTTCGGGCAGCTCCAAAAGGCTCAGCTGTGAAGAGCATTTTAAATATGTGGCTCTGTGGTGTTATAGCTAGGGATGAGCTTCGAGTTCGAGTCGAACTCATGTTCGACTCGAACATTGCCTGTTCGCCCGTTCGCCGAACAGCGAACAAATTGGGGTGTTCGCGGCAAATTCGAAAAATCTATGGGAGAAATCTAAAGTGCTAATTATAAAGGCTTATATGCAAGTTATTGTCCTAAAAAGTGTTTGGGGACCCGGGTCCTGCCCCAGGGGACATGTATCAATGCAAAAAGAAGTTTTAAAAACGGCCGTTTTTTCGGGAGCAGTGATTTTAATAATGCTTGAAATGAAAAAATAAAAGTGAAATATTCCTTTAAATTTCGTACCTGGGGGGTGTGTATGATATGCATGTGAAGTGGCGCATGTTTCCCGTGCTTAGAACTGTCCCTGCAAAAAATGTCATTTTTGAAAGAAAAAAAGTCATTTAAAACTGACTCGTGGCTATTAATGAATTGTCGGCTCCCGGCAATACATACAAAAGTCATTGATAAAAAATAAAAAAAAAGCGTGGGGGTTCCCCAGAATTCAATTACCAGGCCCTTCAGGTCTGGAATGGATATTAAGGGGAACCCCGCCGAAAAATTTAAAAAAAAATTGACGTGGGGTTCCCCCAAATAATAATATGGCTTGAGCGGGGAACTTCCTTCACTATGTAAATTTTAATTACACAATGAAGGAAGTTCCCCGCTCAAGCCAAGGACTTTTTCAAGGTGTTTGTGTGTTTTTTTAAACATTTTTTTACGCTTTCTTCGTGAAATGGTAGGGGTACAATGTACCCCTTACCAATTCACATGGGGGGGGGCGGGATCTGGGGGTCCCCTTTGTTAAAGGGGTCTTCCGGATTCCGATAAGCCCCCCGCCCGCAGACCCCCACAACCACCGGGCAAGGGTTGTGGGGATGAGGCCCTTGTCCCCATCAACATGGGGACATCCTCCCCATGTTGAGGGCATGTGGCTTGGTACGGTTCAGGAGGGAGGGGGGGCCGCTCTCTCGTCCCCCCCTTTTCCCCTGCGGCTGGCCAGGTTGCGTGCTCGGATAAGGGGTCTGGTATGGATTTTTAGGGGGACTCCACGCCATTTTTTTTTAAATTTGGGGTGGAGTTCCCCTTAAAATCCATGCCAGATCTGAAGGGCCTGGAATGGATATTTGGGGGAACCTCACGTCAATTTTTTTTTAAATTTGCGGCGGGGTTCCCCTTAATATCCATTCCAGACCTGAAGGGCCTGGTAATTGAATTCTGGGGAACCCCCACGCTTTTTTTTTTTTTTTTTATCAATGACTTTTGTATGTATTGCCGGGAGCCGACAATTCATTAATAGCCGCGAGTCAGTTTTAAATGCATTTTTTTCTTTCAAAAATGACATTTTTTGCAGGGACAGTTCTAAGCATGGGAAACATGCGCCACTTCACATGCATATCATACACACCCCCCAGGTACGAAATTTAAAGGAATATTTCACTTTTATTTTTTCATTTTAAGCATTATTAAAATCACTGCTCCCGAAAAAACTGCCGTTTTTAAAACTTCTTTTTGCATTGATACATGTCCCCTGGGGCAGGACCCGGGTCCCCAAACACTTTTTAGGACAATAACTTGCATATTAGCCTTTATAATTAACACTTTAGATTTTGAACGTTCGAGTCCATTGTATTTAATAGGGTTCTAAAGTTTACACGAACATTTTGTCTGTTCGCAGGTTCTGGTGCGAACCGAACAGGGGGATGTTCGGCTCATCCCTGGTTATAGCTAGTGCATTAGACTTATAGAAAGTGTAGAAGTTCAAAAGTTGTGGGTTCAAGTCTCAACAGAGTTGCTTTTTGGTAACACAAATAAGGGCCCATTTGCACAACTTGTGGTGTGCAAAATGGGCATTTCTACAAGTGTTTTGTACATTGTCCTTAGACACAATGGGATGCCATTCATTTTTCATGGCACCCCAGAGGCTTCTAGCAATATGAGCACTTTTGCAGCCACCAAACTGTTTGATGCACTACCATACAGTTTGATGCAATGTGATGTTAACAGTCGCTTTACTTTTTGCGCTTTCTCACTTACCTGCCCCTGACCCAGCACTGTCCTCACCCGAGCCAATTCTTAAATCAGCTTTGGGTCCAGGCGCCGGCATCTTGACTATGGGAAACCGGCAATGAAGCCTTGCAGCTTCACAGCTGGCTCCCCACTGTGCATGCGTGAGCTGCGCTGTGCTTTGTGGATGGTCCTGCAGTCTTCTGGGAACTTGTGATGTGTACCAAAAAGCTTTGGAGAAGGGACGGGGGATTGAAATTTTTCTCAGCTCGCCACATCAATCTGCCTAGAAGTGGGGGAGCGAGTACCTGTCAAAATCAGGAAGCTGCCCCCCCCCAAAAGAATGAAGTGCCAAGAGTAAAGGAGGAGGGAAGGAGGAGGAGGAAGAGCAGAACTTTTACTTTTGGGTAAAGTTCCTAAATATCATTTCAATTTACTCCCCCCTTACTCACAGGGCAGATCACCCAATATTTTTTAGCTTTTAGTGTCTTCATCCTTTTTAATAATATCTTTAATCTTCTCTATCGTTTTAGTCCTCAGAATCCTTATATGATTGTTAACCACTGTCTGAAGGACATCCAAAAAGAGGTTTGTTGTGGATTAAAAATGGACCTATTAGTTTATACTTAGAGCCACGTAGGTCCCAGGTTAGCAAGAAAATATTTCTTAATATTCAGTTTTCTAGTGAATTCCTGTAATTCAATATAAGTATCATCTTTATTGAGCCCTTTCTTAAAGCTGAGTTCCACCCTAAAAATTTACTTTCTATTAACAGCTTGCCTTTAATGTAATTTTTTTTTTTTAAAACATTAACAATTTTTACTCACTTCTATCTGGCTGTTACTAGGCAGATTTCGTAATCTGCCTAGTTCCTGGTCCTAGGTGGTTCAACTTCCTGTCCTAAGACCCCATTGCCTCCTGGGAAATGATGACACTCATTTCCCAGGAGTCTCTGGGCATTACTGTGCCTAAAAATCGCCCAGCATGCACCTCTCCCTGAAAACCAGGAAGAAAAAGGAACTGGGCTTCACATGCCCACACATATGATGGATACGGCCACAACATGAGCTGGAGGATATAAGGCAAGTGTTTCTGGAACGATTGGGGAGCTATTAATATGTTTTAGGGACTATTTAATGTGATTCATTTTAGCTTGCAAAAAAAATAAAAATTATGCCCGGAACCCTGCTTTAAGAGCATATTTCAATCCTTAATCAAGGACCTTAAAGGGTTACTAAAGCCAAAATATATATTTTTTAATGAAAATAATAAACATGTTATACTCACCTGCTCCGTGCAATGGTTTTGCACAGAATGGTCCTGAACCTCCACTTCTGGGGTGCCCCGATGGCAATCTCGGCTCCTCCTATTCTCTGTGTGCCCCTATAGCAAGCTGCAAGCACTCTGGCGATCTCCCAGGGTAATGGTGGAACTTACTACCTCCATCAGAAATATATTCTATTCCCCACTCTCCTTGATGGGTAACTATCCTCACACTCTTGGAGTAGCATAAACAGATTAACATGGTTCTGAGTTTTTTATTATTGAGGATTTTTCCACTGTTTTCTACCCCAATCTACTTTACTCTCATAATTTCTCCAATTGTTCCACTGTTCAGGCACAGGCAAGGAACAATTGGAGGATTTATGTATGCTATTATGAATACCTTATTCAGTTAAGGCAGGGGTGCCCAACCAGTGGCCCCGGGGGCCACATGTGGCCTGCGGAGCTCTCTGATGTGGCCTGCGACCTCCTGCCCTGGGATGGCAAGCCCAAATTGCAGGTTGCCAACCCGCCATCCCAGAGCATCAGTGTTGTGAATGAAGCCGACGGTAGAGGAAGCAAGCAGCTGCAGAACAGAGCCGCATAAGCCAATGCTTCCTGTATAGCGCCGCCTCCTGTAATAGGCGGTATGATACTAAATGCACTCTGCCTGGGACAGCAACAGCTGGCGATACCTGAATGGAAAACAGTTATCAATTGGTAAGTTTATTACTAAAATCACAGTGTATATATGGGCATATCTGTTTTGCAGTGGTTACTAGGGATGAGCTTCGAGTTCGTGTCGAACCCATGTTCGACTCGAACATCGCCTGTTTGCCGAATTTCAAACATTATGGGCCGTTTGCGCCAAATTTGAGTGGCGCGTCACGGCCCATAATTCACTGCGGCATCGCAGTTCATTGCTGGCTGATGATTGGCCAAGCATGTACTATGACCCGCATGCTTGGCCAATCACAGCGCCGTAAGTACAGAGTGCCGTAATTGGCCAAAGCCAGGGTGTCTTTGGCCAATCATGGCTCAGAGGAGTAGGTACACGCCCCACACTATATAAGGCCGCCGGCTTTGGCGGCCTTGTGTACTGTGTTGCGGCGTTGGTTAAAGGAAAGAGACAGAAAGAGAGACAGTGTAATTTGATTTGCGTTAGATAGAGCAGGCAGGCGAGTCAGTTAGCTGCAGTTACAGTGTGTAGAGGATATATATGCATCCTAGGTGTTGTATATATATATTTACACACTGTATTCAATTTAGCTAGATCCGTTCCTGTTGTTCTCTATACTGACAAACAGGCAGGTGATTGTGCTAGCTGCAGTGTTTCACTTAGTGTACTGTGTCCTTTGCACAGTGTGCACCAAAAGCTTACCTGAATACAATTGCTGGTGTTCTGATACAAATACAGGCAGGGAGCTGCAGTATTTTGCTTTAGTGTCCTTTGCACAGTGTGCACCCAAAGCTTACCTCAATACAATTGCTGGTGTTCTGATACAAATACGGGCAGGGAGCTGCAGTATTTTGATTTAGTGTCCTTTGCACAGTGTGCACCTAAAGCTTACCTGAATACAATTGCTGGTGTTCTCATACTAATACCACAGGCAGGGAGTTAAAAATTACAAACAGATTCTACGTAACAACAAACCTACAGTCCCTGTCTTGTTTGCACCGCCTGTATACTGGTGTTCAGAGTATATAGGGCCTGGGGGCCCTACGCCCAAGGGGGCTCGTAATGAGCTGGGGGGGGGGATACCCATGCCATTTTTCTCAATGATTTTCACCCATTTTGCCAGGACCAGACATTACATTAAAGCCGCAAGCAGTTTTAAATTACTTTTTTTCCTTTAGAAAAGTCATTTTGTGCAGGGACAGTTCTAAACGCGGCAAACACGTGCCATTTCACAGGCATACTATAGACACCCCCCAGGTACGATATTTAAAGGAATATTTCGCTTTTTTTTTCACTTTATGCACCATTAAAATCACTGCTCCCAAACCCTTTTTTGGGACAATAACTTGCATATTAGCCTTTAAAATTAGCACTTTTGATTTCGAACATTCGAGTCCCATAGACTTTAATAGGGTTCTAAAGTTTGCGCAAGTGGTTACTAGGCTGCTTTCAAACTGATCCGCAGGTGCACCTGCGAGTTACTTGCACTGAGCCATAGACTTCTGGTTTTACCTGCGGGTTGGGGCGCTTTCAGAAAGTGCACCACACCTGCAGGATATAATAGAATTCTATGGCAAAGTGCAGCTAACCCGCAGGAAAACCACAGGTGCACTACGCTGCACCTGCGGCGTGGGTAAACCACAGATCATCAGTGTAAAAGCAGCATTAGGCCCCTTTTACATGATCAGTCCGACCCAATCGGATCCTCCATTCACCTCTATGGAGCTGCAGATGTAAACAGACTTGTGTCCGTTTACACCCGCCTACCTCAAATCCGATCTGTTAAAAAAACAGAAGTGGATCTGTCCCCTTCCATCTGATCGGATCAGAGGGCCCATAGAGTAGAGTGGGCTGTGTCTGTGTCCACTCTGCATATGAAAAGTGGACACGGACCTGTCATCCGCCACTCCGCTCATTGTGGCCCGTGACTGGTTACAAAGTCGCTTAAGCGGCCCTCACTCTTCAAAAGGTTAGGCACCCCTGAGTTAAGGGGTCTACATTATAAGGCAAGCTGATCACCATAGGGGTGTTCTTGAGAGCAGATTACTAACTGAGTGTGATGATTTCATCTGATATTTGGAACTGTCTTGCCTCGTACACAAACGACCGGTTTTCCCGTCGGAAAAAAAACCCATGGTTTTCCTGACGAAATTTCTCTCAAGCCTGCCTTGCATACACACGGTCACACAAAAGTCCGGTGAACTTTTGACTGCCAAGAACGCGGTGACGTAAAAGACTATGACGAGCCGATAAAATGAAGTTCTATGCTTCCGAGCATGCGTAGAATTGTTTCCGAGCATGCGCGGTTTTTTTCCTCATCGGAAAAGCATACCAAGGAACGGTTTTCCCGCCAGGATTTTTTCTTGATGGGAAAAAAGAGATTCTGCTCTTTTTTTTTTGTCCGGCAGTTTTCCCGTCGGAAAAACAGCGATGGAGCATACACACGCCCGGCATTCCCGGGCAAAAGCTTTCATAGCAGTTTTCCCGTCGGAAAAAACGGTCGTGTGTTCGATGCATAAGTGTGTTTGGAGACACTGGTTGGATCACATTTATCTGTAAAAGCTAAAAATGTTTTCACGTTTATTCACTGAAGCACTCTGTAATGACTGTGAATGAGGAATTGTAATTATGATTGACGGACTTTACTGATTTGTTTTATAGTGTGATTGCACTCCATTTGTTTTTATTATTTACTATGGGAAGCTTACCTTATGAATTGATCATTTTCTTGTCTAGCCACTTAACAACCACCTGCCGACAAATAACGTCGACAAGGTGGTTGCTTAACTCTGGGAGGACGTTATATAACGTCCTCCCAGAATCGCGCTCCCGCGCGCCCCCTGGGGCGCGCACACGGGAAACTCCGTGACCGCCGGGTCCAGAGGACCCGGCGGATCACGAATCGCGGTAAATCGCCACTGATAGCGGCCGTTTACCACGTGATCGCTCCGTCAAATGACGGAGCAATCACTTGTAAACAGACCGGCGTCATTTGATGACGCCGGTTCCTCCCTCCCCTCTCTGTACCGATCGGTACAGTGTGAGAGGGGAGGGGGTGGGAGCGGATGGCAGCAGCAGCGCTGTGGGCTGGATCTGTGACAATTGAAGTCACAGATCCAGCCATCCATCCATCCCTGCTCAGCCATCCCTGTGCTATACCCTGCCAATACTCTGCAATACACCCTGCCAATACTCTGCAAAATACCCTGGTGCAATACTCTGCAATACCCTGGTGCAATACTCTGCAATACCCTGGTGCAATACTCTGCAATACCCTGCGAAATACTCTGCAATACCCTGCGAAATACTCTGCAATACCCTGCGAAATACTCTGCAATACCCTGGTGCAATACTCTGCAATACCCTGGTGCAATACTCTGCAATACCCTGGTGCAATACTCTGCAATACCCTGCGAAATACTCTGCAATACCCTGCGAAATACTCTGCAATACCCTGGTGCAATACCCTGGTGCAATACTCTGCAATACCCTGGTGCAATACTCTGCAATACCCTGCACAATACTCTGCAATACCCTGCACAATACTCTGCAATACCCTGCACAATACTCTGCAATACCCTGCAAAATACTCTGCAATACCCTGCAAAATACTCTGCAATACCCTGCAAAATACTCTGCAATACTCTGCAAAATACTCTGCAATACCCTGCACAATACTCTGCAATACCCTGCACAATACTCTGCAATACCCGCCACAATACTCTGCAATACCCTCCACAATACTCTGCAATACCCTCCACAATACTCTGCAATACCCTCCACAATACCCTGTGCAATACCCTCCACAATACCCTGTGCAATACCCGTGCAATACCCTGCCATACACCGCAATACCCTGCCATACACCGCAATACCCTGCCATAGTCCGCAATACTCCGCAATGCCCTGCAATACTCCGCAATGCCCGGCAATACTCCGCAATGCCCGGCAATACTCCGCAATGCCCGGCAATACTCTGCAATAACCACTTCCCGCCCGCCGGCCGTCATATGACGTCCTTGACTTTGTGCGGGGATATCTGAATGATGGGAGCAGCTACAGGCATCATTCAGATATTAGCTTTTTCAGCCGGCGATTCCCTACACCATAAGAACAATCATAGCGGCTGTTCCGCCGCTTGATCATTCTTACGGGAGGCGAGAGGGGATGTGTCCCCCCCCCCCCGCCGCCCTCCGGTGCTTCTACCGACTCACCGCTACGATCAAAGCCAGGATTGTTGTTTTTTTTTTTTGTATTTTTTTCAGGCTTCCCAGCCTAGAGGTGAGATGTGGGGTCTTATTGACACCCCCCCCCCCCATATCTCACTGTAAAGAGGACCTGTCATGCCATATTCCTATTACAAGGGATGTTTACGTTCCTTGTAATAGGTATAAAAGTGATCAAAAAAATGTTTAGGGCGGAAAAACATGTCAAACTAAAATAAATAAAGTAAAATGAAGAATAAAATATATATTTTTTTTTAAAGCACCCCTGTCCCCGTGAGCTCGCATACAGAAGCGAACGCATACGTAAGTCCCGCCCACATATGAAAACGGTTTTCAAACCACACATGTGAGGTATCTCTGCGAACGTTAGAGCGAGAGCAATCATTTTGGCCCTAGACCTCCTCTGTAACTCAAAACATGTAACCAGTAAAAATATTTAAAGCGTCGCCTATGGGGATTTTTTAAGTAGCGAAGTTTGGCGCCATTCCACGAGTGTGTGCAATTTTTAAGGGCGACATGTTAGGTATCTATTTACTCGGCGTAACTTCATCTTTCACATTATGCAAAAACATTGGGCTAACTTTACAGTTTTTTTTTTTTTTTTAAGCACAAAACATTTTTTTTTCCGTAAAAAACGCGTTAAAAAAATTGCTGCGCAAATATCGTGCGAGATAAAAAGTTGCAACAACCACCATTATATTCTCTAAGGTCTTTGCTAAAAAAACATATATAATGTTTTGGGGTTCTATGTAATTTTCTAGCAAATAAATGATGATTTACATGTAGGAGAGAAATGTCAGAATTGGCCTTGGTGCTCCAGAACGCCTGAAGGTGCTCCCTGCATGTTGGGCCTCTCTATGTGGCCACGCTGTGTAAAAGTCTCACACATGTGGTATCGCCATACTCGGGAGTAATAGCAGAATGTGTTTTGGGGTGTAATTTGTGGAATGCATATGCTGTGTGTGAGAAATAACCTGCTAATATGACAATTTTGTGAAAAAAAAAAAAGAGAAAACAAAAATCTTGATTTTGCAAAGAATTGTGGGAAAAAATGACAACTTCAAAAAACTCACAATGCCTCTTTCTGAATACCTTGGAATGTCTTCTTTCCAAAAAGGGGTCATTTGGGGGGTATTTGTACTTTTCTGGCATGTTAGGGTCTCAAGAATTGAGATAGGCCGTCAGTACTTCAGGTGTGATAAATTTTCAGATATTGGCACCATAGCTTGTGGACTCTATAACTTTCACAAAGACCAAATAATATCCACCAATTTGTACTTATTTTTACCAAAGATATGTAGCAGTATAAATTTTGGCCAAAATTTATGAAGAAAAAATAGTAATTTGCAAAATTTTATAACAGAAACGAAAAAAAAATCATTTTTTTACAAAATTTTCAGTCTTTTTTCTCTTATAGCGCAAAAAATAAAAAACCCAACAGTGATTAAATACCACCAAAAGAAAGCTCTATTTGTGTGAAAAAAAGGACAAAAATTTCATATGGGTACAGTGTTGTATGACTGAGTAATTGTCATTCAAAATGTGAGAGCACCGAAAGCTGAAAATTGGTCTGGTTATTAAGGGGGTTTAAGTGCCCAGTGGTCAAGTGGCTAGGGGTATCCTAGAGGAGAGAGAGCGGGGTCACCACGCCAAACCTTCACCACAAGTGTTAGTGCGGTGTGAGCGAAGTTCTTGTTTTACCTTCGGGTCAGTGCTGTGCACCTGGAGCCTCCACCAAGAGTTACCTTGAACAATGTCTGTTAGGAAATGAGCCCCACACCATTAAAGTCCAACACTCCTTTATTCTTCTTGAATGAACACAATCAGTTGAACTCCCTTAGAGAACAGGACAGATAAGGAGGTGTGGATGCGTATAGGCCCAGACACAATTTCTCCTCCACTTTCCTTCCTGAAAGTGGGTTGCCGTCTTCCGAACGAGGGGGAATTTCCTTCCAAGCGGTCTCCGATGAGAGACTCACCCGTCACTGGCAATATGCTGCACCAGGTCTTCAAGTGAGGAGCTCCCCCCGGTCCATTACGCCTTCTGGATTCGGGCACCCACTCCCGGGGTTCCCTAGGATCTCCTTCCCTCGCGGAGCTCAGTGTTGGGCACTGAACTCCAGACCTCCATCCGAGTACCTCACCCCACGCTAAAGGTGCCTGGGATGGAACTTGACCTCCGGCTGTCCTCTAGGCCTAGGCCGCCTAGAGGACCGACACGAACTACCGCCCACAGGCTGAAGGTGCCTGGGACTCGACCCCATGACAAAGATGGCCGGCCCCTTTATACCCTCCCCCAGCAAGCACGGCGGGTTCCCCGCCCCACCATACCGCTGCCGAGAGAGGACCAAAAGGAGACCCGGCACACAGCAATGGCTCAACCCCCAGCCCACGGCAACAGCGCCACCTGCTGGGCCGCTGGGAATTACACATCACTGGTGTCTCTGCCAGGTTCAAATTACACCCGGGAAAGTACATACCCGCTACATCTGTATTTATTATTTGCAAGTTTTATATAATTTTATCAGTGCTGTACAGTAATTCATCTTTCCTACACAGGTTAGTATAGGTGTTAGGAGGAGGGAGGGGACAGTATTAAGAGTAGTTAGGGTTATCCCAAAATTTCACGTTAAATGTATATTTATTATATTATATTGAAACTATAGAAAGGTGACATTTGATTGCTACAGGTTACGACACTGTAGGTATCTTGCATGGTTCTGCTCTCTTCCTTTCCTACAGTGTAGCAGGGCTGCGCCATTTACAATGCTCAGAAGGAATAATTGATCTCTTCACAAGGGTTTGCTGAGGACAACATCTTTTAATAGAGAAACACAATGGCTTTCCACTGAAATGCTGTAATAGTCACCTCAATGTGTAATAAATCACAAGGCGAAGAATGCCATTATGTCCCAGCTCCCTAAGATTTAAACATTTTACATAATTTACAATATGCAGCAAATAACTGAGGCTCAGGATGCACACATGAAAGCACACAATTTCTCTGATGCTGGCAGAAAATGTTCATAAATATTCTCAAAAATCACTTAAAATAGCTGCTAAAAATAGAGATCTTCCAGAAAAAAACCTGCGCTGTAACAAAAATATAATAATCTTAAAGTAGCTCTAAAACCTAACTTGAACTGCATTTAGTTTCGTTAAAGCATGTGTATTAGTCAATTGCCTTTTTGTTTTCTTTTTTTTTTATTAAACAATTTATTCTTTTCACCTTTTTTCATCTTTACATCCCGATGCTGCTGATCTCCTTCTGCCTGATTCAGCCACTTTTTGTCTACATATACTCATTCCAGCCTCAGTTGCATACCATAAACCAATGTGCAATGTGTGTTGGAATGACCATTTGTAGTGACCAGGGATGAGCTTTGAGATTGGCTTGAACATGGATGCAAAGTCAGTTCACAGTTCGCGGACGGGCAATATTTGGCCATGTCTGGCAGTTTGTCTGCCCCCCCCGAACCTCTAGCTAGCCTCTATCCAGAAGTCTGTCATTTAGCTGTGGTATCACCACTACCTCTAAATGACAGATCCAAATGAACTTCTGTTTGAAATTGTAATTAAACTGTATACAAAGAATGTACCACCTGACCCTTTTACTTTGCACACTCCAGATACCTTGCTTCCAGTTCCCCTAAGCCTTGGTTACCAACCACCTTGCCTTTTGTTGTTTTGTCTTTTAATGTGTGTGTTTTCACTTAAGCCTGGGTATGCCCAATAGGCTTTGTTTTGTATTCCAATTTATGTTCTTACAAAAAAAAAACTGTCAGGGATACTAGGTAATGTCATTGACCAAATATGGACATGACCCTATGACGTCACCCAGGTTCCCTGGAACTGTGGGATAGATTTACTAAAAGTGGAGCACTCAGAATCTGGTGCAGCTGTTCATGGTACCCAATCAGCTTCTAACTTCAGATTGTTCAATTGAGCTTTGGCAATAAAACCTGGAAGCTGATTGGTTTCTATGCAGAGCTGCACCAGATTTTGCACCATTCAGTTTTAGGCTGTTCCGACACGGAAGCTGCACGACTTCTGATATGACTTTGCCTGGGACTTCATGTTTGACTTCCATGCAACTTCAATAAACGGATATGACTTTGAGTTTGGTATAGAACCCAATGCCAAAATAAAAATCCCCAAAAAAATCAAATGGACATTTTATAAAATGGAGCACTGTGAGTGATACCTATACGTCTCTTGGATATCAGCACTTTAAACGGATAACTGTTTGTATTTTCACGGATTCTAGCTCTGTACAACACTCCCATTGCTGATTAATGTACATGTTATATTTTCTCCATGTAAACTGTCTGACTTGCCTTAATAAAAACGTTTGTAAACAAGAAAAAAAAATGGCGTGGGGTCCTCCCCAAGACCATACCAGACTCTTGAGTCTAGAAGCCCCCTTGTTAAAGGGGGCTTCCAGATTCCGATAAGCCCCCTGCCCACAGACCCCCACAACCACGGGCCAGGGGGGTCAGGAAGAGGCCCTTGTCCCCATCAACATGGTCTTGGGGGGTCCCTATGCCGTTTTTTTTTATTTTGCCATGGGGTTCCCCCTCAAGGTCCATACCAGACTCAAAGGGCCTGGTGTGGATCTGGGGGGACCCCACGCCATTTTTTTTCCAATTTTGGCATGGGGTTCCCCCTCAAGATCCTCAGAGCACGAGTCACATGCCACAAGTCGGATCAGTTAAGATGATGATCCTGACTTCAATTCAAATCAATGAGATGAAATCGTGCCTTGGTCAGATCAAAGAAGTTTTCAAAGTCGGACTGACAAAAGTCGGACCAGTTATGACGGCTCTCCTAGGGAACCATTGATTTTGACATGTAATGCGACTTGTGCTCTTGAAGTCGTTGCGCATGTCGGACTAGTGTGAACCGGCCCTTAGTAAATAACCCCCTTTGTTAATATTCCAGAAGCGTCATGGAGCTGTCATTTGCAATGAAGGTAGTGACGTGGCAGCGGTGTAGTGGCAGCAAGTCATTCTGGAGGCGGGTCTACATTGTTGGTTGTGATTGATGTGTATCTACATTGCTAGACGACGTGATTGACATTGAATTTAAATTGGGGTGCATTGTTTGTGCACATATATACAGTATCTCACAAAAGTGAGTACACCCCTCACATTTTTGTAAATATTTTATTATATTTTTTTCATGTGACAACACTGAAGAAATGACACTTTGTTACAATGTAAAGTAGTGAGTGTACAGCTTGTATAACAGTGTACATTTTCTGTCCCCTCAAAATACCTCAACACACAGCCATTAATGTCTAAACCGCTGGCAACAAAAGTGAGTACACCCCTAAGTGAAAATCTCCAAAATGGGCCAGAGGTGTCAATATTATCCACAACTGTACCCCCCTTTCTTATCTGCCTCACTGCTTTACCTCTTTCGCATCTGCCCCACTGCTGTACTCTCCTGCTCATCTGCTCCACTGATGTACTCCCTTCGCTTCTGCCCCATTGCTGTACCCCCTTTACCATCTGCTCCACCGCTGTACCCCCACTTATTATCTGTCCCACTGCTGTACCCCACTTATCATCTGCCCCACTGCTGTACTCTCCTGCTCATCTGCTCCACTGATGTACTCCCTTCGCTTCTGCCCCATTGCTGTACCCCCTTTACCATCTGCTCCACCGCTGTACCCCCACTTATTATCTGTCCCACTGCTGTACCCCACTTATCATCTGCCCCACTGCTGTACTCTCCTGCTCATCTGCTCCACTGATGTACTCCCTTCGCTTCTGCCCCATTGCTGTACCCCCTTTACCATCTGCTCCACCGCTGTACCCCCACTTATTATCTGTCCCACTGCTGTACCCCACTTATCATCTGCCCCACTGCTGTACTCTCCTGCTCATCTGCTCCACTGATGTACTCCCTTTGCTTCTGCCCCATTGCTGTACCCCCTTTACCATCTGCTCCACCGCTGTACCCCACTTATCATCTGTCCCACTGCTGTACCCCACTTATCATCTGCCCCACTGCTGTACTCTCCTGCTCATCTGCTCCACTGATGTACCCCCTTTACCATCTGCTCCACCGCTGTACCCCACTTATCTTCCCCACTGCTGTGCCCCACTTATCATCTGCCCCACTGCTGTACCCCACTTATCATCTGCCCCACTGCTGTACCCTACTTCTCATCTTCCCCACTGCTGTACATTCTTTCTCTTTTGTTCCATCACTGTACCCCCCTTCACTTCTGCCCCACTGTTGTACCTTCTGTTTATCTGCCCCACCACTGTACCCAACTACTCATCTGTGCCTGGTCCTGTACCTCTTGCTCATCTGCCCACATCACTGTACCCCGATTCTTATCTGTACCCAAAACTGCACCTCCTGTTCATCTGTTCCGGGCACTGCATCTACTGGTCGCTTGTATCTTGTACTGCACCTCTTGGTCATCTGTATCTGACAATGAGCTTCCTTCTCTTTTTTTCCCCGACACTGTTCTCTCTGCTCTGCTGTCGCTTCCAGAATTTCCTGGGAGGAGTTAATGTGGCTGTGCGCTCTGGGAGCAAGAGCTGGATGTCTGGGGCAATAATGTGGCTCCATGCACACTAGCTTTTTTTATGCTGCTAGAAGCTGTTATAAGCATTATTTTTCTGCTCCTAGAAGTTAAAATAGTGTGTCCATCCACACTACTTTAGGCTATTAGCATTTTTTGAGCTTCAGCGTCTTAGGAGAATTGTTTTTTTTTTCATCATTTACTGCGAAAACGCTAATAAAATGCTAATGCTCCTAACTGTTTATAAAGGCTACTAAAATGCTACTAGAAGCTGGCATAAAAATGCTATTATTTCATCCAGTTTTTTTTTTTGAGATTATGAAAAATGCTAGTGTGCATTGAGCCTGAAGAGGGAAAAAAATGAAAGGTGCTGTGCTAGGTCAGTGGAACTGTCCAGGAAGCCAATGTGTGCTGGGGATTACCAACCCCTGAACCAAGTTATAACAAACTTGATACTAAAGCCCCATACACACAGTCGGACTTCCATTGGACTTTTCCGTGGTTTTTTGTCTGAACGGAGTTGGTTGGGAACACCCATAGCATACACACCACAGGACTTTTCTGCAAACTTTCCCAAAACTTTTTGCAACATCAAGTGTCTTTTCTGCTCTTTACTGCCACCCTTTGGTAAACTTCTGCTATTGTTGGTTGATTTTAACATTAGTTGTTTTGTCCATCGGACAAAAGTCCGATGGTTTTCTGTACACACGGTCGGACTTTGCTCCATCGGACTTTTGTTGGCCAGAAGTTTATCCATTTGCAGACCCAACTTTTGTCCGATGAAAACAAGAAAAAAGCAAAAAAAGTTTGTCCGATGGAGCGTACACACGGTCGGATTGTTGGTCCAACTTGCTCAAAATGAAGTTTGTTGGCCAAAAGTCCGACCGTGTGTACGCTCCATCGGACAAACTTTTTTTTTTTTGTTTTCATCGGACAAAAGTTGGGTCTGCAAACGGACAAACTTTTGGCCAACAAAAGTCCGATGGAGCAAAGTCCGACCGTGTGTACAGAAAACCATCTGACTTTTGTCCGATGGACAAAACAACTAATGTTAAAATCAACCAACAATAGCAGAAGTTGACCAAAGGGTGGCGGTAAAGAGCAGAAAAGAGCAGAAAAACTATGTGATGTTGCAAAAAGTTTTGGGAAAGTTTGCAGAAAAGTCCTGTGGTGTGTATGCTATGGGTGTTCCCGACCAACTACGTTCGGACAAAAATCCATGGAAAAATCAGATGGAAGTCCGACCGTGTGTATGGGGCTTAATACCGTCATTTGTATATATGGTTTGTCTTGTATTGTATTGTGACTGGTGGTATGATAATACCATCTATGTATGACATTTTGTATGTGAAATATTTTCCAATTAAATCAAATAACGTAATATCGTAAATAGATAAAAAGGGAAACATAATTATAAAGTCACTAGAAAATCCAAAAATAATACATAATAAGAAACAAAATAAAAAATAAAACATTGTTAATAAACCATTCTAAAAATAAATGTAAATCAATATCCATTATACATATACTGTATATACAGTATATTTTTTGTCAATAAAAAATTATTTATTGCTTTAACATTCCTCTCTGTCCTGCTGTAAACTATAAATCTATATTGGCGGTGTTCCATCAGTGTCAGACACGTACAGTATTTTGCTCCTGCTGTTTATTCTGTGGTCTCCTAGGACACACCATTGTTCACAAGAAGGACTAGTTGTCAGGTTTGAATGGAGAGTCTGTTTACCACAACATGATGAGTACGTTGGAGGTTGTGTACACAAGTTGGGGAAGTTCTGATCTCTCCCATAAAGACGAGCTGTGGAAGTCATGACAATGCTGCAGGACCCCCTATCCCATAAAGGTATGTTCATGTAATAATGGATTTACATTATGCCGATTCTCACCATCTGCAGATTTTAACATTAAGTCCTCATGCCCACGGACGTTTTTACAGCCGCGTTTTTGAGTGTTTTTTTACAGCTTAAAAACGCCTGTCCATGTTATTGTATACATTTTTCGACTGTATTTAAAAAAAACAAAACAAAAAAACGCCGGAGCTTAAAAATGCAATTGCTGCGTTTTTGCGCATTTTTGTGCGTTTTTAACGCTTCGCCGACGCCGCGGAACGCACTGGTCCTGGGTTTTTTTTACAGCTTAAAAACGCCTATGCTCTTTGCAGCTCAAAAACGCCTAGGTGGGCATGAAGCTATAGACTAACATGGACAGGCGTTTTTAAACTGTAAAAAACGCTCAAAAACGCGGCTGTAAAAACGTCCGTGGGCATGAGGCCTAAATACGAACAAGACCAAATTTGAATAATCTTTAGCGTCACAAATTTTTTTTTTTTTTATGTTTTGCTAATTACATTTTTTTTTATTTGCCATAGCATTAACCACATTTGTGAATACGTACTGTATATACTCGAGTATAAGCCGACCCGAATATAAGCCGAGGCACCTAATTTTACCACAAAAAACTGGGAAAACGTATTGACTCGAGTATAAGCCTAGGGTGTCCATCTGCATGCCTCACTGTGCCTCACTGTGCCCATACCTCACTGTGCCCATACCTCACTGTGCCCATGCCTCACTGTGCCCATGCCTCACTATGTCCATGCCTCACTGTGCCTCACTGTGCCCATGCCTCACTGTGCCCATGCCTCACTGTGCCCATGACTAGACTGACGTTTAACATGGGAGTCTATGGAAGGGGTGCCCGGCTTTGAAAAATTGGTGCTCCCCGGGCCGTAGGTCCCCCAGACAAAAAACTTTGTACACTTATAGAGGAGAAATGGGGCTACATGTGTGCCAAGTTTCGACCGGCCGGTACCGGGTCCCCAAAGTTACCGGAGAAATTACAGTTTAACATGGGAGTCTATGGAAGGGGTGCCTGGCTTTGAAAAATCGGTGCTCCCCGACTGTAGGTGGTCCCCCGGACAACAAACTTGGCACACTTCTAGAGGAAGAGTGGGGCTACATGTGTGCCAGGCTTGGGTCCAGGGGACCTACGGCCGGCCGGTACCGGCTACCCAAAGTCCGGGAGATCAGGCGCAAAAAAGGTGACTCGAGTATAAGCCGAGGGGGGCATTTTCAGCACAAAAAAATTTGCTGAAAAACTCGGCTTATACTCGAGTATATACAGTAATATTTTTTATATATACCACTTTGTTTTAAATAAACTTTTTAAAGGATACGTGCATCAGGCCACGCCCCTTCCTTTTCTTTTTCCTGTATTAACCACTTAAGGACAAGGCCTTTTTCTGACATTTGTTGTTTACAAGTAAAAATCTGTATTGTTTGCTAGAAAGTGTCTTAGAACCCCCAAACATTATATATATATTTTTGGGCATAGACCCTAGAGAATAAAATGGTGGTGGTTGCAATATTTTATGACGCACTGAATTTGCGCAGCGGTCTTTCAAATGCAATTTTTGGGGATTTTTTTTTTTTTTTAATGATTAAAAAAAAAAACACAATAGTTACCCCAATTTTTTCTATAATGTGAAAAATGATGTTATGCCGAGTAAATAGATACCTAGCATGTCATGTAAAAATTTCCATAGGCACCTCTCCCACCGCTGGGATCGCGCTTATCTGAAAGCCGGCCGCCTAAGGGGAAAAAAACAATACTGGAGTTATGGCATCTGGCTGCTGCCATAACAATGGTATTTAAAGTAAAAAAGTGACGTATATTCCCAGTTAGGTGGTCGGCAATTACGGTGATGGCCTATTTTTCTTTTATGTAAATCAGGTTTTTGCAGTTAAGCAGCAGTTGGGGGTCACATAGCTGTTTGTAGATGTAAATCTTGTTCAGCACATATGTGTTAAAAAATGCGTAGTAATGTAATGCACAATAATGTTCTGTATATGTCGATTGTGGTTCAGTCTTAATGCCACCCACATGCTCATACATAAAAAAAAAAGTATCCACAGTATTATAGCACACCACAAAACAGGATATGATTGCTCTGTGTGGTGCACACTGCACAACTTTTCCAATAATAATGTTAGGCAAGTTTTTGTGCATTAGGAAGTATGGGCTGCCTTAACTTTGCACACATTAAAGTGGAGGTCCACCCTAAAAAAAAAAAATTAACATTAAAAGACTCCTTTAATTTTTTTTAAAAACATTTGAAAAAAAAAAATGTTTTACTTACCAGAAATGGCTGTTGCTAGGCAGTCTTCCTAATCTGCCATTTCTTTCTCTGCGGAGCTCCTCGTCCTCGCGTTGCCTCCTGGGAAATGGGGCGTGCTGTCTTCTGGGACCTGTGTGTCCCAAAAGACAGCCGCCCATTCACAAAGCGCCGCGCGACTCGCTCATGCGCAGTAAGAAACGGGCAGTGAAGGCTCCACTGGCTGTTTCCCTTCGTTAGGATGGCGGCGCCGGCACCTGTTCCGATGGCCTCGGGGGGGCGACATCGTGGGCTCCCTGGACAGGTAAGTGTCCTTAATAAAAGTCAGCAGCTACAGTGTTTGTAGCTGCTGAGTTTTTTCTTTAAAAAATTGCGGCTGGACCACCACTTTAAAGTGGAGTTTCCCCTGAAAAAACAATATTAAAAGCTAGCAGCTACAAATACTGCAGCTGCTGACTTTTAATATTAGGACACTTACTTGTCCTGGAGTCCAGCGATGTCAGCAGCAGAAGACGAGCGATTGCTCGTCACTCTGCTGCCCCCACCTCCATCCTCGGTGAGCGAACCAGGAAGTGAAGCCTTGCGGCTTCACTGCCCGGTTCCCTACAGCGCATGCGCGAGTCGCACTGCGCCATTCTCACTGATCCCTGTTGTGTTCTGGGAGCCGGGTATTCTGCGGGAAGTGACGTACTACCCGCAGAGAGGACTCCCGGAAGTGGGTGCAAATACCTGTCTTAGACAGGTATCTGCACCCCCCTCCCCCCTGAAAGGTGCCAAATGTGACACCGGAGGGGGGGGTTCCGATGAGTGGAAGTTCCACTTTAGGGTGGAGCTCCGCTTTAACATACATTTACCATGGGTCATATCCATGTGGAATTCTTCATTTCAACCTTGCAGTTTTTTCTACACTTTTGGACTGTTATTTGTGTTTGGTCACAATAGAGGACTGCTTCGTTCTGATTTATTTGTTACAATTTTTTTCACGGATCACACTCAGTCACTAGGTGTCACTGAAATTAAGATTTCATGTATATATGTTTGCAACATTTGACATGTGTTGTCAACTGATTTATGCACAAAAATAAGTGCTACACTTTTTTCATATTCACTTGTTGGTTTCTACTGAACAGAAGAGCATTCTGTTCAGTAGAAATGGAAATTACAAAAAGAAACACTAGTGGGCGCCTACCCAAGTGCAGCATCAATGGGTTTAATATGATTAAAAAGCCAAGGGAGAGCCACTGTGAAGCACATGGCAGGATGTGATGTCACACCTGGGGCAGTCTGGTATGGTAATGCGTTTCAGAATTCCTATTGGCTCCTTTCCCAAACCATTGCCACCATTGGCTTTCTGATCATAATAAACCAATTGATGCTGCACTTAGCTGATGCCCCCTTGTGTTCCTATTTGTAATTTCAGAGATTCGTTCCTGTCTCAGGTGAAGCTGCCTACTACAGTACAACACCCTTCCTATGGGATTTTTATTAACTCCTTATGAACAATTTATGAACTACCTATGCTACACAAGTGTATCTTCACATTTATCTAGGGGGGGTAGAGGCTAACACATGTGGATGGTGCATTAGCATCTGTTTCCTCCACAATTTTATTTGTTGTTTCAGTAGCTTGGGCAGTGGGAAATTTAAGTTCATTCTTTTTTTACAGGTATAACCTAACTTTGAATCTTTAGTATAGGGACAGGAATGCTTTGTGGTGCGTTAGTACAATGTTGCGTGTTAATGTGCATTGGCTTAAGGTAGCCCGATAATTTGCATTGACTGTTTAGTGCACCAAAAAAGGTGCATGTAGCATTTCTACAGGTACAATGCAATTTACGTCTGTTAGCAAGGTGCATTGGGTTGCTATTCAGAATGAATGCCACTGCATCATTCTAATTAGGGATGAGCCGAACAGCCCTCGGTTTGGCACCAGAACCTGCGAACGGACCGAAAGTTTGCGCGAACTTTAGAACTCTATTAAATACAATGGACTCGAACATTCGAAATCAAAAGTGCTAATTATCAAGGCTAATATGCAAGTTATTGTCCTAAAAAGGGTTTGGGGACCCGGGTCCTGCTCCAGGGGACATGTATCAATGCAAAACAAAGTTTTAAAAACTGCTGTTTTTTCGGGAGTAGTGATGTAATGATGCTTAAAGTGAAAAAAAAATGTGAAATATTCCTTTAAATATCGTACCTGGGGGTGTCTAAAGTATGCCTGTGAAGTGGCACATGTTTCCCGTGTTTAGAACTGTCCCTGCACAAAATGACATTTCTAAAGGAAAAAAAGTAATTTAAAACTGCTTGCGGCTTTAATGTAATGTTCGGTCCCGGCAATTTGGATTAAAATCATTGAGAAAAATGGTATGGGTACCCCCCCCCCCAGCCCACTACCAGCCCGTTTGGGTCTTGTATGAATATTAAGGGGATCCCCACACCCAAATTAAAAAAAGGCCCTATATACTCTGAACAGCAGTATACAGGCGGTGCAAACAAGACAGGGACTGTAGGTTTGTTCTTCAGTAGAATCTGTTTGTAATTTTGAACAGGTACAGGCCTGGAACAGGCCTGCAGTGAGATGTAGCTGCACAAAGGTGGGATGTGTGTGTATATATATATGTAGCAGCCTCACCCCCTTCACATGTTTATCAGTTGTCCGAAAGCTCTTGTCTAGGGGTACCTGGGTTTCGAGAGTGAGGTGCGCTACGGCCCATGTCCTCCCCCTGGCTGTGGGTGAGGTGAAGGCCAGCATCAATATCTTCCTCGGGCCAAATGTGCATTGGGTTGCGGAACTTAGCCCTGCTATGCTGGAATCTCCCTTTGCTCCCATCAACAGAGTCCATACACCGATCACAGTCCAACTGTTAGTTTTATTCCGTAGCTCCACAACAAACAATATATGGCAGGATACGGTGGGATGAGCAGGCCGAGGCACTATCCGGATTGTAGTCCCTACACCCCCTGTGCTATGACCAGGGGTTGCAGGAGTCTTGATTAGAACAACTTCGCTGTGCTGCGGCCCCTATCAGGGGAAGATGACCCTCCAAGGGAGTTACCGGAGGCCCGTCCGTCACCGGGTTGACGCTGCTCCGGAGTCTTCAGACGGGTGACCTCCCCAGCCTCCTCACCTCAGATGCGGGTCCCCTCGCAAGGGGCACCCTGGAATCACTTCACCCTCGCGGGACCCGGTCAAAGTCACCAGGTCCCAGGCCTTCTACAAAGTACCTCACCCCAGGCTGAAGGTGCCTGGGATGGACTCCAACTCCAGCTTCATTCCGGCCAGGCCTAGGGTGCCCAGGCCGGAACCTTGAACCGCCCGCACCCAGGCCGAGGGCGCCTGGGTACGTGAAGAGATGATCCCCCAAAGACCTTGTGGCGAGGGCGTCTCCCCCTTTTATCTCCTCCCATCGACACCACGGCGGGTTCCCCGCCCCAGCCGTACCATCTCCAGGAAGGGACAAAAAAGGGTAACACTGTGGTAGTGATTCTACCTCGAGCCTGTAGGCACCCCGCCACCCACAGGCCAAGGAGAATATTGCACCACCCAATCCTCCACGAATAACAAAAAGGGGTCTAATCCCTGACATAATTACACACCTGGGTCTCTCTACCCCCAGGTGTATCCCACTAACTTTGAAGACCCCGCTACATATATATATACTGATTATAATGCAGCTTTCAGAATCAACTGCCTGCTGTGGTATTAGTATGAGAAAAGCAGCAATTGTCTTCAGTTAGTTTTAGGTGAACACTGTGCAGAGGACAAAGTACACTGAAAATACTTGCAGCTCTCTGCCTGTGGTTTTATTATGAGAACACCACTAACTGTATTCAGGTAAGCTTTAGGTGAATGCTATGCAAAGCACACAGTACACTAAGTGAAACACTGACTGCAGCTAGCACAATCACCTGTCTGCCTGTCACAGTATAGAGAATAACAGGAACGGATCTAGCTAAACTAAATACAGTGTATGAATATATATACAACACCTAGGATGCATATATATCCTCTACACACTGTAACTGCAGCTAACTGACTCGCCTGCCTGCTCTATCTAACTCAATATAAATGACAATGTCTCTCTCTGTAATCTCTCTCTTTAAACAACTCCAACACACTACACAAGGCCGCCAAGCCGGCGGCCTTATATATTGTGGGGCGTGTACTAAACCCCCTGAGCCATAATTGGCCAAAGCCACCCTGGCTTTAGCCATTTACGGCTCTCTGTTCAGACGGCGCTGTGATTAGCCAAGCATGCGGGTCATAGTGCATGCTTGGCCAATCATCAGCCAGCAATGGACTGCGATGCCGCAGTGAATTATGGGCCGTGACGCGCCACTCGAATTTGGCGCGAACGCCCCATAATGGTCAATCTTCGTCGAACGATCGAACAGCCGATGTTCGAGGCGAACATGGGTTCGACTCGAACACGAAGCTCATCCCTAATTCTAATGAATGTAATGCAAATAGGGCCTAATATTCCATTTTTTCTTTTATTTAGAGATTTACAACATAGTTATTATCTTACAGGCTTGAGGACCAACGCATTTTAGATCAGTTTACTTTTTGCACCTTTTTTATATCTTTTTCTATTGAATGTTATGTTGTTTCTTAGATTAAGATTAAGACTTAGATTAAGAACAATTGTCTAAATTTTTTTTCAGATGACGAAGGCCATCCTAAAGAAAAGCAGGATAAAGGAATCAGCTTACCTCTTATCCGCAACACTGCACTCTCTTATCCTAAGTAAGTAGTAGCATATCATATATCCTATCCTATGCTTCAGGGTCAAGTTAATGGAAGTAACGTTCAATGCAACATAACCTGCCATTAACCACTTCCCGTCCGTAGGACGTCATAGGGCATCCTGGAGTGGCCGGAGGTCATGTGACTGGCCAGAAGAGATCTGAAAAAAAGGTATTTAGAGGAATCGTTTGACACAAGCATGTTATGGCTGCATAAAATAGAGGGGCTGGCAGTGATATTTTTTTTAAGGTTACATCCACTTTAAGGTTTCTTGGCTGTCGCTTGGCAACTCGACTTTTCTGCTCCCTCCATAAATGTTCTACAGGATTAAGGTCTGGATACTGGCCAGGCCACTCTATGACATTAATGTGCTTCTTCTTGAACCACTTCTTTTTTTCTTTTGACGGTGTGTTTTGGGTCATTCTCATGGAAGACCCATCCACGAGCCATCTTCAGTGTTCTGGTTGAAGGGCCCGAATATTGGCCCCCTTAATGCGGCAAAGTCGGCCTGTACCTTCAGCAGAGAAACAGCCCCAAAGCATGTTTCCACCTCTGTGCTTGACTGTAGGGATGGTGTTCCTAGAGTCATAGTCAGCATTTTTGTTGCTCCAAGCACAGCGAGTCAAATTAATGCCAAAGAGCTCAATGTTGGTCTCATCTGACCACAGCACTTTCTCCCAATCCTTTTCTGAATCATTTTGATGGTCATTGGCAAACTTTATACGGGCCTGTTTATGTGCCTTCTTGAGGAGGGAGACCTTGCGGTCGCTGCATGATTTCAATCTATGGATGTGTACTGTGTTACCAATGGTTTGTTTGGTGGCTGCGGTCCCAACTGCCTTGAGATCATTCACAAACTTCCCCCCGTGTAGTTCTGGGCTGATCCCTCACTTTTCTCATGATCATCCTTACCTCATCAGGCGAAATCTTGCATGGAGCTCCAGACTGAGGGCGATTGATGGTTATTTTGTATTTCTTCCATTTGCGAATAATCTCTCCAACAGTTATCTCCTTCTCACCAAGCTTCTTGCTTATGGCCTTTAGCCCATTCCAGCCTTGTGTAGGTCTACACTCTTATCCCTGACTTCCTTTGACAGCTCCTTGGTTTTGCCCATGACGGTGAGGTTTGAATGGAAGAAAGCGATTCTGTGGACAGGTTTCTTTTACACACATAACGAGTTGTCGTTAGGAGCACCTTCTTAAATTGGCACAACTAATCTGTGTACCACATGAGTACATACTGTAGCCAGGCTGTGGGAGCCAGAATTATTGTTGGTTGGTAGAGGATCAAATACTTATTTTACTCACTGAACAGCAACTCAATCTATAACATTTGTATTGTGTGTTTTTTCTGGATTTGTGGTTGATATTCTGTCTCTATTTAAAATACACCTATGAAAACTATTATAGACCATTCATTTCTTTGTAAGTGGGCAAATTTACAAAATCTACAGGGGGTCAAATTATTTTCCCCACTTTATGCTAAGATACAAGTAGAAAGATGATGAGAGTCCTGTGAGCACAGCGGTGACACAAAAACACCAATAAGGGACACAGAAGTTTATTTTGAGCACAAGAGGTGACTGGCAAAGAAAAGATACAAGAGACAGATTTTATATATATGCACGGTTTATTATATTTCTGAGAAAAATAGACCATTTGTCAATATGCACAGGATAATAACATTTTATTCACTCATTATAAGAATTGGTTTATTCTAGTTTGCATATGTTGAATTTGCACACCACTGTTAGATTTACAGTATATAATGCATTATAATCTGTACTATACATAGAATACATAGTTATTTTTTTAGCACTAATACTGCACATTCATGTTATTACTTGTTTAACCCTTTCCATACAGGGCTTTTTATACCACTTCCATACGGGGCCTATTCTGGCACTTCTCTCCTACATGTACAAATCATCATTCTTTTGCTAGAAAATTACTCAGAACCCCCAAACATTATATATGTTTTTTTTTTAGCAGACACCCTAGGGAATAATATGACGGTCGTTGCAACTTTTTATCTTGCACGGTATTTGCGCAATAATTTTTCAAACGCCTTTTTTTGGAAAAAAAAATGGTTTCATGAATTGAAAAATAACAAAACAGTAAAGTTAGCCCAATTTTTTTGTAAAATATGAAAGCTTATGTTACGCCGAGTAAAAAGATACCTAACATGTCACGCTTTAAAATTGCGCACGCTCATGGAATGGTGCCAAACTCCGGTACTTAAAAATCTCCATAGGCGATGCTTTGAATTTTTTTACAGGTTACCAGGTTAGAGTTACAGAGGAGGTCTAGTGCTAGAATTGTTGCACGGGCTCTAACGCACGCGGCGATACCTCACATATGTGGTTTGAACAGCGTTTACATATGTGGGCGGGACTTACGTGTGCGTTCGCTTCTGAGCGCAAGCTATTGGGGACAGGGGCGTTTTAAAAAAAAAAAAAAATTATACTATTTTTTTTTTTTTACTTTTTTTTTACACTTTTTTTTTTGATCACTTTTATTCCTATTACAAGGAATGTAAACATCCCTTGTAATAGGAATGTGTGTGACAGGTCCTCTTTATGGAGAGATGCGGGGTCAATAAGACCCCATATCTCTCCTCCAGGCTGGAAAGCATGAGATCGTGAAAAATATTTCACCGATCTCATACTTACAGCCGCAATGGCGGCTTTGTTTACATCTGAGGACCCGGGCGTGACGTCATCACATCACGCCCGGGCCTCCGACGGTCATAGAGATGACTGGTGACCATCTGGTCACCAGTCATCTCTATGCTCGTCACGTGACCCACCACCGGTGCCGGACGATTCTCTCCAGGGTCCCCGATGGCACGGGAGAGCCCGGAGAAGCACCGGATGGCGGTGGGAGGGGGGGGGGATGTCCCCTCCCGCCGCCTATAAGAACGATCAAGCGGCGGAACCACCGCTATGATCGTTCTTATGGTGCGCAGAATCGCCGGCTGAAAACAAGAATATCTGAATGATGCCTAGCTGCAGGCATCATTCAGATATCCCCCCTCACACCCAGGACGTCATATGATGTCCACCCGGAGGGAGAGAGGGTTCCTGTCGGCATCATTTTACAATGACCCGGTATGGAAGTGGTTAAACATTGAATAGCAGAGCAGCAACATTCACTGTAATATTTGTATACACGCCATAGTTTTGAAAAAGCTAACCGGTGTTTACAGCAGCTTATTTATTTACTCAATAAGAGTGTTATGCCCCGTACACACGTTCCGATTATCGGATGATAAAAATCGATTTCGGATAGATCGTTTGATAATCTGATCGTTAGTACACAGCTTTCGACAGCCGATCACGACAGTCCGTCCAACAAAATCCGAAGGGACAAACACGAAAACTTCACTCGGACGACAGCCAATCGTACGACAATCGTTTAATCAGTACATTATGCATCCACTAGAAATCGATAGACAAACACCGCGCATGATCGTAAAAACGTATTTGACATAATTTCAGATACGTAGCTATGCACACCAGAAGGTTTTTTAGAACCGTACGACAAAAAACGTAATTTTTGTAGAGCACATTTTGCAATGTTGTATTTGATATTCGTTTTATACAAAAAAATGTGTACGATACGTCGTATGATAATCGGAACGTGTGTACGAAGCATTAGTGCGGGAGTACCACTTATTTATTTATTTTTTACAATATTTTTAGGGGTTCCATTGAACAGACTGGGCCCCATAAAAAAGTGGGAAATCCTAGAAGTAATTCTGAATGCTTCTGGATATTCCTGATCCCTCATATAGTATTATATACAGTAAAGAAGAGGGATTTGAGATTCATAGACTACACCTCTATTTTGTTTGAATGCCCTTACTTGCAGTATGATAATCTTGGCAACGATTGCAGAGTTGGCCTAGTCACACCAGGAATGTTGAGGCACCAGAATTTCAAGACATCTTCTCATTTCAGTTTCTCATGTACAAGTTTGAAGAGTGAATGTGGTGACTACCAATTACATTTGTCATTTAAAATGGACTGCAAGAAACTGACAAATTTAGTTGGGAGTCACCAATTTCAAACTTGTCCTGGAGGAACTTAAGTGTGAATTATGTTGTTAGTTCATTGGTGCATTCTAGCTTCAGGAGCCCTGGTCTGGATAGGCTAACCCTCAATGATGCCAGGTTTGACCAATTAATCTTTTCTGTTATTTTCACATGGCTACCCATAACATTCCAAATCACTGGGCAGGTATGGATCTGACTGGTGGCTGAGGGGAAGTCTAGCTACTATTAAGAGCACACTGATGTACCAGAACTGTAGCTAAGTACTTTATTGACACTTTTCCATTACAGCTGTGATCTAGATTGGAAGCCTTCTGTAAGATGGTTGCCCTCTCCAAGATACTCAGATGCTCCACTGCCTCACATCAAATTAAACAAGTTCCCGGATCGAATCAGACTTCTACGTTCTTATCCAAGTAAGTCTCCTTAATTCATGGGGATTATTTAGGATCTAAGGAAATCCAGTTGTTCAAAGCTTTTAGCTTTCGAATTCTCTTCATATTTTAAAGTGTAACTCTAGCCAAACCTTTTTTTTTTAAGTATGGAGTAAGGAAGAGCAAGAACCTCTGTCTGAGTTTTGAGGGTAGAAAATGTTTATAAAAAAAAAAAATATATATATAGGAAAATACTAACAGGGCAGCATGTTGTCCGTAAAATAATCAACAGGGGAGACATGATTATAGACAACCTTAAGCATATGCAGAATCCCTGGTAGATGGGCTACACACCAAAAGACTGAAAAAGGTATTCCAATCATAATAATAAGGACAATAATAAATATAATATTATATAAATATAATAAAAATCATATCAACTAACCCATAAAACACACATGTCTAGAAAATGAGATCCATGTGGAAGACTATAAGATAACATCAGGACATACTCAAGACTGCAGAAAGTTGGTGTAGCGGGGTCTCCTTTAAGGCCCCGGAACTACGTTACCCAGAACCCCGTTCGGCACCCAGAGTGCAGTTAGCCACCGCAGAGACTCATGGGAGGGATTATTTAAGGAGGAGGCGAGGCAGAGCTCGGCCTCTTTGGACACCGCGCTGCAAGCAAGAGCTTCTTCCTGTGCGGATCTGCTGCAGTGCGAGGCCTGAAGCCTGGGCCTTGCGCAACTTCCAGAGAGCCTTCCACCCCACTGCTGAGCCTGGGTGGCACCTGATCTGTCGAGTGAGGACATCAGTTGGATCGGGGACCCGATCGTTGCAGACGCTGTGTGCGGATACACAGCAGGTGGAAGTCCCGGACTGGGATCGCGTCCGGAGTGGTGAGCGGGCACCTGCCCAAACCTATAGACTGTGCCGTGTTCAGGCCTATAGACTGCATAGGCCCACAGATCGTTTATCTGCTGTTCCCCGGGGGGACCGGTAGCAGGACAGAGTTGAAGTGTCCCCCCAGTATAGTGTTCCAAGTTATTGGCTGTTGTGGATTACAAATACTTTTCATCAAGTGCACCACCGAAAGCTGGCATGCGAAGAAATCAGTTAAGGAGGTGACTGAGATCTATTCCATGTCAGGCCTGACCGGGGTGGGGAGTTAAGATATTGTTTAGTGCGCCATAGGGCACGCATACCATAATAGCTACGCGTGGTGGAGTACCGCGCAGCGCCATTATAGTGTAATGAATTGATTACTGCAGGGCTCTGCAAGCCAGTTGCTTGTGTTATGTTCTACCTATGCTATTTACTATAAAGCCCTGTACACACAATCGGATATCCTATGGATTCTAATCCGATGGTTTTGTCCATCGGAAATCCGATGAAGCTGACTTCAATCAGTCTTGCCTACACACCATCAGTCAAAAAACCGATCGTTCCAAACGCGGTGACGTAAAACACTCCGATGAGCCGAGAAAAATGAAGTTCAATGCTTCTGAGCATGCGTGGGTTTTTTATCCGATGGAGTTGCCCATAGACGATCGGAATTTGCTATCAGGTTTTGATCCATCTGAAAAATTTAAAACATGTTCTATTTTTTAAAACCGATGGAAAAAAGACAGATGGGTCCCATACGCGATCGGTTTGTCTGATGAAAAAAGTCCATCGGACTGTTTTCATCAGTAAAACCGATCGTGTGTACAGGGCTTAAGAGTAAAGCTGTTACATCTGATCTCTCGCCTCAGTGTGTTGTTTTACTGTTTAGAGATTATTTCATGCAATACAATTGAATGTGGTACAAATATAACCCTAGACTAACTGTGCCAGAGTGGGTCGAGTAAGATTGCCGGGGGTTGGCGGTGCTGTATATAGGGCCCGAAATCAAACCAGCGGCTCTCTTAACTGGGGGTAGCGCTACACGTCAGGGCTCTCGAGTCCGGGATCCTGTTGCAGCAAGTAACGCGCCAAAAGTACCAGCATGGACCCACTAGAAGTAGGACAGTGGTGTAAAACGGTCGGCACAGATCCAGCTGGGGTAGTAGTCATAGAACTCCCAGGGATCTGGCAAGAAGAAGCAGTGAAGCAGCTAGTGATGTCACTGTCACCGTATCAGAAAGCATGGGTGGTGGATGTCAGGAAGAGTTCCTCACTGACCCACGCATTAGTGGAATGGAAGGACGGAGTTCCAGAACATTTCAAGAATCCAAGCGTAGAAGCTATAGATGAACAGATTTATAGCCTGATACACGCGCTGCCGCTCAAGACAGGAGGACGGTCTCAGACACCGAAACTGTCACCATCACCCACCCCAAAAGCAGAAAAACCGGTGAAAAGGGAAAGTCCCGGGTCGCCATCTACCACTCTCGGCGCGGAGTTGTGCGCGGTCCTGCGGGAACTTGTGGCACAGTGCAAGAAAGATCCTACAGATTACCAGATGTCAGGATACAGAAAACTTAGAATATTCTCAGGAAGGAAACCTGTACCCTCGGGTGAAGAGGGATTCGAGGAGTGGTTAGACTGTGCCACTCAGGCCCTAGAAGAATGGGAAGTCCCAGACCACAGAAAGAAGCAGAGAATTGCTGAAAGCTTGAAGGGGCCTGCTCTAGAGGCCATACGCAACCTCAAGATGAGTAAGACAGACTGCAATGCTCAGGACTATCTGGACATTCTGCAGAATGTGTTCGGTGGAACAGAGAAAATCACTGAGCTCACTTATCAGCTGGAGCACTGCTACCAGAAGACAGGGGAGAAGCTGTCAGAGTTCATGAGGCGCCTGGATAAGATCCTGCATAAGATGATTCTTAAGAAGGGGATTGACCCACGGAAGGTGGATGAGGCCCGTGTTCATCAGGTGATGAGAGGATCTCAGCCCCTGGACCCAATCGCATTGGCGCTACGCACAAGACAGGACGGGAAGAGCCTGGAGTACCCTGACTTGATCCGAGTGGTCAGAGAGGAAGAAGCTATGCTGGAGGAGAAGAAGAGGAGCCTACCAGTTGAGTCGGTGAATCCTCCTCCAGTGATGGTCAGGACAGCCATGACCCTGGAAAGAGACTCAGAGGTGGATACCTTGAAGTCACAGATGTCCCAAGTGTTGGGGATGCTGACCTCCCTGATGGAAAAGAAGTCAAGGGAACCAGAGAGGGAAAGTCCGAGGAAGGAGCTGTTTCCTAATACCTCAGCGCCAGCATCCCTGGAAGATTGGGGGGGATGTAATTTGTTTCAATTGTGGAGGAGCTGGCCATTTCGCCAAAGTGTGTGCCAGCCCAAAGAAAAAAAAAGATGAATAACCGCAAGCCGCCGGAAAACTCCAGCGGGCCCCGGTGAAGGAGTCAACCGGGTGCCCATCATCTCCAGTGAGCTCCAAACTGAATGAGAAGCACATGAAAAGAGTGGAGAAGACCCCTCAGAAGAAACGCAAGGTTCCTCAGAAGGAACACACCCCAAATAAAGAGAGTAGTGTCCCTCAGCGGGTAGTTACACCCATTAAAAGGAGGGAGATCAATGCATACCAGGCTCAAGAGAGACTTAAGTCCAAAGAGAAATGGAAGAAAGAAAGTAAAAAGGGAAAATGCAAAGATCAAAAGAAAGAGACCCCCTTGAAGCGATATCCAGCGGGTCCCTCCCCGATAGTACCAGTTCAAGTGGAGGGAGTCTACACAACAGCAATATTGGATACTGGGGCGCAGGTGACCCTGTTGTACCGGGACTTTTATGACAAGCATTTAAGTCACCTACCCATCCAGAAGATTGAAGAGTTGGAGATATGGGGAATTGGGACAGAGAGTTTCCCTTATGATGGCTATCTGCCTATAAAACTGACTTTTGACCCGTCCATAGCCGGAAAGGCTGAAGTGTTCGACACCTTAGCTGTGGTGTGCCCCCGACCGCCTGGAGCTAACAAGAGTTCCCTGATAATAGGGACGAACACGGATCTGGTCCGAAGACTCTTGGCCCCTCTGACAAGAAGGAAAGACCTCACAGTCAACAAGATCCACCCAATGTTGAAGACAGCCTACCAAATTGCTGATCTTGGAACAGAAGGCCCCCGAAGAGGGGGTAGGGAAGGTCTGGAGGTTGGGAAGAAGGGGAATAGTGCTGCAGCCCGGTGAAGTAACCTGCTTGAAAGCCACAGTGAAACTCACTTGGGAGCATCCGGGCCCTTTTGTCATGTTGGAACCCGACCCAAGGGAAGAACATTCGGGCTTAGAAGTAGTCCCAGAAGTGGTCCTGGTGCGGGCCCTGAAGAAGGCTAACTGTAAGGTGCCTGTGAGTGTCAGAAATACCACGGATGGTCCCATGGAGATCCCAGCCAGGCTGTTGCTGGGCAGGGTGAGCCCAGCTACCCCAGTTGCTTCATCAGATGTGGAGAAGACAGATGGAGAGAGTACTGTGTGGGAGAAACTTTCCACGGAGAATCCAAATCTGCCCAGGGCTTGGAAAGAGAGAGCCAAGGCCCAGTTGACCAGGTGGGAGAGGATCTTTTCTCAAGATGAATTCGATGTGGGGTGTGCTAGGAGTGCCACCCATCGAATCTGCCTCCAGGAAGACAAGCCCTTCAGGGAGAGGGTAAGGCGGGTTCCGTTAGCAGACCTCGAAGACTTGAGGGAGCAGCTCGCCGAGCTCAAACGAACAGGGGTGATTCGAGAATCTAGAAGTCCCTATGCCTCCCCTATAGTGGTGGTCCGGAAGAAGAATGGGTCGCTGAGGCTGTGCATAGACTATAGGACCCTCAACAGGAGAACCATACCAGATCAATATACCACTCCCAGGATAGAGGATGCCCTACAGAGCTTGTCTGGAGCCAAGTGGTTCAGTGTTATGGACCTCAAGAGCGGGTACTATCAGATCCTGATGCATCCAGAAGACAAAGAGAAGACGGCTTTCGTAACCCCGGTAGGGTTCTTTGAGTTCAACCGAATGCCTCAAGGTCTGTCTGGAGCTCCAGCCACCTTCCAACGTCTCATGGAGAAGACTGTGGGAGATTTGAACCTCATCAAAGTCCTTGTATACTTGGATGACATCATTGTCTTCGGAAGAACCTTGGAAGAGCATGAAGAGAGGCTGGAGAAAGTTTTGAAGAGGCTGAGTGAGGAAGGACTCAAGCTCTCACCTGAAAAATGCCAATTCTATCAGTCATCAGTTAACTATCTGGGGCACATAGTGTCTGAAGATGGGGTAGCCACAGACCCCGAAAAATTGGAGGCAGTCACCTCCTGGCCCAGGCCCACCACTGTGACAGAGCTCAGATCCTTTCTGGGGTTCTGTTCCTATTACAGGAGGTTTGTGGAGGGGTTTGCTCGGATAGCCAGGCCTCTGAATGAGCTGCTAAAGACGGAGGGGGAAGAGGATGACACAGGCCCCAGAAAACCAGGGGAGTCAGTCAAGGACCAGTGGAACGAGAAGTGTGAGAATGCCTTCCAGATGTTGAAGAAGACATTGACCACTGCCCCTGTCCTGGCCTCGCAGACCCTAAGAAGCCTTATGAACTTCATGTAGATGCCAGTCATGATGGTTTGGGGGGAGTGCTGTACCAGGAGCATGAAGAGCAACTGAGGCCCGTTGCGTACGTGAGCAGAAGCCTGACTCCCTCCGAAAAGAACTACCCCACCCATAAGTTGGAGTTCCTGGCCCTTAAGTGGGCGGTAGTTGACAAACTCAGAGACTATTTGTATGGGGCGGAATTCACAGTGAAAACAGACAACAACCCCCTCACCTATCTCTTCACCACAGCAAAGTTGGATGCCACAGGACATAGGTGGCTGGCGGCGCTGTCTGCCTTCGATTTCGGCCTGAAATACAGACCTGGGGCTGGAAACCAAGATGCGGACGCTTTGTCTAGAAGATCTCTCGTCCCCACTTGCAGTACAGAAGACTGGGCCCAAGTGGCACCCGACGGGGTGCGGGCCCTCTGCCAAGGGGCTGAACTCCAAGCCAGTGGCGGCTCAAGAGCAGAAGAGATAGGGGTTACCATAGTAGGAGTTCCCAAGCAATACTGTGGAGTAACCCAACTGGGGGAAGATAACTTGCCAAAACTGTCCAAGAGATCCGACCAATTCGAAGACTCTATGGGGCGATTGGTCCTAGAGGCCCTGGAGAATCAGGACCCGAATAGACTCTTACGTCACCCTTCAAAGGAAGCTCGCCTGTTGAGGAAAGAGTGGGACAAGTTACAGATGCATCAGGGAGTGGTCTACCGAAGGGGCCCCTCTGATGACCTAGAAGACAAATGGCAGTTGTTCTTGCCTGAGAAGCACCGAGAGACAGTCCTGGTTGCTCTGCACGACAACCATGGTCACCTAGGGGCGGAAAGGATTTTCTAACTCGTTAGGGATCGTTTCTATTGGCCCTGCATGAGGGCTGAAGTTGAAGAATACTGCCACTCATGTGCACGATGCATCCAGAGAAAGACTTTACCTCATCAAGCTGCCCCAATGGGCCATCTGCAAAGTCAAAGCCCACTTGATCTGGTATGCATTGATTTTCTCTGCCTCGAACCCGACCTGAGTGGACTAGGAAATGTTCTGGTAGTAACCGACCATTTCACCCGGTATGCCCAGGCCTTTCCAACCAAGGACCAGAAGGCTTCCACCGTGGCCAAAGTACTGATGGAGAAATACTTTGTACATTATGGGCTACCACAACGGCTCCATTCAGATCAGGGAAGGGATTTTGAAAGTTGATTGATCCAGAAACTCCTGGATTCTTTGGGGATCAAGAAGACAAGGACTACCCCCTATCATCCACAAGGTGATGCTCAGCCGGAGAGGTTCAATCGAACTCTGCTCAACATGCTGGGGACACTAAGTAGTGAAAAGAAGCAGCATTGGAGCAACCACATAGCGGCAGTCGTGCATGCATACAACAGCACCACCAGTGATGCTACAGGGTACTCACCCTATCGACTTATGTTCGGGAGAGAAGCAAGACTACCCGTAGATCTGGCCTTTGGCACCTCCATAGACCATTGTTCTGCTGCTTCCCACAAGGGATATGTCGATAGGCTCAGACGCAATTTGAAATTGGCCTATGAACAGGCTCAGGCGGCCTCGGAGCAAAGAGGGGCCCGCAACAAGAAAATTTTTACTTAAAAGTTAGGATCCAAGATCTACAACCTGGAGACAGAGTGTTGTTGCGGAATTTGGGGATCCCTGGAAAACACAAGCTTGCAGACAGATAGAGACCTGAACCTTATGTGGTTTGCAAAAGACTGCCGGGCCTACCCGTTTACAGACTTAAACCAGAAGGGAAGGTGGGGCCCTTGAAGACCTGGCACCTGAACCACCTACTCCCACTGGCTGAGGCAGTTCGGATCCCCCCTGTGATGAGTTCCCCTGAGCCAACTTCCAGTCTGGATACTCCCCGACCGAACACTCGGTCTCAGACCCCCCGGATCGGGGATACAGAGACCTCGGGAATAAGTGAAGATGAGGGAGAAGAACTTGGTTGGCTTTGGCCTTCCCAGGCTCCAGAAACTTCTGCTATTGATCTTCCACCAGAAGAAGATGCTGAGGACCAGACACTGAATGCAGAAGCCACTGAGTTCATCCCGCCCAGTCCTTGGTCAGATGCTTGGGAGAGTGTCTGTGACTTACCCCCAGAGGAAGATCCAAGGGATTCCATGTATCTCCCTGCTCCAGGGTCCAGTGTTCCTGAAACAGAGGAGATTCCTAAGTCGATTCCGGAGGAGGAGCCTGTTTCAACAGAAAGTCCAAGAGGACAGAGGAAGCGAAGAGCCATAAAGCCTCCCAGGAGATTAACCTATCCACAGATGGAGAGGAGTGCGGAAGACACTGTAGTTACTGCCAGAAGGAGTATGGAAGATCCTGATCCTCCCACTGTTCATTTGGTGGGAGACAACCCCAACTCACTCTCTGGCACAGTTAGGCAGGATACTAATGATAGTGTGACCTGTGGGCAGGGAAGTTCACTACCTCGTTTTTGGTGGGAATTTCCTCTGCCAACATCATACGAAACCTTGATTGATGTTGTACGTTCTGTGATGTAAGTTTATGTTATCTTTGGGGACCAAAGAGTTTAAGTGGGGGGAGTGTGTAGCGGGGTCTCCTTTAAGGCCCCGGAACTACGTTACCCAGAACCCCGTTCGGCGCCCAGAGTGCAGTTAGCCACCGCAGAGACTCATGGGAGGGATTATTTAAGGAGGAGGCGAGGCGGAGCTCGGCCTCTTTGGACACCGCGCTGCAAGCAAGAGCTTCTTCCTGTGCGGATCTGCTGCAGTGCGAGGCCTGAAGCCTGGGCCTTGCGCAACTTCCAGAGAGCCTTCCACCCCACTGCGGAGCCTGGGTGGCACCTGATCTGTCGAGTGAGGACATCAGTTGGATCGGGGACCCGATCGTTGCAGATGCTGTGTGCGGATACACAGCAGGTGGAAGTCCCGGACTGGGATCGCGTCCGGAGTGGTGAGCGGGCACCTGCCCAAACCTATAGACTGTGCCGTGTTCAGGCCTATAGACTGCATAGGCCCACAGATCGTTTATCTGCTGTTCCCCGGGGGGACCGGTAGCAGGACAGAGTTGAAGTGTCCCCCCAGTATAGTGTTCCAAGTTATTGGCTGTTGTGGATTACAAATACTTTTCATCAAGTGCACCACCGAAAGCTGGCATGCGAAGAAATCATTTAAGGAGGTGACTGAGATCTATTCCATGTCAGGCCTGACTGGGGTGGGGAGTTAAGATATTGTTTAGTGCGCCATAGGGCACGCATACCATAATAGCTACCCGTGGTGGAGTACCGCGCAGCGCCATTATAGTGTGCTGAATTGATTGCTGCAGGGCTCTGCAAGCCAGTTGCATGTGTTATGTTCTACCTATGCTATTTACTATAAGAGTAAAGCTGTTACATCTGATCTCTCGCCTCAGTGTGTTGTTTTACTGTTTAGAGATTATTTCATGCAATACAATTGAATGTGGTACAAATATAACCCTAGACTAACTGTGCCAGAGTGGGTCGAGTAAGATTGCCGGGGGTTGGCGGTGCTGTATATAGGGCCCGAAATCAAACCAGCGGCTCTCTTAACTGGGGGTAGCGCTACATTGGGAAAGAAAGAGGGGGGGGGGGAGAGGGAAAAAGGGTGGAGGAGAACACACAAGTTACAGGGGGTGAAACGTATGGGGCAAGGAGGGAAAGGAAGAGAATCGCAGATAAGGAATGACACGATTCTACTTAGTCATTAAACAGTAGCGCTCCATTATTTTGGTTAAATGGGTCAACTGATTTTCACTGCTCACTTTGAGTTTTTCCTACATTTTCTGTTTCCAGAGACACAACAAGAAGTAAGTGGAAATCTCTATAAAATGAGGAAAAATTCCACTTTTTACATTTGCCAATGGAACAGGTGTCCCCATTGAAAGATGACCCCTTTACTTCTTTTTCAGTGACAATTATAACATTTTGCATTCTCTGTCAGTTTCACTCCTAGAGGAAGACTTATTTCAGTCTGCGAGAAACCTGAGACTGGAGTTCTGGCCCAGTTTTAAGCAGGACAAGGACCTGAACAAACAACCATAGCTACACTGGAGTGGTTTGAAGCCAAGAATCTTGATGCCTTCATACCCCCCAAAAATTGCTGTTCAACAACAGTCAACAGTCAAAAACACATTGACACTGTTGAGTATGTTGTATAAATCAATATGTACAAAATTCCAGTAAAATCCACAGTCAGCACAATAATTATTGGCAACTTACATGAAATTTACTTTCTACATGATTACAAGCTGAATCTTGGATATGCAGGAGGATATACGCTGATCAGTAATTACATTATCACCACTGACAGGAAAAGCGAATAACATTAATTATCTTGTTACAATGGCATCTCACTGCTGGTGGGAACTATAAGGCAGCAAGTGAACATGTTGTTCCTGAAGTTGCTGTGTTCAAAGCAGGAAAAATGGACGTACGCAAGGATTTGGCAAACTTTGACAAGGGCCAAATTGTAATGGGCAGACGCCTGGGGCAGAGCATCTCCAAAACTGCAGCTCTTGTTGAATGTTCCCGATCTGCAATGGTCAGGACCCACCAAAATTGGTGCAAGGAAAGAAAACCAGTGAACCAGCAACAGGGTCATAGATGGCCAAGGCCCATTGAGGAATGTGGGGAATGTAGGCTGGCCCGTGTAGTCTAATCCAATAGAAGAGCTACTGTAGCTAAAATTGCTGGAAAAGTTAATGCTGGTTCTGATAGAAAGGAATACATAGTGCATCGCAGTCTGTTGTGTATGGGGGCTGCATAGCTGCAGACCAGTTAGCTTGCCAATGCTGATCTGTGTCTGTCCACAGCCTAAAGCTCCTACAGTGGCCTGATGAATTCAAGAATGGCTGAGGAATACTACAACAAGTTCAAGGTGTTGACTTGGCATTTCAATTCTCCAGATCTCAGTCTAATTGAGCATCTGTGGGACATGCTGGAAAAACAAGTCTGAACCATGGAGGCCCTACCTTGTTACTTAGAGGATCTGCCACTGGCGGCTTGGTAAAAGACACCACAACATACCTTCAAAAGCCTCGATGGGTTATGGTGGGTGGTCAAAAAGTTACGGATGATCGGTATATATGTGTTTGTACTCAGGGCTGCTGTTAGGAATCACGGAGCCCCCTACAGCCTGCCTGGCAGGCCCCCCCCCAAAATATAGCAAAACAATATTTTCACCAAAAAATCATTAGCACACACAAACATAACAGAGAAACTGTGTGAATTTGCCCTTTTTAAAATATTTTTGAAAAATCTTTAAACATTTTTTTTTATAGTTTAAAAAAAAGTTTACATTTTTTAAAATGATTTTATTTAACAATTAACAATTTTTACAATTTGTTATTTTAGTAAGAAACAAGTAAGCAGGCATTGCCATTGCCATGCAGCACAGTGACACACAGGGGTAATCAGAAGCAGACAGAACAGGGAGGGGGAAGCAATTACAAGAACAATTCCCTGTGTCTGTGTCTCTCCCTGCAGCAGCTGAAAGCCAGCAGGAGGGAGAGAACCCGTCTTTCAGCTGCTGCAGAGACGCACAGGACATCCTTCTGTAATTGCCCCTCCAGCCGACTACACTAATTCCCTCTGCTGTCTGGGCCCCCCTGTGTACCTGGGCCCCCTACAGGAGGACTGGTGGTCCCCCCCTATCAGCGGCCCTGTTTGTACTATGCATATCTTTTTTTCCAATAGTGTTCTGGCCGATCAGGGCCATCTTCTACAGGGATTACTACAGAGAGTGGCACCAGGTAATAACATCTGCAATACTCTCTGCAGTATTGTGCTTTGAGCCTAGACAACATGTTGACACACCAACGCCAGAGGCATATGTCTATGATGGCCTGGACTCACAGAAAATGGATTGAGGGACACTGTTTTGAAAAAGGACTGGCAGCAGACTTATTAATATGCAGGAGAACTGTCCTTGGGGCAGGGTGAAAATTGCAGCATTTTTATTTTTAATACATCTATTTGGCAGCGAATTCCATCGAAGTCTATGGTGGGAGTCGGGGACGATACTTGATACTTTTCAAGGCTAATAGGCAAGCTATTGTCAAAAAAGAGCATGGGGGACTTAATGATGCCAGGGATTGTTTAACAAAGCATAACATTTTTAAAATATTGTACAGGGGGGAGAGTGTCCTTTTAACCTCTTGTCGCCGGCTGCACGCAAATATGCAGCCTCTCGGCAGGTGGGCCTTGGTGCCGAGCGCAAATACAGCTGTGCCAAGAGCGTACGCCTTGTGCGCTCCTGACACAGTTACCGGCAGCCAACGGAAGGCTGCTTGTAATCGTGTGACCGTCGTGGCAGCCAATCGTGGCGGTCACATGTTCATAAACCCTCTGGGCACCCTAAACCTCTTAAAGGGTCGGCTCCAAGGGGTAATGCAATTTAAAGAATGTGATTCAAATTCTTGGCAATAGCAAATCTGTAAAAAGCCACCGTTGTGTTAATTTGTGCCCTTATCAACCCAATTCAATCTCAAGTGCAAGTTATCTAAACGTTGCATTGGGAAAAAAAAGATTATAGAAAATTATTTATTTTCGAACCTTTTTTTTTTAAAATATTTTTTATAAAGAGTTTTTGAGTTTATACATACAAACAACCACACAACCGTTGGCATAATAAAACAAAGGACAGGAATTCCAAGTGTAGTGTAGCTGTTCTCCTAGAATGCACCGGACAATTTTCATACTTAGATATGTGGTACAGTAAGAAAAGTCAGTAAAACAAGATATCATATATGACAAGTTACAACGGGTCAGGGGCGGATCCAGGGGGGGGGCAACAGGGCAATTGCCCCCCCCGAGACCATCTGTCACACTCACTTGCTTGGTCTGTTTTTTAGCCCTATGTCTCCTCTACAAGTGTGCAAAGTTTGGTGTCTGGAGGACCTACGGCCGGGGAGCACTGATTTTTTAAACCCGGGCACCCCTTCCATATACTTCAATGTTAAACGGTCATTTCTCCGGTTATTTTGCGGACCCGGTACCGGCCGGTCGTAGATCCCCCCGGATGTCAAACTTGGCACACATGTAGCCCCATGTCTACAAGTGTGCAAAGTTTGGTGTCTGGGGGACCTACGGCCGGGGAGAACCGATTTTTCAAAGCAGGGCACTCCTTCCATAGACTCCCATGTTAAACATCAGTCTAGTCATGGGCACAGTGAGGCATGGGCACAGTGAGGCAAAGTGAGGCACAGTGAGGCAAGTATAAGCCTAGGACACCCTAGGCTTATACTTGAGTCAATAAGTTTTCCCAGTTTTTTGGGGTAAAATTAGGTGCCTCGGCTTATATTTGGGTCGGCTTATACTCGAGTATATACAGTACTTGTTCTGCGGCTGCTGCTGCCTCTCTGAGTCTCTCTCTCAGTTTCTCACATCAGCCGATCAGCGGCGCAGAGAGAGAGACTCGTCTAATGTAGTTACGTGGCGCACTGACACGATACCAGGAGCGGAGGAGGAGGTGGGTGGAGCCTCTTCCCTGCACTCGTTGCTAACGCCTGGGCAGCTTGGCGTCTAGCAACGAGTGACGTCAGTGAGTCACGTCAGGCCGCTCTGCGGGCAGGTGCGATAGCGTGCGGCTCCACAGACGGGTAAGAAAGCGGGCAGGTCTGCTTGCGGCGCGGTTTGTTGTCGGGGGGCGGCGCGGTTTGTCTTGGCAGCGCAGGTGAGAGTGAGAGAGCAGGCTCAGTGTGGCAGCTGGCCAATCAGCTAGCCGGGAGCAGGGGAGCAGAGAGATGAGATCATCTCTCACCGCCCGTGCCTGCCCTGCATTCCTGCAGTGACTTCCGCCCTCACTGTGCAGGCAGAAGAGAGATTACATTATCTCTCTGCTGCCTGACTCTGGGAGTCTGGGACACAGCAAGAGACAACCAAAACTACACCTTAGCAGGCAAGTTAGTGACAATCCGCAAGGTGTGGCAGGCGACGTGGCAAGTGACAATCCGCAAATTGTGTCAGGTGACGTGGCAAATGACAATCAGCATCTTGTGGCAGGCAAGTGACAATCAGCAAGGTGTGGCAGGTGAGTGGCAAGTGACAATCCGCAAGGTGTGGCTAGTGACAATCTGCAAGGTGTGGCAGGTGATGTGGCAAGTGACAATCCACAAGGTGTGGCAAGTGACAATCCACAAGATGTGGCAGGTGACATGGCAAGTGACAATCCGCAACGTGTGGTAAGTGACACGCTCAGGGCTCCCACTAATTGCAGGCGACGGTGGCAAGTGACACACTCGGGGCTCCTACTGATTCTGCATTGAACTATTTCATTTTATATTACAATGTAATGAAATAATGCGCTTCAATCATCCTGACACCATAACAACCATGGTGCCGGGATGATTGAAGTGCAGACACCAACCATTTCCCCGATAAATTTCCCACAAAAAAAAACATTTTTTGGCAGTGCCCCTCCCGAGAAAAGACTCTGGATCCGCCCCTGCAACGGGTGTGAATAACAAACATTGGGGTTGATTTACTAAAGGCAACTGCAAAGTGCAGTTGTCCCCTGCAAGTGCAGTTGCTCCATAGCTTAGAAAATGAGATAAGGCTTCACTTTGCAAAGAATATCCAATCACGTGCAAGGAAACCGAAAAAATTTAAGCCCTAAAACAATGCCTTTAAAGATTTCTAAACTAAAACCAAACCTAAAAGGCTGACAGTTCTACCTATTTGTTTCATAGGCAGGTCATACCAACATCTATCCTGAATCTGTATACATAAGCATACCTGAAACAACCTTATAAGCCTTGCAAGATTTTCTCAAAGACAAGAGCTATTGGAGCTATCTCGGACCTGTAACCAGGGGTCCCAAAGTTTATTACATTTAAAAGGGGTACCTCAGGACTTCAGGATATGCCTTTCTTTGAGTAAGGTAGTATTTACTTGGGTTCGCCACCCTTTAAAAGTAGGGGGAGAGGCGCTATCAATTTCAACAGAATGCATTTACGAGCCAGGTACAACAGGCGAGAAACAGCAGTCCGGGCATTGGGTGTTAATAGTTCTTCATCAAGAAACCCCAGGATCATTTTGAAGGGATACCTGAAAAGCTTAATTAATGACCGAGATTATTTTGTTCCAGTAGCGTACAAGGTTTGGGCATCTCCAGAACATATGTAGGTGGTCAGCCAGAGTACCACCTTTTTAACCACTTCAATACAGGGCATTTACACCCCCTTCCTGCCGAGGCCAATTTTCAGCTTTCAGCGCTGTAACACTTTGAATGACAATTGTGTGGCTGTGCGACGTTGTAATTTTTTTTACCACAAATAGAGATTTCTTTTGGTGGTATTTGATCACCTCTGCGGTTTTAATTTTAGGCGCTATAAACAAAAAAATGTGCCAATTTTGAAAAAAAAAAACACAATATTTATTACTTTTTGCTATAATAAATATCCCATTTTTTTTTTTTAACAATTTTTTTCCTCAGTTTAGGCCGATTTGTATTCTACATATTTTTGGTAAAAAAAAAAAAGAAAAATCGCAATAATCGTATATTGATTGGATTGCGCAAAATTTATAGCGTCTACGAAATAGGTTATTGATTTATGGAATTTTTATTATTATATTTTTTACTAGTAATGGCGGCGATCTGCGATTTTTATCGGGAGTGCCACATTTTGGCTGACACATCAGACACTTTTGACACTATTTTGGGACCATTCACATTTATACAATGATTAGTGCTATAAAAATGCACTGATTACTGTGTAAATGTGACTGGCGGGGAAGGGGTTAACACTAGGTGGCAATCAAGGGGTTAATTGTGTGTCCTACGCAGTAATTCTAACTGCAGAGGGCAGGGACTCACAAGGGGAGGAGACGGATCAAGGTTCCCCTGTACTAGGAACATACGGATCGGTCTCCTCTCACCTGACAGGACGTGGATCTGTGTGTTTACACACAGATCCACGTGCCTGCTCTCTGATGAGCAATCGTAGGTGCGCGGAAGACATCGGGGCCTCCGGGCACGCGCATCGGGTCCCCAGTAGGGTGCCCACGTGTCCCGGATTATCCCTTAATTTAGATCTTTGTCCCCGTTCCCTGGCAACTTCATTCTGGGACAATACAGTGTCCCGGAATGAAACTGACAGTCTGGGAACAGGGGCGGACTGAGCCACCATAGCACTGGCTCTGGCTCCGCCAAGATTGTGTCCGTCTTTCTTCTCTCCCGCCAGATGCCTGCCACCCCCATCCTTCCCGCATTATCTGCTTTGAAGTCATTAACAGCTAGGACCAGTGTCCTAGCAACCAATGACGCTTTTGCCAATGCTCGGACCACCTCAGCTCTGCCCCCTAATTCCGGCTCCCTCTCAGTCCCTCTCTGCATGCAGAGCAAAGCAGCGGCCGCCCTGACCCCCTCACCCCTGTCAATGCAGTGCTCTTGCAGGAGCCCAGCAGAAGGAGCAGCCAGTGTACAAGTGCGACCCCACAGCTTACAGAACGGGACAGCAGGAGAGAGATATGCACAGGCCATCACTGAGCACCACGGCCCCCTATCTATCCCAGTTCCCACACTGTCCCTCTGTCCATCCCACGGTCCCCTTGTCCATCCCACAGTCCCCCTGTCCATCCCACAGTCCCCCTGCCCATCCCACGGTCCCCCTGCCCATCCCACGGTCCCCCTGTCCATCCCACGGTCCTCCTGTCCATCCCACGGTCCCCCTGTCCATCCCACGGTCCCCCTGTCCATCCCACAATCCCTCTATCCATCCCACGGTCCCTCTATCCATCCCACGGTCCCTCTATCCATCCCACTGTCCCTCTATCCATCCCACGGTCCTTCTATCCATCCCACGGTCCCCATGTCCATTTCACTATCCCTCTGTCCATCCCACGGTCCCCCTGTTCATCCCACTGTCCTTCTATCCATCCTGCTGATTTCATATACCCCTGCCCCAAAAATCGCCCAAAAAATATGTCAAAAATCATCTTGGGGGGGGGGGGGGGGCATTGGGTGTCCCTAAATGGCAGTTTGGAAATGTGGTCACCCTAGTCCCCAGTGATTCAGCACGCGCTGTCTACAATGCCGATGCCAGGAATCCGAGGACATCATATGACGGCGACCCAGAGAGACGGAGGGTTCCTGTTGCCGTCATATTACAATGCGTCGGGTGGCAGGTGGTTAATACTGATTCCCAATTAAATCCAAGGAAATAATTCTGTGTATGTATTCAAATTTGCAACCAAGTTAAATCCCTGTCTGTGCTGAAAACAAAAAAAAACTTTTAATACGTTAGAGTAGACTACAGATGTTAAAAGGTATAATATGCATGAGGTATCACCGATATGAAAAGCAAGCTCTGGGACTCAAGAGGATTTAGGAAGTAAAAGGCTCTGGGATTCAAGTGGCAATTCTCACAGCATGCATCCGCTACAATGTGTAATGTTCTATTGAAACCAGCAGATGGCACCATCTCACTCCTAATGAATTAATGGGACACTAGAATTTTTTGGTTAGAGACTGTACACAACCTATGTAATTTGATCAAATCTGTGAATACAATCCTATGTTTTTTTTTAAAAAAGCTTGATTCTACTTTATAATAGTTGTAATTATAACTAGGCCTCATGCACACTGGATGTCTTAGGGGTGCCTAGTGTTGTTGTTTTTTTCTGCCTCTAAATTCCCCTGAATGTTAGCCTATGTGTCCATGCACACATAGGCGTTTAGAGCCAGAAAAAAAAAAAAAAAATGCCATGTGCGTCCAGTAGAAGCAGTGCTTTGGCAAAAAAAAAAACAACACTTAAAACGTGTAAACAAGCGTTAACGCTAGGTGCGTTTAGCACTTAATCGTTAATTAATTTCAATGGCCAGAATTATTATGGCTAATGACCAATGAAATAATTAATGCCCAAGTCCTTGATGTGCCTAAACGCGTTACGTGTGTTTACAAGCATCAATTTTTTTTCTGTTGAAACACGGCTGCCAGGAGTAAAGGTGTCTAGGAGAGATGGCCAAAGCATTCAGTGTGCATGAGGCCTTATAATGTACATGAGTGCAGCTAGATTTATTCTTTACCTGCTGCTTAGCAGTGCTACACATTGATTGCATCTTTACTGCTCCAAGTCCAGCAGTCAGGTCTGGCTGATTGGAAGCAATGCACTCTCATTGTTTTAATGAGTTGTTTAATGTGCATTATTTTGCATTAACGCACATTGCGCAGCCTATTCATTTTGAACAGATACACCATTTTTTACAATATAGGATGCCACAAATAGGGATGAGCTTCGTGTTCGAGTCGAACATACGTTCGACTCGAACATCGGCTGTTCGATCGTTCGACGAAGATCGAACGATTTGGGCCGTTCGCGCCAAATTCGAGTGACGCGAACGGCCCACAATGCACTACGCCATCGCAGTGTCATCCAGGCGCTGTGATTGGCCAAGCATGCACTGTGACCCCGCATGCTTGGCCAATCACAGCGCCGGCAGCGAGGAGAGCAATGATTGGCCACAGGCAGGATGCCTGTGGCCAATTATTGCTGAGGGTGTTTAGTACACGCCCCACACTATAAAAGGCCGCCAGCACGGCGGCCTAGTGTAGTGTGTTCCGGAGCAGGGATAGAGCAGCATAGGCAGGGACAGTGACTTTTATTTCTTTCTTGCTTAACCTGGATTCCTTTAGTTTAGGGAAAGAGAAGGATAGGTAGGGAGAGTGTCAGTGTGTTTTGTGCTTGTGCTATAGTGTGCTTAAAAAAAACATTTTTTCTAGGGACAGAAAACTGTAGGTAGGGAGAGTGTCAGTTTCTTTCACTGTGCAAGTCCTTGTTTCTAGGGACCTGGAAGGACAGTGAGTGAATTCTCCTTGTGCTATATTGTGCTTAAAAAAAACATTTTTTCTAGGGACAGAAAACTGTAGGTAGGGAGAGTGTCAGTTTCTTTCACTGTGCAAGTCCTTGTTTCCAGGGACCTGGAAGGACAGTGAGTGAATTCTCCTTGTGCTATAGTGTGCTTAAAAAAACATTTTTTCTAGGGACAGAAAACTGTAGGTAGGGAGAGTGTCAGTTTCTTTCACTGTGCAAGTCCTTGTTTCTAGGGACCTGGAAGGGCAGTGAGTGAATTCTCCTTGTGCTATATTGTGCTTAAAAAAAACATTTTTTCTAGGGACAGAAAACTGTAGGTAGGGAGAGTGTCAGTTTCTTTCACTGTGCAAGTCCTTGTTTCCAGGGACCTGGAAGGACAGTGAGTGAATTCTCCTTGTGCTATAGTGTGCTTAAAAAAAACATTTTTTCTAGGGACAGAAAACTGTAGGTAGGGAGAGTGTCAGTTTCTTTCACTGTGCAAGTCCTTGTTTCCAGGGACCTGGAAGGACAGTGAGTGAATTCTCCTTGTGCTATATTGTGCTTAAAAAAAACATTTTTTCTAGGGACAGAAAACTGTAGGTAGGGAGAGTGTCAGTTTCTTTCACTGTGCAAGTCCTTGTTTCCAGGGACCTGGAAGGACAGTGAGTGAATTCTCCTTGTGCTATATTGTGCTTAAAAAAAACATTTTTTCTAGGGACAGAAAACTGTAGGTAGGGAGAGTGTCAGTTTCTTTCACTGTGCAAGTCCTTGTTTCTAGGGACCTGGAAGGACAGTGAGTGAATTCTCCTTGTGCTATATTGTGCTTAAAAAAAACATTTTTTCTAGGGACAGAAAACTGTAGGTAGGGAGAGTGTCAGTTTCTTTCACTGTGCAAGTCCTTGTTTCCAGGGACCTGGAAGGACAGTGAGTGAATTCTCCTTGTGCTATATTGTGCTTAAAAAAAACATTTTTTCTAGGGACAGAAAACTGTAGGTAGGGAGAGTGTCAGTTTCTTTCACTGTGCAAGTCCTTGTTTCCAGGGACCTGGAAGGACAGTGAGTGAATTCTCCTTGTGCTATATTGTGCTTAAAAAAAACATTTTTTCTAGGGACAGAAAACTGTAGGTAGGGAGAGTGTCAGTTTCTTTCACTGTGCAAGTCCTTGTTTCAAGGGACAGAGAAGGACACCTGAAGGTAGCCCTTATTGCTTTTTTCCCATATCCCTGCAGGCCATCTATTAGAATGTCTGGAAGGCAAACAAGGAGAGGCAGACAGTCAGGAGGCAATAAAAGAGGGCAAGCAGGCTCTGTGTCTGGGGGCAACAGTGCTGGTCGTGGACGCGGTGCATTGTCATCAGCACATGGCCATGGGACACGCTTGTCCTTCTTTTCGGCAGCTGGACATGTTGAGCCACATCATGCCGAAGACTTGGTAGAGTGGATGACCAAGCCCTCCTCCTCCTCCTCATCCTCTCTCACCCAGGCTCAGGGTACTGGCAAAGCAGCTGCCAAAGCGTCCTCTTCCCTGGTATCAATGTCAGACTCATCATCAGTCACTCCTTCCCTAGACCCACCATGTCCTCCTCCTGAGGAGTCCCCCGAACTGTTTGAGCACAGTGTTGGGTACATGCTCCAGGAGGATGCCCAGCGTTTCGAAGGGTCTGATGATGAAACCCAGCTACAGGAAGGCAGTAGGGTGAGAGCAGACAGAGGGGATGCTCAAGAAGGACACCAATCTGGCAGTCATGTTCCAGCAGCTGCAGCATACTGCCAGATTGGCTCCAGTGATGAGGAGGGAGGGGATGATGAGGTCACTGACTCCACGTGGGTGCCTAATAGGAGAGAGGAGGAGGAGGATGAGGAGGAGGCACATCTCCAACGAGACAGGATGCCCTTTGGTGGCCAGCGTAAGGGCAGTACACCGACGGAATCACACCGCAGAGCTCCGCCTGTGCAGGGTGCTGCCTCTGCCCGTCATTCAAAAAGTTCCTTGGTGTGGGCCTTTTTTGAGGCTAGTGCATCAGATCGCACAGCTGCTGTTTGCAACATATGTCTCAAGCGTATATCGCGTGGCCAAAACATCAGCCGCTTGGGTACCACATGTCTGACCAGACATATGTTGACCTGCCATGCAGCTCGTTGGCAAGCCTACCTCAAAGACCCACACCAAAGAACAAAGCGGACCTCTCCTTGCACCGCATCAGCTGGGATCTCCAACCCCACTATAACTTCAGTCCTCTCAAAAACATGCACTGAGAGGAATGAAGGTGTAGAATTAGGTGTGTCACAGCCAAGTACTTGCGGCCACTCTGCTAGCAGTACACCGACGTCCGATTCTAGCAGGCAAATTTCCCTGCCCCAGCTGCTGGACCGTCGAAAGAAGTTCACTCCCAGCCATCCACATGCCCAGCGGTTGAATGCTAGCTTGGCTAAATTGCTAGCGCTTCAACTGCTGCCTTTTCAGTTGGTAGACTCGGCCCCCTTCCGTGAGTTTGTGCAATGTGCGGTTCCTCAGTGGCAGGTTCCCAAACGCCACTTTTTCTCACGGAAGGCTATTCCGGCTCTCTACCGGCATGTGGAAGGCAATGTCTTGGCCTCGCTGGACAGGGCGGTCAGCGGTAAGGTGCATATTACCGCTGACTCATGGTCCAGCAGGCATGGACAGGGACGTTACCTTTCTTTCACGGCCCATTGGGTCACTCTTTTGGCAGCTGGGAAGGATGCAGGACAAGGTGCAGTAGTGTTGGAGGTTGTCCCACCGCCACGCCTCCAAAATGCTACTACTGGTTGTGACACACCTCTCTCCTCTACCCCCTCCTCTTCTTCTTCCTCCATGGCCTCTTCCTGTGGTTTGTCCTATGAATCAGCGGTGCTCCGTAGCCGTTCACGGGGCTACGCAAGTACGCAGGCAAAAAGATGCCATGCCGTGCTTGCGCTGGTGTGTTTGGGGGACAGAAGCCACACTGGGGCAGAGGTCCTGTCTGCTCTGCAGGGCCAGGCCGAGAGGTGGTTGACGCCACGCCAGCTTAAGCCAGGAATGGTGGTTTGCGACAATGGCACCAACCTCCTCTCCGCCCTCCGACAGGGACAACTGACCCATGTGCCCTGTGTGGCTCACGTCCTTAACCTGGTGGTGCAGCGGTTCTTGGGCAGGTACCCGGGCTTACAGGATGTCCTGAGGCAGGCCAGGAAAGTCTGTGTGCATTTCCGCAGATCTTATAATGCCAGTGCTCGCCTGGCTGAGCTGCAAAAGGAGTTGAACCTGCCCAAGAACCGCCTTATATGTGACATGCCCACCAGGTGGAACTCAACGTTGGCCATGCTGCAGCGGCTGCACACGCAGCAGAGGGCCATCAATGAGTACCTGTGCGACTACGGCACCAGGACAGGGTCAGGGGAGCTTGGTTTTTTTTCTCCACGCCAGTGGGGCATGATCAGGGATGCATGCACTGTCCTGGCACCATTTGAGGAGGCCACGAGGATGGTGAGCAGTGACAGTGCATGCATCAGTGACACTGTACCTCTTGTCCACCTGTTGGAGCACACGCTGCGTGGAATAATGGACAGGGCACTTGAGGCAGAACAGAGGCAGGAAGAGGAGGACTTCCTTGCCTCTCAAGGCCCCCTTTACCCAGACAGTGTTCCTTCTGTCCCACCCATCGCACAGGAAGAGGAAGAGGAGGAGGAGGAGGAGGAGGAGGAGGAGGATTGTGTCAGCATGGAGGTGGAGGCTGGCACTCAGCATCATCAGCAGCAGTCTTTTAGGGATGATTTACAGTCCCAAGAAACCAGTGGACTTGTACGTGGCTGGGAGGAGGTGACTGCGGATCATGTCGTCCTTAGTGACCCAGAGGACTCCGGAGCGAATGCCTCAGCAAACCTACGCTGCATGGCCTCCCTGATCCTGCAAAGTCTGCGGAAGGATCCTCGTATTCTTCGGATCAAGGAGAGGGACCATTACTGGCTGGCCACTCTCCTTGATCCACGGTACAAGGGTAAGGTTGCGGACCTTATGTTACCGTCGCAGAGGGAGCAGAGGATGAGACAACTCCGGGAGGCCTTGCAGAAAGGTCTGTGCAACGCGTTCCCAGAGACTGGGAGGTTACAAACTCCTGGTCCAGGACAACGAGTTGCTGAGGCTTCGGCCAGTCAAAGAAGGAGCGGTGGGGAAGGTGGCCGTCTGACCGATGCGTTCAGACAATTCTTTAGTCCGCAGCCCCAAAGTATGATTGGTTCCAGCAACCATCGCCAGCGTCTGATAAACATGGTGCAGGAATATCTAGGGGCAAGGTCAGACTTGGACACCTTCCCCACCGAAAATCCTCTGGCTTACTGGGTCTTGAGGATGGATCACTGGCCAGAGCTTGCACAGTATGCAATTGAGCTACTGGCCTGTCCTGCATCCAGCGTTCTTTCGGTACGCACATTCAGTGCTGCTGGAGGATTTGTCACGGATCACAGGGTGCGCCTGTCCACCGACTCGGTTAATCGACTGACTTTCATCAAGATGAACCAGTCTTGGATCACCACCAGCTACCACACACCTGATGCTGATATAACAGACTAATTGATTTTAACATGTCACGTCCCTTCAAGACTGATGCTGATGCTGAGTGCCTCTGCTGTTATGTTGACTGGCTATCCTCCTCCTCCGAGTCCTCAATGATACGATTGATGATGATAGCTTGGAAGATCATTTTTGTTTATGGGTGCCGCCACCAGTGGCTAAGGCCCAATTTTTCAGCCCCTGTTTTACAGGGGCGTGTACTTACAATTTTTTTAGCAATAATTTGCCATAGGGCTCATTGCTGTGCTCCAAGTACAGTATCTGTGAGGGGTTGTAGTGTTGTGCCACCAGTGCCTAAGGCCCAATTTTTCAGCCCCTGTTCAACAGGGGCATGCAATTACAATTCTTGATGTAATAATTCACAGCAGGGCCCATTCCTGCACCCACCAAGAGTAAGTCTGAGGGCTTACAGTGTTGTGGCAACGCCACCACCACCACCACCACGAAAGGCCCAATTTTTCAGCCCCTGTTCAAAAGGGGCATGTAATTACAATTCTTGATCTAATAATTCACAGCAGGGCCCATTCCTGCACCCACCAAGAGTAACTCTGAGGGCTTACAGTGTTGTGGCAACACCACCACCACCACCACCACCACGAAAAGCCCAATTTTTCAGCCCCTGTTCAACAGGGGCATGCAATTACAATTCTTGATCTAATAATTCACAGCAGGGCCCATTGCTGCACCCACCAAGAGTAACTGTCAGGGCTTACAGTGTTGTGGCACCAGCACCACCATCAAAGGCCCAATTTTTACTACCACTGTTCAACAATTATATGTAATTAAAATTCCTGATATAATAGTTGACAGCAGGGCGTTCCAGCACCAACCAAGAGTAACTGTGAGTGCTTACAGTGTTGTGCCAACACCAACAACTAAGGGGCCTATTTCTGCAGAGTATATACGGCAGGTCCCTACTTTCAAACATCCAACTTACAAACGACTCCTACTTGCAAACGAAAGAAGACAACAGGAAGTGAGAGGAAATCTACCCCTAGGAAGGAAAATTCTCTCCTGTAAGAATAAATATGGGAGAAAGGTGTCTCCTCTGTACTGATGCTTTATCAGCAATCCTTGTTTCAAGAAAAACACCACATTTCAAAAACAGTTGTCATTGGGACGGAAAGTGAGGTGAAATGTTCTGAACAGGGGCACAGACAGCAAAACAAATGTTACAGGGGTGATAACCCTTACCTATGTTTCCCAAAAAGTTTAAAAATAGATTTTTGGGCTGGAGCTACACTTCAACAATGTACCTGTTCAAAATTACAAACACATTCTACATAAGAACAAACCTACAGTCCCTGTCTTGTATGCACCGCCTGTATACGGCTGTTCAGAGTATATAGGGCCTTTTTTATTTTATGTGCGGGTTCCCCTTAATATCCATACAAGACCCAAAGGGGCTGGTAATGGGCTGGGGTAGGGGGGGGGGTCATGGGGTTGCTATGCCATTTTTCTTAAAGATTTTCATCCATATTACCGGGACCAGACATTACATTAAAGCCGCAAGAATTTTTAAATGGCTTTTTTTTCCTTTAGAAGTGTCATTTTGTGCAGGGACAGTTCTAAACACGGGAAACACGTGGCACTTCACAGGCATACTTTAGACACCCCCCAGGTACGATATTTAAAGGAATATTTGACTTTTTTTTTTCACTTTATGCATCATTAAAATGACTGCTCCCGAAAAACGACCGTTTTTAAAACTTCTTTTTGCATTGATACATGTCCCCTGGTGCAGAACCCGGGTTCCCAAACCCTTTTTAGGACAATAACATGCATAATAGTTGTTATAATTAGCACTTTAGAATTCGAACGTTCGCATCCATTGTATTTAATAGGGTTCTAATGTTAGTACGAACTTTCGGTCCGTTCGCGGGTTCTAGTGCGAACCGAACCCGGGGGTGTTCGGCTCATCACTAGCCACAAAGCACATTTCGTTCACATGCATTCACTGCAGTGCACTATATACTGCAGCATATGCATTGTGGTCACTGGCTAGGTCAGCCCTTCTCAACCAGGGTTCCACCAGACATTGCTAGGACGTTTCTTGAGTTGTGGCTGATTGACCCCCCATCTGATAGTGCCCACATAATTCTGGGTACAACACAGAGCCAACAGTTTGACACCAATTAGCTTTTTTTTAGCAAGCTATAGGAGTGGCAACCTGACTGTCACTGTAAGCGGAGCATTCTTCCTACTGACCTCCAATACATTTTATCTGGGGTACCCTGAGACCTAAAATATTTCAAGGGTTCCTCCGGGGTAAGAAAACTGAGAAAGGCTGGGCTAGGTGGATTGGGGTGCCACCACAACGCACTGTACTTATTTTTGTATGTTACCATGTATTGCGGTAATATGGAGCAACACGTGCATTTTCCTATGCCTCATCACAACACAACAGTATCAATGGAACCTAAATCTCAACAGCTTGTAATCAGGAAAATTGAATAATAGTCAATTAGCTAGCAGACTGTAGTAAAATACTAGTAGTCACAAGAAGAGTGATCCACACATCTGAATACCGTATCTATTACAACAGTGGAAATATGAGACAGCAAACATGTAACATGTCTTAGCACAGTTCTCCATTACATTCAAACATTACAATAACTTAGAACTTACTCACACCAGCTGTGTTGAACAGAGTATTCCAATTCAGTCCCAAGAACATAGCAATTTAGACTATGTCTTGTGATGCATGCTAAAAAATAAAATAAAAAATAATTGTGCATGGCAGCACACATTCACATGGCAGAATGATGTACTGTAAATTAGCCTCAATATATACGATTGCTGTCTATACACTATAGGTTTTATCAAAGAAGTATTATTAACTAGATAGATGTGCTTTTCGAACCATGGTTGCCCTATGGCCAATTAGAGTACAGTATGATTAAAGTGGAGTATGATTGGAGTAGAGTATAATTATATTAGAGTAAAATATACTTTGAGTAGAACATGATTTGAGTAGACTATGGTTTGAGTAAAATATGATTGGAGCAGCATTTGATTGGAGTATAGTATGATTAGAGCGTGATTGGAGCAGCATATGTTTGGAGTATAGTATGATTAGAGCATGATTGGAGTAGAATATGATTGGAGTAGAGGATGATTACAGTGGAGTATGATTGGAGTAGAGCATAATTATATTCAAGTATTATTAGCGTAAAATATACTTTGAGTAGAACATGATTTGAGTAGACTATGATTAGAGTAGAATATGATTGGAGCAGCAATTGATTGGAGTATAGTATGATTAGAGCGTGATTGTAGTAGAATATGATTGGAGTATAATATGATTACAGTGGAGTATGATTGGAGTAGCGTATGATTAGAGTGGAGTATGATAACAGTGGAGTGTGATTAAAGTAGAGTATGATTGGAGTAAAGTATGGTTAGAGTAGAGCATGATTGGAGTAGAGTATGATTAGAGTACAGTATAATTATAATTAAGTGTGATTACAGTGGAGTATGATTGGAGTAGGGTATGATTGGAGTAGGGTATGATTGGTGTAGGCCAGTGATGGCGAACCTTGGCACCCCAGATGTTTTGGAACTACATTTCCCAAGATGCTCAACTAAACTGCAGAGTGCATGAGCATCATTGGAAATGTAGTTCCAAACATCTGGGGTGCCAAGGTTCGCAACCACTGGTGTAAGGTATGACTAGAATAGAGTATGACTAGAATAGAGAGTATGACTAGAATAGAGTATGACTAGAATAGAGTACGAATAGAGTAGGGTACGATTGGAGCAGGGTATGTGTCAGGGAAGTTAGCAGACCAGACTGTGTGGATTGCACAGAGGAAACCAAAAACGCATGTGAGTGAAAATATAATAATCATTTAAGTAAGTAAATATGAATACAACCACCTCAAATAAACACCGTGCAATAACCAACCCTAACACCAAGACCCACAGATAACAATAGACATATATGTACAATGATGGGAGATACCGTAATCATAAACAAGCCAGGTTGAGGTCATACACAAGGAGATCAGAAGATAGGCAAGGACGGGAGATAAACAGGAACAGGGAAAGGACGGATGGATAGGCTGCAGAGCAGGGATCTAAAGTATTCAGGCAACAGGGGGACAGGTATCCAAGGTAATGGGGAAGCAGGAGGGACAGAACCAGGATGGGCTTGGGATAGGGATCAGATCGGGTCAGATACAGGCTCAGAAGTCAGTATCGCAGGGTCAAGGTCAGGGAGAGAGATACCAAGGCAAACATGTGAGGGCTTGCTGGGTATTTAAGTATCTGCCAGTGATTAGGCTAGGTGACACCTGTCCGCAGGAAGAGCAGTTTGCTCCACACTGCCAGGATCCATCTGCTGGTGGAGACCAGTACTGCGTCCCAAAGATGATATAACACCAGCAGGGAGAAGTTCTCCTGACAGTTCCAAACTGCCAGGAGACACCTGCTGGTGGACCACAGTACTGCAAGCCAAATAGTAAATATTACCAGCGGATGGAACCTTTCCTGACAGTAAACCCCCTCGAAGGAGCGGCCTCTGGACGCTCCAACTAACTGTTGCTGGGGAAAGTCCATGGCAACAAGCTGGGCAACAGGCAAAGTCACATCAGGTTGGGCATGAGGAAAGTCCATGGCTTTAAACCAAACAAAATTCAGCTTGAGCTGAGCAGCGGGTACAGACACATCCAGGCAGACAGCGGGCACATCCGGACAGACAGCGTGCACATTAGACTGGAAAGTGGGCACATCCGGGCAGACAGCGGGCACATCCGGGCAGACAGCGGGCACATCAGACTGGAAAGTGGGCACATCAGACTGGAAAGCGGGCACATCAGACTGGAAAGCAGGCACATCAGACTGGAAAGCAGGCACATCAGGCTGGAAAGCAGGCACATCAGGCTGGAAGGCAGGCACATCAGGCTGGAAGGCAGGCACATCAGGCTGGAAGGCAGGCACCAGGACATCAGACTGGAAGGCAGGCACCAGGACATCAGACTGGAAGGCAGGCACCAGGACATCAGACTGGAAGGCAGGCACCAGGACACCAGACTGGAAGGCAGGCACCAGGACACCAGACTGGAAGGCAGGCACCAGGACACCAGACTGGAAGGCAGGCACCAGGACACCAGACTGGAAGGCAGGCACCAGGACACCAGACTGGAAGGCAGGCACATCGGACTGGAAGGCAGGCACCAGAACACCAGACTGGAAGGCTGGCACCAGGATACCAGACTGGAAGGCCAGCACCAGGACACCAGACTGGAAGGCAGGCACATCAGACTGGAAGGCAGACACCGGGACATCAAGCTGGGTAGCAGGTATGGGCACATAAGGCTGGGCAGCAGACAGGAACACATCAGGCTGGGCAGCAGACAGAGGCTCATCAGGCTGGGCAGCAGACAGAGGCTTCTCAGGCTGGGCAGCAGACAGTGGCTTCTCAGGCTGGGCAGCAGACAGTGGCTCCTCAGGCTGGGCAGCAGACAGTGGCTCCTCAGGCTGGGCAGCAAACAGTGGCTCCTCAGGCTGGGCAGCAGACAGTGGCTCCCCAGGCTGGGCAGCAGACAGTGGCTTATCAGGCTGGGCAGCAGACAGTGGCTCATCAGGCTGGGCAGCAGACAGTGGCTCATCAGGCTGGGCAGCAGACAGTGGCTCATCAGGGTGGGAAATGGGCACCACAACCTCAGGCCAGGAAACGAGCACCACAACCTCAGGCTGGGAAATGGGCACCACAACCTCAGGCCCGGGAAACAGGCACCACAACCTCAGGCCGGGAAACAGGCACCACAACCTCAGGCCGGGAAACAGGCACCACAACCTCAGGCCGGGAAACAGGCACCACAACCTCAGGCCAGAACGCTGGCTCTAGCTCTTCAGGGTGGAATGCTGGTACTGGTTCCCCAGGCTGGAACACTGGCACCTCGGGCTGGAACACTGCCACCCCGTGCTGGAACACTGGCACTCCAAACAGGGCAGCAGGTACTGGAGTTTCAGACTGGGTAACAGGCACTGGGACGTCAGGCTGGGTAACAGGCACTGGGACGTCAGGCTGGGTAACAGGCACTGGGACGTCAGGCTGGGTACCAGGCAAAGAGTTGGTAGATTTAGGTGGGTCATCAGGTTCAACTGGCGTGAACGCAGGCTGGAGCAGGTTGGTCGGTGTGGAGGCAGGTTGGGTTACTGGCAGGATTGTGTGGGTCGGAAAGAACTTTTGTCTCTTTTTTGGCTTAGCCACTGCAGGTTTGTAAGTAACTGGAGAAATGTAAGAAAAGGATATAATTGGGCAAAAGTATTGGCTGGAATGTGGTGGAGACATGGGGACAGTGGCTGGAGGAGATTTTGGTGGAATAGTTACAGGTGGAAGGGAAGAGGCAGGTGGATTGAAGGCAGGATAAGTGCAGCAAGTAGAGACAGGGTAATAGTACTTGGTGGGAAGCTGAGTATACTGGGCTGTAGCTGAGGTTGCAATGGGGGACGGGGAGATAGATTCTTGGGAAGGCTGGTGACTAGTGGCAGGCTGGGTTGTTGTGGCTTGGCTAAATACAGGAGATCTGACCATGCCTGTAGTACAGGTTGAACAAAAGCTGGTTCACACACACCCTGTCTAATCAGAGATTGTACTGAACAAATGCAATCAGATAGCACCTGCTGGGAACAGGAGGAATAATGTTCATCAAAAAAGGCCAGATCGTCCTCCAACAACCATACCAGGGATTCAACTTGGTCACGACTGAAGGGAGGAGAGAAATCATCACTTCCTTGGGGAACACATGACAGGCCTGGCTTTACACATGACTGGATTAGAGGCTGAACATCCTCAAATAACATATGCCTCTGATCCACTAGGGAATGAGCTGATAGGATGGCTTCCATCAGCTGGTCACTAGTCCACCCTTTTAAAATCTGGTGACAATGGTCACTGTGACAGTGGGGTCACTTTGGACACAGGGTGAATAAAAGAAACCCCCGATATGGTCTGTGATAGCCATATTCAAGGCTGTATATACATTGTATATAGATTGGATGTATACTGTGTGTGGGGGTTATGTAATCATTGCTGTGAGGAATTAAGGTGTTTGGCATTCTATTGTTCATTAAGTCTGTCCTTGTGTGTATTGTAAAGTGCCAGACAGACTGGCTGCCAACCCTTTGTGAGAAGATGTGTATTGTGTGGGATCTTTTGAAGCCTAGCAGACGTCAGGATGAGGTGTTGAGTCTTGGAATGTGTGGGTGGAGCTGGGCCCTTGTTCATGTTAAATCATGTGGATTGAATTGTGTATAAAGTTACAATGTTTCTCAATAATAAAGAGATTCCTATTACAGAAGAAGACAGAGTGCGTCTCGTTTTCTTCCAGAGGGATTGGTTCCTATGGGAAAGGGTCGTTTAGCTGTGGATATTGGTATCGAGTGGATGTGTGTCTAGGAGAGGGAACATCGTAAACTGCGTTTTACTCCTTTATATTGGAGTGCTGTTACATTGGTTGGCAGCAGCGGGATTTTCCCTCCAGTTCCTGGGACACTCCAAGCCACCACAGTGAATGACCAGCTATGCAGCCTGCAGGAAAGTCACGCTGAAAGACTTACTTGAGAGCCGAGATTGACCAGAGAGATGGTGATGCAGGACCCCGGTCAGTTGAAGATTTGTTTCAGCAACAAGTGCGACAGCGGTTGGCATTATATGGTGCTAACCCATCAGAGACCGCCATTCAGGAAGCCATTAGAGGCATCCAGCTGCAGGATGCGCGACAAAAGAGAGAACTAGAGCGACAACATGAGTGGAGAATGGCGGAAATACGACAATCGGAGATCGCCTACAGACAGCTGCTAGAATCTGCTCAGCAGCAGGGTGGGGCTCCCTTTGCCTGGGACTATCAGGAAATACCAGTTGACAACTATGAAATCCTGGCTGAAGAATCAGCAGTGAAAAATCTGAAGATTGCCACCCCTAAAGCCGAAGTGGATGATATGGAGTTCCAGGGAGCTAGCCTGGCTGAAGAATCGGCAGTGGAAAAGCTGAAGATTGCCCTCCCTAAAGCCGAAGTGGATGATACGGAGTCCCAGGGAGCTAGCCTGGCTGAAGAATCGGCAGTGGAAAAGCTGAAGATTGCCACCCTTAAAGCCGAAGTGGATGATATGGAGTTCCAGGGAGCTAGGGCAGTTGGCTCATCTCCCCAGCCACAGATTACAGAAGATATGGACTTAAGGGACTGTTCAGAGGATGTTATGGATTATGCATCGCCCGCTCAAGTACTGACAGCAGGACAAAGTACTGCAGACCCCTGCTCTACACCCGTGGCAGTTTTGGAGGCCCGAGTTGAGAAGGTGATGGTTCCTCTTTCCGAGTGGATTTCAGAGATGCAGGGAGGAGAAGCAGCCATTTTCCCTCCCCAACAGCTAGCCAGAGCAGATGGTGTGGAGTCCCCAGCAGAAGTGCTGGCAACAGGGCAGAGTGATAGCAACCTCTGCCCAGCACCGGAAACAACTGGGGAGTTTCAGGGAGCCGGGGCAGTTGGCCCCTCTCTCCAGCAACAAGCTGAGGGGGTAAAGCTTTCACCCCCAGCTGTATCACTGGCAGCAGGGCAGAATGCTACTGGCCACTGCACACAACTGCCACTTGAGCGGATATCGGTGGATGGGACTGCGGTCTCCACTCACAGCAACCCAGCAGAAGAGCTGGCAACAGAGCCGAGTGCCACGGGCCTCTGCTCTCACCTTACAGAAGAGGGAGTTCCTGTGGTAGTAGATGGGACTTCAGTCCTCACTGACACAACCCCAGAAAATGGTGTGACACTGAGACAGGAGGATGTCAGCCTTGCTTTGCAAGCACTGGGGGACTTCCACCTACCACAAGTGGATGGGACTTCAGTCTCCACTTGTATACCCCCAGGGATGCCGGGCAGTCGACCCAGATCCCCAACAGCATGACGGACTGAGCCCAGTCACCCTGTCTTCTCCCCAGCGGCGGGTATGTTCTCTGAGAGAAGCAGAGGTTGGCTGGGTAAGTAATGCTCTGCTTGGAGCAATTCATTTGTGGTACTGGGTGGATACCAGCATTGGAAGAATGGACCCATGGACTAACTTCGGAGTAGACCCGTCTGGGGTCCCCTCCTCTGTTAGTCCCCTGCCGAAAGGGGAGATGTGTGACAGTGGGGTCACTTTGGACACAGGGTGAATAAAAGAAACCCCCGATATGGTCTGTGATAGCCATATTCAAGGCTGTATATACATTGTATATAGATTGGATGTATACTGTGTGTGGGGGTTATGTAATCATTGCAAGGAGGAATTAAGGTGTTTGGCATTCTATTGTTCATTAAGTCTGTCCTTGTGTGTATTGTAAAGTGCCAGACAGACTGGCTGCCAACCCTTTGTGAGAAGATGTGTATTGTGTGGGATCTTTTGAAGCCTAGCAGACGTCAGGATGAGGTGTTGAGTCTTGGGATGTGTGGGTGGAGCTGGGCCCTTGTTTATGTTAAATCATGTGGATTGAATTGTGTATAAAGTTACAATGTTTCTCAATAATAAAGAGATTCCTATTACAGAAGAAGACAGAGTGCGTCTCGTTTTCTTCCAGAGGGATTGGTTCCTATGGGAAAGGGTCGTTTAGCTGTGGATATTGGTAGCGAGTGGATGTGTGTCTAGGAGAGGGGACATCGTAAACTGCATTAATATCCTTGATATTGGGGTGCCGTTACAGTCACCATCTTCTGCCACCAGCAGAGAAAAGTAAACTATTGCATCGAAATCCATATCAGCAAAAGCGCACAACACCAGGATGGTTCATCTATGCAGCCACGTCTGATCAGAGATGGCCTTGGTATACTGTCAGGGAAGTTAGCAGACCAGACTGTGTGGACTGCACAGAGGAAACCAAAAACGCATGTGAGTGAAAATATAATAATAATTTATTTAAGTAAGTAAATATGAATACAACCACCTCAAATAATCACCGTGCAATAACCAACCCTAAAACCAAGACCCACAGATAACAATAGACATATATGTACAATGATGGGAGATACTGTAATTGTAAACCAGCCAGGCTGAGGTCATACACAAGGAGATCAGAAGATAGGTAAGGACTGGAGATCAACAGGGAGAGGACGGATGGATAGGCTGCAGAGCAGGGATCCAAATTAATCAGGTAACAGGGAGACAGGTATCCAAGGTAATGGGGAAGCAGGAGGGACAGAACCAGGATGGGCTCGGGATAGGGATCAGATCGGGTCAGATACAGGCTCAGAAGACAGGATCGCAGGGTCAAGGGAGAGAGATACCAAGGCAAACATGTGAGGGCTTGCCGGGTATCTGCCAGTGATTAGGCTAGGTGACACCTGTCCGCAGGAAGAGCAGTCTGCTCCACACTGCCAGGATCCAACCGCTGGTGGAGACCAGTACTGCGTCCCAAAGATGATATAACACCAGCAGGGAGAAGTTCTCCTGACAGTTCCAAACTGCCAGGAGACACCTGCTGGTGGACCACAGTACTGCAAGCCAAATAATAAATATTACCAGCGGATGGAACCTTTCCTGACAGTATGATTAGAGTAAATCAGGATGGATGAGTGCTGATAGACCAGGTGGAGTAAAGTTGGCCAATTTGGGAAATTAATAAAGCATGTTTATTCTGTATCTTTCAGGAAGTGGTTTAGCTGCTGGAGCGGAATGGAGCTTTTACCCCAACTTGGGATTCCCCTTTACTTATCACAATGGCAAACGCTGCATTATTAACGGAGTTCATCAAAGCAATCAGATGTCTTCACGTGTACAGTCATTACCAACCTGCTTGGGAAGGAAAAAGAAAGGTAATTTGCAGATCTTGTTATTAAGTATAGGAAACAAAATATACATTTGATTTAGTAGGGCAGACAGTACGTTCCCTTTTACATCAGGACTGAAAGCTGTGATAAGCGCCATTTACATTTTAAACCTGCTACTGCAGGCCGGCTGTTCACATATACTGGTGCTCTCTTAGTGTCTGCTATTCATTTGCTACTTGTAATAAATTTCCAGTACATTTTTTTTTCTCCCCGATTTACCTTTCAATCCCTTTTCTTTTAATTCTTTACTTTGTAGTGGCTTCTGGCCCCATTTTTTTCTAACGTTACCTAATAGTCCATTAGTTTCAGTATTCTTTCAATTACTCACCTGGAGAAAGGATGCAGGTTGGTTGTTCTGATTTCACTGGCCACATGCTTATAACAGTGACTGAGGCCGGGTTCACACTGGTACAACACGACACAGTCATACTACTTTGGATCCAACTTTGCCCTGCGACTTGAGGTCCGACATGCATCCGACTTCAATGAAAATGGTTCCGACTTCGATCCCCGACAATACCAGGCACTGTATCAGGTATGAATCTTTAGGAAGAACTCCACGCCAAAAAAACAGCGTGGTTTCCCCCTCTAGGAGCATACCAGGCCCTTCAGTCTGGTATGGATTTAAAGGGGAACCCCCTACGCCGAAAAAACGGCGTGGGGGTCCCCCCAAAGTCCATACCAGACCCTTATCCGAGCACGCAGCCCTGCTGGTCAAGAAAGGGGGTGGGGACAAGCGAGCAACCCCCTCCTGAACCGTACCAGGTGAATGGGTAGGGGTACAATGTACCCCATACTCATTCACATAGAGTGGGGGGCCTGGATCTGGGAGTCCCCTTATTAAAGGGTGATCCCAGATTCCGATAAGCCCCCCGCCTGCAGACCCCGACAACCAATGGCCAGGGTTGTCAAGAAGGGCCCTTGTCCTCATCAACATGGGGACAAGGTGCTTTGGGGTGGAAGGGGGCGCAGGGCCCCCTGCCCCAAAGCTCCCATCCCCCATGTTAAGGGTATGCTGCTTGGTATGGTTCAGGAGGGGGGGTGTTCGCTCGTCCCCACCCCCTTTCCTGACCGGCTGGGCTGCGTGCTCGGATAAGCGTCTGGTATGGACTTTGGGGGGACCCCCACACCGTTTTTTCGGCGTAGGGGGTTCCCCTTTAAATCCATACCAGACCGAAGGGCCTGGTATGCTCCTAGAAGGGGAACCCATGCCGTTTTATTTTTTTAATTTGGCGCAGACTTCCCCGTCAAGATCATCAGAGCACAAGTTGCATGCCAAAGTCGGATCAGGCAAGACAGCGATCCGACTTTGATCCGACTTCAGTGATATTCGATGGGCTGAAGATGGATCAAAGTCGGACCAAATTAGTGCAGGGAGCATTTTCAACATCAGACCGACTTGTGTCGGACCAATTAAGACGGCTCCCATAGGGAAACATTGATTTTCACACGTCATGCGACACGAGCTTCCAATGTTGGAGCATTTGTCGTACCAGTGTGAACTCGGCCTAAAGCCCCGTACACACAGTCGGACTTTTGCCCAACAAACTTCGTTTTAAGCAAGTTGGACCAACAATCCGACCGTGTGTACGCTCCATCGGACAAACTTTTTTCGTTTGGTTTTGGATTTCATCGGACAAAAGTTGGGTCTGCAAACGGACAAACTTTTGCCCAACAAAAGTCCGATGGAGCAAAGTCCGACCGTGTGTACAGAAAACCATTGGACTTTAGTCCGATGGACAAAACAACTAATGGTAAAATCAACCAACAATAGCAGAAGTTGACCAAAGGGTGGCAGTAAAGATCAGAAAAGAGCAGAAAAAACACGTGATGTTGTAAGAAGTTTTAAGAAAGTTTGCAGAAAAGTCCGAGCGTGTGTATGCTATGGGTGTTCCCAACCAACTCCGTTCGGACAAGAATCCACGTAAAAGTCCGATGGAAGTCCGACCGTGTGTACGAGGCTTTAGACACCAGGGGATTATCATGAACACCAGGCAATTAGGAAGGTTATAAGGAGGTCAGCAATAACAGGTTCCGTATTCTTTTCAGCCCAAGTTTCTATTAAAGCTACATTACATTTGTTTATTTCAGGTAGTTATATAGTACTGGCAATTTACATAATCACATCAGTCCTTGCCTCTAAAGAGCTTACAATCTAAGCTCACCATATACTGTATTGTTTTTGTTCAGCCGGCGGATGGATGAATCTTCTACTGCCCCTATTGTATTTTGACTGCTATCAAAATACTTGAATGGCAAGTGCATCCAAACAGATTTTCAGCTGACAATTTTCCATCCAGCTCCTTCGAACTTTCAATCACGGGATATTAGAGGGGTTGTAAATCCTTGTGTTTTTTCACCTTAATGCATCTTATGCATTAAGGTGAATAAACGTCTGTCACTCAGCAGCCCCCCCGTTTTACTCACCTGAGCCTGTTCGTTCCCGCAGCGGAGACGCGTTCTACCTCTCTGGCCGGGCGGTTCTAGGCTCTTGATTGGATAGATTAATAGCAGCGCAGCCATTGGCTCCCGCTGCTGTCAATCGAATCCAATGACGTGGTCGCAGGGGGGCAGGGCCGAGTCTAGGGTTGCCACCTCATCCCTTTAAACCCAAACACATATGAATTACACAGGTTCTGAGGCTAATTTAATGCACACAAGGCACCAAGTGAGTTTAACCACTTAACGACCGCCCACCGCCGATTTACGTCGGCAGAATGGCACGGACAGGCAGAATCACGTAGATCTACGTGATCGCCTTTGTGCAGTTGGGGGGTCCATCCGGACCCCCCTTCACTGCAGTGAGCGGCCGTTAAGTGTTCGGGAGCGATCAGGCATGAGGGGGGGGCGCTCGATTCCGCCCCCCCCCCTCACGATCGCTCCCGGCCAATGAAAATGCTTCCTCCGCCATGTGATGTAAACAAGGCTGGAGGAAGTGATGTCATCTCCCTCGCCGCGGTCTTTCCGTTCCCGGCGCCGAGCAGAGAAGAAGCAGGTTAGTGCACCAACAGTCCACTGACACTTAGGTACACATAGGCACACAAATCACCCCCCAGTCACCCCCAGATCACCCCCCAGGTCACCCCAAAGCCCCCAATCACAGTGTCACTGATTGCAGTGATCATTTATTTTACTGATCACTGCATTTAGTGTCATCTGTGATTGTAAAAAGTTGCAGGGCAGTTAGGATTAGGCCCCTTTAGGTCCAGGGTAGCCCCCTAACCCCCCCTAATAAAGGTTTAACCCCTTGATCACCCCCCAGGTAACCCTTTCACCCCCTAACTTCAGCGTCACTAAGCGATTGTTTTTCCGATCGCTGTATTCGTGTCGCTGTTGTTTTAGATAGGCAGTTATTTTTTTTTAGGTTCGCCGCAGGTTTTTATTAGTGTCAGGTACCCCCATATATTATTTTAACCCCCTGATTGCCCCTAGAGTTAACCCTTTCACCAGTAATCGCCGTATAAGCGTCACTGGTGTCACTGGTTAGCCAGTAAGTTATTTAGTTATTTAGGTTACCCGTCAGGTTTTTATATAGTGTCAGGTACCCCCATATTTAACCTAATAAAGGTTTTAACCCCCTGATTGCCCCTAGTTAACCCTTTCACCAGTGATCACCATATAAAGGTTACGGGTGACGCTGGTTGATTAGTTTGCTTTTTATAGCATCAGGGCACCCGCCGTATATAACCCAATAAAGGTTTAACCCCCCTGATCGCCCGGCGGGTGAGATCAATTAGGTTTTAGCGCCAGAGAGGGTCTGCGTCGCCCCAGGCAGTGTTAGGTTAGTGACAGTAACGCTAACACCCACGCGCAAAGCATACACCCCCCTTAGTGGTATAGTATCTGATCAGATCTGATCAGATCTATACTAGCATCCCCAGCGGTTTAGGGTTCCCAAAAACGCAGTGTTAGCGGGATCAGCCCAGATACCTGCTAGCGCCTGCGTTTAGCCCCTCCGCCCAGCCCAGCCCACCCAAGTGCAGTATCGATCGATCACTGTCACTTACCAAACACAACACACATAACTGCAGCGTTCGCAGTGCTTGGTTTTTGGGGCCCTGTACGCGGCTAGGCTCCCAAAAAGTCCCACACATGTGGTATCCCCGTACTCAGGAAAAGCAGCAGAATGTATTTTGGGGTGTAATTCCACATATAACCATGGCATGTGTGAGCAATATATCATTTAGTGACAACTTTTTGTACATTTTTTTTTTTCTTTTTGTCATTATTCAATCATTTGGGACAAAAAAAAAAATATTCAATGGGGTCAACATGCCTCTCAGCAAATAGCTTGGGGTGTCTACTTTCCAAAATGGGGTCATTTGGGGGGGTTTTGTGCCATCTTGGCATTTTATGGCCTTCAAAACTGTGATAGGTAGTGAGGAGTGAAATCAAAAATTTATGCCCTTAGAAACCTTGAAGGCGGTGCTTGGTTTTTGGGGTCCCGTACGCGGCTAGGCTCCCAAAAAGTCCCACACATGTGGTATCCCCGTACTCAGGAGAAGCAGCAGAATGTATTTTGGGGTGTAATTTCACATATGCCCATGGCATGTGTGAGCAATATATCATTTAGTGACAACTTTGTGCAAAAAAAAAAAAGTTTGTCATATTCCCGCAACTTGTGGCAAAATATAAAATATTCCATGGACTGAACATGCCTCTGAGTAAATAGCTTGGGGTGTCTACTTTCCAAAATGGGGTCATTTGGGGGGGTTTTGTGCTATTTTGGCATTTTATGGCCTTCGAAACTGTGATAGGTAGTGAGGAGTAAAATCAAAAATTTGCGCCCTTAGAAATCCTGAAGGCGGTGCTTGGTTTCCGGGGTCCCGTACGTGGCTAGGCTCCTAAAAAGTCCCACACATGTGGTATCCCCGTACTCAGGAGAAGCACCAGAATGTATTTTGGGGTGCAATTCCACATATAACCATGGCATGTGTGAGCAATATATCATTTAGTGACAACTTTTTGTAATTTTTTTTTTTTTTGTCATTATTCAATCACTTGGGACAAAAAAAAAAAAATATTCAATGGGCTCAACATGCCTCTCAGCAATTTCCTTGGGGTGTCTACTTTCCAAAATGGGGTCATTTGGGGGGGTTTTGTACTGCCCTGCCATTTTAGCACCTCAAGAAATGAGATAGGCAGTCATAAATTTAAAGCTGTGTAAATTTCAGAAAATGTACCCTAGTTTGTAAACGCTATAACTTTTGCGCAAACCAATAAATATACGCTTATTGACATTCTTTTTACTAAAGACATGTGGCTGAATACATTTTGGCCTAAATGTATGACTACAATTGAGTTTATTCGATTTTTCTTATAACAAAAAGTAGAAAATATAAATTTTTTTCAAAATTTTCGTTCTTTTTCCATTTATATCGCAAAAAATAAAAATCGCAGAGGCAATCAAATACCATTAAAAGAAAGCTCTATTTGTGGGAAGAAAAGGACGCAAATTTCATTTGGGTACAACATTGCATGTCCGCACAATTTACAGTTAAAGCAGCGCAGTGCCGAATCCCAAAAACAGGCCTGGTCCTAATGGCCCGAAATGGTCCGGGGCTTAAGTGGTTAATTACCACCTTAATCAGCCTCAGAACCTGTGTAATGAATATGTGTTCGGTTTTAAAGGGATGAGGTGGCAACCCTAGCCTAGCCGAGTCCGGCATTCGTGTCTATGGACGCAAATGCTGGACTCGGGAGCGTGCCGCCGGGGGACCCCAGAAGATAAGATTTGGGGCCACTCTGTGCAAAACTAACTGCACAGTAGAGGTAAGTATAATATATTTGTTATTTAAAAAAAAAAAACAAAAAAAAAAACGAGGGTTTAGTAACCCTTTAAGAAGTCGGCAGCCAGCAGGGCCTGCCACTGAGTGAATTTCAGCCTTAGAAAATTCATACCATTTAGGGCAAGCCTAAAGTGGAGCTAAACGTATTAAAAAACTGCGAGCAGGCAGCCATTTATTGCAGAAGAGACCTGCAATGCCTTTTTTGCAATAACAAGCTCACACCTGCTTGCAGTCTTCTATCGAATGCACACTGAGCTGCATTCCTGCCACCCTGCAACTGTGTGCTGGAATGGCTGACTCCCATGCAGGAGGATGTGATTCCACTACTGGCCAATCAAGGGGTTGAAACCCAGCACCTGAAAGTAGCCAGGGAGAAGATGACAGCAACCAGCAAGGGATGTAACTGCTGCATCACTGGAAGATGGAGGTGAGCATAAGTGTAGACCCCTTGTCCTAAACAGGGGCTACTACAGTGCCTTGAAAAATTATTCATATCCCTTGAAATTTTCCACATTTTGTCATGTTACAGCCAAAAACGTAAATTTCTTTTTTGGGGGGATTTTATGTGATAGACCAACACAAAGTGGCACATAATTGTTAAGTGAAAGGAAAATGATAAATGGTTTTCATTTATTTATTTTTTATAAATATGTGAAAAGTGTGGCGTGCATTTGTATTTAGCCCTCCTGAGTCAATACTTTGTAGAATCACCTTTCACTGCAAATACAGGTGCAAGTCTTTTTGGGGATGTCTCTACCAGCTTTGCACATCTAGAGAGTGACATTTTTGCCCATTCTTCTTTGCAAACTAGCTCTAGCTCTGTCAGATTGGATGGAGAGTGTCTGTGAACAGCAATTTTCAAGTCTTTCCACAGATTCTCAATTGGATTTAGGTCAGAACTTTGACTGGATTCTAACACATGGATGTTTAGTGTCATTGTCCTGCTGGAAGATGAACCTCCGCCCCCAGTCTCAAGTCTTTTGCAGATTCTAGCAGGTTTTCTTGTAAGATTGCCCTGTATTTGGTTCCATCCATCTTCCCATAAACTCTGACTAGCTTCCCTGCTGCCACCACCATCTTTCACAGTGGGGATGGTGTGTTCAGGATGATGTACAGTGCTAGTTTTCCGGCACACATCTTGGTAGGTTTGCAGTTGTGCCATACTCTTTCCATGTTTGGATGATGGATCGAACAATGCTCCGTGAGATGTTCAAAACTTAGGATATTTTTTTATAACCTAACCCTGCTTTAAACTTCTCCACAACTTTATCCATGACCTTTCTGGCATGTTCCTTGGCCTTCATGATGCTGTTTGTTCACTAAGGTTCTCCAACAAACCTCTGAGGGCTTTACAGCACAGCTGTATTTATACAGGTGGACTCCATTTACTAATTCGGTGACTTCTGAAGACAATTGGTTCCACTAGATTACTATCAGAGTAAAGGGGGCTGAATACAAATGCACGCCACACTTTTCAATTATTTATTTGTAAAAAATGTTGAAAACCCTTTATCATTTTCCTTCCACTTCACAATTATGTCACATAATCACATAACATCCCAATGAAATACATTTATGTTTTTGGTTGTAACATGACAAAATATGGAAAATTCCAAGGGGTATGAATACTTTTTCAAGGCGCCTTAATGTCAATTTAGTTTTTGGCTGGGCTGTAGTTAGCTCAGACTGAAGCCTCGTACACACGATCGGTTTTCTCGCCAAGAAAAGACAAGAAAACTGTTGGGAGAGCTTTCTTGACGAGAAAAACTTGCACGTGTACGAGGCTTTCAGGTTTCTCGTCAAGAAAACTGCCCAGAATCTCGACGAGAAAAAAAGAAGACCTGCTTTCTTTTTTCTCGTCGGGAGTCTCAGTTTTCTCGTCATGATTCTTGTCAGAAGCCTCGTACACATGACCGAGAATCTCGTCGCAAAAAAAACGTTGTTTTTCTCAACGGGTTTCTTGTCAAGCTTGACGAGATTCTTGTCAAGCTTTCCTTGCATACACACTGTCAATCCAAAATCTCGTTGTTGTAAAGCGTGGTGACGTACAACACGTATGACGGCAGTATAAATGGGAAGTTCTATTCCAATGGCGCCACCCTTGGGTTGCTTTTGCTGATCTCGTGTTACCACGTGTTAGTAAAAGTTTAGTGAGAGACGATTCGCGCTTTTCAGTCTTCGTGCTTTCAGTTAGTTTTAGTGTGACAAATGTGCTATCTCCATTACGAACGCTAGTTTTACCAGAAGGAACGCTCCCGTCTCATACTTGATTCTGACCATGCGCGGTTTTTGAAGACTCGGAAAAGCATACACACGGATGGTTTTCTCGTCCAAATACAGTCTGACGAGAATCACAACGAGAAAACTGAGACTCCCGACGAGAAAAAAGAAAGCAGGTCTTCTTTTTTTCTCGTTGAGATTCTGGGCAGTTTTCTTGACGAGAAACCTGAAAGCCTCGTACACACGGCCGGTTTTCTCAGCAAGAAAGCTCTCCCAACAGTTTTCTTGTCGTTTCTTGCCGAGAAAACCGGTCGTGTTGTGTACGAGGCTAGACTGTATTTGGACGAGAAAACCGTTCGTGTGTATGCTTTTCCGAGTCTTCAAAACCGCGCATGGTCAGAATCAAGTATGAGATGGGAGTGCACCTTCTTGTAAAACTAGCGTTCGGAATGGAGATAGCACATTTATCACGCTGTAAGGAACTGAAAGCACGAAGACTGAAAAGCGTGAATCGTCTCTCCCCAAACTTTTACTAACACCCGGTAATACGAGATCAGCAAAAGCAGCCCAAGGGGTGGCGCCATTGGAATAGAACTTCCCCTTTATACTGCCGTCGTACATGTTGTACGTCACCGCGCTTTACAATGACGAGATTTTGGATTGACAGTGTGTATGCAAGGAAAGCTTGACAAGAATCTCGTCAAGCTTGACAAGAAACACGTCGAGAAAAACAAAGTTTTTTTTGCGACGAGATTCTCGGTCGTATGTACAAGGCTTGATTGTATAGTTGTTTTGTTTTTTTACCTAGTTTCCCTAAGTTTAAGTTGGCTTGTGGTTCTCACTGCCATCAGTAGATGTCACTGTATCACTGGTCATAGTATGAGATTTCACAAACAAAACTAAGTTAAAGGGGTTGTAAAGGTAAAAGTTTTTTCACCTTAATGCATCCTATAAGCCGTTTTACTTACCTGAGCCCTAAAAAGTCCCGCGCTCGCCCACGTCATCCTCCTCAATTCTGAGCCTGGCCGTTGATTGGCTACACTGGATGGATTGAAAGCAGCGCAGCCATAGGCTGTCAATCACATCCAATGACGCGGCGCGCCGCCGAGTGATACAGTGAGCAGCTATAGCCGGAGCGCACCTGCAAGGACTCACCACCATGCGAGCTTGCATATAGGTGGTGAGTTCTTGCGGGGAGGAGCCGAGACAGCCGCCGAGGGACCCCAGAAGACCAGGATCAGGGCCACTCTGTGCAAAACGAGCTGCACAGTGGAGGTAAGTATAACATGTTTGTTATTTAAAAAAAATAAAATAATTATTTACAACCCCTTTAAGAATATTTATATTTTCTTCAGCCAATCCAGTAGGAGGTTTATGCTACAGGAACATGCTGGTGGACTATATAAATATTTGGGACAGGCCATGTGTTCTCTCTTTTTTCCCTGGGCTGAGGAATAGGGGAGTACTGCTGGATAGAGCTCTGCTGTTAGGCCCAATAGGCTGGTTTTGGGGGGGAGGCACCTTGCAAGAGAGCCAGGAAGAAGGCTGGCCTCTCAAAAGGGCCTGGTGACTTACTTGGAGGACTCACTGAAATTTGGGAACATGCTTACAGTGGTGCCAGGTTGGCTTAAAGGTTCTGACACTGTGAGGATGGACATTGGTCTGGATTTGGAGAGTGATCTGCTATGGTATCTGGTACCCCTAACCCTCACCTCCTTAACCATTTATGCAATAAAAATTTAAAAAGAATAAAGTGACTGGCGCCCAATATCCTTTCTTGATCCCCTATTTTAGCCATGGACTCAGCCCTGTGAGTGAAATGCTAGCGTAAGTAAAGAAATGTCATCAGTAGAGTTGAGCGGACACCTGGATGTTCAGGTTCGATGGGTTCGGCCGAACTTCGGAAAAAAGTTCGGGTTCGGGACCGAACTTTAACCCGAACCCGAACCCCATTGAAGTCAATGGGGACCCGGACTTCTGAGGACTAAAAAGGCCCTAAAAAAGTAATGGAAAGGGCTAGAGGGCTGCAAATGGCAGCAAAATGTTGTTAAGAGCATGGCAAGTGCTCTGCAAACAAATGTGGATAGGGAAATAACTTAAAATAACATAAATAAAATAAAAAAATATGCTGGAGGCCCCCTTTTCAGCAGAAGAGGTACGGGAAGTCATTAAGAACCTCAGAAACTCAACGGCACGATGCCACACATATGGTGGGAATGCCCAAGAATACGCCCTTTCTGGAATAAATTATTCAATTTAATGGATAAGCTAGTGGGAAAATAAAATACTTTGAAATAAAAATGTAGTGGGGTGCTAAATTTAAGGGAAGTGTTTGAGTGGTAAATAGGCTCAAACACAGTAATTCTGTAGGATTCATGGACCATTTTGTCCTCGGGGGACAGTATTGGTGTGCAGTTCCCTGCGGTCTACAGGTGGCGCTGCCATGGTAGGCTAGGGTTGAACCGCGATACAGTGCTGTGCCTTTTGTGTCCCCTCTTGGCAGTAGTACAGCGGGGCGGTGAACCTGCTGTGCATGCCGGGAGAGCATATAAAAGGGGCAGACCTTTGACCTGGGGGCTGATGTCCAGTGGGGTCCGCGCCCAGGTGCCTTCGGCCTGGGTGCATGTGTTCCTGTTCCATCTCGGGCACCTTTAGCCCGGGGGTGAGGTACTATCCTGGAGTTCCTGCTGCCCTGGGTATGGAGGCCTAGGGGCGGGAGTAAAGCCTGGAGTCCAGAGCCTTCGTCTGGAGTCCGCTAAGGGTCGAGGAGTCTTAGGGTGCCGCCTCGTGTAGGGGACCCTGTTCCAGGGAAGGGAGGATCATTCTGATGGACCGATGCGGGAGTCACGGTGAAGGAAGGGTCTGTTGACTCCCTGGAGAGATGTCTTCCCCTTGATATGGGCTAGGTACGTAGAAGGAGAAGCTCAAGGTCATATTCACCCGGCCCGTGGCAGGGGCCTTATACACCCTGGTCTGTGGCAGAGACCAACCTCAAGGTCTGTGGCAGAGACCGTGCACCTAAAACTGTTTGAGAAACCTAAGCAGTGAAGTGAATGTGCTACGTTTGTGCTTGGACCTCCTCCACACCTTAAGCTGTCTTGTTTCTGCTCTAACCTTTTCCATCCGTGTAGAGTTTATTTTGCCATGAGAGAATAAGAGTTGTAGTTTCAGCTGGTGTGGACATTGACTTTACTGGGAATTAAAGGACTTGCCTCTACCTACAGTAGAGGTGAGAATCATCCTCTGGAGGAGTTTTGACTCCGGCTGTGGACACGGCCCGTCAAGTACACCGCTCAACCTCTTTATATAGGAGGGTACGGGCTGGTAGTGCAGTGTGCCTTTCTCCCTCCTGCGAGGAGCCAACAACATAAAGGCAGGTAAGGGGGAAAGGATCTGTGGGCTACAAAAAAATAAAATAAAAATGATAATCTTGACCTAGGAGGACGAGGTCCATATGGAGTAGGAGGTTGAAGTGGCGGCTGATGTGGCTGTGTAGGTGGAAGCGGCGGTGGAGGAGGACGAGATAGCCAACACTGGTTCAAAAATACAACAATGGCTGGGTAAGGCCGGTGATGTGTCGAATGTTGTTTTTTTAGCATAGCACAGTAGAAGACAAATATATAGAAATGGTTTATTTCACACGCCTCCAGATATGTATTTCACACTGCAAAATATTTTTTGTGGCCCTAAATGGCGTTTTTTGGAAGACCACAACACACCCACAGTACGTAACCGCTAAATCGCACAGCTACAGAACTGCAGAAAATGCTATTCAAAAAAAATGTTGTTTTTTTTAGTATAGCACAGTACAAGAAAAATATATAGAAATTGTTTATTTCACACACCTCCAGATATGTATTTCACACTGCAAAATATTTTTTGTGGCCCTAAATGGCGTTTTTTGGAAGACCACAACACACCCACAGTACGTAACCGCTGAATCGCACAGCTACAGAACTGCAGAAAATGCTATTCAAAAAAAATGTTGTTTTTTTAGCATAGCACAGTAGAAGACAAATATATAGAAATGGTTTATTTCACACGCCTCCAGATATGTATAACACACTGCAAAATATTTTTTGTGGCCCTAAATGGGTCTTTTTGCAAGAGTACATGAAAGTGCTAATTTTTTTTTGCCCTAAATGGGTCTTTTTTTGCACGAGCAAAATAAAATGCAAATTGTTTTTTTTTCTTTTTTTTTGCCCTAAATGGGTCTTTTGGAAAAAAGCACAATAAAGTGCTTTTTTTTTTTGCCCTAAATGGGTCTTTTTGCAAGAGCAGAATACACCCACAGTATGGAAACGGTGTATCTCTCAACGCAATATATGCAGTGCTGGTGCACTGAGCTTGCAGATAAAAGATTTTCTCTGACACTGGGCTCATGGCAGTGTAAAAAGACTGCACTGCAACACAAACAGGTAAACCTATGCAGATCGCTGAGTTATATCTCTGAATCTGGACTCCTATATAATATATCTCTCTCCCTGAAAGCACCAACAGGAACCTGGCCCTACACTACACTATCTCTCTATCTTTTCCCTCAAATTGCAGAATCAGGACTACCTCATGTATTTTACAATCTCTCCCTATTAGCAACAGCAGCAGCCAAGATCCTCTCCCTATCTATTCTGAAGCAGAGTGACGTGTGTGCTGTGTGCCTCTAGCTTATATAGAAGCTGGGTCACATGTTGCACTGACCAATCACAGCCATGCCATTAGTAGGCATGGCTATGATGGCTTCTAAGGGCACACCAGCTAATCAAAAGGTGATTGTTTGGCCCCTGAAGCATTTCTAACTGCGCCAGTAGATTGCCGAACCCGAACCCGAACTTTCGCGCAAAGTCCGGGTTCGGGAAAAAGCTAAAGTTCGGTACGAACCCGAACTTTACAGTTCGGGTTCGCTCAACACTAGTCATCAGCACACCAAGGATTCCTCAAAATGGGTCCAAAGCTTTATTTTCATGGTCACATGGTAAACACAAGGCAACGTTTCGGAGCCATGCAGGGCCCTTTAGTAAGGCAAGTGACCGACAAAGGGATCCTGCATTGCTCCAAAATATTGCCTTTTGTTTACCACGTGACCACCAAAATAGAGCTTTGAACCCATTTTGAGGAATCCTTGGTGTGCTGGTGACATTTCTTCAATTGGATTGTCTACAGTTCCCAGCCTGTGGTCATTACAGCACCCAGCAATATTGAATATCCATTTTCAGGAACGTGTGAATGGGGAATATTGCGTTTGAAATGCTTGTGCATCCCTGCCTCTGGAGGTGTCTTCTTGCATTTGGGGTGTCAGGGGGTGCTTCATATCTAAGAGTTTAATTCCACTTTAAGGTCTTTATCTCTTATGCATACACACATCTACTAGGGCCAGTTTAGATAGGAGCTAGCTGACCTACCAGCATGTCTTTTGAGTGTGGGAGGACACCATGCAATCACCATGCAATCACAGGGAGAACATGCAAACTCCATGCAGGCTGTGTCCTGTTTTGAAATTTAAACCAAGAACCCCAGTGCTGCAAGGCAGGAGTGCTAGCCACTATGTCACTCTGCTGCCCACCTGAGCAGTTTTGGTGTTTCTTTAAATAGACTTTAAAAGGGATTTTCAGTTTAAATGAATAACATCTCACTTGCGTCCTATGTTTGAATGGCTGTGCTGCAATACATGTTTTTGCCAGGAGGTGGAAATGCTGGTGAAATGTACTATATATATATATATAAATACAGTGGCGTAGCGTGGGTTGTCAGCGCCTGGGGCAAGGCAAGTAATTTGCGCCCCCTAACCTGTGGACTTTTAGCTCTCCCCGAGTCCTGTTCCTTCCCACAATAGTACTAACCAGCCTGATTCCTACACTCTGACCACTACACTGAAGCCCTGTACACACGATCGGATATCCTATGGATTTTCGTCCGATGGATTTGTCCATCGGATATCTGATGAAACTGTTTTCCATCAGTCTTGCCCACACACCATCAGTCAAAAAACTGACCGTTCCAAATGCGGTGACGTAAAACACTCCGATGAGCCGAGAAAAATGAAGTTTAATGCTTCTGAGCATGCGTCGACTTGATTCTGAGCATGCGTGGGTTTTAGATCCGATGGACTTACCCCTGGACGATCTGAGTTTTCGATCGGTTTTTTATCCATCAGAAAAATTTAAAACATGTTCTATTTTTTAAAACCGATGGAAAAAAGACCGATGGGTCCCATACACGATCGGTTTGTCTGATGAAAAGAATCCATCGGACGAAAATCCATAGGATATCCGATCGTGTGTACAGGGCTTAACCTACCTGATTCCTATACTGACCACTATACTACACTGACCACTACACTACACTTACCAATCTGATTCCTATACTGACCACTACACTTCACTGACCTCTATACTGACCACTACACTGACCACTACACTGACCTACCTGATTCCTATACTGACCACTATACTACACTGACCACTATACTATACTGACCACTACACTACACTGACAACTATACTAACCACTACACTACACTGACCACTATACTGACCACTACACTACACTGACCACTATACTGACCACTACACTACACTGACCACTATACTGACCACTACACTGACCACTATACTGACCACTACACTATACTGACCTACCTGATTCCTATACTGACCACTACACTACACTGCATGACTCTAGCTGCTCTTCTACTCTCTGTCTCTCTCTCTGGCTGGCTGCTCCATCTCCCTAGACCGTGTCCACCCCCCGCCCCCCCCCCCCCCGGGCCAGCAACACCAACACGACTCTCACGAGGGAGCCTTACCTTCTCTTCTTTGGAGGAGAGGAGAGGAGGAGGAGAAGACCACGGCATTTCTTGTGTCCCCCGCGTTTCGCCATGTTCAGAATCCGGCACCCTGGGATTGGGCGGCGGGGCTGGCCTGTCAACGATCGCGGTAGATCCTGGAGTCCCGCCTCCACCTATGTTCAGTCTCCTGCACCCTGTGATTGGGTGGCGGGGCTGGCCTGTGGCCTGTTAACGATCGCGGTTGCTCCTGATGTCCCGCCTTCGCCCAATCACAGGGTGCAGGAGACTGAACATGGGTGGAGGCGGGACTCCAGGATCTACCGCGATCGTGGACAGGCTAGCCCCGCTTCCACACATCACCCCATACGCCCAAACACAGGGCGTCTGAGACTGAACATGGCGGCAGAGGACAGGGACACAGGAAAGTACATTTAGGAGGAGGCAGCCACTGTGACACATACTGGCGCCCCGCTAAATGTTGTGCCCGGTTCCACGCCCCCCCCCCCGCACCCCCCACGCTACGCCAGTGTATATATATAAAAATATATATACTGTATGTGCAGCTGCCAGTCCTGTCAAAACTCAGAAGCCTCAGTGGCTCATGATCTTATGGAGATTTTCCATTTAGAGTATAAAATCAGTTTAAAAGCAGCTGCCTTGCATAACATAGTAGTGCACTTAGTTTATTACTTTTAGCAAATGCAGTCATTCCTCATCTTTAGAGCTGCATACATAATATAGTTATATAGTTCTGAGAGCCAAGAAAAAATCATACAAAAATTAGCAAAAGTGTTAAAATTATGAGGAAAGAAATAAAAAAATCTGTGAATGAATCTTACACTGGCTGTTTCTTAAACACAGGAGAAAAAGGTAATTACTGCCAACAGTGCCCAATCAGGTTTCATTATTTATTACATTCTTATTTTAATCTTCTAAAGAAAAGGGTCTTTTTTATTTTTGTTAATGTTTTTCAGAAATAGCCCAAAATGTTTGCAGTTGAAGAAAGATGTACTAGCAGATTTAGATACACTAACAAATTAAAGCCCAGCTCCAGCTCACCCTTTACAAACAGTTACAGCAAACAGTTTTTTTTTCCTTTTTGGTATAAAGGTTTTACATAAATAATTAAATGCTAATCATTGTAAGCACCCCTCTCAGTGGTAAATGGTTTGTCTCAACCCTCCAACTGCTACATCTACTTGTTCTGTTGAAAAACAGACTTACTGGCCAGATCACCGGGTGAAAATAAAGGAAAGAAATCATACACTTTTTTTTTATCTTTTTACTTAACTTTATTGCTTTCACATAGGGGGTTGGCAAGCCACATTGTCCATTGGCATTGAAAATGTCAGGTTCTTTTTAAGGACAAATTAGGGGTCTATTACACCCCTAATGTCACCTCACCACTCCATTAAAGCCAATCAAGCACAGATCAGGTGCTTCTTCCCTGGCCACAGTGGATGGGGAATGACAGCTCTGAAACTGGAAGTGACGAAAAGCTTGGGTGTGCAATATAAAGGAAAACAACTATTTTTGGCTCTTGGGAAGCTGGATGAAGTGGGCATAAGGTAGAGCTTGGCCAGTGGAACAAGTATGTATGGAAAATAAGGTCCACCAAATAAAGTGACAGTCTCTGGAGGTATGGAAATTATATATATTACAGTGCAGCGCAATTCATTCATATAACTTATAAAATATAATATAAAAGTCTCTCTTAGTCTCTTGAAAAAGTATTCATACCCCTTGAAATTTTCCACATTTTGTCATGTTACAACCAAAAACATAAATGTATCTTATTGTGATTTTATGTGATAGACCAACACAAAGTGGCACATAATTGGGAAGTGGAAGGAAAATTATAAATGGTTTTCATTTTATTTTACAAATAAATATGTGAAAAGTGTGGTGTGCATTTGTATTCAGCCCCCTTTACTCTGATACCCCCAACTCAAATATAGAGGAACCAATTGCCTTTAGAAGTCACCTAATTAATAAATATAGTCCACCTGTGTGTAATTTTATCTCAGTATAAATAGAGCTGTTCTGTGAAGCCCTCAGAGTTTTTTTTTCTGAGAACATTAGTGAACAAACAGCATCATGAAGGCCAAGGAACACACCAGACAGGTCAGGGATAAAGTTGCGGAGAAGTTTAAAGCAGAGTAAGGTTAAAAAAAAATATCCCAAACTTTGAACATCTCACAGAGCACTGTTCAAACCATCATCCAAAAATGGAAAGAGTATGGCACAACTGCAAACAATTGCAAACCTACTAAGACATGGCCATCCACCTAAACGGACAGGCCTTGGCAAGGAGAGCATTAATCAGAGAAGCAGCCAAAGGGTAACTCTGGAGGAACTGCTCAGATGGAAAAATCTGTCCACAGGACAATTATCAGTTGTGTACTCCACAAATATAGCGGAAGAGTGGCAAGAAGAAAGCCATTGTTGAAAGAAAGCCATAAGAAGTCCCGTTGCGGTTTGCGAGAAGCCATGTGGGGGACACCGCAAACGTGGAAGAAGGTGCTCTGGTCAGATGAGACCAAAATTTATTTTTTTGGCCTAAAAGCAAAACGCTATGTGTGGCAGAAAACTAGCACTGCACATCACCCTGAACACACCATCCCCACTGTGAAACATGGTGGTGGCAGCATCATGTTGTGGGGATGCTTTTCTTCAACAGGGATAGGGAAGCTGGTTGGAGTTGATGGGAAGATGGATGGAGCCAAATACAGAACAATCTTAGAAGAAAACCTGTTAGTCTGCAAAAAGACTTGAGACTGGAGTGGAGGTTCACCTTCCAGCAGGACAACGACCCAAAACATACAGCCAGAGCTACAATGGAATGGTTTAGATCAAAGCATATTCATGTGTTAGAATGGCCCAGTCAAAGTCTAGACCTAAATCTAATTGAGAATCTGTGGCAAGATTTGAAAATTGCTGTACACAGATGCTCCCCATCCAATCTGACAGAGCCTGAGCTATTTTGCAAGCAAAGCTGGTAGAGACATCCCCAAAAAGACTTGCAGCTGTAATTGCAGCAAAAGGTAGTTCTACAAAGTATTGACTCAGGGGGGGCTGAATACAAATGCACGCCACACTTTTCACATATTTATTTGTAAAAAAAATTGAAAACCATTTATCATTTTCCTTCCACTTCACAATTATGCGCCACTTTGTGTTTGTCTATCACAAAAAAATCCCAATAAAATACATTTACGTTTTTGTTTGTAACATGACAAAATTTGGAAAATTTCAAGGGGTATGAATACTTTTTCAAGACACTGTATGTGCATAAAAGTGTCCTCCCATTTTGCACGTGTTCGACAAGTGACAATGGAAACAATCTTCTAAAACTGTGTTCAGTGAACCTCCACCTCTATATGAAGTGCCCGCTCACCTCCTGCATCAGACCCCACTACAGAGTCTAATACAGCTTATCCACTACTCCTTTGGATGCCTCTGTATCTCTCCTCCTTCTCCTGGATCCAGATCTGAGTGGTCAGAGTTAACTTTTACTCATCCTGGACTATGTCTAGACTACTCCAAAACCTTTCAAGAGCATGTCAATGACCTTAGGCAAGTGCTTTGAAGAATGCGTAAGAATGGCATCAAACTCAGACCAGAAAAATGTGAAGTTTTCAAACATCAGATTCAATACCTTGGTCGGATGGTTTTACGAGAAGGCATCACAATTGACCCCAACGATCTTGAAGCTGTATTACAACTCTTTAAAGGAACAGGGGTGTCACCATCTAAGTGCAGCAGAACAATTCTTTTAATGGGCGAGGAATGTAGCTTTTAGTCCAGGGAGGGTGGGAAGGAATGTACTTGTCAATCCTAGGAGTATGGTGTAGGATGTAGCTGCCAGTTCGAGGAGTGTGGAAGGGGCTGTAGCTGTCAGTAAGGGGGACAGGCTCAACTAGTATTGGCAGTGGTAAACCATACACAACAGGAACACCCAGGAAACGTTCAAGCATGTTTGTCCTGCACTTTTATTCAACAAAGCAGCAAACAGACAGGAAGTGGAGAGTTTTTTGGGGGGGAAGGCATTCGTGCAGATGGGGGGCAAAAATTTGTGCTGGGAGGGGGGATTTCAGCAGGGGGCAGATTTGTACTGGGAGGAGAGGGAATTTATGTTTGGGGTAATTAGTGCTCAATTTTTTATTTATTTTTTGAGGGGGGGGGGGGTTTGATGACACATAATGCTCATACATCTGGGGGGGGGGCACAGTTAGGCATGTTTGCCCTGGGATCTAGATGACCTTGTCCCAGCACTGCCTACATTTACCACCATTTCGGATCCATGAAATGGGAATTTGATGTTCCAGATTAGGTGCCAATGATTAGAACCTCTATAGGGAATAGGCAGGAGGAACTTGTCTTGTATAAGTCTCATATATTTAGGGTCTAGTGTTGTGGTGCCATCATTCCAGGATCAAAAGAGCTCTCAAAGTTTGTAAGAAATTTGTGGATGCCTATGAGTCTGAAAATAGATTTTTAAAGGATGACCAAATAATTTTAAATGATCCATTACTCTGTAAGTGGTGTAAAGTTCAAAAGACTCCTAATGTTTCCAGCATTGGCCAACCCAGTAAATTTTTCCAAAGAACTGAATGTTTCATGCTAAAGAAAATCTCCAAGGAACCCAAAACTTAATTGCAAGATCTGCAGATAAATTGGCATCAGCTGGAGTCAAATTGCATGCATCTACAATCAGAAGAAAATTCCCCAATTTAACCTGCATGTGAGATGTGCCAGGATTCCAGGAAAAAAACCTTTGCTGTCCGAAAAAAAACACTAGTGAAAGACTACAATTTGCCATTGAAAGTACATGTATAACAAAAGACCTGACCTTGTGGAAAGTGTGCAGTGGACTGAAAAATCAAATATAGAATTGTTTGGCAACAGTACCAATAGACATGTTTGGCTCAAACCGAAGACAGCTTTTCAGTATAATAAACCCTATGATAACAGTGAAGCATGGTGGTAGAAATGTTATGGGACCGCTTTTCTGATTCAGGGCCTGGGCAGCTCGTAGTCATCTAACCAGCTATGAATTCTGCATCATATAATGCTTGATGAGAATGAGAGGCCATCTGCTCGAATGATTAAGTTGAACCAGAAATAGATCTTTGAACACAATAATGAATTAAAGCACACAAAAAAAAAAAAAAAAAAACTCAAAAGTAAAAGTTATGAACTGGTGGTGGGATTTTTGGCCAAATCATTCAATGTTGGGTGACAATTGACCATATTTGGTCAATGACATAACTCAGGATCCCTGGCCAGTTTGTGGACATTTAGCAGCCAGCCCAAGAGCTGGTATTTGTGAGGGGAGTATTAATGGAATAGATTCGCTGTGGCATGGGTCATCGGGGCAACGTTCATCTGATTGATGATGGACGCTGTTTGCCATTGGATTTACACTGGTGGACAATGTTTATTATTTTATTATTTTTTAAAACAGGAATTCTTCAAGTTATCTCTGTGTTTTTCTATATATTTTTTTGTAAATGAGTAAAAAGGTGTACTATGTAGCCCTTACTATTTACATAGGGGAGAGGATTGGATATCTGGGCCCCCCTTATCTTTAAGGGGATTCCAGATTCTGATAAGTCCTTCTTGCAAATTCCGACATCAACATAGGGACAAGGGGCCTTGCAAATTGGGGAGGTTCCTGTAAGGTACCCTCCAAATGTTGAGAGGGCATGTGGCCTGGATGCATGCTCATTGCTCCCCCCCTCCCCCATCCTTTTCTGGTTAGCCAGGCTGCATATCTGAATAAGGGCCTAATATGGGTTTTGGGGGGACCCCTTGCCATTTTGTTTGGCTGGGGTCTCCCTCAAAATCAACACCAGTCTCTAAGGGTTTGGTATGAAATTTAAGATGGTCCTCATACAGTTTTTTTTTTAAAAGACAGAACAAACAACCAGCAGGGAAATCCTTTTTGTGGGAGTGCATCCTACAAGTATGCAACTCCATGTTCAAGTTTAAGCTATCCCCCAAGCAAGTTATTTAAAGGGATTGCGTATTTTTATTTGGCACATTTAAAGACCCACTCCCCACTGAACCCCCTATGGGATATTTACTATCCCCTTTAGGCAACGCCTTGCAAAAAGACTAGAAAAAAATTATAAGATTCACTTGTTATAGACTTCAACATGGTTCGGATGCCATTTTTGGGGATTAGCTAAACTTTACTTTGTTTGCTCATCCCTAGTGGACAGTTTTGGCCAAGGGTATACCTACTTTTTCCATGAAACACCATTATATCTCTTGATATTTTTTAGAAAAAAAATGATTAAAAAGGCATATGTTCCTTGAATTGTTATTAGGTACTGTATTTATTGGCGTATAACACACACTTTTTCACCCTGAAAATCGGGTGCAAATAGTGTGTGCATGTTATACGCCGATACTGCAATTTGGGCTGCCTCGGAGGGAACAGGTAGGGGGGCGGGACGAGCGCCGTCAGATTACATACAGCGAGAATCTCCCGTTTACTCAGCGGCCTCTGTAATAGGAAGTCCCATCTCCTGTGCCGGCATTGGACCAGTGTTCTGTCTATCATAGAAGCCGGTCCAGGAGGCGGGACTTTGTATTAAAGAGGCCGCCGAGTAAACAGGAGATTCTCGCTGTATGTAATCTGACGGTGCTCATCCCGCCCCCCCCTACCTGTCCCCTCCTTGGCAGCAGTAATCTGAGGTGAGGCTGCAGATGGGCATTGGTCAGGCTGCATTCATAGCAATGGTGAGGCTGCATATGGGCATTGATCAAGCTGCATTGATGGGCAATTGTGAGGCTGCAGACGGCATTGATCAGGCTGCAGATGGGCACTGACCCTTCTTTTGCTTCAAAGTTCTCTATTTAAAATTTAAGTTTTTTTCCTAAAACTTCCCTCCTAAAATGAAGGTGCATGTTATACGTCTGTGTGTGTTCATATGCCAATAAATACGGTATATCACCTTTATCTGTAGGCACTGTTTGAATGAAAATCTAATGTTTGCTTCTTCAAATATGTTTAAAAGTTTACAGATTCCATGGAGATACTTACTTTTTCACTATGCTGTATACGGTATACAGTATACAGTATTGCCAAGTGAAAAGTTTATGGCCTGCAATGCTGCTGTTCATCCTGAAGAGGGACCTTATGTTGTACAGAAAGGGCCATATCATAAAAAAGTCTATTTCACGAGAAAATCCGATAACCTTTCCACAGGAATCCTTGTGTACTTCATCCAGTAATGAATATTTCATGCTTCTTTTTATATCTCAAAAATTGAATGAGCCAGCAGAAAGAGAGGAAAACAGCCCAAGACATAAACACATTGCCCATTAAAACATAGCACAAAATAGGATTGCTCTAAAAGTCAGAAGTCATCACTTTCTAACATGTGTGACCATACAAGATATAAGATGTTCAATTATAAATGAATGGAAGATTCCTGGGCTGTGTTGGGAGAAGACATGCGTGTGAATTTTCCATAGATATTACTTTTGGGAAATGAATGATAAGGAGATATTGTAGACCAGCAATGTTCTGTATCATCTCTTTACCTCTTCAGAAATCATTTTCCAACAGCTGGTCATATGTCCCTTTTCTATTATTCTATTACTTTTTAACTAGTTCCGCAGTAGAGCATTTTTTCAAAATCTTTTTGCGCACATGTAAAAATCTTTATTTTTGACCATAAAATTACTTAAACCCAGAGAACATTATACATTTTCTAAAAGCAGAGACCCTGTAGAATAAAAAGATGATAGTTTTTTAAGTCACAAGATATTTGTGTAACTGTTTATAAAACTAAAATTTTCAGGAAAAAACATGATAAAATTAATTTTAGTGCAAGAACACACAATATAATACCCAATTTTTTGTAAAATATAAAAGCAGAGTTTGCTTTGAGTAAATAGATACCAAACATGTCAAGTCTTAAAATTGCGTGTGAATATCACAGGCACACCACACTTTTCACATATTTATTTATAAAAAAAATGTTGAAAAACATTTATCATTTTCCTTTCACTTCACAATTATGTGCCACTTTGTGTTGGTCTATCTCATAAAAAACAAATAAAATACATTTAATAAAATACATTTACGTACTTGGTTGTAACATGACAAAATGTGGAAAATGTCAAGGGGTATGAATACTTTAGGCACTGTAGTTCCTCTTAAAGGGATGATAACAACATTTCCTGTATACAACCTAAACTTTAGCACCTCACCTCTCTTCACACCTACTCTATTCATAGGCATGAACACCCTAATCATGCGTTGTGGTGCAGATTCCCATTGTTCCCCACAGCATTTCTGGCTTTCCTCCACTGTGGGCACACAGGGGGATGTTTCAGGATGTAAAGGGGGGGGGCACGGGCTTGTAAATATGTTCTTTTTTTAAATAAATACAGTGGGTGATTGGTACCGATCACTCACTGTGTTCATTCATAACTGAAGTATAGTAAATTGTGTTGACTATGCTTCAGTTAATGAATGCACAGGAAGCCACTCAGCACAAAGCTTTTTCCATTCATTCACTTTCCAGTGCAGCTGAGACTGCAGAGAAAAAATCTCTGTCTTCAGTCACTTTTTCTGCCTTGAAAATGAGACATCAGGGGTCTGTTTAGACCCCCTCATATTTTATCAAAGCTCCTAAAAAAAAAGTAAAAAAAAAAGTAATAATAATATTGGAAGACATAATAAAGAAAGTAAAATAATAAAAATAAATAACTACTGACACCATCCACTACCCTATTTATTCTAACTCTGCCCTACTAACAAAGTCCACTGTCCTACTGATGCCATCCCCTGCTGAATGGCACCAATTCCCTAATGGCAACCTCAGTACAAACAAATGGCAACCACCCCAACCTATAACTTTGACCCTTGAACGGTTCGGGTCAATTCTGTATGTTGCAGTCTGACTGGTAAGTGAGTTGGGAATTATTTGTTTGTTGTTTTTTGACATTCGTTGCCCTTTCATGTGCTACGCAGATACCGTCCCACCATGTGAACAAGTAAGGGGTACATAGTACCCCTTCTTATTCACAAAAAAAGTAAACAGTAAATAAATACACGTATACAGTTTTTGACAAATCCTTTATTAAAAAAAAACAAAGCCAAAATAATGTTCTGTGATGACATCCATCGTTAATCACATTCTCCAGCAATGTACAATAGATCCATTACAATTACGGGTGAACGACACACACTGAAAGAAAAAAAAACATGACAAACCTAAAATGATTGCATCCAGTCACCGAATGACAACTCACTGAGCTGTCATCTCCAGTATAGGGGAAGGGGCAGGGATAGTGGTGACATCAATGCTTAAATGTGGCCACATTTAGGCAATGATGTCACCATAGGATTCCTAGCCATGTAAGCAAATGGGGCTGTGTGATGCAGTGGTTGCTGAGGATGCCGTGGTGTAGGCACCCGCTGCATCCTTAGCAATCACTGACATCACCTGGTCTATTCACTTACATAGCTGAGGATTAATGTTTACCATGATTAAAATGTAACTATGGTCAAAGTGTAAAATCCTAGATTGTAAGCTCTGACGAGCAGGGCCCTCTGATTCCTCCTGTATTGAATTATATTTGTAACTGTACTGTCTGCCCTCATGCTGTAAAGCGCTGCACAAATTGTTGGCGCTATATAAATCCTGAATAATAATAATAATAATAAGTCTACTTTTCTTCTCAGGCTGTGGCTGTTTTCCAAGGAAAACAAAGTGTGAAGCCTCGTACACACGGGCGGGAATCCCGTCGAAAAAAACCCGTCGGTTTTCTCGACGGGATTCCTGGCAAGCTTGTCTTGCCAAGCCCTGTGTACACACGCGCCATTCAAAAGAACTGCCGTTCTTTTGAATGGCAAGAGCGCAGTGACGTCATCGACGAGCCTGCACTCATCACATTCGATGCCGTCGCCGCCATCTTGCTACACCCTACACTACCCTTGTATGCTACCGCGCATGCATCAAAGTCGTTTCGAGCATGCGCGGGTTTACATGGGACCGGTAAGTATACACACTCGGGAAACAGGCCGACGAGAATCCCGATGAGAAAATAGAGAGCAGGATCTCTATTTTTCTCGTCGAGATTCCCGGTAGTTTTCCCGACGAGAAACCATACACACGACCGTTTTTCTCTGCAAAAAGCTCTCCCAGCAGTTTTCTTGCCGAGAAAACCGGTCGTATGTACGAGGCTTAAGATTTAAAACACCCTTCTACCACCTGGAATGCATTTAAATTAATTAAACTCAACGTTCGGTGAAGCTTTAGCCCAGGTTCACACTGGACTGCGGGAGTGAAGCCGTGCGAGTTCAGCTGAACTCGCACGATTTCACTCCCGCTGGCAGTCCCGATTTCAGCCGCGATTACACCGATTACACTGCGGCGCCGCACCGATTAGGACGGTGCCATTGCCGGCAATTTGAGGCAAATATCGCCGATTTGACATGCGATTTGACATGTCAAATCGCACCAGTGTGAACCAGGGCTTAAACTGCAAATGCATGTAACTGCATCTATTAAGTGTAAAAGTCGGTAAACAGACAAGTGCCAAAATAGAAAAGGACATAATATTTGGATGTCAGGTACTAAAAGGTTCAAAGTCTGTTATTCAGAATTACATATCCAATGAAGAGTGTGATGAATAATCTAAAAGATTTTTTTATTTATGTTCAAGCTAGTAAATTTGCTCACCCTAATTAGTGCCCATGTTACCAGTAATCATATATTGTGGCAGTTTATATAGCATGCAGCAGATTTTCAGACAGTTTAATGACTGCTGATATGTTTCTCAACCAACCTATGCACTCCTCTTAATAATTTGTTACATTCAACTACAAAATAAGCACCCATGTGTGATATACACTCACCGGCCACTTTATTAGGTACCTCTGTTCCATTGCTTGGTAACACAAATTGCTAATCAGCCAATCACATGGCAGCAACTCAATGCATTTAAGCATCTAGATGTAGTGAAGACGACCTGCTAAAGTTCAAACCGAGCATCAAAATGTGTAAAAAAGGGGATTTAAGTGACTTTGAACGTGGCATGGTTGTTGGTGCCAGACGGGCAGGTCTGAGTATTTCTACTGGGATTTTCCACGCACAACCATCTCTAGGGTTTACAGACAATGGTCCGAAAAGAGAAAATATCCAGTCAGCGGCAGTCGTGTGGGGGAAAATGCCTTGTTGATGTCAGAGGTCAGAGGAGAATGGGCAGACTGGTTCGAGATGATTGAAAGGCAACAGTAACTCAAATAACTTCTTGTTACAACCAAGGTATCCAGAATATCATCTCTGAATGCACAAAACATCAAACCTTGAAGCAGATGGGCTACAGCAGCACAAGACCACACAGGGTGGCACTTCTGTCAGCTAAGAACAGGAAACTGAGGCTAAAATTTGCACAGGCTCTCCAAAATTGGACAATATAAGATTGGAAAAATGTTGTCTGGTCTGATGAGTCTCAGTTTCAGCTGCAACATTCAGATGGTAGAGTCAGAATTTGACATAAACAACATGAAAGCATGGATCCATCCTGCCTTGTATCAATGGTTCAGGCTGGTGGCGTAATGGTGTGGGGGATATTTTTTAGGCACACTTTGGGCCCCTTAGTACCAATTGGACATCGTTTAAACACCACAGCCTACCTGATTATTGTTGCTGACCATGTCCATCCCTTTATGACTACAGTGTACCCATCTTCTGATGGCTCCTTCCAGCAGGATAATGCACCATGTGTCACAAAGATCAAATCATCTCACCACTTTTTTCTTGAACATGACAATGAGGTCACTGGACTCCAATGGCCTCCATAGTCACCAGATCTCATCCAATAGGAGCACCTTTGGGATGTGGTGGAGATTTGTATCATGGATATGCATCCGAAAAACCTGCAGCAACTGCGTGATGCTATCATATCAATATGGACCAAAATCTGAGGAATGTTTCCAACACCTTGTTGAATCTATACCACAAAGAATTAAAGCAGTTTTGATGGTGACGAAAGGGGGGTCCAACCCGGTATTAGCAAGGTGTACCTAATAAAGTGACCCGTGAGTGTATCTACTATAACTCACTACTGTGACTATCTTCTCTTGTAGGTTTAGCCCTAGCCTCGGACAAAAGTAATACCTGTACTGCCCTTGTGGCAGCCTTGTCATTGTTAGAGGGGTAACATCCCCTATATAAACCCCATAATTTAGTAAATATTAAAATGTAAAGAAATCATGACTATTTTATGCTGTATAGCCTTGAGCGACCTTGAAATCCACCATTCTTTAACCTGAGTGTGCTTCTATTTTTTTGTTACATTATGGGTTGCCTACACCTTTATAATATACAGTATATATTTTTTATACTTTTTATAGATAGACATTTGGCCTCTTTTTATGAAGGGTGCATAATGTATTTTTAGTCTGATATATCCTAGGTGTTATTCAACATTTATTTCTTAAACATGGTAGCTTTACATCTGTCACGCTGAACATGTAGAATGTAAATGCAAGTGGGGTTACACAGCACCCTAAAATATGCTCATGTGACTGATTAATATTAATTCATTTAAATAATTAATGAAAGTTGTACTTTTAGACTCCATGCACACTGGACGTTAAAATAATGTTATAAAAATGACAGTAGCTTTGCAGTGAGTCTTTCAAAGTTTTTTTTAAGTTTTTGCAATAGCGTTTATTAGCGTTTTTTAGTGTTTTTCCCCGTTAGCATTTTTTAGCGTTTTAAAAAAGAAAAAAAATACTTTTTTCTTTTCAATGGATCAAAAACATTAAAAAACACTGGCGAGCCACGTTTTTAAGCGTTTATCAACGTTTATCAGCGTTTATGAGCGTTTGGCGTTTTTTGTGGTCAGAAACCGACTCCTGGACGCGATTTTAGGGCGTTCAGAAAACGCCCATAAACTCCACTGCTGATAAATGTCCAAAAACTTCCATGTGTGCATGGACACATAGGATAACATAGAGGGGAGTTTATGGGCTGTTTAAAAAAATGCTAAAACACCCAAAAACGTCCATTTATGAGCTTCAGTGTGCATGGAGCCTTTTAGAAAACAGAATGCATAATAAAAAAAAAAATCACCCTTCATTGTAATTTTGCGGGAAAAGGCAAACCAATAGATAAATATTTTGAATCTTGGATTGGTCCAGCAACTAGTCACATATCAGAATACCAAGGAATTGGTGACCTGCATTCTGTTAGAAGATCTTAGGGAACCTTAAAGGGACACTAAAGGTTCAGTTTTTTTTTTTTTTTAAATAACAAACATGTCATACTTACCTCCACTGTTCAGTTCGTTTTGCACAGAGTGGCCCTGAATGTCCTGTTCTGGGGTCCCCCGGCAGCTGTCTCGGCTCCTCCCCGCAAGAGCTAGCCCCCTCTGGGAAGCTCTCTCCCGACGGGGTTACCTTGCAGGCGCGCTTCCGTGTTATACACTCGGCGTGCATAGCCGCCGTGTGTATGACTCGGCCCCGCCCCCCGGCGGTCGCGTCACTGGATTTGATTGACAGCAGCAGGAGCCAATGGCTGCGCTGCTATCAATCTATCCAATGAGGAGCCGATCAGCCATGGGGAGAACGACGCGGGATCGCACAAACGGAGATTCGGGGCTCAGGTAAGTAAAATGGGGGCTCGGGGGGGGGGGGGGGGCGGAGAGTGCAAGGTGTTTTTTCAGCTTAATGCATAGGATGCATTAAGCTGAAAGAACACGAAGCTTTACAAACCCTTTAAGGAGAATGGGAAGGTGGAGGCGGCAAGTCAACAATCCAACCCAAAAAGCCCTCTGAATTCACTCCAGCACGTTCCTGCAAACACCACATAAACAATTCTTCAACACTGGCTACATGATCTGGTGCCAGGCTGACCCAGGATTCACATTATTAACTGACAAGGGTAAAGGCTATTTAAACCCAAAAAACTAAATGTAATTAGTGATGAGCCGAACACCCCCGGGTTCGGTTCGCACCAGAACCCGCGAACGGACCGAAAGTTCGCACGAACTTTAGAACCCTATTAAATACAATGGATGCGAACGTTCGAAATCTAAAGTGCTAATTATAACGACTAGGGATGAGCTCGGTGTTCGAGTCGAACATAGGTTTGACTCGAACATCGGCTGTTCGCGCGTTCGGCGAACAACGAACGATTTGGGCCGTTCGCGCCAAATTCGAGTGACGCGAACGGCCCACAATACACTGCGCCATCGCAGTGTAATCCCGGCGCTGTGATTGGCCAAGCATGCACTGTGACCCTGCATGCTTGGCCAATCACAGCGCCGGCAGCGAGGAGAGCAATGATTGGCCACAGGCAGGATGCCTGTGGCCAATTATTGCTGAGGGTGTTTAGTACACGCCCCACACTATAAAAGGCCGCCAGCACGGCGGCCTAGTGTAGTGTGTTCCGGAGCAGGGAAAGAGAAGCATAGGCAGGGACAGTGACATTTTTTTTTTCTTGCTTAACCTGGATTCCTTTAGTTTAGGGAAAGAGAAGGATAGGTAGGGAGAGTGTCAGTGTGTTTTACTGTGTGAATCCTTGTTTCTAGGGACAGGGAAGGACAGTGAGGGAAATTCTCCTTGTGCTATAGTGTGCTAAAGCATTGATCATCAACCATCTTTAAAAAATCATTTTTTCTAGGGACAGAAAACTATAGGTAGGGAGAGTGTCAGTGTGTTTTACTGTGATAATCCTTGTTTCTAGGGACAGGGAAGGACAGTGAGGGAAATTCTCCTTGTGCTATAGTGTGCTAAAGCATTGATCATCAACCATCTTTAAAAAAACATTTTTTCTAGGGACAGAAAACTATAGGTAGGAAGAGTGTCAGTTTCTTTCACTGTGATAATCCTTGTTTCTAGGGACAGGGAAGGACAGTGAGGGAAATTCTCCTTGTGCTATAGTTGTGCTAAAGCATTGATCATCAACCATCTTTAAAAAAACATTTTTTCTAGGGACAGAAAACTATAGGTAGGAAGAGTGTCAGTTTCTTTCACTGTGATAATCCTTGTTTCTAGGGACAGGGAAGGACAGTGAGGGAAATTCTACTTGTGCTATAGTGTGCTAAAGCATTGATCATCAATCAGCTTTAAAAAACATTTTTTCTAGGGACAGAAAACTATAGGTAGGAAGAGTGTCAGTTTCTTTCACTGTGATAATCCTTGTTTCTAGGGACAGGGAAGGACAGTGAGGGAAATTCTCCTTGTGCTATAGTGTGCTAAAGCATTGATCATCAACCGTCTTTAAAAAAACATTTTTTCTAGGGACAGAAAACTATAGGTAGGAAGAGTGTCAGTTTCTTTCACTGTGATAATCCTTGTTTCTAGGGACAGGGAAGGACAGTGAGGGAAATTCTACTTGTGCTATAGTGTGCTAAAGCATTGATCATCAACCGTCTTTAAAAAAACATTTTTTCTAGGGACAGAAAACTATAGGTAGGAAGAGTGTCAGTTTCTTTCACTGTGATAATCCTTGTTTCTAGGGACAGGGAAGGACAGTGAGGGAAATTCTACTTGTGCTATAGTGTGCTAAAGCATTGATCATCAATCAGCTTTAAAAAAACATTTTTTCTAGGGACAGAAAACTATAGGTAGGAAGAGTGTCAGTTTCTTTCACTGTGATAATCCTTGTTTCTAGGGACAGGGAAGGACAGTGAGGGAAATTCTCCTTGTGCTATAGTGTGCTAAAGCATTGACCATCAACCGTCTTTAAAAAAACATTTTTTCTAGGGACAGAAAACTATAGGTAGGAAGAGTGTCAGTTTCTTTCACTGTGATAATCCTTGTTTCTAGGGACAGGGAAGGACAGTGAGGGAAATTCTCCTTGTGCTATAGTGTGCTAAAGCATTGATCATCAACCGTCTTTAAAAAAACATTTTTTCTAGGGACAGAAAACTATAGGTAGGAAGAGTGTCAGTTTCTTTCACTGTGATAATCCTTGTTTCTAGGGACAGGGAAGGACAGTGAGGGAAATTCTACTTGTGCTATAGTGTGCTAAAGCATTGATCATCAATCAGCTTTAAAAAAACATTTTTTCTAGGGACAGAAAACTATAGGTAGGAAGAGTGTCAGTTTCTTTTACTGTGATAATCCTTGTTTCTAGGGACAGGGAAGGACAGTGAGGGAAATTCTACTTGTGCTATAGTGTGCTAAAGCATTGATCATCAATCAGCTTTAAAAAAACATTTTTTCTAGGGACAGAAAACTATAGGTAGGAAGAGTGTCAGTTTCTTTCACTGTGATAATCCTTGTTTCTAGGGACAGGGAAGGACAGTGAGGGAAATTCTACTTGTGCTATAGTGTGCTAAAGCATTGATCATCAACCGTCTTTAAAAAAACATTTTTTCTAGGGACAGAAAACTATAGGTAGGAAGAGTGTCAGTTTCTTTCACTGTGATAATCCTTGTTTCTAGGGACAGGGAAGGACAGTGAGGGAAATTCTACTTGTGCTATAGTGTGCTAAAGCATTGATCATCAATCAGCTTTAAAAAAACATTTTTTCTAGGGACAGAAAACTATAGGTAGGAAGAGTGTCAGTTTCTTTCACTGTGATAATCCTTGTTTCTAGGGACAGGGAAGGACAGTGAGGGAAATTCTACTTGTGCTATAGTGTGCTAAAGCATTGATCATCAATCAGCTTTAAAAAAACATTTTTTCTAGGGACAGAAAACTATAGGTAGGAAGAGTGTCAGTTTCTTTCACTGTGATAATCCTTGTTTCTAGGGACAGGGAAGGACAGTGAGGGAAATTCTCCTTGTGCTATACTGTTCTAAAGCATTCCTCATCAACCATCTTTGAAATCCTTGTTTTTTGGACAGTCAGGGAAGTTGTCGTTGTGCTATTCTGTGCGAAACAATCATCCTCAACCATATTTAGAAATCCTTAAGTAAAGGGACAGAGAAGGACACCTGAAGGTAGCCCTTATTGCTTTTTTCCCATCTCCCTGCAGGCCATCTATTAGAATGTCTGGAAGGCAAACAAGGAGAGGCAGACAGTCAGGAGGCAATAAAAGAGGGCAAGCAGGCTCTGTGTCTGGGGGCAACAGTGCTGGTCGTGGACGCGGTGCATTGTCATCAGCACATGGCCATGGGACACGCTTGTCCTTCTTTTCGGCAGCTGGACATGTTGAGCCACATCATGCCGAAGACTTGGTAGAGTGGATGACCAAGCCCTCCTCCTCCTCCTCATCCTCTCTCACCCAGGCTCAGGGTACTGGCAAAGCAGCTGCCAAAACGTCCTCTTCCCTGGTATCAATGTCAGACTCATCATCAGTCACTCCTTCCCTAGACCCACCATGTCCTCCTCCTGAGGAGTCCCCCGAACTGTTTGAGCACAGTGTTGGGTACATGCTCCAGGAGGATGCCCAGCGTTTCGAAGGGTCTGATGATGAAACCCAGCTACAGGAAGGCAGTAGCGTGAGAGCAGACAGAGGGGATGCTCAAGAAGGACACCAATCTGGCAGTCATGTTCCAGCAGCTGCAGCATACTGCCAGATTGGCTCCAGTGATGAGGAGGGAGGGGATGATGAGGTCACTGACTCCACGTGGGTGCCTAATAGGAGAGAGGAGGAGGAGGAGGATGAGGAGGAGGCACATCTCCAACGAGGCAGGATGCCCTTTGGTGGCCAGCGTAAGGGCAGTACACCGACGGAATCACACCGCAGAGCTCCGCCTGTGCAGGGCGCTGCCTCTGCCCGTCATTCAAAAAGTTCTTTGGTGTGGGCCTTTTTTGAGGCTAGTGCATCAGATCGCATAGCTGCTGTTTGCAACATATGTCTCAAGCGTATATCGCGTGGCCAAAACATCAGCCGCTTGGGTACCACATGCCTGACCAGACATATGTTGACCTGCCATGCAGCTCGTTGGCAAGCCTACCTCAAAGACCCACACCAAAGAACAAAGCGGACCTCTCCTTGCACCGCATCAGCTGGGATCTCCAACCCCACTATAACTTCAGTCCTGTCTGAAACATGCACTGAGAGGAATGAAGGTGTAGAATTAGGTGTGTCACAGCCAAGTAGTTGCGGCCACTCTGCTAGCAGTACACCGACGTCCGATTCTAGCAGGCAAATTTCCCTGCCCCAGCTGCTGGACCGTCGAAAGAAGTTCACTCCCAGCCATCCACATGCCCAGCGGTTGAATGCTAGCTTGGCTAAATTGCTAGCGCTTCAACTGCTGCCTTTTCAGTTGGTAGACTCGGCCCCCTTCCGTGAGTTTGTGCAATGTGCGGTTCCTCAGTGGCAGGTTCCCAAACGCCACTTTTTCTCACGGAAGGCTATTTCGGCTCTCTACCGGCATGTGGAAGGCAATGTCTTGGCCTCGCTGGACAGGGCGGTCAGCGGTAAGGTGCATATTACCGCTGACTCATGGTCCAGCAGGCATGGACAGGGACGTTACCTTTCTTTCACGGCCCATTGGGTCACTCTTTTGGCAGCTGGGAAGGATGCAGGACAAGGTGCAGTAGTGTTGGAGGTTGTTCCACCGCCACGCCTCCAAAATGCTACTACTGGTTGTGACACACCTCTCTCCTCCACCCCCTCCTCTTCTTCTTCCTCCATGGCCTCTTCCTGTGGTTTGTCCTCTGAAACAGCGGTGCTCCGTAGCCGTTCAAGGGGCTACGCAAGTACGCAGGCAAAAAGATGCCATGCCGTGCTTGCGCTGGTGTGTTTGGGGGACAGAAGCCACACTGGGGCAGAGGTCCTGTCTGCTCTGCAGGGCCAGGCCGAGAGGTGGTTGACGCCACGCCAGCTTAAGCCAGGAATGGTGGTTTGTGACAATGGCACCAACCTCCTCTCCGCCCTCCGACAGGGACAACTGACCCATGTGCCCTGTGTGGCTCACGTCCTTAACCTGGTGGTGCAGCGGTTCTTGGGCAGGTACCCGGGCTTACAGGATGTCCTGAGGCAGGCCAGGAAAGTCTGTGTGCATTTCCGCAGATCTTATAATGCCAGTGCTCGCCTGGCTGAGCTGCAAAAGGAGTTGAACCTGCCCAAGAACCGTCTTATATGTGACATGCCCACCAGGTGGAACTCAACGTTGGCCATGCTGCAGCGGCTGCACACGCAGCAGAGGGCCATCAATGAGTACCTGTGCGACTACGGCACCAGGACAGGGTCAGGGGAGCTTGGTTTTTTTTCTCCACGCCAGTGGGGCATGATCAGGGATGCATGCACTGTCCTGGCACCATTTGAGGAGGCCACGAGGATGGTGAGCAGTGACAGTGCATGCATCAGTGACACTGTACCTCTTGTCCACCTGTTGGAGCACACGCTGCGTGGAATAATGGACAGGGCACTTGAGGCAGAACAGAGGCAGGAAGAGGAGGACTTCCTTGCCTCTCAAGGCCCCCTTTACCCAGACAGTGTTCCTTCTGTCCCACCCATCGCACAGGAAGAGGAGGAGGAGGAGGAGGAGGAGGAGGATTGTGTCAGCATGGAGGTGGAGGCTGGCACTCAGCATCATCAGCAGCAGTCTTTTAGGGATGATTTACAGTCCCAAGAAACCAGTGGACTTGTACGTGGCTGGGAGGAGGTGGCTGCGGATCATGTCGTCCTTAGTGACCCAGAGGACTCCGGACCGAATGCCTCAGCAAACCTACGCTGCATGGCCTCCCTGATCCTGCAAAGTCTGCGGAAGGATCCTCGTATTCTTCGGATCAAGGAGAGGGACCATTACTGGCTGGCCACTCTCCTTGATCCACGGTACAAGGGTAAGGTTGCAGGCCTTATGTTACCGTCGCAGAGGGAGCAGAGGATGAGACAACTCCGGGAGGCCTTGCAGAAAGGTCTGTGCAACGCGTTCCCAGAGACTGGGAGGTTACAAACTCCTGGTCCTGGACAACGAGTTGCTGAGGCTTCGGCCAGTCAAAGAAGGAGCGGTGGGGAAGGTGGCCGTCTGACCGATGCGTTCAGACAATTCTTTAGTCCGCAGCCCCAAAGTATGATCGGTTCCAGCAACCATCGCCAGCGTCTGATAAACATGGTGCAGGAATATCTAGGGGCAAGGTCAGACTTGGACACCTTCCCCACCGAAAATCCTCTGGCTTACTGGGTCTTGAGGATGGATCACTGGCCAGAGCTTGCACAGTATGCAATTGAGCTACTGGCCTGTCCTGCATCCAGCGTTCTTTCGGAACGCACATTCAGTGCTGCTGGAGGATTTGTCACGGATCACAGGGTGCGCCTGTCCACCGACTCGGTTGATCGACTGACTTTCATCAAGATGAACCAGTCTTGGATCACCACCAGCTACCACACACCTGATGCTGATATAACAGACTAATTGATTTTAACATGTCACATCCCTTCAAGACTGATGCTGATGCTGAGTGCCTGTGCTGTTATGTTGACTGGCTATCCTCCTCCTCCGAGTCCTCAATGATACGATTGATGATGATAGTTGGAAGATCATTTTTGTTTATGGGTGCCACCACCAGTGGCTAAGGCCCAATTTTTCAGCCCCTGTTTTACAGGGGCGTGTAATTACAATTTTTTTAGCAATAATTTGCCATAGGGCTCATTGCTGTGCTCCAAGTACAGTATCTGTGAGGGGTTGTAGTGTTGTGCCACCAGTGCCTAAGGCCCAATTTTTCAGCCCCTGTTCAACAGGGGCATGTAATTACAATTCTTGATCTAATAATTCACAGCAGGGCCCATTGCTGCACCCAACAAGAGTAACTCTGAGGGCTTACAGTGTTGTGGCAACGCCACCACCACCACCACCACGAAAGGCCCAATTTTTCAGCCCCTGTTCAAAAGGGGCATGTAATTACAATTCTTGATCTAATAATTCACAGCAGGGCCCATTCCTGCACCCACCAAGAGTAACTCTGAGGGCTTACAGTGTTGTGGCAACACCACCACCACCACCACCACCACCACGAAAGGCCCAATTTTTCAGCCCCTGTTCAACAGGGGCATGCAATTACAATTCTTGATCTAATAATTCACAGCAGGGTCCATTGCTGCACCCACCAAGAGTAACTGTCAGGGCTTACAGTGTTGTGGCACCAGCACCACCATCAAAGGCCCAATTTTTACTACCACTGTTCAACAATTATATGTAATTAAAATTCCTGATATAATAGTTGACAGCAGGGCGTTCCAGCACCAACCAAGAGTAACTGTGAGTGCTTACAGTGTTGTGCCAACACCAACAACTAAGGGGCCTATTTCTGCAGAGTATATACGGCAGGTCCCTACTTTCAAACATCCAACTTACAAACGACTCCTACTTGCAAACGCAAGAAGACAACAGGTAAAGAGAGGAAATCTACCCCTTGGAAGGAAAATTCTCTCCTGTAAGAATTAATATGGGAGAAAGGTGTCTCCTCTGTACTGATGCTTTATCAGCAATCCTTGTTTCAAGAAAAACACCACATTTCAAAAACAGTTGTCATTGGGACGGAAAGTGAGGTGAAATGTTCTGAACAGGGGCACAGACAGCAAAACAAATGTTACAGGGGTGATAACCCTTACCTATGTTTTCCAAAAAGTTTAAAAATAGATTTTTGGGCTGGAGCTACACTTCAACAATGTACCTGTTCAAAATTACAAACAGATTCTACATAAGAACAAACCTACAGTCCCTGTCTTGTATGCACCGCCTGTATACGGCTGTTCAGAGTATATAGGGCCTTTTTTATTTTATGTGCGGGGTTCCCCTTAATATCCATACAAGACCCAAAGGGGCTGGTAATGGGCTGGGGTAGGGGGGGGGGGGGTCATGGGGTAGCTATGCCATTTTTCTTAAAGATTTTCATCCATATTACCGGGACCAGACATTACATTAAAGCCGCAAGCAGTTTTAAATGGCTTTTTTTTCCTTTAGAAGTGTCATTTTGTGCAGGGACAGTTCTAAACACGGGAAACACGTGGCACTTCACAGGCATACTTTAGACACCCCCCAGGTACGATATTTAAAGGAATATTTGACTTTTTTTTTTTCACTTTATGCATCATTAAAATGACTGCTCCCGAAAAACGACCGTTTTTAAAACTTCTTTTTGCATTGATACATGTCCCCTGGTGCAGAACCCGGGTTCCCAAACCCTTTTTAGGACAATAACATGCATAATAGTCGTTATAATTAGCACTTTAGAATTCGAACGTTCGCATCCATTGTATTTAATAGGGTTCTAATGTTCGTACGAACTTTCGGTCCGTTCGCGGGTTCTGGTGCGAACCGAACCCGGGGGTGTTCGGCTCATCACTAATAACGACTATTATGCATGTTATTGTCCTAAAAAGGGTTTGGGAACCCGGGTTCTGCACCAGGGGACATGTATCAATGCAAAAAGAAGTTTTAAAAACGGCTGTTTTTCTGGAGCAGTCATTTTAATGATGCATAAAGTGGAAAAAAAAAAGTCAAATATTCCTTTAAATATCGTACCTGCGGGGTGTCTAAAGTATGCCTGTGAAGTGCCACGTGTTTCCCGTGTTTAGAACTGTCCCTGCACAAAATTACATTTCTAAAGGAAAAAAAGCCATTTAAAACTGCTTGCGGCTTTAATGTAATGTCTGGTCCCGGTAATATGGATGAAAATCTTTAAGAAAAATGGCATAGCTACCCCATCACACACCCCCCCCCCTACCTCAGCCCATTACCAGCCCCTTTGGGTCTTGTATGGATATTAAGGGGAACCCCGCACACAAAATAAAAAAGGCCCTATATACTCTGAACAGCCGTATACAGGCGGTGCATACAAGACAGGGACTGTAGGTTTGTTCTTATGTAGAATCTGTTTGTAATTTTGAACAGGTACAGGTACATTGTTTAAGTGTAGCTCCAGCCAAAAAATCTATTTTTAAGCTTTTTGGAAAACATAGGGAAGGGTTATCACCCCTGTAACATTTTATTTATAAATAATATATAATATATTTCATTATATATAATATATTTTATTACTATTACTATTTTTTATATACATAAAGATTTTTCAATACTATACATGGTACTTCCTCAATAATATTTAGATATTCTATCATTGGACAGATATATGTTACCAGGTACTTTTGTAGTTCCTGGGCATTATTGTATTTTTTGTGCATTTCCCTACACCTTTTATGGTATTTTTTTTTGTTATTTTTTGTCTATCCGCATTATTCATACGTTTTCTTATGCATCTCTTATGCATCTCTCATGTCAATACATGTGATTACATATGATTCTCCATATCATATACAAATTTCTTTGTCACATATATATCCATTATAGGGCACGCATCTCTCATGTAAATACATGCTAACATATGATTATATATGATTCCCCATATCAATATATAAATTTCTTTGCTACATATATATCCATTATAGGGCAAGTCTTCCAGAAGGTTTAATTAAAGACCCACACCAGGACCAGGAGTTTGTAACCTCCCAGTCTCTGGGAACGCGTTGCACAGACCTTTCTGCAAGGCCTCCCGGAGTTGTCTCATCCTCTGCTCCCTCTGCGACGGTAAGATAAGGTCCGCAACCTTACCCTTGTACCGTGGATCAAGGAGAGTGGCCAGCCAGTAATGGTCCCTCTCCTTGATCCGAAGAATACGAGGATCCTTCCGCAGACTTTGCAGGATCAGGGAGGCCATGCAGCGTAGGTTAGCTGAGGCATTCGGTCCGGAGTCCTCTGGGTCACTAAGGACGACATGATCCACAGCCACCTCCTCCCAGCCACGTACAAGTCCACTGATTTCTTGGGACTGTAAATCATCCCTAAAAGACTGCTGCTGATGATGCTGAGTGCCAGGCTCCACCTCCATGCTGACACAATCCTCCTCCTCCTCTTCTTCCTGTGCGATGGGTGGGACAGAAGGAACACTGTCTGGGTAAAGGGGGCCTTGAGAGGCAAGGAAGTCCTCCTCTTCCTGCCTCTGTTCGGCCTCAAGTGCCCTTTCCATTATTCCACGCAGCGTATGTTCCAACAGGTGGACAAGAGGTACAGTGTCACTGATGCATGCACTGTCACTGCTCACCATCCTCGTGGCCTCCTCAAATGGTGCCAAGACAGTGCATGCATCCCTGATCATGCCCCACTGGCGTGGTGAAAAAAACCCGAGCTCCCCTGACCCTGTCCTGGTGCCGTAGTCGCACAGGTACTCATTGATGGCCCTCTGCTGCGTGTGCAGCCGCTGCAGCATGGCCAACGTTGAGTTCCACCTGGTGGGCATGTCACATATAAGGCGGTTCTTGGGCAGGTTCAACTCCTTTAGCAGCTCAGCCAGGCGAGCACTGGCATTATAGGATCTGCGGAAATGCACACAGACTTTCCTGGCCTGCCTCAGGACATCCTGTAAGCCCGGTTACCTGCCCAAGAACCGCTGCACCACCAGGTTAAGGACGTGAGCCACACAGGGCACATGGGTCAGTTGTCCCTGTCGGAGAGCGGAGAGGAGGTTGGTGCCATTGTCGCAAACTACCATTCCTGGCTTAAGCTGGCGTGGCGTCAACCACCTCTCGGCCTGCCCCTGCAGAGGAGACAGAACCTCTGCCCCAGTGTGGCTCCTGTCCCCAAAACACACCAGCGCAAGCACGGCATGGCATCTTTTTGCCTGCGTACTTGCGTAGCCCCTTGAATGCCTACGGAGGACCGCTGGTTCCGAGGACAAAGCACAGGAAGAGGCCACGGAGGAAGAAGAGGAGGGGGTGGAGGACAGAGGTGTGTCACAACCAGTAGTAGCATTTTGGAGGCGTGGCAGTGGAACAACCTCCAACACTACTGCACCTTGTCCTGCATCCTTCCCAGCTGCCAAAAGAGTGACCCAATGGGCCGTGAAAGAAAGGTAACGTCCCTGTCCATGCCTGCTGGACCATGAGCCAGCGGTAATATGCACCTTACCGCTGACCGCCCTGTCCAGCGAGGCCAAGACATTGCCTTCCACATGCCGGTAGAGAGCCGGAATCGCCTTCCGTGAGAAAAAGTGGCGTTTGGGAACCTGCCACTGAGGAACCGCACATTGCACAAACTCACGGAAGGGGGCCGAGTCTACCAACTGAAAAGGCAGCAGTTGAAGCGCTAGCAATTTAGCCAAGCTAGCATTTAACCGCTGGGCATGTGGATGGCTGGGAGTGAACTTCTTTCGACGGTCCAGCAGCTGGGGCAGGGAAATTTGCCTGCTAGAATCGGACGTTGGTGTACTGCTAGCAGAGTGCCCGCAAGTACTTGGCTGTGACACACCTAATTCTACACCTTCATTCCTCTCAGAGCAGGTTTCAGAGAGGACTGAAGGTATAGTGGGGTTGGAGATCCCAGCTGATGCGGTGCAAGAAGAGGTCAGCTTTGTTCTTTGGTGTGGGTCTTTAAGGTAGGCTTGCCAACGAGCTGCATGGCAGGTCAACATATGTCTGGTCAAGCATGTGGTGCCCAAGCGGGTGATGTTTTGGCCACGCGATATACGCTTGAGACATATGTTGCAAACAGCAGCTGTGCGATCTGATGCACTCGACTCAAAAAAGGCCCACACCAAAGAACTTTTTGAATAACGGGCAGAGGCAGCGCCCTGCACAGGCGGAGCTCTGGGGTGTGATTCAGTCGGTGTGCTGCCCTTACGCTGGCCCCCCGAGGGCATCCTGCCGCGTTGGAGATGTGCCTCCTCCTCATCCTCCTCCTCCTCCTCTCTCCTATTAGGCACCCATGTGGAGTCAGTGACCTCATCATCCCCTCCCTCCTCATCACTGGAGCCAATCTGGCAGTATGCTGCAGCTGCTGGAACATGACTGCCAGATTGGTGTCCTTCTTGAGCATCCCCTCTCTCTGCTCTCACGCTACTGCCTTCCTCTAGCTGGGTATCATCATCAGACCCTTCGAAACGCTGGGCATCCTCCTGGAGCATGTACCCAACACTGTGCTCAAACAGTTTGGGGGACTCCTCAGGAGGACATGGTTGGTCTAGGGAAGGAGTGACTGATGATGACATTGATACCAGGGAAGAGGACGCTTTGGCAGCTGCTTTGCCAGTACCCTGAGCCTGGGTGAGAGAGGATGAGGAGGATGAGGAGGGCTTGGTCATCCACTCTACCAAGTCTTCGGCATGATGCGGCTCAACACGTCCAGCTGCCGAAAAGAAGGACAAGCGTGTCCCATGGCCACGTGCTGATGGCGATGCACCGCGTCCACGACCAGCACTGTTGTCTCTAGACACAGAGCCTGCTTGCCCTCTTTTATTGGCTCCTGACTGTCTGCCTCTCCTTGTTTGCCTTCCAGACATTCTAATGGCCTGCAGGGAAATGGGAAAAGCAGCAATACAGGCTAAGTTAAGGTGTAATATGGTCAGGAGGCACACTCCGCCCGCTGTAAGTGCCGCAAAATCCTGTTGGTGTAACACACCAGGAAAAAGCAGCAATACAGGCTAAGTTAAGGTGTAATATGGTCAGGAGGTACACTCCGCCCGCTGTAAGTGCCGCAAAATCCTGTTGGTGTAACACACCAGGAAAAAGTAGCAATACAGGCTAAGTTAAAGTGTAATATGGTCAGGAGGTACACTCCGCCCGCTGTAAGTGCCGCAAAATCCTGTTGGTGTAACACACCAGGAAAAAGCAGCAATACAGGCTAAGTTAAGGTGTAATATGGTCAGGAAGCACACTCCGCCCGCTGTAAGTGCCGCAAAATTCTGTTGGTGTAACACACCAGGAAAAAGCAGCAATACAGGCTAAGTTAAGGTGTAATATGGTTAGGAGGTACACTCCGCCCGCTGTAAGTGCCGCAAAATCCTGTTGGTGTAACACACCAGGAAAAAGCAGCAATACAGGCTAAGTTAAGGTGTAATATGGTCAGGAGGTACACTCTGCCCGCTGTAAGTGCCGCAAAATCCTGTTGGTGTAACACACCAGGAAAAAGCAGCAATACAGGCTAAGTTAAGGTGTAATATGGTCAGGAAGCACACTCCGCCCGCTGTAAGTGCCGCAAAATTCTGTTGGTGTAACACACCAGGAAAAAGCAGCAATACAGGCTAAGTTAAGGTGTAATATGGTCAGGAGGTACACTCCGCCCGCTGTAAGTGCCGCAAAATCCTGTTGGTGTAACACACCAGGAAAAAGCAGCAATACAGGCTAAGTTAAGGTGTAATATGGTCAGGAGGTACACTCCGCCCGCTGTAAGTGCCGCAAAATCCTGTTGGTGTAACACACCAGGAAAAAGCAGCAATACGGGCTAACTTCAGGTGTATAATGTGCAGGAGGCTTAGCAACAATGACACTGACACTGTCCCCTGCCTATCCTTCTCTCTCCCTGCACACAAGGTTTATCAAAGTATATGACACTGACACTCTCCCTGCCTATCCTTCTCTCTCCCTGCACACAAGGTTTAGCAAAGAATATGACACTGACACTCTCCCTGCCTATCCTTCTCTTTCCCTGCACACAAGGTTTAGCAAAGTATATGACACTGACACTGTCCCCTGCCTATCCTTCTCTCTCCCTGCACACAAGGTTTATCAAAGTATATGACACTGACACTCTCCCTGCCTATCCTTCTCTCTCCCTACACACAAGGTTTAGCAAAGAATATGACACTGACACTCTCCCTGCATATCCTTCTCTGTCCCTACACACAAGGTTTAGCAAAGAATAGATTTGACAAGATTTGACACTGTCCCTGCCTCTACAACAGATTGGTGGCGGTCACTTTGAGTGCACTTGTTTTATGTCAAGTTTATTCTAGGAGCACCATTACTTGGATTGTTATTCATTCAATTTCACCAATATCTATTTTGTTCTCACCAAGGAATTCACTTTTTTTGGATGACTTTTACATATATAATTTATATCACTGAGGACTATTGGAACACTTTTATTCATTTCACTGTGTTTGTTATCATGTTATATTGTTATTTACTGCACTTTATTTAAGCGCAGTTCTCATTTAGTTTAGCGCTACACTATTTTTGTCCTGTTTGTTTTTCACCATTTTTCAATTGGTTGTGTGAGCGGCTATTTAATTAGGCAGCGCAAATTTTTTTTGTATTTATTTCTACACACAAGGTTTAGCAAAGAATAGATTTGACAAGATTTGACACTGTCCCTGCCTATCCTTCACTTTCCCTGCTCCGGAACACACTACACAAGGCCGCCGCGCTGGCGGCCTTTTATAGTGTGGGGCGTGTACTAAACCCCCTCAGCTATAATCATTGCTCTCCTCGCTGCCGGCGCTGTGATTGGCCAAGCATGCAGGGTCACAGTGCATGCTTGGCCAATCACAGCGCCGGGATTACACTGCGATGGCGCAGTGTATTGTGGGCCGTTCGCGTCACTCGAATTTGGCGCGAACGGCCCAAATCGTTCGTTGTTCGCCGAACGCGCGAACAGCCGATGTTCGAGTCGAACCTATGTTCGACTCGAACACCGAGCTCATCCCTAAATGTAATATATTGCAACTCACCAGTCCTTAGATGTGGGGCTGCCTTCGTTTTTTTCAGGCTTTTCTCCTTTATTTCACCTGGTAATCCTGCAAATATTACATTATACTTTGTTTCCCAGAGTGGCTACTCTCACTCCTCTTCTGTATAGATCGAGAGAGCCATGGTTGTCACCAGGTTTGGCTTCAAATAAGTCTTCCTTTCTTCATATCCGATACATGAGGGGTGGGCGATTAGTAATTCACAGAATCAAGATAATATTGTTTTATTCTTTTAGTTCACCACTACATTTCTGGCAACAATCCCAACATTTTCTAAAAAACAAAAAACAAATTTCTTCATCGGTTTAGGCCGATATATATTCTTCTACGTTTTGTTAAAAAAAATCGCAATAAGCATATATTGATTGGTTTTCGCAAAAGTTATAGCATCTACAAAACAGGGGATAGATTTATGGTATATTTTTTTTTTTTTTACTAGTAATGGCGGTGATCTGTGATTTTTATCAGGACTGCGACATTGCGGCGGACAGATCGGACACTTTTGACACATTTTTGGGACCACTGTCATTTTTACAGCGATCAGTGATATTAATATGTACTGATTACTGTGAAAATGACACTGGCAGTGAAGGGGTTAACCACTAGGTGGCGCTGAAGGGGTTAAGTGTGTCCTAGGGAGTGATTCTAACTGTTAGGTGGTGTGGTTACGAGTGACACGTCACTGATCGCTGCTCCCGATGAGAGGGAGCAGACGATCAGTGACAGTGTCACTAGGCAGAATGGGGAGATGCTTGTTCACACTTGCCTCTCCCCATTCTGCAGCTCTGTGACCCGATCGCGGGACCCCGGCGGACATCGAGTCTGCGGGTCCCGCGGGCATGGTCACGGAGCTAGCGGCAGGGGCGCGAGCACCGCCGGCGGCGCACGCGTGCCCGCACGGCGGGAATTTCAAAGTGACTTAAATATACATTACTTTGCCAAGCCGTGCCATTCTGCCAACGTATATGTACAGGAGCCGGTCTGTAACGGCACCCCAAGTATGAAAGGGGTTAAAGCCGTTTAAGATATTCCCTCTCTGGACACACATCCACTGCCGATCCTCCACAGTCAGGCGACCGCTTCCCATAGGATTAATCCTTCCAAACATACGAGACGAACGCTCTTGTATCTTTCCAACTAAACTGACCATCTTTAATGACAAACTCCCAGTTTTATACAAACAGAGAGGATGTCCTTACATTCTCCTCAGACAATACACCTTTGACCAGACCTAATTTACATGAGCTAATTAACTACAGTGATGACTCAGACACATGACCTTTAGGCTAGCTTCACTGTCTCCCAATACACATCTGACATCTCTTAAGAGACAATAGGTGGGTTCGTTAGCTAATCCCTTTACATCTTAAATGACTACGCATAACCTTTATGTTCCCCAGACTGTCTGTTTACAATACACACAAGTACAAGTTAAATATCACAATGAAAGAGCCTCAGGCCTCGTACACACGGCCGATTTTCTCGGCAAGAACCAGCAAGAAACTTGCTGGCAGAGAGGTCTTGCCGAGTAAATCGGTCGTGTGTATGCGGCTATCGGGTTTCTCGTCGAGAAAACCGACAAGAAACCTCGACGAGAAAATAGAGAACCTGCTCTCTATTTTCTCGTCGGGATTCTCCTCGGCATGTTTCTCGACGAGAAAAGTGAGTGTGTGTACACTTACCTGTCCTCCCGGAAGCCCGCGCATGTTCGAAATGAATTCGACGCAAGCGCGGTAGCTTCATAGGCATACGTAGGGTATACCAAGATGGCGGCGACGGCATCGAATGTGACGAGCGCATGCTCGTCGTAGTCGATGACGTCACCGCGTACGCTCCATTCAAAGAACCGCGGGTTCTTTGAAACGAGCGTGTGTACACTCGGCCGGGACAAGTTTCTTGTCCAAGAATCTCGTCGAAAAAAACGACATGTTTTTTTCAACGAGAATCTCGGCCGTGTGTACGAGGCCTCAGAAGCAATCCTAGATTCATTTACATCACACAGGCAGGGGCTGGAGGTGATGACATTAGCATCTAACAGTATGTTTCATAAGTTTCTGTCCAAACCAAGGTGAAACACCAAAATAGGTTGGCACCACATCCCAGAAAAATATATGTTCAAAAATTGGGAGGGGGGGGATTGGGATTTTTTACGGTGCAATCAATGAGATAGAAGAGATGAGAGGAAGATTAATTATGAGTAAAAAATTACTTTTTATTTAACATATACATAAAAATCGATCTCGGGTAATCGCAGGTTTACATAAAGAAAAACCAAAGTGGTTATATGCAGTTTGGAGAGTGGTCACAATTAGCAAGTCATAAACAAGTAAAGAGCAAAGAACTGGTCGCATCAACCTTGATGCGACCAGTTCTTTGCTCTTTACTTGTTTATGACTTGCTAATTGTGACCACTCTCCAAACTGCATATACATGTAACCACTTTGGTTTTTCTTTATGTAAACCTGCGATTACCTGAGATCGATTTTTATGTACAGGTCCTTCTCAAAAAATTAGCATATTGTGATAAAGTTCATTATTTTCTGTAATGTACTGATAAACATTAGACTTTCATATATTTTAGATTCATTACACACAACTGAAGTAGTTCAAGCCTTTTCTTGTTTTAATATTGATGATTTTGGCATACAGCTCATGACAACCCAAAATTCCTATCTCAAAAAATTAGCATATTTCATCCGACCAATAAAAGAAAAGTGTTTTTAATACAAAAAAAGTCAACCTTCAAATAATTATGTTCAGTTATGCACTCAATACTTGGTCGGGAATCCTTTTGCAGAAATGACTGCTTCAATGCGGCGTGGCATGGAGGCAACCAGCCTGTGGCACTGCTGAGGTGTTATGGAGGCCCAGGATGCTTCGATAGCAGCCTTAAGCTCATCCAGAGTGTTGGGTCTTGCGTCTCTCAACTTTCTCTTCCCAATATCCCACAGATTCTCTATGGGGTTCAGGTCAGGAGAGTTGGCAGGCCAATTGAGCACAGTAATACCATGGTCAGTAAACCATTTACCAGTGGTTTTGGCACTGTGAGCAGGTGCCAGGTCGAGCTGAAAAATGAAATCTTCATCTTCATAAAGCTTTTCAGCAGATGGAAGCATGAAGTGCTCCAAAATCTCCTGATAGCTAGCTGCATTGACCCTGCCCTTGATAAAACACAGTGGACCAACACCAGCAGCTGACATGGCACCCCAGACCATCACTGACTGTGGGTACTTGACACTGGACTTCAGGCATTTTGGCATTTCCCTCTCCCCAGTCTTCCTCCAGACTCTGGCACCTTGATTTCCGAATGACATGCAAAATGTGCTTTCATCCGAAAAAAGTACTTTGGACCACTGAGCAACAGTCCAGTGCTGCTTCTCTGTAGCCCAGGTCAGGCGCTTCTGCCGCTGTTTCTGGTTCAAAAGTGGCTTGACCTGGGGAATGCGGCACCTGTAGCCCATTTCCTGCACACGCCCGTTCACGGTGGCTCTGGATGTTTCTACTCCAGACTCAGTCCACTGCTTCCGCAGGTCCTCCAAGGTCTGGAATCGGTCCTTCTCCACAATCTTCTTCAGGGTCCGGTCACCCCTTCTCGTTGTGCAGCGTTTTCTGCCACACTTTTTCCTTCCCACAGACTTCCCACTGAGGTGCCTTGATACAGCACTCTGGGAACAGCCTATTCGTTCAGAAATTTCTTTCTGTGTCTTACCCTCTTGCTTGAGGGTGTCAATGATGGCCTTCTGGACAGCAGTCAGGTCGGCAGTCTTACCCATGATTGCGGTTTTGAGTAATGAACCAGGCTGGGAGTTTTTAAAAGCCTCAGGAATCTTTTGCAGGTGTTTAGAGTTAAATAGTTGATTCAGATGATTAGGTTAATAGCTCATTTAGAGAACCTTTTCATGATATGCTAATTTTTTGAGATAGGAATTTTGGGTTGTCATGAGCTGTATGCCAAAATCATCAATATTAAAACAAGAAAAGGCTTGAACTACTTCAGTTGTGTGTAATGAATCTAAAATATATGAAAGTCTAATGTTTATCAGTACATTACAGAAAATAATGAACTTTATCACAATATGCTAATTTTTTGAGAAGGACCTGTATATGTTAAATAAAAAGTAATTTTTTATTCATAATTAATCTTCCTCTCATCTCTTCTATCTCATTGATTGCACCGTAAAAAATCCCAATCCCCCCCTCCCAATTTTTGAACATATCTAACAGTATGTGTCCCAACATCATGAAGGAGTCACTTTTCAGTTAACCTGTTGAGTTCATAATCAAACAGTAAATAGTTCTTTACAGATATCCCGGGGAATATTGTGGAAAAATATCACTGTCCCATTTTAAAGCAATCCAAGACATATTCTTAATGTCCATTATTTTCTTGCTCACCCTGTGCCCAAAGTGACCCCTGTCACATGGTCCTTAACCGGTTAAGGAGATTCATCCTCTCAATTTGTCCTGTTTACCGTTATCATTGAAAGTGAAAGTAGAATAAAATCTCAAATTTTGTGTTGTCCCCTGAAAAAGTAATAAAGGGGAAATCTTCCAATGGGGACACTAGTTTTGGTGACCTGGGGGTCCCCAAGGAATTCCTTTAATCTGCAGGGATTTCCTCTCACTTCCTGTTTTGGCTATTGGGCAGGAAGTGAAGGTAAATCTTCCTAATGGGACAAAGAGGGCAATAATAAACCTTACAGGGGTTATAACCCTCCCTTCAAAATTAAAGAAAAAGTTTTGCCTATAGTTCTACTTTAACCTGGAAAAAAGAAATCGAATGCTACCAACCTGTCAAAGTACTGGAAACCTGAGCCTGCAATATATTACATTTCTATTCTTGGGTTTAGAAAACCTTTAAGATCAGCATTTTTTTCTAAGCTTTTAGGTACAGCACAGAAGTTACATTTTTGTTCTGTCTGACAGAAATGACAAAAATTATTTTTTAAATCTTTTCGCAATCTGTCATACTAGACATGTTAGTAGACATTGCATACTCAGGTTCTATTTAATAGGCCTTTATAAATTTACTTAGGACTTTTAGTCTGCCTAAAGTTCTTTAAATTTAGCATACACAACATAAGCTACTTATTACAGTAATCACAATGACAGCTCCTATAAGGCAGCAGCTGTGATCGAAAAACGAAGTCAGCATATATCTCATCCACCATTTATCACTTTCATAGGCAATCAATAAATATCATGCATGGCTTTTTAATAAAGGCTTTTTTCAGACCCAGCAAAACCACTCTGAAGCATTAACCACAATGATACACACAGTGGGTACGGAAAGTATTCAGACCCCCTTAATTTTTTCACTGTTTGTTATATTGCAGCCATTTGCTAAAATAATTTAAGTTCTTTTTTTTCCCTCATTAATATACACACAGCACCCCATATTGACAGAAAAACACAGAATTGTTGACATTTTTGCAGATTTATTAAAAAAGAAAAACTGAAATATCACATGGTCCCAAGTATTTAGACCCTTTGCTGTGACACTCATATATTTAACTCAGGTGCTGTCCATTTCTTCTGATCATCATTGAGATGGTTCTACACCTTCATTTGAGTCCAGCTGTGTTTGATTATACTGATTGGACTTGATTAGGAAAGCCACACACCTGTCTATATAAGACCTTACAGCTCACAGTGCGTGTCAGAGCAAATGAGAATCATGAGGTCAAAGGAACTGCCTGAAGAGCTCAGAGACAGAATTGTGGCAAGGCACAGATCTGACCAAGGTTACAAAAAAATTTCTGCTGCACTTAGGGTTCCTAAGAGCACAGTGGCCTCCATAATCCTTAAATGGAAGACGTTTGGGACGACCCTTCCTAGAGCTGGCCGTCCGGCCAAACTGAGCTATCGGGGGAGAAGAGCCTTGGTGAGAGAGGTAAAGAAGAACCCAAAGATCACTGTGGCTGAGCTCCAGAGATGCAGTCAGGAGATGGGAGAAAGTTGTAGAAAGTCAACCATCACTGTAGCCCTCCACCAGTCGGGGCTTTATGGCAGAATGGCCCGACGGAAGCCTCTCCTCAGTGCAAGACACATGAAAGCCTGCATGGAGTTTACTAAAAAAACACCTGAAGGACTCCAAGATGGTGAGAAATAAGATTCTCTGGTCTGATGAGACCAATATAGAACTTTTTTACCTTAATTCTAAGAGGTATGTGTGGAGAAAACCAGCCACTGCTCATCACCTGTCCAATACAGTCCCAACAGTGAAGCATGGTGGTGGCAGCATCATGCTGTGGGGGTGTTTTTCAGCTGCTACTTTCCGTACCCACTGTGTATATATATAAATATATATATATATATAGATATCTATATAGATATTGATATAGATATATATCTATATATACACTGTGTAGATATAGATATATATATATATCTATATCTATTTATACAATATATTACCAAAAGTATCGGGACACCTGCCTTTACACGCACATGAACTTTAATGGCATCCCAGTCTTAGTCCGTAGGGTTCAATATTGAGTTGGCCCACTCTTTGCAGCTATAACAGCTTCAACTCTTCTGGGAAGGCTGTCCACAAGGTTTAGGAGTGTGTCTATGGGAATGTTTGGCCATTCTTCCAGAAGTGCATTTGTGGAGTCAGGCTCTGATGTGGACGAGAAGGCCTGGCTCGCAGTCTCCGCTCTTATTCATCCCAAAGGTGTCCTATTGGGTTGAGGTCAGGACTCTGTGCAGGCCAGTCAAGTTCCTCCACCTTAAACTCGCTCATCCATGTCATTTTATGGAGCTTGTTTGTGCACTGGTGCGCAGTCATGTTGGAACAGAAAGGGACCATCCCCAAACTGTTCCCACAAACTTGGAAGCATGAAACTGTTCAAAATGTCTTGGTATGCTGATGCCTTAACCCCCTTAGCGGTAATCCCGAGTCTGGCTCGGGGGAAGTTTTTAATGCTAAGAGCGGTAACCCTGAGCCAGACTCGGGCTGCATCGCAGTATCCAGGGAGAGTTACTTACCTTGTTCCCTGGATCCTGCGATGTCTCCCCGTAGTGTGTGCGAGCTTCTCCTCGCTCGATCCACACTGCCGGGTGCCGAGCTCCGTTCCCTGCGACGTTGCGACGCACAGTGGCGGAGTCCGACGCCAAATTCAAAAAGTGAAAAATACAGTATACTGTAATCTTACAGATTACAGTACTGTATCAAATAATAACACATTCCCTTTGTCCCTAGTGGTCTGTCCAGTGTCCTGCATGCACTTTTATATTATAAATACTGTTTTTTCTGCCTGGAAACTGGAGATTGTCCATAGCAACCAAAAAGTGTCCTTTTACGTCAAAAGTGGTTTTAGACCAGCTAAAAAACAGCGATAATAAATTAGAATCACTCGCAGAATTGAGCGATAGTGATTTGTGGGGAAATTCATCATCAAACACTAAATCTGATGACAGCGACAATTCTGCAACTGAGCAAATTTCAGTGTTTTTGATTTGATTACATTATTGAATAATTTTTATTATAATTACATTACTATTTGTTATCATTATTTATAGTTATTTATTATATTATAATTTATGATTTTGTGTTTCAACTTTATCATACCCGGGATGTCTACTAGACTCTTGTTTGGTCAGGTTTAAGTAAGTAATTACTAAGAATTGCAGGCCTACAATACATAACACCAAATTTCCATGCAAAATAATTGTACCGCTTTTGGTACATAATTCCAGACAGAATCATACCGCCAGGGAGGTTAAGAGTTCCCTTCACTGGAACCAAAGGGCCAAGCGCAACCTCTGAAAAACAACCCCACACCGTGATCACCCCCCGATTTGGACCAGTGCACAAAGGAAGGCAGAGACATACTTCATAAAAAATAAAATGTATTATTTGATTTTAACATATGCTTAAACATGTAAATTTTAAGCATTTTTCTTTTTTTTTTTTTTTACCACTATCAGAATACACTGATCATTGGCCACTAATTGACCAAAAGTTTTCCAACATTCCCATTCAACAGAAGTTGACTTCTCTTGAACAGGGATACCCACACATGGATTGAATTTTGATCCTTCCATGGCTAGATTAATGCCCTGTACACACGGTCGGTTTTTCCGATGAAAAAAGCCAGATGGACTTTTTTCATCGGAAAAAACGATCGGTGTTAAAAAATAGAACATGTTTTAAATTTTTCCGATGGAAAAAAAAACGATAGGATATTCTGATTGTCTGTGTGGAACTCCAACGGAGAAAAAACTCACGCATGCTCGGAATCAAGTCGACACATGCTCAGAAACATTGAACTTCATTTTTCTCGGCTCGTTGGAGTGTTTTACGTCACCGTGTTTGGGATTTTTGTCTGATGGTGTGTAGGCAAGACTGATGAAAGTCAGCTTCATCGGAATTAAAATGGAAAATTCCATCGGATTTTATTCCATCGGAAATCCGATTGTGTGTACAGGGCTTAAGATTTGTTTCTGGGGAAATCGCATATACCGTATATACTCGAGTATAAGCCGAGTTTTTGAGCACATTTTTTTAAAATGAAAATGCCCCCCTCGGCTTATACTCGAGTCACCTTTTTGCGCCTGATCTCCCGGATTTTGCAGACCCAGTACCGGCCGGCCGTAGGTCCCCTGGACCCCAAACTTGGCACACATGTAGCCACCCTCTTCCTCTACAAGTGTGCAAAGTTTGTTGTCCGGGGGACCTACGGCCGGGGAGCACCGATTTTTCAAACCCGGGCACTCCATCCATAGACTCCCATGTTAAACGGTAATTTCTCTGGTGATTTTGGGGACCCGGTACCAGCCGATCGTAGGTCCTCTGGACCCGAAACTTGGCACACATGTAGCCCCATGTCTCCTCTACAAGTGCGCAAAGTTTTTTGTCTGGGGGACGTACGGCCGGGGAGCACCAATTTTTCAAACCCGGGCACCCCTTCCATAGACTCCCATGTTAAACGTCGGTCTAGTCATGGGCACAGTGAGGCATGGGCACAGTGAGGCATGCAGATGGACACCCTAGGCTTATACTCGAGTCAATACGTTTTCCCATTTTTTTGTGGTAAAATTAGGTGCCTCGGCTTATATTCGGGTCGGCTTATACTCGAGTATATACGGTAGTTATGTTTGAGGCCAAATAAACTGCTAAACTTAAAATAGATGTAAAACCAATCACTTAAATCTCATAGAAGCATTCACATGTTAATGTAATTTTAAAAGTAATTTTCAATTTAAATTTGAATTAAAGCAATCCCTAGTGATCCTGCCTGAAGATCCTTGTTCAGGCATTTTCTGTTATAGGGGGACAAGGCATTATTCTTGTCTCCCAATAGTACTCACTCAATCGTTGTCACCTTGCCACATAGGCTTTCAAAGGAGACTACAAGTGGTTGTTTCAACTTGTATTATACAGGAATGGTCCACTGTTGGTAACCCACTAAGAAATGCTATGCAGCCATTACTGAGGTGCATTCATGTAGACAGGAAAAGGCTGAAAGGAAGCTGCGGGAGTGCTAAGATACATCAAAGGATGAATAAAGGTAGAAACAACAGATTAATAAAAAAAAATGTGTTCATGATACACAGCACTTTAGCAACTAAATGTCATTCTATTAGGATTTACATCTACTTTATGCTATGTAACTTTTGAAGTGCATTTCATCCCAGTATGGAGCTCTCCTCTCTGAAAGAAATACATCATTTGATTTATTCAGTCTACCAGTCCAGAACTGGTAGAAAAATGCCTTCTGGGGATATAACATCTAGTTATTACTGTAGCTAAATAGAATAGTGATTGGGTTTGGGTTAATGCTTACATGTGCATTTTCTATACAACATATTAGAATTGAAGTCCAGAATAGCTTAGTTGTACTTAAAGCGGAGGTCCACCCAGAAAAAAAATACATTAAAAATCCCCCCCAAAAAAAGAAAAAAAATGATAGAAAAAAAAATAATAATTTATACTCACCCGAAATGCCTGTTGCTATGCGGAAGTTCCCTAATCTGCCTCTACTGTGCCTCTTCCTTGTCCTCGGATTGAGAACTTCCGTTTCCTCTTCTTGTGAACGGGGCGCGCTGCCTTCTGGGAACTGTGTGTATCCCAAAAGGCAAGCCGCTCATTCACAAAGCGCCGTGCGAGTGGCGCATGCGCAGTAGGAAACGGGCAGTGAAGCCGTAAGGCTTCACAGCCTGTTTCCCTTAGTCAGGATGGAGGAGCCGGGAGCCTGGCAGCAGCGATCGATTGCCGTGGCGTGACCGACATCGCGGGTGAGTAGGACAGGTAAGTGTCCTTATTAAAAGTCAGCAGCTACACTGTTAGTAGCTGCTGACTTAAAAAATAAAAATAAATACAAGCTGCACCTCCGCTTTAAAGCCGTATTAAATCCAAAAACCAAAATGTATTGTACTAGGCTTTTTCCATTTATTATCATCTGTTAATCCAGCTGGTAAGTTATTTTTCAACTTCCTTTAAAGAACAAGATACTCCAGTTAAAGTGTCAGTAATAAAATGATATCCAATTATAACTGGAAGGTATCCAGTTAAAGTGTCTGTTAGAGAGCTAAAGCAAACCATTTACCACTGACAGGGGTGCTTATAATGGCCAGCTTTCATTCATTTACGTAAAACCTTTATCCCAAAATAAAAAGAAAAAAGTTTCTAGAACTGCTTTAACCACTTCCCATCCAGGCCAATTCTGACACTTATCTCCTACATGTAAAAATCAACCTTTTTTTTGCTAGAAAATTGCATAGAACCCCCAAAAATTATATATAATTTTTTTTAGCAGAGGCCCTATAGAACAAAATGGTGGGTGTTGCAATTCTTTATGTCACATGGTAATAGCGCAGGGGTTTTTCAAATGCAATTTTTTTGGGAAAAAAAATCACTTTCATGAATTAAAAATAAAAACACTACGTTTAGGCCATTTCTTTGTATAATGTGAAAGATGGTGTAACGCTGAGGAAATAAATACCGAACATGTCAAGCTTTAAAGAAGAAGTAAACCCTGATGGGGTTTACTTCCTCTTTAGCCCGCTGCAAATGAAAAGCATAATGGGCTAGTATGCATCGCATACTAGCCCATTATGTGTCACTTACCTGCAAAAGAATCCAGTGATGTCCCCAGAGTAGGCAGCGTCCATCTTCTGTCTCCTCTTCCTTCCGGGCTGCGGACTCCGGCTCTGTGATTCGCCGGAGCCGCGAGACGTCACTCCCGTGCATGCGCACGGGAGCTGCGATTCACGGCACAGGCTGGGGAAGAAACGGCACTTAGTTTAGCTTCTTCCCCATGCATGTGCTGTTGGGATTTTCGGTGGACTACAAGTGAGATATCTCCTAAACGGCGCATGTTTAGGAGATATTTCCACTACCTATAGGTAAGCCTTATTCTAGGCTTACCTATAGGTAGAAGTAGTCCAAAAGGGTTTACAACCACTTTAAAATTGTGTCTGTCGCATGAAATGACCTGGAGGGCCAGATTCGGCCCGCGGGCCTTGTGTTTGACACCTGTGATCTAGAGTCATAAGAAACATAGAGCCGCGGCTCAAAATCCTTGTCACTTCCAGGTTCTTTGTAGCTAGGGGAGACCAGTGAACTGACATTCAGTCGTCTCCTTCCCCTCTACCTGTTGATACTCATCATGTCAGTCCTGGGCCCAGAGCAGGTGTTGTGCAAAGAGGTCTTTGGAACCAATCAGGCATCTTTACAGTCAACTGATCACTTCCATATAAAAGCCAATAACGTGTCAGATTTACATAGATTGTAGTGTGCGAAAAACCCCTGATGGTGACATTCGTTGGTGGCAGAAAAAAGTTTAACGATATCCCGGATATCAGAGAAAAAACACAACAGGTGTTCTAATCTTTTCCCACTTTATCCAAAACGAAAATGTTTTGGCTGGAGGTAAACTTTAATTTTGTAGGTTATTTTTATATATTTTTTATTTCTTGTGAAATATTATTAAATTTCCATAGGAATGATGCTGATGCTTTTCTGAAATTGTATTAGCCAGGGTATGTAAATAATGCTTGGTGGCAGTGCCGATCCTGACCTCCCTGGGGCCCTAAGAAAAATTCTGCAAAGGGGCCCTCTACCTGACCCGTGAATAATGGGCGTTGTTTAAGCGTAATATTGAACGTGGCTTAAAGGGGCGTGACTCAAAGGGGTGTGATTAGAGTCTGAGATGAACGAGGGAGAAACAAGGAGAGAGAGAGAGAGAGAGAGTAAAAAAAAGAGGGATGGAGGGACAGCAGGCCCAGATCCTACACCACAATAGAAATATGAGTATTCCAGAAAGTTTAACAATCAGCAGATCAAGATTCTCCAAACACCTGGTGTTAGCAATTCAATCATCCCGGCATCATGGTTGTTATAGTGTCAGGGTGATTAAAGCGCATTATTTCTATTATTACTTTGTAATATAAAATGAAATCATTCAACTCACCATAATGCAGAATCAGTGGGAGCCCTGATGTCACTGTCCCCAGCCAGCGGAGTGCCTCCTTACATTTCAGGTGTCCCCAGCCAGCGGAGTGCCTCCTTACATTTCAGGTGTCCCCAGCCAGTGGAGTGCCTCCTTACATCTCAGCAGTCCCCAGCGGAGTGCCTCCTTACATTTCAGGTGTCCCCAGCGGAGTGCCTCCTTACATCTCAGGTGTCCCCAGCGGAGTACCTCCTTACATTTCAGGTGTCCCCAGCGGAGTGCCTCCTTACATCTCAGGTGTCCCCAGCGGAGTGCCTCCTTACATCTCAGGTGTCCCCAGCGGAGTGCCTCCTTACATCTCAGGTGTCCCCAGCGGAGTGCCTCCTTACATCTCAGGTGTCCCCAACGGAGTGCCTCCTTACATCTCAGGTGTCCCCAACGGAGTGCCTCCTTACATCTCAGGTGTCCCCAACGGAGTGCCTCCTTACATCTCAGGTGTCCCCAGCCAGCGGAGTGCCTCCTTAGATCTCAGGTGTCCCCAGCGGAGTGCCTGCTTAGATCTCAGGTGTCCCCAGCCAGCAGAGTGCCTCCTTACATTTAAGGTGTCCCCAGCGGAGTGCCTCTTTACATCTCAGGTGTCCCCAGCCAGCGGAGTGCTTCCTTACATCTCAGGTGTCCCCAGCCAGCGGAGCGCTTCCTTACATTTCAGGTGCCCCCCCCCCTCCCAGTGCCAGCCTAAGACATTGTGCTGCCTGGTACCAAGAATTAAATGCTGCCCCCCCAAAAAAAAATTACGCCCACCAAAAGGATATAATTTTATATCATGATAACTTAAGAGGATCTGTCATGGCTCTATACATGCATGTAGCTGTATAAAGAGGACTTGTCATGGCTATATTCATGTATAGGAGTATAAAGAGGACCTGTCATGGCTCTATACATTTTTGTAGAAAAATAAAGAGGACCTGTCATGGCTCTATTCATGTATAGGAGTATAAAGAGGACCTGTCATGGCTCTATACATGTATGTAGGAAAATAAAGAGGACCTGTCATGGCTTTATTCATGTATAGGAGTATAGCGGTCATGGCACTATACGTGTATGTAGAAGTATAAAGAGGACCTGTCATGGCTCCATACATGTATATAGGAGTATAAAAGGACCTGTTTGTGGCCGCGATGTCAGCCGGCCACCCGCGATCGCTCCACAGAGAGCCAGAATGGGGATCTGTCAATGTAAACAGACAGATCCCCATTCTGACAGGGGAGGAGAGACAGATCTGCTGTTCCTAGTGATTAGGAACAGAGATATCTCTCCTCCTTCAGTCAGTCCCATCCCCCCAGTTAGAAACACCTCCCAGGGAACACATTTAATCCCTTTCCTGCCAGTGACATTTACACAGTAATCAGTGCATTTTTATAGCACAAATCGCTGTATAAATGTCACTGGTCCCAAAAATGTGTCAAAAGTGTTCGATCTGTTCACCGCAATGTCACAGTCTCACTGAAAATCGCAGATCGCCGCCATTACTAGTAAAAAAAAAATATTAATAAAAATGCCATAAGTCTATCCCCTATTTTGTAGACGCTATAACCTTTGTGCAAACTAATCAATAAACACTTATTGCATTTTTTTTTTTTTTACCAAACATATGTAGAAGAATACATATTGGCCTAAACTGATATAGAAATACCACCAACAGAAAGCTCTATTTGTGGGGAAAAAAGGACATAAATTTTGTTTGGGTACACCGTCGCACGACCGCACAATTGTCAGTTAAGTCGACGCAGTGCCGTATCGCAAAACAAAATTAGTGAAGTGAATCATTTCTATTATTACATTGTTATATAATATATAAAATAGTTCAACTCACCATAATGCAGAATCAGTGGAAGCCTGAGCGTGTCTCTTGCCAACGTCACTTGCCACCAGATGCGGATTGTCACTTGCCACATGTTGCGGATTGTCACTTGCCAAGACGCCACCTGCCACACATTGCGGGTTGTCACTTGCCACATGTTACGGATTGTCACTTGCCACAACGTCACACATTGCGTTTTGTCACTTGCCACACATTGCGGATTGTCACTTGCCACTTCACCTGCCACATGTAGCGGATTGTCACTTGCCACACGTTGCGGATTGTCACTTGCTACGACGTCACACATTGCGTTTTGTCACTTGCCACAACGTCACTTGCCACACATTGCGGATTGTCACTTGCCACTTCATCTGCCACATGTAGCAGATTGCCATTTGCTGTGTCCCAGAGTGAAGGCAGGCAGGAGAGAGATGACAGAGAAGAGGGGGGGTCTGCTGACAGAGAAGTGGGGGGGTCTGCTGACAGAGAGGAGGGGGGGCGGCTGACATTGAGGAGGGGGGCAGCTGACATTGAGGAGGGGGGGCAGATGATATTGAGGAGGGGGGGCAGCTGACATTGAGGAGGGGGGGCTGACATTGAGGAGGGGGGGCGACTGACATTGAGGAGGGGGGGCGGCTGACATTGAGGAGGGGGGGGCGGCTGACATTAAAGAGGGAGGGGGCGGCTGACATGGAGGAGGGGGGGCGGCTGACATGGAAGAGGGGGGGCGGCTGACATGGAGGAGGGGGGGCGGCTGACATGGAGGAGGGGGGGGCGGCTGACATAGAGGAGGGGGGGCGGCTGACATTGAGGAGGGGGGGCAGCTGACATGGAAGAGGGGGGGCGGCTGACATGGAGGAGGGGGGGCGGCTGACATTGAGGAGGGGGGGCGGCTGACATTGAGGAGGGGGGGCAGCTGACATTGAGGAGGGGGGGGCGGCTGACATTGAGGATGAGAGAGACGGACCTCAGGAGATAGTAACACTCAGCGAGTTAGGAGCACGCCCCCCTCCCCCTTTGAGCCCTTCTATAGCTCAGCAGCGGTGAGGGGGAACAAATTAGAGGCGGAGGCGGAGCCGGCCGGCTACAGTGAGCTGCGGCACCGCCCACCCCTTTCCCCCCACAGGTCACAGTCTCAGATGACAGACAGACCGGGGGCGGGGGTGGGCGGCGCCGCAGCGCTATTTCGGCAGGATCCCTCCCTTCTTCTCATCCTGGTCTTCGGGAAAATGGCAGCCGGCAGAGACATTATCTCCGCCGGCCGCGGACCTCTAGCGGTGGCGGCAGGGCCCCGAGTAATACTCGGGACCCTACGCAGCTTGCGTAGTCCGCGTATAGGGCGGATCGGCCCTGCTTGGTGGAATAATAAAGGGTAAAAAGAAAAAAATTACAATGACCTGTGTTTTTTTCTTGTCAAATTTGTTTATTACATTTTCAAAATTACAAGCATATATTGTCAATAAACATAGTCATTATAAATAGTAGCAGTTAAAGCGGAGTTCCACACAAATTTGGAACTTCCGCTAAATCCACTCCTCGCCCCCTTACATGCCACATTTGGCATATAATTTTTTTGGGGGGGGAGTGGGGGCTTCAGTAGGAGTGGGACTTCCTGTCCCACTTTCTCCTTCCGCCCTGGGGTCGCCTAGGCGATACGTCATATCGCCTTCTGGCGGCCCCTCCCTGTAGGCGATCACCTGGGACACGTGACAGGTCTCAGGCGATCGCCTGTCCACTCAGAGGGCCCTGCGCCGTTCACGCATGCGGAGTGAGTGCCCGGCTGTGAAGCCGAAAGCTTTTACGGCCGGGTGCCCACACTATGAATGGAGGCGCCAGCGGAGAAGGGGGGAGGAGCAGAGCTCCGGGCGGCGCGCCACTGGACAGTGGAACAGGTAAGTGTATGTTTATTAAAAGCCAGCAGCTACACTTTTTGTAGCTGCTGACTTTTAATAAACATAAAAAAAGGCTGGAACTCCCCTTTAAGGAGAACACAAATTAGATATTTATATCAAGCTCCAGTGTTTTTTAGAAGGCAACAACAACAAAAGAGAAAAAAAACCCCAGTAATTTGAGTTTAACATCTGTTGACCATTATCTGGAGACTTGCTAAAATATATGTGTAGTGGTTCTTCCCCCAGCTTCTCCCCTCTCTTCACGGCTGGTTTTACTCGTCTAGGGGTATCTGGGAGAAGGGGGAAAGATGCACACCACCAGCTCGGCTCTCTGATGTAGGATGCAGAGATATGAGCTAAACCATTACCCTCGGGTCTGCGTTTTAGGCCGGAGCCTCAGCTTCTCCTATGGAGGATGATTGTCACTGACAGGGACACTTAGCTTCCAGTAACACGAGTTCCACACCAAGAAAAGTCCAACTCTGTTTTATTGACTTGAAACTGGTTGACTTTTAAAAGAACAGACAAGGTGTAGGGAAGAGTAGGTCCAGGCACAACTAATGAATTAAATTTCTCCTGTTCCGTTTAGTGCAAACAGGCTTGGCGCACAGTCGCTGCCACTGACCGTGAATTTGGTCACTGCCACTGACCTGGGTGAACGTTGAGGCCCCTGCCACAGGCCTTGGATGAGGCCTGCCACTGACCTGAGAAAGATGGGTCTCTGCCACAGACCATGAGAACATGAAGTGCCTTCTTTAGAACAAACGACCCCTGTCAGAGGAAGACATCCATCCGGACGGTCACCAGAGGCCTCCACCGGCACCAGCAAATGCTGCGCTGGCTCTACAGGGAGGTCACATCTCCGGTCCCTTACGCCCAGGATTCAGGCACCCAATACCGGGGGTACCTTAGGCATGCTTCGCCCTCGCGGGACCCAGTCGAAGGTACTGGGCCCCAGGCCTCCGGGTATAGTACCTCACCCCAGGCTAAAGGTGCCTGGGATGGAACTCGACTCCACGCGCCCAGGCCAAGGGCATCTGGGCACAGACGAACTGCAGCAGCCCCCAGGCCGAAGGTGCCTGGGGAATGGATCTCGTGTGCAAGATGCCCACCCCCTTTATATCCTCTCCCAGCAGGCACAGCGGGTTCCCCGCCCCGCCGTACTACTGCTGCGAGAGGACAAAAAGGGTACGGCTCTAGAATGGTAGTTCAACCCCGGTCCCAGGTGACAGCGCCACCTAGGGACCGCAGGGAACATGACACCATTCATACCTCCCACACTCCAAAGTGTCCATAAATCCCTAAAAATCAATGTATCTGGGCCATCTATTTCCCAGATACGCCCCACTAAATTTGAGACCCGCTACATATGCTTAGTGTTGAATTTAGTAATTACAAACCAGATATAGTAATAATATATAACATGTAAGGTAATATACGAATTTAAAAAGAAAAAAATGAAGGGTCATAATTTCTAGACCTCGTATAATGTTGGGGTAATATATAATGAAGATAAACGGGGATTTATTGTATAGACATTAGGTTTGTACTGTTTCAATGGAGCTCTAAAGCTGAAAAATACTGATAAATAAAAAACATTAAAAAAAAAGGAATGCTGCTACCATTTTTGCATATAATAACAATATATGCTAAGAAAGAACAAACAACAAAAAAAGAACTAAGGAGACGAGATAGAAGAGAGGGAATGGTAAAAAGAAGAAGAGAAAAAAATAAAGATAGTAGGTAGATAAGATAGAAAAGGTCGAAAAGGCGACCTGTGTTTTTTATATTTAAAGCAGTTCTCTGGCTTGCTTTTTAATAAAGCTGTGTTGGTTATCTTTCATCCGGCATTATCATTGTCACAATCATTTTGTGTAGGCAGCAGTATTCTTAATCCTCCCCTGGTGATGAGCTGTACTGACCCAGCGTGCTTGTTTCTTACAAGGAAACCTAATGGGGAGTCCCACGGAAGATAGATAGTTGCAGCATGCATGTCCAGATTAATTATTCATATAGAGGGACACTCTGTGAAAGCTAAAGAGAGCGACTCATCCCTTCCATAAATTACACCATTACATTGGAACTGCAGAGATACATTCTGCAGACCACACAAGCAGTAAGTCATGTTGCTTTTTATATAGTGAAAAAGAAGAAAAACCCTCTTCTAAAACGACTATAATGTCACCACCTGCCTCTAAAGTGTTTTCTAATTCTGCACGGCTAGTCTTTAGTTCTCTGTGTGCCTTGTGGTATATAGTTGATTTAAAGTGGACCTTTCCTTTACAAATCTGCATGACATGGCACAATATATAACAGCAGTTTTAGTTCTAAAAAAAAAAAAAAACTCCAGCTTTTATCATTGTTCACCTTTCAAGAAGATTTTTTAGCCCCTAAGCAACTCTACATCTACTGAATAGTAAATACCATAGATCTTCCTGTTGGAAATGGTGAAGGTCCTCCCATGGCCAGATGCAGCTCTTCTGGGTCATCTCCAGGAAAAAGCACTGGCCCCCCATACCTCTGCATCCTGCCATTTGTGGAATAGGCTGAAATTGACTGTATTGCGGCCTCTAGTGGCCACTCTGGGCCATTCAAACTATGTACATGCACAGTGCACCTTCTCTTGGATTCAGCTAAACTTGGTCTTGGCTCTGCACATGCGCATATATTGAACAGCTAGCAGCCACCACTAGTAAGTGTAGCCAGGTGCTGGGCTACAGCAATATGGAGATGGAGACATTGCCCTTTAATTGTTTCTCTCTCTACTGAGATATTGATGTTATTATGCATCATCCTCCTCAGGCAAGTGGGGAGAGAGCTAATGCCAAGCAAGCCCAAGGACTTCTATGCAGAGCACTGAGAAACCAGAGAGTTGTAGATTGAGACAGCAGCCATATAATGGCTACACTATATTGGTTACACTACATTTTCCAATATGCACTGAGCAGTAGGAGAAGTGGATAGAGGATTTTTATTAAATTGGCTGGGAAATTCTTCCTCTTGGCATCAAGGGAGTTAGAGAGAGAGCACCTCTGTCTGAATAGCCTGCCAGCTGGTGATCATGCCAGTGGAGATCCAAGCCTCAGACTGAAAGTGAGGAGACCTGTGGGCAGTGCAGAACCAACCACATCGCAGCACAGCTGCAGCAGGGAGACTGGAGCATCCACTCATCCTCTGTGTCCCACCGCTGATCACCAGAGGCTTTCGAGGAGAGACCAAGGGGGCAGCAAGAGGTCACCACAGCATCCCAGTGTAGCGTAACCTCACTCTCCCTCTTGCCTATTGTGAATGGCTTGTGTCTAGGGGTACCTGGGAGAGGAGAGCGCAGGAACACTATGCCAAGCTCTCCCCTCATGTGTATAAGAGGGTTGAGCAAAGTTAGTTGATTTACCTCCCGGGTCTGTCCACTGCATACGAAGCCTTGTTGTTCCCTGGAAGCGTGTCTGCCAATAATAGAGCCCCACACCAGTCGAAAGTCCAACACTCCTTTATTTCTCGTACCATATGGTGAACACAATCAGTTGAACTTCCATTAACAGACCAATATGGGGGTGTGGGAACGAGTAGGCCCAGGCACAACTATACTCTCCTATTCCTGTTTTAGCGAATAGGCTTGGCGCACGGTCTCTGCCACCGACCGTGAGTTTTGGTCGCTGCCACCGACCGGATGAACTGTTGAGGCCCCTGCCACAGGCCTAATTGCAGGCCTCTGCCACTGACCTGATAGAAATAGCTGGACCGCTGCCACCGGTCATTGAACGTGGACTGAACTTCCTCATTGAACTTGGCCCCTGTTCGGGAAAGATATCCCTCCGGACGGTCTCCAGAGGTTCACCTGGCACTGGCAATCTGCTGCCCCAGGTCTTCGGCTGAGTCCCTCCTCCGGTCCCTTATGCCTCTGGATTCGGGTGCCCCACTCCCGGGGCCCCCTAGGATGATCCCTCCCTTGCGGGACCCAGCGGAAGGTACTGGGCCCCAGGCCTCCGGCTGAGTACCTCACCCCAGACTGAAGGTGTCTGGGATGGAACACGAACTCCAAGTGTCAAGGCCTAGGCCGCCTGGACACCGACCGTAACCACAGCCCTCAGGCTGAAGGTGCCCGGGACTCGAACCTCGTGGCGAAGATGTCCGCCCCCTTTATACCACCTCCCAGCAAGCACGGCGGGTTCTCCGCCCCGCCATACAAGCGCTGCGAGAGGTCACAAAGGGTACGGCACTGCAGCGATGGTTCAACCCCGGCCCAAAGTGACAGTGCCACCTGCTGGGCCGCAGGGAACTATGCATCACTGATGTCCTCACCAGTTTAAAAAAAACATACCCGCTACACTCTCCCCCTGTTATTTGACACTGGTCCCCAGTGTCTGGAGCAAACCATGCCCAAAAAGGGCCATCATAGCCTGATCCAGAGACCGACTAACGAATTTCAAAAATAACATTTTTTTTTTCTCTTGAAAGCTAACCAACAGTTGTGCCTGAACCTGACATGAAAGGGAAAGGAAGGAAACAAACAACACATAACCACATTATACGAATCACATGTTCAGAACAACATTCCCTTACACCCATCCTGACTAAGACCCACCCCATTCTCAGTGGTCTTGATGAGATGTTCTCCTGCAGAGGGGAAAAGAACGTTAAACACACATATACCTGACACATATGTTTGTGTAAGAATGAAAGAACCTCTCCGTAGAGAAACCCTTTCCTTCTATAAGTGTGTGAGTGAACAGTGAATATCGATGCGCAACACTGCCACCTGGTGACAGTGTCACAGTAACTGCACTGGTTGAAAATCCTCCTCTCTTTTTTTCTTTTTTTTTTCTAACTACCCCAAAGTCCATAATCACTTTGCGGGATGGAAGAATGAAGAACAAACAATGGCAACAGTCCTTCAATTCCTCCAGAGAGCACAAACACCCATAACACGGGTACAGTCACTGGGTTTTCCCGGGAGACAACCCCGGAAAGTTCAGCAGCAACGAAGCACTAGGCAAGGAGTCTTTTCTCCTACAAGTAGAATCTGGTATGCGGCAAGACAAGGGGCTTGAAATGCTTATCCACAGTCTCTATGTGATATTCAACATCCTCCCCCTCTTTCCGTCGAATCAACACTTTGCCAGCATGGATGTGCCGACCCAACATCCACTCTGCTTTACAGTCCTTGAACCGCTGAGAGGCTTTGGGGGAACACGCGAGGTACCTGTGGGCATGTGGGACCTGAAGGTGCGTCCACACAAATTCGTTGTACCAGTGGTCCCGGCAGACTTCCACTTCATACAGAATTACCGGTAGCAACTTTTTGGCCGAAAAGACGCTGAAGTCTCGCCAGCGGAGGCATAGTGGCCCGATCTCCCTCACCCGGTTGGACGATGGTGTCTGGGTGACGAGGTGCCTTGACCACCTCCACTCTAGGCATAGGCGGCCGCAACAACAGTCTCTTTTCCCCGGTGCCAGATGCAGGAGGCACCGGAGGTAGAAGGGCAGACTGGGGACGGGATCCCTCCTCAGGCGCTGGTGCTTCCACCCGGGGTGTACTATCCCCTGTAGACATGGGTGGATCCCTGACTTTGCGGGACGAGGAGAGAGGCATCTTGTCCCAGCCCTTCTTAGCGAAAAGTTCATCTATGATGACATCGTCTCCCGGATTGGAGAGCGATTCTAGGTCGGAGGTGTCACACTCCTCCGTGGGCAGGTAGCCTGTAGTGGAGGCTGAATTGCTACCTCCCGCAGGCACACAGGGCCGTGACTCCCTGACACCTCCGTCCCAATACCTAGTCCCTTTGTCCGGCTTACCTCGGCCCAAAGTTGAGAAGAGATGTCCGGGACTCTTACTACCGGATCCATCCGGGGCGGGCGTAGGCAAGCAGGGTGATCCACCGCGACCGCTGGACGGGGCAACCAAGCCGGTCTTACTCAAATATTTGTGAACATAGCTTAGCCACTGTCAGCAGCTCAGCTCACAAAGTAGATGGTGACCCTTGATGATACCTGAACAAAGATGGCTCTATCCTTCTTGAGTACTGCGATCTTTCCCCGATAGTTAACAAATACCTGCAAGTGTTGTATTTACACATTACCTAGCTTGTATGTACTTAACATTCAAACTAGATCTGATGCTACTGTAAGTCCACTTTAATCTGAAGAATCTAGCGAAAGGGTTAATAGTGCCCTGGATAACAGTAATTGGACAATGAAACTTTTGACACTTTTTGGAGACCAGTGACACTACTAAAATGTACAGTATATGGTCGTCAAGCGGTTAATACAAACTGTGTAAGTACCTTAATGTGACCTGATATTTACCTCTTGCAGTCCCTGAACAACAGGGCTGGAGTGTGAGAGGAAGAAGCAGTGCAAGGACAAGAAGTATGCTGATAGGAGTAGCAAACAGAGTGACCAAGGACAAGCTCATCACTATACTGGTTCTCCTTTCACTGTCCAGTCACAGGCTGGGGAGGGCCTAGGACAACCTGAGTTTAGAGGAAGTGGGTTGAATGATGCTGGCAATCAGACTGTTGATATCTGATGGCTGAAAAAAGTACTACGGGGGGAAACAAATGCTGTTTTGTGTTTTATCTTGTTATTTTTGCCTGGAGTTCTGTTTTAAACACTAATGCATATTATTAAGGTGATCTTCCTTTTCTGTTTGTTTTTCAAGTCTCTGATCTCAGAAATGGAATCCCTGAGGCCCAGCCAGGTGATAAACCTTTCCATACAGTAGAATACAGCCCCGACTTCCATAAATTTGGATCAACAATGCCGGTGGTGAATTTTAGGTGGGTGTTTTTATTAGGTGTTAGGCCTTTTTATTGGTATATCTTTTGTGTACTGAGTCAAATTACTTGTAAATGCAGCTTTTTATTGGTAACTAATTTTTTATTAGCTGCAATGCTATATTTGCAAACAAGCACCAAAATCCTCACCTCCAGAGCAATAAATGTGTGCAGCATTGTGTTGGCAGGATCGGGTGATCAGTCATCCATAGGAATATTTTATTAAATGCTAAAAAAAACAATGATTAGCCATTTTGATAATGCTAAATGTTTAAAACCAAATAAAGCTGACTGATGTAAACTCCATTTCCCGTTCACTACCTTTTTACTACTTACTAAAACACATAGATGTGAGGCACGTTGTCAGGAGATGGAGCAGTAATTGCTTAAAGCTGAACTTTGGAAAGATCTAAAAAAAAAAAAACGACAGAATTGATTTATTACAGATATTTATATAGTGCCGATAATTTACTGTGTTGTACATTTGCCCTTAAAGGCTAACTTCACATTTAGGAGCATGTTACATGTTACACCTAAATTTAGGGTGTGACATGCAACATGTCCCTAGTGTAAGGTGACCAGATTTTTAAAATGAAATCCGGGGACGTTTATTTTTTTATTTTTTTTATTGGCGAATGGTAAATTATTTTATAAGCATAAAAAAAATAATAAAATAATAAGGTAAGCAGCTAAACTTCTGTAGTGTTGCCAGCACCCGTAGAAATGTGTATAAATATACTTCAATATTTATACACTATTTTATAAGCATATTTTCCTCAAATGATATATGCAGTGTATGTGGTATGTGTTTATGGAATGATTGTATGATATATACGTTATTTCTGAAAATCATTTTATACCAGCCCCATTGCATTATTATACCAGCCCAACCGCATAACATCATTATTTTCTTGTTCATAAAACGAAAAACCATGCATTTTAAAGCACATTTGAAGAGTGCCCAGCAGCCCAGCCTGTTCAGTGCCCAGCAGCCCAGCCTGTTCAGTGCCCAGCAGCCTATATAGCGAGGGAGGAGACAAATTATAGAGAGTGGGGATCTCCTGTTTACCCCACATGGCCACTGTCCTCAGACAAAGTCCCGCCTCATATGATAGACGTCATATACCATTTAGGAGATATTCTAGTGAGCAGCAGCTGATGATGTATGCGCTCCAAAAGAATGGAATACATGTGCAGTTTCTTCAGAACGCCTATTATAGGAGTCGGCCCAGGAGATGGGACTTCGTCTGACAGCCCAGTAAGCTCTGTATAATCCGGTGGCTTTTGCCCCTTCCCTGTCCGAGACAGCCCAGCGGGACCCATGATAGGGCCGGACCTTGGCGCGCCCCCCCCCCCCTCTGCACCAGCTCATGGTGCACCTGTCCAGGATCGTCCCTGAATCCGGGGACAAAACCGGGGACAGACAGGCTCCTGGGACAGTGTTCTCAATCTGGGGACTGTCCCCAGGACACCAGGGATGTCTGGTCATCCTACCCTAGTGACCCACCTCCCAGCACTAGTGATCTTCTCTCTGCACCTGCTGTCACAATCTGAAAAAAAATCCGATGTGCGGGGCTCTGCCCACAGGGCCGCATCATTCATTCACAATTTCCTGTAAAAAAATTAGTCTACGAGTACCATCCTCTATTGCAGCTGACTGCTTGTAGTTCTCAATGAACTGCGAGAGCACTGGTGAGCACTCTAATAGTCCATTGATTCTTCCTGCCATTCAGTAACTGTCTGCCCGTACTGAAGGTATGGACCGACAACTTACTAAAGTGTCTGCAGGATCCATGCATTGTACTTGCGATCTGCTGAGCTTTAAAGGATGCAATATAACTTTTTACAAAAGCTGAACTTATTAACAACCTCACGCAAAATCGCATACCTGCACATCATTTGGTTGAAGTAGTTATACCCAGGTGATGCCCCTGCAGGCTGCAGGCTTCATCCCAGTACTCAGTCAGCTCTCTCATAATAACAACTGATGCGGCTAATGAGCCACTCGGCCGCTATAAGGAGTGGGAGTGGAACTCCCTCCCCCTCCCGCCGCCTTCTGCCCCTCTTCCCGGGTCTTTCGTTCCACTGGCACGTCCGCCGGCTGTGTGGAGACCCGAATGAAGCCGGAAGCGGCTTTGATCGGGTCTCCCACTGAAAAACCCGGAAGCGATGTTACAACATCACTTCTGGTTTACTTAGATGGCAGTGGCGCAGATTAGAAAAAAAATCAGTGTTCCAAAATGCAGATTTTGGCGTTTTGAAGTGCAAAGGAAGGAATTTTGGTCTTTTAGACCCCCGATCCCTTCCTACCTGTCACTGCCTATTACTGTCACAAGGGATGTGTACACTCCTTGTGACAGCAATAAAAGTGATCAGATTTCTTTTTTCTTTGAAGGGACAGTGTTAAATAATAAAAAATTTTTTTAAAGCGCCCCCGTCCCCACGAGCTCGCATAGGCAAAGTCATGAAAAACGCACAGGTAAGTCACGCCTGCAAATGTAAACGGTGTTCAAATCACACATGTGAGGTATCGCCGCGATCATTAGAGCGAGAGCAATAATTCTAGCAAAAGGCCTCATCTGTAACTCTAAACAGGAACCCGTAAAAAATGTTAAACTTTACCTATGGAGATTTTTAAGTACCGTAGTTTGTCGCCATTCCACGAGTGCGTGCAATTTCAAAGCATAACATGTTAGGTATCTTTTTACTTGGCGTAACATCATCTTTCACAATATGCAAAAAAATTGGGCTAACTTTACTGTTTTCTTATTTTTTTATTCAAAAAAAAATTTCTCCCCAAAAAATTGAAAGACCACTGCGCAAATACAGTGTGACATAAATATTGCGATCGCCATATTATTTTCTAGGGTCTCTGTTAAAAATGTATATATAATGTTTGGGGGTTCTAAGTAATTTTCTAGCAAAAAATACTGATTTTATCTTGTAAGCAACAAGTGTCAGAAATAGGCTTGGTCCAGAAGTGATTAAAGAGCTTACAATCTAAGGTCCCTGATTCATATTCACACACTAGGGCCAATATACCAAGAGCATGTCTTTGGAGTGTGGAAAGAAACCAGAACACCCAGTGGAAACCAACGCAGGCACAGGGAGAACATGCAAACTCCATGCAGATAGTATCGTGGGTTGGATTACAAACCGATGACCCTAGTGCTGCTAGGCAGAAGTGCTATTTATTAAGTCACACTGCACATATTTATTAACCCTCCGTTCAAAAACGAAAAAAATAAAGATCCTGCAAGACAAAGGCATAATCAGCTAGTATGCAAAGACTGGTTGTCTAAGTGGGTTTACAACCACTTTAAGAAAGCAGTGTAAGTTCCTGAATTTGACCTGAGATTAGTCTACTATACAGCAGAGCTCATAGAGGGTGATTCAGAAGCAGCCCAATGAGCCAGTCATGTGTGCTGAAGAAAGCAGAGTGCTAGCGAGCTGAGATTATCAATGTGCTGCTTCTCATTTCGCTGTCCACTTACAGGGTGGGGGTAGTGAGGAGACCTGCAGGAGAAAGTGAAACTGCAACATGGAAAAATCAGGCCTTGACTTGCTAGGCCGGACTGTGTTGTATGGCAGAGCTGTGTAAATCCCATGACTGGATAAGTACAAATTCCTTAGCAGATAAAACTAAAGGAACAGTTTTACATAATGCAGCAACATCTACACACATAGGACACCTAACATTAGAAGTATGTTTTTTCATCCAAAGCAAATACTGTATACACCGGTACTGACTAGTTTTCCAATGTTTCTCTTGTCCCTCAGTTTCTCTCCCTCAGCCAGCTAATGTGACCCTAGTGCTGATGGAAAGAGGCAGGTGGGGGCAAAGAAGGTTGCTGTGTAGGTACCCGATGTCCTCCTTATCAACTGATGATGTCGTTGGTTGTTAGGACACCAGCAGCTGGAAGGTTGTAATGGTGCAGCCATTGTTTGTTTTTGTTTATTTCAATATCTTTATGTAGCGAGGGGTTACTATCAAAAGTATCCTAACAGACTGCATTGTGTTTCTAATTAAGAATTTGGCTCCCTCTGGTGTCCGTTTTATGTTATGCTATTGAAGTTTGTTTGGTTCAGTTACATTATAGAACAAAGCATGGTGGGCATTGTAGTGTGAGAGGAAGTGACTCTATTGCTGTTCGTTGGATTGAGACTACAATGCCTACAATGCCACTGTGCCACCAGAATGCAGTGTGCCACCGCACAGCCTGCTGGTTATCAGATATAAGGACAAGCAAGGCCTCAACTCGCTCTCTCTGGACGCCATCTTTCAACAGGCAGGAGGCCTGGCGTGAGTGTGCCTAGGCCGGAGAAGCCTGGGCCTAAAGTTGGAGAGCGGATCGCCCGACGGAGGGATCCTTGTGGACAGCCTCGATGATTGAGCCAGAGACCGTCCTACGGTCCACAGCATCTGTTGTGTTACACTATGTGATTATTCTTGCTCTGTGTCTTTAAGATCTGTCCCCTTCTTTCTAGCTGAACTCTCTCTCTCTCACCGTAGTTCTTTATATATCTCCTCCACTTCCTGATTCTGGTCATTACTCCTGTATATCTTCCATGCTAAACATCTTACATGTGGCTTACAACTGCAACGTTTTTCTACCTATGAATATCCATCATTAAACGGAACATTCGAAAGGATTCATCGTCTGTCGTCCTAACTGTGAGTTTATTCATTGAGTTAAACTGCCTGTATCGATGCAAGGGATGAATATCAAACCAGCTTGAGTAAGGCCTACTTAAACCTGGAGATGAACTTTATCGCTTTGTAGTTGAGACAGAACAGTAGAAAAACAGAGTTTCACAGCCTAATTACAAGATTTCTGCATGTCAGTACTGAAACAGACAAGATTTACTGCCCTCATAGCAAGACAGAAGGGACAGAGCAGCACATGGCAGCCTTATAGCCTGAGACAATCTGCACAGTGTCATATTTCAGCACACAGATCCTGCCTGCTTTCACAGTCAGTCTGCTATCATGAGTGACCAAGCTTCTGCATGTGAACTCACATCTACCTCCCCACAAGTTCCTGAAGAAACTGAGTTACCCAAACGCTCAGTTAAACCCACTTGGAAAGTAATGGAGAATTATGAAGCTTCAAGGACTGAATTGTCAAATAGCTTGGAATTAGTCTGGGAGAAAATCCTTGCTGAAGCCAATACAGTGTCTGTTGAACGTGAACTACTGACACTAGAGGGCACCATTAAACAACTTTCTGCCTCATATGAGCTTTATCAGCTTACCAGCATCAAATTCACTAATGTCTTACAAAACATGACGTCAGAAAGTGCGATGATGCAATTAAAGCACGTCAATGCTCTCAATATTGAAAGAGACAGTTTTATCCAGCAAACCAGATTATAGGCAGACGTTCTAAAAACTCGTCAAGATCCCATAGTTCAAGATACTCAACACTCAGTGAGCGACTTATTAATGCCCGCGCTGAAGTGGAAGCCAGCAAAGTGCAGGTGGCATATGCAGAAAAAAGAGCAGAGTTGGAAGTGCAGTCAGCACGTCAAAGAGCAGAGTCAGAAGCGCAGTCAGCACGTCAAAGGGCAGAGTTGGAAGCGCAGTCAGCACGTCAAAGGGCAGAGTTGGAAGCGCAGTCAGCACGACAAAGAACAACAATGGAAACCTTAAATGAACAGTATAAACATGACGCAGCTATGGCAAAGCTAAGGGTCCTACAGCAAGCTATCAGTGCAGACGAAGGTGCAAGTGAGAAAGACAGCATTAACCTAAACATAGCAGATATGGAAGACCCCCTCAAACGCACTAAAGACTATGTCCTAAGCCACTGCAGTGCACACTCCATTGTCTCCAATGCTCCCGACTACATAGAGACTCCTTCACAGCTTCAAGTTAAAGAGGTTCCAGCAACTTCCTGCACTCAAAATCACTCCACTGCATTTCCTACCTGTCTACCTTGCCTGCCTTCATACGTCACAGAGCATCAGCGCAAGCTTCAGGCAAGTCATCAATCTCCAGTCATCGGTACAGCCTTGAATCAACGTACCATTGGAACAACTGACTTCAAGCAAGCAACTCACCTGGATGCATCTGCTGCACCATATTTCCCTGTGTCCTTTAACAACAATGTCAAAGATAACGCAATCAGCACCATACAGCCAACAGCATCTCACATAAAGGCGGAGACAACTGAGACAGAAGAGTTTGTGAGGTACATGCTTCGCAGAGAGCTCACAAAGACTGGTCTTACAATTTTTGATGACCAACCTGAGAACTACAGAAGTTGGAAATGTGCCTTCAGAACTACAATCAGCAATATTGGCATTACAGCTGATCAAGAATTGAATCTGCTGATCAAATGGCTTGGTCCTCTATCTGCTGCACGTGTTAAGCCATTAAGATCGGTTTTCATGGAAAATCCTACTGCAGGCCTCACAGCTGCATGGGAGCGACTAGAGCAAAGTTATGGCAGTCCAGAAGCTATAGAAAATGCTTTGTTCATGCGTCTGGAAACTTTCCCAAAGATATCCGGTAAGGACAACAAGGAGTTCCAGAGACTGAGTGACCTTCTCCTTGAGCTTCAGCTAGTCAAGACAGACCCAAAACTACCTGGACTCAGTTACCTTGACACTCCAAGAGGGGTAAACCCAATTGTCTCCAAGCTCCCGTATGGTTTGCAAGAGAAATGGACTGCACTAGGGTCATCATACAAAAGAGAGAACAAGGTTTCCTTCCCTCCATTCTCTTTCTTCTGTGAATTCATCAGGAAAATTGCAGAGACCAAGAACGATCCAAGTTTTTCCTACGGTGAGTACAGCCTCTTCTCACCCTTTCCTAAGAGTACCAGTCTTTAGGGCAACTATAGAAACCATAGAGGCCCAGTGTCCGTGAAAAAGACTGACATCCTTCCCACTCCTACCACAGTTCTGGCCACGAACAAACAGAGTAGGAAGATTGAAAACCCTAACAGGGAGTGTCCCATACACAAGAAGCCACACACCCTCAATAAATGTATCGGCTTTAGAAAAAAGCCTCTGGAAGAGCGCAAGGAGCTTTTAAAGACATTTAGGGTATGTTTCAGGTGCTGTGCTTCTACAGAACATTTTGCAAGGGACTGTAATGTGTCTATCAAGTGCATAGAGTGTGGCTCTGAAGAACATGTGCAAGCCCTCCATCCTCTTGAGCCCAGCTCTGCACAACCTGCCAACACTCCTCCCCTCGCATGGCGGGGAGAATACAGACCAAGTGCCTAATTCTACCATCATTTCTTCATCCTGCACTGAAGTTTGTGGAGAAGACCGCTGTGGTAAGTCCTGTGCTAAGATATGCTTGGTGAACATATACCACAAGGATCAACCAGAAAAGTCTCTAAAGGCATATGCTATCTTAGACGATCAGAGCAATCGATCACTTGCAAAATCGGAATTGTTCAATCTATTTGAAATAAAAGGCGAAGCTCATCCTTACACCTTGGGTACCTGTAGTGGAACTATAGAGGTTTCTGGAAGAAGGGCTCATGGACTCATGGTATCTTCTCTCAAAGGTAACTTGCAATTACCCTTACCTACACTTGTTGAGTGCAATCAGATACCTGCTAACAGGGAAGAAATCCCTACTCCAGCTGCTGCTTTCCATCACCCTCACCTCAAGGTAATAGCAAATGAGATACCGCCGCTTGACAAAGATGCTCAGATCCTTCTTCTGTTAGGAAGAGACATTCTAAGAGTTCACAAGGTACACAGACAAGTCAGTGGACCCCCAGATGCCCCATTTGCCCAGCGCACGGATCTAGGGTGGGTCATCATAGGCAATGTCTGCATAGGCAAAATGAAAAGACCTACCAACATTTCGTCATTCAAGACAAATGTTCTGCCAAATGGCCGAAACACTTACTTTGAGCCATGCCCACATCACTACTGGGTGAAAGAGAAGATAGCCAGCCACGAATGGCAACATGGTATCTCAGGTGACACAAGCCCTTTCTCCTGCCATGATGGCGACTCCGGCTCTACAGTGTTTAATGCAACCAGTGAAGATGACATACTGGCTCCTTCAATGGAAGACAAAGAATTCATCAAGGTAATGGACAATGAGTTCTTTCAAGATGACTCCAATAACTGGGTAGCACCCCTACCCTTTCGTCTCCCAAGAGAGAGATTGCCCAACAACTTACAGCAGGCCATCAGTAGATTCTCCTCCTTAAAGCGAAACTTAAGCAGGAAACCAGAGATGCAAAATCACTTTGTGGACTTTATGCAAAATGTATTTGACAGAGATCTTGCAGAGCCTGCTCCCCCACTAAAGGAGGGAGAAGAATGCTGGTACCTTCCATCCTTTGGCGTGTATCACCCACGCAAACCAGACCAAATCAGAGTTGTCTTTGATTCCAATGCTCAGCACGAAGGTGTTTCTCTTAACAACATGCTCCTTACGGGACCCAACCTGAACAACAGTCTAATAGGAGTCTTGATTTGTTTCAGACAAGAGCCTGTAGCAGTAATGGCCGACATTCAACAGATGTTTCACTGCTTCATCGTCAGAGAAGACAACAGAAACTACCTCAGGTTTCTATGGCACAAGGACAATGACCTCAACAAGGAAGTTATAGATTATCGCATGAAGGTACATGTCTTCGGTAACAGTCCTTCCCCAGCAGTGGCAACTTATGGCCTAAGGAGAACAGCTCAGACTGGAGAAGTTGAATATGGATCTGATGCCCGTCAATTTGTTGAAAGAAACTTCTACGTTGACGACGCACTTAAGTCCTTTACAACTGCTAAAGAAGCAATTGATCTTCTCACCAGAACAAAGGAGATGCTGTCTGTAGCAAACCTTAGACTACACAAGATTATATCCAACAGCCAGGAACTTCTGAATGCCTTTCACTCTGAGGACTATGCCACTAGTCTAAAAAACCTCGACTCAGGTACAGATGTGCCTCCTGTACAGCGAAGTCTGGGTTTGTTGTGGAACATCAAGCAAGACAAATTCACCTTCCAAGTGTCAACTTGTGACAAACCCTTCACTAAGAGAGGAGTCCTGTCCGTGGTGAATAGCATCTATGACCCACTGGGTTCCCTTGCTCCAGTTACCATTCAAGGTAGGATTTTACTAAGACAGTTGTCTACTGAGAACATAGACTGGGATACTCCCTTGCCTAGTGAGAATCAACACAAGTGGGAAAGGTGGAGATATTCTTTGAAGTCACTAGAAAAACTTCAGATTCCCCGTTGCTATGTTCCGGGTTCCATTTCAACTGCTAACCGGAGAGAGATTCATATTTTCTCTGATGCATCAGTTGAAGCTATTGCTGCAGTCGCCTATTTGAAGACCTCTGAACTGGATGGAGAATCACACTGTAGTTTTGTCCTAGGCAAGGCAAAACTCACTCCCAAGCCTGCACATACCATACCAAGACTTGAACTTTGTGCAGCCGTGCTAGCAGTAGAAATTGCAGAGGTAATACGAAGTGAAATGGACACTACTACAATTGATTCTTTCACCTTCTATACAGACAGTAAGGTAGTACTTGGTTACATAAACAACCAAACAAAACAATTTTATGTGTACCTCAGCAACAGGGTTGAAGGTATCAAGAGATTCTCTCTACCAAGTCAATGGCATCACGTTCCCACTGAACTCAACCCAGCCGACTGTGGGACCAGAGCTGTGTCACCTGCCGCTCTTCAGGACAGCTTATGGCTGTCACCTCCAAGGTTTCTGTGTGAGGACTCTTACTTACTCCCTATTGACACCACCTATGGGCTAGTAAACCCTGAAGATGATAAGAAAATAAGAACTGTGAACACCTCACTCCACACTTCTGTAAGTACAAAACCGAAGCTGCGGTTACACCATTACGAGCATCAATGGAAGCAGGTGCAGCATTTAGCCAATGTGTTCTGGCATCGCTGGAAGAAAAAGTATCTTCACCACCTTCAAGGTCATAACAAATGGCAAGCATCTAAGCCGAATCTTAAGGTTGGAGACCTCATCCTTCTAAAAGACAAGGAAGTTTGTCGGAATGAGTGGCCTATGGGTCTTATTACTAAAGTTATGCCCAGCGACGATAACAAAGTCCGGAAGGTAGAAGTCAAGGTAACCAAGGGAGGATCGACACGAACCTTTAGTCGACCAATCACAGAGTTAGTACTCCTTTTGCCAGGTGAGTGACTTGTGCAAGGACTAGCCATGCTGTTGGCACGGCGGGGAGTACATTGCTGCCATCTACAGGTTCTACTCAGAACTTTGGAATTATTTGAAGACATCATACTGTGACTTTATGTTCTTCATCCTGTTGAACTTACGTTTATTATTTGCTTGTTGCATGTTTTTCATTACAGGTTTCAGGACATTCGTCAGTATTGGACTTTTTGAAAATATATATATTAGTTTAAGGTTATGAAATCTAAAGATTTCAGACGGGGAGTGTTGTGTTACACTATGTGATTATTCTTGCTCTGTGTCTTTAAGATCTGTCCCCTTCTTTCTAGCTGAACTCTCTCTCTCTCACCGTAGTTCTTTATATATCTCCTCCACTTCCTGATTCTGGTCATTACTCCTGTATATCTTCCATGCTAAACATCTTACATGTGGCTTACAACTGCAACGTTTTTCTACCTATGAATATCCATCATTAAACGGAACATTCAAAAGGATTCATCGTCTGTCGTCCTAACTGTGAGTTTATTCATTGAGTTAAACTGCCTGTATCGATGCAAGGGATGAATATCAAACCAGCTTGAGTAAGGCCTACTTAAACCTGGAGATGAACTTTATCGCTTTGTAGTTGAGACAGAACAGCATCTGAAGCCATCCATCCACCTACACCTTGTGAGCGGCCGCGCAGTGAATACCAGTGAGTGAGGGGTTCTTGGTGGTGAGAAGGCACTTGCCTACCTAAGTAGTTAATTGAGTTGCAAGAGAGTGGTTCCTAGAATCCAACTTGTACTTGCTGACACTTGCCGTGCTTCAGTTAGGAAACTATTGCACCCGAGAGTTATACAGCGGCCTGAGAGACCTAGCGGTTCCTTTGCCACTACAGTACATTTACAGAGTGATTACCCTTTTCTCTTTACCCATTGTTTGGAATACATGCAACTACTACATGCACGACTACTGCAACTCCCTCCTTATTGGATTACATTTACATAGACTATCCCCCCTTCAGTCCATCATGAATGCCGCTGCAAGACTCATACACCTTACCAACCATTCAGTGTCCTTCACCCTTCTCTGCCAATCCCTCCACTGGCTCCCACTCAACCCAACAAATAAAATTCAAAGTACTAACAATAATTTACAAAGCCACCCACAACTCAGCCCCCAGCTACATCACTAACCTAGTCCCAAAATACCAACCAAGCCACTCTCTTCAGTCCTCCCAAGACCTCCTGCTCTCTAGCTCCCTTGTCACCTCCTCCCATGCTCGCCTCCAGAATTTCTCCAGAGCTTCTCCCATCCTTTGGAACCCCCTACCCCAATCTGTCCGACTGTCCCCTAATCTATCCATATTTAGATGATCCCTGAAAACTCTACTCTTTAAAGAAGCCTATCCTGCTTCTAACTAACACTTTTACTTCCTCCATCAGCTCATTCCCCACAACTATTACCCTTTGTATCAATTGATCCTCCCTTTTTAGATTGTAAGCTCTAATGAGCAATGCCCTCTGATTCCTCTTTTACCAAATTGTAATGTAACTGTAATGTCTGCCTTTATTTTGTTAAGCGCTGCGCAAACTGTTGGAGCTATATAAAACCTGTATAATAATAATAATACAAATAAGTGCACCAACAGAGCTAGCAGAAGACGAAGAGCGTTTAAAGGAACAGTCATCACTTTGTCCCTTTTTAAAGTTTACCACAAAAGGGACACGCACCAGTTTGAACTGTCCACTAGAGGGAGCCATATAGCCATATTAACTTCTAATGCTCAATATAACTGCTTGTATTGTGTCTGTTATTTTGCTGTTTTAGTGGGTGTGTGTTTGACCTGGTGGGGAAGTGTCCCAGTGCTGGTAACATAGCATTGAGAGATTCCCCCACCGTGCACTTACCCGCATCTGACCCCAGGTTATGGTAATTGGGTCTTGTGATGAAGAAATACTGAACCAGTTATGCTCCATTGACTTTTACAGGGATCTGTGTACAGTCAATTTTATTTGTAGGACCACTGTTCTACCCTTCTTTTTCCAAGTGAACATTTTGCAACTGGTTAAGTTACATCTTGTGTGGGACTCTATCTATTGCAGCTGACCAGTGCCAAGATAAGTAAATATATATATATATATATTGCAGTGTGGTTGTAGTGGTCCTTTCTCACCTTTAGGTTCCACATTCATATTGTTGTCCAGTTGTGCCAAGGGGGGTTCGAGCCAAATTTCTGGGGTTGACAGGCAGAGTGCAGGACCAAAAATAACCAGCAGCTCCTACGGGGGTAGTGCTACATTTATTATTATTTTTTGTTAAATAAATTCACACATATGCAAAGTTAAAATACATCGCTTACATCCATCAAATACTAATTACCCTTTGTAGTGGTCCTTTCTCACCTTTAGGTTCCACATTCATATTGTTGTCCAGTTGTGCCAAGGGGGGTTCGAGCCAAATTTCTGGGGTTGACAGGCAGAGTGCAGGACCAAAAATAACCAGTAGCTCCTACGGGGGTAGTGCTACATTTATTATTATTTTTTGTTAAATAAATTCACACATATGCAAAGTTAAAATACATCGCTTACATCCATCAAATACTAATTACCCTTTCTCCTAACGCTCCCTCCCCCTTCTTCTCCCAGCCCTTTACCCATTGTAATGATGAAAGTCTGTGGTTTTCTGTAACTAAAAGGCAGGTTTGACCCAACCACTGACTTGTATTAAATTTTTGGCCAATTTTTAGGAATTTTGCCAAGGAACCCCTGAGAGAACCTGGAGGCACAACAGGGTACCTGGGCACTCTGGCTTAAAAAGGCTGATGTAGCTCTCATACTATTGTCAGAGGCACCAGTGACACCTACTGGCAACATAAAAAAATGATGGTGGGTACACACGGGCCAATAATCAGCTGAAAACTATTGGTTCGGCCATACGAAGTGAAATGGACACTACTACAATTGATTCTTTCACCTTCTATACAGACAGTAAGGTAGTACTTGGTTACATAAACAACCAAACAAAACAATTTTATGTGTACCTCAGCAACAGGGTTGAAGGTATCAAGAGATTCTCTCTACCAAGTCAATGGCATCACGTTCCCACTGAACTCAACCCAGCCGACTGTGGGACCAGAGCTGTGTCACCTGCCGCTCTTCAGGACAGCTTATGGCTGTCACCTCCAAGGTTTCTGTGTGAGGACTCTTACTTACTCTCTATTGACACCACCTATGGGCTAGTAAACCCTGAAGATGATAAGAAAATAAGAACTGTGAACACCTCACTCCACACTTGTGTAAGTACAAAACAGAAGCTGCGGTCACACCATTACGAGCATCAATGGAAGCAGGTGCAGCATCTAGCCAATGTGTTCTGGCATCGCTGGAAGAAAAAGTATCTTCACCACCTTCAAGGTCATAACAAATGGCAAGCATCTAAGCCGAATCTTAAGGTTGGAGACCTCATCCTTCTAAAAGACAAGGAAGTTTGTCGGAATGAGTGGCCTATGGGTCTTATTACTAAAGTTATGCCCAGCGACGATAACAAAGTCCGGAAGGTAGAAGTCAAGGTAACCAAGGGAGGATCGACACGAACCTTTAGTCGACCAATCACAGAGTTAGTACTCCTTTTGCCAGGTGAGTGACTTGTGCAAGGACTAGCCATGCTGTTGGCACGGCGGGGAGTACATTGCTGCCATCTACAGGTTCTACTCAGAACTTTGGAATTATTTGAAGACATCATACTGTGACTTTATGTTCTTCATCCTGTTGAACTTACGTTTATTATTTGCTTGTTGCATGTTTTTCATTACAGGTTTCAGGACATTCGTCAGTATTGGACTTTTTGAAAATATATATATTAGTTTAAGGTTATGAAATCTAAAGATTTCAGACGGGGAGTGTTGTGTTACACTATGTGATTATTCTTGCTCTGTGTCTTTAAGATCTGTCCCCTTCTTTCTAGCTGAACTCTCTCTCTCTCACCGTAGTTCTTTATATATCTCCTCCACTTCCTGATTCTGGTCATTACTCCTGTATATCTTCCATGCTAAACATCTTACATGTGGCTTACAACTGCAACGTTTTTCTACCTATGAATATCCATCATTAAACGGAACATTCGAAAGGATTCATCGTCTGTCGTCCTAACTGTGAGTTTATTCATTGAGTTAAACTGCCTGTATCGATGCAAGGGATGAATATCAAACCAGCTTGAGTAAGGCCTACTTAAACCTGGAGATGAACTTTATCGCTTTGTAGTTGAGACAGAACAGCATCTGAAGCCATCCATCCACCTACACCTTGTGAGCGGCCGCGCAGTGAATACCAGTGAGTGAGGGGTTCTTGGTGGTGAGAAGGCACTTGCCTACCTAAGTAGTTAATTGAGTTGCAAGAGAGTGGTTCCTAGAATCCAACTTGTACTTGCTGACACTTGCCGTGCTTCAGTTAGGAAACTATTGCACCCGAGAGTTATACAGCGGCCTGAGAGACCTAGCGGTTCCTTTGCCACTACAGTACATTTACAGAGTGATTACCCTTTTCTCTTTACCCATTGTTTGGAATACATGCAACTACTACATGCACGACTACTGCAACTCCCTCCTTATTGGATTACCTTTACATAGACTATCCCCCCTTCAGTCCATCATGAATGCCGCTGCAAGACTCATACACCTTACCAACCATTCAGTGTCCTTCACCCTTCTCTGCCAATCCCTCCACTGGCTCCCACTCAACCCAACAAATAAAATTCAAAGTACTAACAATAATTTACAAAGCCACCCACAACTCAGCCCCCAGCTACATCACTAACCTAGTCCCAAAATACCAACCAAGCCACTCTCTTCAGTCCTCCCAAGACCTCCTGCTCTCTAGCTCCCTTGTCACCTCCTCCCATGCTCGCCTCCAGAATTTCTCCAGAGCTTCTCCCATCCTTTGGAACTCCCTACCCCAATCTGTCCGACTGTCCCCTAATCTATCCATATTTAGATGATCCCTGAAAACTCTACTCTTTAACCACTTCCCGCCCAGTCAATAGCGAATTGACGTCCGGGAAGTGGTTGCAATATCGATACTGGACGTCATATGACGTCCTGCAGGATATTGCCTTGCGCGCGCCCGCGGGGGCGCGCAGCGCGGTGATCGGGGACGGCATGTGTCCCTCGGACACAGCGCTTCCCCGATCACGGTAAACAGCCAATTTCATTGGCTGTTTACCATGTGATCGGCTGTGTCAAAGTCACAGCCGATCACCTGTCAAAACAAACACGGCGGCGCGCTCCGTGCGCGCCGCCACAGGCTTGCAGAGCGGGGATCGGGGAAGGCGAGTGTCCCTTGGACACAGCGCGTCCCCGATCAGAGTAAACAGCCAATGAATTGGCTGTTTACCACGTGACCAGCTGTGTCCAATCACAGCCAGTCACAAATGTAAACAAACTCCACAGGAGTTACTACCTGATCCCTGCTCTCTCCTCACACACCGATCTGTGAGGAGAGAGAAGAGATCAGTAAGTTAGCTCAGTGTAGTTTGTCTACATAAATTTACAGTGCACAACACGCCCCCCCCCCATAAAGAGGACCTGTCACACAGCCCAGCACATCAATCAGCCCAGCCAATCAGCCCATCTGTCAATCAGCCCATCTGTCAATCAGCCCATCTGTCAATCAATCAGCCCATCTGTCAATCAATCAGCCCATCTGTCAATCAATCAGCCCATCTGTCAATCAATCACCCCATCTGTCAATCAATCAACCCATCTGTCAATCAATCAATCAATCAGCCCATCTGTCAATCAATCAGCCCATCTGTCAATCATCTGTCACAGGCCCACCTCCATCGGTACCGCCATTGGCACCGCCACACAGGCTACCAGTACCGCCATCGGTACCAGTACCACCACCAGTACCGCCACCAGGCCCAGCATCTATACTGCCACACAGGCCCGCTACCAGTATCACCACTAGTGCTGCCATCGGTACCACCACCAGTACCACCACCCGTACCACCGTCGGTAGTGCCACCACCACCTGTACCACCACCTGTACCGCCATCGGTACCATCACCACCCGTATCACCACCACCTGTACCGCCATCGGTACCACCACCACCTGTACCGCCATCGGTACCACCACCACCCATACCGCCATCGCTACCACCACCACCCGTACCGCCACCTGTACCGCCATTGGTACCGCCGCCACCACCACCACCCGTACCGCCATCGGTACCACCACCACCTGTACCGCCATTGGTACCACCACCACCCATACCGCCATCGGTACCACCACACAGGCCCACCACTAATACCTCCATCGGTACTACCACACAGACCGCCACCACTACCACCAGCAGTACCATTACACAGGCCCACCAATAAGCACTGCCATAATGTCCCAAAGGGTTTACACACCTGAGGAGGCATATGCCATTCTTGCCATGTCGGATGATGAAAGCAGCGGGGAGCTCCCATTATCCGATTCTGGTTCGGAATACGAGCCAGTGGAGGATAGTGGCTCAGAGTCCGAGTCCCCGGAGGAAACCGTCCCTCCCAAAAGAATGCGATCGGCACCAAGATCAGCACCAAGATCAGCACCAAGATCAGGAGAACTGCCCACCACCAGCAGCGCCATACCCCAGGAAGAGGAGCCCAGTACAAGCAATGGAAATGCACGCCCAACCCGAAGAATCCAGCCCCAATCCTACCTTCCCGATGCCCTGGCAAACCCCTTATGGTTGCCTGCCAACTCAGGATCCGCTATCATCCCCCCTTTCACCGCACAGCCAGGTGTGCAGCCCGACACTACAAATTTTTCTAAATTTGATTATTTTTGTTTGTTTTTCCCACAAGATTTGCTGCAGAATATAGTGGATCAAACGAATCTGTATGCATCCCAATTTATTGCTGCCAACCCCGATTCTTCCTACGCCCGCATGTTCCAGTGGCGGCGTCTAACATTGGAGGAATTTAAATTATTTTTGGGCCTTATGTTCAATATGGGGCTTACAAAAAAGAACGAAGTCCATTCATATTGGTCCAAACGCCCCATCCAACACATGCCCATATATTCCGCTGTCATGTCCAGGAAAAGATACAACATGATTATGCGCTTTCTCCACTTCAATGACAATTCACAGTGCCCTCCCCGAGATCATCCCAACTACGACAAATTGTACAAGATACGCCCCCTAATCAATGCCTTTTCCCAGCGATTTGAAGAAGTTTTCATCCCAGACCAAAAAATTTGTGTGGACGAGTCCCTCGTACATTTCACCGGCCGACTGCAGTTCAAGCAGTACATACCAAGCAAGAGAGCCATGTATGGGTTAAAATTAAATAAATTATGTGATCGAGCCACTGGATACGTCTGCAAATTCAGGATCTACGAAGGCAAAGACTCCCAGCTCCAGCCCCGTGATTGCCCCACATATATTGGAACCAGTGGGAAAATTGTCTGGGAGTTGGCATACCCCCTGTTCGGAAAAGGTTACCATTTATATGTTGATAATTATTATACCAGCCTGCCCCTTTTTCGCCACCTTTACAGTAAACAAACCCCGGCCTGCGGTACCTTCAAAAAAAACCGGAAGGGATTCCCACAAAATTTATTGACAAAAAAATTGCGACCTGGAGAATCGGCATCCATGAGGAATGAGGAGGTGTTGGCCATGAAGTGGAGGGACAAGAAAGATGTCCACATCCTCTCTACGATCCACAATGACACCATGGTGGAGATCCCAAGAAGACGCGGCTCCATTGTAAAGCCTGAATGTGTCCACGACTACAATTTGTACATGGGGGGGGGGTGGATTTAAACGACCAGATGCTACAGCCCTACTTATCAACCAGAAAGTCCCATTATTGGCTCAAAAAAGTTGCGTTTCACCTGTTTCACATGGCCCCTTTTAATTCGTTTGTCTGCTACCAAAAAGCAACTCAAAATCACCGACTCCACTACCTCCAATATATCGAAGATATCATCGATGCCCTCATTTACCAACAAGGTCCCGCCCCAGGAAGCATTCGCTCTGATAGTGTGAGTCGGCTTCACGAGCGACACTATCCCTTTAGCATCCCCCCCACAGAATCTGGAAGAAGACGCCAAAAGAAATGCCGTGTATGCAGCAGAGGAGGAGTAAGAAGAGACACCAGCTATTATTGTCCCGATTGTCCCTCCCAACCTGGCCTGTGCATCGGAAATTGCTTCAAAAATTATCATACATCCATTAGTTCCCCTTATTATTAACAGACTGCCACTTCCCTATTTGCCTGCTACCATGTTACTAACTACCTTCCATGTTAATTAACTGACCCTGGCCTGTTTACCGACGATGCCTCTGCCTGCCGATTTAAACCACGTTTCTGACTTCCACGTGTACCGACCTTGGCCTGTTAATCGACCATGTTTTTGCCTGCCACTTGGACTGATCTTTTGGCCATCTACTTTTAGTACACAGGGGTCTCACATATGTGAGGGGCTTCAGAATAGCGTTCTGAGTAGAGAAAACCAGTTTTTCGTTTTCTGTGCTCCAAGAACAGGGTCTGGTTGCCCGGAGGCTTCAAAGCGATTTGGGTGGGAGAAGCCTCTACCCCTGTCCCCCTGGCCCTAAGCTTGATGGTCCTTCCTGCTGCCTGGACCAATAATTTGGCTGTGCTGACCATATTACTGCCTGTAATGACCCATGACATTATGGACCATGTTTCTTCCTGCTGCTTGGACCAATACTTTGGCTGTGTTGACCATATATCTGCCTGCTGCCTCTACTGACTTTGGACAGCATTTCTGCCGGGACACCTCTGCCTGCTACCTGGACCTGTGCTTTGGCTGTGCTCTGGCTGTGCTGACAGTATCTCTGCCTGTGCGAACTATGGACAGTATTCCTGCCTGCTGCCTGGATGATTGCTTTTGCTGTCGCTGACCTCATCCCTGCCTGCTGCCTGGACCGATGCTCTCCTCTGTGGACCACTGCACTTCTAAAACCACAGGTAATCTTTTGTTATTTGGTATGTACCTGCTATGTGTTAGATATATGAAGGGCCTTCAAAAATGTGATCGGTAGTCAGAAAATGATATGTGCAATTAATGCTGCTAGAATGCCTGGAGGTGCTACTTGGATGTTGGGCCTCTGTATGTGGCCAGGCTGTGTAAAAGTCTCAAACATGTGGTATCGCCATACTCAGGAGGAGTAGCAGAATGCATTTTGGGGTGTAATTTTTGCTATGTACATATTATGTGTTAGAAATATCTTATAAATTGACAACTTTGTGTAAAAAAAATGCATTTTAATTTTTTCTCCACATTTTCCAAAACCTTCTGGAAAAAAATGAACCGTTCAAAAGACTCATAATGCCTCATAGATTATACGTTGGGGTGTGTGCTTTCAAAAATGGGGTCATTTTGTGGAAAATTCTATTGTCCTGGTGCTCCAGGGCCTTCAAAATTGTAATAGGTGGTTGAGAAAGGATATGTGCGATTTATGCTTGTAGAACGCCTGAAAGTGCTACTTCAATGTTGGGCCTCTGTATATGGCCAGGCTGTGTAAAAGTCTCACACATGTGGTATCGCTATACTCAGGAGGAGTAGCAGAATGCATTTTGGGGTGTTATTTTTGCTATGTATATGCTATGCGTTAGAAATATCTTATAAATGGACAACTTTGTGTAAAAAAAATGCATTTTCATTTTTTCTCCACATTTTCCAAAACCTTCTGGAAAAAAATGAACCGTTCAAAAGACTCATAATGCTTCATAGATTATACGTTGGGGTGTGTGCTTTCCAAAATGGGGTCATTTTGTGGAAAATTCTATTGTCCTGGTGCTCCAGGGCCTTCAAAATTGTAATAGGTGGTTGAGAAAGGATATGTGCGATTTATGCTTGTAGAACGCTTGAAAGTGCTACTTCAATGTTGGGCCTCTGTATATGGCCAGGCTGTGTAAAAGTCTCACACATGTGGTATCGCTATACTCAGGAGGAGTAGCAGAATGCATTTTGGGGTGTTATTTTTGCTATGTATATGCTATGCGTTAGAAATATCTTATAAATGGACAACTTTGTGTAAAAAAAATGCATTTTCATTTTTTCTCCACATTTTCCAAAACCTTCTGGAAAAAAATGAACCGTTCAAAAGACTCATAATGCTTCATAGATTATACGTTGGGGTGTGTGCTTTCCAAAATGGGGTCATTTTGTGGAAAATTCTATTGTCCTGGTGCTCCAGGGCCTTCAAAATTGTAATAGGTGGTTGAGAAAGGATATGTGCGATTTATGCTTGTAGAACGCCTGAAAGTGCTACTTCAATGTTGGGCCTCTGTATATGGCCAGGCTGTGTAAAAGTCTCACACATGTGGTATCGCTATACTCAGGAAGAGTAGCAGAATGCATTTTGGGGTGTTATTTTTGCTATGTATATGCTATGCGTTAGAAATATCTTATAAATGGACAACTTTGTGTAAAAAAAATGCATTTTCATTTTTTCTCCACATTTTCCAAAACCTTCTGGAAAAAAATGAACCGTTCAAAAGACTCATAATGCTTCATAGATTATACGTTGGGGTGTGTGCTTTCCAAAATGGGGTCATTTTGTGGAAAATTCCATTGTCCTGGTGCTCCAGGGCCTTCAAAAGTGTAATAGGTGGTTGAGAAAGGATATGTGCGATTTATGCTTGTAGAACGCCTGAAAGTGCTACTTCAATGTTGGGCCTCTGTATATGGCCAGGCTGTGTAAAAGTCTCACACATGTGGTATCGCTATACTCAGGAGGAGTAGCAGAATGCATTTTGGGGTGTCATTTTTGCTATGTATATGCTATGCGTTAGAAATATCTTATAAATGGACAACTTTGTGTAAAAAAAATGCATTTTCATTTTTTCTCCACATTTTCCAAAACCTTCTGGAAAAAAATGAACCGTTCAAAAGACTCATAATGCTTCATAGATTATACGTTGGGGTGTGTGCTTTCCAAAATGGGGTCATTTTGTGGAAAATTCCATTGTCCTGGTGCTCCAGGGCCTTCAAAAGTGTAATAGGTGGTTGAGAAAGGATATGTGCGATTTATGCTTGTAGAACGCCTGAAAGTGCTACTTCAATGTTGGGCCTCTGTATGTGGCCAGACTGTGTAAAAGTCTCACACATGTGGTATCGCTACACTCAGGAGGAGTAGCAGAATGTATTTTGGGGTGTAGTTGCAATTATGCATATGCTGTGTGAGAGAAAAAAACTGTTAATATGACCAGTTTGTGTAAAAAAAAAAAAAAAAAAAATTAAATTTTCCCAAGAATTGTGGGAAAAAAATACAACTTCAAAAAACTCACCACGCCTTTTAGTAAATACCTTGGACTGTCTACTTTCCAAAAAGGGGTAATTTTGGGGTATTTGTACTTTCCTCGCTTGTTAGTGTCTCAAGAAATGAGATATCCCTTCAGTACATCAGGCGTGATCAGATGTGATAAATTTTCAGTGATTGCCACCATAGTTTGTAGACTCTATAACTTTCACAAAGACCAAATAATATACACTAATTTGGGTTCATTTTACCAAAGATATGTAGCAGTATACATTTTGGCACAAATTTATGAAGAAAAATTACTTATTTGCAAAATTTTACAATAGAAACTAAAAAAAAGTGTTGTTTTTTTTTAAAAAATTGCTGTTTTTTTGCTTATATCGCAAAAAATAAAAAACCCAGTGGCGATTAAATACCACCAAAAGAAAGCTCTATTTGTGAGAGGAAAATGATAAAAATTTTGTTTGGATACAGTGTAGCATGACTAAGTAATTGTCATTCAAAGTGTGAGAGTACTGAAAGCTGAAAATTGGTCTGGGCGGGAAGGTGCATAAGTGCATGTTATTGAAGTGGTTAAAGAAGCCTATCCTGCTTCTAACTAACACTTTTACTTCCTCCATCAGCTCATTCCCCACAACCAGGGCCGGCCCTACCATGGGACCCAATGGGACCATGGTACCAGGCGGCATTTAGGAGGGGGCGGCAGTCCGGCCGGCAACATATTTTTAACAGACTTACTTCCGTCGGGCAGAGAGCAGAGCGGAGGCTGAGCGGATGCTGGTCGGCGGTGCGCTGTGCCTGTGCGGTGCCGCTGTCTCCTGCACTGGTTGCTAAAATTGCCTGCCGAGTCCCGACCGTCGCCTAGCAACCAGGGACGTCAGGAGGCCGCGGCCGCCCCAGCATTCACAGCGCTCAGCCTCCGCCCACACACCTCATCCATCTTCCATCTTCTGCGTGAGGGTTGGATTTCAGTGTGGGTCTGAGGAAATCTTCCTGTGCGGCTGTGCCCTGGACAGTGACAGTGTGAGCTGAGCCTGGGCAGCCTCTCTGCCTATCTGGAGAAACGGGTGAGTTAGGTGGGATTTTTAATGTGGGTGGCTGATGATGATCTTTGTCTTGTACCCATGTTTTCCCTGTAATTTAAAGCAAAACTTTATTCTTTTAACCACTTTGCGCCCGCGCTATAGACAAAAGACGTCTACAGCGCGGGCCGCGCGGCGTTCAATTCCCGGGAGGGCGTCCATGGACGTCCTCCTGTTTACTTCCGCGATGCGCGCCGCATCGGGCGCGCATCGGGGAAAAGCTGTGCCCGCCGTGTCACGCGGGTGCCGATGCGCTTGCCTGGCGGCCGTGATGTCTGCCAGGTACCCGCGAACGGCTGTGACAGAGGCAGGACGTGGATTTCTGTGTGTAAACACAAAGATCCACGTCCTGTCAGGGAGAGAGGAGACCGATGCTGTGTCCCTTGTACATAGGGACAACCATCGGTCACCTCCCCCAGTCAGTCCCCTCCCCCCACAGTAAGAATCACCTAGCAGGGAACATATTTAACCCCTTCCTGCCAGTCACATTTATACAGCAATCAGTGCATATTTATAGCACGGATCGCTGTATAAGTGTGAATGGTCCCAAAAATGTGTCAAAAGTGTCCGCCATAATGTTGCAGTCATAATAAAAATCGCAGATCGCCGTCATTACTAGGAAGAAAAAATAATTAAAAAAAATGTCATTCTATCCCCTATTTTGTAGGCTCTATAACTTTTTAAATGACATTTAATTATCATGATATAAAATAATGAATGTGGGGGGTGTTTTGGTGGGCGTGTTTTTTTTTTTTTTTTTGAGGGGGGGGGGGGGCAGCATTTCATTCTTGGTCCCAGGCAGCACCATGTCTTGGGCCGGTGCTGCCCACAACTATTACCCTTTGTATCAATTGATCCTCCCTTTTTAGATTGTAAGCTCTAATGAGCAATGCCCTCTGATTCCTCTTTTACCAAATTGTAATGTAACTGTAATGTCTGCCTTTATTTTGTTAAGCGCTGCGCAAACTGTTGGAGCTATATAAAACCTGTATAATAATAATAATACAAATAAGTGCACCAACAGAGCTAGCAGAAGACGAAGAGCGTTTAAAGGAACAGTCATCACTTTGTCCCTTTTTAAAGTTTACCACAAAAGGGACACGCACCAGTTTGAACTGTCCACTAGAGGGAGCCATATAGCCATATTAACTTCTAATGCTCAATATAGCTGCTTGTATTGTGTCTGTTATTTTGCTGTTTTAGTGGGTGTGTGTTTGACCTGGTGGGGAAGTGTCCCAGTGCTGGTAACATAGCATTGAGAGATTCCCCCACCGTGCACTTACCCGCATCTGACCCCAGGTTATGGTAATTGGGTCTTGTGATGAAGAAATACTGAACCAGTTATGCTCCATTGACTTTTACAGGGATCTGTGTACAGTCAATTTTATTTGTAGGACCACTGTTCTACCCTTCTTTTTCCAAGTGAACATTTTGCAACTGGTTAAGTTACATCTTGTGTGGGACTCTATCTATTGCAGCTGACCAGTGCCAAGATAAGTAAATATATATATATATATATATTGCAGTGTGGTTGTAGTGGTCCTTTCTCACCTTTAGGTTCCACATTCATATTGTTGTCCAGTTGTGCCAAGGGGGGTTCGAGCCAAATTTCTGGGGTTGACAGGCAGAGTGCAGGACCAAAAATAACCAGCATCTCCTACGGGGGTAGTGCTACATTTATTATTATTTTTTGTTAAATAAATTCACACATATGCAAAGTTAAAATACATCGCTTACATCCATCAAATACTAATTACCCTTTCTCCTAACGCTCCCTCCCCCTTCTTCTCCCAGCCCTTTACCCATTGTAATGATGAAAGTCTGTGGTTTTCTGTAACTAAAAGGCAGGTTTGACCCAACCACTGACTTGTATTACATTTTTGGCCAATTTTTAGGAATTTTGCCAAGGAACCCCTGAGAGAACCTGGAGGCACAACAGGGTACCTGGGCACTCTGGCTTAAAAAGGCTGATGTAGCTCTCATACTATTGTCAGAGGCACCAGTGACACCTACTGGCAACATAAAAAAATGATGGTGGGTACACACGGGCCAATAATCAGCTGAAAACTATTGGTTCGGCAGTTACCTGCCAACTTTTGGCCCGTGTGTACAGCTTCTCATCTGACAGAAGTCGATCTCACAATCGACTTCTGTCGAATGAGCATGCTGGAAAACTGGCATCCAGGGCGGTCCCCCTGTCAGAACACAATAGCACAGCGGGGAGATCGCTGTACTAACATTACATAGTTAGTACAGCGACCTCCTCAGTTTTTTCTACATTTAGCCTAATGGATTGAAAAAAAAAAAACTGCCTGTGTGCACCAGGCTTAACAGTATACAAAGCCTAGGAGGAACCTAAGAAAGCTGAACTATCCATTCAGCTAAGCTGACTGAAGCTTAGCACTACTAAATTTAAATAGTCATATCTGGTTAAGGCAGGATGGCTTCCAAATCTTGGAAAAAACAAACAAACCTGCTTGTATCTCCTCTGAAAAGAGGGATTTTGTCCAGTGTGATGCCGTATCTTTGCATTGGAGAGATGGGTTGTACAACCAGTCAAGTGTTAATATACAGCATGGCGGCAGTTTTAGATTGAAAGTCTTCTGCATTGAAAGAGACACCAGTTGGACAAAAGCTTCTATTAGTGTGTGAAAAGCCTATTGCCTCTTTTATTTCTTGAAAAAGAAGTATAAATCTACCAAATAACTTTCTGATGGCATTATGCAACATGCAGCTGTTCCCAAAGTCTTAAACATAGTAAATAGGAGGAAATTCACTTATATCAGCACTATATTTGTATCTCAGGAACTTCTTGGCCAGGCTGAGGTCTCAGCAAAGCTGCATCATTATTAGTGAAATGCTAACAGTGCAGAAGTTTAATGTGACTAAAATTTTTGGGCAGATGTCCACATGACCAGGTAATTGCTTGAACGCAGGATGATTTATAGCAGAAAATAATACAAGTATGGCATTTCTGTAAAAGAAATACTGTCTTTTAATGTTTGAAAAATCGGTTTAATTTCATGCAAACTAATTAATTAAAGCCGTACGCCAAACAAACAGCTAAAGACATGGAAGAAATACAAATGTAGGAGATGTTTTACCTGCCAAAGGTTTTGTATTTCTCTCCTTCCTGTCCAGAGAAGCCCGGAGCAAAAGAAATACAATGCATGGGCGGAGGGCTGGCATGACTAGGGAAACAGGGACTTATGAGAGGGATTTTGGGATTGGTGGGTTAATTTGTGTGGGAGGGGGTACAGAGGGTATAAAGGAGTGACTCCGCCCCCCCTGAGTAACTCACGGCGCAAGGGAAAGTTCAGAATGGCTGGTGTGGACCAGCTCTTGGCGCAATTGCGGGCGAAGGCGGCAGCGCAAGGCCCGGAGTGGGTTCAGGAGAACCTTGGGCCGATGCTGGTGCGTCCGGTGGAAAAGGACACCGTTAGGGGGAGGGAGTCAGCGCGAGCTCGGCAGTCTAGAACGCCGGAGAGCTTCTCTCCTGACCTCTCCTCCGGAGCTCGACGTCACCTAGGGAGTCCCCATTCGCGGGCCCCTTCGGGTCCTCCCGCGAAGCGTGCAGCTGCTATCGTTGGGACGGACGCCGGAAGGAATCCCCAGCATGGACGGAGCTCCGCGGGCGGCCGGTCCGGGAGTTCCGGAGCGGCCACTAGGCCCGCACGGTGGCTGGAATCGGAGCGAGCGGGCCCCGCCCCCAGAGTGATGTCACGGGGTCGGCGCCTCGGCGAGGGAAATCGAGCAGGGCGGTGGCCGGGCCTTCATCCTCCGCGGCCGGGGACCTCGTTCAGGCGGAGCAGAGGACGGAGCAGAGGACAGAGCAGGCAGCTGTGGACAGAGTCGACAGAACAGGACGGAGCCCCCCCGGTCCGGGAAAATCGACAAAGAAATCACACGGCGGGTCTGGTGCGCGGAGTGCAGCGGGACCCTCGGCATCCAGGGACCTTTCCCCTGGAGGGCTTTCATCCGGCGATGAGGACATGGTGGAGCGGAGGTCGGAAGGAGAAGTGTCGGATTCGGAGGACGATCGGCGAACGGCGGCGATGGAGACGGGACGGTCGGCTGGTGGGTCTCTTCCTAGGCAGCCCGGTAAGTTTGTTTTTCCTTTATCTTCCCTGGGTCGGTCAGGGGTGTTGAGTGATGGGGGTTGCAGTGGTACCTTAGTGGGGGGGGGTACTGGGACTGCGGTGGGGGGGTCCCCGGCGGGGAGTAGTGACATGTCAGGCCAGAGTCCGGGGTCGGCAGTGGGGATGGATATGAGTATGTTGGGGTTTTTAGCAGGGATCAAGGAGCTGGTGGGCAAGTTTGAGAACGTGGCGGGTGGGTTGCCGAGCCCGGCAGCGGCATGGGGTCCTCCAGTGGGGGGAGATGGTGGGAGCAGGGTGGCAGGGGCTGTGCCAGCGGTTACGGTGGCTGTGTCACAGCCGGTGGTGGGGGACAGCCCTCCGCAAGTAGGGGCGGCGGTCGCTAAGGCAACGGCGGTGGGGGAGGCAGGCAGACAGGACCTGGTGAGGCTGGCGGACGCGGCCATGTGCAAGGTATATTTTTGCTTTGAGGGGCCGTTGGGAGCGCACTTGAAAGTGGAAGTGCGTGAAAAGATTTGGAAAGGTGAGTACGTGGAGATATTTTCACTGCTGCCGTTAGAGAAGTTCAACTTGGACAGGGTGAAGCCGGATGAATCCAAGAAGGAAGATGAGGAGAAGCGTAGGTATCGGCTGATCCCACGGACATTTACAAATTGGCTGCAGGCATTTGGCATTTTGGCAAGTGTGATAGGGGTAAAGAAGCCGGAGTTCTGCTCAGCCTTGTTTTGCTACCAGGACGCGGTAGGGGAGGCATATAGGGTCTATGGCAGCTTGGCTTGGCTGAGGTACGATGAACAATTCCGTCAGAGGATGGCGGTGCGTCCGGAGTTGAGGTGGGATTACAAGGATATCAGTTTATGGATGAGATTGATGTCTGCGGCGAGGGCTCCAAACCAGTTTTTTCAGGGGGGGGGCGGTGGATCGTCTTCCCCTGGACAACCGGCCGGTAAGGCAAAAGGGGCCTGTTGGCAATATAATTCAGGTACATGCAAGTTCGGAGGTTCGTGCCGTTTCAAACATGAATGTTCCGGCTGCGGGGGTTCCCACCCCTTGGCCAGATGCTTTAAGCAAGGAAAGAACCATTCCGGAGAGCCTACGAATAAGAGGGAGGACGCCGGTGATGGCGGAAAGGATGCGGCCGTTTCTAGGTAGGTATCCTGACAGGGCGGCTGCTCGGTTGTTGGAAGGGGGTTTTACTGAAGGTTTTCGTATTTCGTGCTCTTTGAGGGAGGTTCCTCCGGTGCCGTGCAATTTGCGATCGGCATTGCAACATTCGGACGTAGTTTCTGAGAAGCTGCGGAAGGAAGTTGCGCTGGGTCGCATGGTTGGCCCTTTTCCGGATCCTCCGTTAGAGGATTTGGTGGTTTCTCCTCTGGGGGTGGTGCCAAAAAAGGAGCCGAATAAATTTCGGCTCATTCATCACCTTTCTTTCCCCAAAGGGGGGTCGGTGAATGATGCTATTGAGCCTGATACTTGCACGGTGAGTTATACGTCATTCGATGCAGTGGTTTTTTGGGTCCGTCATTTTGGCCAGGGGGCTCTCATGGCCAAATCGGACGTGGAGGCGGCCTTTCGGCTCCTTCCGGTGCACCCCGATAGTTTCAGGTTATTGGGGTGTCACTGGAACGGGGGGTTTTATGTGGACCGGTGCCTGCCTATGGGTTGTTCCATATCGTGTGCACTGTTTGAGAAGTTTAGCTCCTTCCTGGAATGGGTGGTCAGGGACGTGTCAGGGGCGAATTCAGTCATACATTATCTGGATGACTTCCTCTGTGTGGGCCCGGCTTCATCTAGGTGCTGTGCGATTCTTTTGTCAACGCTGGAGCATATGGCGGATCGATTTGGAGTACCATTGGCACCGGACAAGACGGAGGGGCCTAGTACGGTGAGACATTCTTGGGGATAACGCTGGACTTGGACGCCATGGAATGCTGTTTGCCGGAGGACAAGCTTACTGCTCTGAAAGGGGAAATTAAGGTGATGTTAGGTATGCGCAAGGTACAGCTGCGGACGTTGCAGTCCTTGTTGGGGAAGCTTAACTTCGCCTGTCGCATTTTGCCGATGGGGAGAGCGTTTTGCCGACGGCTGTCGGCAAGTACGGCTGGGGTACAGTCGCCACAACATTTTGTTCGTTTGGTACGGTCCCACAGGGCTGATCTGCAGGTCTGCCATACATTCTTGGAGTCCTTCAATGGTAGGGCGCTGTGGATGTCGGGCCCGGTCAGTAACTTTGATAAGGAGCTGTTCACGGACGCTGCGGGCTCAGCTGGTTTTGGAGCTTTTTTCCAAGGGCGGTGGAGTGCAGGTCCGTGGCCACAGTGTTGGGTGGAGGCAGGCTTCACGAAGAACTTGGTGCTGCTGGAGCTCTTTCCAGTGGTATTGGCAGTGGAGTTGTGGGGCGTGGCTTTCCGGGATCGGAAGGTGCGTTTCCACATCGACAACATGGGTGTGGTACAGGTGATTAACAGAGCGTCGGCTTCATCACCGCCGGTGGTTCGCCTGCTACAACAGCTGGTGTTGAGATGCCTGCAGTTGAATGTCTTTATATATGCTGTTCACCTTCTTGGGGTGGACAACGTTTTGGCTGACGCTTTGTGTGGCTTTCAGTGGGACAGGTTCTGAGAGTTGGCGCCGGAAGCGGAGCAACAAGGGGTTCCTTGTCCCGACTGGCTGTGGAAGATTGCGTTGGGGTAGTCTCTGGATGGATCAGAAGGTCGGTGAGTGAGACGACGTGGGCCGCATATCATAAAGTATGGCAAGAATGGGCAGATTTGGGTCACATGGTGGGAGTGGATATTGCCGGGCTGGAGGTGAGGTTGCTAGTCTTGTACTTTATCTCCAGGTGCATGGAAGCAGGTGTGTTAGTATCCGCGCTGGGGAGGAAGGTTGCTGGTCTGGCGTTTATGTTTAAGTGGCAGGGTTTGCCAGATTTTACCAAAGATTTTTGGGTGCGACAAGCGCTCAAAGGATATAGGCGGGCCAGACCTTTCAAGGACACAAGACGACCAGTATCGTTTGGGGTACTGCTGGGGGTTTTGGCTAAGTTACCGGAGGTTTGCGCCTCGGGATACGAGGCCTCCTTGTTCCAGGTTGCATTTTCTTTGGCGTTTTTTGGGGCATTTAGGATTGGTGAGCTGGTTAGCCCATCAAAGAAAGTTCACGGGGGGATTTGGCTTAATGAAGTGCGCTGCCATGAGGATAGTGTGTCCTTGTGGTTGCGGAGATCAAAAACGGATCAGAACGGGAAGGGCAAGGGAGTGCAGATTTTTTCATTGCCAGGATCCCCGCTCTGTCCAGTGGGGGCGGTGCGAGGTTTTCTGGCATTGCGCCCGGAAAAGGAGGGTTCTTTTTTGATACATGCTGATGGGTGTCCGTTATCCAAATTTCAGTTCATTTCGGTTTTCCGGAAATGTCTGGGGTACCTAGGTTTAGAGGCAAAAGAATTTTCGTCACATTCTTTTAGGATTGGGGCGGCTACAGAAGCGGCTCGAAGTGGGTTGGATGCGGAGTCTGTGAAGCGCATTGGTAGATGGGAATCGAGTAGATTTCAAACTTACATTCGCCCTCACTTGGTGGTAGGGGTGTGAGGATAGTGGTGGAGGGGGCCGGTAATGGATTTAAAAAAAAAAAAAAAAATGAGTATACGTTGATAGGGTTTACTGTGGTTACGGTGGATACATTTTTTTTCTCTTTCAGGTATAGCGCCAGCGCTGGTCTGGATACTGGGGCACTCTTACGTGTACTGGGGGGGTAAGAGGGCTGAGGCTAGGACGGAAGGTCGGCAATTGGGGTTTCCAAGGCAGGAGGCCCGGGTTCGCTGGCTGGGAGTTCCGGGAATGTTGTGGAGTAGAACGGTTCCTGGAGGTGCACCGGTATGCGCGTCTGGACCGCCCGCCTGACGTTTTAATCCTGCACGTAGGCGGGAATGATTTGGGGGTTAGATCGATGCTGGATGTGACGAAGGATATCAAATTTGATATTCTTCGTCTTCGCATGGCATTCCCGGACATGGTGATAGTGTGGTCCGACATGGTGGCTCGTACCTCATGGCGGACGGCTAGATCTTTGGAAGGCATTAATAGAGCTTGGAGGAAAGTTAATCGGGATGTGGCCAGGTTCATGGTTAAGAATGGGGGGTTGGTGATACGTCATTTTGAGCTGGATTTGGAGACATGGCGGTACCTTCGGGGTGATGGGGTACACCTCAATGATGTGGGTATAGACCTGTGGGCGCTGGGATTACAGGATGGTATCCAGAGGGCTCTCAGGGTGTGGAGGGGCACCCAATTGTAAAGGTTTTTACATTCGGGTGCTGTGGCGGGTGTCTGGTCTTTGCAGGGGAAGGATGATACCTCGGAAAGAAGGGTTCAGGACCTGTCGTTGGTATGGGTCCTGATGGTGGGCTTACAGTTAATGGAGGTTTAGCTGGAAGCATTGGGAACGGGTGCACTGCGGTCATGGTTGTCTCTGAGCCAGCATGTCGGCTTGAGGCCTATTAGCAGATTTTGAGAAGTACCGCAGTGCAATAATATACACAAATGTTAATTGAGGTTCCTGCAGAGATCGACACCAGTAATTTACTGAGGGTCCTTTAGGACAGAGTTTATGGTCATTGTTAAAGTTATACAGCGTTTTAATAAATAAGGCTGCTACGGCCTATGTTTCTCCAACTCATGGTGTGGTCTCATTTAATTAGTCATAAGTAAGAAGGTAAATAAGGGGTAGTATAATAAGTAGATCTGTTATACTATAGTCATGAGATCTACACAGCTACATTGTGTCACAGAGGCAGCAGGACTGAAGACCCATTTTTTTCCACTGAAGTTAAATCAGAAATAAAGTTTGCAATACTTACTTCTGCACCAATAGTCTGACGCCAGAGACATCCCTTGCCGGTGCAAGCATCCTCTCCCTGGCTTCTTCTGAGTGCTGGTTTTAGGCTGTCTTGATTGGCCAGTGCGGGATGACATAACTTCTGTGCATGCAGCAGTTGTTTGGACGCCGGACCGGTTCCCCACAGGTCTGTCCATTAGTGGTCATTGGCTTGAGAAATACTGCACAACCATCGTAATCCATCTAAAATTGCCCACCTCATGTTAAAGGATTGGGCACAGTCGACTTCAGTATTGTTGAGTCAGGATTCCTCTCCGGGTGGGGCCAAGCCACTGCCTAATATCAGCCATAGGCAAGTGCAGACCAACATATCCAGGACACAGTTCCGCTCTTTTTGTTCTTGGTTTTAACCTTTTCTGGAATGTTATGCATAAAGAGTTTTTTATAAATATACACATGACTGATTCTTCTACACACTCCTGAAGAAGGAGATTGGATTCTCTGAAACGTTGGGTGATTCACCAAACAATTACTGTATATACTCAAGTATAAGCCGACCCGAATATAAGCCGAGGCACCTAATTGTACCACAAAAAAATGGGAAAACTTATTGACTCGAGTATAAGCCTAGGGTGTCCATGTGCATGCCTCACTGTGCCTCACTTTGCCTCTCTGTGTCCATGCCTCACTGTGTCCATGCCTCAAAGTTTTTTTTCCCGGGGGACCTACGGCCGGGGAGCACTGATTTTTCAAAGTCGGGCTCCCCTTCCATAGACTCCCATGTTAAACGTCAGTCTAGTCATGCCTCACTGTGTCCATGCCTCACTGTGCCCATGCCTCACTGTGCCCATGCCTCACTGTGTCCAGTGACTAGACTGATATTTAACATGGGAGTCTATGGAAGGGGAGACCGGCTTTGAAAAATCGGTGCTCTCCAGCCATAGGTTCCCCAGGAAAAAAAACTTTGCACACTTATAGAGGAGAAATGGGGCTACATGTGTGCCAAGTTTCGGGTTCAGGAGACCTACGACCGGCCAGTACCGGGTCCCCAAAGTCACCGGAGAAATTACCGTTTAACATGGGAGTCTATGGAAGGTGTGCACGGCTTTGAAAAACCGGTGCTCCCCGGCCGTAGGTCCCCCAGACAACAAACTTTGCACACTTGTAGAGGAAGAGTGAGGCTACATGTGTGCCAAGTTTGGGATCCAGGGGACCTACGGCCGGCCGGTACAGGGTCCCCAAATTCCAGGAGATCAGGCACAAAAAGGTGACTCGAGTATAAGCCGAGGGGGGACATTTTCAGCACAAAAAAATGTGCTGAAAAACTCGGCTTATACTCGAGAATATACGGTATGTCTTTCATTGTGGTTATTATTTGATATAAACTCACATGCTGTACTGTATACATTCCATTTATGCACAATTTTATCTTTACTACTAGTCTGAATCTCATAATAAATTATATATTTTTGCAATACTTGTTTACATGTGTAGCGCTACCCCCAGTTAAGAGAGCCGCTGATATTGATTTGGGCCCTGCAGTGCACCGCTGTCAACCCCCGGCAATCGGCTCTAACCTCCCGTGGCACAGCTGGTGATAGAGAGATAGGACCGCGTGATCGCAACTGTTGGTGACGCAGTCCTATAACAAACATACACAGAATATACTTTAAAACTCCTATTAAAGTAAGCGGAACTGACACCAAATGTACTTTACCCAGATATTTTACTGAGGCTAATGGGCAAGTAATAAACAACAGTATAACAAGTTGCAGATCCCTGCAATAAACAGTAATAAAGATAAACAGAGTAATCAGAATAATAAAGTATTGCTATGCAACTCTAGCGCTGCCCTTTTACAGCTACTTCCCCTCATGGGTAGACTAACACCCAGCAATGTCTACCTATGCAGTCAGGCCTGACTGATCTAAATGGAAGTTCAGTGAAACAATATTCACTAGCAATCTCTCGGTGGTGCACTTGAAGAACAACTTTGTAATCCCAACGAATAGTAAAGATAAAGTATCTGTCTTTAAACAGCTCTCACCACCAGGACAAGTCCAAGTCCCTTTCCTCCATCGATTCGTCTAGGAACAGGAATCCACCGACATCCAAGTCTTCAATCCTTCTGGTGTACTGCAGCAAGGAGGATTAGATGTCTCTGAGGCTCTGCTAGGCTGGCAGAGGGCTCTTTGGAAAGGAGCACACGGCCCGGGCTTCAGGCCTTGTGCACACAGCAGTTCAGCACAGACATCCTCTTGCTAGGAGAGGAGGGTCCAAAGAGGCCGACCAAAACTCCGCCTCCCCTTTATAAAGTCTGCCCCAGCAGTCTCTGTTCTGGAGCAATGCACCCTGGGTGCTGCAAGATGTACTGGGAGATGTAGTCTCTCTCTCCTCTGCTTTCACTTCCATAATGTCTCTTTACTTCCTCCCGACTCACCTCTCACCTGGAACTTCTCGTCTCTCTGCATTAAAGGGGAACACCCCGCTACACACTCCCCCCACTTGAACTCTTTGGTCCCCAAAGATAAACTTCAACAAATACTGTTTACCATTTTGGACAATGTCGAGCATGATGTTGGCATAGGGAATTCCCACCAAAACTTTGGGATGGAACTCTCTTGCCCACAGGTCACACTACCATGAGTGGCCTGCCTAACTGTGCCAGAGAGTGAGCTGGGGTTGCCCTCCACCAAATGGACGGTGGAAGGATCAGGTTGTTCAACACTTCTCCTAGCCGTTACAACAGAGTCCTCTGAGCTCGTCCCCATTTGGGGGTAAGTTAGTTTCTTGGGAGGCCTGATGACTCTGCGAGCCCTCTGCTCTCTTGGTGCTTCTGACTCTGGCACCACAGGCTCTTCTTCAGGAGTAAGTTCAGGTAACATTGCTGGTTCTGGAACCTCTGATTCAGAAGTCGACTGACGTATGGAATCTCTAGAGTCCTCCTCTGCGCAAGTGTCAGGAACATCTTCCCAGTAATCAGCTGAGGGACTGAAGGGTATGAATTCAGTAGCCTCCGGATTCAGCGTTGCATCTGGGGTATCCCCTCCATTTGGGAGATCTATGGCGGACGTTCCCAGAGTCGAGGGAGGCCACAGCCAGTCCAGTTCTCCACCTTCTTCTGTACTCAATTGGGAGGCCTCCCCATCTTTGGCTCGAGAGGTCTGGGACCGAGTGTTCGGCCTAGGAATATCCAGGATAGAGGCCGGTTCAGGGGAGTCTCTCACGGGAGGTATTCTGACTGCCTCAGCAAGTGGAAGCAGGTGGTTCCGATGCCACGTCTTCAGTGGACCCACCTTTCCTTCTGGCTTTAGTTTGTAGACAGGCAAACCGGGCAACTTCCTACAGACAACATAGGGCTCAGATCTCCACCTGTCGGCAAGCTTGTGTTTTCCAGGGACCCCCAGATTGCGTAGCAGTACTCGGTCCCCGGGCTGCAGATCTTGCACTCGAACCTTCAGATCAAAATTTCTCTTGTTGCGGGCCCCCCTTTGATCCGAAGCCGCCTGGGCTTGTTCATAGGCCACCTGCAAGCTACGTCTAAGTCTGTCCACGTATCCCTTGTGGGATGTAGCTGAGGTATTGTCTATAGAAGTGCCAAAGGCCAGGTCCACAGGTAGCCTTGCTTCTCTCCCAAACATAAGTCGATAAGGGGAGTAGCCAGTGGCGTCACTTGTGGTACAGTTATAGGCATGTACTAGGGCTGATATGTGCTGACTCCAGTGTTGCTTCTTCTCTGTTTCTAAGGTTCCCAACATGTTGAGCAGGGTCCGGTTAAATCTCTCCGGCTGAGCATCTCCTTGTGGGTGGTAAGGCGTGGTTCTGGTCTTCTTTATTCCTAATGAATCCAAAAGTCTTCGGATCAACCGACTCTCAAAGTCCCTTCCTTGATCTGAGTGGAGTCTCTGTGGTAGTCCGTAATGGACAAAATACTTCTCCATAAGTATCTTGGCCACGGTGGATGCCTTCTGGTCTTTGGTTGGGAAAGCTTGAGCATAGCGGGTGAAATGGTCGGTTATTACCAGAACATTCCCCAATCCACTCAGGTCGGGTTCGAGGCAGAGAAAGTCAATGCATACCAGATCCATTGGGCCTTGACTCTGTAAGTGGCCCATTGGGGCAGCTTGATGGGGTAGGGTCTTTCTCTGAATGCATCGTGCACAGGAATGGCAATACTCCTCTACTTCTGCCCTCATGCAGGGCCAATAGAACCGATTTCTGACAAGCTGGAAGGTCCTTTCTGCCCCTAGGTGACCATGATGGTCATGCAGGGCAATTAGTACAGTCTCTCGGTGCTTCTCTGGAAGAAATAACTGCCACTTATCTTCTGAGTCATCAGAGGGGCCCCTTCGGTAGACCACTCCCTGATGTACCTGTAGCCTGTCCAATTCCTTCCTCAACAGGCGAGCCTCCTTTGAGGGGTGATGTAGGAATTTGTTGGGATCCTGATTCTCCAGGGCTTCGAGGACCAATCTCCCCATGGGGTCTTCCAATTGGTCACACCTCAACTCCTTCTTGGACAGTCTCGGTAGGTTGTCTTCCTCCAGTTGAGTTACCCCACAATAGTGTTTGGGGACTCCTACCATGGTAACCCCTATTTCTTCTGCTCTGGAGCCTCCTCTGGCTTGGAATTCAGCCCCTTGACAAAGGGCCCGCACCCCGTCCGGTGCCACTTGGGTCCAATCTTCCCAGTCATTTGTCGTGGCATGAGACCTCCGGGACAGGGCATCTGCATCCCTATTTCCGGCTCCTGGTCTGTACTTCAGACTGAAGTTGAATCCAGACAATGCGGCCAACCACCTGTGTCCGGTGGCATCTAGTTTCGCGGTGGTGAAGAGGTAGGTCAGGGGGTTGTTGTCTGTCTTCACAGTAAACTCTGCCCCATACAAGTAGTATTTTAGCTTGTCTACTACCGCCCATTTGAGGGCCAGGAATTCCAGCTTATGAGTGGGGTAATTCTTTTCTGAGGGGGTCAGGCTCCTGCTCACATAGGCCACTGGTCGCAGTTGTCCTTCATGTTCTTGGTAGAGTACACCACCTAGACCCTCATGGCTGGCATCCACATGTAATTCATAAGGTCTGGTAGGGTCGGCGTAGGCCAGGACTGGGGCAGTGGTTAAGCTCCTCTTCAGAGCATGAAAGGCCTCTTCACACCTTGGGTTCCACTGATCTTGAACTGACTCACCAGGCCTCCTGGGCCCTGAGTCATCCTCTTCCCCTTCTGCCTTTAGCAATTCATTCAACGGGCGGGCAATCCGAGCAAACCCCTCCACAAACCTCCTATAATAGGAGCAGAACCCCAGGAAGGATCTGAGCTCTGTTACTGTGGTGGGTCGTGGCCAGGAAGTGACTGCTTCCAACTTCTCAGGATCTGTGGCCACCCCTTCTTCAGACACTATGTGCCCCAGATAGTTCACAGAAGACTGGTAGAACCGACACTTCTCGGGGGAAAGCTTAAGTCCCTCTTCGCTGAGTCTTCTCAATACTTTCTCCAACCTGGCTTCATGTTCTTCCAAGGTTCTTCCAAAGACAATGACATCGTCCAAGTACACAAGGACTTCTATAAGATTCATGTCTCCAACAGTCTTCTCCATGAGGCGTTGAAAGGTAGCAGGAGCTCCAGACAGACCCTGAGGCATCCTATTGAATTCGAAGAATCCCACCGGGGATATGAAGGCTGTCTTCTCCCTGTCTTCTGGGTGCATAGGGATTTGATAGTACCCACTCTTGAGGTCCATCACACTGAACCATTTGGCTCCAGACAAACTTTGTAGGGCATCTTCTATCCTTGGCGTGGTGTATTGGTCAGGGATGGTTCTCCTGTTGAGAGTCCTGTAATCGATACAAAGCCTCAACGACCCATTCTTCTTTCTGACCACCACGATTGGGGAGGCATAGGGACTTATAGACTCCCGGATCACACCAGTCTTCTTTAGTTCTACAAGTTGTTCCCTCAGGTCCTCCAGATCTGCCAGGGGGACCCGCCTGACCCTCTCTCGGAAGGGCTTATCTTCTTGGAGGCGGATCCGATGGGTGGCACTTCTTGCACACCCCACATCGAATTCATCTTCGGAAAAGATCTTCTCCCACCTGGTCAGCTGGGCCTTGGCTCTTTCTTTCCAAGCCCTGGGTAGGTTCGGGTTTTCCACGGACATTTTCTCCCAAACATCTCCTCCGTCACCCGTCCCCTTGACTTCGGACCAAGTGACCGGGGCAGCAGGGCTCACCTGACCAAGCAACACTCTGGCAGGGATCTCCATGGGTCCTCCCGTAGTGTTCCTAACACTCACCGGAACTCTGCCATGGGCCTTCTTCAGGGCCTTGAACGGAATCACTTCTGGTATCACTTCCAGGCCTGAGGACTCTTCCCTTGGGTCTGATTCCAGCATGACAAAGGGGCCAGGTTGTTCCCACGAAAGCTTCACAGTGGCCCTAAGACAGGTTACTTCTCCGGGCTGTAGCACTACTCCTTCTCTGCCAAGTCTCCACACCTTCCCTATCCCCTCTCCCGGGGTCTTCTGCTCTAAGACCAGTCGTTGGTAGGCCGTCTTTAGCATGGGATGGATTTTGGTGGCTGAATGGTTTCTCTCTTTCACTAGAGGGGTCAGGAGTCTCCTGACTAGATCCGTGTTTGTCCCAATAATCAGGGAAATCTTGCTGGCTCCAGGCGGCCGGGGACACACAACTGCCAGGGTGTCAAACACTTCAGCCTTCCCAGCCACGGATGGGTCGAAAGTCATCTTTATGGGCAGGTACCCATCATAAGGGAAACTCTGGGTTCCAAGTCCCCATATCTCCAGCTCTTCTATCTTCTGGATAGGCAGATGACTTAAGTGCCTATCATAGAAGTCCCGGTATAGTAAAGTCACCTGTGCTCCGGTGTCCAAAAGAGCTTTAGTATAGACTCCTTCCACTTGAATGGGCACAGTAGGAGACGGGCCCACCAGTTCCTTTGGGTATGGCCGGACTGGGGTCACCTCTTTTTTTTGGCTTTCGACCCTTGCCCTGCTCCTTTTGGACTTTAATTTTTCCTGAGCCTGGCATGCATTGACTTTCTCCCTCTCAATGGGGGCACAAACCCGCTGAGGGATGTTATTGTTCCTTTTAGGTGGATGTTCCTTCTGTGGGGTGCTGTACTTCCACTGAGGGGTCTTGCCCCCTCCCTCTGGGGTACATCTTGGTGGGGGTGTACTATACCTCCTCCTAGGAGTTTTGTCTCCTCCATTCTTGGCCTTTTTTTTAGTTTGGAGCGCACTGAAGATGATGGGCACCCGGTTGACTCCTTCACCGGGGCCCTTTGGAGTTTCCCGCCGGCTTGCAATTATCTGTTCTCTTCTTCTTTGGGCTGGAGCATACGTTAGCAAAGTGGCCACTCCCTCCGCAGTTATAGCAAATCACCTCTTCTCGGTCCTGTAGGGAGGCCGGTGCTGAGGTGTTCGGGAACAACTCCTTTCTTGGGCTTGGTTTCTCTCGTCTTCTCTGATCTTTCTCCATCAAAGAGGTCAGCATCTCCAACACTTGGGCCATTTGCGATTTCAGAGTGTCAACCTCCGCATCTCTTTCTGGGCTCTTGACCGAATGGACCAACACTGGTACAGGTGTGACATTCGCCTTGGCCACCTGCTGATCTTCCTGCAGCGCCTCTTCGTCCCTAATAATTTTTATTAGATCAGAGTAGGTTAGTGACATTCCTCCTCCTGAGGTTTTCAGGTGCAGCCAGACCGGGTCTGAGCGCCGCGCTCCCCTCATGATCTGCTTCATGCGTGCTTCATCTGCATCTTTGGGCAGCATTCCCTTCTTCAGTACAATCTTGCATAACTGCCTGTTCAGCCTTCTAACATATTCTGACAGTTTCTCATTCGGCTGCTGGAGAGTGTGTTCAATTTGATAAATCATCTCTGACACCTTCTCCAGCTGACCAAACTCTTCCTGCAGCATGGCCAGGCAATCTTGAGCTGTACAGTTTTCATTTCCAAACCGGAAGCTCTTCACCGCTTCTGCCGCGGCACCTTTCAGACTTTCTAAGACTCGCTGTCTCTTCTGTGCCTCAGGCACCTCCCATGCTTCTACTGCCTGCAATGCCTGTTCCACCCAAGTGTCAAAATCTTCCTCCCCCGCAGGGACGGGGAGCTTCCCTGAGAAGGTGCTAAGCTTCCGGTAACCGGCCTGCACATGCACCGTACTGCTTTTCTGGCACTTAATTACAAGGTCTCCTAGAGCATTCAACAATTCAGGCCCTATAGCGGCCAGCGGTGATCCCGGGCTTAATAGTTCCTTAAGCTTTTCTGCTTTAGGGGATAGTGGTGGAGATAATTGTGGGAGTGATGGCTTTGGTGTCTGAAACCATTCTTCCTTCACTGGCAGCGTATGTATCAAGTGATAGATCTGATTATCTATGGCTTGTATACTCTGACTTTTAAAATGCTCTGGGATTTTGTTTTTCCATTCTACCAGTGCGTATGTAAACAAGATCACTGGATCTGGCCTAAAATCCATCACCCATGCTTTGTGGCTCGGAGACAGTAACAATACGAGCTGTTTTATCTCCTCTTCCTTCCATCTTTCCCCCGGGAGTACAATGACTACCGCCGCGGTTGGATCGGCGCCAATCGCTGCGCACCACTGTGACATTGCCAGCGGGTCCATGCTGGTACTTCTGACCGGCTTGATTGCAGCGTGCAACGTACAAGGATCCCGGACTCGAGCCCCCACGTGTAGCGCTACCCCCAGTTAAGAGAGCCGCTGATATTGATTTGGGCCCTGCAGTGCACCGCTGTCAACCCCCGGCAATCGGCTCTAACCTCCCGTGGCACAGCTGGTGATAGAGAGATAGGACCACGTGATCGCAACTGTTGGTGACGCAGTCCTATAACAAACATACACAGAATATACTTTAAAACTCCTATTAAAGTAAGCGGAACTGACACCAAATGTACTTTACCCAGATATTTTACTGAGGCTAATGGGCAAGTAATAAACAACAGTATAACAAGTTGCAGATCCCTGCAATAAACAGTAATAAAGATAAACAGAGTAATCAGAATAATAAAGTATTGCTATGCAACTCTAGCGCTGCCCTTTTACAGCTACTTCCCCTCATGGGTAGACTAACACCCAGCAATGTCTACCTATGCAGTCAGGCCTGACTGATCTAAATTGAAGTTCAGTGAAACAATATTCACTAGCAATCTCTCGGTGGTGCACTTGAAGAACAACTTTGTAATCCCAACGAATAGTAAAGATAAAGTATCTGTCTTTAAACAGCTCTCACCACCTGGACAAGTCCAAATCCCTTTCCTCCATCGATTCGTCTAGGAACAGGAATCCACCGACATCCAAGTCTTCAATCCTTCTGGTGTACTGCAGCAAGGAGGATTAGATGTCTCTGAGGCTCTGCTAGGCTGGCAGAGGGCTCTTTGGAAAGGAGCACACGGCCCGGGCTTCAGGCCTTGTGCACACAGCAGTTCAGCACAGACATCCTCTTGCTAGGAGAGGAGGGTCCAAAGAGGCCGACCAAAACTCCGCCTCCCCTTTATAAAGTCTGCCCCAGCAGTCTCTGTTCTGGAGCAATGCACCCTGGGTGCTGCAAGATGTACTGGGAGATGTAGTCTCTCTCTCCTCTGCTTTCACTTCCATAATGTCTCTTTACTTCCTCCCGACTCACCTCTCACCTGGAACTTCTCGTCTCTCTGCATTAAAGGGGAACACCCCGCTACACATGTGAGTGCCTTAAAAGTCCAGTCAGGGGATATATCCTTCATCTTGTCTATATCACATGGATGTGGCACATGACAGAGACTTATACCGATAATTTATCTCGTTTCATGCGCAGGAGTTCAGTCATCCCAGCACACAGGCACTATACCATGTAAATTGAGCTACGTATTTCAGAGTTCAGCTTTTAAGTGGTTGTAAACCTCAGACATGAAATATGAACACAGCATAGCCCTCTATGGTGTGGACCTGTTTCAATCCAGAGTACAAAGTGTCATTTCTGTCTGCTGCCTTGTTCCTCTGCTATCTGCATGAGCCACTTTTGACAAGTATTCCGGACACCAAGAGGAAAAAGGTATCAGGAGAGGGAGCTGTGATTGACAGCCACATCTCTGTTCCTGTGTGCTGTGTAAAGGGGAGGGGGGTGTTCCTTCCCTCCAATCATCTCTGAGCTCTCCACACTAAGGGGGTTATTTACGAAAGGCAAATTCACTTTGCACTGCAAGTGCACTTGGAAGTGCAGTCGCTGTAGGTCTGAGGGGTAGATCTAAAATGAGGGAAAGCTCTGCTGATTTTATTATCCAATTATGTGCAAGCTAAAATTATGTTTTTTTATTTTCCTTGCATGTCCCCCTCTAGATCTACAGCAACTGAACTTTCATGTGCACTTGTAGTGTAAAGTGGATATACCTTTCGTAAATAACCCCCTAAGTGTATCTTCAGCTCCCCTCACCTTGCCTCTGAAAGCTCAGACAAGCTGTATAACTTCTTCACTTTGAACAGACGTAGATAAGAGAAGACGGCAGATAAACAGGTACAACTTATGTAGGAGGATTGGTTTCATCTCTGTGTTTCACCCGAGGCCAGTCACTTCACGGGTACAGTGCCTTGAAAAAGTATTCCTACCTCTTGACATTTTCCACATTTTGTCATGTTAAAAACCAAAAACGTAAATGTATTTTATTGGGATTTTATGAGATAGACCAACAAAAAGTGGGCACATAATTGTGAAGTGGAAGGAAAATGATACATGATTTTACAAATTTGTTTTACAAAATACAAATAAATATGTGAAAAGTGTGGCATGCTCTTGTAGAACCACCTTTCGCTGCAATTACAGCTGCAAGTCTTTTTGGGGATGTCTCTACCAGCTTTGCACATCTAGCGAGTGAAATGTTTGCCCATTCTCCTTTGCAAAATAGCTCAAGCTCTGTCAGATTGGATGGAGAGCGTCTGTGAACAGCAATTTTCAAGTCTTGCCACAGATTCTCAATTGGATTTAGGTTTGAACTTTGACTGGGCCATTCTGACACATAAATATGCTTTGGGGGTTATTTACGAAAAGCAACTCCACTTTGCACTGCAAGTGCACTTGGAAGTGCAGTCACTGTAAATCTGAGGGGTAGATCTGAAATGAGGGGAAGCTCTGCTGATTTTGTCATCCAATCATGTGCAAGCTAAAAACTGTTTTTTATTTTCCTTGCATGTCCCCCTCAGATCTACAGCGACTGCACTTCCAAGTGCAATTTCAAGTGCAATTGCAGTGCACTTGTAGTGCAAAGTGGATTTGCCTTTAGTAAATAACCCCCTTTGATCTATTCTAAACCATTCAATTGTAGCTCTGGCTGTATGTTTAGGGTCGTTGTCCTGCTGGAAGGTGAACCTCCACCCCCAGTCTCAAGTCTTTTGCAAACTTTCTAAGATTGCCCTGTATTTGGCTCCATCCATCTTCCCATCAACTCTGACCAGCTTCCCTGTCCCTGCTGAAGAAAAGCATCCCTACTACATGATACTGCCACCACCATGTTTCACGGTGGGGATGGTGTGTTCCGGGTGATGTGCAGTGTTAGTTTTCCGCCACACATATAGCGTTTTGAGCTATGAGTAAACACTGAATAGAGTGTGAAACGCGTCAGCTGTCCTGGGTTCATGCTGTTATTTGTAGTGCCTGTTTCCTTTTGAATAAACTACGTTGGATTGGAGTGCGGCTGTCCTCATCATTTTTGTACACATAGCGTTTTGCTTTTAGGCCAAAAAGTAAAATTTTGGTCTCATCTGACCAGAGCACCTTCTTCCACATGTTTGCTGTGTCCCCCACATGGCTTCTCACAAACTGCAAACAGGACTTCTTATTGCTTTCTTTCAACAATTGCTTTTTTTTGCCACTGTTCCATAAAGGCCAGATTTGTGGAGTGCACGACTAATAGTTGTCCTGTGGACAGATTCTCCCACCTGAGCTGTGAATCTCTGCAGCTCCTCCAGAGTTACCATGGGCCTCTTGGCTGCTTCTCTGATTTAATGCTCTCCTTGCCCAGCCTGTCAGTTTAGGTGGACGGTTATGTCTTGGTAGGTTTGCAGTTGTGCCATACTCTTTCCATTGTCAGATGATGGATTAAGCAGTGCTCCATGAGATGTTCAAAGCTTGGAATATTTTTTTAAATCTTTTTAGTAATTAAGCAATCACATCTCAATAACTAACTTCTTAGTTTTATCAAACTATTTCTATTAATAATAAGATTAATTAATCTACAAATTAAACCAATTAAACTATGTAACAATATGAATAGAATAATTACAACGAACCAAACATTTGATTCAACATTAGCCAGTAGGTAATCTCAGGGCAGTACGGAATACTCTTGGAATCTCCGTCAATCATTTATTGCGATTTCTCTATATATTTAGTTGCAGGTGCCTTGCCTCCCGTCCTCCTCTCCATTCCAAAAGCGTGGCCCCTTGCAAGCCTGGTGGGACATGGTCTCGCCCAGGGCGTGCAGCAGGTACGAGTGGAAACAGTGGGACCACTGAACGCAAACGTTTTTAAACCCTCTGGTTTGTGCGATGCACCCCGCTTCCTTCATCCTTTGGATGGTAAATATACTCACAAATATATATAGAGATAATAAATATTACAAAACTGGAACCTATAACAATGCTTTGTAAATTTCCTAACCTAGAATTATTTAATATATTCCCTTAGACCATAATTCCCCCTGAAGAAGACCTAGACACAAAATTGGTCGAAATGCATTGGGGTACTCGGAATATTTATGTGGACCATTAAATTACCATGTTGTTAACGCAATTGACAAACCATGTTTTATTTAGGACAATTCCTGTCTCAAGCGATGTTTCATGTTGTTGTGTGTATCGTCAACCAGAGTTTGTATTGTAAATCTACTGTATATCTGAATGAATTATGTACCATAATTAAAGATTTTTACCTTATTATTTATTTCCAATTCATTGCTGCCCAAAAAAAAACCTTTGGGGAACATTTTCCACTTGTCTATTTTTTTAAATCTAACCCTGATTTAAACTTCTCCACGACTTTATCCCTGACCTGTCTGGTGTGTTCCTTGGCCTTTTTGATGTAGTTTGTTCACTAAGGTTCTCTAACAAACCTCTGAGGGCTTCACAGAACAGCTGTATCTATACTGAGATTAAATTACACACAGGTGGACTCTATTTACTAATTAGATGACTTCGGAAGGCAATTGGCTCCACTAGAATTTAGTTAGGGGCATCAGAGTAAAGGGGGCTGAATACAAATGCAGGCCATTTTCAGATATTTATTTGTAAAAAATGAAAAAAAAATCGAATTTTCCTTCCACTTCACAATTATGTGCCACTTTGTGTTGGTATATCACATAAAATCACAATAAAATACATTTACAGTTTTGGTTGTAACATGACAAAATGTAGAAACTTTCAAGGGGTATGAATACTTTTTGAAGGCACTGTATATGTAATGATTTACAACCACTTTAGGGTATGTTAATAATGTATTTTTGGATTTCCCATATTTTTTTGTTTCAGTGACAGTGATCACCAGGACAAACAGGGTTTTTGGCTATACACACTTTAACTTATGAAGCATAATACAAAATGACCGCTGGTGTGAAACCAACATGGTTAGCTATAGTGATTTCCTAAAGACTGTGTTCCTGTTTTTTTTTTTTCTGCTTATGTTATTAATGCATTTAATGTTGTCTTACAGGGAGTCATTTAAAGTTAAAGCTGACACATTTATTCCTCTTCAGAAAATGCCCAAGACACCAAGGTAAGTATGATAGCCATTTGTTGGCTAGTGTATAGTATGGCGAATTCCTCACATTAAAGCAAAATGTAATTCCTGCAAGGGTGTAAACTTGGTTTAAACACCCTCCCAGGTAGACTTGCATTTGTTTCTTCTGGGTTTATTTTCATTTAGCACCGAAGAGGGATCCAAGAAGAGGAGGATCTGGGCTGCTCTGTGCAAATCCACTGCACAGAGCAGGTAAGTATGACATGTTTGTTATTTTAATAGAAAAAAAACCACTAAACTTTATAATCACTTTAAATTCTTAATTGGAATGAGGACTGACAAATGACAATGAAGTTCCAGAGAGGTAGCAAGTTATGTAATTGCGTGCTATAAACTTAAAGTAACTTGTACTATAAGTAAAGCAGTAATAAACCCAAAAGTACACATATGTTGCAGCTTATCAATTTTTATATGTGATAAGAATTTTTTTTTCTCTTTTATGCCGCGTACACACGACCGTTTTTCATGACGAGAAAAATGCCATTTTTTAATTTGGTCATTAAAAACGACCGTGTGTGGGCTCCAGAGCATTTTTCACGACGTGAAAAATGGGCATTAAAAATTTGGAACATGCTCTATTTTTTCTCGTCGTTTTTCACGTCGTAGTTTTTCTCGGCATGAAAAACGGCCGTGTGTATGCTTTCACAACGTGAAAAAAACGCGCATGCTCAGAAGCAAGTTATGAGACGGGAGCGCTCGTTCTGGTAAAACTAGCGTTCGTAATGGAGATAGCACATTCATCACGCTGTAACGGACTGAAGAGCACGAAGCTGAAAATCGCGAATCGTCTCTCACCAAACTTTACTAACACGAGGATCAGCAAAAGCAGCCCAAAGGGTGGCGCCATCCGAATGGAACGTCCCCTTTATAGTGCCGTGGCATAAGGCTTTCTTTCCCTTATTTTTCACTGATGATCCAGCCAGTATTTTTATTGTTTTTCAACAAAACAAATTGCTCTGCAAATGAAGCATTTACAGGGTTGAGACAAACCATTACCACTGCCAGGGGTGCTTACAATGGACATCTTTTATCTATTTAAATAAAACCTTTATCCTAAAAGGAAAAAAGCTGTTGGTGTCACTGCTTATAAAGTGTTAGCTGGAGTTCAGTTTCAGTTTGTTAGTGTATCTAAGTCTGCCAGTACATCTAACATCCCCCTCCCCCAGATTAACAATGCTACTGTCTAAAGGGGCCCCTGTGCTCCTTCATCCAGAGTGGGGGTGTCATAATACAGGAGGTGAGCAGTGTTAATTTAGTCAACTAAAACGACTAAAACATTTTAGTCGACTAAATTAATACTATTTTAGTCGACTAAAATACGACTAAAACTAAAACAATTGAGATAACAAAAATATGACTAAAGCCTCATACACACGATCGGACTTCAAACAAACTTTTCCGTGGATTTTTGTTTGAAGGGCATTGGCCGTGAACGCCCATAGCATATACACGACTGGACTTTTTCAGCCAACAAACATGAACGTAGTGACGTAATTGACGTACTACGTGGGTTTTCTGCTCTTTACCGCCACCCTTTGGTCAACTTCTGCTATTGTTGGTTGATTTTAACATTGGTTCTGAGCATGCGTATTTGTACTTCGGACTAAAGTCCGATGGATTTCTGTACACACGGCAGGACTTTGCACTGTAGGACATTTGTTGCCGAAAAGTTTGTCCGTTTGCAGAGCGAACTTTTGTCTGATGAAAATCGAAAAAGTTTGTCCGATGGAGCGTACACACGGTCGGATTTTTTTGAAAACTTGCTCATTTTGAAGTTTGTTGTCAAAATGTCAGATCGTGTGTATGGGCCTTTAAACTAAAATGCCATTTTAGTCAAAAGACTAAAGCCTCATACACACGGTCGGACTTCAAGCAAACTTTTCCATGGATTTTTGTTTGAAGGACGTTGGCCATGAACTTGGTATGCATACACACGGCAAGACTTTTTCAGCCAACTTTCCCCAAATCACGTTGTTTTATAGCACTTTACCACCACCCTTTGGTCAACTTCTGTATTGTTGTCTGATCTTTTGCATTGGTTCTGAGCATGCGTGTTTGTACTTTGGACTTACGTCAGATGGATTTCTGTGCACACGATAGGATTTTGCACCGTAGGACTTTTGTTGCCGAAAAGTTTGTTCGTTTGCAGAGCGAACATTTGGCAGATTAAAACCGAAAAAGTTTGTCCGATGGAGCGTACACACGGTCAGATTTTTTTAAAAACCTGAAAATTTTGAAGTTTGTTGTCAAAAAGTCAGACCGTGTGTACGGGGCTTAAAACTAAATTGAAATTTGACTTCAAAATTAACACTGGTCTGTAGTGCATGTTCATACCTCAACACCATAAATAATAACAGATTACATTTTTCACTCCAGAAGTATATAATGAGTTTGGAAATTGTAGAGAAATGTTAACTAATGCATTACAATTTAATTACACAGTTTCGATTTTAGATGACTAAAATTAGTTTTAGTCGACTAAAATGTACTGGAGATTTAGTCGACTAAATACGACTAAAACTAAAACAATTGCACAAGACTAAAATGGGACTAAAACGAAAATAACATTTTAGTCCTAAGACTAAAACTAAATCGAAATTTGCTGCCAAAATTAAGATCACCAGGTAAAAACAGAGGGAATTAAAAAAAAAAAAAAAAAAACGGATGCTGCCACCACATCTAATCATTGGTAGGTTCCAATATATTACATTTTTGGTTATTTATTATTAGGCTTCATGCCCACGGACGTTTTTACAGCTGCGTTTTTTACAGCTTAAAAACGCCTGTCCATGTTATTGTAAATTTTTTTTTTTTTTGGCGGAAAAAAACCAAAAAAACATCGGAGCTGAAAAACGCGACCGCGCGTTAGTGCGCGTTTCTTGACGCTTCGCGTTTTTTTCTGCCTAACTCCGACGCTGAGGAACGCACTGGTCCTGTTTTTTTTTTACAGCTTAAAAACGTCAATACTATTTGCAGCTCAAAAACGTCTAAGTGGGCATGAAGCTATAGACTAACATGGACAGGCGTTTTTAAGCTGTAAAAAACGCTCAAAAACGCAGCTGTAAAAACGTCCGTGGGCATGAGGCCTTATTATTATATTATTTATTGTTGCCCCTGTATTAGTGGGGGACAAAATTGAGAGTTAAAGGAAGAAAAGAGTTGAAGAAGACTGGATGAAAGAGCATTATTGAGAGTGATAAAATTAGTCTGTTTGGAAGGAGGGAGGAATTCAAATTTAGGAGGGCAAGTGTACAAAGTGAAGTCTCCCAGAGACCTAGATATGCACCACACTTAAAGTGGTTGTAAACCCAATTTTGGAAAAAATAAATGACACCTGCAAGAAAAAGACATAATGAGCTAGTATGCTATGCATGCTAGCTCATTATGTAGCACTTACCTCAGATCGAAGCCTCCGAAGCACTCCTCGTCCCCCTCCACCGCCATGTCCGCTCCGTCCGTCTTCCTGTTATCGCCGCTCCGGCGCTGTGATTAGCTGGAGCGGCGATGACATCACACGCATGCGCGCGGGGCCGGCTTTCTCCATTGAGACAACCGGCAGTCTCCATTGAGAAAACCGGCAACGCGCAGTGCGCCTGCGCCGTTGTCTACGGCGCGCACGCGCCGTACACATCGGCGCAGGGTTTTCTCAAAATATCTCCTTAACCACGTAGGTTAAGGAGATATTTCTTGCACCTACAGGTAAGCCTTAATCTAGGCTTACCTGTAGGTGCAAGTTGGGTTTACAACCACTTTAAAAATGTTGTTAAAACTCCACACTTGGGTAAATAATAACAAGCTGCCAACACTATAATTTATGATACGTAATATAAAAAAAAGAAAAGTGCAGCACTTGAAGTATACCATTTTATCCACATAGAATACCTCAAAATGGTGAAAGCCTAAACAGCCATGTGAGAAATATAGCTACAGATAAATCGAATCAATAATGTAAACAGTCCTTGTAAGCTAAGAAACCATCTGGATAACATCCAGGATGACAAACTATACCGCTTACCGGAATTCAATAACCCCCTATGTATGAGTGGTAATAAAGAGCTTGATGGTAATAGAGATAATCAGCATGGACATCTATGAAGAGGCTTCCACTCTTTCTTTCTTGAACTGTGAACCAAGGCGGTATGCAAGACAAAAAACAGTGTAGTATGTACTGTAACATCACCATGATTAAAGGCAAAGTACACACTCACATGTAAATAATCAAATGTGAACAAAGCCTAACGCACACAGCAAACGTGACACTGCAACAGGTGTAGTCCAACCCACTCAATAATTATTATTCATGCCCAAGGAACATCCAGTGGTTAAGAGTGTGACATTCAAGAAGAACAACCCAACCACTTACCAAAATGCCACTGACCATCAACACACTGCAGATCTGTACACCAGCTCTGTCCCTTGGGTTGAATGAGAGAAGTCCCGCTCGACTCAGCTCAGTAATATACAGCAAGAAAATGATAAACATAGAGGAAATGCTCCTTAGTGTAGTAGTTGGAACTAACGATTCATTAACTGCTTGCCGACCAGCGCACGACTATATACGTCGACAGCTTGGCACGGACAGGCAGAAGGACGTACCTGTACGTCCCCTTTAAGATCGTGGCATTGTTGACGTGGAGTTCCGTGAGCCCGACCGCGGGTCCCGCGGACTCGATCGCCATGGGGATACCCGCGATCGTCTCACGGTGAGGAAGACCGGGGAGATGCTGATGTAAACAAGCATCTCCCCGCTCTGCCTGGTGACAATGACAGTGATCACTGCTTCCTGTAATCGGAAGTGGTGATCAGTGTCTTGTCACACACAGCCCATCCCCCTACAGTAAGAATCACTCACTAGGGCACACTTAACCCCTACAGCACCACCTAGTGGTTAACCCCTTCACTGCCAGTGTAATTTTCACAGTGAGCAGTGCATTTTTATAGCACTGATCGCTGAAAAAATGACAATGGTCCCAAAAATGTGTCAAAAGTATCCGATGTGTCCGCCATAATGTCGCAGTCACAATAAAAATCGCTGATCGCCGCCATTACTAGTAAAAAAATAATTATTAATGTAGTGCCCTGCTCCTATTGGGTAGGCGCTAGTGTAAATTTAGTTGTCTGAGCTGTAATTTAGCTCAGAATAATTGTACCAAATTATTGGTCTCTGTTCCAGTTCAGATGGGTTGCACATTTTCCACCTGACTGTAGGTGTCGCTGTCACCACAGGTCAGGGTTGGAAATGCAGCAGGCTGAATGTTTAGGGTACCCCTTGCCCAGAAGCAGCTCAGTGGGATTGGTCACCCCGTTGTGCATTCTGGGAGAGGGTACTTAAGGGACAGACACCATTTTCTCAGGGTCTTCCGATCCTGACCTGACGGCCCTCCTGGCCTCAGGGATGTGTTAGCAGTTTTTCTGCCTCGGGGCTTGCGGACCGAGGCTCTGTTACTGAGAGTAGGCCCCGGAGTTTCTGGGGTCTACTGATCCAGGGATGGTCCTGTGTCGCCTTGCCTGCGGGAAGGGACCGAACAATTGAGGGCTCAATTGGAGGACACATCCGGATAAAAATCTACCTCACAGTGCTGCCAGCTGGCTGAAAGATCCTGGTACTGTGTGTTATGGTTTCAGAACTTTACCAAGCGAGTGTATTCTTCAAGTCTGTGGCAGAGACTTTTGACCGAGCACCGCACCGGCTGCTAGGTCAGTGAGAGAGGCCTATCCGGTGGTTGCTAGATCCAGTGTGGAAACTGTTGTCCTCTGGAATAGGAAGTACCCATGATCCGCAAGCAAGGTACCTGAATCTCCACCAACCCTCCATCCCTCTGTCTGGAAGTTCTTTAATAAAACCCTTGAGAAAAAGAGACTAAAGCCTCGTACACACGATCGTATATCCTATGGATTCTAATCCGATGGTTTTGTCCATCGGAAATCCGATGAAGCTGACTTCCATCAGTCTTGCCTACACACCATCAGTCAAAAAACCGACCGTTCCAAACGCGGTGACGTAAAACACTCCGATGAGCCGAGAAAAATTAAGTTCAATGCCTCTGAGCATGCGTCGACTTGATTCTGAGCATGCGTGGGTTTTTTATCCGATGGACTTGCCCATAGGTGATCGGAATTTGCTATCAGTTTTTGATCCATCGAAAAAATGTAAAACATGTTCTATTTTTTAAAACTGATGGAAAAAAGACCGATGGGTCCCATACACGATCGGTTCGTCCGATGAAAAAAGTCCATCGGACTGTTTTCATCGGTAAAACCGATCGTGTGTACAGGGCTTTAGTGTTTGGTGCAGACATTTGTGAAAACTCTTCAAAGAAGACCCCTAAGACGGACGTGGTGAACAGTAAGGTAACGGCAGGCCCAAAATCTTAAACCAGCGGCCCCTTTAGGGGTATTGATACAATAATAAAAATGCCATAAATCTATCCCCTATTTTGTAGACGCTATAACTTTTGCGCAAACCGATCAATAAACGCTTATTGCGATTTTTTTTTTACCAAAAATATGTAGAATACATATCGGCCTAAACTGTGGAAAAAAATGTTTTTTTTTTTATATATTTTTTGGGGATATTTATTATAGCAAAAAGTAAAAAATATTGCTTTTTTTTTCAAAATTGTTGCTCTATTTTTGTTTATAGCGCAAAAAATAAAAACCGTAGAGGTGATCAAATACCACCAGAAGAAAGCTCTATTTGTGGGAAAAAAAGGACGTCAATTTTGTTTGGGAGCCACGTCGCACGACCGTGCAATTGTCAGTTAAAGCAACGCAGTGCCAAATTGTAAAAAGACCTCCGGTCTTTAAGCTGACAAATGGTCCGGGGCTGAAGTGGTTAAACGATAAGTAGTACTCTCAAATAAAAACAGATAAAATATAGTAGAACTACAATGTATGAGAACAATCCATCTGAGGTTCACACAGATCGGCCAGTATGTGCAATGACGTCAGTACATCCTGGCTCTTCCCTACGCATTTCATCACAAAATGACATCATCAGGGGGCTCCACACTTACTGTAGAAGGTAGCTATGTCTTTTGAAACTTCCGGTGTTGTCTCTTGGCCTGCGTTGTAGTAGTCAAGCCTAGCTCTGTATGTAGTATAGTAAGGGGAACAAGTGTATCCAGGGAGGATGAGGTGGTGTTGCTGTAGACAGAAGTATCCAGGTCAGGACAGGGGTGGGATTTTCTCATAGAGATAATCACTTGTGACTGCATTTTGTTATATTTCTGAGATAGAATTGACATAAAAAATTGAATAGTTCTTTGAGTACATGTGTAAACCATCCATACATTGGATAAATTGGGATGGAATCTTGGTAGGTCCTGGTGGTGGAGTTATCAGGATAAGTATTGGCCAATCTCACTGTTGACGGTGAAAGAACTGACCATGTATGGTTGCTTGTAAGTTGCCTTATATTATTATGCTATATAGAAACTGTAGCAATTTTTCTCTTTCTGACATCTACTTGATTTTTTTTTTATTATTCTCTCATTTCAATTCTTCCCAGCCTGATAGGTCTAATATGTTTAAAGTGACATTGCCAGGCTAAAAAAAAATCCTAAATGAAGGTCCCTTGAATAGAAGAACATTTATACCCACCTTTCCAGTGGCCTATATTTCCTACATCTCCTCTGTTCCAGTGCTGCAGCCTCCATCAGGATCTTTAACATTTGACACCTTGGGGGGTTTCAGCTCCTGTGTCCCCCACTACACGCTTTGGTTTCATGCTCTGATCCTACAGGACACTGCAATGATGACATAAGGATCAGAGGATGGAGCCACAGTGTACAGCTAGGCGACTAGCATCTGACACTCCTGGAAGCATCAGTTGCTTTGGTGGAGGAATTGTAGAAGACACAGACTGCTGGAGAGGTGAGTATAAGAGCCCTTTTATTACAGGTACCTTTCTTTAGGATTTTTTATTTTTTTTGCTTGCTGAGGTCACTTTAAGTAAAGGGCATGGTGATCTTCTGTTGATGATTTTCACCAGCCCTCAAAGTGTTATTATATTTCAGGGGAGCAATGCATTGGAATGTTGTATGATAAATATACAATTAAGTTCAGGTTTTTATGAAGAGTATGCAGACATTGAAGGGTGACATATGTTATATATTACATTTTTATGTTTTCTAAATTGAATAATAGTGACTTTGTACATCCCCAGTGTTCCTTATAAAGTCAGAGTTCAGAAGAAGAGTCTGGAAGAAGAAATGAGAAATGTAAAAGAGCTTAACTCCTGGAAACCTGCCCAAAGAAACTTCCTCCTTGACGTACCCAGCAACTGATGCAACATAAAACCAGAATAGAGGGAAACAAATGTAGCAGAGTGCAATACTTTCTTTATCCAGTCTTTTATTCTTTGTATTGTTGTTGCATTGTTATATTATTATGTTCATTGTGGTAATATTATTTTTAAATCTGTGGGCAGTAATAAGTACAGTGGAACCTTGGATTGCGAGTAACGTGGTTAACGTGCGTTTTGCAATACGAGCACTGTATTTGAAAAAATCCTGACTCTGTTTGCGAGTGTTGTCTCGCAAAACGAGCAGGATTCAGGCCAAAGCGGTGTGCAGTACTGCGTTTGGCCTGAGGTGGGCGAAATACCCAGTTTCCGAGCCTTTCCGAGGTTTGCCGAGGTCAGCCGAGGTGTCCTCGGGCCTTTACGGACATTTCTGAGGCTCTCCGACGCCCCCACCTCTGGCCGCATGCGGTATTACATTCCATTTTAGTTTCCATTGACTTCAATTGGGAAACTCGCTTTGATATGCGAGTACTTTGGATTACGGGCATTCTCCTGGAACGGATTATGCCCGTAATCCGAGGTTCCACTGTACAGTAAAACACCAGTGCCTGGTTTCTTTCAAGTTCAAAACACTGCCTAGGGCTGCTTTGACCAAGACAGTGCAATACATCACAGGTCTGTATTTGAGGTCTCTATAAGAGTTGATATTTTTTGTGAAGAGGTGTGAGCTTTGGTATTAAAAGTAGAATTATCCTTTAGGTGTCAGGGTTAAGATTTGGGTAAGAGAAAGCTTATCTACACACAATAACAAAAATTTAGTTTATTGTAGCTGCTTGGTGTTCTATTTTCAGGCATTTATTCCCCTAAATTTTCACCTGTTGATAAGTAACAAACCACCTGTCATAGGGTGACAACACTCACTATAATACACCTATAATGGAGCAGAATTATCACCCTGGGCTGCTCTCCTGATTGAACTATAAGCACATTCTCTTCCCTTCATCTCCATAAAAAGGGGGGAAATGTTTAATAGTCCATGGAATATAAATGGGGAGGCTGATAACATAGCTTACGATTTCAGTTTAATGCACAAAAAGTTACAGGGACACACTGGATATCTCGAGGTCAACAATATTATAGAAAAATATTTCTATACTTGCAGAAAACATTCTTACCTTGAAACAGAAACAAATGCAGCCACCATATCTAAGGACTGTTAAGCTGAAATTTATAAAATTTTTGTTCTTGGGTTTAGATATCCTTTAAAGGATAATTTTCAGGAGTAGGCTTAGATTTAGTTCTCGGACTCAGGTTGAGTTATTCTTAGGAGTTGTGAGGAGTTATGTTTAGGTTTTGGATAGCGGTACTTTACTAAGTATAATTTTTTGGAGCGTGATACTCCACGATTTAATGTGAAAGAAAGGGTTTAGGACTAAAAGTTATTAGAGGTTCCAGTTACAGTCAGGCCTCTGCACCTGGGATAGGGGCTGCCTAACCCTATGCAAATACCCTCTCTGCCACCATCAGTAAGCATGAAGCTAATTTACTTCTTCTCGAAAAGAGAGGTCATACTTCACAAAGTATAGGTGTTTATGTAAACAAATAACTTTTTTGTTCTGAATAAAGTTGGGAATTGTCCAAATGTGCCCTTGTTGCTCTATAAGGAGACTAGCACAGGTAGATTTGCCTTATCTTTGGTACAGCTTTGCCAGCCAAGGCTCTGCCATTAGCTGAACCACGTTTGAATACTATACTCAAGACCTCATTAGCAGAATCAATGAACTGTGATGTCCAATTTCTCTAATGGAAGTTGCTCCCTCTTTGGCCTGAATGCTGCAAAATCTTGATTATTAGCAAGGGGGAAGTGACAGAAAAACACATTGCTCATTCAGACAGCTGAAGGAGATAGAAAGGTAAGAGAACTTGGGGAAAATGTCACAATCAGAGGGTAAGACCACCCGGGACTGTAGCTCAAGATCTTACAGACCAATTGACAACTAACCAGGTGTACCCGGGAACGGATCCCCACAGCTGCGGGAGCAGTGTGACCGCACGCAAACAGAGGTGTGTCAGAGTTGCAGGGTCTAAGGAGCCACCAGGTTTTCACCAGAGCCACTGGAGGTGGGGATATTTTGTGAGGCAGCCCCCAAGTTTCAGCTCTCTAGCACACTGGTGCGGGCAAAGTGGAAACAAATAGCACACTAAAAGGACACGGGGTACACACAGACACTATACTGAGAGACACACACAGCAACAGGAAATAAAGGGATCCACAGACAGAAACCAAAGGGAATATAACTGCACAGCCAGAGGGAAACACTGAGAACAAAGACAGGATCAAACAACAAACCATGACAGAAAGTGATTCTGTGACTGATGAACTGTCTCCAGCTACACAACCACAAGTTTTTCGTGGACCTTACCATAAACATCTGCTGAAGACAGATACTCAAGTTTTTTAAATGTGAAATTATTTATTTTGTGAAATTACTTCTCTTTTGATGTCACTTCCTTGCTGCCCAACACCGAGATGTCACATGTCTTTTCTTTCTAGTTAGTGATTGAGATTCTGAAGCATTTTGAGGATGTATTACTCCATGGTGCCTTCAGATACAGAGTTCAGCGAGATCTTCTTTTACATCTTTTTTTTACTGCTTGTTAATAATATGTAAATAGTTAAAAGTCTAAAACCTGGCAACAGTTTTACGTTATTCACCCAAGAGTTACTGCCTTATGAAATGCCTGACTTGACTTCATATTCAGGACCTGGGTAATCTTTGATCAAGCTGAGAAACCAGACAATAAATTGAAAAACCAAGCTAAATATATGGTAGTTGTGTGTAGTAAGTAAGTACACCCAAATGAGCATTGCTACTTTTTTAAATATATCTGAACAGGAAAACATTTGATCTTTTTTGTGGTCGTGCCTATAGATAAAGGTGATATACAGGAATAAAAACACAGGAAAAAAATTGTAATTTCTATTGTTTATTCACCAAAACTATTAATTAGGGATGAGCTTCGAGTTCGAGTCAAACTCATGTTCGACTCGAACATTGCCTGTTCACACGTTCGCCGAACAGCGAACAATTTGGGGTGTTCGCTGCAAATTCGAAACGTCGCGGAACACCCTGTAAAAGTCTATGGGAGAAATCTAAAATGCTAATTTTAAAGGCTTATATGCAAGTTATTGTCATAAAAAGTGTTTGGAGACCCGGGTCCTGCCCCAGGGGACATGTATCAATGCAAAAAAAACTTTTAAAAACTTTTGCGGGAGCGGTCATTTTAATAATGCTTAAAGTGAAACAATAAAAGTGAAATATTCCTTTAAATTTCGTACCTGGGGGTGTATAGTATGCCTGTAAAGCAGTGCTTGTTTCCTTTGCTTAGAACTGTACCTGCACAAAGTGTCATTTCTGAAGGAAAAAAAGTAATTTAAAACCACTCGCGGCTATAATGAATTGTCGGCTCCCGGCAATACAGCGAAAAGTCATTAATAAAAAATAAAAAAAATGCGTGGGGGTCCCCCCAAATTCAATTACCATGCCCTTCAGGTCTGGTATGGATATTAAGGGGAACCCTGCAGCAAATTTAAAAAAAAATTACGTGGGGTTCCCCCCAAATATCCATACTAGACCCTTCAGGTCTGGTATGGATTTTAAGGGGAACTCCACCCCAAATTTAAAAAAAAATGGTGTGGAGTTCCCCCAAAAATCCATACCAGACCCTTTATCCGAGCACGCAACCTGGCAGGCCGCAGGAAAATAGGGGGGGACGAGAGAGCGCCTCCCCCCTCCTGAACCGTACCAGGCCACATGCCCTCAACATGGGGAGGATGCTTTGGGGGTCTGTGACCCCTCAAAGCACCATGTCCCCATGTTGATGGGTACAAGGGCCTCATCCCCACAACCCTTGCCCGGTGGTTGTGGGGGTCTGCGGACAGGGGGCTTATTGGAATCTGGAAGACCCCTTTAACAAAGGGGACCACCAGATCCCGCCCCCCCTATGTGAATTGGTAAGGGGTACCCCTACCATTTCACAAAGAAAGTGTAAAAAAAAATGTAAAAAAAACACACAGACACCATTGGGAATGTCCTTTATTAAAAATAAAAAACCCATTCCAGCGATGTAATCCAGTGTCCCGCGCCGATCCGATGTCCAGCGCTGCAGTCTGCACTCCACACAAAACGTCATTGGCTGAGCGGACCTACACTGCAGAGGAAGTTTCCCATCAGGTCCGATGGGCGGGGGCGCCCTCGTATCTTAGACCCCGCCTTTGTCATTGGCTGAGCGGACCTGATGGGGAACTTCCTCCGCAGTGTAAAAAATGAAAAGGACCCTTCTCACGTTCCCCATCAGGTCTGCTCAGCCTTACACCTCTTTTCCTGTGGCTTGCCAGGTTGCATGCTCGGATAAAGGGTCAAGCGCTGCTTTACAGGCATACTATACACCCAACCCAGGTATGAAATTTAAAGGAATATCTCACTTTTATTGTTTCACTTTAAGCATTATTAAAATCACTGCTCCCGAACAAACGGCCGTTTTTAAAACTTTTTTTGCATTGATACATGTCCCCTGGGGCAGGACCTGGGTCCCCAAACCCTTTTTAGGACAATAACTTGCATATTGGCCTTGATAATTAGCACTTTTGATTTCGAACGTTCAAGTCCATTGTATTTAACAGGGTTCTAAAGTTTGCGCGACCTTTAGGTCTGTTCGCAGGTTCTGGTGCGAACCGAACAGGGTGGTGTTCGGCTCATCCCTACTATTAATAGATGTTATGGTGTACTATAAAAAAAAGTATGTGCATCCTTGGCCTTAGAAGTTTGTATTGCCCCCTTTAGCAGAAATTACTTCTTGAAGACCTTTTGTTTAATTGCTTGTCAATCTCTGACATTCTGTGTGGTATATATGATCACTCCTCAATGCAAAATTCCTTCAGTTCTAAGATGTTTGTGGCTTTTCTTACATGAACTGCCAATTTCAAATCCCCCATAACGTTTTGTTAGAATTTAAATCAAGGATTTGACAAGGCAAGTCTAGAACCCTCTTTCTTCTTTTTGAGCCATTACTTTGTGGATTTGCTAGTGTGCTTCTGATCCTTATCATGTTGAAAGATCCATATACAGTTCAACTTTAACTTTCAGATAGATGGCGTCGCATTCTCATTGTGCACACCTTTTTTCAAAAACACTTTGTGGAGCTGTATAGATTCAGTAAAAGGTAAGAAACAATACAGTAACCTTAATCCCATTCTATTACTATCAACAGCATAGTATTGATTAGCATAAAAGGAGTGTACAGTGATGAAAAGGAATGCCCAGAACATCACTCAACAAGAAACAAGTTACCGGTAATCTCCACACCCCTGTGTGAGTTATCTTTCGTCCAGCAATGGCATGACCAGGTCTTGTGGCAGTAAAGGAATAGTCACATCAAATTTAACATAGGAATTATAACTAAAGACAATCATGTTTTCCATCTTGTCTTGTGTGTTTTATTTATATTATTATTGTGCTGGCATTTTTATAGGATTACCTAGGAGCCTTTTTAAGAAGTGACCCAGGGGGCTAGTGTGGGTGAGTTAAAGCAGTACTCCCACAATTTATGAACGATTTGTGGGTATCCCTTTTGTTGGTTATTACATTTCTATTTCTAGTAGAGTCAACTGTATTTAGTATTTTTTTAAAACAGTCTTGTAATTGGAATATTAATAGGATCTGAGACTAAGTACTCAGGCAGAATTCCCAATATAGAATAGAAACTTCCATTGCCTGAAAAGTTTGGGGTACCTCCACAACATGTGAATAATTGTTCCTGTATTCTGGCCACATTTGGTACAACCGGTGGAATTAATTTGCCCCCATTTAAATTGCTTCTGTGGTGTGCTGTAGACTCTATGGAAAGAGCATGTTAAGATGATGTTAAAGAGGTGGAAAGTACTATTTCTAGAGTTGTGACCAATCATCATTCTTTTCATTGTAGATTTTGTTTGTTTAGATGAGAGCAGGACACCATGTATTTTAGCTGCACGTCTTCTCTCTGACAAGCTTGTGTTGTCAAAGAGATCAAAGGGAATGGGCATAAAAAAAGGAGTTGTACGTGTTTGGGTATGTATCACATGTCTCAAAACTCTAACTTAAGGGGTTTCTGAAATCTAAGAGTGTTTCCTTGGAATATCTGGCAAAATAATGTCAATAAAGCTATCTGTCATACTTAAAAGCCCTTAACCTTGATGCAGTGTGAGGGTTGGATAGACTGAGCCCTTCTGGAAGTCTCAAGAAGGTAAATGAGAACAATTTGAGAGAATACTATGGAAGTTATCCTGTAAACTGGGTCTTCATTATCTCACTATCCCATCCTGCCATGTGTTGCAATTTGAATGCAAAAAAATTATGTTTGGCATTCAGTGCTGTTAACCTTACTGCATCCTTTGGTGACTGGAGAGTTTATTCCTAGTGGTTTTTTCCCAGATGAGATCCCTGAAAAAGGAGTCAATCTGTTTAATGCTTTTTAAAGCATCCATACTTGACGTGAATTTGTGAATCAGTACTGCTTGGACCTTGAAAAAGGGGACATACCCCGAAAGCTTGTCCTGAAAAGTGCAAATAAATAAAAAAAGTATCACGGACAGTACTCAATTTTCTCTAAAGCATGCATATAAGTGCACTGTGCACTACAAGAGTTCAATCATCCAAATTATTTACGTTGACCCTGTACGCCAATTTTTACTCAAATTTAGTCTACAATTGTCATCACATTAAGCTACTGATCTGACATATAACCTATTGTAAGAACAGTAACATATCATCCTTGTAAAGCACCAGCTTATCCTTGCCGTTAGGTCTGTGGAACCCATCAATGTTGTCTGTAGCTTATGCTAATGGCTCTAATGCCAGAGCAGTTAGCAGAAGTGACGAGTGGAACCCTTGCCTTTTGCCCCTATATAGGGGAAAAGACTCCAACAGCATGTAGTTAACCGTAATAAGGGCAATGGGAGTGGAATGGAGCATTTAATAATAAAATAATATATTGCCACTGAATAAAAGCCATATTTAGTTGGTATGTAGACCTTTACCGAAACACAAGGCATATATCAACACAGTACAGGAAAACATACCTTCAGAAGAAGTCTGTCCAAAACTGTCTGCAGGGAAATTCCAAGTTATAGTTTAAGACTAACACCATGTAAGTAAAATGTGTAATTGGAATGAAAAATAAAAATGTGTACCATATTGCCACCCTATTAAATGGGGGATGGTGTCAGCATTAAAGCCAGACTCCAGCTTCCTGTCACGCATTGTATCGTAGCATCAGCTACATACAGTATACAGTGCTCAGTTCTGAGTGCTGCTCAGCCATTCACAGAAAGCTTTGTATTTTTAAAATGAGTACAAGGTTTCTTCTGATTGGCTGAGATGGAAACTTTGACATCATCAGCCCACCTCTCCATCTCAGACCTCCAATATTCCAAGAGACTGGAGTCCTGCAATCAGCCATAAGTTTATAGCATGAAAGACAATAGACAGCAATAGTGGCAGTGGGAGTTGAAACAAATCATAATAATAATAATGTAAGGTCAAAAGTAGGATTTTTAAAACAGCTTACCTGTAAAATCCTTTTCTTGGAGTACATCACGGGACACAGAGCAGCATAGTCATTACTATGTGGGTTATATAGAATTACCTTCAGGTGCTGGCACTGGCAACTTCCAAAACAGGAAGTACCCTCCCCTATATAAGCCCCTCCCATCCGGGAGTACCTCAGTTTTGTAGCAAAGCAATACGTGTCCCCAAAAGAGGGGTGGGAGCTCTGTGTCCCGTGATGTACTCCAAGAAAAGGATTTTACAGGTAAGCTGTTTTAAAAATCCTACTTTCTTGTTCATACATCACGGGACACAGAGCAGCATAGTCATTACTATGTGGGACGTCCCAAAGCAATGCCACATGAGGGGGGGGGGATACACCATACATAAGCTGGGCGCCATCAGGCATGAGGATCTTTTGCGGCCTGCAACACACTGCGCCCAAAGGCGACATCCTCCTGACTTCTAACGTCCACCTGGTAGAACCTAGTAAACGTGTGTACTGAAGACCATGTTGCGGCCTTACAAATTTGCGCCAGGGAGGCCTGGTGATGCACTGCCCATGAAGTTCCAACTGCTCTCGTGGAGTGCGCCCTAACTTTGAACGGAGGCGGTCTACTTCTCAAGCCATAGGCTTGTATTATGACCTGTCGAATCCACTTGGCTAAAGTAGATTTTGATGCTGCCTGACCCTTTCTGGGGCCTTCCGGCAGAACAAACAAAAAATCCGTTCTACGAATCTGAGCAGTGGCTTTTAGATAAGCTTTAACTGCTCTTACTACATCCAAAGAATGCAATAACTTTTCCTCTACCGAGCTTGGTTTGGGGAAAAAAAAGAAGGAAGAACCACATCCTGGTTCAAGTGAAACCTCGATACCACCTTAGGAAGAAAGGCTGGGTGAGGACGTAATACTACTCTGTCCTTATGGATAACCAGATATGGCTCTTTACAGGACATGGCGGCTAATTCCGACACTCTTCTAGCCGAGCATATGGCTACTAAAAATATCAATTTCCTGGTGAGTAGAACCAAGGAAATGTGCCGCAAAGGTTCAAATGGCTGCTTCTGCAGAACCGACAGAACCAAATTTAGATCCCATGGGCATATGGGAGCCTTAATCGGTGGAATAATACGAGTCACACCTTGCATAAAGGATTTGACAAGTGAATGCATAGCCAGGGGCCTTTGAAATAGTATTGACAAGGCCGAAACCTGGCCCTTGATAGTACTTAAGGCAAACTTCCTGTCTACAGCCCACTGCAGGAAGTCCAGAATTCTGCCTATAACGTACTTACGTGGATGCCATTTTCTGGCCTCGCACCAAGTGATGTACGCCTTCCAAACTCTATAGTAGATCTGCCTGGATACAGGCTTCCTGGCATTGATTATAGTTGATACCACAGAGTTAGAGAGACCTCTCTTCTTTAGGATGTGGGATTCAATAGCCAGGCCGTTAAACTTAGAGTTAGTAAGGAAGGGTGGTATATCGGTCCTTGCGAAAGCAGGTCCGGACGACGTGGAAGGGTCCAAGGACTCCCCACAGACATTTTGATGATCTCCGCGTACCAGGCCCTTCGGGGCCACGCTGGAGCCACCAGGATCACCGGCTTCTTCTCCAACCTGACTCTGCGAAGGAGTCGAGGCAACAATTGTAGCGGAGGGAATGCATATATCAGTCTGAACTGATCCCAAGGGAACACCAGAGCATCCGAGCCGCAAGCGAGGGGATCCCTTGTCCGGGAGACAAATCTGTCCACCTTTGCGTTGAATCTGGATGCTAGCAGATCTACATCCGGTGTTCCCCACCGCTGACATATTGCTCGGAAGACCTTGGGATGAAGGGACCATTCCCCTGGGCATAACTGTTGGCGACTCAGAAAGTCCGCCTTCCAATTCTCCACCCCTGGAATGAAGACAGCTGATATACATGGGACATGCTTTTCTGCCCATTCCAGGATGTGACTTACTTCCCTCTGGGCTGCACGACTCCTGGTGCCTCCCTGATGATTGATATATGCCACTGCTGTGGCATTGTCTGATTGAATTCTGACAGGGGACCCTTGGAGTCTGGATGTCCAGGCTACTAGAGCGTACCGGGCTGCTCGTATCTCTAAGAGATTGATGGGCAGGGTTTTTACTACATTTGACCATCTGCCCTGGAGAGACCATTGCTCCAGTACTGCCCCCCAGCCTATAAGGCTGGCATCTGTAGTGACCACCTTCCAAGATATCGGGCTGAAGGGTTTTCCCTTCTGGAGATTCTGGGGGATCAACCACCAGCAGAGACTCTTCCGAACGGAAGGGGACAAAGCCATCGGGAAGTCTAGAGCCTGAACTTTTCCGTTCCAGGCTGACAATATGGCCCTTTGTAAATTCCTTGAGTGGAATTGGGCGTATGGCACAGCTTCGAATGATGCTACCATCTTTCCTAGCAGCCTCATGCACCGGCGTATGGACGGCTGTCTTTTTGCACAAAGCAGACGGACCAAGGCCCTCAAAGAGGATACCTTGTCTAGAGGTAAGAAAATCTTCCTCTGGTCTGAATCCAGCCGTAGCCCTAGATATACGAGGTTTTTCACTGGCTGTAGGGCTGACTTGTCCAGGTTGATGACCCAACCGTGAGATTCTAGATACTTGATTGTATCGACAATTACCACTTCTAGCTTGGCAACTGAGTGGTCCATCAACAACAGGTCGTCTAGGTATGCCATTATCGTTACACCCCGTGTTCTTAGATCGGCCAACAGTGGGGCCAGAATTTTTGTGAACACTCGTGGTGCTGTGGCCAGACCGAATGGTAAGGCTCTGAACTGAAAATGGCGCCCTTCTACTGCAAAGCGTAGGAATTTTTGATGACCTGGAAAGATGGGAACATGCAAGTAAGCATCTTTGATGTCGATCGAGGCTAACCATTCCTCCCCTTGTAGGGCAGCGGTGACCGATCGGATCGACTCCATCCGGAAAGACCGGACGTTTAGAAATTTGTTTAGACTCTTTAGGTCCAATATGGGTCTTATGTCCCCGTTTGGCTTCGGGACTGTGAAAAGGTTTGAGTAGAAACCCAACCCCCACTCTTCCATAGGAACCTCCATAATTACTCCTTGGAGCAATAGTTGTTCTAACGCCAATAGGAGAGACCCTCTTTTCAGAGGGTCTCTTGGCATGCCTGACCACATAAAATGGGACGGAGGAGACTCTTTTAACTCCAACTTGTATCCCAGAGTTACTGCGGAGAGCACCCATCTGTCTTTGATCGTCTCCCGCCAGGTCTCTGCGAACAACTGAAGTCTTCCCCCCACCCGTTTGAGTGGGGGCAGCCCTTCATAGGCTTGACTTGGAGGCTGGTTTAGTACCTCTTCGGATCCAGGGCTTTTTATTACCCTGTGGCTGTCCCTGATTTTTACCTCCTGAGTTTGACCGAGGAGGCCGTCGGAACTGCTTAGTAGCAGACGTCGCAGGGATAGGAGAGGTAGTCCTCTTAAAAGATGGACCCCTAGACCTCTTTTTACTCGGTAAGAGAGTACTTTTACCACTGGAAATCTTCTGGATATACTTATCCAGGTCTTCGCCAAAAAGGCGTTCCCCATGAAATGGGAAGCTAACTAAGAGCTTCTTACAGGGAGCTTCAGCAGACCAGTTTTTGAGCCACAGAAGCCTACGCATATGTACCAAAGACAGCGTGAGGCGGGAGGCCTGATGGATAGAATCCTTGATGGCGTCAACCGCAAAGCATAATGCTCTAGGCAGATCAGCCAGAGCCTGGGCCTGCTGGTCTGGCAAATCCCTCAGGACCATTTTCATTTGATCCTTTAAAGCTTGGCAGACCCCAATAGCTGCCACTGCTGGCTGTGTAACAGCCCCTGCTGTGGAAAAAGCAGATTTTAATAAAGATTCCAATTTTTTATCCACTGGATCTTTGAACATTTGAACATTATCTACTGGACATGTCAGTGATTTGTTCACAGAAGAGATGGCTGCATCCACCGTAGGAACATTCCATCTCTGGGTGAACTTTCCCTCCATGGGATAGATCACCGGAAACCTTTTAGGCGGAACAAATAGTTTATCAGGATGTTCCCAGTCCTGGTATATAAGTCCTTCCAATAATGGATGTATTGGAAAGGAGCAATTAACCTGGGGAGCTTTTAGCGACCCCAATGAGGAGACAGCAGTAGTTGATGGTTCAACAAGAGGCATTTTAAATGCAGATCGAACCATGTCAGTTAGGGTCTGGACCCACAATCTTTCAGTCTGTGATGCTGAAAATGGTTCATCTACTGTCGATTCCTCAAAAACAGAGCTAACCTCCTCCTGATCCCCTTCAGGTAGGTCGGTCCCTTCCTGGGACTGTTGCTCTGCCAACAGGCACTCTAATGGAGGTGATGGAGATCTGGCGCGCTTTCTTTCCTGTAGAGAAGAAGCGATCAATGCAGCCAATCTCTGCTCCAATCCCTCCAGAGTTGAGGAAAAAACCTCCTCTGTTATATATGCAGGAGCAGGTGGACTGAGGACAGCCGCAGTACCTGGCACTCCCGGGGGTTCCTTATGGGTATTAACCTCTGATTTCTCAGGGGAGGAGGGTGCAGATGACTGCTCCAGATCCTCAGAGCCCGATGGAGACCCCCTACACTTCCTGAGAGGTATATCTCGGAGTTTTTTAGGCGGCATATTCCTTAGTTCAAAGCTGAGGTATTCCAGCCGCAATACACCCCTTACTGAAATAGTCTAATGCAATTTGCTGCTATGTACATCAGTGGGTGTCTACTAATGCGTCTTTCTGGGGATGCCTGTATCAACCGCCCGCTGTAAGCCCCTATACCATGCTACCAGCTCCTTTTCATGCTCTGTGTCCATAGCAAGCAGCGTGGACTGAGTCCTTTTATCTTGCTGGGACGCCCGCACATGCGCAGAAGCGCTGGGCGCACAGAGCGCGTCATCCGCCAGGCTCCGCCCCCTTTTTTGAAGCTAAACCTTATAAAAGGAAAGCATGTGTGCGCGCGCGCGCGTGCACGTGTGCGCTCTTGGCGCCATGTAGGGAGAGGAGCCAGGGTCCCTGTTTCACCAGGACTCAGGGATGGAAGGAAACTACTTGGCAGCATGACAGAGGAATGCAGCTTCCCTGATAGAGAGCTCACTCATCTGCCTGGACTTTCACCATGGAAGGAATAGTCCCAAGAAAAAAGACGTTCCACAGCGGCCTCTAGTGGACAAACACAGGTACCGCACCTTTGTCTTTTTTTTTTAAAACCTCCTTTATGAAAAAACATTTCCAGGTTTACAGTTTTTTTTTTTTTTAAATTTCCCTTATGAAAAAAACATTTCTAGGATTTCTTAGGCATATACAGCTATTAGCGGGAATACCCTTTAGGTAACAGGCAGAAAGACATATTAGGCTTGGGGGTCCCCTCAATAGAACCAAGTTCCTGAGGGGCCCCCACTTACCTTTTCCCCGCCGCAGGACTTTGTTTGGTCCACAGAAGCCCAAACTTCACCTCTCACGGCAGGCATTGTACTAGACCTTCAGGGACCGGGTTCCCAAGGATTCCACTCCCCTGGACCTGTATAGCACCCTGCACAGATAGCCTCTTGGTTTTGGGTATGACCAGAGCTCTGGATCCCAGGGTCCAGCCCTCCTAAGAGAGGCATTACAGGCAAAACCCTGCTCTTCTCTGCAAGGCCCGGGTACCGACCGTTTAGCTATGAAGCTTTTTTTGGTCGGATCCGGAATAGCTTGCTAAGGCCCAGAGAACCTGTACACAAGCCCAGATGAATACATGTTAACCTTGGCCAACACCTTAGACACTGGCAAAAAACTGAGGTACTCCCGGATGGGAGGGGCTTATATAGGGGAGGGTACTTCCTGTTTTGGAAGTTGCCAGTGCCAGCACCTGAAGGTAATTCTATATAACCCACATAGTAATGACTATGCTGCTCTGTGTCCCGTGATGTATGAACAAGAAAAATGTATTGTAAGGGTGGTGACAGTTACAGTACCCAGTTTCAGCACCATTGCAGACCAGTAGTGGTAGATCTGCAACTCTTTGTGGAAGCATTGATTAAGAGGTATTCGATTAGAACTTGAAAAGAAAGTCAGCTGCCAGACTCATAACATTAACCGGGGAGGTAACCTATATGCTAAAGACGGTTTGCACTTGAATGGAAGGGGGTCTGCTGTGCTGGGGGAGAGGTTTATGGGAAGGCTGGAGGAGTATTTAAACTAGGATTGAGGGGGGAGGATGAACTAGAATTACATCGGGCACACAGGTCAGTTAGGGGTCAGACATTAATGGAGAGTGAAATGGGGATAGATGGGGGAGGGTTATGGCAGGTGACAAGAAAGTTCCCATGTTGCAAACAGCCATTGGAAACTATAGTGCCATTTGTACTACTAAAAATGATATGAAAAACACCAGAGAAAAATGTAATACATTAAAGTGTTTGTTCAACAATGCCAAGCAAAATAGGTGAGTTGGAAGCTCTGGTGCATGAGGAGAGCTATGACGTAATCGGTATTGCTGAAACTTGGCTTCAATCCTCACATGACTGGGCTATTAATATTCCTGGCTATGCACTCTTTCGGAGAGACAGGGTAAAAATGAAAGGTGGCGGGGTCTGTCTCTATGTGAGAAGTGATCTCAAAGTGAGTGTGAAAGAGGACCTGGTTGATGGAGAGTGTGATGAGGCTGAAGCATTATGGGTGGAACTGCATACAGATGTGCGTAGTTCATAGTTAATCATTGGAGTTTGTTATAGACCACCCAATGTTAATGGGGAGGTGGAGACTCAGCTCCTTGCACAAATGGAAAGGGCTGGGATGGTGATAATAATGGGGGATTTTAACTACCCAGAAATTGACTGGGGTAATGGCACTGCTGGGACAGTTAAAGGGCAACAATGTGTAAACCTATTGCAGGACAATTTTATGGTCCAGTTTATTGAGGCCCCAACTAGGAATGATGCTCTGTTGGACCTGGCAATCTCAAACCATGCAGAGCTTATTACTAATGTTCAGATAAAGGAACACCTGGGTAGCAGTGACCATAACATGATTTCATTTGATGTAAGCTGTAAGCAAGAAATACATACAGGAAAGATAAAAACACTTAATTTCAAGAAAGCAAATTTTCCAAGGATGAGGGCTGCTCTCCAGGACTTAGACTGGGAGGGAATATTGGCATCGATAAACACAGAACAGAAATGGGAATTCTTCAATAAGACTGTTTGGGAACTCACTGCAAAGTATATTCCCATGGGCAATAAGTATAAAAGGCTAAAAATAAAACCTATGTGGCTCACAGTTAAAGTTAAAAAAGCTATAAACAATAAGAAAAGAGCTTTTAAAAAATATAAAAATGAAGGAACACTAGTGTCGTTTGAATGTTACAAAGAATATAACAGGATATGTAAAAAGGAAATCAAGGATGCAAAAATTCAAAACGAACGATAGATTGCAAAAGATAGTAGGACAAACCCCCAAAAATTCTTTAAATATATTAATAGTAAAAAGGTCAGGTCTAAGCATGTAGGCCCTTTACAAAATAATCTAGCGTGGGTGACTGGGGACAAAGAGAAGGCTAATTTATTAAATACTTTCTTCAGCTCTGTGTATACAATGGAGCATGGGGGAGATCATGTCCAAAATGGGGGTGGTAGTGACACAGCCCCAAATCCACAATGGCTCAAAAGTGATATGGTCCAGAAATATTTAGACAGAATAAAGGTGGATAAAGCACCTGGACCAGATGGCATACACCCACGGATCCTAAAAGAATTGAGCTCTTTAATTTCAAAGCCATTGTATCTAATTTTTAGGGACTCATTAATGACAGGAATAGTACCACTGGATTGGCGCAGGGCCAATGTGGTGCCTATATTTAAAAAGGGAACAAAGTCTTTAACAAGTAACTATAGACCTGTTAGTTTAACTTTTATAGTTGGGAAGATACTGGAGAGATTAATAAAAGACCACATAGATGAGTTCTTGCTGGAAAAAAATATTTTAAGCAACAGACAGCATGGATTCATGAAAGACAGAAGTTGTCAGACAAACCTGATTTCTTTTTATGAAGAGGTAAGTAAAACCTTGGACAGAGGGGTGGCGGTGGACGTGGTATACTTGGATTTTGCAAAAGCGTTCAATACAGTTCCCCACACACGGCTCATGTGCAAGGTAAAGTCTACAGGATTGGAAATATCAGTTTGTAAATGGATAGAAAACTGGCTAAAAGACAGAATTCAGAAAGTAGTGGTTAATCATTCTTACTCTGAATGGTCTAAGGTTATCAGTGGTGTACCCCAAGGTTTAGTGCTGGGACCCTTACTTTTTTATATATTTATAAATTATATTGGGTCTGGGATCAAAAGTAAAATTTCTGTCTTTGCAGATGACACCAAGCTATGCAGTGGAATAACGTCCTTACAGGATGTCGCCAATTTACCAGCCGACCTCAATGCTCTGTCTAATTGGGCGACTATGTGGCAGATGAGGTTTAATGTTGATAAATGTAAAGTTATGCACTTGGGGGCTAAGAATATGAATGCATCATACATACTAGAGGGAGTACAACTGGAAGGATCCATAGTGGAGAAGTATCTGGGGGTTTTGGTATATCATAAGCTCAATAATGGCATGCAATGCCAAGCTGCGGTTTCCAAAGCGAGCAAAGTGGTTTCTTGTATTAAGAGACGTATGGACTCCAGAGAGAGAGATATCATTTTGCCCCTGTTCAAATCATTAGTAAGACCTCATCTGGAATATGCAGTTCAGTTTTGGGCACCAGTTCTCAAAAAGGATATCGGGGAACTGGAGAAAGTGCAGAGAAGGGCAACCAAACTGATAAGAGGCATGGAGGAGCTCAGCTATGAGGAATGATTAGAGGAACTGAATTTATTCACTCTTGAGAAGAGGAGAATAAGGGGGATATGATTAACATGTACAAATATATAAGTGGTTCATATAGTGAACTTGGAGTGGAGTTATTCACTTCACGGTCAACACAAAAGACAAGGGGGCACTCTTTACGTCTAGAGGAAAAAAGATTTCATCTCCAAATACGGAAAGGTTTCTTCACAGTAAGAGCTGTGAAGATGTGGAACAGACTCCCTCCAGAGGTGGTTCTGGCCAGCTCAGTAGATTGCTTTAAGAAAGGCCTGGATTCTTTCTTAAATGTACATAATATAACTAGGTACTGACATTTATAGGTAAAGTTGATCCAGGGTAAATCCGATTGCCTCTCGGGGGATCAGGAAGGAATATTTTTCCCCTGCTGTAGCAAATTGAAAAATGCTCTGCTGTTTTTTTTTTTTTTGCCTTCCTCTGGATCAACTGTGGGTATAGAATTGGGTATATGGGATTGTATGATATTTTTTATTTTATTTACCGCATATACTCGAGTATAAGCCGACCCGAGTATAAGCCGAGGTACCTAATCTTACCACAAAAAACTGTGAAAACGTATTGACTCGAGTATAAGCCGAGGGTGAGAATGCAGCAGCTACTGTAAGCAGAAAAGAGGGTCAACAATGCCCATTTGCACGCCTCACTGTGCCCATTGCAACCTCACTGTGCCAATTGTCACTGTGCCCAACCTCACTCTGCCCGTTGCCACCAAACTGTGCCCATCCTTACTGTGCCCATCTTCACTGTGCCCATCGTCACTGTGCCCATCCTCAGTGTACCTGAAATTGAGAGGCTGCGGGCGTCCATTCATTGTTTAAAACTCACGGTCTCCTCCTGGTCCCTTCCATGATAGGCGGAACTGTATCTGCTGAGCAATGCCTATCACGAACGTTCTCTCATCCTCACCCATCCCAGCAGACACTGTGTTCAGTGTTCCGCCAATCACGGACGTCCTCTGGTCCGAGGATGAAAAGGCATCCATGATTGGCGGAACACTGAACACAGTGTCTGCTGGGATGGGTGAGGATGAGAGAATGTTCGTGATAGGCGTTTCTCAGCAGACACAGTTCCTCCTATCACGGAAGGGACCAGGAGGAGACCGCGAGTTTTAAGCGATGGACGCCCACAGCCTCTCAGTATTTTCAGGTACACTGACTCGAGTATAAGCCGAGGGGGGCATTTTCAGCCCCAAAAAAAGGGCTGAAAATCTCAGCTTATACTCAAGTATATACAGTATTTATTTTTTTATGGTTGAACTGGATGGACTTTGTGTCTTTTTTCAACCTGACTAACCATGTAACTATGTAACTAGTAAAGAAAATAAAATAAAACAAAATAAAATAAAATAAAAATAAATGTAAATAAATTGTATTCATTGTGCAAGAGTCCATGCATACAGTATTTAAAAAATAGTGGAAAAGAACACACTCTCTCCCCTAATAAACAGCACCTCTCAATAAATCTATAAAAGGTCTCCTATAAAACAAGGAATTTCAAAAACTGTAATCAGACCAAAGAGTGCAAAAAAAGAAAGAAACTAGGGGTTCATAATCAACAAAATCCAAACGTGGATGTAAATCTAATAGGATGATGTGAGGATGATATGAAAAAGAGAATGAAAAAGATAATATAAACATAGTGCAAAAGTACTAGAGGAATAGTACAAAAAATGGAGCAAGAATAAAGGACTGACCCAAAATCCTATAAAGGGGTAAATGAACAAGGGGAAGACCAATCCCCATAATTCATTTGCAATAATGTGTCACGCCCCATTCAAAATTCATTCCATTTGGGATGCAAGTATCTAACTCAAAGAGGATCTTCAATCCCCCCAAAAATGTAATAGTCAGCAGCTACAAATACTGTAGCTGCTGACTTTTAATATAAAGACACTCACCTGTCCAGGGGTCCAGCTCTGAGCTCACCTGGGCCGGTTCTTTGCCGGCCTTCAGGTCCCCGGTGCTGGCATGTTACTAAGGGAAGCAACTACTTGCAGCTTCACAGCCAGCTTCCCACTGTGCATGTGTTAGCCACACTGAGCTTTGTGAATGATCCCACAGCTTTCTGGGACCGAAGTGTAGCGGGTACTTGGGAAAACCATTACAGTATTACAGAGGCTTAGCATATTTGGTGTCTATTTACTCTACACTATGTCTGTGTTTATTTTGTACAAACAAATGAAGAATTGAATTGTGTTTGTGAGCACTAAAGTTAATTGTAGTGTATTTTTCATGAAAATATTGGACTGATAAACAAATGCACAAATATCATGCAAATATCATTTTTTTATTCTACAGGGCACCTGCTTTCAGAAAATATATAATGTTCTTGGGGTTTTATAGAAAAAAATGCTTATTTTAACATGTGCATGAAAAAAATATAATCCAGAAGGTAAGTAGTGATATGATAAATATTACAATTATTTTACTCAATCATAAAGTAATATGATGTACACACTAAAAATACACTACACATCCCCATTAAAATACACATAAAAGCAGACCCAATCGCTCCTAGGTCGTTGAAATATCATGTCCATGTACCTTCCTCTGTCCTCATTATAAGCATGCAGCTCATAAATAAGGGTTCAGTGTGGAGACAGCTCTTTTATGATCACCATCCTGTTCCTTAAGGCCTTTTTAGTTTCATAAACATTATTTGTGTTTCATATAACAGTTTCCTCTATTCTGAGATCCTATACTGAACACTGCCTGAAGTTATCTCTTATTAAAGCTCTCCGCCAAGCAATAATCACTCTTCAAATAAACCTAAAGGAGACATTTTTTTTTCAGGTAGAGATATGAATGTCTACAATTTTACAGTTCTAAATCTGACCATGCATTCTTATATTTTTTTTTCATTCAGCCTGCAGGCTGAAGAAAAAAACTCTTAAAGCGGAGCTCCACTGTAAAAGAAATAATAAAAGCCAGCAGCTACAAATACTGCAGCTGCTGACTTTTAATATTAGGACACTTACCTGTCCTGGAGTCCAGCGACGTCGGCAGTAGAAGACGAGCGATCACTCGTCACTCTGCTGCCCCCACCGCCATCCTCGGTGAGGGAACCTGGAAGTGAAGCATTGCGGCTTCACTGCCCGGTTCCCTATGGCGCATGTGCGAGTCCCAGAACACCACGGGGGGGGGGTGGGGGGGGGAAGTGACGCACTACCCACAGATCCCCGCAGAGTGGACTCCCAAAGGGTGTGCAAATACCTGTCTTAGACAGGTATCTGCACCCCCTGAAAGGTGCCAAATGTGACACCGGAGGGGGGGAGGGTTCCGATGAGCAGAAGTTCCACTTTAGGGTGGAGCTCTGCTTTAACAGATTCCTCTATCATCGCTGTACAACACAGATGGACAAATCTTCTGCTACCTCTAGCAGTGGCTGTCAGAATACCCAAACAGCAGCTGCATCTGAAAACCCAAACAGGCAGCTGTTCTGCGGAACATTTTCCACCCATCTCCTTTGATTCTTTTAATCAAACAATGTTAGGCAGAAGGATTCTGGCAGGGCCATCAACAGAGTGAATTTTAACCTGTTCGTAAGGAACCAGATGAAGTTTGCATAGTGTATAACCAAATATAGACAGATGTCTTGGGTTTAGGTGATTTCTGATGTAGTTAGTAGTTACCAATATCATAACAATAGACTGAGCAGTCCACATTGCTGTTATGGTATGTTACATTGAACCAGCTTGGACCCATGTAACTACACTGAGCAACATTATAAACGCAACACTTTTGTTTTTGCTCCTATTTTTCATGAGCTGAACTTAAAGATTTATGACTTTTTCTATGTACACAAAAGGCCTACTTCTCTCAAATATTGTTCACAAATCTGTCTAAGCCCAGGTTCACACTGGGCTGCGGGAGTGAAGCCGTGCGAGTTCAGCTGAACTTGCACGATTTCACTCTCGCTGGCAGTCCCGATTTCAGCCGCGATTACAAAGACATCTGTGCCAAGGAGATGTGCTGCATTGCGGCCGAGATGTGCTGTAAATCGCGGCGGAAATCGCAAAAAGTAGTATAGAAACTACTTTTTGAAATCGGTGCAGCGCCGCAGATGCGGACGGTGCCTGTAACGAGCCCCTTTGCTCGCTCGACTCCGCTCTCCCGACACTCCTCTGATCTATTGGATCATCCGGTGCTCCAGGATTCAAACTACCGCTATGTGCCATTCGAATTCATTTGTGGTCGGTCAGAACAAACACCAGGCAGGCTGTATGTAAGTTCAACCAAGAGAGTCTTTATTAGAACCAAAAATCAAGTCTTATATACAGTAACAGAGGGGGTAACCAAAAACATAATTAACATGAGCTAATTAACTAATTCCTTTAGCCAGCCAAGGTGACTCATAGATATGACTGTTCAGGGTAGACATCCCGGCTCCTACCTGTCTCACCTGCTATATAATATACATTATCCTAAGTGTAAACATCACACATTTAGCAGGGTCAAAATAGCACAGAGGACAGACAGATGGCTGGAGGTGATTGCATTCGCATATCCTTAGAGGGAATGTGTGAAAATCCCAACAGTATGAATTAGTCACTCTAATATGGCATATACAGGGTCCCCAGAGTCTGTGTGTCTTGGGGGGACATGGACCTGAATCCGAAGTAACACCCCCCCAAGGGTCCCCAGGCATACAGCTCACAAAGAGCACGTTCCCCCAAATGCCAGGGCCCATGGTCGCAGGGCAAGAGGCTTGCATTCAGTCCCCTCCAAAAGCCCCTGTCCCGGCCAGGTCCGTCACACATCTCCCCTTTCGGCAGGAAACTAACATAGGAGGAGACCCCAAACGGGTTGACTCCGAAGTTAGTCCATAGTTCTATTCCCCCAATGCCGGTATCCACACAGTACCCCAAACAAATTGCTCCAAACAGAGAATCACTTACCCAGCCAACCTCTGCCTCTCTCAGAGAACACACCCGCCGCTGGGGAGAGGCCTGGACTGGCCCTTCTCCCTGGAGTCCTTTCTGCTGCTGGAGAGAAGACAGGGTGACTGGGCTCAGTCCGTCATGCTGTTGGGGATCTGGGTCGACTGCCCGGCCTCCCTGGGGTATACAAGTGGAGACTGAAGTCCCATCCACTTGTGGTAGGTGAAAATCTCCCAGTGCTTGCAAAGCAAGGCTGACATCCTCCTGTCTCAGTGACACACCATTTTCTGGGGTTGTGTCAGTGAGGACTGAAGTCCCATCCAATACCACAGGAACTCCCGCTTCTGTTAGTTGGGAGCCGAGGCCCGTGGCGCTCGGCTCTGTTGCCAGCTCTTCTGCTGGGTTGCTGTGAGTGGAGACCGCAGTCCCATCCACCGATATCCGCTCAAGTGGCAGTTGTGTGCAGCGGCCAGTAGCATTCTGCCCTGCTGCCAGTGATTCAGCTGGGGGTAAAAGCTTTACCACCTCAGCTTGTTGCTGGGGAGAGGGGCCAACTGCCCCAGCTCCCTGAAACTCCACAGTGGTTTCCGGTGCTGGGCAGAGGTGGGTACCACTCTGCCCTGTTGCCAGCACTTCTGCTGGGGACTCCACACCATCTGCTCTGGTTAACTGTTGGGGGGGGGGGGGAGATGGCCTGCTTCTCCTCCCTGCATCTCTCGCAACCTCCTTCCGAATTCCTCCTCCATGGCGGCTGGTTCTTTAGGCGGTGTCTCCGATTGCCGTATTACCGCCATTCTCCACTCATGTTGTCGCTCTAGTTCTCTCTTTTGTCGCTCTCGTTCTCTCTCTTGTCGCTCTCGTTCTCTCTCTTGTCGGGCATCCTGCAGCTGGATGTCTTTAATGGCTTCCTGTATGGCGGTCTCTGATGGGTTAGCCCCATATAATGCCAACCGCTGCCGTACTCGTTGCTGAAACAAATCTTCAACTGACCGGGGTCCTGCATCACCCTTCTTCTGATCTATCTCGGCTCTCAAGTAGGTCTTTCAGCGTGACTTTCCTGCAGGCTGCATAGCTGGTCCTTCACTGTGGTGGTTTGGAGTGTCCCAGGAACTGGAGAGCAAATCCCACCGCTGCCAACCAATGTAACGAGCCCCTTTGCTCGCTCGACTCCGCTCTCCCGACACTCCTCTGATCTATTGGATCATCCGGTGCTCCAGGATTCAAACTACCGCTATGTGCCATTCGAATTCATTTGTGGTCGGTCAGAACAAACACCAGGCAGGCTGTATGTAAGTTCAACCAAGAGAGTCTTTATTAGAACCAAAAATCAAGTCTTATATACAGTAACAGAGGGGGTAACCAAAAACATAATTAACATGAGCTAATTAACTAATTCCTTTAGCCAGCCAAGGTGACTCATAGATATGACTGTTCAGGGTAGACATCCCGGCTCCTACCTGTCTCACCTGCTATATAATATACATTATCCTAAGTGTAAACATCACACATTTAGCAGGGTCAAAATAGCACAGAGGACAGACAGATGGCTGGAGGTGATTGCATTCACATATCCTTAGAGGGAATGTGTGAAAATCCCAACAGTATGAATTAGTCACTCTAATATGGCATATACAGGGTCCCCAGAGTCTGTGTGTCTTGGGGGGACATGGACCTGAATCCGAAGTAACACCCCCCCAAGGGTCCCCAGGCATACAGCTCACAAAGAGCACCGTTCCCCCAAATGCCAGGGGCCATGGTCGCAGGGCAAGAGGCTTGCATTCAGTCCCCTCCAAAAGCCCCTGTCCCGGCCAGGTCCGTCACAGTGCCATTGCCGGAAATTTGCGGCAAATATCGCAGTTTTGACATGCAATTTGACATGCCAAATCACATGTCAAAATGCACCAGTGTGAACCAGGGCTAAATCTTTGTTAGTGAGCACTTCTCCTTTGCTGAGATAATCCATCCACCTCACAGGTGTGGCATATCAAGATGCTGATTAGACAGCATGATTATTGCACAGGTGTGCCCTAGGCTGGCCACAATAAAAAGCCACTCTAAAATGTGCAGTTTTACTGTATTGGGGGGTCCGAAAACCAGTCAGTATCTGGTGTTATCACCATTTTCCTCACGCAATGCAGCACATCTCCTTGGCATAGAGTTGATCAGGTTGTTGATTGTGACCTGTGGAATGTTGGTCCATTCCTCTTCAATGGCTGTGCAAAGTTGCTGGATTTTGGCAGGAGCTGGAACATGCCGTCGTATACGCCGATCCAGAGCATCCCAAACATGCTCAATGGGGGACATGTCCGGTGAGTATGCTGGCCATGCAACAACTGGGATGTTTTCAGCTTCCAGGAACAGATCCTTGCAACATGGGGCCATGCATTATCATGCTGCAACCTGAGGTGATGGTCGTGGATGAATGGCGCAACAATGGACCTCAGGATCTCGTCATGGTATCTCTGTGCATTCAAAATGCCATCAATAAAATGCACCTGTGTTTGTTGTCCATAGTATATGCCTGCCCATACCATAACTCCATCGCTACCATGGGCCACTCGATCCACAATGTTGACATCAGCAAACCGCTCACCCAAACAACACCATACACGCTGTCTGCCATCTGCCCTGTACAGTGAAAAATGGGATTCATCCATGAAAAGAAAACCTCTCCAAAGTGCGAGACGCCATCGAATGTGAGCATTTGCCCACTCAAGTTATGACGACGAACTGCAGTCAGGTCGACTCGAGACCCCGATGAGGATGACGAGCATGCAGATGAGCTTCCCTGAGACGGTTTCTGACAGTTTGTGCAGAAATTCTTTGGTTATGCAAACCGAGTGTTGCAGAAGCTGTCCGGTGGCTGGTCTCAGACGATCTTGGAAGTGAAGATGCTGGATGTGGAGGTCCGGGGCTGGTGTGGTTACACGTGGTTTGCGGTTGTGAGGCCGGTTGGATGTACTGCCAAATTCTCTAAACTGCCTTTGGAGACGGCTTATGGTAGAGAAATGAACATTCAATTCAAGGGCAACAGCTCTGGTGGACATTCCTGCAGTCAGCATGCCAATTGCACGCTCCCTCAAAACTTGTGACATCTGTGGCATTGTGCTGTGTGATAAAACTGCACATTTTAGAGTGGCCTTTTATTGTGGCCAGCCTAAGGCACACCTGTGCAATAATCATGCTGTCTAATCAGCATCTTGATATGCCACACCTGTGAGGTGGATAGATTATCTCGGCAAAGGAGGAGTGCTCACTAACACAGATTTAGCCCAGGTTCACACTGGGCTGCGGGAGTGAAGCCGTGCGAGTTCAGCTGAACTCGCACGATTTCACTCTCGCTGGCAGTCCCGATTTCAGCTCGATTACAGAGACATCTGACACAGATGTCAATGTAAATTGCGAGCCGAAATCGCAAAAAGTAGTACAGAAACTACTTTTTGAAATCGGTGCAGCGCCGCAGATGCGGCGTCGCACCGATTAGGACGGTGCCATTGCCCGCAATTTGCGGCAAATATCACCAATTTGACATGCGATTTGACGTGTCAAATCGCATGTCAAATCGCACCAGTGTGAACCAGGGCTTAGACAGATTTGTGAACAATATTTGAGAGAACTAGGCCTTTTTCATACATAGAAAAAGTAGTAGATCTTTAAGTTCAGCTCATGATAAATAGGGGCAAACACAAAAGTGTTGCGTTTATAATTTTGCTCAGTGTATGTATATATCATACCTGGACTATAGCCCCAGAAGCTAGAAGCTGTGTCTAATTCAGTGATCTCCAATTTGCTTCCGGGTCCCACGCCAAGTGGCTTCCCTACTGCATTCTAAACACAGGAGGTCGGCCGATTGACACAGGCACCATTCAGAGAATGCTTTTCATGTGCTAAATGAGTGCAAAGCATTTTCTAATTTGATGATGTGGAGAGTGTAATGTCACCACCCCGATCTGATGAAGGAGCGCATGCTCCGAAAGCGCTTACCCATTGGTTTCCAGCCACTTGGATCCTATTGGTTCTCTGATCACCCGGAATATCACCGCAAGTCACGGCCTGCCAACACCCGGAAGTCGATCAAGAGACACGGCTTACAGTATGGTCCATCGCCCGTTGTGGATCCCCCTCATCCTGCCTGTCCTGTACTAGCAGAAGTGCAGTACTGCCACACACCAGCTCCAAGCAGCACCATTTGGTCTGCGCCACCGCTTCTCCACAGATAAGACTTTCTGGTTACATGCTCATTTTTATATCATGTTTGTGAGTACATATATGCTCCCCCCCATTTTTAATATTACATTTTATCGATCATACTGCACTTAGAGTGGCGCTTTTGTGCTTCTCCCTACAGCTCCTTCAGGAATTGCTTCTAATCTTCACTGGGCTGCTTTCTAGGTGCTTTTAGGACAAACTGAAAGGACTTTTTATAGTCTTATGTGGTTTGTTGTCATTATTATGTATTGATTGACTCATTTATTATATTTTTTATTTAGTGCCTTTCCCTTATTCCCATTAGTTTTTACATAGTCTTTGATGCCAGCGCCAACTTCCTCCTATTTGTAATGTCACCACCCCGCCTATCTACCTCCATGCCAAGCCCCCAACCTTCTTGGCACGGGATCTGGAAGCAAGTAGAGATAACTGGACTAGTAATATCTACTTCAGTGATTTCCAGCTTCCAGGGGCATCTGTGAAGTATGGTATATACATAGTTACATGGTTCCAATCTGGGCCCATATAACTATGTATAAAATATCCATATCTGGAATTCAGTTTTAAGGAAAAATAAACTGTGAAGTTTCCAGTATAGAAGAGCTGAAATCAGACCTTAGGATCACCAGTGACAAACTCCATCTGTCCAGTAAGAAACATTTGCTTATCTATCTGATAAGGTTAAATTTACTGCCCTCTAAATGTCTAAACAATTGACCCTGTATGCCTAATGCAGTCAAAAATCCCAAAGTTTCTCCTCAGCTACAGCCTTATAGGACAGCTAATGTTTTTACAAAAAAGCTAGATTTAAAAAAAAACATTGTATTAAGGTTAAGACATTTTGGTGTAAACTGTTTGCCTTACCTTGATATGATTATACAATGTGATCTCAACAGAAAAGAAAAAACATTTTCTTCCGGCCTGCACATCCAGTGTCGTATAGTTACAATTCCGAAAATAACAAAACGCTAACACAACCAGTCAACATTACTGTAGTCTAGAAGGGAAATACGAACAGTCCTGAAGAGGAATAGAAGTAGAAAGAAAGGAATAACAAAGATAAGAGTGCACTCCTTAAGATTAGTTTAATCCCTGATGTCTCACAGGGGGTCAGACAAGTATTTAACCCACGGTTCCCAAATCTTGTCAAATAGGGTCCGTTTGTCCTGTAAGATCGCCGAGAGGCGTTCATTCACCATGATCCATGTCAATTTATTTTCTACCAGATCGAATGGGATCGTCTGTGTCTTCCATGATCTGGCAATTGCTATTCTGGCTGCTGTGAAGATAAAGGCTACCAATTTCCCTGCCTGTTTAGGTGTACCCTCTACCGGGCATCCCAGGAGAGCTTGTTGCAGTGATTTAATTAAGTTCACCTGTGTTAGAGAGAAGATAAAATTTTAAAGGCGGATCCAAAAACGTTTGACCTTGGGATAGGACCACCATACATGAAACATCGTTCCTTCCATTCCGCACCCTCGGAAGCAGGAGGGAGAGGCCCCTGGAACAAACGAGGCTATTCTTTTTGGTACCATGAACCATCTAAGCAAAACCTTGTAGTTTGCTTTGATTAATGAAGTATTTATGTATGATTCTGACGCAAACTGTGACATTGTGGACCATTCGGCAAGTGTGAGTGTCTCACCTATTTCTTGTTCCCACTTCGTCTTGTAAAACAATTTGTCTGGGGTGGAATTCAATATACTATAGATTTTGGAAATGAAGCCAGTGTGCTTATCAAAGGTTCTACACAAGTACTCCATTGAGGCGGCTGCGTGTTGCAGGGTGTGCAAAAAATTCACTATTTGCACATAATAAAAAGTTTCTGAATTTGGGAGAAGGTACTTCTCTTGAAGGGATCCTTGTGTCAGAATCCCCCTATGATCACAGAGATCAGCTATGCGTATCAAACCCTTGTTTGTCCACCAAGCGAGGGACTGGGAATTGAGACCAGGGGTGAAGTCTGGATTGCTCACTAGGGGGGCCATGGGAGTATGTGGGGATTTGAAATTAATGTTTTTTTATTTATTATTGCTGTCTGTCCCATTAGAGAGATTCCTATTTGTTCTGCTTTCCATTATCACAGAGAGTGAAAGAAAGCCCCCAATTTTGAGCAGTGTTGAGAGCAGGAATAGAGGGAAATTTTCCAATGATGACACTTGTTCTGGTGACCCTGGTGATTTCCTTCACTTTGGAGGGATTTCCTCTCTCTTCCTGTTTTGACTGAACAGGAAGTGAATGGAAATCTCCCCAACGGGATACAGATGCCAAAAACAACTGATCCTCCTTTACTCAATCCAAAATGAAAAAAAAAAGTTTTGCATTTAGTTCTGGATCAATGACACCTATTGTCACAATAGACACTGCCAGCTGCTACATAGAGTTTTCCGAAGGACCATGTTAACTTGTTGCTATGGGCTCCCCAGGATTCATAGTTATGTCCTTGGTAGAAACATTACTTCCCATAACCCAAATTTTTCACACTTGTCAAAAAATCTTTAAATATTCCCCTTGTGAACAGAGAAAACATCAGTTCAGTATTCGTCTTGGTTGTGGTTATATTACAGGGTTATTTGATGTATTTCCAGCAGTGTTTAATGACAGTCATCAAATCAAATTACTATTGAATTATAGCCAAAATTATTGCATTTTATTTGCTTAAGCAAATAGCAAAACTGCTATATATTATCTAAATATATATTTGAATGTCAAGAGCTTTTAACAGTTAATGGTTGCACAGAAGTGGGCTGACCTAAGCAGACTATTTTTAAAGTATGTTGGAGAATTGATATTATAGTTTTGGATGGACACCAAAGGTATGACTAAATCCCAAGCTTTAGAGAGACATAAGACATCACGTTCATTCCTATTTTCAATTGCTGCTAGTGTAAGGCCGGCCATACACAGAGCAAATTTTGCTCGATTCCCCCATCAAGCAGCAGTGCTAATACCAGAAGTAAAGCATCATAAAGCCCCGTACACACGATCAGTTTGACTGATGAAAACCGTCCGATGGATGGTTTTCATCAGACCAACCGATCGTGTATGGTACCCATCGGTCTTTTTTCCATCGGTTGTAAAAAATAGAACTTAAAATTTTAAAATTTTCCAATGGATAAAAAACCGATGTGAATTTCCGATTGTCTATGGGCAAGTCCATCGGTTAAAAAACCAATGCATGCTCAGAATCAAGTCGACGCATGCTCAGAAGCATTAAACTTAATTTTCTCGGCTCATCGGAGTGTTTTACGTCACCGCGTTTGGAACGGTCGGTTTTTTGACTGATGGTGTGTGGCCAAGACTGATGAAAAACAGTTTCATCGGATTTCCGATGGACAAATCCATCGGACGAAAATCCATAGGTTATCCGATCGTGTGTACGGGGCTTATCAGTGTGCAGTAGAATACAACTGGGCACACGCAGTTTTCTTAAAGCATGTTTCCACATTTGTAGTCAAATGTGAGAAAACCTTATAAATGTTATATGTTCCCATTCACACAGCATACCTACATTTTGTTTAAATATTTCTTACCTTTTCTTACCTACATCAGTAGTTGGTGTCATGGCTGACTGCAACTTTTTTGAACAATATCAGAATGAGTATAACCTAAGTCTGTCCCCATAACTTACAATGCAAGAAGTCCAACCTCCAAATCTTTAACCCTTTGTTAGCGGGGGCAGCCCATGCATTGTGGGTGCACAAGCACCGCCCCCCCCCAACACGTCCACCGCCCTCCCTTTCCATGTGCCCGGCCCCTTTCAGAATGCCGGGTGCATGAATTTCTATGGCGGGGACAGGTGGGGGGTGTGTACTTAAAAAGAACCTGATTAGATCCAGAGGCTCTAATAGGCTTCAAAATAGGGTGGGCTCGGGGCACTGAGAACTGTCATCCCGATCCCACCCTGTTGTGTGACGATAGCAAATGAATTTTCGCTATGGTCACACTATAGTTCCTCCCCGCCAATCAGGAGGCAGGTCGTGAGACCTGTTTCCTGATTGGCCAAAACGCCAGGTGATCCTATTGGGTTCCTAGGGCTTTGGAAGAGGAGACACGCTGAAGCCGGAGCCACCGCTGAACACCACACCACAGCAGCCCACACAGAACCAGTAAGTGCCGCCGCTGCCTGCATGGAGGAGGAGGAGAGCACACCGCCACTGCCTGCATGGAGGAGGAGCAGAGGAGAGCACGCCGACGCTGCCTGCATGGAGGAGGAGGATAAGAGTGCACACTGTCGCTGCCTGCATGGAGGAGGAGAGAAGAGCACACTGCCGCTGCCTGCATGGCGGAGGAGGAGAGGAGAGCATAGTACCAGTAAGTGCCGGACCTCCCGGGGGGGGGTGTGCTAGCAGCTGTCAGTGCCACGAGCCCCCAGGCCACCCCTAATGTGGGGGGGGGGTGCATCAGTGCTGCTTGTTGTTGAGGGGTGGTAGTGCTGGTTGTTTGTTGCCCCCCAAGAGAAAAGCCCACCAGCCACCACTGTTTTTTAGAACAGACAGTGTTCAAATCTAGTTATGATTGCTAATGAAGATCTGTCTGCCCAGTCCCAGTACAGACAGGGTTATTTATGGCAAACACAATTGCCCAGACCTCTTATAAACAAAGAGAACTAGTATGATTTTCCTTGCTGGAAAGTATAAAATAAAGCACAAGGTAAGCTGCATTTTTTAAGTTATGCTATGTTAACCTCCTCGCACATTTCCGGGAGGGCATCTATGGACATCCTCCCATGATCACGCTTTCCGCGTGACCCCTGAGGCACACATCAGCATCCTTCGGACACAGCTAATTACAGATCGGGGTAAAGATCCGATCACAGCGGCTCTTTACCATGTGACCAGCTATGTCCAATCACAGCTGATGACACTGTAAACAAGATTTGCTGGTTATCAGCAGTCCTCTCCTCATGCTGACGGCGGAGGATGTCCACACAGGGGACATCTATACTGGAAATCAGTGTCCTGATGATCAGTACAGCCCCAACAGTGCCCATCAGTGCTGCCAATCAGGGCCCATCAGTGCTGCTGTCGGTGCCCATAAGTGCCACCTATGACTGCCCATCAGTGCAGCCTATCAGAACCCATCAGTGCCGCCTATCAGTGCCCATCAATGCTGCCAATCATTGCTACCTATCAGTGCCCATCAGTGCAGCATATCAGTGTAGCCCATGAGTACCTATGAGTGCCCATCAGTGCAGCCTGATCACCACACCACACCACAGTGAAGGAGAAAAATTACTTATTTACCACATTTTATAACAGAAACTAAGAAAAACTTTTTTTTATTTTTTATTTCTGCATTTTTTCGTTTGTTTAGCAAAAAATAAAAAACCCAGTGGCGATTAAATACCACCAAAAGAAAGCTCTATCTGTCTAAAACAAATGATAAAAATGTATTATGGGTACAGTGTTGCATGACTGTGCAATTGTTATTCACAGTGCGACAGCGCTGAAAGTTGAAAATTGGCCTGGGTAGGAAGGGGATGAAAGTGCCCAAGACGCAAGTGGTTAATAGTGACGTCACTGACATGTAACAAATACAAAGCATGTGTTATGAAAAGTTGGCTTCAAAAGTGGAAATGCACTTTATGGTTAAAGTATATATCATGCCTAGGGATGAGCTCGGTGTTCGAGTCGAACATAGGTTCGACTCGAACATCGGCTGTTCGCGCGTTCGGCGAACAACGAACGATTTGGGCCGTTCGCGCCAAATTCGAGTGACGCGAACGGCCCACAATACACTGTGCCATCGCAGTGTAATCTCGGCGCTGTGATTGGCCAAGCATGCACTGTGACCCTGCATGCTTGGCCAATCACAGCGCCGGCAGCGAGGAGAGCAATGATTGGCCACAGGCAGGATGCCTGTGGCCAATTATAGCTGAGGGGGTTTAGTACACGCCCCACACTATAAAAGTCCGCCAGCGCGGCGGCCTCGTGTAGTGTGTTCCGGAGCAGGGAAAGTGAAGGATAGGCAGGGACAGTGTCAAATCCATTCTTTGCTAAACCTTCTTTGCTAAACCTTGTGTGTAGGGACAGAGAAGGATAGGCAGGGAGAGTGTCAGTGTCATATTCTTTGCTAAACCTTGTGTGTAGGGAGAGAGAAGGATAGGCAGGGAGAGTGTCAGTGTCATATTCTTTGCTAAACCTTGTGTGTAGGGAGAGAGAAGGATAGGCAGGGAAAGTGTCAGTGTCATATACTTTGATAAACCTTGTGTGCAGCGAGAGAGAAGGATAGGCAGGGGACAGTGTCAGTGTCATATTCTTTGCTAAACCTTGTGTGCAGGGAGAGAGAAGGATAGGCAGGGGACAGTGTCAGTGTCATATTCTTTGCTAAACCTTGTGTGCAGGGAGAGAGAAGGATAGGCAGGGAGAGTGTCAGTGTCATATACTTTGATAAACCTTGTGTACAGGGAGAGAGAAGGATAGGCAGGGGACAGTGTCAGTGTCATATTCTTTGCTAAACCTTGTGTGCAGGGAGAGAGAAGGATAGGCAGGGAGAGTGTCAGTGTATTATACTTTGATAAACCTTGTGTGCAGGGAGAGAGAAGGATAGGCAGGGGACAGTGTCAGTGTCATTGTTGCTAAGCCTCCTGCACATTATACACCTGAAGTTAGCCCGTATTGCTGCTTTTTCCTGGTGTGTTACACCAACAGGATTTTGCGGCACTTACAGCGGGCGGAGTGTGCCTCCTGACCATATTACACCTGAACTTAGCCTGTATTGCTGCTTTTTCCTGGTGTGTTACACCAACAGGATTTTGCGGCACTTACAGCGGGCGGAGTGTGCCTCATGACCATATTACACCTGAACTTAGCCTGTATTGCTGCTTTTTCCTGGTGTGTTACACCAACAGGATTTTGCGGCACTTACAGCGGGCGGAGTGTGCCTCCTGACCATATTACACCTGAACTTAGCCTGTATTGCTGCTTTTTCCTGGTGTGTTACACCAACAGGATTTTGCGGCACTTACAGCGGGCGGAGTGTGCCTCCTGACCATATTACACCTGAACTTAGCCTGTATTTCTGCTTTTTCCTGGTGTGTTACACCAACAGGATTTTGCGGCACTTACAGCGGGCAGAGTGTGCCTCCTGACCATATTACACCTGAACTTAGCCTGTATTGCTGCTTTTTCCTGGTGTGTTACACCAACAGGATTTTGCGGCACTTACAGCGGGCGGAGTGTGCCTCCTGACCATATTACACCTGAACTTAGCCTGTATTGCTGCTTTTCCCATTTCCCTGCAGGCCATTAGAATGTCTGGAAGGCAAACAAGGAGAGGCAGACAGTCAGGAGCCAATAAAAGAGGGCAAGCAGGCTCTGTGTCTAGAGACAACAGTGCTGGTCGTGGACGCGGTGCATCGCCATCAGCACGTGGCCATGGGACACGCTTGTCCTTCTTTTCGGCAGCTGGACGTGTTGAGCCGCATCATGCCGAAGACTTGGTAGAGTGGATGACCAAGCCCTCCTCATCCTCCTCATCCTCTCTCACCCAGGCTCAGGGTACTGGCAAAGCAGCTGCCAAAGTGTCCTCTTCCCTGGTATCAATGTCATCATCAGTCACTCCTTCCCTAGACCAACCATGTCCTCCTCAGGAGTCCCCCGAACTGTTTGAGCACAGTGTTGGGTACATGCTCCAGGAGGATGTCCAGCGTTTCGAAGGGTCTGATGATGATACCCAGCTAGAGGAAGGCAGTAGCGTGAGAGCAGAGAGAGGGGATGCTCAAGAAGGACACCAATCTGACAGTCATGTTCCAGCAGCTGCAGCATACTGCCAGATTGGCTCCAGTGATGAGGAGGGAGGGGATGATGAGGTCACTGACTCCACGTGGGTGCCTAATAGGAGAGAGGAGGAGGAGGAGGATGAGGAGGAGGCACATCTCCAACGAGGCAGGATGCCCTCGGGGGGCCAGCGTAAGGGCAGCACACCGACGGAATCACACCGCAGAGCTCCGCCTGTGCAGGGCGCTGCCTCTGCCCGTTATTCAAAAAGTTCTTTGGTGTGGGCCTTTTTTGAGTCGAGTGCATCAGATCGCACAGCTGCTGTTTGCAACATATGTCTCAAGCGTATATCGCGTGGCCAAAACATCACCCGCTTGGGCACCACATGCTTGACCAGACATATGTTGACCTGCCATGCAGCTCGTTGGCAAGCCTACCTTTTTTTTTTTTTTTTTTTAACAATTTCTTTTTATTGCTTATTTGAAATTTTACATGACATACATACACACACAGCTGACCTGGCTAAAACCGCCAGGTCAGTACTGGACCAACAGGGCCCAGGACAACTTTATACAGGCATCAAACAAAACCTGACTATCTAGCATTGCATCTACATAACTAGTACAACGCTTACATATATACCTCTCCCCCCCCCTTTTTTTGCTCAGTCCCCCCCCCCCCCGGTCCAGGAGATTGTGATCAACCAGGAAGGGAAAACACTTAATATCGCCCCACCACCCCCTTCTAACCACCAGACATTATATAGTTATACATTTACACCTTCATACATTAAGACATTAAGACATGCCCCAAATAGATCTGAGAAAGCCCCTTTCCTCTAAACAGGATAGTTAGACAAGCTCCCCCTTGCTACCCATCCTTCTTTAACCCACAGTCTTGTCCGAGTTATACCAGGCCTGCCACACCCTGTCAAATTTCTTTCCACATCCCCTAGATAAGTAAGTGGCTTTGTAATATGGCATTATAGCATTTATCTGACTTTTCCAGAAGCACACATCCGGTGCCCCTGGCTTACGCCAGCGTAGCAAGATGGATTTCCTCCCATAGAATAGGAGAATGCTCAGTAAAGTTCTATGTGCCCTGGACGGAACGACCTCCTCTACCAATCCCAGGAGACATACTCTAACTGTTATTGGGATCGGGACCATCAATACCTCTGAAATGCATGAGGTGACCTCCTGCCAAAAATGTTTGACCTGAGGGCAGCTCCAGAACACATGCTCAGCATCCGCCGGAGCATAGGTACATCTCCAACACTCTGCCGACACCGTCGGGTAAATGGAGGCCAGTCTAGCCGGCGTATAATATATCTTATGTAAAAACTTGAAGTGGATCAGTCTATCTCTCGCTGCTACCAGGTGTTGAAAAGGGTGAGACCACATGTCCTCCCAATCCTCCCCCTGAATATCTGGAACCTCGGCCTCCCACCGTTCCCTGCACTTACGCATCCTCACAGGGCTCGTCACAAATAGTTTTTTATAAGAAACCGAGAGCGTCTTTGGAAGGTCTTCAGTTGTTAGTAATTTTTCCAGGTCTGACGGGACAGATTCAATCGTCATATTTTTAAATTGCGTGAGATATGCGTGTTTCAATTGAATATACCGAAAGAAATGAAAATTCGATAAGTCGTGTCGGGCTTTTAACTGGTCAAAAGTCATCAACTCTCCTAATACCGTGATGTCTTTAAGAGTTTTTATCCCCATAGTCACCCACCCCATTGGGTCATCAAAGGAGTAGAAATGCGACAATTTAGGATTCATCCAAATTGGGGTGGACGGGGAAAAACCCTTGTAATGAGGACACGCCAACCCTACCGCCTCCCCCCACGCTTTAACCGTGGCCTTCATAGATGCTGTTAGCGGAAGGTCCATCCTGACCCCCCTATGAATGGCAACCCGCAGGGACTCATACGAGCCCAATTGAGCTGCCTCTAGAACCGTTGCGGAGTCTCCATTGTCCTCAGTAAGCCACCTATGCACAAAAACCATTTGCCCCGCCAGATAATATCTGCGCCAATCAGGCAGGGCTAAACCCCCCTCCCCCCACGGTTCTTGCAAAACTTTCAGCCCTATCCTCGGTTGTTTAGGTGCCCACAAAAAAGTACTGGTAAGGCTATCCAATTTTTTGAAGAAAGACCCAGGGATCCAGACGGGAGCATTCCGCAAAAAATACAGGATTACTGGGAGTATTTTCATTTTCAGGAGATTAATACGCCCTATAAGAGACAACGGTAGCTTCTGCCAAGCCACAACCCGCTGCTTAAAAAAGACAAGAAGCGGAGTCAGATTTAGAGGCATGTAATCACTTACATTCGCTGTAATCTTAACACCCAGATATGTGATCTGACTGACCCACTGCAACGGAAGAGCCGGGTCTGCTACAGCCCTGGCCCCAGCATCTAGTGCCAAGATAGAAGATTTAGACCAATTGACTCTCAAGCCAGAAAATTTTGAGAAGGTGTTCAATACGCCCAACGCTGCCTCTAGCGACTCTCTAGGGTCCTGCAGAAATAGCAGCATGTCATCCGCATATAGTGCCAACTTTTCGTCAATATTTCCCACCCGTATCGCTTTAACCTCTCCATTTGTTCTCAGAGCTATCACCACAGGTTCCATCATCAGGGCAAATAGGAAGGGCGATAGTGGACAGCCCTGTCTAGTGCCCCTACCAAGCTGAAAGAAAGGGGAGGTATGAGTGCCCATACGAATCGCCGTTCTAGGAGCCCTATACAATAACGAAATCCACGTTCGAAAAGTCGGGCCAAAGCCCATCCTCTCCAGGACTGCCAACATGAATTGCCAGTCAATGGAGTCGAACGCCTTTTCAATATCTATTGAAACCACCACCCTAGTGGTGACGGACAGATTTGGAATTTGAAGGTGGGTAAATAATCGTCTGAGGTTGGTGTCTGTAGATTTACCAGGCATAAACCCCGTCTGATCAATATCCACTAGGGAAGCTATTACTCCCGCCAGCCGCCTAGCCAGAACTTTTGTAAGGATTTTCAGATCCATATTTAGTAGGGCAATCGGCCGATAAGAAGCACATTCCATAGGGTCTTTACCCGGTTTGGGAAGCAAGATCATATATGCCTCCATCATAGACTGCGGCAGCTGCCGTGTCTCTAAACAATGTGCCAAGAGGGATGTAAGCCTAGGCGCCAATTGATCTACATACGCTTTGCAAAAGTCTGCTGGAAAACCATCCGGACCCGGGGCTTTATGAGGGGGAAACGAAAAAATTGCAGCTACAACTTCCTTATTTGTGATCTCAGCCTCCAACAACCCACAATCATCCTCCGAAAGTCTCGGAAGAGGAAGACCTTTTAACAGGTCCCCCATCTCTAAACTGTCATAGGGAGGGATAGGCGCATATAAAGAAGAGAAAAAATCCTGAAATTCCGTGAGTATGTCCGCGGGGTCCCTGGCCAGCACTCCATTTTTACCTCTAATGACAGGAACTACTGACAGCTGGCGAGTATCAGCCACCAATCTGGCGAGGAGCTTACCATTTTTGTCTCCCTCCGCAAACTGAGATTCAGCTCTATGTCTAGCTTCTGTATGCGCTAAATTGTTGAAGTGCAACGTAAGGTTCCTTTGGGCCTCCAACAAAGCCGTGTAAGAGGCTCCCGAGGGAGCCGTGGCATTGGCTTCTGCACATTCCCTCTCCCTGTCTTGCATTAACTGAATTTCCGCCTGTTGTTCCACCCTCTCCTTTTTTATAGCAGATATACTTTCCCCTCTAACCACCGCTTTAAACGCGTCCCATACCATGCGAGGGTCAGCCGAATCCTGGTTCTTTTCCCAATACTCAGTGACCGAAGCCTGTATATGCGTACTGACATTCTCATTTTGAAGCCACCCCGGGGAGAGTTTCCACCCCCTGACCCCCCTCCCAGAAGAGAGGGCCAGGGAAATGGAAAGTGGGCTGTGATCAGACAACCCCCCCGCCAAATAAGTAACCTCTTTAACAAACGACATCATCACCGGACTACCAAACGCTAGGTCTATTCTAGCCGATGAGCGATGCGTCTGGGACAGGTGAGAGAAACATTTAACATATGGATTTTTAGCTCGCCATATTTCAGACAGACCAGCCACCGCTGTCCAGGTCATCAAATCCGAGGAGCCCTGTCTTCCCACATTTGAGGAGTCCAAGGCGTCCAATGTAGCATTGAAATCCCCCATAAACAACATTGGGAGATGTGCATGAGGGGCCAATTTAACCAACATGTCATACAAACATTGCACATTAAACGGAGGGGGTATATAGACATTCACCAGTAACATTTTACAGTAATTTATATCCACAACCAGGGCCACAAACCTTCCCCCCGGATCCACAAATACCTGATGAATATTGCAAGAGACAGCTTTACTGACTAGAATTGCTACCCCCCTTGCATAATTAGAGTATGTGGCATGAAATGCCCGCTGAATCCATGGCCTCCGCAAGGCCAGAATTTTGCTGCCGTCCAGGTGTGTCTCCTGTAACAAAACGACATGTGGCCTGACCAGTTTTAAATATTGAAATACCGAGGCTCTTTTAAACTTACTATTCAGGCCACGTACATTCCAGGACACAACCTTGACCAAATTAGCCATTGTCATATTCCCCGACTACTGAACATAGGATTAGACCTCCCGTCTTCAGAGGCTGTGAGGCAATAGTGTACCCCCACTTCTTACCAGTGGGGATCCCCCGACATAGAGAGCAGAGAACTGAGCAAAAAACATCCCTTTTACTTATGTGGATGAAACCCCCCACCCCCCCCTGCCATTATACCAGACAAAACCAACACAAAACAGAACAACAATTTCCGGTATGCAGCTTTGAGTCCCAAACAAAAACAAAAAACCTGCGAAAAAAATTGGAAGGTCATAACCGTCCGTCTATAGTCCACCAGCTCCAACCAAAAAAGAAAACAAAAAGTTGGTCCTTTGAGATCTGTGAGCTCCACGTCAAAAAAAAAAAAAAAAAAAAAATTATATATATCAAGGGAGCATATTCAAATATCAGCACTCTGTTGTTCAATCTAGCATTTACAAAGCACTACCGCCACCTATGGGCAGTCCAACAAACCCACATTTTAGAACAAGCAATATTTGCAAAGAAATGGCTATGACACCACAATATCTAGTCCAGGAGCAAAATAAAAAAAATATGAAAAAGAAATACAAATTTTCTCCTTCTTACTTTTCCTCTCTTCTCTTTTTCCTTTTTATGAAAAGAACATTCGAAGTATAAAAATAAAGTATACTATAAAAAAGAAAAATACTATCATAGTTTCATTTATAGAGGAGCTTCACAACATTAGCACACAGTGAGATAACCCGTAACAGTTCGTAGGATCCGGGCCTTCAAACATCACCAAAAAGTGCGCAAAATAGTTCCCCAACAGGGTGCCAAAGTAAGCAGGCACAGCAGATGAATAAAACAATACTTGCATGCTTTCTCAGGATTCTCGCCGTTGTCATGGGTGTCTATCCAGCCATTCCGAAGCTTCATTCGGATAATCAAAGAACTTGACTGCATCATTATGTTGCACCCGCAGCTTACTTGGGTATAGCATACTGTAAGGGATATTCCTGTCTCTCAACCTCTTCCTCACATCGTTAAAGGAGCGTCTTTTCCTCTGGGTCTCCGCAGAGAAGTCCGGGAACAGCATTACTTTGGCATTTTCAAACTTCAATTCAGGACGCTTCCGAGAGGCTGCCAAAATCATGTCGCGGTCCCTGTAGTTAAGGAACCGTACCAGGAAGGGACGGGGGTATTTTCCAGGAGGATGCCGGCCTGTGGGCACACGATGGGCCCTTTCCACCACATAGGTTGGTGGAAGTTCCCCTAAGTCCAGCAAATTCTTAAAGAGCGTTTCCGCAAAAGAGGCAGACTGGGTCCCTTCCACTCCTTCTGGCAGGCCAACCACTCTCACATTATTTCTCCTCTGCCTGTCTTCTGCCTCTTCAGCTCTGCTTTGCAGTGACTTCACCATATCCCTCAGTTCTGATAACATGTTGCCCTGAGAGTGTGTCACATCCTCCACCCCAGAAATCCTGTCCTCTGCCTCAGTCAGCCTGCCCCTCATTTTGTCCAGATCATGTCTGATTAAATTGCATTCCATTGTTAGGTGGTCTATGCTCACCATTACAGCCGATTTACTTTCATTTATAGCCTCCAGGATGGGCCTGATGATCGCCTCTTGCGCCGAGTCCACAGCCGGGGGAACCGATGGAGATTCATTATTAGAGCTTTCAGAGCCCGACCACGCTCTCGCAGCGGCAACCGCTGCCGCAGACGCCATTCTCCTGGCTTTCTGCCTCTCTGCCTTAGTATAGCTGGGGGATGGCAAGATGGCGGCGGCGGGACTCGTGACAGGGCCTCGTGTAGAGCGGGTCCTGCGCTGGGACTTCTGCTGCTGATTTCCCGACCTCAAGGCTCTCTTTTTCATGCCCGCTGACACTCTGCACTTCCTGGTAGCGTGAGTACCGAAAAACCGGGCTGTTTGGCTCCCAAATCAGGATGTAGGAGCAGGATAGACGTGGAGCTCACTGATACACGTCCTGCCGCCTTCACATCCGGTCACGCCCAGCTTCGGCAAGCCTACCTTAAAGACCCACACCAAAGAACAAAGCTGACCTCTTCTTGCACCGCATCAGCTGGGATCTCCAACCCCACTATACCTTCAGTCCTCTCTGAATGGAATGAAGGTGTAGAATTAGGTGTGTCACAGCCAAGTACTTGCGGGCACTCTGCTAGCAGTACACCGACGTCAGTTCTAGCAGGCAAATTTCCCTGCCCCAGCTGCTGGCCCGTCGAAAGAAGTTCACTCCCAGCCATCCACATGCCCAGCGGTTGAATGCTAGCTTGGCTAAATTGCTAGCGCTTCAACTGCTGCCTTTTCAGTTGGTAGACTCGGCCCCCTTCCGTGAGTTTGTGCAATGTGCGGTTCCTCAGTGGCAGGTTCCCAAACGCCACTTTTTCTCACGGAAGGCGATTCCGGCTCTCTACCGGCATGTGGAAGGCAATGTCTTGGCCTCGCTGGACAGGGCGGTCAGCGGTAAGGTGCATATTACCGCTGACTCATGGTCCAGCAGGCATGGACAGGGACATTACCTTTCTTTCACGGCCCATTGGGTCACTCTTTTGGCAGCTGGGAAGGATGCAGGACAAGGTGCAGTAGTGTTGGAGGTTGTTCCACCGCCACGCCTCCAAAATGCTACTACTGGTTGTGACACACCTCTGTCCTCCACCCCCTCCTCTTCTTCTTCCTCCGTGGCCTCTTCCTGTGCTTTGTCCTCTGAACCAGCGGTGCTCCGTAGGCGTTCAAGGGGCTACGCAAGTACGCAGGCAAAAAGATGCCATTCCGTGCTTGCGCTGGTGTGTTTGGGGGACAGGAGCCACACTGGGGCAGAGGTTCTGTCTGCTCTGCAGGGGCAGGCCGAGAGGTGGTTGACACCACGCCAGCTTAAGCCAGGAATGGTAGTTTGCGACAATGGCACCAACCTCCTCTCCGCTCTCCGACAGGGACAACTGACCCATGTGCCCTGTGTGGCTCACGTCCTTAACCTGGTGGTGCAGCGGTTCTTGGGCAGGTACCCGGGCTTACAGGATGTCCTGAGGCAGGCCAGGAAAGTCTGTGTGCATTTCCGCAGATCTTATAATGCCAGTTCTCGCCTGGCTGAGCTGCAAAAGGAGTTGAACCTGCCCAAGAACCGCCTTATATGTGACATGCCCACCAGGTGGAACTCAACGTTGGCCATGCTGCAGCGGCTGCACACGCAGCAGAGGGCCATCAATGAGTACCTGTGCGACTACGGCACCAGGACAGGGTCAGGGGAGCTCGGGTTTTTTTCACCACGCCAGTGGGGCATGATCAGGGATGCATGCACTGTCCTGGCACCATTTGAGGAGGCCACGAGGATGGTGAGCAGTGACAGTGCATGCATCAGTGACACTGTACCTCCTGTCCACCTGTTGGAACATACGCTGCGTGGAATAATGGACAGGGCACTTGAGGCAGAACAGAGGCAGGAAGAGGAGGACTTCCTTGCCTCTCAAGGCCCCCTTTACCCAGACAGTGTTCCTTCTGTCCCACCCATCGCACAGGAAGAAGAGGAGGAGGAGGAGGAGGAGGATTGTGTCAGCATTGAGGTGGAGCCTGGCACTCAGCATCATCAGCAGCAGTCTTTTAGGGATGATTTACAGTCCCAAGAAACCAGTGGACTTGTACATGGCTGGGAGGAGGTGGCTGCAGATCATGTCGTCCTTAGTGACCCAGAGGACTCCGGACCGAATGCCTCAGCTAACCTACGCTGCATGGCCTCCCTGATCCTGCAAAGTCTGCGGAAGGATCCTCGTATTATTCGGATCAAGGAGAGGGACCATTACTGGCTGGCCACTCTCCTTGATCCACGGTACAAGGGTAAGGTTGCGGACCTTATCTTACCGTCGCAGAGGGAGCAGAGGATGAGACAACTCCGGGAGGCCTTGCAGAAAGGTCTGTGCAACGCGTTCCCAGAGACTGGGAGGTTACAAACTCCTGGTCCTGGACAATGAGTTGCTGAGGCTTCGGTCAGTCAAAGAAGGAGCGGTGGGGAAGGTGGCCGTCTGACCGATGCGTTCAGACAATTCTTTAATCCGCAGCCCCAAGGTATGATCGGTTCCAGCAACCATCACCAGCGTCTGATATACATGGTGCAGGAATACCTAGGGGCAAGGTCAGACTTGGACACCTTCCCCACCGAAAATCCTCTGGCTTACTGGGTCTTGAGGATGGATCACTGGCCAGAGCTTGCACAGTATGCAATTGAGCTACTGGCCTGTCCTGCATCCAGCGTTCTTTCAGAACTCACATTCAGTGCTGCTGGAGGATTTGTCACGGATCACAGGGTGCGCCTGTCCACCAACTCTGTTGATCGACTGACCTTCATAAAGATGAACCAGTCTTGGATCACCACCAGCTACCAAACACCTGAAGCTGATATAACAGACTAATTTATTTTCAAATGTCACATCCCTTCAAGACTGATGCTGATGCTGAGAGACTGTCCTGTTATGTTGACTGACTATCCTCCTCCTCCTCAATGATCCGATTGATGATGATAGCTTGGAAGAACATTTTTGTTTCTGGGTGCCGCCACCAGTGGCTAAGGCCCAATTTTTCAGCCCCTGTTTAACAGGGGCGTGTTATTACAATTTTTTATGCAATGCTTTGCAGCAGGGCTCATTCCTGGACTCCAACTAGAGTATCTGGGAGTGGTTGCAGTGTCGTGGCACCAGCACCAGTGGCTAAGGCCCAATTTTTCAGCCCCTGTTTAACAGGGGCGTGTAATTAAAAATTTTGATGCAATACTTTGCAACAGGGCTCATTGCTGTGCTCCAAGTACAGTATCTGTGAGGGGTTGCAGTGTTGTGGCACCAGTGCCTAAGGCCCAATTTTTATGCCCCTGTTTAACAGGGGCATGTAATCACAATTTTTTATGCAATGCTTTGCAGCAGGGCTCATTCCTATACTCCAACTAGAGTATCTGGGAGAGGTTGCAGTGTCGTGGCACCAGCACCAGTGGCTAAGGCCCAATTTTTCAGCCCCTGTTTAACAGGGGCGTGTAATTAAAATTTTTGATGCAATACTTTGCAACAGGGCTCATTGCTGTGCTCCAAGTACAGTATCTGTGAGGGGTTGCAGTGTTGTGGCACCAGTGCCTAAGGCCCAATTTTTATGCCCCTGTTTAACAGGGGCATGTAATTACAATTTTTTAAGCAATGCTTTGCAGCAGGGCTCATTCCTGCACTCCAACTAGAGTATCTGGGAGAGGTTGCAGTGTCGTGGCACCAGCACCAGTGGCTAAGGCCCAATTTTTCAGCCCCTGTTTAACAGGGGCGTGTAATTACAATTTTTGATGCAATACTTTGCAACAGGGCTCATTGCTGTGCTCCAAGTACAGTATCTGTGAGGGGTTGCAGTGTTGTGGCACCAGTGCCTAAGGCCCAATTTTTCTGCCCCTGTTTAACAGGGGCATGTAATTACAATTCTTGATCTAATAATTCACAGCAGGGCCCATTCCTGCGCCCACCAAGACTAACTGTGAGGCCTTACAGTGTTGTGTCAACACCACCACCACCACCACCACCAAAGGCCCAATTTTTCAGCCCCTGTTCAACAAGGGGCATGCAATTACAATTCTTGATCTAATAATTCACAGCAGGGCCCATTCATGCGCCCACCAAGAGTAACTGTGAGGGCTCACAGTGTTGTGGCAACACCAACATGTAAGGGGCAAATTTCAGCTGAGTATATACGGCAGGCCCTTACTTTCAAACATCCAACTTACAAACGACTCCTCCTTGCAAACGGAAGGATACAACAGGAAGTGAGAGGAAATCTACCCCTAGGAAGGCAAATTCTCTCCTGTAAGAGTTAATATGGGAAAAAAAGTGTCTCCTCTCCACTGATGCTTTATCACCAATTCTTGTTTCAATAAAAACCCCAAATTTTCAAAAAACATTTGTCATTAGAACGGAAAGTGAGGTGAACTGTTCTGAACAGGTGCACACTGCACAGACAGCAAAACAAATGTTACAGGGGTGATAACCCTTCCCTATGTTTTCCAAAAAGCTTAAAAATAGATTTTTTGGCTGGAGCTACACTTAAACAATGTACCTGTTCAAAATTACAAACAGATTCTACATAAGAACAAACCTACAGTCCCTGTCTTGTATGCACCACCTGTATACGGCTGTTCAGAGTATATAGGGCCTTTTTTATTTTGTGTGCGGGGTTCCATTTAATATCCATACAAGACCCAAAGGGGCTGGTAATGGGCTGGGGTAGGGGGGGGGGGGGGTGTGATGGGGTAGCTATGCCATTTTTCTTAAAGATTTTCATCCATATTACCAGGACCAGACATTACATTAAAGCCGCAAGCAGTTTTAAATGGCTTTTTTCCCTTTAGAAATGTAATTTTCTGCAGGGACAGTTCTAAACACGGGAAACACGTGGCACTTCACAGGCATACTTTAGACACCCCCCAGGTACGATATTTAAAGGAGTATTTGACTCTTTTTTTTTTTCACTTTAGGCATCATTAAAATGACTGCTCCAGAAAAACGTCCGTTTTTAAAACTTCTTTTTGCATTGATACATGTCCCCTGGTGCAGAACCCGGGTTCCCAAACCCTTTTTAGGACAATAACATGCATAATAGTCGTTATAATTAGCACTTTAGATTTCGAACGTTCGCATCCATTGTATTTAATAGGGTTCTAAAGTTCGTGCGAACTTTCGGTCCGTTCGCGGGTTATGGTGCGAACCGAACCCGGGGGTGTTCGGCTCATCACTAATCATGCCTAACAATGAACTGTTCTAATTTGCTCCCTTTTGGTTTGTTAAATATGTTACCGAAATAATTTTGTTATATCTGTTCAGTAAGTTAAAAAATATACCTGTTGATCCTGCAAGAAATCCAGTAATTTAATAACTTGCTGTGCTCTCTGCCAATGCTGCCCTCCAGCAATCAGCCTGGGTGTGTTAACCCCAGGACATGAATTGATTTACTATTAGAATCATCAGGAGAAAATAATAGAAAAAAGCCTGACACAAGGTAAACTAATGCAGACACCACATTGAGGGACCTGTAGACTGCAATATATTAAATTTTTGTTCTTGGGCTTAGATACAGTTTAAAGCGTCCAAGAATTTATTGCACTTCACTTAAAAGCTACCAATAAGTACTTACATATACTGAAGATAAAGAGCAAGAATCAGAGAAGCGAGGGAAAAACAGTCCTGCTCCTTCTCTCACTGGTTCTTGTGAGTATAAATCAATGTATTTTTATAGTTACTGCTATAACTGACGACTGCTAAGCATCCTTGAAGCGATGAAATGGTCACATTAAACTTCCCTGTGAACATCTGATCGGAGGTGTTTCAGATGCAACTTCACACAGGATATCTCACGCTGGCTTCAAGCTCCTGAACTAACACTTCCATCCATAAAAAAAACACTTTGTGGTGCCTGCAGGGAAGTTTTACTTTTTTTTTTTTTTTTTTAGAAATCCAGAACACTCTATGGTGCTAATCTTGACTTAAAGTCTATGTTTAATTAAATAAGAAAAATAAATAAAAATCAGCACAAGGGACAGTAAAGCCCTGTACACACAACCGGTTTTCCCGTCAGAAAAAAAAAAATTGGTTTTCCCGATGGGATTCCTGCCAAGCTTGTCTTGCGTACAGACTGTCATACAAAATCCCGCCGGTCCAAAGCATGGTGACGTAGAACACGTACGACAGCATAATAAAGGGGAAGTTCCATTCCAACGGCGCCACCCTTTGGGCTGCTTTTGCTGATCTCGTGTTATCGCGTGTTAGTAAAAGTTTGGTGAGAGACGATTTGTGCTTTTCAGACTCGTGCTTTTCAGTCCGTTGCTGCTCTTTGCAGCGTGACGAATGTGCCATCTCCATTACGAACGCTAGTTTTACCAGAACGAGCGCTCCCGTCTCATACTTGATTCTGAGCATGCACATTTTTTTTGCCCTCGGAAAAGCATGCACACGACTGGTTTTCACGATGGGAAAAAGTCCCCCGGGAATTCCTAAGGGGAAAATAAAGAGCAGGTTCTCTATTTTTTTCGGCAGTTTTCCTGTCGGGAAAATTGTGATGGAGCATACATACGGCCGGTTTTCCTGGCCAAACGCTCTCATGGCAGTTTTCCTGCTGGGAAAACTGGTCGTGTGTACAAGGCTTTAGGAGGATGTTTTTCCAGTCTTTTGAAGTGTAAGAAGTTAACGGATTTCCTAAGCCTTGTCTCTGTGAAGGACTTATGCCATGTACACACAAGCGGAAATTCCGTCTGAATAAACTCCGACTGGTTTTTCCGACGGAATTCCGCTCAAGCTGTCTTGCAAACACACGGTCACACTAAAATCCGACCGTCAAGAACGCGTGATGTAAAACACTACGACGAGCCGAGAAAATTAAGTTCTATGCTTCCGAGCATGCGTCAAATTGTTTCTGAGCATGCGTGGTTTTTAGTCCGTCGGAATTGCATCCAGACGGACATATTTTTTTTCATCGGAAAAATAGAGGACATGTTCTCTATCGAATTCCGTCGCAATTTCCGACAGAAAAAGTCAGATGGGGCATACACACGGTCAGAATATCCGATGAAAAAATTCCGTCTGACTTTTTCCATCGGGAATTCCGAGCGTGTGTACGCGGCATAACACTGACTGAAGAAGCATGGAAGAAACAGAGAGGTTCTGCTCAGGGCTGAACTAACTTGCACCAACAAAGGAGGGAAAAACAGATGGGGAAACCACGTTCAAGCGGTCCAAAACCACCACTAGAAGTCATACATCAAACAATAGTAACCTGATTCAGTTTAATACTATGGAGAAAATAAATTTAGGTGGGACAGAACCCCACCCGCCTGAAATGTTTAGATTTTACTATTAAACACATGACAATAAAAAGTCCATAAAGGATGACTTGTCCTTAGACCTAAAAAACAGAAGAAGGAGAACATATACAGTGTATACAAAGGTCAAAAAGCAGTAGTTTAAATCTCAGATGATCTTTGAAACCTGAAATAGTCCGTAAAGGCATCATGTTATTTTTCTATGGGTGGGAAAGGATGCAAAACCACTTCCATAAAAAGGTTTCTCCTGTTCACCCAAAGGAACTCCAGATTATTCTGGATAATTGGGATGTCTCTTTACAGTAGAAGCATGATTTTGGCATTACCTCCAATGGTGGTATGTGGACTTGCCTGGAAACTTTGAGGACATAAATGTAACAAGCATTTTCAGTGTAGGGATTTCATCCCTGTCATTAAACTCAATAAGTGTAGGAAAATGAATTTCTTTGAAAAAAATGAATTTAGGTGAGAAAGAACACATTTAAGTTAGCTTCATCTTTTAGAGAAGCACATTTACACACACAGAGGCTGAGTTTTTTTCTTTTAAAATAAAAAACATGTCTACACTTACCTGCTCTGTGCAGTGGTTTTGTACAGAGCAGCCCAGATCCTCCTTTTCTTGGGCCCCCCATCGGTGTTCCTGGCCCCTCCCCCTTGACCAGTGCCCCCAATAGGAAGCCAATTGCTATGGGGGCACTGGTGCATGCTCGCTCCCAAGCCCAGCTCTATGAGTCCATAAGAACACCCCCACCCCCCAATCTCTCCTCATTGGCTAACTGGCTGATTGACAGCAGTGGGAGCCAATGGCACTGTTGCTGTCTCAGCCAATGAGCAGAGGGAATCCTGGGACAGCTGAGCCTCTCATGCACATTACTGTATCAAGAGGGGGCTCAAGTGAGTATTAGGAGGGGCTATGGGGGGAACAGCACACAGAATGTTTTTTCCTTTATGCATAGATTGCCTGAAGGTAAAATCCTTCTGCCTTTACAACCACTTTAACCGCTAAAGGCAGGGTTGATGATTGTGTCCAACTGGGTGACTGTTGGGGTAACATATCAGCCACAAAGGGAGTGCATTGTTTCAATGAGTCAGCTGACTCAAAGACTGAAGCCTCGTACACACGACCGTTTTTCTCGCCGAGAAAACCGGTCGTGTGTACGAGGTTTTCAGGTTTCTCGTCAAGAAAACTGCCCAGAATCTCGACGAGAAAAAAAGAAGACCTGCTTTATTTTTTCTCGTCGGGAGTCTCATTTTTCTCGTCGTGATTCTCGTCAGACTGTATTTGGACGAGAAAACTGTTCGTGTGTATGCTTTTCCGAGTCTTCAAAAACCACGCATGGTCAGAATCAAGTATGAGACGGGAGCGTTCCTTCTGGTAAAACTAGCGTTCGTAATGGAGATAGCACATTTGTCACGCTGTAACGAACTGAAAGCACGAAGACTGAAAAGAGCGAATCGTCTCTCACTAAACTTTTACTAACACGCGGTAATACGAGATCAGCAAAAGCAGCCCAAGGGGTGGCGCCATTGGAATAGAACTTCCCCTTTATACTGCCGTCGTACGTGTTGTACGTGACCACGCTTTACAACGATGAGATTTTGGATTTTGGATTGACAGTGTGTATGCAAGGAAAGCTTGACAAGAATCACGGCAAGCTTGACAAGAAATCCGCCGAGAAAAACAACGTTTTTTTTGCGACGAGATTCTCGGCCGTGTGCACAAGGCTTTACACTGTGAGAAGGAGCAGTAAAGCACAAAAAATGTGTAGCACTGTAAAGTAGTGCACCATATTAACCAATAAATTATGTTGTGGGATTCAGGGGCTGAACATACACAGGCCTATGCAGACCTTGAGGATGGATTGTCTGATACAGCCATCCCCCATCATACCTCGAGTCTCATCTTAGGTATCCACCTTAATTGGCCTTATAAGCGGCACAATCCTGGGCCTATGCATTCAGTAATTGCTTTGCTTTAATATAGAAGTGAGGTTTATACTGTATAGTTATTTGGAGCAAATATGGCTATCTTTCGTTGGTATTGTCTTCAAAGATTTATTTCATTTTCTCAAAAATGTTAAGATAGGTGGCATACAAAGGTAGATAGGTATAAATTATAGTTAGGTACTAATACAAAAATATGTTTAAATACATAAGTACTTTTTTAATCTGGCTTGGCATCAACCTCATCATTATTATCTTCTACAAAGCAGCACCGACTTAGGGAGCGTAGAGTTCAGTGAACCACTTAGCTGCCTGATAGGAGGAGAGGAGAGTGATGACTTCATTATTTTACATAGTCATGGTCCAAGAACAACATCCACGTCTTGTATCCTCGTACTCATTACCAGCATCAGAGGTCATGATATCAGATGGCTGTAATGACAAAGTAATTTAAAGCCAATACCAATTGTATTAGTTTTAAGACTTGATCAACTCTGAGCCCCAACACTAAAACCTTTTTGTTTTTTTTACACCCAAATGCACTTCCCTTTATCCATGCAGTATATGTTCGGTTCAACTGTACATAATATGAGTTGAAACACATTTTGCATTGTTTCCGTACTACTGTGGTTACCTGATCAGAATGACCTTTGCATTTATAATCTGAAAACTGCTGTGACATAATTTAGATACTGTGCCACATATTTGGAGCAACCCCTTAGTGCAATGTTCTTTTTGCATTTGTTATATATACCTGTAGCGGGGTGTTCCCCTTTAATGCAGAGAGACAAGAAGTTCCAGGTGAGAGGTGAGTCGGGAGGAAGTAAAGAGACATTATGGAAGTGAAAGCAGAGGAGAGAGAGACTACATCTCCCAGTACATCTTGCAGCACCCAGGGTGCATTGCTCCAGAACAGAGACTGCTGGGGGAGACTTTATAAAGGGGAGGCGGAGTTTTGGTCGGTCTTTTTGGACACCCCTCTCCTAGCAAGAGGATGTCTGTGCTGAACTGCTGTGTGCACAAGGCCTGAAGCCTGGGCCGTGTGCTCCTTTCCAAAGAGCCCTCTGCCAGCCTAGCAGAGCCTTAGAGACATCTAATCCTCCTTGCTGCAGTACACCAGAAGGATTGAAGACTTGGATGTCGGTGGATTCCTGTTCCTAGACGAATCGATGGAGGAAACGGACTTGGACTTGTCCAGGTGGTGAGAGCTGTTTAAAGACAGATACTTTATCTTTACTATTCGTTGGGGATTACAAAGTTGTTCTTCAAGTGCACCACCGAGAGATTGCTAGCGAATATTGTTTCACTGAACTTCCATTTAGATCAGTCAGGCCTGACTGCATAGGTAGACATTGCTGGGTGTTAGTCTACCCATGAGGGGAAGTAGCTGTAAAAGGGCAGCGCTAGAGTTGCATAGCAATACTTTATTATTCTGATTACTCTGTTTATCTTTATTACTGTTTATTGCAGGGATCTGCAACTTGTTATACTGTTGTTTATTACTTGCCCATTAGCCTCAGTAAAATATCTGGGTAAAGTACATTTGGTGTCAGTTCCGCTTACTTTAATAGGAGTTTTAAAGTATATTCTGTGTATGTTTGTTATAGGACTGCGTCACCAACAGTTGCGGTCACGCGGTCCTATCCCTCTATCACCAGCTGTGCCACGGGAGGTTAGAGCCGATTGCCAGGGGTTGACAGCAGTGCACTACAGGGCCCAAATCAATATCAGCGGCTCTCTTAACTGGGGGTAGCGCTACACGTGGGGGCTCGAGTCCGGGATCCTTGTACGTTGCACGCTGCAATCAAGCCGGTCAGAAGTACCAGCATGGACCCGCTGGCAATGTCACAGTGGTGCGCAGCGATTGGCGCCGATCCAACCGCGGCGGTAGTCATTGTACTCCCGGGGGAAAGATGGAAGGACGAGGAGATAAAACAGCTCGTATTGTTACTGTCTCCGAGCCACAAAGCATGGGTGATGGATTTTAGGCCAGATCCAGTGATCTCGTTTACATACGCACTGGTAGAATGGAAAAACGAAATCCCAGAGCATTTTAAAAGTCAGAGTATACAAGCCATAGATAATCAGATCTATCACTTGATACATACGCTGCCAGTGAAGGAAGAATGGTTTCAGACACCAAAGCCATCACTCCCACAATTATCTCCACCACTATCCCCTAAAGCAGAAAAGCTTAAGGAACTATTAAGCCCGGGATCACCGCTGGCCGCTATAGGGCCTGAATTGTTGAATGCTCTAGGAGACCTTGTAATTAAGTGCCAGAAAAGCAGTACGGTGCATGTGGAGGCCGGTTACCGGAAGCTTAGCACCTTCTCAGGGAAGCTCCCCGTCCCTGCGGGGGAGGAAGATTTTGACACTTGGGTGGAACAGGCATTGCAGGCAGTAGAAGCATGGGAGGTGCCTGAGGCACAGAAGAGACAGCGAGTCTTAGAAAGTCTGAAAGGTGCCGCGGCAGAAGCGGTGAAGAGCTTCCGGTTTGGAAATGAAAACTGTACAGCTCAAGATTGCCTGGCCATGCTGCAGGAAGAGTTTGGTCAGCTGGAGAAGGTGTCAGAGATGATTTATCAAATTGAACACACTCTCCAGCAGCCGAATGAGAAACTGTCAGAATATGTTAGAAGGCTGAACAGGCAGTTATGCAAGATTGTACTGAAGAAGGGAATGCTGCCCAAAGATGCAGATGAAGCACGCATGAAGCAGATCATGAGGGGAGCGCGGCACTCAGACCCGGTCTGGCTGCACCTGAAAACCTCAGGAGGAGGAATGTCACTAACCTACTCTGATCTAATAAAAATTATTAGGGACGAAGAGGCGCTGGAGGAAGATCAGCAGGTGGCCAAGGCGAATGTCACACCTGTACCAGTGTTGGTCCATTCGGTCAAGAGCCCAGAAAGAGATGCGGAGGTTGACACTCTGAAATCGCAAATGGCCCAAGTGTTGGAGATGCTGACCTCTTTGATGGAGAAAGATCAGAGAAGACGAGAGAAACCAAGCCCAAGAAAGGAGTTGTTCCCGAACACCTCAGCACCGGCCTCCCTACAGGACCGAGAAGAGGTGATTTGCTATAACTGCGGAGGGAGTGGCCACTTTGCTAACGTATGCTCCAGCCCAAAGAAGAAGAGAACAGATAATTGCAAGCCAGCGGGAAACTCCAAAGGGGCCCCGGTGAAGGAGTCAACCGGGTGCCCATCATCTTCAGTGCGCTCCAAACTAAAAAAAAAGGCCAAGAATGGAGGAGACAAAACTCCTAGGAGGAGGTATAGTACACCCCCACCAAGATGTACCCCAGAGGGAGGGGGCAAGACCCCTCAGTGGAAGTACAGCACCCCAAAGAAGGAACATCCACCTAAAAGGAACAATAACATCCCTCAGCGGGTTTGTGCCCCCATTGAGAGGGAGAAAGTCAATGCATGCCAGGCTCAGGAAAAATTAAAGTCCAAAAGGAGCAGGGCAAGGGTCGAAAGCAAAAAAAAAGAGGTGACCCCAGTCCGGCCATACCCAAAGGAACTGGTGGGCCCGTCTCCTACTGTGCCCATTCAAGTGGAAGGAGTCTATACTAAAGCTCTTTTGGACACCGGAGCACAGGTGACTTTACTATACCGGGACTTCTATGATAGGCACTTGAGTCATCTGCCTATCCAGAAGATAGAAGAGCTGGAGATATGGGGACTTGGAACCCAGAGTTTCCCTTATGATGGGTACCTGCCCATAAAGATGACTTTCGACCCATCCGTGGCTGGGAAGGCTGAAGTGTTTGACACCCTGGCAGTTGTGTGTCCCCGGCCGCCTGGAGCCAGCAAGATTTCCCTGATCATTGGGACAAACACGGATCTAGTCAGGAGACTCCTGACCCCTCTAGTGAAAGAGAGAAACCATTCAGCCACCAAAATCCATCCCATGCTAAAGACGGCCTACCAACGACTGGTCTTAGAGCAGAAGACCCCGGGAGAGGGGATAGGGAAGGTGTGGAGACTTGGCAGAGAAGGAGTAGTGCTACAGCCCGGAGAAGTAACCTGTCTTAGGGGCACTGTGAAGCTTTCGTGGGAACAACCTGGCCCCTTTGTCATGCTGGAATCAGACCCAAGGGAAGAGTCCTCAGGCCTGGAAGTGATACCAGAAGTGATTCCGTTCAAGGCCCTGAAGAAGGCCCATGGCAGAGTTCCGGTGAGTGTTAGGAACACTACGGGAGGACCCATGGAGATCCCTGCCAGAGTGTTGCTTGGTCAGGTGAGCCCTGCTGCCCCGGTCACTTGGTCCGAAGTCAAGGGGACGGGTGACGGAGGAGATGTTTGGGAGAAACTGTCCGTGGAAAACCCGAACCTACCCAGGGCTTGGAAAGAAAGAGCCAAGGCCCAGCTGACCAGGTGGGAGAAGATCTTTTCCGAAGATGAATTCGATGTGGGGTGTGCAAGAAGTGCCACCCATCGGATCCGCCTCCAAGAAGATAAGCCCTTCCGAGAGAGGGTCAGGCGGGTCCCCCTGGCAGATCTGGAGGATCTGAGGGAACAACTTGTAGAACTAAAGAAGACTGGTGTGATCCGGGAGTCTAGAAGTCCCTATGCCTCCCCAATCGTGGTGGTCAGAAAGAAGAATGGGTCGTTGAGGCTTTGTATCGATTACAGGACTCTCAACAGGAGAACCATCCCTGACCAATACACCACGCCAAGGATAGAAGATGCCCTACAAAGTTTGTCTGGAGCCAAATGGTTCAGTGTGATGGACCTCAAGAGTGGGTACTATCAAATCCCTATGCACCCAGAAGACAGGGAGAAGACAGCCTTCATAACCCCGGTGGGATTCTTCGAATTCAATAGGATGCCTCAGGGTCTGTCTGGAGCTCCTGCTACCTTTCAACGCCTTATGGAGAAGACTGTTGGAGACATGAATCTTATAGAAGTCCTTGTGTACTTGGACGATGTCATTGTCTTTGGAAGAACCTTGGAAGAACATGAAGCCAGATTGGAGAAAGTATTGAGAAGACTCAGCGAAGAGGGACTTAAGCTTTCCCCCGAGAAGTGTCGGTTCTACCAGTCTTCTGTGAACTATCTGGGGCACATAGTGTCTGAAGAAGGGGTGGCCACAGATCCTGAGAAGTTGGAAGCAGTCACTTCCTGGCCACGACCCACCACAGTAACAGAGCTCAGATCCTTCCTGGGGTTCTGCTCCTATTATAGGAGGTTTGTGGAGGGGTTTGCTCGGATTGCCCGCCCGTTGAATGAATTGCTAAAGGCAGAAGGGGAAGAGGATGACTCAGGGCCCAGGAGGCCTGGTGAGTCAGTTCAAGATCAGTGGAACCCAAGGTGTGAAGAGGCCTTTCATGCTCTGAAGAGGAGCTTAACCACTGCCCCAGTCCTGGCCTACGCCGACCCTACCAGACCTTATGAATTACATGTGGATGCCAGCCATGAGGGTCTAGGTGGTGTACTCTACCAAGAACATGAAGGACAACTGCGACCAGTGGCCTATGTGAGCAGGAGCCTGACCCCCTCAGAAAAGAATTACCCCACTCATAAGCTGGAATTCCTGGCCCTCAAATGGGCGGTAGTAGACAAGCTAAAAGACTACTTGTATGGGGCAGAGTTTACTGTGAAGACAGACAACAACCCCCTGACCTACCTCTTCACCACCGCGAAACTAGATGCCACCGGACACAGGTGGTTGGCCGCATTGTCTGGATTCAACTTCAGTCTGAAGTACAGACCAGGAGCCGGAAATAGGGATGCAGATGCCCTGTCCCGGAGGTCTCATGCCACGACAAATGACTGGGAAGATTGGACCCAAGTGGCACCGGACGGGGTGCGGGCCCTTTGTCAAGGGGCTGAATTCCAAGCCAGAGGAGGCTCCAGAGCAGAAGAAATAGGGGTTACCATGGTAGGAGTCCCCAAACACTATTGTGGGGTAACTCAACTGGAGGAAGACAACCTACCGAGACTGTCCAAGAAGGAGTTGAGGTATGACCAATTGGAAGACCCCATGGGGAGATTGGTCCTCGAAGCCCTGGAGAATCAGGATCCCAACAAATTCCTACATCACCCCTCAAAGGAGGCTCGCCTGTTGAGGAAGGAATTGGACAGGCTACAGGTACATCAGGGAGTGGTCTACCGAAGGGGCCCCTCTGATGACTCAGAAGATAAGTGGCAGTTATTTCTTCCAGAGAAGCACCGAGAGACTGTACTAATTGCCCTGCATGACCATCATGGTCACCTAGGGGCAGAAAGGACCTTCCAGCTCGTCAGAAATCGGTTCTATTGGCCCTGCATGAGGGCAGAAGTAGAGGAGTATTGCCATTCCTGTGCACGATGCATTCAGAGAAAGACCCTACCCCATCAAGCTGCCCCAATGGGCCACTTACAGAGTCAAGGCCCAATGGATCTGGTATGCATTGACTTTCTCTGCCTCGAACCCGACCTGAGTGGATTGGGGAATGTTCTGGTAATAACCGACCATTTCACCCGCTATGCTCAAGCTTTCCCAACCAAAGACCAGAAGGCATCCACCGTGGCCAAGATACTTATGGAGAAGTATTTTGTCCATTACGGACTACCACAGAGACTCCACTCAGATCAAGGAAGGGACTTTGAGAGTCGGTTGATCCGAAGACTTTTGGATTCATTAGGAATAAAGAAGACCAGAACCACGCCTTACCACCCACAAGGAGATGCTCAGCCGGAGAGATTTAACCGGACCCTGCTCAACATGTTGGGAACCTTAGAAACAGAGAAGAAGCAACACTGGAGTCAGCACATATCAGCCCTAGTACATGCCTATAACTGTACCACAAGTGACGCCACTGGCTACTCCCCTTATCGACTTATGTTTGGGAGAGAAGCAAGGCTACCTGTGGACCTGGCCTTTGGCACTTCTATAGACAATACCTCAGCTACATCCCACAAGGGATACGTGGACAGACTTAGACATAGCTTGCAGGTGGCCTATGAACAAGCCCAGGCGGCTTCGGATCAAAGGGGGGCCCGCAACAAGAGAAATTTTGATCTGAAGGTTCGAGTGCAAGATCTGCAGCCCGGGGACCGAGTACTGCTACGCAATCTGGGGGTCCCTGGAAAACACAAGCTTGCCGACAGGTGGAGATCTGAGCCCTATGTTGTCTGTAGGAAGTTGCCCGGTTTGCCTGTCTACAAACTAAAGCCAGAAGGAAAGGTGGGTCCACTGAAGACGTGGCATCGGAACCACCTGCTCCCACTTGCTGAGGCAGTCAGAATACCTCCCGTGAGAGACTCCCCTGAACCGGCCTCTATCCTGGATATTCCTAGGCCGAACACTCGGTCCCAGACCTCTCGAGCCAAAGATGGGGAGGCCTCCCAATTGAGTACAGAAGAAGGTGGAGAACTGGACTGGCTGTGGCCTCCCTCGACTCTGGGAACGTCCGCCATAGATCTCCCAAATGGAGGGGATACCCCAGATGCAACGCTGAATCCGGAGGCTACTGAATTCATACCCTTCAGTCCCTCAGCTGATTACTGGGAAGATGTTCCTGACACTTGCGCAGAGGAGGACTCTAGAGATTCCATACGTCAGTCGACTTCTGAATCAGAGGTTCCAGAACCAGCAATGTTACCTGAACTTACTCCTGAAGAAGAGCCTGTGGTGCCAGAGTCAGAAGCACCAAGAGAGCAGAGGGCTCGCAGAGTCATCAGGCCTCCCAAGAAACTAACTTACCCCCAAATGGGGACGAGCTCAGAGGACTCTGTTGTAACGGCTAGGAGAAGTGTTGAACAACCTGATCCTTCCACCGTCCATTTGGTGGAGGGCAACCCCAGCTCACTCTCTGGCACAGTTAGGCAGGCCACTCATGGTAGTGTGACCTGTGGGCAAGAGAGTTCCATCCCAAAGTTTTGGTGGGAATTCCCTATGCCAACATCATGCTCGACATTGTCCAAAATGGTAAACAGTATTTGTTGAAGTTTATCTTTGGGGACCAAAGAGTTCAAGTGGGGGGAGTGTGTAGCGGGGTGTTCCCCTTTAATGCAGAGAGACAAGAAGTTCCAGGTGAGAGGTGAGTCGGGAGGAAGTAAAGAGACATTATGGAAGTGAAAGCAGAGGAGAGAGAGACTACATCTCCCAGTACATCTTGCAGCACCCAGGGTGCATTGCTCCAGAACAGAGACTGCTGGGGGAGACTTTATAAAGGGGAGGCGGAGTTTTGGTCGGTCTTTTTGGACACCCCTCTCCTAGCAAGAGGATGTCTGTGCTGAACTGCTGTGTGCACAAGGCCTGAAGCCTGGGCCGTGTGCTCCTTTCCAAAGAGCCCTCTGCCAGCCTAGCAGAGCCTTAGAGACATCTAATCCTCCTTGCTGCAGTACACCAGAAGGATTGAAGACTTGGATGTCGGTGGATTCCTGTTCCTAGACGAATCGATGGAGGAAACGGACTTTGACTTGCCCGGGTGGTGAGAGCTGTTTAAAGACAGATACCTTTATCTTTACTATTCGTTGGGATTACAAAGTTGTTCTTCAAGTGCACCACCGAAAAGATTGCTAGCGAATATTGTTTCACTGAACTTCCATCTAGATCAGTCAGGCCTGACTGCATAGGTAGACATTGCTGGGTGTTAGTCTACCCATGAGGGGAAGTAGCTGTAAAAGGGCAGCGCTAGAGTTGCATAGCAATACTTTATTATTCTGATTACTCTGTTTATCTTTATTACTGTTTATTGCAGGGATCTGCAACTTGTTATACTGTTGTTTATTACTTGCCCATTAGCCTCAGTAAAATATCTGGGTAAAGTACATTTGGTGTCAGTTCCGCTTACTTTAATAGGAGTTTTAAAGTATATTCTGTGTATGTTTGTTATAGGACTGCGTCACCAACAGTTGCGGTCACGCGGTCCTATCCCTCTATCACCAGCTGTGCCACGGGAGGTTAGAGCCGATTGCCAGGGGTTGACAGCAGTGCACTACAGGGCCCAAATCAATATCAGAGGCTCTCTTAACTGGGGGTAGCGCTACATACCAATTGGCCATAACAATATGACCACCTAGCAAAACCCGTTGAGGCATGGACTCCACTAGACCTCTGAAGGTATGCTGTGGTATCTGGCACCTAGCCATCAGTCATCCTTTAAAGTGGTTGTAAACCATTACATATACCCAGTGAAGAGACTGGTGATACACAGCGATGAAACAAATCCTCCTACATAGGTTGTACCTGTTTATTGGCAGCCCAACTTCTCTACACCCATTAAAAGTGCAGAATTCATAGAGCTTGTCTGAGCATTCAGAAAGCAGGAGGTGGTAAGATGAAGTTAAGCACTCTGCAGATCTCAGTGAGGGGGGCTATGAGAGCTGTCTAGTGGGAAAGGACACACCCCCTTCACACAGCACACAGCAACAGAGCTGAGGTTGTCTATCACAAGCTGTGTGTTGGAGCTCCGTCCACTGTCATATTTTTACCTCTTTGTGTCAGGAAAACATGGCAGAAATGACTCATTCAGATACCAGAGGAATGAGGCAGCAAACAGAAATGACACTTATGCCCTGTACACATGATCGGAATTTCCAATGAAAAAAGTCCGATGGTGTGTGGGTCCCATCTGACTTTTTTCCAAAAAAAAAACAATAGGAAATTCCGATCGTCTGTGTGGAACTCCATCGGAGAAAAATCCACGCATGCTCAGACTAAATTAGGAGACAGGAGCGCTCGTTCTGGTAAAACTAGCATTCGTAATGGAGAGAGCACATTCGTCATGCTGCAAATTAATGCATCATTAAATGTAGCGCATTCTTTTCTTTTTTCTAATGCTAGAACAAATTTTATTTCTCGCTGCGGATATTCACACCGAGTTCTGACAAACTTATTTCTTTGTTTCTTGTGATCTCAGGAATCTTCATATTTTATTTTAAAACCAGGTCTCCCAAATATCTTAATATTTATTTTAAGCGCGAATGGGCTAACACCAAACTTTTACTAACACGCGGTAACACGAAAGCAGCAAAAGCAGCCCAAAGGGTGGTGCCGTTGCATTTGAACTTCCCCTTTATAGTGACGTTGTACGTGTTGTACGTCACCGCGTTTTGGACGGTTGGAATTTGGTCTGATGGTGTGTATGCAAGACAGCTTTGAACGGAATTCCACCAAAAAATTCCATCAGATTTTAGCCCATCGGAATTCCGATCGTGTGTACAGGGCATTAGTGCTTTAAATTGAGACAATCACACGCTATAGAAGGATATGCTTTGTTCATACTTTATGTCATAGGTTTACAACCACTTTAAGTCCTGTAAGTTGCGAGGTTGGGTCTCCATAGATTGGACTTGTTTCTCCAGTACATTCCACAGATGCTTGATTGGATTGAGATCTGGGGAACTTGGAGGCCAAACCGACACCTTAAACGTGTTGTTGTGTTCCTCAAACCCTTCACCAGGCTACCTTCTGCCATTCTTAGTTCCTTCCTAGCGTAGGATGCTAGGTAAATTTAGTTTTTGGCTCCTTCTGTAATCAAGGGAGCAGTGAATGCTTGGTCTGGTCTGTTCAGAGTTTCACAGGTTTGATTGCTTCCCCCTGCCTCTAGAAGCCTCTGAATATTGATCAGGGCTTAACCAATCCCTGGGGAGGTGTGCTGGGGAAGCTGATAAATAGTCTTGTGCCCTGAAGGGATCTCTTCCCCCCAGCAAGGAGAGTTCCAAGCCTCAGGGGGATCATGCCCCTGAGACAACTTGTGGACTGTGTTGCCATTCTGTGAGGTCTCAGTGAGGGCAGAGCTGATACCTGAAAGTGATCTAGACCTGACTGCAGAACTTTACCAAAGGACTGTCTCACTCACTGGATTATGTCCGGTGGAAGCTGGAAGGTTGCAGCGGTCCTGGGGACTTGTGAGTAATAGACCCGGAGTAATGGATCTGGACTGATTCCTGGTGACTGTGCTTTTGGAATATAAGTGCCAGAGGTAGCTTGGACTGAGACTGCTCTCATAAAGTCTCAGATACTGGCATCAGCAGTGTCCTGGACTGAAAGCTTAGAGAAGAGTCATGGGTCAGCACGGGCACCCTTACTGATCTTTGCAGCCTGTATGCAACACATTGTGATGCACTGTGTGTTCTAACACCTTTCTTTTAGAATCAGCATTAACTTTTTCAGAAATTTGAGCTACAGCAGCTCTTCTACTGGATTAGACTACACAGGCTAGCCTTCACTTCCCTATGCATCAATGAGCTTAGGCCACGCATGACCATTAGTGATGAGCCGAACACCCCCGGGTTCGGTTCGCACCAGAACCCGCGAACGGACCGAAAGTTCGTACGAACATTAGAACCCTATTAAATACAATGGATGCGAACGTTCGAATTCTAAAGTGCTAATTATAACGACTATTATGCATGTTATTGTCCTAAAAAGGGTTTGGGAACCCGGGTTCTGCACCAGGGGACATGTATCAATGCAAAAAGAAGTTTTAAAAACGGTCGTTTTTCGGGAGCAGTCATTTTAATGATGCATAAAGTGAAAAAAAAAAGTCAAATATTCCTTTAAATATCGTACCTGGGGGGTGTCTAAAGTATGCCTGTGAAGTGCCACGTGTTTCCCGTGTTTAGAACTGTCCCTGCACAAAATGACACTTCTAAAGGAAAAAAAAGCCATTTAAAACTGCTTGCGGCTTTAATGTAATGTCTGGTCCCGGTAATATGGATGAAAATCTTTAAGAAAAATGGCATAGCTACCCCATGACCCCCCCCCCTACCCCAGCCCATTACCAGCCCCTTTGGGTCTTGTATGGATATTAAGGGGAACCCCGCACATAAAATAAAAAAGGCCCTATATACTCTGAACAGCCGTATACAGGCGGTGCATACAAGACAGGGACTGTAGGTTTGTTCTTATGTAGAATCTGTTTGTAATTTTGAACAGGTACATTGTTTAAGTGTAGCTCCAGCCCAAAAATCTATTTTTAAACTTTTTGGAAAACATAGGTAAGGGTTATCACCCCTGTAACATTTGTTTTGCTGTCTGTGCCCCTGTTCAGAACATTTCACCTCACTTTCCGTCCCAATGACAACTGTTTTTGAAATGTGGTGTTTTTCTTGAAACAAGGATTGCTGATAAAGCATCAGTACAGAGGAGACACCTTTCTCCCATATTAATTCTTACAGGAGAGAATTTTCCTTCCTAGGGGTAGATTTCCTCTCACTTCCTGTTGTCTTCTTGCGCTTGCAAGTAGGAGTCGTTTGTAAGTTGGATGTTTGAAAGTAGGGACCTGCCGTATATACTCTGCAGAAATAGGCCCCTTAGTTGTTGGTGTTGGCACAACACTGTAAGCACTCACAGTTACTCTTGGTTGGTGCTGGAACGCCCTGCTGTCAACTATTATATCAGGAATTGTAATTACATATAATTGTTGAACAGTGGTAGTAAAAATTGGGCCTTTGATGGTGGTGCTGGTGCCACAACACTGTAAGCCCTGACAGTTACTCTTGGTGGGTGCAGCAATGGGCCCTGCTGTGAATTATTAGATCAAGAATTGTAATTGCATGCCCCTGTTGAACAGGGGCTGAAAAATTGGGCCTTTCGTGGTGGTGGTGGTGGTGGTGGTGTTGCCACAACACTGTAAGCCCTCAGAGTTACTCTTGGTGCGTGCAGGAATGGGCCCTGCTGTGAATTATTAGATCAAGAATTGTAATTACATGCCCCTTTTGAACAGGGGCTGAAAAATTGGGCCTTTCGTGGTGGTGGTGGTGGTGGCGGTGGCGTTGCCACAACACTGTAAGCCCTCAGAGTTACTCTTGGTGGGTGCAGCAATGGGCCCTGCTGTGAATTATTAGATCAAGAATTGTAATTACATGCCCCTGTTGAACAGGGGCTGAAAAATTTGGCCTTAGGCACTGGTGGCACAACACTGCAACCCCTCACAGATACTGTACTTGGAGCACAGCAATGAGCCCTGTTGCAAAGTATTGCTTCAAAAATTGTAATTACACGCCCCTGTTAAACAGGGGCTGAAAAATTGGGCCTTAGGCACTGGTGGCACAACACTGCAACCCCTCACAGATACTGTACTTGGAGCACAGCAATGAGCCCTGTTGCAAAGTATTGCTTCAAAAATTGTAATTACACGCCCCTGTTAAACAGGGGCTGAAAAATTGGGCGTTAGGCACTGGTGGCGGCACCCATAAACAAAAATGATCTTCCAAGCTATCATCATCAATCGTATCATTGAGGACTCGGAGGAGGAGGATAGCCAGTCAACATAACAGCACAGGCACTCAGCATCAGCATCAGTCTTGAAGGGATGTGACATGTTAAAATCAATTAGTCTGTTATATCAGCATCAGGTGTGTGGTAGCTGGTGGTGATCCAAGACTGGTTCATCTTGATGAAAGTCAGTCGATCAACCGAGTCGGTGGACAGGCGCACCCTGTGATCCGTGACAAATCCTCCAGCAGCACTGAATGTGCGTTCCGAAAGAACGCTGGATGCAGGACAGGCCAGTAGCTCAATTGCATACTGTGCAAGCTCTGGCCAGTGATCCATCCTCAAGACCCAGTAAGCCAGAGGATTTTCGGTGGGGAAGGTGTCCAAGTCTGACCTTGCCCCTAGATATTCCTGCACCATGTTTATCAGACGCTGGCGATGGTTGCTGGAACCGATCATACTTTGGGGCTGCGGACTAAAGAATTGTCTGAACGCATCGGTCAGACGGCCACCTTCCCCACCGCTCCTTCTTTGACTGGCCGAAGCCTCAGCAACTCGTTGTCCAGGACCAGGAGTTTGTAACCTCCCAGTCTCTGGGAACGCGTTGCACAGACCTTTCTGCAAGGCCTCCCGGAGTTGTCTCATCCTCTGCTCCCTCTGCGACGGTAACATAAGGTCCGCAACCTTACCCTTGTACCGTGGATCAAGGAGAGTGGCCAGCCAGTAATGGTCCCTCTCCTTGATCCGAAGAATACGAGGATCCTTCCGCAGACTTTGCAGGATCAGGGAGGCCATGCAGCGTAGGTTAGCTGAGGCATTCGGTCCGGAGTCCTCTGGGTCACTAAGGACGACATGATCCGCAGCCACCTCCTCCCAGCCACGTACAAGTCCACGGGTTTCTTGGGACTGTAAATCATCCCTAAAAGACTGCTGCTGTTGATGCTGCTGAGTGCCAGGCTCCACCTCCATGCTGACACAATCCTCCTCCTCCTCCTCATCCTCTTCCTGTGCGATGGGTGGGACAGAAGGAACACTGTCTGGGTAAAGGGGGCCTTGAGAGGCAAGGAAGTCCTCCTCTTCCTGCCTCTGTTCTGCCTCAAGTGCCCTGTCCATTATTCCACGCAGCGTGTGCTCCAACAGGTGGACAAGAGGTACAGTGTCACTGATGCATGCACTGTCACTGCTCACCATCCTCGTGGCCTCCTCAAATGGTGCCAGGACAGTGCATGCATCCCTGATCATGCCCCACTGGCGTGGAGAAAAAAAACCAAGCTCCCCTGACCCTGTCCTGGTGCCGTAGTCGCACAGGTACTCATTGATGGCCCTCTGCTGCGTGTGCAGCCGCTGCAGCATGGCCAACGTTGAGTTCCACCTGGTGGGCATGTCACATATAAGGCGGTTCTTGGGCAGGTTCAACTCCTTTTGCAGCTCAGCCAGGCGAGCACTGGCATTATAAGATCTGCGGAAATGCACACAGACTTTCCTGGCCTGCCTCAGGACATCCTGTAAGCCCGTGTACCTGCCCAAGAACCGCTGCACCACCAGGTTAAGGACGTGAGCCACACAGGGCACATGGGTCAGTTGTCCCTGTCGGAGGGCGAAGAGGAGGTTGGTGCCATTGTCGCAAACCACCATTCCTGGCTTAAGCTGGCGTGGCGTCAACCACCTCTCGGCCTGGCCCTGCAGAGCAGACAGGACCTCTGCCCCAGTGTGGCTTCTGTCCCCCAAACACACCAGCGCAAGCACGGCATTGTATCCTTTTGCCTGCGTACTTGCGTAGCCCCTTGAACGCCTACGGAGCACCGCTGGTTCAGAGGACAAAGCACAGGAAGAGGCCATGGAGGAAGAAGAAGAGGAGGGGGTGGAGGAGAGAGGTGTGTCACAACCAGTAGTAGCATTTTGGAGGCGTGGCGGTGGAACAACCTCCGACACTACTGCACCTTGTCCTGCATCCTTCCCAGCTGCCAAAAGAGTGACCCAATGGGCCGTGAAAGAAAGGTAACGTCCCTGTCCATGCCTGCTGGACCATGAGTCAGCGGTAATATGCAACTTACCGCTGACCGCCCTGTTCAGCGAGGCCAAGACATTGCCTTCCACATGCCGGTAGAGAGCCGGAATAGCCTTCCGTGAGAAAAAGTGGCGTTTGGGAACCTGCCACTGAGGAACCGCACATTGCACAAACTCACGGAAGGGGGCTGAGTCTACCAACTGAAAAGGCAGCAGTTGAAGCGCTAGCAATTTAGCCAAGCTAGCATTCAACCGCTGGGCATGTGGATGGCTGGGAGTGAACTTCTTTCGACGGTCCAGCAGCTGGGGCAGGGAAATTTGCCTGCTAGAATCGGACGTCTGTGTACTGCTAGCAGAGTGGCCGCAAGTACTTGGCTGTGACACACCTAATTCTACACCTTCATTCCTCTCAGTGCATGTTTCAGAGAGGACTGAAGTTATAGTGGGGTTGGAGATCCCAGCTGATGCGGTGCAAGGAGAGGTCCGCTTTGTTCTTTGGTGTGGGTCTTTGAGGTAGGCTTGCCAACGAGCTGCATGGCAGGTCAACATATGTCTGGTCAGGCATGTGGTACCCAAGCGGCTGATGTTTTGGCCACGCGATATACGCTTGAGACATATGTTGCAAACAGCAGCTGTGCGATCTGATGCACTAGCCTCAAAAAAGGCCCACACCAAAGAACTTTTTGAATGACGGGCAGAGGCAGCGCCCTGCACAGGCGGAGCTCTGCGGTGTGATTCCGTTGGTGTACTGCCCTTACGCTGGCCACCAAAGGGCATCCTGCCTCGTTGGAGATGTGCCTCCTCCTCATCCTCCTCCTCCTCCTCTCTCCTATTAGGCACCCACGTGGAGTCAGTGACCTCATCATCCCCTCCCTCCTCATCACTGGAGCCAATCTGGCAGTATGCTGCAGCTGCTGGAACATGACTGCCAGATTGGTGTCCTTCTTGAGCATCCCCTCTGTCTGCTCTCACGCTACTGCCTTCCTGTAGCTGGGTTTCATCATCAGACCCTTCGAAACGCTGGGCATCCTCCTGGAGCATGTACCCAACACTGTGCTCAAACAGTTCGGGGGACTCCTCAGGAGGAGGACATGGTGGGTCTAGGGAAGGAGTGACTGTTGATGAGTCTGACATTGATACCAGGGAAGAGGACGCTTTGGCAGCTGCTTTGCCAGTACCCTGAGCCTGGGTGAGAGAGGATGAGGAGGAGGAGGAGGGCTTGGTCATCCACTCTACCAAGTCTTCGGCATGATGTGGCTCAACATGTCCAGCTGCCGAAAAGAAGGACAAGCGTGTCCCATGGCCATGTGCTGATGACAATGCACCGCGTCCACGACCAGCACTGTTGCCCCCAGACACAGAGCCTGCTTGCCCTCTTTTATTGCCTCCTGACTGTCTGCCTCTCCTTGTTTGCCTTCCAGACATTCTAATGGATGGCCTGCAGGGAGATGGGAAAAAAAGCAATAAGGGCTACCTTCAGGTGTCCTTCTCTGTCCCTTTACTTAAGGATTTCTAAATATGGTTGAGGATGATTGCTTTCGCACAGAATAGCACAATGACAATTTCCCTGACTGTCCAAAAAACAAGGATTTCAAAGATGGTTGATGAGGAATGCTTTAGCACAGTATAGCACAATGAGAATTTCCCTCACTGTCCTTCCCTGTCCCTACAAACAAGGTTTAGCACAGTAAAACACACTGACACTCTCCCTACCTATAGTTTTCTGTCCCTATAAAAAAAATTTTTTTTAAAGATGGTTGATGAGGAATGCTTTAGCACAGTATAGCACAATGAGAATTTCCCTCACTGTCCTTCCCTGTCCCTACAAACAAGGTTTAGCACAGTAAAACACACTGACACTCTCCCTACCTATAGTTTTCTGTCCCTATAATTTTTTTTTTTTTTAAAGATGGTTGATGAGGAATGCTTTAGCACAGTATAGCACAATGAGAATTTCCCTCACTGTCCTTCCCTGTCCCTACAAACAAGGTTTAGCACAGTAAAACACACTGACACTCTCCCTACCTATAGTTTTCTGTCCCTATAATTTTTTTTTTTTTAAAGATGGTTGATGAGGAATGCTTTAGCACAGTATAGCACAATGAGAATTTCCCTCACTGTCCTTCCCTGTCCCTACAAACAAGGTTTAGCACAGTAAAACACACTGACACTCTCCCTACCTATAGTTTTCTGTCCCTATAAAAATTTTTTTTTTAAAGATGGTTGATGAGGAATGCTTTAGCACAGTATAGCACAATGAGAATTTCCCTCACTGTCCTTCCCTGTCCCTACAAACAAGGTTTAGCACAGTAAAACACACTGACACTCTCCCTACCTATAGTTTTCTGTCCCTATAAAAAATGTTTTTTTAAAGATGGTTGATGAGGAATGCTTTAGCACAGTATAGCACAATGAGAATTTCCCTCACTGTCCTTCCCTGTCCCTACAAACAAGGTTTAGCACAGTAAAACACACTGACACTCTCCCTACCTATAGTTTTCTGTCCCTATAAAAAATGTTTTTTTAAAGATGGTTGATGAGGAATGCTTTAGCACAGTATAGCACAATGAGAATTTCCCTCACTGTCCTTCCCTGTCCCTACAAACAAGGTTTAGCACAGTAAAACACACTGACACTCTCCCTACCTATAGTTTTCTGTCCCTATATTTTTTTTTTTTTAAAGATGGTTGATGAGGAATGCTTTAGCACAGTATAGCACAATGAGAATTTCCCTCACTGTCCTTCCCTGTCCCTACAAACAAGGTTTAGCACAGTAAAACACACTGACACTCTCCCTACCTATAGTTTTCTGTCCCTATAAAAATTTTTTTTTTTAAAGATGGTTGATGAGGAATGCTTTAGCACAGTATAGCACAATGAGAATTTCCCTCACTGTCCTTCCCTGTCCCTACAAACAAGGTTTAGCACAGTAAAACACACTGACACTCTCCCTACCTATAGTTTTCTGTCCCTATAAAAAATGTTTTTTTAAAGATGGTTGATGAGGAATGCTTTAGCACAGTATAGCACAATGAGAATTTCCCTCACTGTCCTTCCCTGTCCCTACAAACAAGGTTTAGCACAGTAAAACACACTGACACTCTCCCTACCTATAGTTTTATGTCCCTATAATTTTTTTTTTTTTAAAGATGGTTGATGAGGAATGCTTTAGCACAGTATAGCACAATGAGAATTTCCCTCACTGTCCTTCCCTGTCCCTACAAACAAGGTTTAGCACAGTAAAACACACTGACACTCTCCCTACCTATAGTTTTCTGTCCCTATAAAAAATGTTTTTTTAAAGATGGTTGATGAGGAATGCTTTAGCACAGTATAGCACAATGAGAATTTCCCTCACTGTCCTTCCCTGTCCCTACAAACAAGGTTTAGCACAGTAAAACACACTGACACTCTCCCTACCTATAGTTTTCTGTCCCTATAAAAAATTTTTTTTTTAAAGATGGTTGATGAGGAATGCTTTAGCACAGTATAGCACAATGAGAATTTCCCTCACTGTCCTTCCCTGTCCCTACAAACAAGGTTTAGCACAGTAAAACACACTGACACTCTCCCTACCTATAGTTTTCTGTCCCTATAATTTTTTTTTTTTTATAGATGGTTGATGAGGAATGCTTTAGCACAGTATAGCACAATGAGAATTTCCCTCACTGTCCTTCCCTGTCCCTACAAACAAGGTTTAGCACAGTAAAACACACTGACACTCTCCCTACCTATAGTTTTCTGTCCCTATAATTTTTTTTTTTTTAAAGATGGTTGATGAGGAATGCTTTAGCACAGTATAGCACAATGAGAATTTCCCTCTCTGTCCTTCCCTGTCCCTACAAACAAGGTTTAGCACAGTAAAACACACTGACACTCTCCCTACCTATAGTTTTCTGTCCCTATAAAATTTTTTTTTTTAAAGATGGTTGATGAGGAATGCTTTAGCACAGTATAGCACAATGAGAATTTCCCTCACTGTCCTTCCCTGTCCCTACAAACAAGGTTTAGCACAGTAAAACACACTGACACTCTCCCTACCTATAGTTTTCTGTCCCTATAATTTTTTTTTTTAAAAGATGGTTGATGAGGAATGCTTTAGCACAGTATAGCACAATGAGAATTTCCCTCACTGTCCTTCCCTGTCCCTACAAACAAGGTTTAGCACAGTAAAACACACTGACACTCTCCCTACCTATAGTTTTCTGTCCCTATAATTTTTTTTTTTTTAAAGATGGTTGATGAGTAATGCTTTAGCACAGTATAGCACAATGAGAATTTCCCTCACTGTCCTTCCCTGTCCCTACAAACAAGGATTAGCACAGTAAAACACACTGACACTCTCCCTACCTATAGTTTTCTGTCCCTATAAAAAATTTTTTTTTTAAAGATGGTTGATGAGGAATGCTTTAGCACAGTATAGCACAATGAGAATTTCCCTCACTGTCCTTCCCTGTCCCTACAAACAAGGTTTAGCAGAGTAAAACACACTGACACTCTCCCTACCTATAGTTTTCTGTCCCTATAAAATTTTTTTTTTAAAGATGGTTGATGAGGAATGCTTTAGCACAGTATAGCACAATGAGAATTTCCCTCACTGTCCTTCCCTGTCCCTACAAACAAGGTTTAGCACAGTAAAACACACTGACACTCTCCCTACCTATAGTTTTCTGTCCCTATAATTTTTTTTTTTTAAAGATGGTTGATGAGGAATGCTTTAGCACAGTATAGCACAATGAGAATTTCCCTCACTGTCCATCCCTGTCCCTAGAAACAAGGATTCGCACAGTAAAACACACTGACACTCTCCCTACCTATCCTTCTCTTTCCCTAAACTAAAGGAATCCAGGTTAAGCAAGAAAAAAAAAATGTCACTGTCTCTGCCTATGCTTCTCTTTCCCTGCTCCGGAACACACTACACTAGGCCGCCGTGCTGGCGGCCTTTTATAGTGTGGGGCGTGTACTAAACACCCTCAGCAATAATTGGCCACAGGCATCCTGCCTGTGGCCAATCATTGCTCTCCTCGCTGCCGGCGCTGTGATTGGCCAAGCATGCGGGGTCACAGTGCATGCTTGGCCAATCACAGCGCCTGGATGACACTGCGATGGCGTAGTGCATTGTGGGCCGCGAATTAGGCGCGAACGGCCCAAATCGTTCGTTGTTCGGCGAACGATCGAACAGCCGATGTTCGAGTCGAACGTATGTTCGACTCGAACACCGAGCTCATCCCTAATGACCATGTCTCTGGTTTGCTGCTTTTGATTCCTTAGACGACTTTTGGTAGTATTCCCGGATCACTGGAGCCCGGGAACATCCAACAAAAGCTGCAGTTTTGGAGTTGTTCTTAGCCAGTCATCTAGTCATTTTAATTTGACTCAAATCCTTACACTTGCCCATTTTTTCTGCTTTCGACGCATCAACTTCAGGGACAACATGTTTGCTTGCTGCCTAGCCTATGTCACCAATGTTTTCATGCCATTGTCATAGGATAATTAATGTTATTCCGTTTACCTGTCAGTAGTCATAAAGACCTTTGTGAGACAGCTCTCTGTGTATGTGTATGATTGCCTACATCTGATGCACAGGCTTTATCTTGTCTGTTTTTAATTGTGCCTGTCTATGATGATTTGGAACATTGCCTATTTTATGCACTTTGTCTGCTACAGCAATAAGTTTTGATTGTGTCTAATTATAATTTTTGGAATATAATTGCTTGTGTTATTAATTTCACTTGTACTTTGTCAAGTTTATTTCCAATACAACTCTGCCACAATTCATTTTGACATATATATATATATATATATATATATATATATATATATATATATGTAGCGGCCTCACTTTCTCTCTCTATCGGTTATGCGGGTGTTGTCTAGGGGTACCTGGGAGAGAGAGTGCAGGAACACTACGCCAAGCTCTCACCTCGTATGTGTATGAGGGTTGAGCAAAGTCACTTGACAAAGACCTTGACAAGGTATCAGGTCTGTTCGTTGCATACGGAGCCTCAGTTTCCTCTGTGGAGATGTGTCTACCAGTAAAAGAGCCCCACACCATTAAAAGTCCAACACTCTTTTATTTCTCCATTTGCCAGGATGAACATAATCAGTTGAATTCTTGTAACAGACAGACAGGGGTGTGGATGTGAGTAGGCCCAGGCACAAATTAACTCTCCTATTCCTTTTGCGTGCGAATAGGCTTGGCGCACGGTCTCTGCCACCGACCGTGAAGTTGGTAGCTGCCACCTATCGAGTGAACTGTTGCAGCCCCTGCCACAGGCCTGAATGTAACAGTCTCTGCCACCGACCTTAGAACATGGACCACCTTTCGTGTGAATACAGCCCCTGTTTGGAAAGGAAATCCATCCCGACGGTCTCCGGAGGTCCTGTCTCGGCACTGGCAATATGCTGCACCAGATCTACGGGAAGGTCACCTGCACGGTCCGTTATGCCTGGATTCAGGTACCCGATACTGTGGGCACCTTAGGATGATTCCTCCTGGGCGGGACCCAGTGGAAGAAGCTGGGCCCCAGGCCTGAATGATGTACCTCACCCCAGTCTGGGGTGACTCCCGAACTCCACGTGTCCAGGCCTAGGCCGCCTGGACACCGACCGCGGACAGCAGCCCTCAGGCTGAAGGTGCCTGGGGCTCGGACCCCGTGGCGAAGATGTCCGCCCCCTTTATACCCTCCCCCAGCAAGCACGGCGGGTTCCCCGCCCCACCGTACAACTGCTGCGAGAGGTCACAAAGGGTACGGCACTGCAGTGATGGTTCAACCCCGGCCCAAAGTGACAGCGCCACCTGCTGGGTCACAGGGAACTAGACATCACTGATGTCTTCACCCCAATTAAACATTCTGAAAAGTACATACCTGCTACACACACACACACATATATATATATATATATATATATATATATATATATATATGAAAAAAAAAGCCTAAATTGCACATTCACTTTCTAACAGATGGATTCTGTCTTTACTGCTGAATATAGTTAGTGTATACTTAGTCCCTACACCAGCAGTGTATGTGCATTAACCCTTTAGTGGCCACTCCACAGCATATATGTGTAGTGCACAGACCCGTCTTTACCTGCATTTAATTAGGCTCCTCGCAGGCAGAGAGAGGCACACCGCACCACAAGCCCGTACCCTCCTGTGTGAGGAGGTTGAGCGGTTTTAGTTTTGGGCCTGCCTGCAGATGGAGTTGAATCCTCCCAAGGATGATTCTCACCTCTACCTTGAATAGATGCGAGTCTTTATTTTTCCCCAGTAATGTAACTGTCCACACCAACTGAAAGTCCAACTTCTATATTTATTTCACACTGGATAACAAATAGTCTCTTTAACAGCAGACAGGTTGGAACAAGACACAGGACAGCTTAGGTGGGAGGAGGTCCAGGCACAAACTCAAATGATTTCTTCAGACTGTCCTGGTTTCACGAACAGTTTTGGCGCACGATCTCTGCCACAGACCATGAGGTTGGTCTCTGCCACAGACCTGGGGAATAAAAGTCACTGCCACTGAATTGGTGAACGGGTCACTGCCACTGACCTGGTGAATTAGGCCTTTCCCTATGAAGTCACTGCCACTGACTTGGTGAACTACCTTCTTGAAGTATTTGGCCCATGTAAAGGAGAAAACCATCCCTCTGGAGAGTTACCAGAGGCCCTCACCATCACCACAACTCTGCGCTGGGTCTTCGGAAAGGATTACCTCCCTGGCCTCCTCATCTCAGATACGGGTCCCCTCGCAAGGCGGCAGCCTGGGAGCTCTCGATCCCTAGCGGACCCCAACCGAAGGTTGCTGGGCCCCGGGCCTTTTAAAATAGTACCTCACCCCAGACTGAAGGTGTCTGGGATGGAACAGGAACCAGGCCTCCGGGCCTAGGGCACCCAGAGATAACACACGCACCCAGGCTGAAGGTGCCTGGGTGCGGACCCACGAACGATGACCCCAATGGAAGATGGCCCCCCCTTTTATACCCTCTCCCGACAGGCACAGCAGGCTCCCTGCCCCGCCACACTACTGCCGAGAGGGGACAAAAAAGGCACAGCCTTGTATCAGTGATTCAACCCTGGCCTACGGCAACAGCGCCACCTGTAGGTCACAGGGAACTGCTCACCAACACCATCTCCCATGAACAGAAATGGTCCATAAACCCTAACAATCAGTGTGTCTGAGCCTAATTACCACTCAGACACTTCCCCTAAATGTAACACCCCACTACACATCCCCCCCACTAAATTGACACTGGTCCCCAGTGTCTGGAACAAACCTATGCCCCTCAAGCCTGAGCCAGCATAGGCCCAATCCAAAGACTGAACTACAAAAAAAAGGACAATTTAAAAAAAAACTGCCTGTTTGTGCCGGAACCTAACATGGGGAAATTAGGTGAGACATAGAAGGGAAAGAAGAAATCACACATGTGCACATTAAAACATTAAATGTCAAATAAAATACTTTCAATAGATATTTACATTTCCCTCCCGCTTGCAATAACTAAGATCCACCCCATTCTCAGTAGTCTTGCTTGGCGTCCGCCTGCAGGGGAAGAAAAAAACATACACATCTAAAATGACATGCGTTGGAATGAACAGATTCTCCCCGAGAGGAAAATCCCTTCCTTCCAAAAGTAAACTGTATCATCACTAGCAATGTAATAGTTGCATAACACCGCCACCTAGTGGTAGTGCTGTGGTTAAGACACTGATGTTGGCCAATTCTCTTCTCCTTGACTGTGGCCCTGAACTATCTTCAACCCCAAAGTCCTTGTATCTTTGCGGTAGGGAGAACAAAAAAAAATAACAGCTCCCGCTCCTCCAATGAGTAGAATACCCCATTTGTTAGGGCAAAGTTCCTGGGTTTTAAAGAGTGCACTCTTAAAAAAAACAAAGCAAAAATAAGAGTCTTGTCTCCTAAAGGTAATAGTGTGGGTCAGGCAACACCAACGGCTTCCAATGTTTGTCAAAGGTATCAATGTGGTACACATGACCGTTTTTCATGACGAGAAAAATGCCATTTTTTAAATTGGTCATTAAAAATGATCGTGTGTAGGCTCCAGAGCATTTTTCTCAACGAGAAAAATGCCCATTAAAAATTTAGAACTCGTCATCGTTTTTCTCATCCTGAAAAACGGTCGTGTGTACGCTTTAATGACGGGGAAAAAACACGCATGCTCAGAAGCGAGTTATAAGACGGGAGCACTCGTTCAGAATGGAGATAGCACATTCGTCACGCTGTAACGGACTGAAGAGCACGAGGCTGAATCGTCTCTCACCAAACTTTACTAACACGAGGATCAGAAAATGCAGCCCAAAGGGTGGCACCATCCAAATGGAACTTCCCCTTTATAGGCGTCGTACGTGTTGTCGAACGTGTTGTACATCACCGCGCTTTGCTCGAGCATTTTTTTTCACTATAGTGTAGGCAAGGCAGGCTTGAGAAGAATCACGTCGAGAAAAACATATTTTTTTTCAATGACATTAAAATCGGCCGTGTGTACGCGGCATTAGAGTGCTGCAGGTGTTTAACCACTTCAATACCCAGCCATAGTAATATGACGTCCACAGATGGGATCTCCCATCCTGGGTGGATGTCATATGACGTCCTGGGTTTGAAGGGGGATATCTAGCCGCTTGATCGTTCTTATAGGCGGCGGGAGGGGACATCCCCCCTCCTGCCGCCATCCGGTGCTTCTCTGGGCTCTCCCGTGCAATCGGGGACCCGGAGAGAATCGTCCGGCGCCGGTGGTGGGTCACGTGACGAGCATAGAGATTACTGGTGACCAGATGGTCACCAATCATCTCTGTGACCGTCGAAGGCCCGGCCCGATGTGATGACGTCACGCCCGGGTCCTCAGATGTAAAAAAAGCCGCCATTGCGGCTAGTAAGTATGAGATCAGTGAACAAATGTTCACAATCTCATGCTTTCCAGCCTGGAGGAGAGATGTGGGGTCTTATTGACCCCGCATCTCTCAATAAAGAGGACCTGTCACACACATTCCTATCACAAGGGATATTTACATTCCTTGTAATAGGAATAAAAGTGATCAAAAAAAAAAAAAGTTAAATAAGTGTAAAAAAATAAATAAATAAGTTAAAAAAAATAAATAATTAAAATTCCCTTATCCCCGGTAGCTCGCAATCAGAAGCGAATGCACATGTAAGTCCCGCCCACATATGTAAACGCCGTCCAAACCACATATGTGAGGTATCGCCGCGTGCGTTAGCGCGCGTGCAAAAATTCTAGCACTAGAGCTCCTCTGTAACTCTAACCTGGTAACCTGTAAAAAAATTGAAAGCGTCGCCTATGGAGATTTTTAAGTACCGAAGTTTGGCGCCATTCCATGAGTGTGCGCAATTTTAAAGCGTGACATGTTAGGTATCTATTTACTCAGCGTAACATCATCTTTCATATTTTCCCCAAAAATTGGGCTAACTTTACTGTTTTGTTATTTTTTAATTCATGAAACCATTTTTTTCCCCAAAAAAAGGCGTTTGAAAAATTATTGCGCAAATACCGTGCAAGAAAAAAAGTTGCAATGACCGTCATTTTACTCTCTAGGGTGTCTGCTAAAAAAAACATATATAATGTTTGAGGGTTCTGAGTAATTTTCTAGAAAAAAAATGATGATTTGTACATGTAGGAGAGAAGTGCTAGAATAGGCCCGGTATGGAAGTGGTACAAAAAGCCCTGTATTGAAGTGGTTAACTATTTCTCTTAGAGTAATGTTATTGTCTTATTTGTTGTTCGTATATGTAAACTTGCTAATTCTTTCTTCTTTTAGGCTATGCTTGGCCTAATACATCCTTTGAACTACCTCAAGGTGTGTTATCTTCATAAGTGCAGAGAAATCATGAAACATTTCAGCGACTCCTCCCCGGGTAGGGCTACAAATGCATCCTTTATTAAATGTGCATGTGTAATAAAATAATTGTATAAATTAAATTTAAGATTACAAATGTTTACATCTAATGAAATGTAATATACATTTACTTTAAACCATTATACTTGGGTAAGCACAGAGTAAAGCAAAGTCTTTCTGTTGGAGAATCTTATATTCTGTAAATATACAAACATCATATAGAGAATTGTGAGAACTGCAGTGCAGCTTCAGCATGTTACTCATGGATGTGGAATTGCTACAAGGCCTGTCCAGAGGGTAGAATACATCAGATGAATGGATGGCTTGTGGCCCATTTATATTTATTTTATACTCCAGCAGCAGCCTTCTTCAGAAATCAGAATAATGAATTACAACATCCAATCAGGCAAATGAAGATACTGAATACTGCCAATTATGTAAACTTTTCTTACCCCTGGAATAATGAAATGAGGAAATATTAATACGTCATCTCTGGAATATTTTTTCCAATATTTCAGTTAATGAATAATACATTTCCACTAACAATTCCCTTGGCTTTTCCTAATACATGGGAAATTATACAATAATATGCCATTTAATGCACACCTGTAGTAGGAAAAAAAATAAATTAAATTAAACTTCCTGCTGGACCATAGACATTATTAGGTGCCAAATCTTCCTAATACAATAATCCTCTTTGCATCCTGCTGGGACCTCCTTAAATCCTTTGTACATATAGATGTGCTGAAAATCGGTATTGCTATAGGCTTACACAATTCCAACCCCCCCTTTATATACCCTTTATTGTACTGTTGGAATGTTCTCTGTTGGAATTTATTCAAATCATATTAAATAATCTGACCATTGGCACAGCAGGCCTGTATGTCTGTTCAGAGTTAAACAATGAAGTTCACCACTTGAGTGAGACATACAAAAACATCACGAATAGTAAAACCAGGAGAAAGAGGGAAGGGGTAGTTGGTAATTAAGGCGGGGGGCAGAACCCCTAGCTGTGGACCATATAGGGAGGGGGTCCACCACAAGTCATTCTGGGATAGCCTGTTTATAGTGGGCAGTTGATCAAATTTTAGGGGTAGGGGTAGGAGGTGTATAAAGATTCAAAGGTCAAATGGGTAGGAAATAAAGGGGGAAAAAACAAAACAAATGGGAGGTGGATATAGGGGTAAGTACAGTTGTGTGAAAAAGTATTTTCCCCTTTCTGATTATTGTTTTTTTTGCATACAGTATTTGTTACACGTATATGACTCAAATCAAACAAATTTTATTAATACACAAAGATAACCCGAGTAAATACAAAATGCAGTTTTTAAATGATGGTTTCATTTATTAAGGCAAAAAAGTTGTCCAAGCATGCCTGGCTTTATGTGAAAAAGTAATTACCCCCTAAACCTAATAACTGGTTGTGTCCTGATACCCTGATAACCTGATAACTGGCAATGAGTCTTTCACATTGCTGTGAAGCAATTTTGTCCCAATCTTCTTTGAAAATTGTTTTAATTCAGCCACAGTGGAGGGTTTTCCAACATAACGGGCCAGGTAAGGTCATGATACAGCATCTCAATTGTATTTAAGTCCGGGCTTTGTCTAGGCCACTCCAAAACCTAAATTTTGCTTTGTTTGAACCATTTGGAAGTGGACCTGCTGTTATATTTCAGATCATTGTCCTGCTGCATAACCCAAGTGCACTTGAGCTTGAGGTCATGAACTGATGGTCGGACTTTCTGGTAGAGCTCCTTTAGGATTTTCTGGTAGAGCTCAGAATTCATGGTTCCATCAATTATGGTACGTCGTCCAGGTCCTGAAGCTGCAGAGCAGCCCCAGACCATCACGCTAACACCTGACTGTTGATATGATGTTCTTGTTATGAAATGCTGTATTAGTTTTATGCCAGATTTAACGGGACGCACACTTTCCAAAAAGTAAAATTTTTGTCTAATCAGTCCACAGAATATTTGCCTAAAAGTCTTGGGGATTATCAAGATGTTTTTTGGTAAATGTGAGATGAGCCACTGTTCCAAGTTATCTCCATTTGTGGATACTGGCTCTCCCCGTTGTTCACTGGAGTTCCAAAGCCTAAGGCCCCTTTCACACTGAGGTGTATTTCAGGCATTTTAGCACTAAAAATAGCGCATAAATAACACCTGAAATAATCCTGCCCCAGCATTCTCAATGTGTAAGCCCGAGGGCTTTCACACTGAGGCGATGCGCTGGTGGCAGGGAAAAAAATCTCCTGCAAGCAGCATCTTTGGAGCGGTGTGTATACCGCTCCTTCCAATTGAAATCAATGGGACACCACGCTAATACCGCCCGCAAGGTTTGCGGGCGATATTAACCCTTTTTCGGCCGCTAGCCGGGGTTAAAACCACATCGCTAGCGGCCGAAGATCGCAGTAAATACGACGGTACCGCCACTGCACCTGCCCGCCCCAGTGTGAAAGGGGCCTTAAAAATGGCTTTGAAACCCTTCCTAGACCAATACATGTACATTACGTTTCTAATCTGTTTTTGATTTTGTTTAGATTGTGGCATGATGTGTGGATTTTTGAGATCTGTTAGCGTGCTTCACTTTGTCAGACAGCTTCTATTTATGTGATATCTTGATTCAACAGGTCTGGTATTAATCAGGCCTGGATGTGGCAAGTGAAATTTAACTCGGCTTTACAAAAAATTGTGGTTAATCACAGTTCATTCATGATTCAGCATGGGAGGGGGCAATTATTTTTTCACATTGGGTCAGGCAGGTTTGAACAGCTTTTTCCCCTTAATACATGAAATAACAATTTAAAAACTGCTTCTTGGATTTACTCGGGTTATCTTTGTGTAATAATAAAATGTGTTTGATGATCTGAATCTTTTAAGTGTGAGAAATATGCAAAAATAAATAAAAAATCAGTAAGGGGGCAAATACTTTTTCACACAACTGTAAGGGGTTATATGAAAGCTCGTAAAAAATCAATTTGTTTGTCCCCCCAACATGCCCCCAGAATCAGACCACATCAAGAGGTTTCCCTGGTGTGGTTTAATAGAATTGTAGTGCCTACAGTCAGAGGGGCAGCTGAGAAATGACCCAGGTCTCCGTTACCTGTTTATAAACTGCCAGGCCTAGACATCACCTCCAAGGACACTAAGAACACAAGTTCAGTCTGAGGATGTCTTTTTGCAGATTTGTTGCAGAGCATTGAACAGAAGAGAGGGATGAGGGAATTAGAGTGGGTATATTTTCTTAAAGTAATAGATCTTAGGAAGGCTCCACCAGGTCTGAGTGGTTTGACAGATTTTAGAGAGTTTTTGATAGTTTATAGTTTTTGCTAAGCCAAGGTCAAAAGGTTATTAAATTATGAAATAAAATCAATTCTAATACAACACTGCCCCCTGGTGGTGAAAATATTAAGAGTCCAAGATGGCCGCCCAGACGTGGTTGTCATAGTAACATGGAAACAACCCGTCATTTTATATCATCAATTAGTAGTAGTGACACACACACCCACTTTTTGGGGTGGGATAAAAGTGGTTACACACAGCTGAAAGGGGATCTTAAAGGAAGCTTGGAGGAGACAGAAAGAATCTTGGAAGTCGAGAGGGTGTTGAGATCTTGATAGCGCAGAGATGTAGGAATGTTGGAAGAAGTCCCTTGTGAGACACCTGACTCGATGCTTCTCAAAACAACAGATTTCTTAAAGGGGTTGTAAAGGTTCGTTTTTTATTTTCTAAATAGGTTCCTTTAAGCTAGTGCATTGTTGGTTCACTTAACTTTTCCTTTGATTTCCCTTCTAAATGTTTTTTTTCTTTGTTTTCTTTGTCTGAATTTCTCACTTCCTGTTCCTCCTCAGTAAGCTGTTCAGTAAGCTGTTCTGGCTGACTCAACACCACTCGGATGATGGTGTGAAGTTTAGTGAGGAGAAACAGGAAGTGAGAAATTCAGACAAAGAAAAAAAACATTTAGACGGTAAATCAAAGGAAAAGGTAAGTGAACCAACAATGCACTAGCTTAAAGGAACCTATTTAGAAAATAAAAAAGGAACCTTTACAACCCCTTTAAGTCCTGGTAAAGTATTCATCTTTTTATTTTTATCTTTTGGAAATTTAATTGTTTTGACATATGCAATACAGAACCATTTAATATTGTGGCCTAGCAATTTGGAGTTGTGTTATTTCTACCTGCAGCATGATATAATTATATTCCAAATATTAAGAGACATACACATTTTGTCTGTGCATTTTTAAAGAGTAATGCCGCGTACACACGATCATTATTCACGGCGGTTAAAAATCCGCCGTGAATAATGACAGGAAAAACGAGGGAACCGCTTCGGTTCCAAGGGTTCCCTACACACGGTCGTTTTTCCCGTCATTTTTTCTCTTGACGAGAAAAACGACCGTCTGTGGGCTCCGCGGCAGTGTCTCCCTATGGGAAAACTGCCGCGGAAAAAAATGATGGAAAAAACGATGAGAAAATTTAGAACATGTTCTAATTTTTCTCGTCGTTTTTTCTGCCGTTTTTCTCAAGGAGAAAAACGACATAAAGCCCACAGACGATCGTTTTTCTCGGCAAAAAAAAAAATGCAGTTTTTCTCGTCGAGAAAAGCGGTCGTGTGTACGCGGCATAAGTTTGAAGGTCTATTTGTTTTGAGAAGAAGTCACAAGTGTCAAAGCTAACACCTAGTTGTTTACATGTGTCCGTAGAGCTACGGAAAGCTAATTACTAAGTTACCAAGTCTAAATTTACCAAGTTATCATTCAAGTATTGAAATATGGTATTTTGTAATACGAGCTTGTGTAGAAATGTGATTATCATCTGTATCATCATATATCTTTGATATTTAACCACTTCGCGCCTAAGGACGTCCATGGACGTCCTTGACTTTGAGCCGGGATATCTGAATGATGCCTGCAGCTACAGGCATCATTCAGATATCGTTTTTTAGAGCCGGCGATTCTCTGTACCGTAAGAATGATCATAGCGGCTGTTCCACCGCTTGATCGTTCTTACAGGCGGCAAGAGGGGACGTCCCCCCTCCCGCCGCCCTCCGGTGCTTCTACCGACTCACCTGAGCGATCGGTGAGTCGGTGACAGGATCCGCCGGCCCCGGCTTCTTACAATAGAGATTTCCGGCGGACCAGATGGTTGCCGGAGTCTCTATGATCGTTCGGAGGCCGGGCGTGATGTTATGACGTCACGCCCGGCCTCTGCATTCAAAAAAACGGCGCCGCTTCGGCTAGGAAGCGGTGATCGTTTTAATTTTTTTTTTAATTTCAGGCTTCCCAGCCTAGAGGTGAGATGTGGGGTCTTATTGACCCTATATCTCACTGTAAAGAGGACCTGTCATGCTTATTCCTATTACAAGGGATGTTTACATTCCTTGTAATAGGAATAAAAGTGATAATTTTTTTTTTCTAACTGTCAAAGTAAAAAATTAAGTGTAAAATGAACAATAAATAAAAAAAAATATTGTAAAGTGCCCCTGTCCCCGGTAGCTCGTACGCAGAAGCGAACGCATACGTAAGTCCCGCCCACATATTAAAACGGGGTTCAGAACACACATGTGAGGTATCGTAGCGAACATTAGAGCGAGAGCAATAATTCTAGCCCTAGACCTCCTCTGTAACTCAAAACATGTAACCAATAAAAAAATTTAAAGCGTCGCCCATGAGGATTTTTAAGTACCGAAGTTTGGCACCATTCCACGAGCGTGTACAATTTTGAAGGGTGACATGTTAGGTATCTATTTACTCGGCGTAACTTCATCTTTCACATTATGCAAAAAAATTGGGCTAACTTTAATGTTTTAATATTTTTTAATTCATGAAACCGTTTTTTTTTCCCAAAAAAATGCGTTTGAAAAATGATTGCGCAAATACCGTGCGAGATAAAAAGTTGCAATGACCGCCATTGTATTCTCTAGGGTCTTTGCTAAAAAAACATATATATTGTTTGGGGGTTATATGTAATTTTCTAGCAAAAAAATGAGGCTTTTTACATGTAGGAGCGAAGTGTCAGAATTGGCCCGGGTGCGAAGTGGTTAAAAGTATATCAATATTTGTATTATCACAAAATATACCTGATATTATTTTACACTGTATTTTCAGTTAATAAATATATATTTTTATCAAATTGTTGTTATCACTTGTCTTCAAAATAGCACAGATAAACAAACTTGAATTACTTGGTTGTATTTGTGGAAAAATGTAAAAATCTCCTCAAACATAGATGAGATAGATAGAACATAATTCCATAAATATAATACTGTTTTAATATTTCAGTATAAACATTCTGACAGTGATTTGGCTTTTGAACAGTATCTACCAATGTATTTTAATAATCTAATTTATACACTTTTTATGTTGGGAATTATTTAGCGTGGCTGATCTCCACTCATAGTTGTATATATATGGTCTAAGGATTAGTCAATTACACCATACCCGTGTGACACCTGGAAGACTTTTCAATTCACTTCCGGTAATTTACATGGATTTGGTAAACTGCAACTAACTGATTTATGGGGATATCTCTATAGGGCAAATCGTTCTTTTGACCCTCTTTATTATTCAGCTCTTTGGTCTATTGCACTTGGACCTGCATAAGTTGTAATCATAAATTTTCGATTGGGTTAAGATAAGGAGTTTATTACAACAAGGCTTGGTCACATATTTTTGTATAGATGCCCTTTAGCCTCGATTAACCGTGATTCAGATCGAGGCTTGTTCCTGTTTGGGATGGCCAGGCCATAGCGCAGAGCAAGGCTTGGTTATACACTCAGAATGCACTCAGAATTTATTCAGCGATGGCGCAGCATGACACCCGTGCCCCGGATGACATCACCTGCGACAAAATGTGTTACCGTTCCCGGAAGGGCGGGTGTTTGTTGCTGTATGTTAGCCGGCAAGTGACATTAAAAACACACACTTGTATTTATTTTCTAAATTATTCCATAGCAAGACTGTGTGTCTTTTTCGTTTTAAGAAAACCTTCAAGAGTTTCGCTGTGAATGGTGGGCACATCTGCTCTGATTACATGCCACTCAACCTGTACCAAAGAACATTTGTAAGAGGGCACTTAATTCTATTGTGGTGACATGCCAGCTGCAGGTACTATTTACTGTCAATGCAAAGAGCTACATTGCTGTCTTAAAAAAAAAAAAAAAAAAAACTGTCTATTTACAAAATATTCACTGAGCATTTGTCACAGCATTTGTACAGTCATTGGGAATAATCCCTGTATTGTGTCTAATACGGTATATTTATTTCCTATGATCATCGGCTTCCTTTAATGGGCATAATGCAGTATTTTCCTGAAATACCTCAATCAGGAAAATATGGCATTAGGGCCACTAGTGCTTACAATCATAGCAAATTTACATATTATACACATTACAGGAATTATTCATGACAGCTGTGTGAACGAACGGCCGGTACCGGGTCCCCAAAGTCACCGAAGAAATTACCGTTTAACATGGGAGTCTATGGAAGGGGTGCCCGGATTTGAAAAATCTGTGCTCCCCGGCCGTAGGTCCCCTGGACAACAAACTTTGCACACTTGTAGAAGAAGAGTGGGGCTACATGTGTACCAAGATTGGGGTCCAGGGAACCTACGGCTGGCCGGTACCGGGTCCCCAAACTCTGGGAGATCAGACACAAATAGGTGACTTGAGTATAAGCCGAGGGGGGCATTTTCAGCACAACAAAATGTGCTGAAAAACTCGGCTTATACTCGAGTATATACGGTATCTTCTTTTTGCTTCTACATTCCCCTGTTGGAGCCACGTGTAAAAAAGCATTTCCCCCAACCCCACACGACAACACTTGGGTTTAGCGATTTGCTGCTCAGATACCCAGCTCTCCATTGTATGAGGATAGGTAAAGAGTCACATGATCCTTCATACAGGGAATTATCATGCTTTTCACTTCTCTCAAGGGGAGGGGGCCCCATAATTAAGCTCTGGGGGCAGAGTGAAATGTGAGTTATGCAGTGATGTGTGGCACATAGGACCTTTTTTGTCTCTTGAATCATTGGAGCCGGGATGGGCTCTGTCCTTGCCAACACTCCCAGTGGTGTACTACAGGAGAGGACCCAGCTGAGAACTTGAGTGACATCCCCTATTTGCACTCCCTAGGACTGCTACAGTTTTATGTTCCCCTTATCACGATCATTTGGAAACCCAAGCTTTAAGCCAGGGATGACCGTGAGTCTAATTCAGTGGTGGATCAAAGGTTACTATAAAACTGGTGGGTTTTTTTCTTTGGTAAAGACATTTAGGAATTAAGCTATTTAAAAAAAAGTATTAGTTACCTACCCAGGTTTTTGCAAATACATTAATCCTTACAGAAACGGGAAGCTCTCTAAATTTGGGTGCTATATGAACTCATGTAAAAAGAAATGCAAAAACTTAGCAAGTCTGAAAGCCCATATCACTATGGTAAATGCATTACTTCAAGAATCAGAAATTGCCTTATATGTCCCTATGGGAAACCGATCCCCAGAAAACTTTCAAACTCTCGGAATGGCATGAAATGGCGACTGATATCTTCAAGGTCTCAATAGCTACCACCTTAATAGTATGATGGTATTTGTTTCACACTGAAATAGGTGTATTTACATTCCATACATCATCTAGCTGTATTAGAGGATGTTCAAAGAAACCATGTATTATACATGATGGCTATGTCCGAAGGTACGGAGGTTCTGGATTACAGTTTATGCATTTACAGAAGATGCATTACTTTGTATGAGGGTCAACGCTGTACCTACAGAAATACTGTAGATCAATTTGTTTCTTACATATTTCTAGTTGCCAGAATTTGATGGCAAGATGTTGGCATAAATCGACCATCCCTTTGGAGTCAGTCGTAAACAAACTTAACTAGACTATGGTTAACCACAGATTACCAAGCATATTACAAATTTTACAAACTAAGATCAAAGTGATATTGGGTCTGTGGATCCACTAAATCTCACCTCCCTAAATCTGCCATTAAGTCCTCACCCTTTCCTTTTTTTTCCTTGTCTTTCTGTAATGCTCACATTTCTATTCTTGCCTGACTATATTAGACTGAATACTTTATCCCGAATCTCTATTCTTTTTTTTTTGGAAAATCTTTTTTGTTTTATTTGTTACAAACACAGACAATACAAACGTACAACAGCACAGCCAACATCTGGCTAACAGCATGGGCGGGACCCACACAGGGGTCACAAGGTAGAATTACAAAACCAAGACATGCTAGGGTAATAACGTATATTCTAATAAGCCATCATCAATGAGCTGGCCCGGCTCCGGCTCCAGGGGTAGGATGATAGTTAACTAGCTCACCTAAGTAGCTGTGCTAGCAAGGGTTGGTTTAACAAGACTTCAGTGGATGATATCAGAATTCAGTGAAGCCTCCTAGTCTGCTGCCGCAGTGGAGGGCTCCGCCAACCATTTAGACCAGACCCTGTCATATTTTTTCGGACAGCCTCTATGTACATAAGTCTCTTTGTATAAGGGTATCACATTATTGACAAGTGTTTTCCATAGACCTACAGAGGGAGGGGCCCTCCGCTTCCAGCATAGGACAATGGACTTCCTGGCATAGAACAGCAAGAGACCCAACAGGGTTCTCTCAGCCACCCTGGGCACCAGGTCCTCCACCAGCCCCAGCAGGCATATTCTTGGGGATGGGACAATAGAGATACTCAACACTTCATTCACCTCCAGAAAGATTTGTGTAGTGTGTTCCGGAGCAGGAAAAGAGAAGCATAGGCAGGGACAGTGTCATTTTTTTTCCTTTACTAATCCTGGATTCCTTGTGTTTAGGGACAAATAAGGATAGGTAGGGAGAGTGTCAGTGTGTTATTCTGTGCTAAACCTTGTTTGTAGGGACAGAGAGGTACAGTGAGGGAAAGTGTCAGTGTGCTATTCTGTTCTAAACCAATCTTGCTGAACCATATTTGAAATCCTTGAGTTTAGGGACAGAGAGGTACAGTGAGGGAAAGTGTCAGTGTGCTATTCTGTGCTAAATCTTGTTTGTAGGGACAGAGTAGGACAGTGAGTGAAACTGACAGTGTGCTATTCTGTTCTAAACCAATCTTGCTGAACCATATTTGAAATCCTTGAGTTTAGGGACTGAGAGGTACAGTGAGGGAAAGTGTCAGTGTGCTATTCTGTGCTAAATCTTGTTTGTAGGGACAGAGTAGGACAGTGAGTGAAACGGACAGTGTGCTATTCTGTTCTAAACCAATCTTGCTGAACCATATTTGAAATCCTTGAGTTTAGGGACAGAGAGGTACAGTGAGGGAAAGTGTCAGTGTGCTATTCTGTGCTAAATCTTGTTTGTAGGGACAGAGTAGGACAGTGAGTGAAACTGACAGTGTGCTATTCTGTTCTAAACCAATCTTGCTGAACCATATTTGAAATCCTTGAGTTTAGGGACAGAGAAGGACACTCGTGGAAACTATCAGTGTGCTATTCTGTGCTAAATCTTGTTTGTAGGGACAGAGTAGGACAGTGAGGGAAAGTGATAGTGTGCTATTCTGTTCTAAACCAATCTTGCTGAACCATATTTGAAATCCTTGAGTTTAGGGACAGAGAAGGACACTCGTGGAAACTATCAGTGTGCTATTCTGTGCTAAATCTAGTTTGTAGGGACAGAGTAGGACAGTGAGTGAAACTGACAGTGTGCTATTCTGTTCTAAACCAATCTTGCTGAACCATATTTGAAATCCTTGAGTTTAGGGACAGAGAGGTACAGTGAGGGAAAGTGTCAGTGTGCTATTCTGTGCTAAATCTTGTTTGTAGGGACAGAGTAGGACAGTGAGTGAAACTGACAGTGTGCTATTCTGTTCTAAACTAATCTTGCTGAACCATATTTGAAATCCTTGAGTTTAGGGACAGAGAAGGACACTCGTGGAAACTCTCAGTGTGCTATTCTGTGCTAAATCTAGTTTGTAGGGACAGAGTAGGACAGTGAGTGAAACTGACAGTGTGCTATTCTGTTCTAAACCAATCTTGCTGAACCATATTTGAAATCCTTGAGTTTAGGGACAGAGAAGGACACTCGTGGAAACTATCAGTGTGCTATTCTGTGCTAAATCTTGTTTGTAGGGACAGAGAGGTACAGTGAGTGAAACTGACAGTGTGCTATTCTGTTCTAAACCAATCTTGCTGAACCATATTTGAAATCCTTGAGTTTAGGGACAGAGAAGGACACTCGTGGAAACTATCAGTGTGCTATTCTGTGCTAAATCTTGTTTGTAGGGACAGAGTAGGACAGTGAGGGAAAGTGTCAGTGTGCTATTCTGTTCTAAACCAATCTTGCTGAACCATATTTGAAATCCTTGAGTTTAGGGACAGAGAAGGACACTCGTGGAAACTCTCAGTGTGCTATTCTGTGCTAAATCTAGTTTGTAGGGACAGAGTAGGACAGTGAGTGAAACTGACAGTGTGCTATTCTGTTCTAAACCAATCTTGCTGAACCATATTTGAAATCCTTGAGTTTAGGGACAGAGAAGGACACTCGTGGAAACTATCAGTGTGCTATTCTGTGCTAAATCTTGTTTGTAGGGACAGAGAGGTACAGTGAGTGAAACTGACAGTGTGCTATTCTGTTCTAAACCAATCTTGCTGAACCATATTTGAAATCCTTGAGTTTAGGGACAGAGAAGGACACTCGTGGAAACTATCAGTGTGCTATTCTGTGCTAAATCTTGTTTGTAGGGACAGAGTAGGACAGCGAGGGAAAGTGTCAGTGTGCTATTCTGTTCTAAACCAATCTTGCTGAACCATATTTGAAATCCTTGAGTTTAGGGACAGAGAAGGACACTCGTGGAAACTCTCAGTGTGCTATTCTGTGCTAAATCTAGTTTGTAGGGACAGAGTAGGACAGTGAGTGAAACTGACAGTGTGCTATTCTGTGCTAAACCAATCTTGCTGAAGCATATTGCAAATCCTTGTGTTTAGGGACAGAGAAGGATAGGCAGGGGACAGTGTCAGTGTCATTGTTGCTAAGCCTCCTGCACAGTATACACCTGAAGGTAGCCCTTATTGCTGTTTTTCCCATCTCCCTGCAGGCCATCCATTAAAATGTCTGGAAGGCAAACAAGGAGAGGCAGACAGTCAGGAGGCAAAAAAAGAGGGCAAGCAGGCTCTGTGTCTGGGGGCAACAGTGCTGGTCGTGGACGCGGTGCATTGTCATCAGCACATGGCCATGGGACACGCTTGTCCTTCTTTTCGGCAGCTGGACATGTTGAGCCGCATCATGCCAAACACTTGGTAGAGTGGATGACCAAGCCCACCTCATCCTCCTCATCCTCTCTCACCCAGGCTCAGGGTACTGGCAAAGCAGCTGCCAAAGCGTCCTCTTCTCTGGTATCATTATCTTCATTAGTCAATCCTTCCCTAGACCCACCATGTCCTCCTCCTGAGGAGTCCCCCGAACTGTTTGAGCACAGTGTTGGGTACATGCTCCAGGAGGATGCCCAGCGTTTCGAAGGATCTGATGATGATACCCAGATAGAGGAAGGCAGTAGCGTGAGAGCAGAGAGAGGGGATGCTCAAGAAGGACACCAATCTGGCAGTCATGCTCCAGCAGCTGCAGCATACTGCCAGATTGGCTCCAGTGATGAGGAGGGAGGGGATGATGAGGTCACTGACTCCACGTGGGTGCCTAATAGGAGAGAGGAGGAGGAGGAGGATGAGGAGGAGGCACATCTCCAACGAGGCAGGATGCCCTTGGGTGGCCAGCGTATGGGCAGCACACCGACGGAATCACACAGCAGAGCTCCGCCTGTGCAGGGCGCTGCCTCTGCCCGTCATTCAAAAAGTTCTTTGGTGTGGGCCTTTTTTGAGGCGAGTGCATCAGATCGCACAGCTGCTGTTTGCAACATATGTCTCAAGCGTATATCGCGTGGCCAAAACATCAGCCGCTTGGGCACCACATGCTTGATTAGACATATGTTGACCTGCCATGCAGCTCGTTGGCAAGCCTACCTTAAAGACCCACACCAAAGAACAAATCTGACCTCTTCTTGCACCGCATCAGCTGGGATCTCCAACCCCACTATACCTTCAGTCCTCTCTGAAACCTGCTCTGAGAGGAATGAAGGTGTAGAATTAGGTGTGTCACAGCCAAGTACTTGTGGGCACTCTGCTAGCAGTACACCGACGTCCGATTCTAGCAGGCAAATTTCCCTGCCCCAGCTGCTGGACCGTCAAAAGAAGTTCACTCCCAGCCATCCACATGCCCAGCGGTTGAATGCTAGCTTGGCTAAATTGCTAGCGCTTCAACTGCTGCCTTTTCAGTTGGTAGACTCGGCCCCCTTCCGTGAGTTTGTGCAATGTGCGGTTCTTCAGTGGCAGGTTCCCAAACGCCACTTTTTCTCACGGAAGGCGATTCCGGCTCTCTACAGGCATGTGGAAGGCAATGTCTTGGCCTCGCTGGACAGGGCGGTCAGCGGTAAGGTGCATATTACCGCTGACTCATGGTCCAGCAGGCATGGACAGGGACGTTACCTTTCTTTCACGGCCCATTGGGTCACTCTTTTGGCAGCTGGGAAGGATGCAGGACAAGGTGCAGTAGTGTTGGAGGTTGTTCCACCGCCACGCCTCCAAAATGCTACTACTGGTTGTGACACACCTCTCTCCTCCAACCCCTCCTCTTCTTCTCCCTCCATGGCCTCTTCCTGTGGTTTGTCCTCGGAACCAGCGGTGCTCCGTAGGCGTTCAAGGGGCTACGCAAGTACGCAGGCAAAAAGATGCCATGCCGTGCTTGCGCTGGTGTGTTTGGGGGACAGGAGCCACACTGGGGCAGAGGTCCTGTCTGCTCTGCAGGGGCAGGCCGAGAGGTGGTTGACGCCACGTTAGCTTAAGCCAGGAATGGTGGTTTGCGACAATGGCACCAACCTCCTCTCCGCCCTCCGACAGGGACAACTGACCCATGTGCCCTGTATGGCTCACGTCCTTAACCTGGTGGTGCAGCGGTTCTTGGGCAGGTACCCGGGCTTACAGGATGTCCTGAGGCAGGCCAGGAAAGTCTGTGTTCATTTCCGCAGATCTTATAATGCCAGTGCTCGCCTGGCTGAGCTGCAAAAGGAGTTGAACCTGCCCAAGAACCGCCTTATATGTGACATGCCCACCAGGTGGAACTCAACGTTGGCCATGCTGCAGCGGCTGCACACGCAGCAGAGGGCCATCAATGAGTACCTGTGCGACTACGGCACCAGGACAGGGTCAGGGGAGCTCAGGTTTTTTTCACCACGCCAGTGGGGCATGATCAGGGATGCATGCACTGTCCTGGCACCATTTGAGGAGGCCACGAGGATGGTGAGCAGTGACAGTGCATGCATCAGTGACACTGTACCTCTTGTCCACCTGTTGGAGCACACGCTGCATGGAATAATGGACAGGGCACTTGAGGCAGAACAGAGGCAGGAAGAGGAGGACTTCCTTGCCTCTCAAGGCCCCCTTTACCCTGACAGTGTTCCTTCTGTCCCACCCATCGCACAGGAAGAGGAGGAGGAGGAGGAGGAGGAGGAGGATTGTGTCAGCATGGAGGTGGAGGCTGGCACTCAGCATCATTAGCAGCAGTCTTTTAGGGATGATTTACAGTCCCAAGAAACCAGTGGACTTGTACGTGGCTGGGAGGAGGTGGCTGCGGATCATGTCATCCTTAGTGACCCAGAGGACTCCGGACTGAATGCCTCAGCTAACCTACGCTGCATGGCCTCCCTGATCCTGCAAAGTCTGCGGAAGGATCCTCGTAATCTTCGGATCAAGGAGAGGGACCATTACTGGCTGGCCACTCTCCTTGATCCACGGTACAAGGGTAAGGTTGCGGACCTTATCTTACCATCGCAGAGGGAGCAGAGGATGAGACAACTCCGGGAGGCCTTGCAGAAAGGTCTCTGCAACGCGTTCCCAGAGACTGGGAGGTTACAAACTCCTGGTCCTGGACAACGAGTTGCTGAGGCTTCGGGCAGTCAAAGAAGGAGCGGTGGGGAAGGTGGCCGTCTGACCGATGCGTTCAGACAATTCTTTAGTCCGCAGCCCCAAAGTATGATCGTTTCCAGCAACCATCGCCAGCGTCTGATATACATGGTGCAGGAATACCTAGGGGCAAGGTCAGACTTGGACACCTTCCCCACCGAAAATCCTCTGGCTTACTGGGTCTTGAGGATGGATCACTGGCCAGAGCTTGCACAGTATGCAATTGAGCTACTGGCCTGTCCTGCATCCAGCGTTCTTTCAGAACGCACATTCAGTGCTGCTGGAGGATTTGTCACGGATCACAGGGTGCGCCTGTCCACCGACTCGGTTGATCGAACGACTTTCATCAAGATGAACCAGTCTTGGATCACCACCAGCTACCACACACCTGATGCTGATATAACAGACTAATTGATTTTAAAATGTCACATCCCTTCAAGACTGATGCTGATGCTGAGTTCCTGTGCTGTTATGTTGACTAGCTATCCTCCTCCTCCTCCTCAATGATCCGATTAATGATGATAGCTTGGAAAATCATTTTGGTTTATGGGTGCCGCCACCAGTGGCTAAGGCCCAATTTTTCAGCCCCTGTTTAACAGGGGCGTGTAATTACAATTTTTGATGCAATACTTTGCAACAGGCCTCATTGCTGTGCTCCAAGTACAGTATCTGTGAGGGGTTGCAGTGTTGTGCCACCAGTGCCTAAGGCCCAATTTTTCAGCCCATGTTCAACAGGGGCATGCAATTATAATTATTGATCTAATAATTCACTCTTCCTGTCTGACAGATGGATGATCTGCCTTGTTTACATAGGCAGACCGTCCTGTCTCTCCAGCGAGCGATCGCGGGTGGCCGGCGGCCATCGCGGCCTGCCGGAGCCACTGGTTGGCCACATGCACGCCCCAGAGCCGTGCACGAAAATCACATACAGGTACGTGATTTTGCGCTTAAGGGGCCGCCCTGACGCAGTAAATGTACGTGGGGCGGTCCATAATTGGTTAACTACAGGAGAAATTGATCTTGGATATTTACTGGATTTTCTTCTACATTTAAATAAAGCATCTAAACATTTGAATACATTTTTGACCTCTGATTACATGCATCTGCCTATAATCGCTTAAACCCAGGTCTGTTTAGGTTTGTCTGACGGAGCGTAAAAAGTTGCGTCCAGGTCCAGTTTTACTGAAGAAGGGAAATATAGGCAGAATACATTGGTTTACATTCAGCCACTCATAGGGATTACATAGGTCTCTTTTTCCTTCATCACAAGCCAGTAAGAGATTGAAACTGCCAGCCTCCAACTAAACTGAAATACAAAACTGGATAAACCATCCTAAATAAAACACTTCTAGTTCAAAAGTAGACACTTGTTTCATAACTGAATAACAAACTGTAGTGCCTCAATACAATCGGGTTTGGATAGCTCATGCCATAAGTACATGTAAATGTCCATATTCTTTCCTGAAGTCTGTTTTATTAATTCACAGCAGAGAATAATTATTGCAAGTGAGAAAGGTTTATCTATGAAATATTTCATTAAATGAAGCTCCTTGTGAAAGGTGAGGTGACTGTCTGTCACTGCCTTTTTATTACTCATCCATTTCATTCTATTTATACAAGAGACCAGCTCTTACAATTTGACAATAACATTTTATTCACAGAGGAGGGTTCCTGGGCTCTTATGGAAGCTTTCTGTGCCGCCAGAAACAAGGGAGCTGTTTTATTTCCTGCCAGAAAACACAAGCATATAGAAGTTCTTATTAACCTCACAGGGCACCCACTTCTCTTTATACAAGTGAATTATATGTCTGCCTGTAGGGGGAAATAGCTCACTTAATTTTCCAAAGAGTGTGTGTGTATATATATATATATATATATATATATATATATATATATATGTAGCGGGGTGTTCCCCTTTAATGCAGAGAGATAAGAAGTTCCAGGTGAGAGGTGAGTCGGGAGGAAGTAAAGAGACATTACTGGAAGTGAAAGCAGAGGAGAGAAAGAGACTACATCTCCCAGTACATCTTGCAGCACCCAGGGTGCATTGCTCCAGAACAGAGACTGCTGGGGCAGACTTTATAAAGGGGAGGCGGAGTTTTGGTCGCTCTCGTTGGATCCCCCTCTCCTAGCAAGAGGATGTCTGTGCTGAACTGCTGTGTGCACAAGGCCTGAAGCCCGGGCCGTGTGCTCCTTTCCAAAGAGCCCTCTGCCAGCCTAGCAGAGCCTTAGAGACATCTAATCCTCCTTGCTGCAGTACACCAGAAGGATTGAAGACTTGGATGTCGGTGGATTCCTGTTCCTAGACGAATCGATGGAGGAAACGGACTTGGACTTGTCCAGGTGGTGAGAGCTGTTTAAAGACAGATACTTTATCTTTACTATTCGTTGGGGATTACAAAGTTGTTCTTCAAGTGCACCACCGAGAGATTGCTAGCGAATATTGTTTCACTGAACTTCCATTTAGATCAGTCAGGCCTGACTGCATATGTAGACATTGCTGGGTGTTAGTCTACCCATGAGGGGAAGTAGCTGTAAAAGGGCAGCGCTAGAGTTGCATAGCAATACTTTATTATTCTGATTACTCTGTTTATCTTTATTACTGTTTATTGCAGGGATCTGCAACTTGTTATACTGTTGTTTATTACTTGCCCATTAGCCTCAGTAAAATATCTGGGTAAAGTACATTTGGTGTCAGTTCCGCTTACTTTAATAGGAGTTTTAAAGTATATTCTGTGTATGTTTGTTATAGGACTGCGTCACCAACAGTTGCGGTCACGCGGTCCTATCCCTCTATCACCAGCTGTGCCACGGGAGGTTAGAGCCGATTGCCGGGGGTTGACAGCGGTGCACTGCAGGGCCCCAAATCAATATCAGCGGCTCTCTTAACTGGGGGTAGCGCTACACGTGGGGGCTCGAGTCCGGGATCCTTGTACGTTGCACGCTGCAATCAAGCCGGTCAGAAGTACCAGCATGGACCCGCTGGCAATGTCACAGTGGTGCGCAGCGATTGGCGCCGATCCAACCGCGGCGGTAGTCATTGTACTCCCGGGGGAAAGATGGAAGGAAGAGGAGATAAAACAGCTCGTATTGTTACTGTCTCCGAGCCACAAAGCATGGGTGATGGATTTTAGGCCAGATCCAGTGATCTCGTTTACATACGCACTGGTAGAATGGAAAAACGAAATCCCAGAGCATTTTAAAAGTCAGAGTATACAAGCCATAGATAATCAGATCTATCACTTGATACATACGCTGCCAGTGAAGGAAGAATGGTTTCAGACACCAAAGCCATCACTCCCACAATTATCTCCACCACTATCCCCTAAAGCAGAAAAGCTTAAGGAACTATTAAGCCCGGGATCACCGCTGGCCGCTATAGGGCCTGAATTGTTGAATGCTCTAGGAGACCTTGTAATTAAGTGCCAGAAAAGCAGTACGGTGCATGTGGAGGCCGGTTACCGGAAGCTTAGCACCTTCTCAGGGAAGCTCCCCGTCCCTGCGGGGGAGGAAGATTTTGACACTTGGGTGGAACAGGCATTGCAGGCAGTAGAAGCATGGGAGGTGCCTGAGGCACAGAAGAGACAGCGAGTCTTAGAAAGTCTGAAAGGTGCCGCGGCAGAAGCGGTGAAGAGCTTCCGGTTTGGAAATGAAAACTGTACAGCTCAAGATTGCCTGGCCATGCTGCAGGAAGAGTTTGGTCAGCTGGAGAAGGTGTCAGAGATGATTTATCAAATTGAACACACTCTCCAGCAGCCGAATGAGAAACTGTCAGAATATGTTAGAAGGCTGAACAGGCAGTTATGCAAGATTGTACTGAAGAAGGGAATGCTGCCCAAAGATGCAGATGAAGCACGCATGAAGCAGATCATGAGGGGAGCGCGGCGCTCAGACCCGGTCTGGCTGCACCTGAAAACCTCAGGAGGAGGAATGTCACTAACCTACTCTGATCTAATAAAAATTATTAGGGACGAAGAGGCGCTGCAGGAAGATCAGCAGGTGGCCAAGGCGAATGTCACACCTGTACCAGTGTTGGTCCATTCGGTCAAGAGCCCAGAAAGAGAGCGGAGGTTGACACTCTGAAATCGCAAATGGCCCAAGTGTTGGAGATGCTGACCTCTTTGATGGAGAAAGATCAGAGAAGACGAGAGAAACCAAGCCCAAGAAAGGAGTTGTTCCCGAACACCTCAGCACCGGCCTCCCTACAGGACCGAGAAGAGGTGATTTGCTATAACTGCGGAGGGAGTGGCCACTTTGCTAACGTATGCTCCAGCCCAAAGAAGAAGAGAACAGATAATTGCAAGCCGGCGGGAAACTCCAAAGGGCCCCGGTGAAGGAGTCAACCGGGTGCCCATCATCTTCAGTGCGCTCCAAACTAAAAAAAAAGGCCAAGAATGGAGGAGACAAAACTCCTAGGAGGAGGTATAGTACACCCCCACCAAGATGTACCCCAGAGGGAGGGGGCAAGACCCCTCAGTGGAAGTACAGCACCCCAAAGAAGGAACATCCACCTAAAAGGAACAATAACATCCCTCAGCGGGTTTGTGCCCCCATTGAGAGGGAGAAAGTCAATGCATGCCAGGCTCAGGAAAAATTAAAGTCCAAAAGGAGCAGGGCAAGGGTCGAAAGCCAAAAAAAAGAGGTGACCCCAGTCCGGCCACACCCAAAGGAACTGGTGGGCCCGTCTCCTACTGTGCCCATTCAAGTGGAAGGAGTCTATACTAAAGCTCTTTTGGACACCGGAGCACAGGTGACTTTACTATACCGGGACTTCTATGATAGGCACTTGAGTCATCTGCCTATCCAGAAGATAGAAGAGCTGGAGATATGGGGACTTGGAACCCAGAGTTTCCCTTATGATGGGTACCTGCCCATAAAGATGACTTTCGACCCATCCGTGGCTGGGAAGGCTGAAGTGTTTGACACCCTGGCAGTTGTGTGTCCCCGGCCGCCTGGAGCCAGCAAGATTTCCCTGATCATTGGGACAAACACGGATCTAGTCAGGAGACTCCTGACCCCTCTAGTGAAAGAGAGAAACCATTCAGCCACCAAAATCCATCCCATGCTAAAGACGGCCTACCAACGACTGGTCTTAGAGCAGAAGACCCCGGGAGAGGGGATAGGGAAGGTGTGGAGACTTGGCAGAGAAGGAGTAGTGCTACAGCCCGGAGAAGTAACCTGTCTTAGGGCCACTGTGAAGCTTTCGTGGGAACAACCTGGCCCCTTTGTCATGCTGGAATCAGACCCAAGGGAAGAGTCCTCAGGCCTGGAAGTGATACCAGAAGTGATTCCGTTCAAGGCCCTGAAGAAGGCCCATGGCAGAGTTCCGGTGAGTGTTAGGAACACTACGGGAGGACCCATGGAGATCCCTGCCAGAGTGTTGCTTGGTCAGGTGAGCCCTGCTGCCCCGGTCACTTGGTCCGAAGTCAAGGGGATGGGTGACGGAGGAGATGTTTGGGAGAAACTGTCCGTGGAAAACCCGAACCTACCCAGGGCTTGGAAAGAAAGAGCCAAGGCCCAGCTGACCAGGTGGGAGAAGATCTTTTCCGAAGATGAATTCGATGTGGGGTGTGCAAGAAGTGCCACCCATCGGATCCGCCTCCAAGAAGATAAGCCCTTCCGAGAGAGGGTCAGGCGGGTCCCCCTGGCAGATCTGGAGGATCTGAGGGAACAACTTGTAGAACTAAAGAAGACTGGTGTGATCCGGGAGTCTAGAAGTCCCTATGCCTCCCCAATCGTGGTGGTCAGAAAGAAGAATGGGTCGTTGAGGCTTTGTATCGATTACAGGACTCTCAACAGGAGAACCATCCCTGACCAATACACCACGCCAAGGATAGAAGATGCCCTACAAAGTTTGTCTGGAGCCAAATGGTTCAGTGTGATGGACCTCAAGAGTGGGTACTATCAAATCCCTATGCACCCAGAAGACAGGGAGAAGACAGCCTTCATAACCCCGGTGGGATTCTTCAAATTCAATAGGATGCCTCAGGGTCTGTCTGGAGCTCCTGCTACCTTTCAACGCCTTATGGAGAAGACTGTTGGAGACATGAATCTTATAGAAGTCCTTGTGTACTTGGACGATGTCATTGTCTTTGGAAGAACCTTGGAAGAACATGAAGCCAGGTTGGAGAAAGTATTGAGAAGACTCAGCGAAGAGGGACTTAAGCTTTCCCCCGAGAAGTGTCGGTTCTACCAGTCTTCTGTGAACTATCTGGGGCACATAGTGTCTGAAGAAGGGGTGGCCACAGATCCTGAGAAGTTGGAAGCAGTCACTTCCTGGCCACGACCCACCACAGTAACAGAGCTCAGATCCTTCCTGGGGTTCTGCTCCTATTATAGGAGGTTTGTGGAGGGGTTTGCTCGGATTGCCCGCCCGTTGAATGAATTGCTAAAGGCAGAAGGGGAAGAGGATGACTCAGGGCCCAGGAGGCCTGGTGAGTCAGTTCAAGATCAGTGGAACCCAAGGTGTGAAGAGGCCTTTCATGCTCTGAAGAGGAGCTTAACCACTGCCCCAGTCCTGGCCTACGCCGACCCTACCAGACCTTATGAATTACATGTGGATGCCAGCCATGAGGGTCTAGGTGGTGTACTCTACCAAGAACATGAAGGACAACTGCGACCAGTGGCCTATGTGAGCAGGAGCCTGACCCCCTCAGAAAAGAATTACCCCACTCATAAGCTGGAATTCCTGGCCCTCAAATGGGCGGTAGTAGACAAGCTAAAAGACTACTTGTATGGGGCAGTTTACTGTGAAGACAGACAACAACCCCCTGACCTACCTCTTCACCACCGCGAAACTAGATGCCACCGGACACAGGTGGTTGGCCGCATTGTCTGGATTCAACTTCAGTCTGAAGTACAGACCAGGAGCCGGAAATAGGGATGCAGATGCCCTGTCCCGGAGGTCTCATGCCACGACAAATGACTGGGAAGATTGGACCCAAGTGGCACCGGACGGGGTGCGGGCCCTTTGTCAAGGGGCTGAATTCCAAGCCAGAGGAGGCTCCAGAGCAGAAGAAATAGGGGTTACCATGGTAGGAGTCCCCAAACACTATTGTGGGGTAACTCAACTGGAGGAAGACAACCTACCGAGACTGTCCAAGAAGGAGTTGAGGTGTGACCAATTGGAAGACCCCATGGGGAGATTGGTCCTCGAAGCCCTGGAGAATCAGGATCCCAACAAATTCCTACATCACCCCTCAAAGGAGGCTCGCCTGTTGAGGAAGGAATTGGACAGGCTACAGGTACATCAGGGAGTGGTCTACCGAAGGGGCCCCTCTAATGACTCAGAAGATAAGTGGCAGTTATTTCTTCCAGAGAAGCACCGAGAGACTGTACTAATTGCCCTGCATGACCATCATGGTCACCTAGGGGCAGAAAGGACCTTCCAGCTTGTCAGAAATCGGTTCTATTGGCCCTGCATGAGGGCAGAAGTAGAGGAGTATTGCCATTCCTGTGCACGATGCATTCAGAGAAAGACCCTAGCCCATCAAGCTGCCCCAATGGGCCACTTACAGAGTCAAGGCCCAATGGATCTGGTATGCATTGACTTTCTCTGCCTCGAACCCGACCTGAGTGGATTGGGGAATGTTCTGGTAATAACCGACCATTTCACCCGCTATGCTCAAGCTTTCCCAACCAAAGACCAGAAGGCATCCACCGTGGCCAAGATACTTATGGAGAAGTATTTTGTCCATTACGGACTACCACAGAGACTCCACTCAGATCAAGGAAGGGACTTTGAGAGTCGGTTGATCCAAAGACTTTTGGATTCATTAGGAATAAAGAAGACCAGAACCACGCCTTACCACCCACAAGGAGATGCTCAGCCGGAGAGATTTAACCGGACCCTGCTCAACATGTTGGGAACCTTAGAAACAGAGAAGAAGCAACACTGGAGTCAGCACATATCAGCCCTAGTACATGCCTATAACTGTACCACAAGTGATGCCACTGGCTACTCCCCTTATCGACTTATGTTTGGGAGAGAAGCAAGGCTACCTGTGGACCTGGCCTTTGGCACTTCTATAGACAATACCTCAGCTGCATCCCACAAGGGATACGTGGACAGACTTAGACGTAGCTTGCAGGTGGCCTATGAACAAGCCCAGGCGGCTTCGGATCAAAGGGGGGCCCGCAACAAGAGAAATTTTGATCTGAAGGTTCGAGTGCAAGATCTGCAGCCCGTGGACCGAGTACTGCTACGCAATCTGGGGGTCCCTGGAAAACACAAGCTTGCCGACAGGTGGAGATCTGAGCCCTATGTTGTCTGTAGGAAGTTGCCCGGTTTGCCTGTCTACAAACTAAAGCCAGAAGGAAAGGTGGGTCCACTGAAGACGTGGCATCGGAACCACCTGCTCCCACTTGCTGAGGCAGTCAGAATACCTCCCGTGAGAGACTCCCCTGAACCGGCCTCTATCCTGGATATTCCTAGGCCGAACACTCGGTCCCAGACCTCTCGAGCCAAAGATGGGGAGGCCTCCCAATTGAGTACAGAAGAAGGTGGAGAACTGGACTGGCTGTGGCCTCCCTCGACTCTGGGAACGTCCGCCATAGATCTCCCAAATGGAGGGGATACCCCAGATGCAACGCTGAATCCGGAGGCTACTGAATTCATACCCTTCAGTCCCTCAGCTGATTACTGGGAAGATGTTCCTGACACTTGCGCAGAGGAGGACTCTAGAGATTCCATACGTCAGTCGACTTCTGAATCAGAGGTTCCAGAACCAGCAATGTTACCTGAACTTACTCCTGAAGAAGAGCCTGTGGTCCCCAAATGGGGACGAGCTCAGAGGACTCTGTTGTAACGGCTAGGAGAAGTGTTGAACAACCTGATCCCTCCACCGTCCATTTGGTGGAGGGCAACCCCAGCTCACTCTCTGGCACAGTTAGGCAGGCCACTCATGGTAGTGTGACCTGTGGGCAAGAGAGTTCCATCCCAAAGTTTTGGTGGGAATTCCCTATGCCAACATCATGCTCGACATTGTCCAAAATGGTAAACAGTATTTGTTGAAGTTTATCTTTGGGGACCAAAGAGTTCAAGTGGGGGGAGTGTGTAGCGGGGTGTTCCCCTTTAATGCAGAGAGATAAGAAGTTCCAGGTGAGAGGTGAGTCGAGAGGAAGTAAAGAGACATTACTGGAAGTGAAAGCAGAGGAGAGAAAGAGACTACATCTCCCAGTACATCTTGCAGCACCCAGGGTGCATTGCTCCAGAACAGAGACTGCTGGGGCAGACTTTATAAAGGGGAGGCGAAGTTTTGGTCACTCTCTTTGGATCCCCCTCTCCTAGCAAGAGGATGTCTGTGCTGAACTGCTGTGTGCACAAGGCCTGAAGCCCGGGCCGTGTGCTCCTTTCCAAAGAGCCCTCTGCCAGCCTAGCAGAGCCTTAGAGACATCTAATCCTCCTTGCTGCAGTACACCAGAAGGATTGAAGACTTGGATGTCGGTGGATTCCTGTTCCTAGACGAATCGATGGAGGAAACGGACTTGGACTTGTCCAGGTGGTGAGAGCTGTTTAAAGACAGATACTTTATCTTTACTATTCGTTGGGGATTACAAAGTTGTTCTTCAAGTGCACCACCGAGAGATTGCTAGCGAATATTGTTTCACTGAACTTCCATTTAGATCAGTCAGGCCTGACTGCATAGGTAGACATTGCTGGGTGTCAGTCTACCCATGAGGGGAAGTAGCTGTAAAAGGGCAGCGCTAGAGTTGCATAGCAATACTTTATTATTCTGATTACTCTGTTTATCTTTATTACTGTTTATTGCAGGGATCTGCAACTTGTTATACTGTTGTTTATTACTTGCCCATTAGCCTCAGTAAAATATCTGGGTAAAGTACATTTGGTGTCAGTTCCGCTTACTTTAATAGGAGTTTTAAAGTATATTCTGTGTATGTTTGTTATAGGACTGCGTCACCAACAGTTGCGATCACGCGGTCCTATCTCTCTATCACCAGCTGTGCCACGGGAGGTTAGAGCCGATTGCCGGGGGTTGACAGCGGTGCACTGCAGGGCCCCAAATCAATATCAGCGGCTCTCTTAACTGGGGGTAGCGCTACATATATATATATTTTAAATATATCTTGATATTAAAGTAATAATTACTTCTTTAAAGCTGAACTCCAGGCATACATATCTACATTCACAAAGGGTACAAATACAGTACAGTGGTGTAACTAGAACCTTCAGGGCCCCGATGCAAGAAACCATGAAGGCCCTCCGTGACCCCCAGACAGGGCCCTTTTCTCTGAGGCTGGTGGTGGAACGCCAGGGCCTGGTCACAAGTGGGTGGATACATATAAAGGTACCAATCTCTTCATCCCCCCCTCCGCTTCTCCTCCTCTCCCTCCCGCAGGCATTCAGCGGCTGGCTGCAGGAGGTAAATGGAGAGATTGGTTCCTCTATGCAAGTGTTTTTCAATCTTTATCCAGTCAGGGCACCCTTGAAGTATACTCCTAGGTCTGTGGTTCTCAACCTGGGGGTCGGGACCCCCTCGGGGGTCGAATGACGGTTTGCCAGGGGTCACCGAATCCTGGGCTGTTCCTAAAGCCCATGCTGCTCTCTCAGCCTTTTCGTGGACGTCCAGCAGGACTGTCCCTGGAGCCTGTGGCCACCCAGATAGGCTGTTCCTGGAGCACGCGGCTGCCCCCTCAGCCTCTTTGCAGCCTGACTGGTGAGGAATGACTGGTGAGGAATGTGACGTGAGAGGGGCTGGAGGAGACCCTATCTCCTGATTTCGGCATAGGTGCCACTGCTACGAGACACCACAAAGTCAAAGACACAGTGAAGCTGGAGACATAGCCAGTAACACTACCTGTGATTAGAGTTGCCATTACAAGTCCCCACTACAGTTCTCAGATCAGCAGATGACCTTGATCAAGAGCACCTAAGTTGGCTGATCAGAACTCCCCACCCAGCACTGCCACTGATCCCATCAGTACTGCCACTCATCCCAACTACCCCCCCCCCCATCAAGGAGTAAGAGAAGGAATAAAAATAGAGAATACATGGAAGGGAGAGGGAAAGAGGAGGAGGAACAAAGAAAAAGGGAGAGAAAGAACAAGAAAGACGGCTAGAGAAAGATGGGTGGGGGGGGGGACACAAGAAATTAGCATAGAGAGAGATAAAAGGGAAAGAAAGGAGAACAAAGAGAAAAATTGTGGTACATCCTAACATGTACCATAAGGGGTTTTAATACTGTACGAGTGGAAGGGACTCAGGGAGCGCTACATATCCATGGGTATGGGGCGCAAATTACTTGTCTTGCTTTGGGTGCTGACAACCCACGCTACGAAAATAATTTTACTGTTAGGGGTCCCCACAATTGGGAAATTTTATTAAGGGGTCACGGCCCGAGAAAGGTTGGGAACCACTGCCCTAGGTGAATGGGGCTGCACTGCAACCACCCTGCAACTATGTGCATTGCATGCAGTTACAGCATAGTGATGATGCATTTAGGGGGTTAAAACAGGCGGTGGAGAGGCAACATATTGCCTCTTTACCGGCTGTCAAATGTCTCTGAAAAGCTATCTGGGCATGGATCGCTTTTCAGAGGAATGGCATTTTCTTGATAGTACTATGAACAAGCGGTAAAAAAATAAATCAGTTCTGATTGTACACATAGGGGGTGAGGATTAAAAGCGCATACATAAAATGTGCATGCATACTTGTAAATACACATGTACGCACATACACACATATATAACACACACACATACACACACATACTGTATATATAAACACACACACATACAGTATATGAATACACACACACTCATATATAAATGCACACACACACATACATATAAACACACACATATATAAATGCACACACTCATATATAAATGCACATATGCACACATATATAAACACATACACACATACATTCACACAAACGTACATGCACTCATACATGCACACACACACATACATGCACACACACACATACACACACATACATAAACTAGGGCTGCCACATCATCCCTTTAAACCCGAACACATACAGTAAGGGCCATAAATATTGGGACATCTACACAATTCTAATCGTTTTGGCTCTATACACCACCACAATGGATTTGAAATGAAACGATCACGGCGGAGGGGGGCGCCGGGTCGTTTACCTGCAGACTTTCAGCTTTAATTTGAGGGTATTTACATCCAAATCAGGTGAACGGTGTAGGAATTACAACAGTTTGTATATGTCCCTCCTACTTTTTAAGGGACCAAAAGTAATGGGACAATTGGCTGCTTAGCTGTTCCATGGCCAGGTGTGTGCTATTTCCTCATTATCCCATTTACAAGGAGCAGATAAAAGGTCCAGAGTTAATTTCAAGTCTGCTGTTTGCATTTGGAATCTGTTGCTTTCAACTGTCAATATGAGATCCAAAGAGCTGTCACTATCCATGAAGCAAGCCATCCTTAGGCTGAAAAAACAAAACAAACCCATCAGAGAGATAGTAAAAACATTAGGTGTGGCCAAATCAACTGTTTGGAACATCCTTAAAAAGAAAGAACGCACCGGTGAGCTCAGCAACACCAAAAGACCCGGAAGACCACGGAAAACAACTGTGGAGAAAAGCCCGGAGCAAGGAATGCAATGAATGGGTGGAGGGCGAACATGACTAGGGAAACAGGGACTTATGTGAAGGATTAGGGGATTGGTGGGGTAAGGCTGAGGAAGAGGGGATAAGATTGGTGGGTTAATTTGTGTGGGAGGGGGCATTGAGGGTATAAAGGAAGACTCCGCCCCCTCCCCGGAAAACATGCGGCGCAGAGAAAGTTCCCGCCCACCCTCCCCTGAATTTGGACGGAGTTGGGGATGTTGTCTCTACATTTTGTTTTACAGGTACAAGTGGGTCATTGCAGATGTCGTGGCAGTGGCGGGTGTCTGTTCTTTGCAGGGGAAGGATGATACCTCGGAAAGAAGGGTTCAGGACCTGTCGTTGGTATGGGTCCTGACGGTGGGCTTACAGTTAACGGAGGTTTAGCTTGAAGCATTGGGATGGTGCACTGCGGTCATGGTTGTCTCTGAGCCAGCATGTCGGCTTGAGGCCTATTAGCGGATTTTGAGAAGTACCGCAGTGCAATAATAGACACAAATGTTAATAGAGGTTCCTGCAGAGATCGACACCAGTAATTTACTGAGGGTCCTTTAGGACAGAGTTTATGGTTACTGTTAAAAAAAGTTATACAGCGTTTTTAATAAATAAGGCTGCTATGGCCTATATATATTTCTCCAACTCCTGGTGTGGTCTCGTTTACTTAGTCATAAGTAAGATAGTAAATAAGGGGGTGTATAATAAGGACATCTGTTATACGATAGTCATGGATGACCGAAGAATTCTTTCCCTGGTGAAGAAAACACAACAGTTGGCCAGATCAAGAACACTCTCCAGGAGGTAAGTGTATGTGTGTCAAAGTCAACAATCAAGAGAAGACTTCACCATACAGAGTGAATACAGAGGGTTCACCACAAGATATAAACCATTGGTGAGCCTCAAAAACAGGAAGGCCAGATTAGAGTTTGCCAAACATCTAAAAAAGTCTTCACAGTTCTGGAACAACATCCTATGGACAGATGAGACCAAGATCAACTTGTACCAGAGTGATGGGAAGAGAAGAGTATGGAGAAGGAAAGGAACTGCTCATGATCCAAAGCATACCACCTCATCAGTGAAGCATGGTGGTGGTAGTGTCATGGCGTGGGCATGTATGGCTGCCAATGGAACTGGTTCTCTTGTATTTATTGTTGATGTGACTCGGGTTTAAAGGGATGAGGTGGCAACCCTAATGTAAACACACATATAGTACGTAGATAGCTTTTTAAAAAATTGGCAGTACTGTACCTCTTACTGCCAGGTACTGCACTGTAGGGGGAGGCAGAGAGCACATCACACACTGTGCTTTCACTTTAGGTGAAAACAGTGCGACCAGCTCCCCGCAGTGCCGATTTACAGTTTGGCTAAGGATCGGGGAGCTCGGTCTCAGCCGCCCTTGCTACTTTACCTATCCAGGCTTACAGGAGGCATGCATGGGGCACGGTCGCGATGGAGACCCCTGCGACCCCTGTACGTCCGCCCCTGGTACTGTATGTTTTGTTGTTCATGTCAAAACTCAATAAAAACGTGTTGCAAATTTTTTTTCAGCCCTTTTTAAATCATGCTGAATGCTGATGCCCATTTGTAATGTGCCACCACTTGGGTTGCTATTATGAGATTGTGATTATTTTACTAAAACTTAAACCTAAAATGTGTTATTGGAGGCAGTATGGGCTGTTTCTCTATAAGCAAAGTTGCTTTTCAGCTGTACAGAGGTTCAAACAAGAGAAAGGAGAGATGTTTCCTGAACTATGAAGAATCTTCTGACTAATCTCAGCATCCCCTGCACCCCTTCCCCCAACAATTCTCCTGCGGAATTTATCTACAGTTGTCACAAAGTAGGCAGAAGAGAAAGCGACACAGTAAAGAAAGAGTTACAACAATTTGCAAATATTCCATGTATAACCTTGCTGCCCTCAGCACCAGCTCACAAATATCTTATGGTAATTACCGCCCAGAGTGTACCTTTATTAAAATGTAAGGTGTAACTACAGCCCAATTATTTTTAGTTTTGGAGGAAGCAGGGAATGGATAACACCCCTGTTATATTTTTATTCTCGTGTCTATCCTTCATTTGTCCTATACTTGGTTTATTTTATTGATATTTCAAATAAAAGTGCAGAACATGACTTGTTTGCACAACCATTTGTTATTCCAATTTCCGTGACCAAGTTTTGGCTTTTGAGTTCACTTAGTATTGTAGCGGGGTCCTCAATTTAGGGGTAGTGTTTGAGTGATAGTTGTGCTCAAACACCTAAATTGTTGGGACATTATCAACCATTTTGTCTGCAGGAAGAGTAACAGTGTACCGTTCCCTGTGGCCTGCAGGTGGCGCTGCCATGGTGGGCCAGGGTTGAACTGCTGATACAGTGCTGTGCCTGGTGTGTCCCCCCTCGGCAACCACGCAGTGGGAGTGGTCGGTCTGCTGTGTATGCTGGGAGAGGATATAAAAGGGGCAGATGCTGCCTGTTCAAGGTCCGTTCGTGGGTCGTCGGGAGTCCTACTCCCAGGGAGTGTGTGTTCCCAGGGCGGACAACCTTTGGCCCAGGGGCGGAGGTCGGTGAATCAGTCCCAGGCACCTTTAGCCCTGGGGCTGCAACTAAAGGCCTTGGGCCCAGCACCTTCGGCTGGGGCCCATCAAGGATCGAGGAATCCCAGGGTGCCGCCTCGCGAGGGGACCCGCATTTTAGACGAGGAGGACCGTTCCGAGGGACTGGTGAGAAGTCACAGTGAAGGAAGGGGCCCGGTAACTCTCTGGAGGGATGTCTTCTCCTTACAAAGAGGCCAAGCTTTAAGGAAACCAAGTTCACCAGGTCTGTGGCAGAGGCCAAGTTCACCAGGTCTGTGGCAGAGACCAAGTTCACCAGGTCTGTGGCAGAGACCAAGTTCACCAGGTCTGTGGCAGAGACCAAGTGTACCAGTTTGTGTAGTGACTGTGCGGTCAGTTAAAGTACCATTTTGGCTGCTAGTCCCTATCTAGGGAGACTATCCAAATGGACTAAGTCTGCTTGAGAAGCCAAGCAGTGAAGTGTATTGCATTTGTGCCTGGACCTCTCCCACACCTTATGCTGTCCTGTTCTTTCTCCAACCTTTCCTATTAGAGACTGTCGTTTAAAAGAGAAATAAACTCTACGTTGGAGTTACAGCTGGTGTGGACATTGAAGTCATTGGGGGAAATAGAGACTTGTCTTTATTGGCTATAGGGATAAGAACCATTCAAAGGGAGTATCTGGCTGCGGAGACCCATCATCAACACTGCTCAACCTCCTCACACAGGAGGGTACGGGCAGATAGAGCTGGGTGTGCCCTTTCCTCCTGCAAGGAGCCGAAAGACAAGGAGGAGAGGGTGGTAAGCGTTATAGTATTTTTTAGTGCTGTACAATGTGGGATTTCACGTTACTTTCTGTCCTGTCAATGGTGTAGGAACAGAATAAAATCTTCCAGTGTGGGCAACACTCTAGTTACAACTGTGGATATGTTTCCTCTCCCTTCCTGTTGTATATCTGGGACAAGAAGTGAAGAGGAACCTCACCAATGGGGCACAAACAAAAGAAGTAAAAAACAACTTGCAGGAGTTACTTAAAGTATACCTAAAGGCAAAATGTTTATTTTTATTTTTGGATAGAGTGGAGAGAGATTAGAACACCTGTCAGGTTTTGATGTGGTATATGCCCCCATTAAGGAGATTCACCCGTTCTATTTGTCCTGTTTATCATTATCACTGAAAGTAAAAGAAAATCCAAAATTTTGGGTTGTCCCCAAAAAAGTAATAGAGGGGAAATGTTCCAATGGGGACACTAGTTCTGGTGACCTGGGGGTCCCCAAGGAATTCCCTTAATTTGCAGGGATTTCCTTTCACTTCCTGTTTGGCTATGCGACAGGAAGTAAAGGAAAATCTCGGCAATGGGACACAAATGGCAAAACAAATATCTGTCTGGGGTTATAAGCTTGAATGGAAAAAAAAAAATGAAAATTGGATCCTACTTACCGTAATTTTATTTTCCTGGTACCTATCCATGGCAGCATACATGTGATAGTAGCCCCACCTACTTCTGCTCACAGGACCAGTGCATAGCTAAAAAAAAGTTAACGCCCACACAGCAGCACATTCCCTGTACATCGCTAGGAATGAACTGGGTGGGTTCGGTATGCTGCCATGTATAGGCACCGGGAAAAGAAAATTACAGTAAGTAGGATACAATTTCCTGTTTTCCTGGTGCTTCCATGGCAGCATACATGTGATAGCTATCAGGGTGGGAAGCTTGAGCAAATTATATCATAAGAAATTGAGTAAGCTACTGGCTTCCTGCCAAAGACAGGTGTACTGAGGACTACTAAGCCCATCAGTAGTGCTTAAAGAATGCGCCATAATAGAACTGTCTTGGCTCTCCTGCCTGTCATGTTGGCTGACATCTCGGCATGAGGTGCCCACGATGTTCAGATGCTGCTGGAGGAACATACAGCAATTACTTTTGGTGGTTGCAGCCCGGCCATATTGCGGAACCTTAGAATTAACTTTAGGAACCGCAAGGTGATTGCGCGCTAGAGACTTCTACCATTATTGGTTTGTAAGCAGCTAGAAATAGCTACTTTGGATAGCTAATGACTATTTACAAGTCATTGATCTGAATATATTGAAGGAGTACTTCACCCAAGTTGGACAAAGCAATCAAACTATGGTATAGGCACTCCCTGCCTTATCAGAGCATTTAGTATCCAAAGGTCAGGGACTGCGCTTACAGAAGAGGCTGAACCTGTGACAAAGGTGGCAGGAAAGGGTTTCTTCTCTTCACACTGACTGTGAGTTCCATGAGGACAAAAAAGGGAAATGGGCTGTTGTGTGGGTGTTAACTTTTTATAGCTATGTACTGGTCCTGTGGGCGGAAGTAGGCGGGGCTACCACCACATGTATGCTGCCGTGGAGGCACCAGGAAAAAGTTTTTCCTATAGTTCTACTTTAAAATAAAATTTGTAGCTATAGATACATTTTAACATAAAGCTATATTAATAGCCTGGCTAGGATGGAAAAATAAAAAGTAACAGGACAAAAAAGATCAAGTAAAGAAAATGTAATAAAATGTTACTTTGAGCTACTAATACATTTTCATTAACCACTTAAGCCCCGGACCATTTGGTAGCTAAAGGACCAGAGGTGAATTCAGAATTTTGCACTGCGCTGCTTTAACTGTAAGTTGTGCGGACATGCAATGTTGTACCCAAACGAAATTTGCGTCCTTTTCTTCCCACAAATAGAGCTTTCTTTTAATGGTATTTGATTGCCTCTGCGATTTTTATTTTTTGCGATATAAACGGAAAAAGACCGAAAATTTTGAAAAAAAATGATATTTTCTACTTTTTGTTATAAGAAAAATCGAATAAACTCAATTGTAGTCATACATTTAGTCCAAAATGTATTCAGCCACATGTCTTTAGTAAAGAAAATGTCAATAAGTGTATATTTATTGGTTTGCGCAAAAGCGTCTACAAACTAGGGTACATTTTCTGGAATTTACACAGCTTTTAATTTATGACTGCCTATCTCATTTCTTGAGGTGCTAAAATGGCAGGGCAGTACAAAACCCCCCCAAATGACCCCATTTTGGAAAGTAGACACCCCAAGGAAATTGCTGAGAGGCATGTTGAGCCCATTGAATATTTTTTTTTGTCCCAAGTGATTGAATAATGACAAAAAAAATAAAATTACAAAAAGTTGTCACTAAATGATATATTGCTCACACATGCCATGGTTATATGTGGAATTGTACCCCAAAATACATTCTGCTGCTTCTCCTGAGTACAGGGAATGGGGTCATTTGGGGGGGTTTGTGCCATCTGGGCATTCCATGGCCTCCGAAACTGTGATAGGCAGTGAGGAGTGAAATCAAAAATTTACACCCATAGAAATCCTGAAGGCGGTGCTTGGTTTTCGGGGTCCTGTACGCGGCTAGGCTCCCAAAATGTCTCACACATGTGGTATCCCCGTACTCAGGAGAAGCAACAGAATGTATTTTGGGGTGCAATTCCACATATAACCATGGCATGTTTGAGCAATATTTAATTTAGTGACAACTTTTTGTACATTTTTTTTTTCTTTTTGTCATTATTCAATCACTTGGGACAAAAAAAAAAAATATTCAATGGGCTCAACATGCCTCTCAGCAAATAGCTTGAGGTGTCTACTTTCCAAAATGGGGTCATTTGGGGGGGGTTTTGAACTGTCCTGGCATTTTATGCACAACATTAGGAAGCTTATGTCACACATCATCCACTCTTCTAACCACTTGAAGACAAAGCCCTTTCTGACACTTTTTGTTTACATGAAAAAAAAATTTTTTTTGCAAGAAAATTATGTTGAACCCCCAAACATTATATATATTTTTAAAGCAAAGGCCCTACAGATTAAAATAGTGGGTGTTGCATTTTTTTTTTCCACACAGTATTTGCGCAGCGATTTTTCAAACGCATTTTTTGGGGGAAAAACACACTTTTTTTATTTTTAATGCACTAAAAAACACTATATTGCCCAAATGTTTGATGAAATAAAAAAGATGATCTTAGGCCGAGTACATGGATACCAAACACGACATGCTTTAAAATTGCGCACAAACGCGCAGCGGCGAGAAACTACATTCATTTTCAAAAGCATTTAAAAGCCTTTACAGGTTACCACGTTAGATTTACAGAGGAGATCTACTGCTAAAATTACTGCACTCGATCTGACCTTTGCGGTGATACCTCACATGCATGATGCAATTGCTGTTTACATATGACGCTAGACCGAAGCTTGCGTTCGCCTTTGCGCAAGAGCAGGGGGGGACAGCGGTGCTTTTTTTTTTTATTATTATTATTTATTTTGCTTTTTTATTTTATTTTTAAACTGTTCCTTCCATATTTTTTTTTTTTATCATTTTTATTGTTATCTCAGGGAATGTAAATATCCCCTATGATAGCAATAAGTAGTGACAGGTTCTCTTTTTTTGAAAAAAAATGGGGGGTTAGACCCTAGATCTTTCCTCTGCCCTCAAAGCATCTGACCACACCAGGATCGGTGTGATAAAATGCTTTCCCAATTTCCCAATGGCGCTGTTTATATCCGGGGGGGGGGGGCATTCCCTCCCACTGCTTGTAAAAGCAGTCTAGAGGCTAATTATCTGCTAGAATTGCTTTTACATGAAAGCCGGCCACTGACTGAAAAGAATGATACCAAGATGATACCTAAACCTGCAGGCATCATTCTGGTATAAACATTCAAATTCCAGCAACATACCAGTACATTGCTGGTCCTTGTTGGACATGTATTGTAATCTTTTTTTTCATGCAGCCTGTTGGCTGAACGAAAAAAGAGATTGATCGGTGGGTATGCCCACCATTAGAACACCGCCCTTCATCCACCCACTTCTAATGATGGGCATACATGCACCATTTATATATCCCGAAGCATGGGGGCATCCTCCCGCAAAAAAGTTATGCCGTACACACATGGTCGGACTTTTCCACGGGCAAGCCTCCGTCGGAATTTCGACAGTATGTACGCGGCATTAGGAGCAAAATCGCTCCTCCGCCCCTGCTGCCCCCATGCTTCGGCATATATGCTTTTTTTTTTTAACTGTGGTGGTGAAATCACCTCCTACAGCACTGGAGTCGCAGGGATCAGGCCTGTCTCCGCGAACGCTGCAGTTATGTGTGTTGTGTTTTGTAAGTGACAGTGATCGATCGATACTGCACTTGGGTGGCCTGGGCTGAACGGAAGGGCAAAACGCAGGCGCTAGCAGGTATCTGGGCTGATCCCGCTAACACTGCATGCCCACCATTAGAATACCTCCCTTCATCCACCCACTTCTAATGATGGGTATATATGCCGAAGCATGGGGGCATCCTCCCGCAAAAAAGTTATGCCGCGTACACACGGTCGGACTTTTCCACGGGCAAGCCTTCGTCGGAATTTCGACCGTATGTACGCGGCATAAAAGGTTATGCCGCGTACACATGGTCAAACTTTTCCACGGGCAAGCCTCCGTCGGAATTTCGACCGTATATACGCGGCATTAGGAGCAAAATCGCTCCTCCGCCCCTGCTGCCCCCATGCTTCGGCATATATGCTCTTTTTTTTAACTGTGGTGGTGAAATCACCTCCTACAGCGTTGGAGTCACGGCTTTATGTATCGTGGGAGCAAACGCTGTTGCTGTCAAGATAAATAAATCCGCGATGCAACTGAATGGCGTACCTGCTAAGCAAATGATGGTTAACATTAAAACAAAGTAACATTACAGTACAACAGTAAGACCTTACCATACCATACCTGCAAAGCAAATACCAAAACAAAACCTAGTAAAAAATAAAACATTTTTTTAACGCAACCTGTGCCTAAAATATATATATGTCGAAGCATGGGGGCATCCTCCCGCAAAAAAGTTATGCCGCGTACACACGGTCTGACTTTTCCACGGGCAAGCCTTTGTCGAAATTTCGACCGTATGTACGCGGCATAAAAGGTTATGCCGCGTACACACGGTCAAACTTTTCCACGGGCAAGCCTCCGTCGGAATTTCGACCGTATATACGCGGCATTAGGAGCAAAATCGCTCCTCTGCCCCTGCTGCCCCCATGCTTCGGCATATATGCTCTTTTTTTTTAACTGTGGTGGTGAAATCACCTCCTACAGCACTGGAGTCACGGCTTTATGTATCGTGGGAGCAAACGCTGTTGCTGTCAAGATAAATAATTCCGCGCTGCAGTTGAATGGCACACCTGAAAACAAAAAATTACATACCTGAAAAGCAAGCATGATAAAACATTGCAGAATGGAATACAGTAAAAAAGAGCAGAACAATAGAGAGAAAATAGAGAGAGAACAATAAAACGACAACTATTTTTGTTTTTTTTATTTTATATATTTTTTGTGTTTTTGTTTTTTACGTTTTTTTTTTCTTTTTTACACTTTTTTTTTTAAACTTTAACAACTGTAATGGTTCGGGTCTCTCAAAATGTAATGGCATCTTGGGAGACCCTGTGTAAGTGTGTCCTAGTCTGTGAAATGCTGTACCCTACGCTAAAACTTCACTTTTGAGTGGTAGCGTTCAAAACATTCACCAAGGCAAAGACCAGGTTTGTCAGGACAGAGTGGACAATAATAACGGGTGTCACGCCTAAATCCGCGCTTGCTACAGACACAACATCTTTTTTGGGGGGTTCGTTGGGTAGGGGTACTCGGGAGGAGATGCGTATAATGCCTCTCATGCAGCCGGCTTACTGCATTTGGTAGGGGATGGTGAGGTGCAGAACCGCCTGGATACAGGAGTTCTGTGACTATCTCATTCTGGAATTTTAGAAGAGATAAAGTCCCGCCTGAAGCTCTGTATAGCACATGAGCGTTCAGCAAAGCCAATTGGAATAAGGATAGAGACACTTTTTTGTACCAGCATCTCGCCTTACGGTCAATTAGATACGGCGCCATCAACTGGTCGTTGAGGTCCGCCCCTCCCATATTTTTGTTATATTCGCGGACACAGAGGGGTTTCTCCACAACACCAGTCGCCGTACGAATTTGGACTGTCGTGTCTGCATGAAGGGAGGTAAGAAGGAAAACATTCTTATTGTCCCTCCACTTCATAGCGAGCAAGTTATTACACTTTACACAGGCTCTCTCCCCCAGCCTAAGATGGGCATCTACAAGCTGCTGGGGAAAGTCCCGGCGATTAGGTCGCACGGTGCCACATGCTCCAATCTGATGATCAAACAAGTGACTAAACAGTGGCACGCTCGTGTAATAATTGTCCACATACAAGTGGTACCCCTTTCCGAATAAGGGTGACACCAAGTTCCACACTATCTTGCCAGCGCTCCCTATGTAATCCGGGCAGTTGACCGGCTCAACCTGACTATCTTTTCCCTCATAAACCATAAAGCTCCATACATAGCCTGTTGCCCTGTCACAGAACTTATAGAGCTTGACCCCGTATCTGGCACGCTTGCTGGGAAGGTACTTCTTGAAAGCCAAGCGGCCAGAAAATTTAATCAGGGACTCATCAACGCAGACAGCTTGATCGGGAATAAACAAGGCTGCAAAATGTTCGTTGAAGTGGTTTATGAGGGGCCGAATTTTATAGAGCCGGTCGTATTCAGGGTCCCCACGTGGACGACAAAGTTCATTGTCATTGAAGTGCATGAACCGCAAAATCTGCTCGTATCGTTTCCTGGGCATGGAGGCAGAGAACACGGGCATGTGGTCAATTGGGTGCGTGGACCAATAAGCACGCAATGACGGGAATTTATGTGTGCCCATGTTGAGGGAAAGGCCCAGAAAGGTCTTAAATTCGGAAACCGTAATTGGTTTCCAATCTTTGGCAATGGAAGGCAACTGGGGATTAGCGGCGATGAATTGACCAGCATATAAATTACTCTGGTCCACAATAGATCTATAGAGATCTTCCGTGAAAAACAGCGAAAAGTCTTCCTATTGGTTGCAGCGGGACACTACTTGTGCTTGCCACCTCGCCAGCTTGAACTGCACTTATGGGACTCGCCACGTCACCACGTGATACTGCAGTGCTGGATGTACACCCAGGCTGTACTAGGCCGCTGGTGCTTGCCAATTCACCAGAAGGAATAGCGGCGCTAGTACTACTCTGCTCCATGATACGAGAGCCCTGCGGTTCTTGCTCCTCAACAACCTCAGAAGATCGGGATCGGGTACGCCTGACCTTAGCAGGGACCTCAACTTCGTCGTCAGAGCTATCTGACGTGGGGCCGCTGACGTCACTGTCTTCTACGGGAAGATATTCTGAGCCTGAATCTGACAGATACGTGACCTCCTCTTCACTATCTGTCATGCTCAGAATCTCGTAGGCCTCTTTACTAGTGTACCTTCGTCTTGCCATTTTGGGCTCTAAATTTAGGGGTACACTAGTAAGATTCACAGGAAAAAAAGCACCTGACTGTCGTCAGCAAATATATCAAACGCTACAAAAAAAACTGTTAGCGGTCGCAGGGATCAGGACTGTCTCTGCGAACGCTGCAGTTATGTGTTTTGTGTTTGGTAAGTGACAGTGATCGATCGATACTGCACTTGGGTGGGCTGGGCTGGGCTGGGCGGAGGGGCTAAACGCAGGTGCTAGCAGGTATCTGGGCTGATCCCGCTAACACTGCGTTTTTGGGAACCCTAAACCGCTGGGGACGCTAGTATAGATCTGATCAGATACTATACCACTAAGGGAGGTGTATGCTTTGCGCGTGGGTGTTAGCGTTACTGGCACTAACCTAACACTGCCTGGGGCGACGCAGACCCTCTCTGGCGCTAAAACCTAATTGATCTCACCCGCCGGGCGATCAGGGGGTTAAACCTTTATTGGGTTATATACGGCGGGTGCCCTGATGCTATAAAAAGCAAACTAACCAACCAGCGTCACCCGTAACCTTTATATGGTGATCACTGGTGAAAGGGTTAACTAGGGGCAATCAGGGGGTTAAAACCTTTATTAGGTTAAATATGGGGGTACCCAACGCTATATAAAAACCTGACGGGTTACCTAAATAACTAAATAACTAACTGGGTAACCAGTGTCACCAGTGACGCTTATACGGTGATCACTGGTGAAAGGGTTAACTCTAGGGGCAATCAGGGGGTTAAAATAATATATGGGGGTACCTGACGCTCTAAAAACCTGCGGCGAAACTAAAAATAAATAACTGGCTATCTAGGGCACCACCGGCACTAAATACAGCGGTCGAAAATACGATCGCTTAGTGACGCTGGCGTTAGGGGGTGAAAGGGTTACCTGGGGGGCGATCAAGGGGTTAAACCTTTATTAGGGGGGGTTAGGAGGCTACCCTGGACCTAAAGGGGCCTAATCCTAACTGCCCTGCAACTTTTTACTATCACAGATGACACTAAATGCAGTGATCAGTAAAATAAATGATCACTGCAATCAGTGACACTGTGATTGGGGGCTGGGGGGGTGACCTGGGGGGTGATCTGGGGGTGACTGGGGGGTGAAATGTGTGCCTATGTGTACTTATGTGTCAGTGGACTGTTGGTGCACTAACCTGCTTCTTCCCTCCTCGGCGCCGGAATCGAAAAGACCGCCGCGTCACTTCCTCCTGCCTGTGTTTACATCACATGGCGGAGGAAGCATTTTCATTCGCCGGGAGCGATCGCGAGGGGGTGACCGAAATCGAATGGTCACCCCCTCATCTCTGATCGCTCCCCAACGATAAACGGTCGCTCACTGTATAGGAGGGGGGTCCAATCGGACCCCCCAACTGTACAAAGGCGATCACGTATGCTCTACGTGATTGTGCCTGTCGGTGCCATTCTGCCGACGTATATATACAGTGAGCGGTCGTTAAATGGTTAAAGAACCCTCATTTTGCAAAATATCTTGCATATTGATCAGAACTGATTTAAATGTAAATTTAGGCTGGGTTCACACTTGTGCAATGCGAATTCCAGCTCTCTTATCTCTGCAAAGAGATAAGAGAGCTGTTCAGCAGATCATCTCCGTTTTAGCTGCGAATTTGTTGACCTGGGAGAGAGGAGGGGGAGGGGGGAAGTGTAGTGAGCAGAAGGAGAGAAATCCTGTTGAGAACTGAACACATCTGCGAATCAGATGCGTGCCCATAGAAGATAATGGGCCTGAATTCGCACCTGAGCCACACCGCAATGCCTAGAAAATGCACAAGTTTTTTGGGCAGTGCGCATGCATCGCACATTTGTGAACCAGCCTCATTAAAATCAATGTATTTTATAATGTTATGTGAATTGGATGCGGTGTAAGCCACAACCAATTCGCATAGGTGTGAACGGGGCCTAAAAATTGCTTTGACAGAATGGGCTCCGCACTGCTTTGTTTCAGATTTAGGGAGAGAGAGAGAGCGGTGCCACTCTGAGTGCAGTGTGTTAGTATAAAATTTCAAAGTTTAATATGAGCACATGAAAAACTCCCATTTGAGTAGGATAAACAAGCATGTTGGAGGCTAATGCCGCGTACACACGACCGTTTTTAATGACGAGAAAAATAAAAAAAAATTAAATGGTCATTAAAAATGATCGTGTGTGGGCTTTCCAGCAGTTTTCCAGACGAGAAAAACGCAGAGAATCACGACGAGAAAAATTGGAACATGCTCTAATTTTTCACGTAGTTTTTCTCGTCATGAAAAACGGCCGTGTGTGGGCTTTAACGACGTGAAAAAAAATGCGCATGCTCAGAATCAAGTATGAGACAGGAGCGCTCGTTCTGGTAAAACTAGCGTTCGTAATGGAGATAGCACATTCTTCACGCTGTAACGGACTGAAAAGCACGAGGATGAAAAGCGCGAATCGTCACTCAACAAACTTTACTAACATGAAGGGTGGCGCCATCCGAATAGAACTTCCCCTTCATAGTGCCCTCGTACGTGTTGTACGTCACCGCGCTTTACTCGAACATTTTTTTCCATGATAGTGTGTAGGCAAGGCAGGCTTGAGAGGAAAGATGAAAAATCACGTCGAGAAAAATGCAGTTTTTTTCAATGACAATAAAAACGGTCGTGTGTACGCGGCATTAGTCTCTTAGGATGTCCCGTGCATATACTTCTGATCTCTGCAGCTGGCTGCCAATACTGACACTGACCAGAACCTTTAACACAGGTCTGGTCCAGTAGCATATGGACTTTGCCTTCAGGCATATTTTGGACTTCTGAACTGTATTTTCAAATTACACTAGTTGCCTTCTAGTGCTCCATTTTTTTACCTTATTCTTTGATTCAGATCTGGAGCTCATGTAAAAAAATTATGAGCTCTGGTTCAGCTCCAGATGGAGATAGTTCCTGTCTCCAGAGACTTACAAACCTTAGAAAAAAAAACATATTCCAGCAAGACAATGGGCTAGAGTCAATGCTAGTGTAGCGCCCCTTTACTTTTCACGGGTATGTACTTAAATTTAGGGGTTGGTCTGAGCTAGTAGCCAGGCTCAGACCACTTCAATTTGTTAGTATTCGCTTCTGCCTATGTGATGTAGCCTGACGCACAGTTCCCTGTGGCCTGTAGGTGGCACTGCCATATCAGGTCAGGGTTGAACGGTGGGTGACATTGCTATGCCTTAGGGTGTCCTCTCTCGGTAGCGGTATGGTGGGCGTGGTTGTCCTGCTGTACATGCTGGGAGGGGATACATAAGGGGCAGACGCCATTCTTTTGGGTGAGCAATTCACGATACCCAGCCCTCCAGGCCAGGGGTGCGCGCGTGCATGGGTCTCAGGCACCTTTAGCCTGGGGGTGCAACTCTACTAGTAGGCCCAGCCCAGCACCTTTAGCTGGGCCTATCTCCAAAAGAAGAATCCCAGGGTGCCCGGGAGAGGGTGGACCCACTCTAAGAAGAGGAGACCGGGGGGAGGACCTTTCTGATGGACCGGTGAGAGTTCACGGTGAAAGAGAGGCCTGGTTACCTTCTGGAGGGATTCAAAGATCCACCACAGGCCTTGCAACGTGCTGTCACTGGCACCTGTCCTTGTGTTGCAACAGCTGAGAAGTTTGGGACTTAAAGATGATTCTGTGGCAGAGGATCTCCCGATCGTATCTTAGGGAAAACCTAAGGTGAACGTTCGAGCATCACTCCGGCTGCTAGGATCCGCTCTTACAGGGGACTATCCGGGTGAACTAAACCTACTCGGGATCGAGAAGCGACTATCATACCAGTTTGTGCCTGGACCTATCTCCCAAACCTTACTGTCCTTTCTCTCATCCATCTTTCCTGTCTGCTGAACTTGAACTTGCTTGTGAAATAAACCCCACGTTGGCGTTAAAGTGGTGTGGACATTGGCCTTACTGGGGAGAAAATAGAGACTTGTCCCTATACTCTAGGGCAGTGTTTCTCAATTCCAGTCCTCAAGGCACACCAACAGGTCATGTTTTCAGGATTTCCCTCAGATGAAACGGCTGTGGTAATTACTAAGGCAGTGAAACTGATCCAATCACCTGTGCAAAATAATGGAAAGTCTGAAAACATGACCTGTTGGTGCGCCTTGAGGACTGGAGTTGAGAAACACTGCTCTAGGGAATGAGAACCAGTCTGCTGGGATACCTTGCTGCAGGACCCAAAATTGTTAACACCGCTCAACCTCTTCAAACAGGAGGGTACGGGCATATAGCGTGGTGTGCCTTGACCTGCAAGTGAGCCGAAGGCAGGAAAAGGTCTATGTGTTCACTAGATAGAGGCCATGTGCTGTGCCCTTTACTCCTATTGTACCAACCTCTTGCTTTTGAAAGGGCACACATTACCTAAGTCAGAGGGAGATAGCTTCCTGCTAGTGTTCCTCTGAGTATCTGCAGGTTTTGGGGTTTATTTTTTTAATAAGCATTTACTGCTATGCCTGCTCACATCTAGGTAATCCATTGCCAGCTGCAGATCATTTTGACACAGTCATGCTTTTGGTGAAGTGCCCAGAACAATGTTCAGGATGTTAAAATAGGAAGGGCGAGATAGGTTGTAAAGTTTCCTGGTATTATATAAAATAAGACATCCCTTTACATGCTCCTTGCTCATCCCATTCCAATCACTCTTGATCAGGAAGCAAACACATTAAAAGGGATGGTAGAGATGCTTGTTCTTGTGTAACCCTAATGCCACGTACACACGACCGTTTTTAATGTCATTGAAAAAAACAACGTTTTTCTCGACGTGAGTCTTCTCAAGCCTGCCTTGCCTACCAACTATCATGAAAAAAAATGCTAGAGCAAAGCGCGGTGACGTACAAAACGTACGACGGCACTATAAAGGGGAAGTTCCATTCGGATGGCGCCACCCTTTGGGCTGCTATTGCTGATCCTCGTGTTAGTAAAGTTTGGTGGGAGACGATTCGCGCTTTTCAGCCTCGTGCTCTTCAGTCCATTACAGCGTGACGAATGTGCTATCTCCATTACGAACGCTAGTTTTACCAGAACGAGCGCTGCTGTCTCATAACTTGCTTCTGAGCATGTGCGTTTTTTTCACGTCGTTAAAGCCTACACACGGCCATTTTTCACGATGAGAAAAACGACGATGTGAAAAACAACGAGAAAAAATAGAGCATGTTCCAAATTTTTAATGGCCATTTTTCACGTCACAAAAAATGCTCTGGAGCCCACACACGATCGTTTTTAAAGACCAAATAAAAAAATTTAATTTTTCTCGTCATGAAAAATGGTCGTGTGTACGCGGCATAAGTGCTGAAAGTCTTTTATAGATGACTTTATCAGAAGATAGAAGGAAATATAATATTATCTGGTATGGCCCATTATGATCACAGCCACGTTCTCAAGGAATAGCAAGAGGAAGGAAAGATGAAAGGTAATATCTACAAACTTACTTGGTTTTCTTGAATATATGAGGAGCTAAAGCCTAACTTTATCCTTTTTTTTAACTTTCAATAGTGTGGGGAGGACTTGCACCTTCTGTAAGGTTTTACGTTTGGTATGTGGTCGCATTCAGGGATTTTGTTCCCCACTTCCTGTACCTTTGATGTCCATTTGGAAAATGAGGATTGTGATGATCACCATGTTAGGTATAGAGCGGGGAGATGCTTGTGTAAACAAGCATCTCCCCGCTCTGACTAGAGACAATGACACTGATCTCGGCTCCGTGTACTCAGAGCGAAGATCACATTTTTTATATATTTTTTGGGGATATTTATTATAGCAAAAAGTAAAAAAATATTGCATTTTTTTTCAAAATTGTCGCTATATTTTTGTTTATAGTGCAAAAAATAAAAAACGCAGAGGTGATCAAATACCACCAAAAGAAAGCTCTATTTGTGGGAAAAAAAAAGGATGTCAATTATGTTTGGGAGCCACGTCGCACGACCGCGCAATTGTCAATTAAAGCGACGCAGTGCCGAAACGCAAAAAGGGGCCTGGTCTTTAACCAGCCAAAATGGTCCGAGGCTTAAGTGGTTAAGGATCTTACACCATGAGGAGCTCTCTATTTATTCATTACATGCCTGCACACCTTGGTCCAGGATTGCTGCTATCGGAGGCAAGCTATTACAGCGGGAGTACCCAGTGGACATCATGGTGGGATAGGTCCCCCCTAAGAGACCTTAAAGCACAGCTAACTCATTCTGACCATAAGGTAGAGGAGTCCAACTTCATAATCACACACATAAGTTGAACTTGATGGACTTGTGTCTTTTTTTTCAACCTCACCTACTATGTAACTATGTAATCTGGTGAGTGCAGAACCATACAGCCTCACAAGAGGTGGAATAAAGTCACCGTTGGAGCATTGAGCACAAGAGCACTTTAACCGCTTCAGCCCTGGACCATTTCGCTGGCCAAAGACCAGGCCACTTTTTGCAATTCGGCACTGCGTCGCTTTAACTGACAATTGCACGGTTGTGCGACTTGGCTTGTGCCATTCTGTCGACGTACATCGTCGTGCGGCGGTCGGCAAGTGGTTAAATAGATATTGTTTGCACAACGTATTATCACGTGTCACTTTGTACTCACTAGTCACCATCTATTTATTTATTTATTTATTGTTCAAAATGTATTTATTTATTATTAATTTATTTCAAAGTATTTAGTATTATTATTGGTTTTATTAGTCACACAACCACAGGATTTACCCAATACTTCTCTTTTAAAGGAAGTAAGGGGACATTTCTTTAATAGGGACATGGGACATGGATCTTGGGCATCATGGATGGCTTTGCAAACCTTACAAAAGATGTTAACCTTTCCCTACTCTATACAAAATAAATTTTTTTTTTCCGATAAAGTTGAACTTAAAGGTATCTTTTGGAGAGATTTCCTATTACTTCCTGTTCCTACAAGAAGTAAGGGTTAAATTCTACAATAGAAACACGAATCATGAATGGCAATACAAACTACACAAAAGATTCTTCTCCTCCCCGCTATCCAAAACTATACAAAAACATTTGGCTAAAATTGAACTTTAAGGATAATTCAAAAGTAAACTTAGGGGGTCTGTTTATAAAGAAATTGATATGGTATTCACTTAATATTCAATGCAGGTGAATCATTTACTCTGATTTAAAAAACAATCACTAGAAAGATACACTTTCAGTGAATGACATTTACAATGGGTTACCTTGAAACTCTATTACACACAGTTTTCCTAGCTCCCTGGGTGCTATGATAGATTGAAGTGTGCAGATTTGAATGAAATAAGGTAATCTTCAATGAACATCTGTTATCATGATTGACCTTCACTGAAAAGTGAGACTTTCTGCTGTTTTATAAGAGCTCTCTAAGTCACCCACCTACTGCCGTTTCTGATTGTACTGGCCTGTCCTTAACCTTCTGTTGAGTCACAGGTGCTCTAAAACCCAAGCTTGACTTCACATAATGAATTTAAATTGCACAACCATGGTCTGCTTAAGTTTCAACGCTTATAAATTATGGAAGTTCACATTTAGAGGTAGTTTGAGGTTATACATTTTATTAGCTTGTAATTTAGAGTGAACCTTGAATAAAAATGTAAGTTACGGTTATTTAACTTAGCCTCCCCCTACTAGTAAATCATATATTTCCCTTACACCCTGGTTTTTAGAGTTCTCACGTCAGAGATATCACTCAGTCTTCTTGTGGGATCCTGGGTAAGCTTAGGATCCTAAATGGGAAATGCACTTTGGCACAGTGGAGGAGTGCATTCTCTATCACATGGTGAATCTGTGCAACGTTGCTGTGACCTAGGTGAGGACACCAGAAGCCAAAGTGTTAGGGGAGTAACTTGTTTTTCTCTTAGCCCTGGTTCACACTGAATTGCACGATTTCAAAGCTGCATGTCAGTGCGACTTTCAGTGCAACTTGGCTGACATCTGTACAACTTCACACACAGATGTCTATGCAAGTCGCACCTGAATTTTCCAAAAGTAGTGCAGGAACTAATTTTTCAGAATGTTTCCACCTCTTTTCTTGACTGTAGGGGTGGTGTTTGCTTCGGGTCATAGTCAGCATTTTTCTTCCTCCTAAATACGGCGAGTCCCCTTCCTCAAGAAGGTACATTTACAGTCATGTCAATGATGAACATCTTAATGATTCAGAGAAAATTAGGAGAAACTGCTGTGGTCAGATGAGACCAAATTGAGCTCTTTGGCATTAACTCAACTCACCGTTTTTGGAGGAAAAAAAATGATGACTATGACCCTAAGATCATCATCCCTACAGTCAAGAACGGAGGTGGAAACATGATGCTTTGGGGCTGTGTCTCTGCTAAAGGTACAGGCGGACTTTCCCTCATTGAGAGTCCAATGGATGGGGCCATGTATTGTAAAATCTTGGACAAGAACCTTCTGAAGATGGGTCGTGGTTGTGTCTTCCAGCATGACAATGACCCAAAACATACTGCCAAGGCAACAAAGGAGTAGTTTAAGAAGAAGCACATTAAGGTCATGGAGTGGCCTAGTCAGTCTCCAAACCTTAAAGTGATTGTAAAGCTTTGTTTTTTTAAATAACAAACATGTTGAGCTTACCTCATCTGTGCAAGGGTTTTGCACAGAGTGGCCCCTGATCCTCCTTTTCTGGGGTCCCCACGGCGCTCCTGGCTCCTCCTCTTCTCGAGTGCCCCCACGGAGAGCCACTTTCCATAGGGGCACTTGTGCGGGTGCGCTCCCGAGTCCTGCTGCTGCGTCCACAGACAGTAGGACTCAGCCCCGCCCCCCAGTTTCTGTGTCACTGGATTTGATTGACAGCAGCAGGAGCCAAAGGAGATGCTGTGCTTGTCCCCGTCGCTGGAACGATTGGGTTCAGGTAAGAAAAAGGGGGGGTGTCTGGGGGGGGGGGTGCTGCAGCACAAATGGTTCTTTCACCTTAATGCATAGAGTGCATTAAGGTGAAAAACTGTGAGGGTTTACATCCCCTTTAATCCTATAGAAAATTTATGGAGGAGGTTGAAACTTTGAGTTTCTAAGAGACAGACAATAAATCCTTAAGGATTTAGAAAAGATCTGTAAAGAAGAGTGGACCAAAATCCCTCCTGAGGTGCAAATCTGGTCACCAACTACAAATAACGTCTTATGTTTTTCCACCAAGTACCAAGTCATGTTTTGCTTGGGTATCAAATACTTATTTTACTCACTGAACTGCCACTTAATTTATAGCAGTTGTATGTGTTTTTTTCTGGGTTTTTGGTTGATATTCTGTCTAGATCATTTGAAATACACCTACTATGATAAAAATTATAGACCCTTCATTTCTTTGTAAGTGGACAAACTTACAAAATCTGCAGGGGATCAAATAATTATTTTCCCCACTGTACTTGGTCCTGAATTATGGTTAAGCCAGGCTGGACCTCTCCCAGTGTATCCAGGGACAAAGTGTGGCTTACTGCCCTTTTAGTTGTGGGTTTTCTGGGAAATCTAAGGCTGGGTTCACACTATTGCGAATTGGATGCGGGTTTCCCCACATCCAATTTGCATGTCACGACTGGAGATTGTGACCGGCGCTCAATGGAGCCGGTTCACACAACTCCGGAGCAGCTCCGGAGCGAATTGCACAGGAGTCCTGTGCTTCTTTTGGTCCGTTTCAGGTCCAAATTCAGCCCAAAAGTTGGACCAAAATCGGACCTGAAACGGTGAACAGGGACACACCGGACCCCTGCTGTGAGCCATACTGCAGTGTAAACCCAGCCCTAAACTCCCAGGTGGACATGAACAGAGATGTAAATGATGGTACAGATATATCATTATTGGGGTATCCAGACCAGGACATACTATGAGAACCCAAAGCAAACATCCCAACATTTTGAGATGGAAATGAGGGACACCTACTAGCAAATGTATGTAGGCTTAGGACACGCCCCCTGCCACACCCCCTTAAAGGAGAATTAACCCCAAAAAAGTGATTATTTTAACAACTATTATTCCTTTATATTGGCTTTTAGAATTTAAAAGTACAGCATTTAGGATTTGGATGAAAGGTTTAGCACTGGGAAACATTTTTTGATAGAAAGATAAAAAGTGCATTTTATATACAACTATATAGATCAGACCAAACTGAGGGACAAATGAGGAAGAAAGATGGACAGATGGACATTGCTCCAAATAAGGGACAGTCCCTTGAAGTCAGGGACAATTGGGAGCTATGCCCAAAGGCTGAGCCAGGCCATTTTTGCCATAATGCAGCTTCCAGTACTGAACAGGAGTGCATTCTTGCAGTATTTGGGATACTATCACTGCCTTTCTAGGATCCTTTGAGAAAATCCAGTAAGGTCACTCTTGCCCAGGCGAGCATAACAGAAGCCATGGAGTAAGGTGAATATTTTTTTATATTTTCCTCCAATGTTTCATTCCTTTTTGTTTAAGAATCTGCCGGCAAAATTCATTCTTCTTAACATGACTTCCAAAATATGCAACGTTTCTTTTATATTGAGAAGTGTCTTGGCCATAAAAACAGCCAGTAACACCAACTATGGGACTATAAGTAATTTTTAATTGAGTACTCTAGTAATTAATCAAAGCCTTTAGGCTATATATCTTAATTAACCATTAGAACTGTTTAGTTAGCACTTGCTTAAAAACGGATGTTAAATTCACAGTAAACACAAAATTGTTAAGTAGTTCATACCCTTTCAGAGATGCTGTATAAAGAATGTTACAAGCACATGCAAAATAATCCCTAATAATCAGTCAACTCTGTTTAGTTGATTGCTAGGGGTAACTGCCTTTTGTTCTACAATCATATTTTTATTTTATTATAGTGTAGCGGGTATGTACTTTCCCGGGTGTAAATTTGAACTTGGCAGAGACATCAGTGATGTGTAATTCCCTGCGGCCCTGTGGGTGGCGCTGTCGCCCTGGGCTGGGGTTGAATCATTGCTGTGTGCGGTGCCTCCTTTTTGTCCTCCCTCGGCAGCGGTATGATGGGGCGGGGAACCCGCCGTGCTTGCTGGGAGAAGGTAAAAAGGGGGCCGGCCATCTTTGTCACGTGGTCGAAGTCCCAGGCACCTTCAGCCTGTGGGCGGTGGTTCGTGTCGGTCCTCTGGGTGGCCTAGGCCTAGAGGACAACCGGAGGTCGTGTTCCATTCCAGGCACCTTTAGCCTGGGGTGAGGTACTCGGATGGAGGTCCGGAGCTCAGTGCCCAACACTGAGTTCCGCAAGGGAAGGAGATCCTAGGGAACCCCGGGAGTGGGTACCCGAATCCGGAAGGCGCAATGGACCGGGGGGAGCTCCTCACTTGAAGACCCGGTGCAGCATATTGCCGGTGACAGGTGAGCCTCTCGTCTGAGACCGCATAGAAGGAAATTCCCCCTCGTGCAGAGACAGTAACCCACTTTCAGGAAGGAAAGTGGAGAACCAAATTGTGTCTGGGCCTATTCGCATCCACACCTCCTTTCCTGTTCTGTTAACCAAGGGAGTTCAACTGATTGTGTTCATTCGCAGAAGAATAAAGGAGTGTTTAACTTTAATGGTGTGGGGCTCATTTCCTGACAGACATTGTTCAAGGTGACTCTTGGAGGGAGGACCCAGGTGCACAGCAGATCCTCTTTAATAATAATAATAAAAATAACCTTTCCTTTTTAACCACTTGTCCCCCGCCCACTGTCAATAGACGGCGGGCGGAGGACACTCTCGTTCTGGGAGGACGTCTTCCCTTTAAAACGAGCTAGGAGGCCCGCGCGCGCGCCCGCCGCGTTCACAAGGCCCCGGTGCGCGTGCCCGGCAGCCGCGATTGCCCGGGAAACGAGCAGGAAAGTGGATCTCTGTGTGTAAACACAGAGATCCACGTCCTGTGAGGGAGAGGGGGGGACCGATGCTGTGTCCCTTGTACATAGGGACAACCATCGGTCACCTCCCCCAGTCAGTCCCCTCCCCCCACAGTAAGAACACTTTGTGGGAACATATTTAACCCCTTCCCGCCCCCTAGTGGTTAACCCCTTCCCTGCCAATCACATTTATACAGTAATCAATGCATTTTTATAGCAGGGATCGCTGTATAAATGTGAATGGTCCCAAAAATGTGTCCGATGTGTCCGCCGCAATATCGCAGTAACAATAAAAAATCGCAGATCGCCGCCATTACTAATAAAAAAAATAAAAATAAAAAAATGCTATAAATCTATCCCCTATTTTGTAGACGCTATAACTTTTGCGCAAACCAATCAATACGCGCTTATTGCGATTTTATTTTTTTTACCAAAAATATGTAGAAGAATACGTATCGGCCTAAACTGAGGAAAATTTTATTTAAAAAAAAAATGGGTATTTATTATAGCAAAAAGTAAAAAATAGTGTTTTTTTTCCAAACTGGACGCTCTTCTTTTGTTTATAGCGCAAAAAATAAAAACCGCAGAGGTGATCAAATACCACCAAAAGAAAGCTCTATTTGTGGGAAAAAAAGGACGCAAATTTTGTTTGGGAGCCACGTCGCACGACCGCGCAATTGTCATTCAAAGTGTGACAGCGCTGAAAGCTGAAAAATGGCTTGGGCAGGAAGGGGGTTTTCGTGCACAGTAGAGAAGTGGTTAATCTGCAGCTGTAAATTTATGTAACATTCAATGCAATGTGGCAACCTGGAGGCGTACACAGTTGGTGTACAGAACAGCTCCAGAAAAGTAATTTACTGCTTGTGTTGAAGAACAAGTTTGGTTTTAGGCCTCGTCTGCAACAAAAGTTAAATTTTTAGTGAGATACTCCATAAGAGATAATCACTGCTAAATTGATGCAGACATTGCAACTTCTCTCATTTGAACCCTGACAGTGCACTGGCTGATTAAAACAAATTAGTCACTCCCATTGAGAATCAGTCCTGCACAAGACATGACCTAACACAGAGGGGGTTATTTACTAAAGGCAAATCCACTTTGCACTACAAGTGCACTTGAAAGTGCAGTCACTAGAGATCTGAGGGGGACATGCAAGGAAAAAAAATGCATTTTAGCTTGAACATGATTGGATGATAAAATCAGCAGAGCTTCCCCTCAGATCTACAGCGACTGCACTTCCGAGTGCACTTGTAGTACAAAGTGGATTTGCCTTTAGTAAATCAACCCCAGATTTACTCCTTCAGTGCAGACACAGGTAGGACTGACACTGCAACAAAGTTTTAAATCCTTGCAATGTAGATTGATCACCCAGAAGGGATTCTTTCCTCATCAACAAAAGTGGAGTTACTATTTAAAGTGTTATTAACCCCTCCATGGAAAAATAGAAAGAATAAATGTAGTAGCATACTTTAGATCATCATTGTTTCCTGTCCGCTTTTTGTGCAATCTTTGCATCATAATGTGCCTTTAAAATTTTGGTTTGTGGAGCTTCCGTATATAGGGTGGTTCCTTTGCCTTGCAGGGTCAACCTTGAGCCACTCTGACATGCTTGGCCTCGGGGAGTGTTGTCTGCTGCTGTGCTTGAGGCACACAGGTCAGTGTTCAGTGCTTTGTTTGGGCATATGCTCACCATTTTGTGTGCATCCAGCAGCAATCACCGTAGGTAATCGTTGGTTGTGCGAACAGCCACAAATAGCTGCGGCCGCCGACAACCTGTTTTAGAAGAGTGCGGGCTCAGCTACTGCAGCTAGCCACTCAAACCTGTCAAAAGAAGCAGCAGGAGTCAGTAGATTCCTGCAATTGCTAATCGAATTGTGGCAAAATGCCAGTGCAAATGTAGCCTAACCCTTGCAGTAGGGGGGCAATGCCACTGCAAAGAAGAATTTTACTTTCCCTGGAGCTCAGCTTTAATCCTAGTGTGTCTGGGTAACATTCCCCAGCACAATGTGTTAATAAAAGTCCTACTCTTCGAGAGCCAGCAACCATCATTGGCTTAGCCATGGTCCCAAATATTGATCTGAAACCAATCAGAGGAATACCTGATCATTTAATAACTATGGCAGCTCTGATATAGTGAACACATGCAGGTCAGAGGCTTCACTGGCAATAATGAAAGCCTTCAGACTGCAGATGATCACTGCCACCCTCAGGCTGCAGTGTTCATTTGTAGTGCCAAATGTTTGATAATGTAACTGTTGAATACAGTTGTATTATTAAAAGAATTATAATAAATGAAAACCTTTTTTTTTACATTTTTGCACATTTGTCAATCTATAATAAAACAGAACAGAATATCTTTATTAGAACCAAGTATAAAATAAAAGTTATATACTGGTATGTCCTTAAATAAAAGAAAAAAAAAACGACCAAATCAGCTGCTGATGAGATCTGTGAAGATTATCATACTGTATAAAATACTATTCAAAGTCCAGTCATTATTCAGTCCAGATACATTGCTACCTATTGAAAATCCTAATATGTTGGCTATTCCATGTATTGTCTCTTTGATCCTTACTGTGATAAAAAATATATCTGGACTATTGAACAGTGGTGTGGCATTGCATTTCTTCTGATTCCTCTGTATTACATGACAATGATTGGTTCCCAATCTAATAATGTTTGCTGACAATCACATTTACTGATTTATAAACAGACCCCTTATAGTTTAAAGCTTTTTTGGCCATACCTCTCCAATGGTTCACAAGAGTGCAGGCCAAAGCCCGTTGTCAGGTGACGTCACTCAGCCGGTCCAGGGTCGGTAAAGATCCTGATCATATGGTTGGTATCTACCCTGAAGCCTGAACTGGCACCACCGTCCCCTTCACAGCCTGTCGCTCCAGTGAGCACTGAAGGGCAGAGCAGAGAGCCGCTGACTGACCGTCACGGCTCTCTGCTAAGAATGAAGGGGGAGAACTGAACAGTCAGCAGTATTTGATACCTCAGTTCTCACTGCAGAGCCGGGGGGTGAAAGATGCAGCATTGAATCGAGGTGAGCATAAATGTTTGTTTTTTTTCTTTTTAATTCTAAACTTCTTTTTAAAAACTTGAAATAACAATGTTATTACTGTTTTTTGCTAGGAGTCTCCTCCATGTTACCATAAGGTGAGCTCCAAATCAAATGAATTTCAATTTTCTTGGAAATTCTCATTAAAAATGGTTACAGGTGGCTGGAGCCTGTGATGGATTATGTCCGAAGAGAAAATATAAATCCAGCGGCTTCTCTTCTCCCTTCTGTCTTGTCAACCAATGCCAAATCGAAGGCTGCTAATAACGAGGGCATCAATAACGCTGCTTCTGAAACAAATGGCAGCTCCCTATAAAAAAATATTATCTTCTTCTCTGGATTAAAGAGACACATTATTTCATGTTGGTGGAAATAAATGTAATGCAGGAAGAACAGAATAGAGCATGTGTTTCTTGAATTCAGTGTAAAGCCTCGTACACACGGTCGGACTTCAAACAAACTTTTCCGTGGGTTTTTGTCCGAAGGGAGTTGGCCGGGCACACCCATAGCATACACACGGCAGGACTTTTTTGCAAACTTTCCCAAAACTTTCCCAACATCACGTGGTTTTTCTGCTCTTTAGCGCCACCCTTTGATCAACTTCTACTATTGTTGGTTGATTTTAACATTGGTTCTGGGCATGCGTGTCTGTACTTCGGACAAAAGTCAGATGGATTTCTGTACACACGATAGGACTTTGCACCATCGGACTTTTGTTGCCGAAAAGTTTGTCCGTTTGCAGAGCGAACTTTTGTCCGATGAAAACTGAAAAAGTTTGTCCGATAGAGAGTACACACAGTAGGATTTTTTTGAAAACTTGCTCATTTTGAAGTTTGTTGTCAAAAAGTCCTACCGTGTGTATGGGGCTTTACAGAAACATTGATCAGCTTAGAGCTACCGATCGGTTTACTGTTTCATTGAGTGAATCCAGTAAGGAGTTGATTTCGCACTGATTACTATGTGCTACTTAAAGTAGAACTGAAGGCAAAAAAAAAAAAATTTGAACAGGCAGACTCTTTATTGCAGAAGACACATGCAATGTAAGGAGACTCTGATGAGGACCCTGATGTAAAGGGGATTTTTGTTGGGCGACCCTAACATAAAAGGGGACTCTGTTGTGGACTCTGATCTAAAGGGGACTGTGGTGTAAAGTAGGGTACACACTATAAAAAAATTGGACGTTTCACAGCAAATCGGAACCGATGAAAGAAAATTTGTACAAAAAGTCTTACGAATATTCTTGTACAACAAGGCCTTTATTTGTTGTTTATTATTTCTGATCATGCGCAGTCTTTCTATTCAGATTTTTCTTGTATGAAAATCGTATGAAAACAGAACACATTAAACGAAAATCGTTCGTTCTGTTCCTGTATGAGAATTTTTTTGGAGTTTGTCCCTTCTTCTAGTGTATTTGAGCCTTATGGCCTGAAAATTGGACGACAGATCATCCGTTTTTTTTTTTTTTTTGCATGCAAGTTGCATATCGAACATGAAGAGTTTACTAAGGTTACGAAAATTCTCATACGACAGAATAAAAAATCGGAAGTGATGTCACGTGTTCTAGTGTATTTGTATTGTATTTTCGGAGGAGCACTCTACTGATTAAACGAAAATCGTACGATCTTGTATCGCATGAGAATAATTTTCGCGATCGGACAATATCGAATGCACTGTCGCAATCGGCTCTCGAAAGCTCTGCTGTACTAACGATCTGGTTATCGTGCGATCGCTTCGAAAGCGGTATTTTTCGTATGATTTTCGGATCATGTGTACGGGCCATTAAGGGAGACTGTAATGTAAGTGGACTCGAATAGGAAGGGGGGCTCAGATTTGGGACCCTCAATTAAGGGGAACTCAGAAGTTTACTTTGGTGTAAGGGAACACAGATGGGTTACCCTAACATAAGGGGGACTTTGATGTGGATTCTGATAGAAGAAGAAACCTGATGTAAGGGGGACTCTGATTTAAATTCTATTGTGATGGGGACACTGATGTAAGGGGAACTCTGATGGCGAATCTGATGTAAGGAGATAAGGACCTGTGACCCTAAAATAAGGAGGGACTCTGATGTGGGCTCTGATGTAAGGGAATTTAGATGGGGGACCCTGAAGTAAGGGGGGACTCTGATGTTGACTCTGATGTAAGGGGACTCAAATTGGAGACCTTGACACAAGGGGCGACACTGATGTGGACTCTGATAAAAAAGAGAACCCTGATGTAAGGGGAGACTATGATGTTGACTCTGATGTAAGGGAACTCTGATGAGGACCCTTATGTAAAGGGGACTCTTTAGTGGTCTCTGATGTAAGGGGGGACTCAGATGGGGGACCCTGAAGTAAGGGGGACTCTGATGTGGACTCTGATAAAAGGGGAAACCTGATTTAAGGAAGGACTCTGATTTGAAGTCCTTATGGAAGGGGCGACTTTAAAGTTTGGAGATACAAATGGGGTTAATGGGGGACTCTGATGTTGACTTTGATGTAAAGGGATTCAGATGGGGAACCCTGACACAAGGGGGATTTTTATAAAAAGATAACCCTGGTGCTCCATCATCCCACCCTCCACAGTGATTACCTTTCGTATCTCTTGACCCTCCCTCTTAGATTGTAAGCTGTAATGAGCTACTGTATTGAACTGTATCTGTACTGTCTGTTGTAAAGCACTGTGGGAATAAGGATGGCCAAAAAGTTAGAGGGGTTTTTAAACTAGGTGACAGGGGGGAGGGTCCAGAGATAGTGAGAGTCAGCGGGGAACATATTCTAAAGGGTAGTATTAGGGGCATTAGTGGTAGGGTAACCAAAGAACATAAACCCAAGGTAAGTATAGTAGCAAGTCCTAGTTGCAATCTGGGAACACCCAAGAGGATAGTATGTGACCGGTCAAATAATATTAATGCATTAATGTGTCTGTTCACCAACGCCAGAAGTCTGCCAAGCAAAATAGGTGTGTTGGAAGCTCTGGTGCATGAGGAGAGCTATGATGTAATCGGTATTGCTGAAACTTGGCTTCATTCCTCACATGACTGGGCTATTAATATTACTGGCTACACTAGCGTTGCTAGCCAGGTGCGGGGGGGGCGGGCCGCACCCGGGTGACACCCACCAGAGGGGTGACACCCGTGGGTAGTGCAGCGGCCACACTGACATCGCCCGCCCGCTGCCCTGTGCCTTAGGCTCACGCTGCGGCTGTGTCCCTCAGCGGAGCGGAAGGAAGCCGCCGCCCCCTCTGCCTCCTCTATGTTTACATCCACAGAGGAGGAGGAGGAGCCCGCGCTCGAGAGACACACCGCTGTGTGTATCTGCCGCTCTGTTCTGAGGTCTGAAAGGTAAGGGGGGCATCTTTACTGATGGGGGGAGGGGGTGTCTGTACTGCTGGGGTCTGCACAAGAGGGAGTTTGCACCAGGGGGGGGGCTGTAACTGAGGGGGGTGTCTGTACTGAGGGGGGTCTGGTACTGAGGGGGGTGTCTGTACTGAGGGGGGTGTCTGGTACTGAGGGGGGTGTCTGTACTGAGGGGGGTGTCTGTACTGAGGGGGGTCTGGTACTGAGGGGGGTGTCTGTACTGAGGGGGGTATCTGTACTGAGGGGGTGTCTGTACTGAGGGGGGTGTCTGTACTGAGGGGGGGTCTGGTACTGAGGGGGGTGTCTGTACTGAGGGGGGGGTCTGTTACTGAGGGGGGTCTGTTACTGACGGAGGTGTCTGTACTGAGGGGGGTGTCTGTACTGAGGGGGGATTGGTACTGAGGGGGGTGTCTGTACTGAGGGGGGGGTCTGGTACTGAGGGGGGTGTCTGTACTGAGGGGGGGTCTGGTACTGAGGGGGGGGTCTGTAACTGAGGGGGGTCTGTAACTGAGGGGGGATCTGTAACTGAGGGGGTGTCTGTTACTGAGGGGGGTCTGTTACTGAGGGGGGTGTCTGTACTGAGGGGGGTGTCTGTACGAGGGGGGTCTGTAACTGAGGGGGTGTCTGTAACTGAGGGGGTCTGCACTGAGGTGGGGGTGTCTGTACTGATGGAGCGGTCTGCACTGAGGTGGGGGTGTCTGTACTTATGGAGCAGTCTGCACTGAGGTGGGGGTGTCTGTACTGAGGGGGAGGTTCATACTGAGGGAGGCGGGTCTATATTGATGGCGGGGAGTCTGTACTTAGTGGAGCGGGTTTGTACTGAGGGAGGGGATCTATACTGTGGGAGGGGGGTCTGTAGTTAGTGGAGGGGGGTCTGTACTGAGGGGGGACTATAGTTGTTGGGGGGTGACACCATTTTTTTTTTGCACCGGGTGACACCAACCCTAGTGACGCCACTGCCTGGCTATGCACTCTTTCGGAAAGACAGGGTAAAAAGGAAGGGTGGAGGGGTCTGTCTCTATGTGAGAAGTGATCTCAAAGCGAGTGTGAAAGAGGACCTGGTGGATGGAGAGTGTGATGAGTCTGAAGCATTATGGGTGGAACTGCATACAGATGTGCGTAGTTCAAAGCTAATCATTGGAGTTTGTTATAGACCACCCAATGTTAATGAGGAGTTAGAGACTCAGCTCCTTGCACAGATGGAAAGGGCTGCAAGGGCTGGGACGGTGATAATAATGGGGGATTTTAACTACCCAGAAATTGACTGGAGTAATGGAACTGCTGGGACAGTTAAAGGGCAAAAATTTATAAACCTATTGCAGGACAATTTTATGGTCCAGTTTATTGAGGCCCCAACTAGGAATGATGCTCTGTTGGACCTGGTAATCTCAAACCATGCAGAGCGTATTACTAATGTTCAGATAAAGGAACACCTGGGTAGCAGTGACCAGAACATGATTTCATTTGATGTTAGTTGTAAGCAAAAATCACATACAGGAAAGATAAAAACACTTAATTTCAAGAGAGCAAATTTTCCAAGGATGAGCGCTGCTCTCCAGGACTTAGACTGGGAAGGAATATTGGCATCAATGGGCACAGAACAGAAATGGGAATTCTTCAAAAAGACTGTTTGTGAACTCACTGCAAAGTATATTCCCATGGGCAATAAGTTTAAAAGGCTAAAAATAAAACCTATGTGGCTCACTGCCAAAGTTAAAAAAGCTATAAACTATAAGAAAAGAGCTTTTAAAAAATATAAAAATGAGGGAACACTAGTGTAATTTAAATGTTACAAAGAATATAACAGGATATGTAAAAAGGAAATCAAGGATGCAAAAAATTCAAAATGAACGACAGATTGCAAAAGATAGTAGGACAAACCCCAAAAAATTATTCAAATATATTAATAGTAAAAAGGTCAAGTCTGAGCATGTAGGCCCTTTACAAAATAATCTAGAGTGGGTGACTGGGGACAAAGAGAAGGCTAATTTATTAAATACTTTCTTCAGTTCTGTGTATACAAAGGAGCATGGGGGAGCTCATGTCCAAAATGGGGGTGGTAGTGACACAGCCCCAAATCCACAATGGCTCAAAAGTGATATGGTCCAGAAATATTTAGATGGAATAAAGGTGGATAAAGCAGCTGGACCAGATGGCATACACCCACGGATCCTAAAAGAATTGAGCTCTGTAATTTCAAAGCCATTGTATTTAATTTTTAGGGACTCATTAATGACAGGAATAGTACCACTGGATTGGCGCAGGGCCAATGTGGTGCCTATATTTAAAAAGGGAATTAAGTCTTTACCAAGTAACTATAGACCTGTTAGTTTAACTTCTATAGTTGGGAAAATACTGGAGAGATTAATAAAAGACCACATAGATGAGTTCTTGCTGGAAAAAAACTATTTAAGCAACAGACAGCATGGATTCATGAAAGACAGAAGTTGTCAAACAAACCTGATTTCTTTTTATGAAGAGGTAAGTAAGACCTTGGACAAAGGGGTGGCTGTGGACGTGGTATACTTGGATTTTGCAAAAGCGTTCGATACAGTTCCCCACACATGGCTCATGTGTAAGGTAAAGTCTACAGGAATGGAAATATCAGTTTGTAAATGGATAGAAAACTGGCTAAAAGACAGAATTCAGAGAGTAGTGGTTAATGATTCTTACTCTGAATGGTCCAAGGTTATCAGTGGTGTACCCCAAGGTTCAGTGCTGGGACCCTTACTTTTTAATATGTTTATAAATGATATTGGGTCTGAGATCAAAAGTAACATTTCTGTCTTTGCAGATGACACCAAGCTATGCAGTGGAATAACGTCCTTACAGGATGTCGCCAATTTACAAGCCGACCTCAATGCTCTGTCTAATTGGGCGACTATGTGGCAGATGAGGTTTAATGTTGATAAATGTAAAGTTATGCACTTGGGGGCTAATAATATGAATGCATCATACATACTAGGGGGAGTACAACTGGGGGGATCCGTAGTGGAGAAGGATCTGGGGGTTTTGGTAGATCATAAGCTCAATAATGGCATGCAATGCCAAGCTGCGGTTTCCAAAGCGAGCAAAGTCCTTTCTTGTATTAAGAGAGGTATGGTCTCCAGAGAGAGAGATATCATTTTGCCCCTGTTCAAATCATTAGTAAGACCTCATCTGGAATATGCAGTTCAGTTTTGGGCCCCAGTTCTCATAAAGGATATTGGGGAACTGGAGAAAGTGCAGAGAAGGGCAACCAAACTGATAAGAGGCATGGAGGAGCTCAGCTATGAGGAGAGATTAGAGGAACTGAATTTATTCTCTCTTGAGAAGAGGAGATTAAGGGGGGATATGATCAACATGTACAAATATATAAGGGGTCCATATAGTGAACTTGGTGTTCAGTTATTCACTTTACGGTCAACACAAAGGACAAGGGGGCACTCTTTGCGTCTAGAGGAAAAGAGATTTCACCTCCAAATACGGAAAGGTTTTTTCACAGTAAGAGCTGTGAAAATGTGGAATAGACTCCCTGCAGAGGTGGTTCTGGCCAGCTCAGTAGATTGCTTTAAGAAGGGCCTGGATTCTTTCTTAAATGTACATAATATAACTGGGTACTGACATTTATAGGTAAAGTTGATCCAGGGAATATCCGATTGCCTCTCGGGGGATCAGGAAGGAATTTTTTCCCCTGCTGTAGCAAATTGGATCATGCTCTTCTGGGTTTTTCTGCCTTCCTCTGGATCAACTGAGGATCAACTGTGGGTATAGAATTGGGTATATGGGATTGTACGATATATGTTTATTTTTTATTTTATTTTTTATTTTTTTTTACGGTTGAACTGGATGGTCTTTTTTCAACCTGACTAACTATGTAACTATGTAAACTGTTGGCGCTATATTAATCCTGTATAATATTTACTGTATAATGTAAGGAGGACTCTGATGTTAACTCTGATGGGAACCTTGGCTTAAGGAGGGGGGCTCTGATGTAAAGCGGACTTTGAGAAAGGTGCAAACTGATAACATTTTTGTTTGACGAGTGAGGCCCGGAGCGAGAGGAGAAAAGAGCAGCTAGTAAAGGGCCGGCATGACAGGGTGAAGAGGGAGACAACAAGGGGTTAAGGATAATAGTGGACAAGTGGGTGGATTCAGGATTGGAGGAGAACAGAAGCAGAGGGAGGGGTTTAACTTAAGTAAAGGGATGTAGTGTGCCCCAGTTAGCATAGGAGGGGAGCTGAGACAGGAGCAGTTTCACCTGTAATCCTGCTGCTAGCATGGCCGACATTGACAAGATTTTGGCCCAGCTTCGGGCGGCCGCCGATACCAAGGGCCCCACATGGCTACACAACCAGGTGGCCTCATTACTCCAGGATCCCAGGATCAAGCATCCGGGTCAGCGGCGGGGTGGCAAGAGCTCCCACGTGCTCGGAGGTTAAGGCCTCCGGAGCGTTTTTCCCCAGGAGCCTCCCCCCGAGCTTTGCGCCACGGAAGGAGCCCTGATCAGGACCCGTCAGGCCCACCGGCAAAGTGCCAGCCTGCTTCCGTGGGTGGAGGGCCTGGACAAAATCCTCAGCATCAGCGAAACTCGGCGGGCGGGGTTACGGCACACGCATGCGCCTCCCACCGCCCGCTCGGCGGGACTGTTGGGAGTAGAACAGATTCCCCCCTCTGATGTTCTGGTCTGGGGTGGAAACTCGGCAAGGGAGGAGTTCAGTAACGGCTCATACCAGCCACAACCGGCGGCTCTGGGATGGCAGCGGGTTCACGAGACACAAGTGCAAGCGGCATGCAAAATCCGTGGGCGGGTCCTGTGCTGGGAGGCGTGGTCAGAAGCGTCACGGACCTTCGGCATCCAGGCCATCCCCGCCTGGGATGCTGGGCACGGAGCAACAGCAGTCATCTGGAGAGAGGTCTGAGGGAGAGCTGTCTGGCTCAGAGGTGGAAGAGGCACAAGATTGTCCAGCACCTGTGGACTCTGGAGCAGCGGCTGTTGCCCCCCCCACTGGTCAGCCCAGTAAGTCCTCTTCCCTTTCTATCCTGTCTTTAGTTGCAACATTGTGTGGGTTTTTGTGTGGGTTTTTGGGGGTAGGAGCTGGGGGTGTTACAGGTGCCATGACAGTCTGCTGCGGGCACTGCAGGGGATCCCCAAGTGGCAGGCTCTAGGCCTGGCCCTTCGGGGTCTGATACGCAACTACAGGCCTTGCTGGGGGCTTTACATGACTTAGTGCACAACTAATTTTGGGGGGTGCCCTCAAAGCTCACCAGGCTGAGCGACTGATAGTTGGGGTTTGTTGTTTATATGTTAAAGAATGTTATATTTAATATTTTGTTAATAAAAAGGCTGTTATGGCCATTTATACGCCAAGTGTGGTCTCTTCAATCATAGGTAACGTTAAGGGGGTTAGGGCTGTAGTATATACCAGTGTTTCTCAACTCCAGTCCTCGAGGCGGCCCAACAGGTCATGTTTTCAGGCTTTCCATTATTTTGCACAGGTGATTTGATCAGTTTCACTGCCTTAGAATTACCACAGCCGGTTCATCTGAGGGAAATCCTGAAAACATGACCTGTTGGGGCGACTTGAGGACTGGAATTGAGAAACACTGGTATATACTGGTCTGGCAGTCATAAGAAGGTTGGCACTAGGGATGAGCTTCGTGTTCGAGTCAAACCCATGTTCGACTCGAACATCGTCTGTTCGGCCGTTCGCCGAATTGCGAACATTATGGGCCGTTCGCGCCAAATTCGAGTGGCGCGTCACGGCCCATAATTCACTGCGGCATCGCAGTGCATTGCTGGCTGATGATTGGCCAAGCATGCACTATGACCCGCATGCTTTGGCCAATCACAGCGCGCAGAAAACGTAGAGCCATAATTGGCCAAAGCCAGGGTGGCTTTGGCCAATTATGTCTCAGGGGGTTTAGTACACGCCCCACATTATATAAGGCCACCTGCATGGCGGCCTTGTGTAGTGTGTTGCGGTGTTGGTTAAAGAGAGAGCTTACAGAGAGAGAGACAGTGTCATTTATATTGAGTTAGATAGAGCAGGCAGGCGAGTCAGTTAGCTGCAGTTACAGTGTGTAGAGGATATATATGCATCCTAGCTGTTGTATATATATTGTGAGAGTGAGAGCCCCTGTCTTAGTAGAAATGTGTTTAAAATGGACACAGGACTCTCAAAGAAGCTATTTGAGAAGTTCTGGCGAAAGATTGGTGAGCAGAGAAAACTATGTTTTACGTTTTCTCTGGATTTTGTAAGTCTGGATTGGGGCTGGAAACTTGAAGACTTCAAAGAGCATTGGGAGGGATGGAGTCTTCAGTCATGTGTCCGGGTTTTCTAGGAGCTCTGCAGGTTATGTGTGTGGCCAGGTGCACACACTTGTTATACGGCAGAGCTGAACATAGATTAGTGTGTGTGGGAAAGGAGCTGGATATAGCAGTTGCTGGAGGGAAGTGGGCTGCTGTGTAAGAACTCAGGCAACATCCTTGAGACGGTTCTCCATGTGGGAGAGGTTCCAGGTCAGTAGACTGAGAGAATTGGGCTAGCTGAGAGAGTCGGGGAGACTGTAGCTGAGACAACTGGAAGAGAGTCTTGAGGACCAGAGGGGACTGTAAGTCTTGGAGGAGTGTGGAAGCCTGGAGTATCAGCAGAGCCCTTCCTAGAGGCCAGGAGTGGGCCTATGCAGCAAGGAACTGCGCCCAAGGCTGAGCGAGCCTTAAGAGCCAGGTGGATTGGCATTTTCATGTGTTGATGTTTTTGGGAGAAGAACCCCAGTGTGGGAAACCAAATGCACGTATGAACTTTCCTTTTTGTTTCTTTCAATAAAAGTGGGCTACCACGCCCTTAAACCTTAGTTCCTGTTGGCTGTGAACTCACTTACAATGTATCTATCACTGAGCTAGACATCCCCCGATGTTACAATATTTATACACTGTATTCAGTTTAGCTAGATCCGTTGCTGTTGTTCTCTATACTGTGACAGGCAGGCAGGTGATTGTGCTAGCTGCAAAGTACTGTGTGCTTTGCATAGCGTTCACCTAAAGCTTACCTGAATACAATTAGTGATATTCTCCTAATAAAACCACAGGCAGGGAGCTGCATTCATTTCATTTAGTGTACTGCAGTACTTCTGTCCTTTGCACAGCGTTCACTTAAAGGAACCTGAATACAATTTGTGGTGTTCTCATAATAAAACCACAGGCAGAGAGCTTCAAGTATTTTCAGTTAGTGTACTGTGTCCTTTGCACAGTGTTTACCTAAAACTAACTGAAGACAATTGCTGCTTTTCTCATACTAATACCACAGCAGGCAGTTGATTCTGATAGATGCAATATAATCAGTACAGATTATGTGTGTGTGTGTGTGTGTGTATATGTGTATGTATGTATGTATGTATGTATATATATATATATATATATACACACACTATATATATATATATATATATATATATATATATATATATATATATATATATATATATATCCCACCTTTGTGCAGCTACATCTCACTGCAGGCCATTAGTATGTCTAGAAGGCAAACAAGGAGAGGCAGACAGTCACGAGGCAATAAAAGAGGGCAAGCAGGCTCTGTGTCTAGAGGCAACAGTGCTGGTCGTGGACACAGTGCATCCTCATCAGGACGTGGCCGTGGGACACGCTTGTCCTTCTTTTCGGCAGCTGGCCATGTTGAGCCGCAACATGCCCATGACTTGGTAGAGTGGATGACCAAGCCGTCCTCATCCTCTCTCACCCAGGCTCAGGGTTATTTGTCTGGCAAAGCAGCTGCCAAAGCGGCCTCTTCCCTCGGCTCAATGGCATCAGTCACTCCTTCCCTAGCCCCACCATGTCCTCCTGAGAAGTCCCTTGAACTGTTTGACCACAGTGTTGGGTACATGCTCCAGGAGGATGGCCAGCGTTTTGAAGGCTCCGATTGATGGAACCCAGATAGAGGAAGGCAGTAACATGAGCCCAGAGAGAGGGGGTAGTAACGTGAGCCCAGAGAGAGGGGGTGCCCAACAAGGAGAGCTATCTGGCAGTCATGTTCCCCCAGCTACAGCATACTGACAGATTTGCTCCAGTGATGAGGAGGGAGGGGATGATGAGGTCACTGACTCCACATGGGTGCCTGATAGGAGAGAGGAGGAGGAGGAGGCACATCTCCAACGAGGCAGGATGCCCTCCAGGGGCCAGCTTAAGGGCAGCACACCGACTGCATCACACCGCAGAGCTCCGCATGTGCAGGGCGCTGCTGTCTCTGCGCGTTATTCCAAAATTTCTTTGGTGTGGGCCTTTTTTCAGATGTGTGCAGCAGATCCCACCGTTTCCATTTGCAACATATGTCTGAAGCGTATTTCACGTGGCCAAAACATCAGCCGCTTGGGCACCACGTGCTTGACCAGACCTATGTCGACCTGCCATGCAGTTCGTTGGCAAGCATACCTAAAAGACCCACACCAAATAACAAAGCGGACCTCTCCTTGCTCCTCATCAGCTGGGATCTCCAACCTCACTATACCCTCAGTCCTCTCTGAAACCTGCACTGAGAGGAATGAAGGTGTAGAATTAGGTGTGTCACAGCCAAATACTTGCGGCAATCTGCTACACCAACGTCAGATTGTACCAGGCAAATTTCCCTGCCCCAGATGCTGCACCGCCGAAAGAAGTTCGCTCCCAGCCATCCACATGCCCAGCGGTTGAATGCTAGCTTGGCTAAATTGCTAGAACTTCAACTGCTGCCTTTTCAGTTGGTAGACTCTGCCCCCTTCCGTGAGTTTGTGGAATGTGCGGTTCCTCAGTGGCAGGTTCCCAAATGCCACTTTTTCTCACAGATGATGATGCCGGCTCTCTACCGGCATGTGGAAGGCAATGTCTTGGCCTCGCTGGACAGGACGGTCAACGGTAAGGTGCATATTACCGCTGACTCATGGTCCAGCAGGCATAAACAGGGACGTTACCTATCTTTCACGGCGCATTGGGTGACTCTGCTGGCAGCTGGGAAGGATGCAGGACAAGGTGCAGTAGTGTTGGAGGTTGTTCCGCCACCACGCCTCCAAAATGTTACTACTGGTGATTCTGACACACCTCTCTCCTCCACCCCCTCTTCTTCTTCCTCCATGGCCTCTACCTGTGCTTTGTCCTCGGAAGCAGTAGTGCTCCGTAGGCGTTCAAGGGGCTACGCAAGTACGCAGGCAAAAAGATGCCATTCGGTGCTTGAGCTGGTGTGCTTGGGGGACAGGAGACACACTGGGGCAGAGATTCTGTCAGCTCTGCAGGGGCAGGCTAAGAGGTGGTTGACGCCACGCCAGCTTAAGCCAGGAACCTCCTCTCCACCCTCCGACAGGGACAAATGACCCATGTGCCCTGTTTGGCTCATGTCCTTAACTTGGTGGTGCAGCAGTTTTTGGGCAGGTACCCGGGCTTACAGGAGGTCCTGAAGCAGGCCAGCAAACTCTGTGGGCATTTCCGCCGGTCATATAATGCCAGTGCTTGGCTGGCTGACCTGCAAAAGGATTACAACCTGCCCAAGAAACGCCTAATCTGTGACATGCCCACCAGGTGGAACTCTACGTTGGCCATGCTGCAGCAGCTGCACACGCAGCAGAGGGCCATCAATGAGTATCTGTTGCCATATGGCACCAGGACGGGGTCAGGGGAGCTTGGATTTTTTTCCCTGCGCCAGTGGGCTATGATCAGGGATGCATGCACTGTCCTGGCACCATTTGAGGAGGCCATGAGGATGGTGAGTAGGGATGAGCTTCGAGTTCGAGTCGAACTCATGTTCGACTCGAACATTGCCTGTTCGCCCGTTCGCCGAACAGCGAACAAATTGGGGTGTTCGCGGTAAATTCGAAAAATCTATGGGAGAAATCTAAAGTGCTAATTATAAAGGCTTATATGCAAGTTATTGTCCTAAAAAGTGTTTGGGGACCGGGGTCCTGCCCCAGGGGACATGTATCAATGCAAAAAGAAGTTTTAAAAACGGCCGTTTTTTCGGAAGCAGTGATTTTAATAATGCTTAAAATGAAAAAATAAAAGTGAAATATTCCTTTAAATTTCGTACCTGGGGGGTGTGTATGATATGCATGTAAAGTGGCGCATGTTTCCCGTGCTTAGAACTGTCCCTGCAAAAAATTTCATTTTTGAAAGAAAAAAAGTCATTTAAAACTGATTTGCGGCTATTAATGAATTGTCGGCTCCCGGCAATACATACAAAAGTCATTGATAAAAAAAAAAAAAAAAAGCGTGGGGGTTCCCCAGAATTCAATTACCAGGCCCTTCAGGTCTGGAATGGATATTAAGGGGAACCCCGCCGCAAATTAAAAAAAAAATTGACGTGGGGTTCCCCCAAATATCCATTCCAGGCCCTTCAGATCTGGCATGGATTTTAAGGGGAACTCCACCCCAAATTTAAAACAAAAATGGCGTGGAGTCCCCCTAAAAATCCATACCAGACCCCTTATCCGAGCACGCAACCTGGCCGGCCGCAGGGGAAAAGGGGGGGACGAGAGAGCGGCCCCCCCTCCCTCCTGAACCGTACCAAGCCACATGCCCTCAACATGGGGAGGATGTCCCCATGTTGATGGGGACAAGGGCCTCATCCCCACAACCCTTGCCCGGTGGTTGTGGGGGTCTGCGGGCGGGGGGCTTATCGGAATCTGGAAGACCCCTTTAACAAAGGGGACCCCCAGATCCCGGCCCCCCCCTATGTGAATTGGTAAGGGGTACATTGTACCCCTACCATTTCACGAAGAAAGCGTAAAAAAATGTTTAAAAAAACACACAAACACCTTGAAAAAGTCCTTTATTTAAAAAAAACAAAAACCATTCCAGCGGTTAAATCCAGTGTCCCGCGGCGATCCCGATGTCCAGCGCTGTCCTTCATTGGTTGTGCCTGAGCGGACCTGATGGGGAACTCCCTCTCAGTATTTTAAATGTATAGACCCGCCCCTTCTAAAGTTCCCCATCAGGTCCGCTAAGCGGACCAGATGCGGAACATGTATTACCAAAGTGAGAGCAGTTCCCCATCAGGTCCGCCCCCTCGGTATGTCGGACCCGCCTACGTCATTGTCTTGAGCGGGGAACTTCCTTCACTGTGTAATTTAAATTTACATAGTGAAGGAAGTTCCCCGCTCAAGCCAATGACGTAGGCGGGTCCGACATACCGAGGGGGTGGACCTGATGGGGAACTGCTCTCACTTTGGTAATACATGTATAGACCCGCCCCTTCTCATGTTCCGCATCTGGTCCGCTGAGCGGACCTGATGGGGAACTTCAGAAGGGGCGGGTCTATACATTTAAAATACTGAGAGGGAGTTCCCCATCAGGTCCGCTCAGGCACAACCAATGAAGGATAGCGCTGGACATCGGGATCGCCGCGGGACACTGGATTTCACCGCTGGAATGTTTTTTTTTTTTTTAAATAAAGGACTTTTTCAAGGTGTTTTCAGTGTGTGTTTTTTTAAACATTTTTTTATGCTTTCTTCATGAAATGGTAGGGGTACAATGTACCCCTTACCAATTCACATAGGGGGGGCCGGGATCTGGGGGTCCCCTTTGTTAAAGGGGTCTTCCAGATTCCGATAAGCCCCCCGCCCGCAGACCCCCACAACCACCGGGCAAGGGTTGTGGGGATGAGGCCCTTGTCCCCATCAACATGGGGAGGATGTCCTCCCCATGTTGAGGGCATGTGGCCTGGTACGGTTCAGGAGGGAGGGGGGCCGCTCTCTCGTCCCCCCCTTTTCCCCTGCGGCCGGCCAGGTTGCGTGCTCGGATAAGGGGTCTGGTATGGATTTTTAGGGGGACTCCACGGCATTTTTTTTTTAAATTTGGGGTGGAGTTCCCCTTAAAATCCATGCCAGATCTGAAGGGCCTGGAATGGATATTTGGGGGAACCCCACGTCAATTTTTTTTAAAATTTGCGGCGGGGTTCCCCTTAATATCCATTCCAGACCTGAAAGGCCTGGTAATTGAATTCTGGGGAACCCCCACCCTTTTTTTTTTTTTATCAATGACTTTTGTATGTATTGCCGGGAGCCGACAATTCATTAATAGCCGCAAATCAGTTTTAAATGACTTTTTTTCTTTCAAAAATGACACTTTGTGCAGGGACAGTTCTAAGCACGGGAAACATGCGCCACTTTACATGCATATCATACACACCCCCCAGGTACGAAATTTAAAGGAATATTTCACTTTAATGTTTTCATTTTAAGCATTATTTAAATCACTGCTCCCGATAAAACGGCCGTTTTTAAAACTTCTTTTTGCATTGATACATGTCCCCTGGGGCAGGACCCCGGTCCCCAAACACTTTTTAGGACAATAACTTGCATATTAGCCTTTATAATTAGCACTTTAGATTTCGAATGTTCGAGTCCATTGTATTTAATAGGGTTCTAAAGTTTACACGAACATTTTGTCTGTTCGCAGGTTCTGGTGTGAACCGAACAGGGGGGTGTTCGGCTCATCCCTGATGGTGAGCAGTGACAGTGCATGCATCAGTGACACTGTCCCTCTTGTCCACCTGTTGGAGCACACGCTGCGTGGAATAATGGACAGGGCACTTGAGGCAGAACAGATGTAGGAAGAGGAGGACTTCCTTACCTCTCAAGGCCCCCTTTATCCAGACAGTGTACCTGCTGGCCCGCCTATCACACAGGAAGAGGACAAGGAGGAGGAGGATTGTGTCAGCATGGAGGTGGGGCCTAGCACTCAGCATCAGCAGCAGTCTTCAAGGGATCAATTACAGTCCCAAGACACCCATGGACTTGTACGTGGCTCGGAGGAGGTGGCTGCGGATCATGTCATCCTCAGTGACCCAAAGGACTCCGGACCAAATGCCTCAGCAAACCTACGCTGCATGGCCTCCTTGATCCTACAATGCCTGCGGAAGGATCCTCGTATTCGTGCGATCAAGGAGAGGGATCATCACTGGCTGGCAACCCTCCTTGATCCACGTTACAGAGGATGAAGCATCTTTGGGAGGCCTTGCAGAAAGGACTGTGCAACGCGTTCCCAGAGACTGGGGGGTTACAAATTCCTGGTCCTGGACAACGTGTTGCTGAGGCTTCGGCCAGTCAAAGAAGGAGCGGTGGAGAAGGTGGCCGTCTGACCTATGCGTTCAGACAATTTTTTAGCACGCAGCCCCAAGGTATGATCGGTTCCAGCAACCATTGCCAGCGTCTGGTTTATATGGTGCAGGAATACCTAGAGGCAAGATCAGACTTGGACACCTTTCCCACCGAAAATCCTCTGGGTTACTGGGTCTTGAGGATGGATCACTTTATATTATACTGCAGAGGAAGTTCCCCATCAGGTCCGCTCATCCAATGACGTAGGCGGGGTCTGACATACGAGGGGGCGGACCTGATGGGGAACTTCATCCACAGTTTAATACATGAATAGACCCGCCCCTTCTCACGTTCCGCATCAGGTCCTCAGCCTTACACCTACGTCATTGGCTGAGCGGACCTGATGGGGAACTTTAGAAGGGGCGGGTCTATTCATTTAATACACTGCCGAGGAAGTTCCCCATCAGGTCCGCTCAGACTCAGCTAATGACATTTCGTCTGGACAGCGCTGGACATCGGGATCGCCGCGGGACATTGGATTTCATCGCTGGAATGTTTTTTTTTATTTTTTTATTTTTTAATAAAGGACTTTCCCAATGGTGTCTGTGTATTTTTTTTTACACTTTCTTTGTGAAATGGTAGGGGTACAATGTGCCCCATTACCAATTCACATAGGGGGGGCCGGGATCTGGGGGTCCCCTTTGTTAAAGGGGTCTTCCAGATTCCGATAAGCCCCCACAACCACCAGGCAAGGGTTGAGGGGATGAGGCCCTTGTCCCTATCAACATGGGGACATCCTCCCCATGTTGAGGGCATGTGGCCTGGTACGGTTCAGGAGGGGGGGCGCTCTCTCCTCCCCCCCCCTCTTTTCCTGCGGCCTGCCAGGCTCGGATAAAGGGTCTGGATTTTTGGGGGTACTCCACGCCATTTTTTTTTAATTTGAGGCAGGGTTTCCCTTAATATCCATACCAGACCCGAAGGGCCTGGTAATTGAACCCCCACGCTTTTTTTTTTTTTTTTTTATCAATGACTTTTCTATGTATTTCCTGGGAGCCGACAATTCATTAATAGCCGCGATTGAGTTTTAAATTACTTTTTTTCCTTCAGAAATGACAGGGACAGTTCTAAGCACGGGAAACAAGCGCGAATAGTCCTCAGAAGTTCGGGTCCCCATTGACTTCAATGGGGTTCGGGGTCAAGTTCGGTCCCGAACTCGAACTTTTTACCAAAGTTCGGCCGAACCCGTCGAACCCGAACATCCAGGTGTCCGCTCAACTCTATTCTTGATCTAATAATTCACAGCAGGGCCCATTCCTGCGCCCACCAAGAGTAACTGTGAGGGCTTACAGTGTTGTGGCAACACCACCACCACCACCACCAATGGCCCAATTTTTCTGCCCCTGTTCAACAGGGGCATGTAATTACAATTCTTGATCTAATAATTCACAGCAGGGCCCATTCCTGCGCCCACCAAGAGTAACTGTGAGGACTTACAGTGTTGTGGCACCAGCACCACCACCAAAGGCCCAATTTTTCCTATCACTGTTCAACAATGGCATGTAATTACAATTCTTGATATAATATTTCACTGCAGGGCGTTCCAGCGCCCACCAAGAGTAACTGTGAGGGCTCACAGTGTTGTGGCAACACCAACATGTAAGGGGCAAATTTCTGCAGAGTATATACGCAGGCCCCTACTTTTAAACATCCAACTTACAAACGACTCCTACTTGCAAACGGAAGAAGACAACAGGAAGTGAGAGGAAATCTACCCCTAGGAAGGGGAATTCTCTCCTGTAAGAGTTAATATGGGAAAAAGGTGTCTCCTCTCCACTGATGCTTTATCACCAATCCTTGTTTCAATAAAAACCCCAAATTTTCTAAAAACAGTTGTCATTGGGACGGAAAGTGAGGTGAAATGTTCTGAAAAGGGGCACAGACAGCAAAACAAATGTTACAGCGGTGATAACCCTTCCCTATGTTTTCCAAAAAGCTTAAAAATAGATTTTTTTTGGCTTTAGCTACACTTAAAAAATGTACCTGTTCCAAATTACAAACAGATTCTACTTAAAGCGGAGCTCCACCCGCAATTTCTTTTTTTTTTTTAAAGTCAGCAGCTACTAACACTGCAGCTGCTGACTTTTAATAAGGACACTTACTTGTCCTACTCTCCCACGCTGATGGCCCCCCCAATGCTGATTCCTCGATCGGTGCAGGTCCCGCACCGCCATCCACACTAAGGGAAACAGGCAGTGAAGCCTTACGGCTTTACTGCCCGTTTCCTACTGCGCATGCGCGAGTCTCACGCAGACTTGTGTATGGGCGGCTGCTCTCTGGGATTACACACAGTTCCCAGAAAGCAGCGTGCCCCATTCACTAGAAGAGGATGGGGAAGAAGACAGACTGTGGTTACGGAAGAGGCAGATTACGGACTTCTGCATAGCAACAGGTATTTCGGGTGAGTATAAAAATTGTTATTTTTTCTTAATGATTTTTTTTGTGAAAAAAAAAAAAATCTGTTTGGAACTCCACTTTAAGAACAAACCTACAGTCCCTGTCTTGTTTGCATCACTTGTATACTGCTGTTCAGAGTATATAGGGCCTTTTTTTAATTTGGGTGCGGGGTTCCCCTTAATATCCATACAAGACCCAAAGGGGCTGGTAGTGAGCTGGGGGGCGGGGGGTACATTACACTAAAACTGCAAGCAGTTTTAAATGGCTTTTTTTCCTTTTAGAAATGTCATTTTGTGCAGGGACAGTTCTAAACACGGGAAACACGTGCCACTTCACAGGCATACTTTAGACACCCCCCAGGTACGATATTTAAAGGAATATTTCACTTTTTTTTTTCACTTTAAGCATCATTAAAATCACTGCTCCCGAAAAAACTGCTGTTTTTAAAACTTTTTTTTGCATTGATACATGTCCCCTGGGGCAGGACCCGGGTCCCCAAACCCTTTTTAGGACAATAACTTGCATGTTAGCCTTTATAATTAGCACTTTTGATTTTGACCGTTCAAGTCCATTGTATTTAATAGGGTTCTAAAGTTTGCGTGAACTTTCGGTCCAAAAGGAACTGTCCACTGCTGCATTTATGTGCATTGTGTGCAATGTTTTATAGCCGTTCAGAATTAATAGAAGCAGGGAATAAGTAGCTGGGCTTCATTCTTGTCTACTGACCCCAAAGCAGATAATAGATTTTCATACTGAATATTCTGTAGTTTGCCTGGAGCAGATCTTTAACACTGTGAGGATCACGCGGCTTTAAATGGTTTAATTTCCATGCTGATTGCACTTGCCAAGCTCACAGAATTATATGCTTTCCATAGTAAATTATGAATGCGGGGGGAAATTGTCATTTAGATTCTGTTTCCGCATGAGCTGCTGATGGTTTAGCTCCTGTCTAATATCTCCCCTTCCTCCAGATCATTTTCTCTGCCTCATACTTGACTGAGTAGGCCGTAAGTCATTTGAACTCCTATTCTGGGCTGTGGAGGCAAGGTTTGGTTCTTTGGTAATTTGCCGTTTCCTTCAGAGGTAAATGGGCAAATGTTTCTTCACAGTTCACTGTAGGAAATTTATTGTTATTCTGTGTCATTCAAAACACCTCACCAATGATCCTCATAAAAAAATAACAGCCCCATTTGTCAGATCAAGGTGTACGGAGAAGTCAAGGCCCAAATCTTTCTCTAAAACAGAGCAGACACAAGGTAAGAAGAAGAACTCCAGATAAGCGCTAATTGAAAATGTGTTTACGTTTTCACAGGATCTATGTATATTATGAAGGTTCTTCAAAAAAAATTCTGCACTTTTTTTTAACTCTGTTAACCACTTGCCGACTGCCCCAAGTAATTACTGTGGGGTGGGGCTCCTACAGACGAAATCACATACCTGTACGTGATCGCCTCTTCTGGGTTTTTGGTGCGCATGCACACTGCCGGCGACCAGCTCCCTCTGTGATTGGACACAGCGGTAGCCAATTAGCAGGCCTGATGGACCCAATGTCCGCCGGGACCCACCGATCATTCCCGAGAGGGGCAGAACGGCGGTGAGGCTATGTAAACAAGGCAGATCACTGTTCTGTGACAAGGGAAAGAGAGATCCTATGTTTCTGCTAAGCAGGAGCATGGATTGCTGTCTTCTCACAGTACAAGCATCCCCCACACAGTTAGAAATCACCCCCTAGGGACACATTTAACCATTTGATTGCCCTTGATGTTAATCCATTCCCTGCCAGTGTCAATAGCAGGGCTTTTTTTCAGGTGGAACTTGGTGGAATTCAGTACAACCACCTCTGACTCAGACCCTTTGGTGCCTGCTCACCACAATCACTTGTAAACACAGAAGTCCGGTTTCTGTGTTTACAAGTCACAGCTCTGCACTCTGTGAGTAACCACCCCCTGAATTTTGCACTCTGCATGTAATGCAATCCTGGTATTTAATGCCCCTTTAAGACCCTCCTACTGTTCGTGAAATTTAACTGACCACACCCACTATTTGATGTGATTTGGAGGGTGTGTGTGGGGGGAGGGCTTTTGGGGGGTCGTGGTTGAGTTCCAGCACTTATTGTTTGAGAAAAAAAGCCCTGGTCAATAGTACAGTGACTGTGCATATTTTGTAGCACTGATCTCTGTATTGGTGTCACACGTCCCCAAAAAGTGTCACTTAGTGTCCGATTTGTCCGCCGTAAAGTCAGTCCCACTATAAGTCGCTGATCACCGGCATTACTAGTAAAAAATAAATAAATAAATAAAAATTCCATAAATATATCACATCATTTGTAGACGCTATAACTTTTGCACAAACCAATCAATATATACGCTTATTGGGATTTTTTTTAACAAAACATGTAGCAGAATACATATTGGCCTAAACTGATGAAGAAATTTGATTTTTTTTTTTTAAACCACTTCAGCCCCGGAAGATTTGGCTGCCCAATGACCAGAGCACTTTTTACAATTTGGCACTGCGCTGCTTTAACTGGTATTTGCACGGTCATGCAATGTTGTACCCAAACAAAACTTTTTTTTCCCCCAAAATTACTAATTTGGTATTATGATGGTATTTGATTGCCTCTGTGATTTTTATTTTTTGCGATATAAACGGAAAAAGACAGAAAATTTTGAAAAAAATTATATTTTCTACTTTTTTGTTATAAGAAAAATCCAATAAATCAATTTTAGTCATACATTTAGGCCAAAATGTATTAAACCACATGTGCTTTGGTGTTAGCGCTACTGGCACTAATCTGACGCTGCCTGGGGCGATGCAGACGCTGACTGACGCTAAAACTTAACTGATGTCACCCGCCGGGTGATCAGGGAGTTAAACCTTTATTGGGTAATATACGGCGGGTGCCCTGACAATATAAAAAATATCGAACTAACTAGCGTCACCCATGACACTAATACGGTGATCACTGGTGATGGGGGGGGGGGTGATCAATGGGTTAAACCTTTATTAGGGGGGATTAGCGGGGGTCCCTAGACCTATCTGTGCCAACCACTAAGTACCCTAACACTGATTTTTGTCACTAATGACACCAGTACAGTGACCAAAAAAAAATATGAACACTGCACTGGGTGACACAGTGACAGGGGGTGAAGGTGTTACCTGGGGGGGTGATCAGGGGGGTGACAAGTGTACCGACGTGTACTAGTGTCAGTGTAATGTTGGTGCACTTACACTGACACCAGTACTTAGATGTCTTCTCTCCTCTCTCTGGAACGACAAGGATTCCACGAGGAGAGATGACATCACTTCCCCTGCCTGTGTTTACACTTACACAGGCAGGGGAGGATTTCATTCGCCAGGACTGATCACCAGGTCCAGACCAGAAATCATTAGCCTGGACCTGGAGACTGATCGGTTCTGAAGTGAATTCGATCGTCGCCTAGGGGCGCAGGCGCACCCGACGTACAGCTACAAAGTTTTTCCCAGCCGGACCAACATGCCGCAGTATAACTGCGGCAGCTGGTCTGGAACTGGTTAAAAAAAAATATTGGGTGTGTTTTATAGCAGAAAGTAAAATTTATTTATTTTTTTTCAAAATTGTCAGTCATTTTTTCTTTATAGCGCAAAAGATAAAAACTGCAGAGGTGATCAAATCCCACCAAAAGAAATCTCTATTTGTGTAAAAAAAAAAACAAACGACATCAATTTTTGTAGGGTACAGCGTCGCACGACCGCACAATTGTGAGTTAAAGTAACGCAGTACCGTGTCACAAAAAATGGCCTGGTCATGAGGGGGGTAAACCTTACAGAGCTGAAGTGGTTAAATATCAAAAAGTGTGGAAACTTTTTGAAAACCCCTCGTATTAAAGGATATTGTTTAGTGTCACTTTAACAAGCCTATATTAATGTACATATTAGGGAATAAAGACTTTCTGAAAAACAGTGATCTAATGTGCCAATTAAGTAAGAACACAGAGGTTGGCTGTCATTGCTGGGCCAATAAGCTAGGTGTGGGAGATTCCCTGTACCACAGCTGTTGTATACAAATGGACAGGGATGCCCTTAACATCATTGAAATAATATGGGCACATTGCCATGTTAACCACTTCAGCCCTGGACCATTTGGCTGCCAAATGACCGGGCCACTTTTCGCGATTCGGCACTGCATGGTTTTAACTGACAATTGAGCGGTTGTGCGACGTGGCTCCCAAACAAAATTGACGTCCTTTTTTTCTCACAAATAGAGCTTTCTTTTGGCGGTATTTGATCACCTTTGTGGTTTTTAAATTTTGCGCTATAAACAAAAATAGAGCGACAATTTTGAAAAAAAAAACAATATTTTTTTTACTTTTTGCTATAATAAATATCCCCCAAAAATATATAAAAAAACAATTTTTTTTTCCTCAGTTTAGGCCGATATGTATTCTTCTAAGCGTTTATTAATTGGTTTTCGCAAAAGTTATAGCATCTACAAAATAGGGGATAGTTTTATGGCATTTTTATTAATATTTTTTTTTTTTACTAGTAATGGCGGCAATCAGCGATTTTTATTGTGATTGCGATAATATGGTGGACATATCGGACACTTTTGACGCTATTTTTTGGACCATTCACATTTATACAGCGATCAGTGCTATAAAAATGCTGTACAAATATGACTGGCGGGGAAGGGGTTAAGTGTGTCATAGGGAGTGATTCTAACTCTTAAGGGGCGTGGCTACGAGTGACACGTCACTGATCGCTGCTCCCGATGAGAGGGAGCAGACGATCAGTGACAGTGTCACTAGAAAGAACGGGGAGATGCTTGTTTACACTTGCCTCTCCCCGTTCTGCAGCTCTGTGACCCAACCGCGGGGCACCGGCGAACATCGAGTCCCGCAGGCACGGTCACGGAGCTTGCGGCAGGGGTGCGCGCACGCCGCAAATTTCAAAGAGACATAAAGTTCGCGAGCCGGTCATTAACCGGTTAAAGTGAATGTAAACCCTCACACACCCAGTGAAGTGAACAGCCTCAGATGACACACAGAGATGAAACAAATCCTTCCTTCATAAGTTTTACATGTATATCTGCTGTCTTCATCTATATATATTCTTTAGAAATTGCTCTTCGTGTTAACGTTTTTCTCTACCTGGTTAGCACTGGGAGTGGATTATTGACATACAGACAAGACAGCTGATTGGAGGAAAGGCACACCCCCCCCCCCCCCCTCTCCTCATAGGCAAAGGAAGAAAGGAATGTGCACAGCTCTGTTCTTAGACATCAAGCAGACTGCTAATCTATTTATAGCAACCTCCCCCCCCACACACACTTCTATCTTCCGTCTCGGAGAACATGTGAGAGACTATCAGGCTGATAACAGAGCTAAGGATCAAGAGACAGCTAGGGGACATAGTGCTTTAGAGAGAATCGGGTTTACATTCACTTTAAATCAATGTCATCGACCTAATGTGGCCATATTATACAGACAAAATCAGTGGCGTCTGGTGGAATTTTTTTTTTTTGGGGGGGGGGGGGGCGTTCTCCTGCTCTCCATCACCGACAGCTTCCCGTTTTCCTGCTCTCCACAGCGGAAGCTTCTGTTTCCTTCCTCCCTCCTCGGTGGCCAATCGGGAGTCTTCTCTTCTGATTGGCCGGATTGTGGGTCAGTGTTTCAACAGCGAATATTGATTCGTTGTGGTAACACACCTGGGTGGGCTCCGGTCGCATGCTCTGGGACCCAAGGCCAATCTATTTTAAAGCCTATTAGAGCCTCTGGCTCAAATCAGGTGCTTCAAAAAAATCCCCTGCCGCTGTAATTTATGCAACCAGTGCCCTGAAAGGGGCTGGATGCATGAATAGGGGGTGCATGAATCTAACTATTACCATATAGAGGGTGGCCTGGAGAGAGGGGGCGGCGCCACTGGATAAAATGGAACAAAGGGCGCAAACGTCTAGTGCTTTATCAACAGTACTTTATTAAAATATATAAAGAGTACATACTCACAAAAGCCAAATACAGTGTCTTGAAAAAATATTCATACCCCTTGAAATTTTCCACATTTTGTCATGTTACAACCAAAAACTTAAATGTATTTTATTAGGATTTTATGTGATAGACACAAAGTGGCACAGAATTGTGAAGTGGAAAGAAAATAATAAATGGTTTTCAATTATTTTTACAAATAAATATGTGAAAAGTGTGGTGTGCATTTGTATTCAGCCCCCCTGAGTCAATACTTTGTAGAACCACCTTTCGCTGCAATTACAGCTGCAAGACTTTTTGGGTATGTCTCTTCCAGCTTTTCACAATAAAGCCTCGTACACACGATCAGATTTTCCGCAGACAAAGCCTCAGACTTTTGGAGGCGTTGGCCAGGAACTTGTCCTGCATACAAACGGCACACAATTGTCAGCCAACAAACACGAAGGTAGTTACGTAATACATGTTTTTTTAGCTCTTTAGCGCCACCCTTTGGGCACCTTCTGCTAATGTTGTGTTTGGTGAGCATTGCTTCCGAGCATGCCTGTTTGTACTTTGGACTTTTGTCTGATGGACTTGTGTACACACAATCGGGAAATCAGACAACAGACTGTTGTCCACGGAAAATTTTAAAGCCTGCCATCCAACATTTGTCAGAGGAAATCCAACAACAATTGTCCATTATGCTCATTATGAGGGGCTCCCACCATCCCTGTGCTGTGTTGACTTCCTCCTGGGGCTTTACCCCTGCTGTGCTCATTATGAGGGGCTCCCACCATCCCTGTGCTGTCCTGACTTCCTGTGTTTTTAACTTCATCATAACGAATAATCGTAATTATTATGACAATGATAAAACGATATTAACGAACATTCTTATTTTGTCCGATTCTGAATCTCCCATCGACTACCAGTACCAGTCTCCCACTCCCATATTAAAAAAAGGTAATTTTCCCAACCCTCACTCAGCAGCAGAAGAAAACCTATGATTGGTCAACAAAACACCAGTCACGTTTCTGTTGTAACGGAATTTGGATCCGAAATTCATCAACAAAATTTCGTATTTCGTATACAATTCGGAAGCATAGAAATTCGTATTTTGGATGCTTCCCAATGTACGAATTTTCGGAAATTCGTACGAATTTTCGGAAATTCGTACAAATTTTCGATTCGTAAGAAATGAACGACACATGTCTAGGGCTCAATGACCTAATATGGGCACATGGCCATATTAAGTCAATGTCATTGACTTAATATGGCATTGTGGCCTTATTAGGTCATTGATGTCATGAGCATCCACACCTCTTTTATATACGCACAGCAGCGGGGGCAGAGAATCTTCTGCTCACAGTTCATTTGCCCAGCAATGACAGTATCACGTACCTGGTAGAAGAGCCTGATATGATGAGGAAGGACTCTTTTACACCTCTGACTTGGGCCCCTGATAGTGTGAACAGTAGGCGAAGGAGTGCAGAGAGGCACGAGTGCCTGTAAGTCTTTTGAAGCAGAGCAGGTGTAGGGGTAGGTCTTTAGTAAATTAGACAGGCTGAGTGACAGCTGGTGAGCAGCAGACTGAAGCAGGCTGGTACTGGCAATATAAATAAAAACATTTAAAAAGAAATACCCCCAGATGATGTCTCTTTAGACGAAACGCGTCAGAGCGAGCCCTGCTGATGTCATTGCGTTACCCACAAACTTTGATTTTAAGCGCTTGATCCACTTTGTAAATGTGAGTGTTTCCAATTTTCTTTTAATACATTTTACGTTTATACGGATTCACACTATGTGGAGTATTTTCTTTTTTGGTCATGCTAGTTTGAACACTTTAGAGGATTCGGTCTGACAAGTTGGCTGCTTCTGAAGACCGTTTCTTGGTGACATCTCTTGACCAATTGGATTGCGTTACAACTTGATCTGGAACCCAGACGTGGAGGTCCCATACATTAGTGGTTACACCATAAGCCTTGTTGACTTACTGAGCATATGCCCATTTGAGTCCTCTGACTCCGGTAAGCCTCCTCATTAACTGGTGGTGGTTTTATTGTCTGGGTCCTCACCTCAACATTGATGTCACGTGGAATCCCACTTCTAGTCACATAGTTACATAGTTAGTCAGGTTGAAAAAAGACACAAGTCCATCCAGTCACATAATTTGTTTTCACCGTTTATTTAAAGACTGCTATGTTTATGTTTAAAACAACTTTTGTATGATGGCACATGGACTTTAGTTTGAGAAGTGAATTTTACATCTTATTTTCATTATTTTCATTATTATTAGTTTTTGTGGTCATTACACAGTGTACATTAGTTTGTATACATATGTATTTCCATGTTTTTGAGCGCTGCACATAACTTTACTTTTTGGTACTGGCAATAGCAGGCAGGTGAGGCATATACTGGTAGCAGACAGTGGGTAAGCAAGCACAGCCGGTTGACAGGTAGGTCCTGGTGACATCAGGTGGAATAGCAGAGTCGGGAATGTTGGGTCATACACTAGCAAGACAGATTAGGTACAGGGGCACAGGCAAAAACGTAGTCAAGGTGCAAGCCGGGTCAGGAGCTGATCGGTGGAACAGTAGCAAATAGAGCAAGCAGAAGTGGTGGTCAGAAGGCAAGCCAAGGTCAGTACAGGCACAGTTCAGGAAGTAGTCAGACAAGCCAGGTCAGTAACTGGAGATAGGATACAGGATCACAGGTTCTCAGGACACAGAAGCCTAAAGATGAAGAAGCACTGAACCTGAACACTGACTCAGTTTAAATAGCCCATTTGGCGCCTCTATCTCTCACAGGTGCACGGGAGCATGTGCACAATTCCTACACCTATGAGAAGAAATGTAGATTAGCCTGTGAAGATGTACATAGGTCTGCCTAGAGAAGTCATTTTGTCTACTGGCATGCCCAACCTGACAGATAGCTACCTTCCAGGTTCGTATTAACTTGGGTTCATTGATTGGTACTAGGGATGAGCTGGGTTTGGTCCGAACCCAGAAGTTAGTTGTTATTTACACGCCAATGGGCCGTGGGCAGGATTTTTCCCACCCCACAGTTGATGTATACAAAAGGACAGAGATGTCTTTAACATGGCACAGCAATGACAGCTAACTTCTGGGTTTGGACTGAACCTAAGCTCATCCCTGGTGCTAAGCAAGGAACCCCTTGTTTTTTTACATGAAAGCTTGCTTAAAACCCTCAAATTATTATACATTGTCTAAAAAGCAGAGGACCCATTTAAAAAAAAATTATGACAGTTGCAATATTTTATGTTGCACAATATTAGCACAACTGTATATCAAATCTATATTTTCCTTTAAATAATGCACTCTCATTTTAATGCACACAAACACATTAAAATCTCTGGATTTCTACATGATATAAAAGATGAATCTAGTAAATATATTTCAAATTTGGCATGACTTAAAATTGTGTGCACCAGTGAAATAATGTCAGTTTAGAGTTCACCATAAATAATGACCATGGAACTATTCCTCTTGCTTTATCATTCACAACGATACCTAATATGTGCTACACAATCGATGTACCCATCCTCTGTCCTCCAGATAAACCCTTCAGCTGTGACCTTCTATTGCAATACAATTGGCTGGATCTGTCCCAGGAACTCAGCAAAAGTGCTGACTATGCCTGCCCATTCTCCAGTCATAGAGCACTTTTCATAAAAGTACTATAGCTTCTATGAATGGAGGAGGAGGGTGAAAAAGGCAGTCATAGTCCGCACTTTTGTAAAGTGTCCATGAGAGGCCCAGCACTCGTATTGACACCCGCAGCAAAATTGTTTTTATTTCACCAACTGTGTCCTGTGTGTCCCTAAGTGCATCTTCTTTACCCTAGACCAGGGGTCTCCAAACTTTCTAAACAAAGGGGCAGTTTGCTGTCCTTCAGACTTTTGGGGGGCGGACTATGACCATTGGGCATAGAAAAGCAACCAATGACAGTGGGAAACAATCAATGCTCCATCTTTGGTGTCAGTGGGAGGAATTGTGCCCCATAGTTGGTGTAAGTGGGGAATTGCATCCCATCAGTGTCATTGGGCCCCATTGTTAGGGCACAATTTCTTCCAATGACACTATCATTGGTGTCATTGGGACATATTGTGTCACATCATTGGGGTCAATGGGTCCCATTGTTGGTGTCATTGCCTATTGCATTAGGGTGTGCACCTCAAAGCTCAAACACATGCATGTGTATATATAGGATGGAGCTCTGACATCACGACTCTGTCACGTGTCGACTGCGGCCATCTTTGTGGTTGGAAACAAATGCTATTCATGACAGACTGCAGCCTTTGATATGCCTGTTTTCATCTGACAAAATGTGAGTACCCTGGCTGTTTTTTAGAAAAAAAAAATGCCTGGTTTTAATACTACACCAGGAGGAGTTGCCTTTATTGTATTTTATGTATGCACCTAAGATCTTCCATTTGCTGAGACTACAAGACCCAGCCATCTATGATCCAATTGAAGTGGTTTTGTGGCGCTGTGGACATATCATTCTTGTCTGACCACCTGTAATTCAGTGGTCCATTTTCTTTGGTAAGAGGACCGGTGTGTTGTTGTTCGGTGGAGGATAATTTCATGCTCACCTGATTGTTTTTTTTTTTTTTACACCGTGGGTGATTCCAGCTTCCTTTCCTGAACAAGGACTTTACTTTAAATACTATGGACTCTTACCTTATGTAGCTGGTTTGATTTGTTTCGGGCCCTGTAACACTCACTGTCAACCCCCGGCAATTGGCTCTACCCTCCCCTGGCACAGTCAGTAAGGGATGATGGGATTGTGTAACCTGTGATTCTTGGCAGCACAATCCCACAATAAAGGCACACAACAGTATGGTGTAGCTATCACTAACCGTTTCTCCTGCACAGTAAATGACACCAACAACTGATATACTTAACCATGGTACTTTACTAAAAATAATGGTTAAGCAGGCAAACAGTATACATAGACATATGCAGAGCCCTGCAATGAAAGTGTTTTAGCACACAGACAGATATACAATTCTATAACAAGAAACTAACGGACCCGCTGCAGCTCTTCTCCCTCGTGGGTAAGATGGCGCCCAGCAATGTCACTACTGCTACTAAGTCAGGCCTGACTATACTAGGTGAAAGTTCTGCAGAGAAAGATCTTCGCTAGCAAACGGTGGTGCGCTTTCTGGAACGATTTGTAATCCACAAGAATAGAGGAATGTGACAACGTGATTACCCAGAACAAATCTACTAGTGTTATTCAATGCACTGTCCCTCCGGTGTGCAGCTACAAATGCTAACGTTAGTTCCGAACAACAGTTACTGGGTCTAGAGATTCTGTATTATCCTCATGAGCAAGTGCTCTCTCACCCAACCGGAACAGTCCGTGTCCGTATCTTCCGTTGCTGTGTCTTGGTACACAGATTCCACGACACCCGGGTCTTTGGTCCTCCTGGTAGCAACAGAACAGCAGCAGGATGCAACATCCCTCAGGCTCCTCGGTGGGTACGGAAGGCTCTTTGGAATAATACAGGCCTAGGCTTCCGGCCCTGTATTATCAGCAGACTCAGCCTGGAGGTCCACTTGCTGGGCGGGCGGTGTCCAAAGAGAAAGTTCTCCGGCCCGCCCCCCTGGTTAAATACCCAGCCCCAGCAGTCCTTGCGCAGGGAAATGCATCCTGGGTATGGTAGTCTCTGGGCCTTAAAGCAAACACCAGCTACACACTCCCCCCACTTAAAATCTTTGGTCCCCAAAGATAATATGAACATTAATTGCAAACAATGCAATTTACAGTAGCAAAAGAACTAGGCAGGGGAACCTTCCACCAAACTTGGTGAGGAAGATCGTCCTGCCCACAGGTAATACTAGTGGAAGTGACCTGCCTAACTGTGCCAGAGAGTGAGCTGGGGTTGCCCTTCACTAAATGCACACTGGAGGGGCCAGGTTTATCTATTGTCCTTCTTGCAGTTACAACTGTATCCTTAGAACATTCTCCCATCTGAGTGTAGGTTAGCTTCCGAGGGGGATGAATAGCTCTCTTCACTCTTTGTTCTCTGGGAATTGAGGCATCAGGCACACTGGGCTCTTCCATTCTTCCTTCCACTTGGTCAGGTGTAATGGTTACTGCTGCTTCAGGGGCATCCAATTCTGGGGCAGAGAGATACAAAGAATCTCTTGGATCTTCAGCTGGGATTGACTCTAGGACAACTTCCCACTCTTCAGTTAGAGTACACGATGGAATGAACTCAGCAGCTTCAGCATTCAAGGTGCCCTCAATGGTAACCTCACAGGGTGCAGGATCCATGGCCATGGGTTCAGTCGTCGGAGTGGGCAACAGCCAGCTCAGCTCCATTTCCTCATCTTCACTCTGGTTTGAGGCATTCATCTCTCCTGACTGAGTGGTCTGAGATCTGGTGTTGGGTCTTGGAGTATTGGAGGTTGCAGGTGATTCAGGAGAATCTGGAGTAGAAGGTATCCGGACTGCTTCGGAGAGAGGCAATAAGTCAGGGATATGCAATTAGCGGACCTCCAGCTGTTGCCAAACTACAAGTCCCATGAGGCATAGCGAGACTCTGACAGCATCCAGCATGACACCCAGAGGCAGAGGCATGATGGGACTTGTAGTTTGGCAACAGCTGGAGGTCCGCTAATTGCATATCCCTGCAGTAAGTGGTTCCTGTGCCAGGTTTTCAGAGGTCCCGCTTGGCCTTCAGGTTTCAGCTGGTATACTGGCAGGCCAGGCAATTTTTTACAGCTCACGTATGGCTGTGATTTCCATCTATCAGCAAGCTTATGCTACCCTGGAACACCGAGATTCTGTAACAACACTCTGTCTCCTGGTTGCAAGTCATGGATCCAAACTCTGAGGTCAAAATTCAATTTATTCCGGGCCCCTCTCTGGTCAGAGGTGGGTTGTGCCTTCTCATAAGCCATTCGTAAGCTTCTTCATAGCCGGTCCACATATCCCTTGTGGGAAGCAGCCGATGTGTGGTCTATTGAGGTACCAAAGGCCAGATCTACAGGTAGTCTTGCTTCTCTGCCAAACATTAATATGTAAGGGAGTACCCGGTGACATCACTAGTTGTGCTGTTATAGGCATGCATGATGGCAGCTATATGCTTGCTCCAATGCTGCTTTTCCTCACTGCTCAGGGTTCCCAGCATATTCAACAAAGTCCTGTTAAACCTTTCTGGTTGGGCATCTCCTTAGGGATGATAGGGGGTTGTGCGGGTCGTCTTTATCCCTAGGGAATCCAGTAATTTCCAGATTAGTCAACTTTCAAAGTCCCTCCCTTGATCTAAATGAAGGCGTTGAGGTAATCCGTAGTGTACAAAGTACTTCTCTACAAGTATCTTGGCCACAGTGGAAGCCTTCTGGTCCTTAGTCGGAAAGGCCTGAGCGTAACGGGTGAAATGGTCGGTTATCACCAGAACATTTCCATGTCCCCCCAAGTCCGTCCGATGGATGGTTTTTATCAGACCAACCGATCGTGTATGGTACCCATCGGTCTTTTTTCCATCGGTTGTAAAAAATAGAACTTGTTTTAAAATTTTCCGATGGATAAAAAAACCGATGGGAATTTCCGATCGTCTATGGGCAAGTCCATCGGATCAAAAACCCACGCATGCTCAGAATCAAGTCGACGCATTCTCAGAAGCATTAAACTTCATTTTTCTCGGCTCATCGGAGTGTTTTACGTCACCGCGTTTGGAACGGTCGGTTTTTTGACTGATGGTGTGTGGGCAAGACTGATGGAAAACAGTTTCATCGGATATCCGATGGAAAAATCCATCGGACGAAAATCCATAGGTTATCCGATCGTGTGTACGGGGCTTTAGACTTCGATGAGGTTCATGTCCCCCACTGTCTTCTCCATCAGTCGCTGGAAAGTGTCAGGAGCCCCCGACAGACCTTGAGGCATCTGGTTAAATTCATAGAATCCCACTGGGGTGATGAATGCCGTCTTCTCTCTGTCTTCTGGGTGCATTGGGATTTGGTAATACCCACTCTTCAGGTCCATGACGCTGAACCACTTGGCTCCAGACAAACTCTGTAGAGCAGCCTCAATCCTAGGAGTAGTGTACTGGTCAGGTATCGTCCTTCTATTGAGAGTCCTGTAGTCTATGCAGAGTCTCAGTGACCCATTCTTCTTTCTGACTGCTACAATAGGGGAGGCATATGGGCTCCTGGACTCCTGGATAACACCAGTTCTCTTGAGCTCTGCAAGTTGCTCACGTAGGTCTTCCAGGTCAGCCAGTGGGACCCGCCGGACCCTTTCTCAGAAAGGTTTGTCTTCTTGCAGACGGATCTTATGAGTGGCACTCCTCACACACCCTACATCAAACTCATCTTTGGAGAAGATCTTCCTCCACCTGGCCAGCTGGGCCCTGGCCCTCTCTTTCCACACCGGTGGTAGGGTCATGTTCTCCAGGCAGAGTCTCTCCAAAATGGGTTCTCCTCCTTCAGTCTTCTCCAAGTCAGACAGGGCCACTGGGGTGGCAGGGTTTACTTGGCCCAACAGCTTCCGGGCTGGAATCTTCACAGGTGAGTCAGTGGTGTTTCTGATACTCACTGGTACCCGGCTTCTACATGTACCGTATTACTCTTCTGACACTTTGTGACTAAGTCTCCTAATGCATTTAGAAGTTCAGGACCTATAGTGGTTAGAGGTGTCCCTGAAGCTGTCATGTCTTTGGAACTTCTGGAATTGTGGGTGACTGCGGAGGTTCCTTCTTTATAGCCTTCACGTGCGCCAAGTGGTATGTCTTCCCATCTATGGCTTGCACACTCTGCCCTCTGAAACTCTCAGGTATCTCTTCTCTCCATTCTACCAGTGCATAGGTAAAAGAGGTCTGTCCATTTGGTTTGAGATCAACTAACCATGCCTTCTGGCTCGGGGACAACAACTACATGAGCCCCTCTACATCGCTTCCGGACCAGTCCTCCCCGGGAAGTTCAATAACTGCGGCCTTCTCCGGAAAGGTGCCGGTTGATACGCACCACTGGGTCATGGCTAAACAATCCATGCCGGTACTTCTGGCAGGCTTGATTGTGGTGTACAGGTACTTCGGACTCTGAGCCCCCACATGTAGCGATACCCCCAGCTAAGAGGGCCGCTGGTTTGATTTGTTTCAGGCCCTGTAACACTCACTGTCAACCCCCGGCAATTGGATCTACCCTCCCCTGGCACAGTCAGTAGGGGATGATGGGATTGTGTAACCTGTGATTCTTGGCAGCACAATCCCACAATAAAGGCACACAACAGTATGATGTAGCTATCACTAACTGTTTCTCCTGCACAGTAAATTACACCAACAACTGATATACTTAACCCTGGTACTTTACTGAACATAATGGTTAAGCAGGCAAACAGTATACATAGACATATGCAGAGCCCTGCAATGAAAGAGTGTTTTAGCACACAGACAGATATACAATTCTATAACAAAAAACTAACGTACCCCGCTGCAGCTCTTCTCCCTCGTGGGCAAGATGGTGCCCAGCAATGTCACTACTGCTACTAAGTCAGGCCTGACTATACTAGGTGAAAATTCTGCAGAGAAAGATCTTTGCTAGCAAACGGTGGTGCACTTTCTGGAACAATTTGTAATCCACAAGAATAGAGGAATGTGACAACGTGATGACCCAGAACAAATCTACTAGTGTTATTCAATGCACTGTCCCTCCGGTGTGCAGCTACAAACGCTAACGTTAGTTCCGAACAACAGTTACTGGGTCTAGAGATCCTGTATTATCCTCATGAGCAAGTGATCTCTCACCCAACCGTAACAGTCCGTATCTTCCATTGCTGTGTCTTGGTACACAGATTCCACGACACCCGGGTCCTCCTGGTAGCAACAGAACAACAGCAGGATGCAACGTCCCTCAGGCTCCTCGGTGGGTACGGAAGGCTCTTTGGAATAATACAGGGCTTCCGGCCCTGTATTATCAGCAGACTCAGCCCGGAGGTCCACTTGCTGGGCAGGCGGTGTCCAAAGAGAAAGTTCTCCGGCCCGCCCCCTGGTTAAATACCCCGCCCCAGCAGTCCTTGCGCGGGGAAATGCATCCTGGGTATGGTAGTCTCTGGGCCTTAAAGCAAACACCCGCTACATTTAATTTTATGCTACTAGTGCTGCATACACCCATTTTTTATACTAATGGTGTCAGTAGGGCAGAGATTGGTTTCAGTAGGGCAGTAGATGGTGTCAGTAGTTTTTATTATTTTATTTTTTGAAAATATTTTTTTTTTTTTTACAAATTTTTTATGAGACCTGTTAGGGGGCTTTGCTAAAATATCAGGGGTTTAAACAAGGGGAATCTGCTCCACACAGGGTTATTAGAGTGTGCCCAGGCACACCTGGAACACCCTGTGTGCATGCTTATGAAGCTAAAATGTATAAAATGTTTTGGTTTGGGGTTTAATACTGCTTTAAGAACAAATACTGACAATTTCTGATGTCTGGGATTAGTTAAACTTTCAGGCGTACTATACCATACAGTCTCTATACAATGCACTTTAGATATACCAAAACTTGTAAACTTTTCAACCAATTGTTGCTGATCCTGCAGGCTCTTGCACTATACCCTTTGTGGCAAATTGACGGAGATTTTGCAATCAGATTGTAAAGTGTGCGATGAGCTTACGACAAACACTCATAATACTGAAGTTTCTCCTCGTTGCAGTGTGACAAACGCATGATACAGTAAAACTTTTATAATTATAATGTGACCTTTTTTTTATCTGAGTAGGAAGATTAACTTATTAACTCATGCAAAATCCTCAGGCAATAACAGTTTTAATTTATACAAATTTCATAATAATGTCACACATCTTGAGATTGCTGCCTAGCAACCACATTCCATCCTATATGGCGAGAAGGAAATGTGCAGAGATTAAAGCTAGATATTTATTTATCCCAAACCTGAAAGGTCAGGCTAACTTGTTACGAATGCACAGCATGTACTTCCAACTGAAAAGATGAGAGCACATGATTTTTTTTTTTTTTAACAAGGAAACCTTAAAAGTAAAAAGTTTGAAGATGCACCCAGGGCACATATAAAAGGCACACATTATTGCCACTCTGTAATCAATAACATATCATTAAAGTGATATTAAGCACAAAAACAAAAATGTTACATATTGCAGCTTACCAATCCTTAACCACTTTGCCTCTTACCTGTTCACCCCTATAGATCTTACCTGTTTACCCCTATAGATCTTACCTGTTCACCCCTATGGATCTTACCTGTTCACCCCTATGGATCTTACCTGTTCACCCCTGAACTAAATGCTACAATATTCAAACTATTCTTCCGGTGGTTACGGATTCCCTCTATTGCATATATGTATTCGTTTGTCTATACTTATAATTAGCTAGTCTATTAAAACTCTGATAAGGTTACTGTTGGTAGCACAATAATATAAGTTTATCTATGAAAACAAACACACTGCTTAGTAAAACAATGTTTTATTTATTTCCCAAGAAAATATGAATATGCTAGCATGGAAATACTATATAGAATTATACAGAGTATATGACAAAAGAACATCAAAGATACTTATCACAATGCTTTCCTCAAGATATTGTTTCGTCAGCTGGGCTCAAGATGGCAAAAGGGGGCTCTGTGTTTCAGTCAGCCCTTTTTAAACCTCAATCAAACACCGTCCAGACCAACCCCATTGCCAGCCAGGTTTTTGGACGAATCAACGTTTTCATGGGGCAGTCCTCCTCAATAGATTATATTACTGTCCATCCTGCCTTATTGGCCTCTAGGGGCAGAATTATCCATGTATCATCTCCAGGTGCCTGTTGCTCCTTTGATCTTTGTCAGCCACTAGTGATGAGCCGAACACCCCCGGGTTCGGTTCGCACCAGAACCCGCGAACGGACCGAAAGTTCGCACGAACATTAGAACCCTATTAAATACAATGGATGCGAACGTTCGGATTCTAAAGTGCTAATTATAACGACTATTATCTATGTTATTGTCCGAAACAGAGTTTGGGAACCCGGCTTCTGCACCAGGGGACATGTATCAATGCAAAAAGAAGTTTTAAAAACGGACGTTTTCCGGGAGCAGTCATTTTAATGATGCATAAAGTGAAAAAAAAAAAGTCAAATATTCCTTTAAATATTGTACCTGGGGGGTGTCTAAAGTATGCCTGTGAAGTGCCACGTGTTTCCTGTGTTTAGAACTGTCCCTGCACAAAATAACATTTCTAAAGTGAAAAAAGTCATTTAAAACTGCTTGCGGCTTTAATGCAATGTCTGGTCCCGGTAATATGGATGAAAATCTTTAGGAAAAATGGCATAGCTACCCCATCAACCCCCCCCCCCCCCCCTACCCCAGCCCATTACCAGCCCCTTTGGGTCTTGTATGGATATTAAGGGGAAAACCGCACACAAAATAAAAAAGGACCTATATACTCTAAACAGCCGTATACAGGCGGTGCATACAAGACAGGGACTGTAGGTTTGTTCTTATGTAGAATCTGTTTATAATTTTGAACAGCTGCATTGTTTAAGTGGAGCTCCATGGCAAATTCCTTTTTTTTAGCTTTTTGTAAAACATAGGGAACGGTTATCACCCCTGTCACATTTTTTTTGCTGTCTGTGCCCCTGTTCAGAACATTTCACCTCACTTTGCGTCCCAATGACAACTGTTTTTGAAATGTGGTGTTTTTATTGAAACAAGGATTGGTGATAAAGCATCAGTAGAGAGGAGACACCTTTCTCCCATATTAATTCTTACAGGAGAGAATTTTCCTTTCAAGGGGTAGATTTCCTCTCACTTCCTGTTGTCTTCTTCCGTTTGCAAGTAGTAGTAGTTTGTAAGTTGGATGTTTGAAAGTAGGGACCTTCCGTATATACTCTGCAGAAATTGGCCCCTTAGGTGTTGGTGTTGGCACAACACTGAAAGCACTCACAGTTATTCTTGGTGGGTGCTGGAACGCCCTGCTGTCAAGTATAATATCAGGAATTGTAATAACATATAATTGTTGATCAGTGGTAGTAAAAATTGGGCCTTTGATGGTGGTGCTGGTGCCACAACACTGTAAGGCCTGACAGTTACTCTTGGTGGGCGCAGCAATGGTCCCTGCTGTGAATTATTAGATCAATAATTATAATTGCATGCCCCTGTTGAACAGGGGCTGAAAAAGTGGGCCTTTGGTGGTGGTGGTGATGGTGGTGCTGGTGCCACAACACTATAAGGCCTGACAGTTACTCTTGGTGGGCGCAGCAATGGTCCCTGCTGTGAATTATTAGATCAATAATTATAATTGCATGCCCCTGTTGAACAGGGGCTGAAAAATTGGGCCTTTGGTGGTGGTGGTGTTGGTGATGGTGGTGCTGGTGCCACAACACTGTAAGGCCTGACAGTTACTCTTGGTGGGCGCAGCAATGGGCCCTGCTGTGAATTATTAGATCAATAATTATAATTGCATGCCCCTGTTGAACAGGGGCTGAAAAATTGGGCCTTAGGCACTGGTGGCACAACACTGCAACCCCTCACAGATACTGTACTTGGAGCACAGCAATGAGGCCTGTTGCAAAGTATTGCATCAAAAATTTTAATTACACGCCCCTGTTAAACAGGGGCTAAAAAATTGGGCCGTAGCCACTGGTGGCGTTACCCATAAACCAAAATGATCTTCCAAGCTATCATCGTTAATCGTATCATTGAGGAGGAGGAGGAGGATAGCCAGTCAACATAACAGCACAGGCATTCAGCATCAGCATCAGTCTTGAAGGGATGTGACATTTTAAAATCAATTAGTCTGTTATATCAGCATCTGGTGTGTGGTAGCTGGTGGTGATCCAAGACTGGTTCATCTTGATGAAAGTCAGTCGATCAACCGAGTCGGTGGACAGGCGCACCCTGTGATCCGTGACAAATCCTCCAGCAGCACTGAATGTGCGTTCTGAAAGAACGCTGGATGCAGGACAGGCCAGTAGCTCAATTGCATACTGTGTAAGCTCTGGCCAGTGATCCATCCTCAAGACCCAGTAAGCCAGAGGATTTTCGGTGGGGAAGGTGTCCAAGTCTGACCTTGCCCCTAGGTATTCCTGGACCATGTATATCAGACGCTGGCGATGGTTGCTGGAACCGATCATACTTTGGGGCTGCGGACTAAAGAATTGTCTGAATGCATCGGTCAGATGGCCACCTTCCCCACCGCTCCTTCTTTGACTGCCCGAAGCCTCAGCAACTCGTTGTCCAGGACCAGGAGTTTGTAACCTCCCAGTCTCTGGGAACGCGTTGCACAGACCTTTCTGCAAGGCCTCCCGGAGTTGTCTCATCCTCTGCTCCCTCTGCGACGGTACGATAAGGTCCGCAACCTTACCCTTGTACCGTGGATCAAGGAGAGTGGCCAGCCAGTAATGGTCCCTCTCCTTGATCCGAAGAATACGAGGATCCTTCCGCAGACTTTGCAGGATCAGGGAAGCCATGCAGCGTAGGTTAGCTGAGGCATTCAGTCCGGAGTCCTCTGGGTCACTAAGGACGACATGATCCGCAGCCACCTCCTCCCAGCCACGTACAAGTCCACTGGTTTCTTGGGACTGTAAATCATCCCTAAAAGACTGCTGCTGATGATGCTGAGTGCCAGCCTCCACCTCCATGCTGACACAATCCTCCTCCTCCTCCTCCTCCTCCTCCTCCTCTTCCTGTGCGATGGGTGGGACAGAAGGAACACTGTCTGGGTAAAGGGGGCCTTGAGAGGCAAGGAAGTCCTCCTCTTCCTGCCTCTGTTCTGCCTCAAGTGTCCTGTCCATTATTCCACACAGCGTGTGCTCCAACAGGTGGACAAGAGGTACAGTGTCACTGATGCATGCACTGTCACTGCTCACCATCCTCGTGGCCTCCTCAAATGGTGCCAGGACAGTGCATGCATCCCTGATCATGCCCCACTGGCGTGGTGAAAAAAACCCGAGCTCCCCTGACCCTGTCCTGGTGCCGTAGTCGCACAGGTACTCATTGATGGCCCTCTGCTGCGTGTGCAGCCGCTGCAGCATGGCCAACGTTGAGTTCCACCTGGTGGGCATGTCACATATAAGGCGGTTCTTGGGCAGGTTCAACTCCTTTTGAAGCTCAGCCAGGCGAGCACTGGCATTATAAGATCTGCGGAAATGCACACAGACTTTCCTGGCCTGCCTCAGGACATCCTGTAAGCCCGGGTACCTGCCCAAGAACCGCTGCACCACCAGGTTAAGGACGTGAGCCATACAGGGCACATGGGTCAGTTGTCCCTGTCGGAGGGCGGAGAGGAGGTTGGTGCCATTGTCGCAAACCACCATTCCTGGCTTAAGCTGGCGTGGCGTCAACCACCTCTCGGCCTGCCCCTGCAGAGCAGACAGGACCTCTGCCCCAGTGTGGCTCCTGTCCCCCAAACACACCAGCGCAAGCACGGCATGGCATCTTTTTGCCTGCGTACTTGCGTAGCCCCTTGAACGCCTACGGAGCACCGCTGGTTCCGAGGACAAACCACAGGAAGAGGCCATGGAGGAAGAAGAAGAGGAGGGGGTGGAGGAGAGAGGTGTGTCACAACCAGTAGTAGCATTTTGGAGGCGTGGCGGTGGAACAACCTCCAACACTATTGCACCTTGTCCTGCATCCTTCCCAGCTGCCAAAAGAGTGACCCAATGGGCCGTGAAAGAAAGGTAACGTCCCTGTCCATGCCTGCTGGACCATGAGTCAGCGGTAATATGCACCTTACCGCTGACCGCCCTGTCCAGCGAGGCCAAGACATTGCCTTCCACATGCCTGTAGAGAGCCGGAATAGCCTTCCGTGCGAAAAAGTGTCGTTTGGGAACCTGCCACTGAGGAACCGCACATTGCACAAACTCACGGAAGGGGGCCGAGTCTACCAACTGAAAAGGCAGCAGTTGAAGCTCTAGCAATTTAGCCAAGTTAGCATTCAACCGCTGGGCATGTGGATGACTGGAAGTGAACTTCTTTCAACGGTCCAGCAGCTGGGGCAGGGAAATTTGCCTGCTAGAATCGGACGTTGGTGTACTGCTAGCAGAGTGCCCGCAAGTACTTGCCTGTGACACACCTAATTCTACACCTTCATTCCTCTCAGAGCAGGTTTCAGAGAGGAGTGAAGGTATAGTGGGGTTGGAGATCCCAGCTGATGCGGTGCAAGAAGAGGTCAGCTTTGTTCTTTGGTGTGGGTCTTTAAGGTAGGCTTGCCAACGAGCTGCATGGCAGGTCAACATATGTCTGATCAAGCATGTGGTTCCCAAGCGGCTGATGTTTTGGCCACGCGATATACGCTTGAGACATATGTTGCAAACAGCAGCTGTGCGATCTGATGCACTCGCCTCAAAAAAGGCCCACACCAAAGAACTTTTTGAATGATGGGCAGAGGCAGCGCCCTGCACAGGCGGAGCTCTGCGGTGTGATTCCGTCGGTGTGCTGCCCATACGCTGGCCACTCAAGGGCATCCTGCCTCGTTGGAGATGTGCCTCCTCCTCATCCTCCTCCTCCTCCTCTCTCCTATTAGGCACCCACGTGGAGTCAGTGACCTCATCATCCCCTCCCTCCTCATCACTGGAGCCAATCTGGCAGTATGCTGCAGCTGCTGGAACATGACTGCCAGATTGGTGTCCTTCTTGAGCATCCCCTCTCTCTGCTCTCACGCTGCTGCCTTCCTCTAGCTGGGTATCATCATCAGATCCTTCCAAACGCTGGGCATCCTCCTGGAGCATGTACCCAATACTGTGCTCAAACAGTTCGGGGGACTCCTCAGGAGGAGGGCATGGTGGGTCTAGGGAAGGATTGACTAATGAAGATAATGATACCAGAGAAGAGGACGCTTTGGCAGCTGCTTTGCCAGTACCCTGAGCCTGGGTGAGAGAGGATGAGGAGGATGAGGTGGGCTTGGTCATCCACTCTACCAAGTCTTCGGCATGATGTGGCTCAACATGTCCAGCTGCCGAAAACAAGGACAAGCGTGTCCCATGGCCATGTGCTGATGACAATGCACCGCGTACACGACCAGCACTGTTGCCCCCAGACACAGAGCCTGCTTGCCCTCTTTTTTTGCCTCCTGACTGTCTGCCTCTCCTTGGTTGCCTTCCAGACATTTTAATGGATGGCCTGCAGGGAGATGGGAAAAACAGCAATAAGGGCTACCTTCAGGTGTATATTGTGCAGGAGGCTTAGCAACAATGACACTGACACTGTCCCCTGCCTATCCTTCTCTGTCCCTAAACACAAGGATTGAAAATATGGTTCAGCAAAAAAGTTTTAGAACAGAATAGCACACTGACACTTTCCCATACTGTCCTACTCTGTCCCTCCCTACAAACAAGATTTAGCACAGAATAGCACACTGATAATTTCTACGAGTGTCCTTCTCTGTCCCTAAACTCAAGGATTGAAAATATGGAACAGCAAAATTGGTTTAGAACAGAATAGCACACTGTCAGTTTCACTGACTGTACCTCTCTGTCCCTCAACTCAAGGATTGAAAATATGGAACAGCAAAATAGTTTTAGAACAGAATAGCACACTGACACTTTCCCTCACTGTCCTACTCTGTCCCTCCCTACAAACAAGATTTAGCACAGAATAGCACACTGATAATTTCTACGAGTGTCCTTCTCTGTCCCTAAACTCAAGGATTGAAAATATGGAACAGCAAAATTGGTTTAGAACAGAATAGCACACTGTCAGTTTCACTGACTGTACCTCTCTGTCCCTCAACTCAAGGATTGAAAATATGGAACAGCAAAATTGGTTTAGAACAGAATAGCACACTGTCAGTTTCTGTCAGGGAAATAGCCGAAGAAGGACTGGCAATTCTGCCCAAGACAATCATGGCTGCCATGGTGCACAGCATGACTAAGGTGGGCGGTACTTCCTCCTTGTAACCTGAACAGATCACATGACTAACTTCCTGGTCTATTTAAGCCTGCTGCTGGAGCTGCTCATTGCTGGATTATCTCTTCAGTCTCCTGTGTACCTTGACCTTGTCTCCTGATCAGTGCTTATCCGTTGTGACCCGGCTTGCCTTAACCTCGCTTCCTGTTCTCCTGTGTTTGACCCTCGGCCTGCTTCTGGACTCTGCTTCTGCTTCCTGACCACCCGGCTTGACCCTCGGCTTGTACCTGGACCCTGCACGTGTATGACCCCGGCTCGCCCCTGTATATGCTCTGGACTGATCTCCTGTGTTTGACCCCCGGCCTGGCTTCCGATATCTCCATTCATCTGAATATAACAAGCTCAGTTCTGCCTGCCTCCGCCATCCCTCAGTGGCTGAGCTCATCAGACTGCAAGCAAGCACCTGGCCAACCGTGCTTCTGTGGGCACCGCGCTCCCTGTTCCCAACTCCAGGGGCGCGCTGCACTCAGCCGCAAGGGGAGCCCTCTTAGCATCTCGATCTCCATACTCGTTCCTGACAGTATAATCCAGCCATGTCAGAGATCGACAGAGGCGCTTCCCCTATAGAGGCTATGTGGCAGCAGATCACTGCACTTACCCAAACAGTGCAAAGACTACAAGACGCCCATGAGCAATTAGAGGGTCACCTGCATCACTTGTCTTCCAATCCTATATCTCCTGATCCAAGACCTACCTCCAGTTGTACTCCCTCTGCTGCAATGTCTCAGGAGGTTCCTCTCACCGTGCCGATCCCGCTTCCTGAACCACGTGTGCCGACCCCTGAACGGTTCTCGGGGGACCGAAGAAAGTTTAGGACTTTTAAAAATTCCTGCCTACTATACCTGGCTCTTCAACCAAGAACTTTCTCCTTGGAGAATATTAAAGTTGGTTTCATTATCTCCTTACTCTTGGACGACCCCCAGGTGTGGGCCCACGGGCTACTGGAACAGAAGAGCCCCATTACTGACTCTGTTGACACTTTCTTCACAGCTATGGCCCAGTTGTACGATGATCCCCATCGTATGACTACGGCCGAGAATGCCCTGCACACCCTGCAGCAGGGGCAACTTCCCGCAGAGGATTACACTGTGGACTTCCGCACATGGGCTGCAGACACATGTTGGAATCAAGCTGCCCTGAAGTACCAATATCGTCTGGGCCTATCGGAGTCCCTCAAGGACGAGCTGGCCAGGGTAGCAGTCCCGGATACCTTGGAGGGCCTCATCCAGTTAGCCATACAACTGGACAGACGCTTACGTGAACGTCTATTCGAGAAGTCTCAGACTCTCCAATCAGCTCAAGGACTGCCAGAATCCTCTTTTTCTCTCGCCTCCAATCCACCCATACCTGAAGTCAAGCCCAGACAGATGGGCCTGTTTCGGCCTGCTCTATCACCTGAGGAAAGACTCTACCGTCGAAAGGCGAACCTTTGCTTTTACTGTGGAGACAATGGCCATTTCTTACAAAATTGCCACCTCAGGGCGAAGAAACCATTCTTCAAACCCCCAGTACATTGTCAAGTGTCAGGACTTACCTCATCTCACCCTGTCCTCGCTATCTCCCTATCGGTGGCCAGGGAAGAGATCCGTCTTTCAGCCATCATCGACTCTGGGGCCTGCAGCTGCTTCCTAGACATTAACTTGGCCAAAGGACTTGGAATTCCCCTTGTTACCAAGAAGCAGCAGTTAACAGTTCATTTGGCTGATGGATCTCTACTAGGGATGAGCTCGGTGTTCGAGTCGAACATACGTTCGACTCGAACATCGGCTGTTCGATCGTTCGACGAAGATCGAACGATTTGGGCCGTTCGCGCCTAATTCGAGTGACGTGAACGGCCCACAATGCACTACGCCATCGCAGTGTCATCCAGGCGCTGTGATTGGCCAAGCATGCACTGTGACCCCGCATGCTTGGCCAATCACAGCGCCGGCAGCGAGGAGAGCAATGATTGGCCACAGGCAGGATGCCTGTGGCCAATTATTGCTGAGGGTGTTTAGTACACGCCCCACACTATAAAAGGCCGCCAGCACGGCGGCCTAGTGTAGTGTGTTCCGGAGCAGGGAAAGAGAAGCATAGGCAGGGACAGTGACATTTTTTTTTCTTGCTTAACCTGGATTCCTTTAGTTTAGGGAAAGAGAAGGATAGGTAGGGAGAGTGTCAGTGTGTTTTACTGTGCTAATCCTTGTTTCTAGGGACAGGGAAGGACAGTGAGGGAAATTCTCCTTGTGCTATACTGTGCTAAAGCATTGATCATCAACCATCTTTAAAAAAACATTTTTTCTAGGGACAGAAAACTATAGGTAGGGAGAGTGTCAGTGTGTTTCACTGTGCTAATCCTTGTTTCTAGGGACAGGGAAGGACAGTGAGGGAAATTCTCCTTGTGCTATACTGTGCTAAAGCATTGATCATCAACCATCTTTAAAAAAACATTTTTTCTAGGGACAGAAAACTATAGGTAGGGAGAGTGTCAGTGTGTTTCACTGTGCTAATCCTTGTTTCTAGGGACAGGGAAGGACAGTGAGGGAAATTCTCCTTGTGCTATACTGTGCTAAAGCATTGATCATCAACCATCTTTAAAAAAACATTTTTTCTAGGGACAGAAAACTATAGGTAGGGAGAGTGTCAGTGTGTTTTACTGTGCTAATCCTTGTTTCTAGGGACAGGGAAGGACAGTGAGGGAAATTCTCCTTGTGCTATACTGTGCTAAAGCATTGATCATCAACCATCTTTAAAAAAACATTTTTTCTAGGGACAGAAAACTATAGGTAGGGAGAGTGTCAGTGTGTTTTACTGTGCTAATCCTTGTTTCTAGGGACAGGGAAGGACAGTGAGGGAAATTCTCCTTGTGCTATACTGTGCTAAAGCATTGATCATCAACCATCTTTAAAAAAACATTTTTTCTAGGGACAGAAAACTATAGGTAGGGAGAGTGTCAGTGTGTTTCACTGTGCTAATCCTTGTTTCTAGGGACAGGGAAGGACAGTGAGGGAAATTCTCATTGTGCTATACTGTGCTAAAGCATTGATCATCAACCATCTTTAAAAAAACATTTTTTCTAGGGACAGAAAACTATAGGTAGGGAGAGTGTCGGTGTGTTTCACTGTGCTAATCCTTGTTTCTAGGGACAGGGAAGGACAGTGAGGGAAATTCTCCTTGTGCTATACTGTGCTAAAGCATTGATCATCAACCATCTTTAAAAAAACATTTTTTCTAGGGACAGAAAACTATAGGTAGGGAGAGTGTCAGTGTGTTTTACTGTGCTAATCCTTGTTTCTAGGGACAGGGAAGGACAGTGAGGGAAATTCTCCTTGTGCTATACTGTGCTAAAGCATTGATCATCAACCATCTTTAAAAAAACATTTTTTCTAGGGACAGAAAACTATAGGTAGGGAGAGTGTCAGTGTGTTTTACTGTGCTAATCCTTGTTTCTAGGGACAGGGAAGGACAGTGAGGGAAATTCTCCTTGTGCTATACTGTGCTAAAGCATTGATCATCAACCATCTTTAAAAAAACATTTTTTCTAGGGACAGAAAACTATAGGTAGGGAGAGTGTCAGTGTGTTTCACTGTGCTAATCCTTGTTTCTAGGGACAGGGAAGGACAGTGAGGGAAATTCTCCTTGTGCTATACTGTGCTAAAGCATTGATCATCAACCATCTTTAAAAAAACATTTTTTCTAGGGACAGAAAACTATAGGTAGGGAGAGTGTCAGTGTGTTTTACTGTGCTAATCCTTGTTTCTAGGGACAGGGAAGGACAGTGAGGGAAATTCTCCTTGTGCTATACTGTGCTAAAGCATTGATCATCAACCATCTTTAAAAAAACATTTTTTCTAGGGACAGAAAACTATAGGTAGGGAGAGTGTCAGTGTGTTTTACTGTGCTAATCCTTGTTTCTAGGGACAGGGAAGGACAGTGAGGGAAATTCTCCTTGTGCTATACTGTGCTAAAGCATTGATCATCAACCATCTTTAAAAAAACATTTTTTCTAGGGACAGAAAACTATAGGTAGGGAGAGTGTCAGTGTGTTTCACTGTGCTAATCCTTGTTTCTAGGGACAGGGAAGGACAGTGAGGGAAATTCTCCTTGTGCTATACTGTGCTAAAGCATTGATCATCAACCATCTTTAAAAAAACATTTTTTCTAGGGACAGAAAACTATAGGTAGGGAGAGTGTCAGTGTGTTTCACTGTGCTAATCCTTGTTTCTAGGGACAGGGAAGGACAGTGATGGAAATTCTCCTTGTGCTATACTGTGCTAAAGCATTCCTCATCAACCATCTTTGAAATCCTTGTTTTTTGGACAGTCAGGGAAATTGTCATTGTGCTATTCTGTGCGAAAGCAATCATCCTCAACCATATTTAGAAATCCTTAAGTAAAGGGACAGAGAAGGACACCTGAAGGTAGCCCTTATTGCTTTTTTCCCATCTCCCTGCAGGCCATCCATTAGAATGTCTGGAAGGCAAACAAGGAGAGGCAGACAGTCAGGAGGCAATAAAAGAGGGCAAGCAGGCTCTGTGTCTGGGGGCAACAGTGCTGGTCGTGGACGCGGTGCATTGTCATCAGCACATGTCCATGGGACACGCTTGTCCTTCTTTTTGGCAGCTGGACATGTTGAGCCACATCATGCCGAAGACTTGGTAGAGTGGATGACCAAGCCCTCCTCCTCCTCCTCATCCTCTCTCACCCAGGCTCAGGGTACTGGCAAAGCAGCTGCCAAAGCGTCCTCTTCCCTGGTATCAATGTCAGACTCATCATCAGTCACTCCTTCCCTAGACCCACCATGTCCTCCTCCTGAGGAGTCCCCCGAACTGTTTGAGCACAGTGTTGGGTACATGCTCCAGGAGGATGCCCAGCGTTTCGAAGGGTCTGATGATGAAACCCAGCTACAGGAAGGCAGTAGCGTGAGAGCAGACAGAGGGGATGCTCAAGAAGGACACCAATCTGGCAGTCATGTTCCAGCAGCTGCAGCATACTGCCAGATTGGCTCCAGTGATGAGGAGGGAGGGGATGATGAGGTCACTGACTCCACGTGGGTGCCTAATAGGAGAGAGGAGGAGGAGGAGGATGAGGAGGAGGCACATCTCCAACGAGGCAGGATGCCCTTTGGTGGCCAGCGTAAGGGCAGTACACCGACGGAATCACACCGCAGAGCTCCGCCTGTGCAGGGCGCTGCCTCTGCCCGTCATTCAAAAAGTTCTTTGGTGTGGGCCTTTTTTGAGGCTAGTGCATCAGATCGCACAGCTGCTGTTTGCAACATATGTCTCAAGCGTATATCGCGTGGCCAAAACATCAGCCGCTTGGGTACCACATGCCTGACCAGACATATGTTGACCTGCCATGCAGCTCGTTGGCAAGCCTACCTCAAAGACCCACACCAAAGAACAAAGCGGACCTCTCCTTGCACCGCATCAGCTGGGATCTCCAACCCCACTATAACTTCAGTCCTCTCTGAAACATGCACTGAGAGGAATGAAGGTGTAGAATTAGGTGTGTCACAGCCAAGTACTTGCGGCCACTCTGCTAGCAGTACACCGACGTCCGATTCTAGCAGGCAAATTTCCCTGCCCCAGCTGCTGGACCGTCGAAAGAAGTTCACTCCCAGCCATCCACATGCCCAGCGGTTGAATGCTAGCTTGGCTAAATTGCTAGCGCTTCAACTGCTGCCTTTTCAGTTGGTAGACTCGGCCCCCTTCCGTGAGTTTGTGCAATGTGCGGTTCCTCAGTGGCAGGTTCCCAAACGCCACTTTTTCTCACGGAAGGCTATTCCGGCTCTCTACCGGCATGTGGAAGGCAATGTCTTGGCCTCGCTGGACAGGGCGGTCAGCGGTAAGGTGCATATTACCGCTGACTCATGGTTCAGCAGGCATGGACAGGGACGTTACCTTTCTTTCACGGCCCATTGGGTCACTCTTTTGGCAGCTGGGAAGGATGCAGGACAAGGTGCAGTAGTGTTGGAGGTTGTTCCACCGCCACGCCTCCAAAATGCTACTACTGGTTGTGACACACCTCTCTCCTCCACCCCCTCCTCTTCTTCTTCCTCCATGGCCTCTTCCTGTGCTTTGTCCTCTGAACCAGCGGTGCTCCGTAGCCGTTCAAGGGGCTACGCAAGTACGCAGGCAAAAATATGCCATGCCGTGCTTGCGCTGGTGTGTTTGGGGGACAGAAGCCACACTGGGGCAGAGGTCCTGTCTGCTCTGCAGGGCCAGGCCGAGAGGTGGTTGACGCCACGCCAGCTTAAGCCAGGAATGGTGGTTTGCGACAATGGCACCAACCTCCTCTCCGCCCTCCGACAGGGACAACTGACCCATGTGCCCTGTGTGGCTCACGTCCTTAACCTGGTGGTGCAGCGGTTCTTGGGCAGGTACTCGGGCTTACAGGATGTCCTGAGGCAGGCCAGGAAAGTCTGTGTGCATTTCCGCAGATCTTATAATGCCAGTGCTCGCCTGGCTGAGCTGCAAAAGGAGTTGAACCTGCCCAAGAACCGCCTTATATGTGACATGCCCACCAGGTGGAACTCAACGTTGGCCATGCTGCAGCGGCTGCACACGCACAGAGGGCCATCAATGAGTACCTGTGCGACTACGGCACCAGGACAGGGTCAGGGGAGCTTGGTTTTTTTTCTCCACGCCAGTGGGGCATGATCAGGGATGCATGCACTGTCCTGGCACCATTTGAGGAGGGCACGAGGATGGTGAGCAGTGACAGTGCATGCATCAGTGACACTGTACCTCTTGTCCACCTGTTGGAGCACACGCTGCGTGGAATAATGGACAGGGCACTTGAGGCAGAACAGAGGCAGGAAGAGGAGGACTTCCTTGCCTCTCAAGGCCCCCTTTACCCAGACAGTGTTCCTTCTGTCCCACCCATCGCACAGGAAGAGGAGGAGGAGGAGGAGGAGGAGGAGGATTGTGTCAGCATGGAGGTGGAGGCTGGCACTCAGCATCATCAGCAGCAGTCTTTTAGGGATGATTTACAGTCCCAAGAAACCAGTGGACTTGTACGTGGCTGGGAGGAGGTGGCTGCGGATCATGTCGTCCTTAGTGACCCAGAGGACTCCGGACCGAATGCCTCAGCAAACCTACGCTGCATGGCCTCCCTGATCCTGCAAAGTCTGCGGAAGGATCCTCGTATTCTTCGGATCAAGGAGAGGGACCATTACTGGCTGGCCACTCTCCTTGATCCACGGTACAAGGGTAAGGTTGCGGACCTTATGTTACCGTCGCAGAGGGAGCAGAGGATGAGACAACTCCGGGAGGCCTTGCAGAAAGGTCTGTGCAACGCGTTCCCAGAGACTGGGAGGTTACAAACTCCTGGTCCTGGACAACGAGTTGCTGAGGCTTCGGCCAGTCAAAGAAGGAGCGGTGGGGAAGGTGGCCGTCTGACCAATGCGTTCAGACAATTCTTTAGTCCGCAGCCCCAAAGTATGATCGGTTCCAGCAACCATCGCCAGCGTCTGATAAACATGGTGCAGGAATATCTAGGGGCAAGGTCAGACATGGACACCTTCCCCACCGAAAATCCTCTGGCTTACTGGGTCTTGAGGATGGATCACTGGCCAGAGCTTGCACAGTATGCAATTGAGCTACTGGCCTGTCCTGCATCCAGCGTTCTTTCGGAACGCACATTCAGTGCTGCTGGAGGATTTGTCACGGATCACAGGGTGCGCCTGTCCACCGACTCGGTTGATCGACTGACTTTCATCAAGATGAACCAGTCTTGGATCACCACCAGCTACCACACACCTGATGCTGATATAACAGACTAATTGATTTTAACATGTCACATCCCTTCAAGACTGATGCTGATGCTGAGTGCCTGTGCTGTTATGTTGACTGTCTATCCTCCTCCTCCGAGTCCTCAATGATACGATTGATGATGATAGCTTGGAAGATCATTTTTGTTTATGGGTGCCCCCACCAGTGGCTAAGGCCCAATTTTTCAGCCCCTGTTTAACAGGGGCGTGTAATTACAATTTTTGAAGCAATACTTTGCAACAGGGCTCATTGCTGTGCTCCAAGTACAGTATCTGTGAGGGGTTGGAGTGTTGTGCCACCAGTGCCTAAGGCCCAATTTTTCAGCCCCTGTTTAACAGGGGCGTGTCATTACAATTTTTAAAGCAATACTTTGCAACAGGGCTCATTGCTGTGCTCCAAGTACAGTATCTGTGAGGGGTTGCAGTGTTGTGCCACCAGTGCCTAAGGCCCAATTTTTCAGCCCCTGTTCAACAGGGGCATGTAATTACAATTCTTGATCTAATAATTCACAGCAGGGCCCATTGCTGCACCCACCAAGAGTAACTCTGAGGGCTTACAGTGTTGTGGCAACGCCACCACCACCACCACCACGAAAGGCCCAATTTTTCAGCCCCTGTTCAAAAGGGGCATGTAATTACAATTCTTGATCTAATAATTCACAGCAGGGCCCATTCCTGCACCCACCAAGAGTAACTCTGAGGGCTTACAGTGTTGTGGCAACACCACCACCACCACGAAAGGCCCAATTTTTCAGCCCCTGTTCAACAGGGGCATGCAATTACAATTCTTGATCTAATAATTCACAGCAGGGCCCATTGCTGCGCCCACCAAGAGTAACTGTCAGGGCTTACAGTGTTGTGGCACCAGCACCACCATCAAAGGCCCAATTTTTACTACCACTGTTCAACAAATATATGTAATTACAATTCCTGATATAATAGTTGACAGCAGGGCGTTCCAGCACCAACCAAGAGTAACTGTGAGTGCTTACAGTGTTGTGCCAACACCAACAACTAAGGGGCCTATTTCTGCAGAGTATATACGGCAGGTCCCTACTTTCAAACATCCAACTTACAAACGACTCCTACTTGCAAACGCAAGAAGACAACAGGAAGTGAGAGGAAATCTACCCCTAGGAAGGAAAATTCTCTCCTGTAAGAATTAATATGGGAGAAAGGTGTCTCCTCTGTACTGATGCTTTATCACCAATCCTTGTTTCAAGAAAAACACCACATTTCAAAAACAGTTGTCATTGGGACGGAAAGTGAGGTGAAATGTTCTGAACAGGGGCACAGACAGCAAAACAAATGTTACAGGGGTGATAACCCTTACCTATGTTTTCCAAAAAGTTTAAAAATAGATTTTTGGGCTGGAGCTACACTTAAACAATGTACCTGTTCAAAATTACAAACACATTCTACATAAGAACAAACCTACAGTCCCTGTCTTGTATGCACCGCCTGTATACGGCTGTTCAGAGTATATAGGGCCTTTTTTATTTTGTGTGCGGTGTTCCCCTTAATATCCATACAAGACCCAAAGGGGCTGGTAATGGGCTGGGGTAGGGGGGGGGGGGTCATGTGGTAGCTATGCCATTTTTCTTAAAGATTTTCATCCATATTACCGGGACCAGACATTACATTAAAGCCGCAAGCAGTTTTAAATGGCTTTTTTTCCCTTTAGAAGTGTCATTTTGTGCAGGGACAGTTCTAAACACGGGAAACACGTGGCACTTCACAGGCATACTTTAGACACCCCCCAGGTACGATATTTAAAGGAATATTTGACTTTTTTTTTTCACTTTATGCATCATTAAAATGACTGCTCCCGAAAAACGACCGTTTTTAAAACTTCTTTTTGCATTGATACATGTCCCCTGGTGCAGAACCCGGGTTCCCAAACCCTTTTTAGGACAATAACATGCATAATAGTCGTTATAATTAGCACTTTAGAATTCGAACGTTCGCATCCATTGTATTTAATAGGGTTCTAATGTTCGTACGAACGTTCGGTCCGTTCGCGGGTTCTGGTGCGAACCGAACCCGGGGGTGTTCGGCTCATCACTAATCTCTACCCAGTTCTGGACTGATAACCCATGAGACCCTGCCAATCCCTATGAAAACCAGCTCTGGCCACAAGGAACTGGTACGTTTCGATGTTTTGTGCTCTCCTCTGTTTCCGGTCATTCTGGGAGTCCCCTGGTTACGAGCACACAACCCTCACATTGACTGGCTGAAGAATGAAGTGCTGTTTTCATCTGCTTACTGTCAGCAGAATTGTCTGCCCCCTGGCCCTAAGGACTTTACCAGCTGCCTGACCATACAACCTGTTTCTAGTTCCAATCCTCATGTACCCTCTGCCTACCTAGAATTTCTGGATGTATTCGACAAGAAGGGAGCAGACTCCCTTCCACCTCATCGTCCCTATGACTGCCCTATTGACTTGCTCCCAGGCTCCGAAATTCCCTTTGGTCGTATCTTCCCTTTATCAGAGACTGAACTCGAAACATTACGACTCTATGTCGATGAAAACCTGGCAAAGGGATTCATTCGTCCCTCTTCTTCCCCTGCAGGTGCTGGCATATTTTTTGTCGAAAAAAAGGATAAAACGCTTAGGCCTTGTATAGACTACCGAGATCTGAATAAGATCACTATCAAAAATCGCTATCCACTCCCTCTCATCCCGGAACTCTTCCAACGATTCCGTTCTGCTCGAGTTTTCTCCAAACTGGACTTACGAGGTGCTTATAATCTGGTTCGCATTCGAGAGGGGGATGAGTGGAAAACAACTTTCCAAACTCGTTTCGGACATTTCGAATATTTGGTGATGCCTTTTGGCCTCTGCAATGCTCCAGCCACGTTCCAGCACTTTGTGAACGACATTTTCCGAGACCATCTTGACAACTTCCTCATTGTATACCTGGATGACATCCTTGTCTTCTCGGCCACGCTGGAGATTCATCGAGTGCACATGAAAAAGGTACTAACTATTCTAAGAACGCATGGACTATATGTAAAAGCCGAAAAATGTGACTTTGAGAAAGAATCTATCCAGTTTTTGGGTCTTGTCATATCTACGAAAGGAGTGGCCATGGATCCCCAGAAAGTAAAAGCGATCCTGGAGTGGCCTGTCCCCTCCGACAAGAAGGGTGTTCAAAGGTTTATTGGCTTTTCAAACTTTTACAGACGATTTATTAAGAACTTTTCAGCCATTATATCACCCATTACCCAACTAACCCGTTTGCATTCCAGATTCCAGTGGTCCCCGGAGGCTCAGGCAGCTTTCGACAGACTTAAAACAGTGTTTGTTTCAGCGCCAGTTCTTCAGCATCCTGACCCTGCATTGCCCTACATTTTGGAAGTCGATGCCTCCGAAGTGGCCACAGGAGCTATCCTTTCTCAACGACAGGGCCCCAAATCATTGTTACATCCTGTAGCCTTTTCCTCTCGAAAAATGACACAACCGGAAAGAAATTACGACGTCGGAGATCGGGAGCTTTTGGCCATCAAAACAGCCCTGGAAGAGTGGAGATATTTACTTGAAGGTGCAGCACATCCCATTATGATCTTTACCGATCATAAAAATTTTGAATATCTGAGGACTGCAAAACGTTTGAGACCGCGTCAAGCTCGGTGGGCGTTATTCTTTTCGAGATTCAATTTTCACATCTCGTTTCGTCCCGGATCTAAAAATGGAAAGGCGGATGCTCTGTCTCGGATGTTCCCAGACACCCCTGAAGAAACCACTCCCGGTACAATCCTGTCCACACAAAATTTCCTTCTGATTCAGCCAGACCTAAAAGCATCCATTGTACAAGCCTCTCTTCACTGCCCAGAGTCGGAAATTTCTACCTTAAGGAGTCACGAGGGATTTCTGTGGCATCAGGACAAAATCTTTGTCCCCCAGGAAGTCAGACTGCAGGCCTTGAAAAGATTTCATGATCACCAGCTGGCCGGGCATTTCGGGATCCGGAAGACGATCGACCTTGTCCAACGTTACCTATGGTGGCCTTCCCTAAGATCAGACTGTAAAAAATATGTTGAGTCCTGTTTGGTTTGCCAGCGTAACAAGGGTCCCAAGACCAGGTCTTGGGGTCTATTAAGACCCTTACCAGTTCCGGAGCAGCCTTGGAAAAACATCTCTATGGACTTCATAGTCGATCTCCCTCCATCAGAGAACTTTACAACAATCTTGGTAGTAGTGGACCGACTATCAAAGATGGCCCACTTCCTGCCCATGCTTGGCACCCCCTCCGCTATGGACACTGCAAAAGTTTTCATTAAGGAGATAGTCAGACTTCATGGGTTACCCAACAATATAGTCTCCGATAGAGGGGTTCAATTCACCTCTGGTTTCTGGAAGAATCTTTGTAAGATCTTGTCAATTGACTTATGTCTTTCTTCTGCTTACCACCCTCAAAGTAATGGCCAAACAGAAAGAACGAACCAGACCTTAGAGCAATACCTGCGGTGCTTCTGCTCTTTCTCCCAAGATGACTGGGTCTCCTTGCTACCTTGTGCGGAATTTTCATACAATAATACCATACACACGGCCACCAATCAGTCGCCCTTTTGGGCAAACTATGGCTTTCACCCATCCTTTCTTCCCAACACCATTCCTGAATCTCCGGTACCAGCCGTTCAGGATAGGATAAACTTCTTCCAAACCAATTACCGAATCCTTCAGGAGACCATGTGAAAGGCTCAGGAAGACTTCAAGAAACAACATGACAGGAGAAAGAGAGGGAATCCCATCTACAAGATGGGTGACAAGGTATGGCTGTCCTCTATTAACCTCAGACTTTCTTGCCCTTCCAGGAAGCTTGGGCCAAGGTTTGTGGGTCCATTCAAGATCAAGAAGGAAGTGAACCCTGTGGCTTTTGAACTCGCTTTACCGGCCTCCTACAAGATCCATCCGGTGTTCCACGTCTCCCTTCTGAAACCAGCTGTGCCAAGTCCATTTCTAGGAAGAGAGGAGTTGCCACTTCCACCAGTTATCATAGGTAACGATACCGAATATGAAGTTGAAGCCATCCTAGATTGCCAGAAAAGAGGTAGGCAGACTCAATTTCTTGTTAAATGGAAGGGGTATTCTTCAGAGGAAAATTCTTGGGAACCAATGGATAATTTACATGCTCCAAGACTTTTGCAAAAATTTCCGCAACAGGTACCCAGAAAGATGGTCTAGGTTGGGCATCCAGAGGCTGCCCCTCGGGGGGGGGCACTGTCAGGGAAATAGCCGAAGAAGGACTGGCAATTCTGCCCAAGACAATCATGGCTGCCATGGTGCACAGCATGACTAAGGTGGGCGGTACTTCCTCCTTGTAACCTGAACAGATCACATGACTAACTTCCTGGTCTATTTAAGCCTGCTGCTGGAGCTGCTCATTGCTGGATAGGGATGAGCTTCGTGTTCGAGTCGAACATACGTTCGACTCGAACATCGGCTGTTCGATCGTTCGACGAAGATCGAACGATTTGGGCCGTTCGCGCCAAATTCGAGTGACGCGAACGGCCCACAATGCACTACGCCATCGCAGTGTCATCCAGGCGCTGTGATTGGCCAAGCATGCACTGTGACCCCGCATGCTTGGCCAATCACAGCGCCGGCAGCGAGGAGAGCAATGATTGGCCACAGGCAGGATGCCTGTGGCCAATTATTGCTGAGGGTGTTTAGTACACGCCCCACACTATAAAAGGCCGCCAGCACGGCGGCCTAGTGTAGTGTGTTCCGGAGCAGGGATAGAGCAGCATAGGCAGGGACAGTGACTGTTATTTCTTTCTTGCTTAACCTGGATTCCTTTAGTTTAGGGAAAGAGAAGGATAGGTAGGGAGAGTGTCAGTGTGTTTTGTGCTTGTGCTATAGTGTGCTTAAAAAAAACATTTATTCTAGGGACAGAAAACTGTAGGTAGGGACAGTGTCAGTTTCTTTCACTCTGCAAGTCCTTGTTTCCAGGGACCTGGAAGGACAGTGAGTGAATTGTCCTTGTGCTATATTGTGCTTAAAAAAACATTTATTCTAGGGACAGAAAACTGTAGGTAGGGAGAGTGTCAGTTTCTTTCACTCTGCAAGTCCTTGTTTCCAGGGACCTGGAAGGACAGTGAGTGAATTGTCCTTGTGCTATATTGTGCTTAAAAAAAAACATTTTTTCTAGGGACAGAAAACTGTAGGTAGGGAGAGTGTTTTTTTTTTTTCACTCTGCAAGTCCTTGTTTCCAGGGACCTGTAAGGACAGTGAGTGAATTGTCCTTGTGCTATATTGTGCTTAAAAAAAACATTTATTCTAGGGACAGAAAACTGTAGGTAGGGAGAGTGTCAGTTTATTTCACTCTGCAAGTCCTTGTTTCCAGGGACCTGTAAGGACAGTGAGTGAATTGTCCTTGTGCTATATTGTGATTAAAAAAAACATTTTTTCTAGGGACAGAAAACTGTAGGTAGGGAGAGTGTTTTTTTTCTTTCACTCTGCAAGTCCTTGTTTCCAGGGACCTGTAAGGACAGTGAGTGAATTGTCCTTGTGCTATATTGTGCTTAAAAAAAACATTTATTCTAGGGACAGAAAACTGTAGGTAGGGAGAGTGTCAGTTTATTTCACTCTGCAAGTCCTTGTTTCCAGGGACCTGTAAGGACAGTGAGTGAATTGTCCTTGTGCTATATTGTGATTAAAAAAAACATTTTTTCTAGGGACAGAAAACTGTAGGTAGGGAGAGTGTTTTTTTTCTTTCACTCTGCAAGTCCTTGTTTCCAGGGACCTGTAAGGACAGTGAGTGAATTGTCCTTGTGCTATATTGTGATTAAAAAAAACATTTTTTCTAGGGACAGAAAACTGTAGGTAGGGAGAGTGTTTTTTTTCTTTCACTCTGCAAGTCCTTGTTTCCAGGGACCTGGAAGGACAGTGAGTGAATTGTCCTTGTGCTATATTGTGCTTAAAAAAAACATTTATTCTAGGGACAGAAAACTGTAGGTAGGGAGAGTGTCAGTTTATTTCACTCTGCAAGTCCTTGTTTCCAGGGACCTGTAAGGACAGTGAGTGAATTGTCCTTGTGCTATATTGTGATTAAAAAAAACATTTTTTCTAGGGACAGAAAACTGTAGGTAGGGAGAGTGTTTTTTTTCTTTCACTCTGCAAGTCCTTGTTTCCAGGGACCTGGAAGGACAGTGAGTGAATTGTCCTTGTGCTATATTGTGATTAAAAAAAACATTTTTTCTAGGGACAGAAAACTGTAGGTAGGGAGAGTGTTTTTTTTCTTTCACTCTGCAAGTCCTTGTTTCCAGGGACCTGGAAGGACAGTGAGTGAATTGTCCTTGTGCTATATTGTGCTTAAAAAAAACATTTATTCTAGGGACAGAAAACTGTAGGTAGGGAGAGTGTCAGTTTATTTCACTCTGCAAGTCCTTGTTTCCAGGGACCTGTAAGGACAGTGAGTGAATTGTCCTTGTGCTATATTGTGATTAAAAAAAACATTTTTTCTAGGGACAGAAAACTGTAGGTAGGGAGAGTGTTTTTTTTCTTTCACTCTGCAAGTCCTTGTTTCCAGGGACCTGTAAGGACAGTGAGTGAATTGTCCTTGTGCTATATTGTGATTAAAAAAAACATTTTTTCTAGGGACAGAAAACTGTAGGTAGGGAGAGTGTTTTTTTTCTTTCACTCTGCAAGTCCTTGTTTCCAGGGACCTGTAAGGACAGTGAGTGAATTGTCCTTGTGCTATATTGTGCTTAAAAAAAACATTTATTCTAGGGACAGAAAACTGTAGGTAGGGAGAGTGTCAGTTTATTTCACTCTGCAAGTCCTTGTTTCCAGGGACCTGTAAGGACAGTGAGTGAATTGTTCTTGTGCTATATTGTGATTAAAAAAAACATTTTTTCTAGGGACAGAAAACTGTAGGTAGGGAGAGTGTCAGTTTATTTCACTCTGCAAGTCCTTGTTTCCAGGGACCTGTAAGGACAGTGAGTGAATTGTTCTTGTGCTATATTGTGATTAAAAAAAACATTTTTTCTAGGGACAGAAAACTGTAGGTAGGGAGAGTGTTTTTTTTCTTTCACTCTGCAAGTCCTTGTTTCCAGGGACCTGTAAGGACAGTGAGTGAATTGTCCTTGTGCTATATTGTGCTTAAAAAAAACATTTATTCTAGGGACAGAAAACTGTAGGTAGGGAGAGTGTCAGTTTCTTTCACTGTGAAAGTCCTTGTTTCAAGGGACAGAGAAGGACACCTGAAGGTAGCCCTTATTGCTTTTTTCCCATCTCCCTGCAGGCCATCTATTAGAATGTCTGGAAGGCAAACAAGGAGAGGCAGACAGTCAGGAGGCAATAAAAGAGGGCAAGCAGGCTCTGTGTCTGGGGGCAACAGTGCTGGTCGTGGACGCGGTGCATTGTCATCAGCACATGGCCATGGGACACGCTTGTCCTTCTTTTCGGCAGCTGGACATGTTGAGCCACATCATGCCGAAGACTTGGTAGAGTGGATGACCAAGCCCTCCTCCTCCTCCTCATCCTCTCTCACCCAGGCTCAGGGTACTGGAAAAGCAGCTGCCAAAGCGTCGTCTTCCCTGGTATCAATGTCAGACAAATCATCAGTCACTCCTTCCCTAGACCCACCATGTCCTCCTCCTGAGGAGTCCCCCGAACTGTTTCAGCACAGTGTTGGGTACATGCTCCAGGAGGATGCCCAGCGTTTCGAAGGGTCTGATGATGAAACCCAGCTAGAGGAAGGCAGTAGCGTGAGAGCAGACAGAGGGGATGCTCAAGAAGGACACCAATCTGGCAGTCATGTTCCAGCAGCTGCAGCATACTGCCAGATTGGCTCCAGTGATGAGGAGGGAGGGGATGATGAGGTCACTGACTCCACGTGGGTGCCTAATAGGAGAGAGGAGGAGGAGGAGGATGAGGAGGAGGCACATCTCCAACGAGGCAGGATGCCCTTTGGTGGCCAGCGTAAGGGCAGTACACCGACGGAATCACACCGCAGAGCTCCGCCTGTGCAGGGCGCTGCCTCTGCCCGTCATTCAAAAAGTTCTTTGGTGTGGGCCTTTTTTGAGGCTAGTGCATCAGATCGCACAGCTGCTGTTTGCAACATATGTCTCAAGCGTATATCGCGTGGCCAAAACATCAGCCGCTTGGGTACCACATGCCTGACCAGACATATGTTGACCTGCCATGCAGCTCGTTGGCAAGCCTACCTCAAAGACCCACACCAAAGAACAAAGCGGACCTCTCCTTGCACCGCATCAGCTGGGATCTCCAACCCCACTATAACTTCAGTCCTCTCTGAAACATGCACTGAGAGGAATGAAGGTGTAGAATTAGGTGTGTCACAGCCAAGTACTTGCGGCCACTCTGCTAGCAGTACACCGACGTCCGATTCTAGCAGGCAAATTTCCCTGCCCCAGCTGCTGGACCGTCGAAAGAAGTTCACTCCCAGCCATCCACATGCCCAGCGGTTGAATGCTAGCTTGGCTAAATTGCTAGCGCTTCAACTGCTGCCTTTTCAGTTGGTAGACTCGGCCCCCTTCCGTGAGTTTGTGCAATGTGCGGTTCCTCAGTGGCAGGTTCCCAAACGCCACTTTTTCTCACGGAAGGCTATTCCGGCTCTCTACCGGCATGTGGAAGGCAATGTCTTGGCCTCGCTGGACAGGGCGGTCAGCGGTAAGGTGCATATTACCGCTGACTCATGGTCCAGCAGGCATGGACAGGGACGTTACCTTTCTTTCACGGCCCATTGGGTCACTCTTTTGGCAGCTGGGAAGGATGCAGGACAAGGTGCAGTAGTGTTGGAGGTTGTCCCACCGCCACGCCTCCAAAATGCTACTACTGGTTGTGACACACCTCTCTCCTCCACCCCCTCCTCTTCTTCTTCCTCCATGGCCTCTTCCTGTGGTTTGTCCTATGAACCAGCGGTGCTCCGTAGCCGTTCACGGGGCTACGCAAGTACGCAGGCAAAAAGATGCCATGCCGTGCTTGCGCTGGTGTGTTTGGGGGACAGAAGCCACACTGGGGCAGAGGTCCTGTCTGCTCTGCAGGGCCAGGCCGAGAGTTGGTTGACGCCACGCCAGCTTAAGCCAGGAATGGTGGTTTGCGACAATGGCACCAACCTCCTCTCCGCCCTCCGACAGGGACAACTGACCCATGTGCCCTGTGTGGCTCACGTCCTTAACCTGGTGGTGCAGCGGTTCTTGGGCAGGTACCCGGGCTTACAGGATGTCCTGAGGCAGGCCAGGAAAGTCTGTGTGCATTTCCGCAGATCTTATAATGCCAGTGCTCGCCTGGCTGAGCTGCAAAAGGAGTTGAACCTGCCCAAGAACCGCCTTATATGTGACATGCCCACCAGGTGGAACTCAACGTTGGCCATGCTGCAGCGGCTGCACACGCAGCAGAGGGCCATCAATGAGTACCTGTGCGACTACGGCACCAGGACAGGGTCAGGGGAGCTTGTTTTTTTTTCTCCACGCCAGTGGGGCATGATCAGGGATGCATGCACTGTCCTGGCACCATTTGAGGAGGGCACGAGGATGGTGAGCAGTGACAGTGCATGCATCAGTGACACTGTACCTCTTGTCCACCTGTTGGAGCACACGCTGCGTGGAATAATGGACAGGGCACTTGAGGCAGAACAGAGGCAGGAAGAGGAGGACTTCCTTGCCTCTCAAGGCCCCCTTTACCCAGACAGTGTTCCTTCTGTCCCACCCATCGCACAGGAAGAGGAGGAGGAGGAGGAGGAGGAGGAGGAGGATTGTGTCAGCATGGAGGTGGAGGCTGGCACTCAGCATCATCAGCAGCAGTCTTTTAGGGATGATTTACAGTCCCAAGAAACCAGTGGACTTGTACGTGGCTGGGAGGAGGTGGCTGCGGATCATGTCGTCCTTAGTGACCCAGAGGACTCCGGAGCGAATGCCTCAGCAAACCTACGCTGCATGGCCTCCCTGATCCTGCAAAGTCTGCGGAAGGATCCTCGTATTCTTCGGATCAAGGAGAGGGACCATTACTGGCTGGCCACTCTCCTTGATCCACGGTACAAGGGTAAGGTTGCGGACCTTATGTTACCGTCGCAGAGGGAGCAGAGGATGAGACAACTCCGGGAGGCCTTGCAGAAAGGTCTGTGCAACGCGTTCCCAGAGACTGGGAGGTTACAAACTCCTGGTCCTGGACAACGAGTTGCTGAGGCTTCGGCCAGTCAAAGAAGGAGCGGTGGGGAAGGTGGCCGTCTGACCGATGCGTTCAGACAATTCTTTAGTCCGCAGCCCCAAAGTATGATCGGTTCCAGCAACCATCGCCAGCGTCTGATAAACATGGTGCAGGAATATCTAGGGGCAAGGTCAGACTTGGACACCTTTCCCACCGAAAATCCTCTGGCTTACTGGGTCTTGAGGATGGATCACTGGCCAGAGCTTGCACAGTATGCAATTGAGCTACTGGCCTGTCCTGCATCCAGCGTTCTTTCGGAACGCACATTCAGTGCTGCTGGAGGATTTGTCACGGATCACAGGGTGCGCCTGTCCACCGACTCGGTTGATCGACTGACTTTCATCAAGATGAACCAGTCTTGGATCACCACCAGCTACCACACACCTGATGCTGATATAACAGACTAATTGATTTTAACATGTCACATCCCTTCAAGACTGATGCTGATGCTGAGTGCCTGTGCTGTTATGTTGACTGGCTATCCTCCTCCTCCGAGTCCTCAATGATACAATTGATGATGATAGCTTGGAAGATCATTTTTGTTTATGGGTGCCGCCACCAGTGGCTAAGGCCCAATTTTTCAGCCCCTGTTTTACAGGGGCGTGTAATTACAATTTTTTTAGCAATAATTTGCCATAGGGCTCATTGCTGTGCTCCAAGTACAGTATCTGTGAGGGGTTGGAGTGTTGTGGCACCAGTGCCTAAGGCCCAATTTTTCAGCCCCTGTTTAACAGGGGCGTGTCATTACAATTTTTGAAGCAATACTTTGCAACAGGGCTCATTGCTGTGCTCCAAGTACAGTATCTGTGAGGGGTTGTAGTGTTGTGCCACCAGTGCCTAAGGCCCAATTTTTCAGCCCCTGTTCAACAGGGGCATGCAATTACAATTCTTGATCTAATAATTCACAGCAGGGTCCATTGCTGCACCCACCAAGAGTAACTCTGAGGGCTTACAGTCTTGTGGCAACGCCACCACCACCACCACCACGAAAGGCCCAATTTTTCAGCCCCTGTTCAAAAGGGGCATGTAATTACAATTCTTGATCTAATAATTCACAGCAGGGCCCATTGCTGCACCCACCAAGAGTAACTGTCAGGGCTTACAGTGTTGTGGCACCAGCACCACCATCAAAGCCCCAATTTTTACTACCACTGTTCAACAATTATATGTAATTAAAATTCCTGATATAATAGTTGACAGCAGGGCGTTCCAGCACCAACCAAGAGTAACTGAGTGCTTACAGTGTTGTGCCAACACCAACAACTAAGGGGCCTATTTCTGCAGAGTATATACGGCAGGTCCCTACTTTCAAACATCCAACTTACAAACGACTCCTACTTGCAAACGAAAGAAGACAACAGGAAGTGAGAGGAAATCTACCCCTAGAAAGGAAAATTCTCTCCTGTAAGAATAAATATGGGAGAAAGGGGTCTCATCTGTACTGATGCTTTATCAGCAATCCTTGTTTCAAGAAAAACACCACATTTCAAAAACAGTTGTCATTGGGACGGAAAGTGAGGTGAAATGTTCTGAACAGGGGCACAGACAGCAAAACAAATGTTACAGGGGTGATAACCCTTACCTATGTTTCCCAAAAAGTTTAAAAATAGATTTTTGGGCTGGAGCTACACTTCAACAATGTACCTGTTCAAAATTACAAACACATTCTACATAAGAACAAACCTACAGTCCCTGTCTTGTATGCACCGCCTGTATACGGCTGTTCAGAGTATATAGGGCCTTTTTTATTTTATGTGCGGGGTTCCCCTTAATATCCATACAAGACCCAAAGGGGCTGGTAATGGGCTGGGGTAGGGGGGGGTCATGGGGTAGCTATGCCATTTTTCTTAAAGAATTTCATCCATATTACCGGGACCAGACATTACATTAAAGCCGCAAGCAGTTTTAAATGGCTTTTTTTTCCTTTAGAAGTGTCATTTTGTGCAGGGACAGTTCTAAACACGGGAAACACGTGGCACTTCACAGGCATACTTTAGACACCCCCCAGGTACGATATTTAAAGGAATATTTGACTTTTTTTTTTTTCACTTTATGCATCATTAAAATGACTGCTCCCGAAAAACGACCGTTTTTAAAACTTCTTTTTGCATTGATACATGTCCCCTGGTGCACAACCCGGGTTCCCAAACCCTATTTATGACAATAACATGCATAATAGTTGTTATAATTAGCACTTTAGAATTCGAACGTTCGCATCCATTGTATTTAATAGGGTTCTAATGTTCGTTCGAACTTTCGGTCCGTTCGCGGGTTCTGGTGCGAACCGAACCCGGGGGTGTTCGGCTCATCACTATTGCTGGATTATCTCTTCAGTCTCCTGTGTACCTTGACCTTGTCTCCTGATCAGTGCTTATCCGTTGTGACCCGGCTTGCCTTAACCTCGCTTCCTGTTCTCCTGTGTTTGACCCTCGGCCTGCTTCTGGACTCTGCTTCTGCTTCCTGACCACCCGGCTTGACCCTCGGCTTGTACCTGGACCCTGCACGTGTATGACCCCGGCTCGCCCCTGTATATGCTCTGGACTGATCTCCTGTGTTTGACCCCCGGCCTGGCTTCCGATATCTCCGTTCATCTGAATATAACAAGCTCAGTTCTGCCTGCCTCCGCCATCCCTCAGTGGCTGAGCTCATCAGACTGCAAGCAAGCACCTGGCCAACCGTGCTTCTGTGGGCACCGCGCTCCCTGTTCCCAACTCCAGGGGCGCGCTGCACTCAGCCGCAAGGGGAGCCCTCTTAGCATCTCGATCTCCATACTCGTTCCTGACAGTTTCACTCACTGTACCTCTCTGTCCCTCAACTCAAGGATTGAAAATATGGAACAGCAAAATTGGTTTAGAACAGAATAGCACACTGTCAGTTTCACTCACTGTACCTCTCTGTCCCTCAACTCAAGGATTGAAAATATGGTTCAGCAAAATAGTTTTAGAACAGAATAGCACACTGACACTTTCCCTCACTGTCCTACTCTGTCCCTCCCTACAAACAAGATTTAGCACAGAATAGCACACTGATAATTTCTACGAGTGTCCTTCTCTGTCCCTAAACTCAAGGATTGAAAATATGGAACAGCAAAATTGGTTTAGAACAGAATAGCACACTGTCAGTTTCACTGACTGTACCTCTCTGTCCCTCAACTCAAGGATTGAAAATATGGAACAGCAAAATTGGTTTAGAACAGAATAGCACACTGTCAGTTTCACTCACTGTACCTCTCTGTCCCTCAACTGAAGGATTGAAAATATGGAACAGCAAAATTGGTTTAGAACAGAATAGCACACTGTCAGTTTCACTCACTGTACCTCTCTGTCCCTCAACTCAAGGATTGAAAATATGGAACAGCAAAATTGGTTTAGAACAGAATAGCACACTGTCAGTTTCACTCACTGTACCTCTCTGTCCCTCAACTCAAGGATTGAAAATATGGTTCAGCAAAATAGTTTTAGAACAGAATAGCACACTGACACTTTCCCTCACTGTCCTACTCTGTCCCTCCCTACAAACAAGATTTAGCACAGAATAGCACACTGATAATTTCTACGAGTGTCCTTCTCTGTCCCTAAACTCAAGGATTGAAAATATGGAACAGCAAAATTGGTTTAGAACAGAATAGCACACTGTCAGTTTCACTCACTGTACCTCTCTGTCCCTCAACTCAAGGATTGAAAATATGGAACAGCAAAATTGGTTTAGAACAGAATAGCACACTGTCAGTTTCACTCACTGTACCTCTCTGTCCCTCAACTCAAGGATTGAAAATATGTTTCAGCAAAATAGTTTTAGAACAGAATAGCACACTGACACTTTCCCTCACTGCCCTACTCTGTCCCTCCCTACAAACAAGATTTAGCACAGAATAGCACACTGATAATTTCTACGAGTGTCCTTCTCTGTCCCTAAACTCAAGGATTGAAAATCTGGAACAGCAAAATTGGTTTAGAACAGAATAGCACACTGTCAGTTTCACTCACTGTACCTCTCTGTCCCTCAACTCCAGGATTGAAAATATGGTTCAGCAAAATAGTTTTAGAACAGAATAGCACACTGTCAGTTTCACTCACTGTACCTCTCTGTCCCTAAACTCAAGGATTAAAAATATGGTTCAGCAAAATAGTTTTAGAACAGAATAGCACACTGACACTTTCCCTCACTGTACCTCTCTGTCCCTACAAACAAGGATTAGCACAGAATAGCACACTGTCACTGACACTCTCCCTACCTATCCTTATTTGTCCCTAAACACAAGGAATCCAGGAATAGTAAAGGAAAAATAATGACACTGTCCCTGCCTATGCTTCTCTTTCCCTGCTCCGGAACACACTACACAAGGCCGCCGCGCTGGCGGCCTTTTATAGTGTGGGGCGTGTACTAAACCCCATCAGCAATAATTGGCCACAGGCATCCTGCCTGTGGCCAATCATTGCTCTCTTCGCTGCCGGTGCTGTGATTGGCCAAGCATGCGGGGTCACAGTGCATGCTTGGCCAATCACAGCGCCTGGATGACACTGCGATGGCGTAGTGCATTGTGGGCCGTTCGCGTCACTCGAATTTGGCGCGAACGGCCCAAATCGTTCGATCTTCATCGAACGATCGAACAGCCGATGTTCGAGTCGAACGTATGTTCGACTCGAACACGAAGCTCATCCCTATCAGCCACCAACATCAATCCTCTTGGCAGCCATGGCTCTCTTTGAAGATAGCTTGCAGAGTGGTAATCAATGATTTCCATCTTATCGCCCTAGCCGAACAGGAGCCAGGCCTTTGTTCTACACAGTTAGAGGTGTAATTGGTTACATTCCAACTTGTAGGCCATCTGCCTGTATCGTTCAGGGAGTGAAATACCAGAAATATGATATTAATTCATGTTGCCTTCCAACAACCCCAATGGATCTTACCTGTTCACCCCTATGGGTCTTACCTGTTCACCCCTATGGGTCTTACCTGTTCACCCCTATTGATCTTACCTGTTCACCCCTATGGATCTTACCTGTTCACCCCTATGGATCTTACCTGTTCACCCCTATAGATCTTACCTTTTCACCCCATATAGATCTTACCTGTTCACCCCATATAGATCTTACCTGTTCACCCCATATGGATCTTACCTGGTCACCCCATATGGATCTTACCTGTTAATCCCGATGGATCCTACTTGTTCACCCCTAGGGATCTTAGCTGTTCACCCCTATGGATCAGAGCAATTTTTACATTTCTGCTATGGACCTGTTTATTCGGCAATACTTTTGTCATTACTAAAGATAAAAAGGTAATAGATGTATTTGTTTTTTAAGGACAAACAAGGATTTATTTTCATGTTATTGTGCCAGATCAAGCTAGCAGTAGTGGCCAGCCTATAAGGGGTGCAGGGTCTCCGCCCCCTTAATCTCTATGTGCAGGCTTCTTATCTTCATGCAGGGAGATTTTTTTTTTTTTAAGCACATGATTAGAGCCTGATGCCTCGTACACACGACCGTTTTTCCTGGCAAGAAAACTGCCATGACAGTTTTTCGCCAGGAAAACCGGCTGTGTGTATGCTCCATCGCAGTTTTCCCCGACAGGAAAACTTCGGGAAAAAAAAAGAGAACTTGTTCTCTATTTTCCCATCAGGAAAAAATCCTGCCGAGAAAACCGGTCGTCTGTATGCTTTCCCGAGGGGAAAAAAAACGTGCATGCTTGTAAACAATTTGACGCATGCGCGGAAGCATAGAATGTCATTTTGTCGGCTCGTCATAGTCTTTGACGTTACCACGTTCTTGGCATTCAAAAGTTCAGCGGTATTTTGTGTGACTGTGAGTATGCAAGGCAGGCTTGAGAGGAATCCGTCAAGAAAAGCGTAGTTTTTTTTTCTTCCGGGAAAACCAGTCGTGTGTACGAAGCATGAGCCCACCCACTTGTGGCATTAGCGAATCAACATTTGCTATTGTCTTCCTGCTTCTCCACCCAGCCAATCAGGACAGGAAGCGGGTCTTAAGACCTGATTGGCTGGGAGAAGAAGCCAGGGAAGCTGCCAAAGCCACCAGCGGCCTGGATGGGGTAAGTGCGGACCTGGCAGGGGGGTTCATTTGCCGCCCCCCCCCCCCTCAAAAAATGGAGCACCAGCCACCACTGGTACCTAGTACGTGATTTGAAACTTCCATATCTGGGGATCCTGCTGATTAGACACAAACACTAAAGCTTTCACACTGGAGTGACAGGAGAGGCTCTTTACAGGCGCTTTGCAGGCGCTATTTTTAGCACTAAAACGCCTGTGCAGTGCCTCAGTGTGAAAGTGGCTTAAAATTATGATTTTTGTACAAAGCATTGCAATTATTTACAAATAAAGTGTTTTTTTATCTCAATTTTGTAATATTTTTAAATGGGAAATATATATATATGTTAAATGTATAAAAATGTTAACCAAGAAAAAGTTTAAATATTAATAGTTAATAAAATAGAAACACTGAAAATAAAATCAGCAGGAAAATAATAGTTGAAGAGAGAAGGAGACTAAGTTACCGGAATTAGGGTTAATTAGAGTATTCTAACAGTTAATAAGAGGTTAAACAGAAGAACATTTTATTAAATAAAAAACTTTTTTTTACTTGTCAGGTTGCTTTATCTGACATAATGTGCAGATCTCAGTTTATCCCTTTGATCTGCAGATGGATGAACAGAAAGATACAAAAGTTACAATATGTTACTTTGTATCTTTGTCGACCACCCCATAGTAGGTTTACTGCTACAGGGCGGCTGCTCTGTGCAGAATCACATATATTCTCACCGGCCACTTTATTAGGTACACTTTGCTAGTCCTGGGTTGGACCCCCCTTTGCCTTCAGAACTGCCTTAACCACTTAGCGACGGCCCCACGTACATTTACTGCAGCAGGGTGGCCACTCTGTGCCAAATCACATACCTAGTACATAATCTGACACTGCCGGTGACCCGTTCCCGCTGTGATTGGACACAGCGAGAGCCAATCAGCAGGTCCAGCAGACTCTAAAGCCCTGTACACACGATAGGTTTAACAGATGAAAACAATCCAATGGACTTTTTTCATCGGACAAACCGATCATGTATGGGCCCCATCGGTCTTTTTTCCATCGGTGTTTAAAAATAGAACATGTTTTAAATTTATCCGATGGTTAAAAAACCGATAGCAAATTACTATCGTCTGTGGGGAACTTCATCGGATAAAAAATACATGCATGCTCAGAATCAAGTCGACGCATGCTCAGAAGCATTGAACTTAATTTTTCTCGGCTCATCGGAGCGTTTGGAACGGTCGGTTTTTTGACTGATGGTGTGTAGGCAAGACTGATGAAAGTCAGCTTCATCAGTTTTCCGATGGAAAAATCCATCGGTTAAAAAACCATAGGATATCCGATCGTGTGTACAGGGCTTTAGTCTGCCGGGGCCCGCCAATTGTTCGGGACACAAGCAGAACGGCAGTCTGCCTATGTAAAAAAGGCAGACTGTCGTTCTGTCAGTGGGGAAGGCTTTGATCCTGTGTTTCTTTAAGGCAGGAACATGGATCTTTGCCTTCCCCTAGTACAAGCACCTCCCCCACAGTGAGTAAACCCAACCTAGGAATACATTTAGTCCTGGTTCACACTGGTGCGATGTGGCAAACCCTGTGTTTCAGTGTTGGTTCACACACCGCACCTGAATCGCACACTGGTTCACACTGACATCTGCGAACCACTGGGGGTGTCAATGTAAAGTTAATGACATCCCCAAATCGGTTCGCAGATCGCAGTACGAATTGTGAAATTGTGCAGGAATCGGATCGCAATAGGTGTAAACACCCATGCGATCCAATTCCAGCGTGGACTAAAATAAGAGTCTTTCACCATTTGGGTGCGTATGTGATGCGATTTGTATGGTTGAATTTGCATGGCACAGACATTGCATGTGATCTGCACAGCAAAGGGGTGCAAATCACATGCAATGTCTGTGATTGCACAAGTGTGAACCCAGCCTTAACCCTTTGATCGCCCCTGATGTTAACCCCTTTCCAGCCAGTGTCATTAGTACAGTGAAAGTGCATATTTTTTAGCACTGATCACTGTATTAGTGTCACTGGTTCCCAAAAAGTGTCAAAAGTGTCAGTTAAGTGTCCGACTTGTCTGCCGCAATATCAGTCTTCAAACAGTCCCGTCTGCCGCAGTCCTGCTATAAGTCGCTGATTGTCGCCATTACTAGTAGAAAATAAAATTATATATCCCATAGTTTGTAGACGTTATAACATTTGTTATAACATTTGTGCTAACCAAACAATTTAATGGGGTTGTAAAGGTTCATGTTTTTTCACCTTAATGCATCCTATGCGTTAAGGTGAAAAAACATCTTACGTTCACTGGCCCCCCAGCCCCCCCGTTTTACTTGCATGAGCCCTTTGCTTGGTCTTCTCGGCTCTTCTCAGCTCTTCATTGGATAGATTGATAGCAGCGCAGCCATTGGCTCAATCAACTTCAATGACGCGAGGGCCGGGGCCGAGTCCTGTAGTCAGCGGCTATGGACGCCGAATACAGGACTCGGGAGCGCGCCCGCAAGGTAACCCCCTTGGGAGAGCGCTTCCTAGAGGGGGCTATCAGAAGCGGGTAGGAGCCGAGACAGCCGCCAAGGGACCCCAGAAGACGAGCTGCACAGTGGAGGTAAGTATGACATGTTTGTTATTTTTTTTTTTTAATATTCGAACCTTTAGTGTCACTTTAAGCTTAACAAAAATATGTAGCAGAATACATATTTGCCTATATTGATGAAGAAATTTGATTTTTTACATTTTCTGTATTGGGTATGTTTTATAGAATAGCAGTATAGATTAATGCAGCTTTGATTAAACACAGCCAACAATTACTATATGCTGGGAAGCAGGCTCCAGAAGTAGGGCAGAGAGGCTAGATGTGCTACACACGCCCTGTGTACAATGATGAAGCTATTTTGGGTGTGTGTAGCACGTCCAGAGTGTACAACTAGTTAAATATGGTGGCTGCAATACTTTTTTTTTTTTTTTTTTTAGACTTTTATCTTTATTTTCACCTGGTGATCTGGCCATTCACACACCCTCTCTTAGCGTGCCCCCACTCTGGATGAAGGAGAAGCGGAGACACCTTTTGGACAGCAGCATTGTCAGTCTGGGGAGAGGGGAGCATTAGTTGAAGTAACAGATGTAGATGGGCTTGACCAGGGCTCGACAAACCCTGGGCGCCAGGTTGCAATTGCGACTGGAATTAGTGACCTGGCGTGGCACAGCTGGGGTATCCTGTCTCCGTGCAGCCCCACAGAGACCATAGAGAATAACATGGTGGTTGTTGCAATATTTTATGTAACATGGTATTTGAGCAGCAGTCTTTCAAACACATTTTTTGTGGAAAAAATACACTTTAATGAATTTAAAAACAAAACTAAATCAACAATTACCACTCTTTATGTACAGCTGGGCTACAGTATTTCATGGTGACCAAAAAAATCACCAGAGCAATTAATAGTCACAGAGGGGGACACACATGTGGGCAGAAAGTGGCTGCAAAGAGGCAGCAGAAGATCAGCAGCACTGGAATACTTCTTTCACCTTTTGTTTTGTATTTTATTTAAAGTGTCACTAAGGCTTCATTTAGATGTGCAGTTGGGTGGTAAAAATGTGCAGTAGAGACATGTTTTTGCCACCCACCAACGGCCACCCTTAAGCTCCATTAGGCAGAAGATGAGGGTGTTTTACATGCCGCAGTCACGATGCATTAGGCATAATAAGGAGTTTTCCCCCTTATAACAGGTTAATGACTGGCTGCTCTGCTGTGAGTAAGTTAGGGGGCGCAAATTACTTGCCTTACCCCCGGCGCTGACAACCCACACTACACTAAAAAAAAAAGCCTGGCTCATAACTTTTTAGCTGGCTCCTAGATTCAAAGCAAATTTGTCAAGCCCTGGGCTTGACTAACAAATTAAAGCCAAACTCCATGCTCTGAATAGTTTGAAACAGTTTCAAAAATGTTCTTTTTTCCTTTTGGGATAAAGGTTTTACATATATAAATAAAAGATGACTACTGTAAGCACCCCTGTCGGTGTTAAAGTACAACTAAAGGCAGAGCCTCTGCTCCAACAGTTAGACACCCTTGAGGTACCTTATTGGCACCAATATTTTATCTCTGTCTTTTTTCTGGGTGCTTGTCTTCGGATGTCTTGATTGGCTGTTGAGGAATGACGTCACTCCATGGGAGTCATTCACACTAGCACTGTGCTGGAAATGAAAACTGACCTGTGCATGTGCAGCACAGTGTACTTTCCACAGAAGATTGAGAGCAGGCAGGTAAGTTAAATTTTATTGCAGAGGAGACATTCCATGTTTCTTCTGCAATAAAGAGCCTGTTCGCAATTTTGTTTTTCCTTAAGGCCTCATTCACTCTAGTGGTTGAAGGGCAGCAAAACTCTTTAATTGAGCTGCATTTTTACCCCCCAACATTTCCTCTTTAGCTGCTGAGGCTGTGGCTGGAGGTTTACACTGCTATATTGCTTTCTTTAGTGGCTGTGGCAGGAATTATACCCAGTGCCGCTTTTGGCAGGCACTACCATCTGGTGAACCCAACCAGTTTAAGGGACTAGAGCTGTACTCCAGATTTAGCCATAACAGAATAATACCTCCCATATTATTTCCCTCCCCAGTTCTCTTCATCGCTCTGATATTCAACTCTTCTGACAAGGCTTTCCACAAGGTTTAGGAGTGTGTCTATGGGAATGTTTGACCATTCTTCCAGAAGCACATTTGTGAAGTCAGGCACTGATGTGGACGAAGAAGAGAAACAAGGGCGCACCAGCCTAGTGTATTATCATTTAGGATAGATTTTATTTAAAAAGAACATCAATACTACTCACAAGTGTAGCAGAAAAAATCGCAGTGCAATGATGTTTCATGTAGATGGCAGCTGAAAGTTGAGCTCGAAACCACACTCCACAGGGAAAAGACTCCTACCACCCCAAAGAGCAAACAGCAAAAACAGCTGGTTGACGACACCCACAAGGTAGTGTCAAAGGGACTGTCCACACACGATGTTCATAAACTAGGTATTGTCAAAAAGGCTCTGATGTGGATGAGAAGGCCTGGCTCGCAGTCTGCGCTCTAATTCATCCCAAAGGTGTTGTATGGGGTTGAGGTCAGGATTCTGTGCAGGCCATTCAAGTTCCTCCACCCCAAACTCACTCATTCATGTCTTTATTGACCTTGGAAAGTTTGGTGGTTGAGGCTGTTGGACTTTAATGGTACCGTAATGAATACTATTTCAAAATACGTAAAAACAAACCCCTGATTTGATTTTCAGACATGCGACTACCCTTAGAGACCAACTAACTTCAAGTCATTATGTTCCTCATAAAAATGGCAGTTCTCTCCCACATGGGACTTATCGATGTGGCAATTGCTCACGTTGCCCATGGGTATGGGAGGGCCAGGGTATTCGGCTACCCAATGGCCAATGGCATAAATCACATATTTTTTCCAATTGCTCCACACAGGGCATCATATACATTATGAATTGCAGATGTGGAGTCTTTTATATTGGGTAGACCAAGCGCCAGTTTGGACAGAGGATTGGCGACCATACCTATTATTCTGGTGGGGGAAAAATCATTACGCCTGTTACTAGGCATATTGCTCTCCATCACAAATACCACACAGAGATAATTTCCTTTTTTGTCATGGATGTTATACCTCCAGATCCCAGAGGGGGGAACTGGGATAAGTGTATACTCCAATGCAAAACCCTATGGATTGAACGCTTAGATGCAATGACCCCGCCTGGCTTGAATGAGGTAAATTCATATAAGCGTTTTCTCTTTGCCTGCATGTGCATTTTTTCGTCTGTCTCTGGCGATAATTGATTATGCTCACCAGACTCCTCCTTCTTTCTTTTTTCTCCCCCTCCCCTATTCTCTCCCCTCTCTCCTCTCTCTTTTTCTTATACCCAACTGTTGTTATTCTAATAAGTTTGGCTCATTAGCAATAACGGTTGTTTTAGACATCAACTGTTAGCGATTTAGAAAGTTCATTATGAAATTATAAAATCATTGATTATATATACTTAATTATTAACCATGTACACTTATACTATGTGTTGTTTTTTCTTATTGTTGCTAATCTGTGGCCTATATGGTGTCTTTTCCCTGAGGTTTTCCCATGGCTTATTCCTGTTCCCCATTTTGGAACACTCTGAAGCCTCGTACACACGATCGGATATCCTATGGATTTTCATCCGATGGTTTTGTCCATCGAAAATCTGATGAAGCTGACTTCCATCAGTCTTTCCTACACACCATCAGTTAAAAAACCGACCGTTCCAAACGCTGTGTCGTAAAACACTCCGATGAGCCGAGAAAAATTAAGTTCAATGCTTCTGAGCATGCCTCGACTTGATTCTGAGCATGCGTGGGTTTTTTATCCGATGGACTTACCCATAGACGATCGGAATTTGTTATCGGTTTTTGATCCATCGGAAAAATTTAAAACATGTTCTATTTTTTAAATCCGATGGGAAAAAAGACTGATGGGTCCCACACACGATCGGTTTGTCCGGTGAAAAAAGTCCATCGGACTTTTTTCATCGGTAAAACCGATCGTGTGTACAGGGCTTTAGAATTTTTGATATGCATCATCTGCATTAGCCACTAGGTGTCACCATTTCTCATTCTGGCTGGACTTGCCCTCATCCAACATGGATAGAATGTGCCCATTCCCGGGGGGGCTTCTCGAGCTGTGGCCCGTGTCTTGGTCTGTCCCGGTGGACGTGCGGCTCTAAAGGGAGAGCGTGGTGGCGGACATGCTGCCTTCGCTCTCATTGTCTGACCGGCAACACACTGCATGGCCATAATTTGTGGTTGTTTGGTGTTTTTGTCCTTTTTTAGGACACTGTGCATGCGCCATTATCGCGTATGCTCCCTGCGAGGCCAGGTCCGGTGACATCACCAATCAATTGGCGTGGGGGCGGCGCCGGGCAGGAGCCACTGTGTAGATAAGGAGGCATTGCCGTGAACACAGCACACGCTGCTGCAACACGGCTGAGTGTGTCTCTCTCTCTGTGTCCCTCTGACTCTTGTCTTCCAAGATGATTGGTGAGTAGTGGCTACATAGGCCTTTTATTATTTATTATCTGGTTTTGGAGACTTTGGGCACAATACACACTGTGTATTTGTGATCTTCTCTTAAAGGGACTCCCCTGTGAACTTAATGGACACCTGCTGAATGCCTGGTGCAAGTTTGTTTAAGTACTAAACTACAAGGTGAGTCAGCTGAGTACTAATTATGTATACCCTATTGGCCATGCTGTTATCCATCCTTACTGTTGCTGTACATATTAATCAACATATTTTTATGGCACGGCATAATTGATGCCCCACCCAGCTTAATCTGTCTATTGGATTTGACACAGTTGAGAGATCACTTTGCGGCTACTATTACTGCCTCCGTTTGCCATTAATCTTTGGCAACTGGATGGAATTTAAAGGGGTTGTAAAGGTTTGTTTTTTAATGGCTAAATAGCTTGCTATAAGCTAGGGCATTGCTATTTCACTTACCTGTTCCTTCGATTTCCCCTTAAAATGTCATTAATCCTTGTTTAAAAAACAAATTTCCTGTTCCTCTTCCTTGAGATTTCCACCAGCATCCGAGCCGTTATGCCTGGTGGTTAGTGATCGTGCTTGCCCCCTCCCCTGGAATACAGCTCTGCGTGAAGACACTCTGTACGTTTCACAGGCACGGAGGCAGGGGATAAGTGGGCGTGTCTACGATGCCGTAGCTCCGCCTCCCGTGCATTGGTTTTCCTTTGCACTAAGCTTTACTGCCCCGTTTACAATGGGTGGCGTGTGAACGAGAACGTTGCTCGTTCTCGTTAGGCGAGATTGCGAAAAAACGGCAATGCACATGCGCGATGGCGCTAAGCATAATGGCAAATGTAGTTCCATGGTTGCCGTGACGTCGCTGTTATGCACGCACACCGCAAACCCGGAGATAGAGCATAGAAACGATAGAGGTAAGCAGGAGGATGATAAACATCTACTATTTTCACAGGTAATTAAATAATTTTAATGGAAGTGATAAAAATTTTCGATTTCTTTATATAACAGAGATCAATTATGGGTTAATTTTTTTTTTTACCTTTACAAACCCTTTAACCACTTGTCCCCCACCCACTGTCAATTGACGGCGGGCGGAGGACACTCTCGTTCTGGGAGGACGTGATATGACGTCCTCCCTTTAAAACGAGCTAGCGCGCGCCCGCCGCGTTCCCAAGGCCCCGATGCGCGTGCCCGGGAAACGAGCAGGAAAGTGGATCTCTGTGTGTAAACACAGAGATCCACGTCCTGTGAGGGAGAGGGGACCGATGGTGTGTCCCTTGTACATAGGGACAACCATCGGTCACCTCCCCCAGTCAGTCCCCTCCCCCCACAGTTAGAACACATTGAGGGAACATATTTAACCCCTTCCCGCCCCCTAGTGGTTAACCCCTTCCCTGCCAATCACATTTATACAGTAATCAATGCATTTTTATAGCAGGGATCGCTGTATGAATGTGCATGGTGTCAAAAGTGTCCGATGTGTCCGCCGCAATATCGCAGTCACAATAAAAATCGCAGATCGCCGCCATTACTAATAATACAAAAAAAAAATGCTATAAATCTATCCCCTATTTTGTAGACGCTATAACTTTTGCGCAAACCAATCAATACGCGCTTCTTGCGTTTTTTTTTTTTTTTTACCAAAAATATGTAGAAGAATACGTATCGGCCTAAACTGAGGAAAATTTTATTTGAAAAAAAAAAATGGGTATTTATTAAAGCAAAAAGTAAAAAATAGTGTTTTTTTTTCCAAACTGGACGCTCTTCTTTTGTTTATAGCGCAAAAAATAAAAACCGCAGAGGTGATCAAATACCACCAAAAGAAAGCTCTATTTGTGGGAAAAAAAGGACGCAAATTTCGTTTGGGAGCCACGTGGCACGACCGCGCAATTGTCATTCAAAGTGTGACAGCGCTGAAAGCTGAAAAATGGCTTGGGCAGGAAGGGGGTTTTCGTGCACAGTAGGGAAGTGGTTAAGGTAGAGTTTATATTTTGCTTTCCCTATGCTTTACATATATATCCTTAGAGATTAGTACTATTACACCTTGTTTGAGGTCTGGGATACATTTTTTTTCCTTCTCCTTTTCTTATTTGTAGGATAGGTCATCAGAGCAACTTTTGGACATCTGCTGAAATCATATATCATTAGAGTAACTCTGGGCTACTGAATGAAGCCTTGCACTATCTGAGTATTTGTGGCTGTCTACTAAGGTTTCATCAGAGTAATATTTGGTCATTCCCTGAGGTTTTACATATTCTGGTATGACGATTGACTATTTATTATAATGTTCCTTTGGCTATTGCTGCCATGGAAAATAGCTTCAGACTAGACTCATAATGTCTTTACGTTATAACAGACTTCCAGCTGCTTTTTCTCTTTTGTCTGCCGGGGGCTCCCGCATCCGCCGTGGCAGATACACTCCTTTTGGACTGCAGCCTGTGTTGCTACCTTTGGTAAAGGTTATGATTACTCTGTGGAAGGGACGCCATTTTTTCCCACTGATATTTCCGACCATGTTATGTGATGTTTCACTGTTTACATTATGATTAATCTGACAATTATTTATTTTATCTCTATAGTATTATATATTGTCTCTGTTCACACTATGCAATACAAAGCTCCTGAAGAAGCGGTGAATATCCACGAAACATGTCGAGCATGCCAATCTAATTAACAAAGGGTCAACTTGCTACTCTTTTCAGCTCTACACCCCTCTCTTGTTTGAACAGACAGAGATATCATTTTAGAAACATGCATGTTTTAATATGTCTATGTTAAATTAATCAAATGTATTTTGTTTTACATAATTGTGTATCTTAATTATTATGGTACCATTAAAGTCCAACAGCCTCAACCACCAAACTTTCCATTTTAATAGGATGTAGGTACCCTCCCCCCTTTTTTCACTATTACTTCCATTTTCTGGCACTCCCACTAAACTCTTTACCTACCTTGCTTTGTGCACTGGTGCGCAGTCATGTTGGAACAGGAAGGGGCATCCCCAAACTGTTCCCACAAATTTGAGAGCATGAAATTGTCCAAAATGTCTTGGTATGCTGACGCCTTAAGAGTTCCCTTTACTGGAACTAAGTAGCCAAGCCCAACCCCTGAAAAACAACCCCACACCATAATCCCCCCTCCACCAAATGATTTAGACTGACCTCACAAATGTGCTTCTGGAAGAATGGTCAAACATTCCCATAGACAAACTCCTAAGCCTTGTGGACAGCCTTCCCAGAAGAGTTGAAGCTGTTAGAGCTGCAAAGGGTGAGCCAACTCAACATTGAACCCTATGGACTAAGATTGGGATGCCATTAAAGTTCATGAGCGTGTAAAGGAAGGCATCCTAATACTTTTGACAATATAGTGTAATATAAATGGTTCTTCATAGGATTACTTTTTATGTATTGAAACTTGTCTCCATCAAGAGTTTTGATGACTATACATTGTCCCTATTACCTCCTAGTCACACACCTGGAGATCAATTACTCTACCTTTTTATAGGACAGTTTAATAATCTGTCACACCTTTTGAACGCTGTTAAAGATCCACTTACAGGAATGAATCATTCAACTCCCCTATAATAGCTTAATAAATAAAATAATAAATAACCTATAATTTCAAAATGCTCTTTTTATATGATTGCCATTTGCCATCATAAATGTGTATTGGATTTTAACACAATTCATCTTAGGCTTATGATGGATAGTCAATTTCATTTAGTTATGGACTTGAATGGCTATGGAGGCCATTATAGTTAATTAGGATATTGACAGGGACCCTTTATCATGTGAAAGCCTAATTGATTGTTATGCAGTAGTCCCATTGTTGGTGGCTAATGACACATGCTGGTCCTTCCATGGGTTGGGAAACCCTAGGCCATCCTACTACATGAAACCATTCACCTGTTTTCTTAGTGTTTAATGCAATAATCATATAAATGTCTCTTTATAGGCTATATACATGGGATTTTGTTTATTAGACAGTAACGCGGATTTTGTGATGCATTTTATGTATTGCTCATCCATTCCCTGACAATTACCTAGTGATCCATTTTCTAATAGACGCAGTCAGCAATCTGAGGATCATTTCTCATGAGGAATGCATGTGGATTCTCATTAGCACACATATAAATGCATGACAGGCGTCTGGGATCTCACCAGGGGGAGAGTGGAATACTGGAACATTTTTAGCCCCTGTTCTAAATTAGGACATCTCAGTGTTTCAGGAATATTGCCTGTTAAATACTCCATTATTTCAGAACGGTAATGTTGGAAAGTGGATGTAAATGCTAAACCGTACAGCAGTGAAGACATTTATGAAAATGAACATTTCCTGCAATGCACAAATGGGCCTATTTGTCTGAGCTTTACTGATAACAAGTTGGATGAACGTTGTTTCTTCAGCACATGGTGCTATATTTTTTACATTTCCAAATGTGCGCCATTCATTGAGATTCCATAAAAGAGTGTTAAAGGAAAATGCCAGTTTCATTTAAAATTCATATAACATGTATAACTTCTACCAAGTCATATTGCAAATACTGTTATTCATAAAGACTTTGACTGCCGAGAAGCATAGGAATGAAAATAGACCATTGTTGGAGCCCATTGAGGAGTCGCCCGAATAATGGTCTTGAAATGACTTGGCCCAGGTAGGGATGAGAAAGCAGACAGATATTGAACGTTAAAACCAAACACATTAAACATCATACATAATACACTATGACACAAATTATTTTTGTTGGAGTTTTATGGACACAGCTTTTATTAAGTAACAAGATAATAACAATAACATCATTTAGACATCAATTCTTCATACATACAGTACAAGAATTCTAATACAGTCATTAAAGCCAGGTCCTTGACAGCTTCACCCAATGTCATAGTAACATAGTAGGTAAGGTTGAATAAAGACAGCAGTCCATCCAGTTCAACCTGTGTATGTGTGTGTAGAAAAATAATTCAATTTAAAACTATGCATAATTCCTGCCGACACCACCGATTGTGGAAGAGAATTATACATCCTTACAGCCCTGACAGTGAAAAACCCCCTATGCAGCTTAATGTTAAACCGCTTGTCTTCCAGTCTCATCATGTGGCCCCATGTCCTCTTACACTCCCTGGGACTGAAAAGTTTCATATTTACGCTGGGTTCACCATTGAGATATTTGTATATCGCAATCATATCCCCACTCAAGAGTCTCTTCTCCAGGGAGAATAAATTTAGTGCTTGTAGTCGTTCCTCATAAGTGAGGTCCTCAAGTCCCTATATTAATTTAGTTGCCCTTCTCTGGACTTTCTCCAGCTCCAGCACATCCCTTCTGAGGATTGGTGACCAAAACTGGACATAATAATCCAGATGCGACCGAACCAGAGTTTTATAAAGTGGCAGAATTATCGTTTTATTTCTGGAGTAAATTTCCTTTTTAATGTATGTATTGCTAATATTCTGCTGGCTTTGAAAGCTGCAGCTCAGTCTGTCTTCTACTAGGACCCCCAGATCCCTTTCCATCCTGGAAGCCCCTAGAGATTCTCCCCTTAAAGAGTAACTTGAATTTATATTTTTTTAGCCCCCAAGTACATTACCTTATATTTACAAGTATTAAACTTAATTTGTCATGTAGTAGCCCATGCCATTCATTTATTAATGTCCTCTTGTAGAGTCTCTATATCCTGCTGTGTTGTTATTGCATGTTCCATTGTAAACCTGTACTGGCCACCAGCCATTCACAACAAGCTTGGTGGGTATACACAAGTCCTTTTACACCATTATTCACCCTGAGTAAATACCTTCTTCATGAACCCCATATAATCATACATACAGTATCTCACAAAAGTGAGTACACCCTCACATTTTTGTAAATATTTTATTATACCTTTTCATGTGACAACACTGAAGAAATTACACTTTGCTACAATGTAAATTAGTGAGTGCACAGCTTGTATAACAATGTACATTTTATATCTGCTCAAAGTAACTCAACACACAGCCATTAATGTCTAAACTGCTGGCAACAAAAGTGAGTACACCCCCAAGTGAAAATGTCCAAATTGGCCCAAAGTGTCAATATTTTGTGTGGCCACCATTATTTTCCAGCACTGCCTCAACCCTCTTGGGCATGGAGTTCACCAGAGCTTCACAGGTTGCCACTGGAGTCCTCTTCCACACCTCCATGATGACATCATGCAGCTGGTGGATGTTAGAGACCTTGCGCTCCTCCACCTTCCATGTGAGGATGCTCCACAGATGCTCAATAGGGTTTAGGTCTGGAGACATGCTTGGCCAGTCAATCACCTTTACCCTCAGCTTCTTTAGCAAGGCAGTGGTCATCTTGGAGGTGTGTTTGGGGGTCATTATCATGTTGGAATACTGCCCTGTGGCCCAGTCTCTGAAGGGAGGGATCATGCTCTGCTTCAGTATGTCACAGTACATGTTGGCATTCATGGTTCCCTCAATGAACTGTAGCTCCCCAGTGTTGGCAGCACTCATGCAGCCCCAGACCATGATACTCCCACCATCATGCTTGACTGTAGGCAAGACAAACTTGTCTTTATACTCCTCACCTGGTTGCCGCCACACACGCTTGACACCATCTGAACCAAATACGTTTATCTTGGTCTCATCAGACCGTAGGACATGGTTCCAGCAATCCATGTCCTTATTCTGCTTGCCTTAAGCAAACTGTTTGTGGGCTTTCATGTGCATCATCTTCTGAAGATGCTGCCATCTGGGATGACAGCCATGCAGGCCAATTTTATGCAGTATGCAGCGTATGGTCTGAGCACTGACATGCTGACCCCTCACGCCTTCAACCTCTGCAGAAATGCTGGCAGCACTCATTCGTCTATTTCCCAAAGACAACCTCTGGATATGACACTGAGCATGTGCATTCAACTTCTTTGATCGACCATGGCGAGGCCTGTCCTGAATGGAACCTATTCTATTAAACTGCTGTATGGTCTTGGCCAATTTGCACTGTTATACAAACTGTGCACTCACTACTTTATATTGTAAAGTGTAATTTATTTATTGTTGTCACATGAAAAGATATAATAAAATATTTTCAAAAATGTAAGGGGTGTACTCACTTTTGTGAGATACTGTATTTGTGACTGTGAGTAGGTGTAGCGTGGTGCGGCAGCAGAGAACACTCAGAGTCCAGGTGCAGAGAACAGAAATATATTGTTACTGAAATTCAGCAAATACAACAAGCTCGAAGGGAAGGCAACCCAGCCGGGAGTGCTCACAGGATGTAACAGCGATGAGTAGTAGCAGAAGGTCTCGAGTGTGCTGACAGAATCTGTCCGATGCTGTGACAAAAGTACAACATGCCCCCCAAGTCCCCCATCTTCTTCCCATACCTCAATTCCCTAAACATATGTACTTCTCAACCATATCCACACTTTTACCAAGAGGGTGAGTGGGTAGTCCAAACTACTCACCTTGCTGTCTGTTCTTACCCGTGATTTCCCTAAGTTTAATACACCTCCTCCCTCCTCCCTACATCATATGCTTAAACCATTCCTCACCATTCTTAACTCTTCTCCTGCCTTCCAGCCTACCCTGTCACGTGTCCTTTCTCCTATGTGCTCAGGGTGGCCCTTATGTACTGTATGGTCACAGTCTTGTTGGGTTGAAATAACCCTGTCGCCAAAGTTAAATAAGGGATAACATCTCTTGCCTCTGCACACGCTACTAAATACTGCTGTAATTAAGAGATTGCACCACCTGAAGTCCAATCAGAATTCAACAATTTCTGGTTACGTACTGGGTTCAGTGGCTCCTCCCAAAACCCCCCTCAACACTTTTTTTTTTCAATTATATTTATTAATGTTATTTAATAGACAAAACAATAACAAAGTGGCAACAATAGGTCGCCAAAACTTAGGCCACGCAGGGCCACTTAAGAAAATCACACCCACAGTGAGGCGTAATAGAAAAACATAAAATGGCTATCTACAAAAATTAAATATCTCAACCATCAGTACCATGTCAGAAGTATTTTTATAACAGTCTGCATCTCACACTGATAAGTATAGCAAATATGCTAGAGGTTCAACTGGTCAGTTTTTGGTAGTATACAGCCTGACCACCATCTGTAATATATAATCTCCAATATATCAATACCACACTGTAAAGTATCACCCCACAGTGGAGGAGGAATCTAACCAGGCCTGCCATACCTTAGTAAATTTATTTTCACATCCCCTCGATAGGTATGTGGTCTTGTAAAATTGGATCATGGAATTAACCAAGCCCTTCCAAAAGGACACTGTGGGAGCTGCTGTTTTTTTCCACTGAAGGAAAATGGCCTTTCTTGCATAAAACAATAAAAGGTTGAGCAGAGTTCTATGGGCATTGGATGGAGCTACAGCCTCTACCAAGTCAAGAAGACAAACCAAAATAGATATAGGAATAAGTATGGAAAGGATGCCCGCTATGCAGTGTGTGACCTCCAACCAGAGATCCCGGATTGACTGACATGTCCAGAAAATATGGTCGGAATTGGCAGGGGAATGTTCACATCTCAAGCATTCAGCAGAGCAGGATGGGTAACTCCTTGCCAACCAATCTGGGGTATAGTGAATTCTATACAGAAACTTAAAATGTATCTATCTGTCTCTGGCAGAGACCAGGTGTTTAAATGGGCACTGCCACATGTCATCCCAGTCCCTATCCAAATTAGGAACCTCCATTTGCCACATCTACATCTACAAACCCTAGGAAGGGGGGTACTAAACAGTTCTTTATAGGTTATTGACAGTGAGTGTAGATTTATTGCCTCTAAATAGTGCCAATCGCAGACTCTCATATGAGCCCAGGACCACTGCCTCCAACACGTAGCCAAGTCACCATCGTCTCCCAAGAGCCAGCGGCATGCAAAAAACATTTGACTCGCCAGGTAATATTTGTACCAGTCAGGTAATGCTAATCCCCCTTGACCCCAGGGTTCCTGTAACACCTTCAAACCTATGCATGGTGGCAAGGGAACTTGGGTACCCATATTTGAACATGGTGGAAAAAATTGAGAATAACTGAAAGTATCTTCATTTTGATAAGATTTATTTTCCCTATTAAGGAGAATGGGAGACTTTTCCAGGCCTGGACTCTCCGTTTTAAAAGTGCTATCAATGGAGTCAAGTTCAAGGTTATATAATCTGCCACATTCACAGTAATCTGGATCCAGAGGAAGGTCAACTGAGACACCCAGCACAAGGGGAGCGTCGGGTCAGCCGCCGCCTGAGCAACTGAGTCTAAGGGATGAATGGAGGATTTTGTCCAATTTACTTTCAAGCCAGAGTAAGTTGCAAACAGGTCCATGATACCCAGTGCTGCCTCCAAGGAAGGTCCTGGGTTGCTAACAAAAATAATTAGGTAATTGGCATAAAGCGCAAGGCATTCCCTGAACGTGCCCACCTGTAGCACCTCCCAACTCAGAGGAGGATTGAAGCCCTGTCGCCAGGGACTCTCCGTTTTAAAAGTGCTATCAATGGAGTCAAGTTCAAGGTTATATAATCTGCCACATTCACAGTAATCTGGATCCAGAGGAAGGTCAACTGAGACACCCAGCACAAGGGGAGCGTCGGGTCAGCCGCCGCCTGAGCAACTGAGTCTAAGGGATGAATGGAGGATTTTGTCCAATTTACTTTCAAGCCAGAGTAAGTTGCAAACAGGTCCATGATACCCAGTGCTGCCTCCAAGGAAGGTCCTGGGTTGCTAACAAAAATAATTAGGTAATTGGCATAAAGCGCAAGGCATTCCCTGAACGTGCCCACCTGTAGCACCTCCCAACTCAGAGGAGGATTGAAGCCCTGTCGCCAGGGGGATTCCACCCACAATTTTTTTATTTTTTTTAAAAGTCAGCACCTACAAACACTGTAGCTACTGACTTTTAATAAGGACACTTACCTGTCCTAGGCGCCCGCGATGCCAACCCCCCCCCCCCCGAGGCCGACCCCTCGATCGTGGAGGGTCCCGGTGCCGCCATCCTCAGTAAGGGAAACAGGCAGTGAAGCCGCTTTGTGAATGGGCGGCTGCTTTCTGGGATACACACAGTTCTCAGAAGGCAGCGCGTCACATTCCCCAGAAGACCTCGAGCAGGAGGAGGGAAAAGACCTGCCGAGGTGGAGGAAGAGGCAGATTAGCAAGTTCCGCATAGCAACCGCCCTTTCAGGTGAATAGAATTTTTTTTTTTCAGTAAATTTTTTTCTATTTTTTTAAAGTATTTTTGGTGTTTTTTTTGTTTTTTTTTTAGGGTGGAACACCGCTTTAAGGCAAAAAGAAATGGCGAGAGAGGACAACCTTATCTCGTACCTCTGCCTATGGAAAAAAAGTGGGAAACAGAGTCCAAGCCATATTGCAACCTGAGGGTTGCTATACAATAGTGCCACCCATGTACAAAAATGCAGCCCAAAGCCCATTCTCTCCAGCACTTTGTGCATGTACTGCCAGTCTACAGAGTCAAATGCTTTCTCTATGTCAACTGACACTAGGACCCCTGTGGACTGTTCAGTATGAGCAATCTGCAGGTGTGTAAAAACTCTACGTAAGTTGGTATCCGTAAATATTCAGGAAAATGTATAAAAATTTTCCTGATTATATTTGTAGAATTTTGTTTTACTAATCATACTCCGGTGGCTCACAGTTATGGTCCTTAGGCAGCCTTGCTTATCTGCCTTTTCTTTTTTATTTTAATCTTAGCTTCTAGGGCAGAGATATGCAATTAGCGGACCTCCAGCTGTTGCCAAACTACAAGTCCCATCATGCCTCTGCCTCTTGGTGTCATGCTTGATGCTGTCAGAGTCTCGCTATGCCTCATGGGACTTGTAGATTGGCAACAGCTGGAGGTCCGCTAATTGCATATCCCTGTTCTAGGGTTTCCCTGACAGTAGTGAGGAACCTTTCATAAAGGGAGAGCTTTGATTCAGAATTAGTTTTTAGCAGCAGCTTTACAGTTGTGCTCATAAGTTTACATACCCTGGCAGAATGTATGACTTCTTGGCCATTTTTCAGAGAATATGAATGATAACACAAAAACATTTCTTTCACGCATGGTTAGTGTTTGGCTGAAGCCATTTATTATCAATCACCTGTGTTTACTCCTTTTTTTTTAAATACAAATTCTTTTTATTGAGTATAGACGTAGTGAAAGGTACAGAGCATGTCGGGATGCAACCCAAATGCCTAAGTTCACAATATGCATGGTATATATGAGAGCAGAGGCTTAATGTGAAACTCAAAATCCAGCTCGGTGTAAGCAATGGCGGGTGAAACCCAGAATCAAATAATACAAAAACACATAAAAGTAAACAAGAGGGGGCAAAAAAAAAGGGGGTGGGGGGAAGAAAAGATAAAAAAAATATTTGAAAACAAACAATTAACCTACTGCTTCTTCTGAACATTTCGACCAACCCAGTTCAGTATGTCATTCATGGCGGGATGTCAAATAGTCGGTAGCCACCGGTTTCACTTCTCTGTCACCCAGGGTCTGAAACCAATGGGAGACGAGAGAACCTCGGATCTTCAACGAAGAGAAGGGTACTAGGGGCTCAGGGAGGGGAGCTGGCTATAGTATAGCACCATATGTAGACCATGAAGCCCATTTGTTGTGGAAAATCTGCATGGTGTCCATGATGGTATGATGTATCCTCTCCATAAGGTGGATAGCTTCCATCCGGTGGAGAACCTGTGTCCAAGGAACCGATTGGGATCGCCAGTTTAAGGCTATGGCCCAATGGTTTGCACAGAACAGGGTATTAACTAATTTCTGAGTGGGCGGGGGCAGATCAGCGATAGGGGTAAAGAGCAGACACATCGGGGCCGTCAGATCAAGGATAGTACCCGTGATCAGCACCACCCTGGAGGCAACTTGACTCCAGAGGTGTTGCAGATGAGGGCAGCTCCAAAAGGTGTGGAGCAAGGTGCCGGGAGTCCGGCAGCCTCTAAAGCACGTCTCCTGGACGGTGTGATAAAATTTGTGGACCCTGTCTGGGGTGAGGTACCATCTCGTGTGTAATTTCATAACAGTCTCCTTGGTAGCTATAGAGCGAGTACATTTGTGCATATTCTGAAGCATGTCAATCCAGTCATCAGAGGAAAATGTTACGCCCAGATCAGCCTCCCAACGGTCCATGGCAGTAGATTTCACAGGAAGTTGTGAGTCATTGAGGAATTTGTAAATGGAAATAGAAATAGTAGAAATAGAAATAGTACCTTTGTCTCTAGAGAGGTTCTGGCAGATTGTTTTGAATGTGGAAAAGTTGGAGCTGGCGTTAAGTGTAAAAAGGGATTCAAAAAAGTGTCCGATTTGTAAATATTTTAAAAATTTAGTTCTCGGAATATCAAATTGCTCTTGGAGTTGTGTAAATGAATAAAAATGTGTGTCATGTGTCAGTGCCGTTAGTGTCGTGAGGGAATTCTGTTCCCACCAAAGAAAGGGACAGAAAGCTGGGGGGAATCTCGGTGCGCCTATAAAGGAAGTAAGGGGAGGTCTGCATGACCTAAGTTTAAATTTGTGGTGATAAAGCGACCATAAGTGGACAGTCTGACCTACTATGTTGTTCAGTGTACCAATTTCCGTAGGTTTTAGGCCAGTCTGCCAAAGGAGACCTGGGACATAGTATGGGCGGCAGAGGACATTTCAAACTGGAGCCAGGGGATACTATTTGGTGAGGCATGCCATTGTGCCGTCTGAGCCAGCCTGGCCGACAGGTAATAGAGCCAGATATTGGGAAGTCCTAAGCCCCCTTGAGACATAGGTCTGTGTGTGAGTAGTCCTCCATACCTGGGGTGCTTATTGTTCCATATAAAGTGGTTTATCTCTCGCTGGATCTGTACTAGCGTTTGTCGTGACACATAGAGAGGGATGGCCCTAAAAAAGTATAACAATTTCGGGAGAATGGACATTTTGATGGCCGTGACTCTACCTAATAGGGTAATGTGGAATGAAGACCATAGACGCAACCCTTGTTTGACTTTAGCAAAGGCTTGTGGGTAGTTAGCATTATACAATGCTCGGAGGGAAGGGGCCAGACACATACCAAGATATTGGAGGGTGCTATTGGACAGGGAAAAGCCAAATGCAGTCTTAAGGTTTGAGGCGACTAGGGGAGGGATGTTGATAGGGAGGGCCGAACATTTTGCTAGATTAACGCCAAGGCCAGAAAACGCATGTAAGGATTGTAAAGTAGAAATTTAATTGGGGAGGGAAACCACAGGGTCCTGAAGGAACATAAGGACATCATCAGCATAAAGACTCATCTTATATTCTCCATCCCCCTTGTGATAACCATTAATGTTATGGTTAGAGATGATCACTCTGGCCAAAGGCTCAATGGCCAGGGCAAACATCAGAGGGGACAGAGGGCAGCCCTGGCGAGTGCCCCTACCGAGGGGGAATTACCGTATTTTCCGGCGTATAAGACGACTTTTTACCCCATAAAAATCTTCTCCAAAGTCGGGGGTCGTCTTATACGCCGGTACCTGGCATGTAGAATCTGAAGTCAGACCGCGGCCGTCTATTTTTCAAAAGCCGCGCCGCCTCCTCGAGCTGTTCCGTGATAGGCGAAACACTCAGCTTCCCAGCAGAGCCTCTGTTTAGTGTTCCGCCTATCACGGATGCCCTCTCATCCTCGGCCTCGGATGAGAGGGCATCTGTGATAGGCGGAACACTGAACACAGTGTCTGCTGGGAAGCTGTGTTTCTGCCTATCACAGAACAGCACAAGGAGGAGGCGCGGCTTTTGAAAAATGGACGGCCGTGGTCTGACTTCAGATTCTACATGCCAGGGATAAGGTAGGGGGCACAGTGAGGTATTCATTGGGGGCACAGTGAGGTATTCATTGGGGACACAGTGAGGTATGCATTGGGGGCACAGTGACGTATGCATTGGGGGCACAGTGAGGTATGCAATGGGGGCACAGTGAGGTATGCAATGGCACAGTGAGGTATGGTGAGGCATGGCTAGTCAGAAGGGGGTCGTCTTATACGGCGAGTATATCCCAAAACCCAAATTTTCTCTGGAAAATTAGGGGGTCGTCTTATACGCCCAGTCGCCTTATACGCCGGAAAATACGGTACTCTGAAGAGCAACCTGGAAGCTTGATGCGGGTGTGAGGGTTGTGATATAACGCTTTAAATCCGTTGACAAATTCCTGTGTTTACTCCTTTTAAATCATAATCACAACAGAAACGACCCAAATGGCCCCGATCAAAAGTTTACATACCCTGGTGATTTTGGCCTGATAACATTCACACACGTTAACACAAAGAGGTTTGAATGGCTATTAAAGGTAACCATCCTCACCTGTGATCTGTTTGCTTGTAATTAGTGTGCGTGTATAAAAGGTCAATGCGTTTCTGGACTCCTGACAGACCCTTGCATCTTTAATCAAGTGCTGCACTGACGATTCTGGATTCTGAGTCATGGGAAAAAGAATTGTCAAAGGATCTGCAGGAAAAGGTAGTTGAACTGTATAAAACAGGAAAGGGATATAAAAAGATATCCAAGGAATTGAGAATGTCAATCAGCAGTGTTCAAACTCTAATCAAGAAGTGGAAAATGAGGGGTTCTGTTGAAACCAAACCACGGTCAGGAAGACCAACTAAAATTTCAGCCACAACTGCCAGGAAAATTGTTTGGGATGCAAAAAAAAAAACACAAATATCTTCAGGTGAAATACAGGACTCTCTGAAAAAATGTTGTGTGGCTGTTTTAACCACTTAAGCCCCGGACCATTTTGTTGCTAAAGGACCAGGCCACTTTTTGCGATTCGGCACTGTGTCACTTTAACTGACAATTGCGCGGTCGTGCAAAATGGCTCCCAAACAAAATTAACGTCCTTTATTTCCCACAAATAGAGCTTTCGTTTGGTGGTATTTGTTCACCTCTGCGTTTTTATTTTTTGCGCTATTAACAAAAATAGAGCGACAATTTTTTTTAAAATTCTATATTTTTTACTTTTTGCTATAATAAATATCCCCAAAAAATATATAATTATTTTTTTTCTCCACAGTTTAGTCCGATATGTATTCTTCTACATATGTTTTGAAAAAAAAAATCGCAATAAGCGTTTATTGATTGATTTGCGCAAAAGTTATAGCTTCTACAATATAGCGGACTGTTTTATGGAATTTTTAATAATATATATATATTTTTTTTACTAGTTATGGCGGCGATCAGCGATTTTTATCATGACTGCGACATTATGGCGGACACATCGGACACTTTTGACACCATTGTCATTTTTACAGCGATCAGTGCTATAAAAATGCACTGATTACTGTAAAAACACCTACCCACCATGGAGATACGTCCTACGAACTGGCTCTTTTGCATTGTTTTTACTATGAACTAATCGTGTTACTATACTTTGCTACCAATATTGTTATATTTTATGTACTATTAAATTTTTAAGCAATATACTAGGTATGCTGTGTTATCATTGTTGTTGCTATAATCTATATACAATTAAAGTAATGACTGCCAATTGTCAATTTGCAATGCTTTCATGTAACGGTTTAACTTTCAATGCAACAGGTTATTGCCACAGTTATTCCTTGTCGTGTATGTCTTGGGATGCATGCTTCATTCAAAGTCCCACCCATGTTTTTCTTTTCTTACTGTAAAAATGACACTGGTAGCGAAGGGGTTAACCCCTAGGTGGCGATGCAGGGGTTAAGTGTTTCCTAGGGAGTGATTCTTACTGTTAGGGGGCGTGGCTACACGTGACGATAACGGGGAACGGTCATCACTGACAGTGTCACTAGGCAGAATAGGGGAATGCCTTGTTTACAAAGGCATTCCCCTGTTCTGCTCTTGCCGACCGCAATCGCGGGACTCCCGGGAACATCGCAAGGCACGCGTGCCCGCTGGGTGGCAAATTTAAAGGGACGTACCTGTACGCCAATGTGTACCTGTACGCCGGTGTGCGGCGGTCAGCAAGTGGTTAAGATGCACAATAAGGAGGCACTTGAAGAAAGATGGGATGCATGGTCGAGGCGCCAGAAGAAAGCCATTACTACGTAAATTCCACAAAGTATCCCACTTACAATACTCCAAACAGCACAGAGACAAGCCTCAAACCTTCTGGCACAAAGTCATTTGGAGTGATGAGACCAATATTTTGCTTTTTGGGCACAAGCATAAACGCTTCATTAAGAGAGGAGTCAACGAGGCCTATGATGAAAGGTACGCCATTCCTACTGTGAAACACGGAGGTGGATCGCTGATGTTTTGGGGATGTGTGAGCTACAAAGGCACAGGAAATGTGGTCCAAATTGATGGCAAGACGAATACAGTATGTTATCAAAAAATACTGGAGGAACATTTGCATTCATTCAGCTAGGAAGCTGCGCATGGGACATATTTTGACATTCCAACATGAAAATGATCCAAAACACAAGGCTCAGTCAACCTGTCATTGGCTACAACAAAATAAAGTGAAGGTTCTGGAGTGGCCATCTCAGACTCCTGACCTCAATATCATTGAGCCACTCTGGGGAGATCTCAAACACACAGTTCATGCAAGACAGCCCAAGAATTTACAGGAACTGGAGGCTTTTTTCCAAGAGGAATTGGCAGCTTTACCATCTGAGAAGATAAAGAGCCTCATCCACAAATACCACAAAAGACTTCAAGCTGTCATTGATGTTAAAGGGGGCAATACACGGTATTAAGAACTGGGGTATGTAAACTTTTGATCAGGGTCATTTGGGTAGTTTCTGTTGTCATTATGATTTAAAAAGAGTAAGCACAGTTGATAATAAATGGCTTCAGCCAAACACTAACCATGCGTAAAAGAAAAGTTTTTGTGTTATCATTCATTTTCTCTGAAAAATGGCGAGGAAATCATAAATTCTGCCAGGGTATGTAAACGTATGAGCACAACTGTAACTTGATTGTTCTGTTGCAAATGTTGATTTATGCAGTGACATTCCACCATAGACCCTATCCGTTTGGACAGTATGGTCTGCTGACTTGACACCATTCACAGGCAGCTTCTCAAAGCCACAGAGGTTGAATACAAAGCAATTTTACATCAGCTAATTGCAGTACAGAGGATGTTTTTATAAGTGTAAAGCCTCATACACACGATAGGATTTCCATCGGACAAATCCGTGTAATTTTGTGCGAAGGCCTTTGGCCGTGAACTTGTTCTGCATACAGACAGCAGAACTTTTTCAGCCAACATACACAAAACTACGTGGTTTTTCTGCTCTTTAGCTCCACCCTTTGGGCAACTTCTGCTAATGTTGTCTTAAGGTTAGCATTGGTTTGGAGCATGGGCGTTTGTACTTTGGATTTGAGTCTGACGGACTTGTGAACACACGGTCGGATAATCCGACGGCACACATTTTGTTGTTGGAAAATTTGAGAGGATGCTATCCCACATTTGTTGTCGGAAATTCCGACAACAATTGCCCGATGGAGTGTACAAACGGTCGGATTTTTCGACAAAAACCCTGCCATCACACAATTGTTGTCGGAAAATCCGATCGTGTGTACGAACATGGAAGAAAAAGGGAGGGTCTATTTAAGGCTGCTTTATCATAGCAATAAACAGGTAGGGAGGACATTGGTATCTCTAAACCACAAATGGATGTCAGCATACTACAGAACAAAAGTTACCTAATGCAGTTGAATACAAAATAGAAAAAATAAATATAAGTAGGACAGGACATTAATAAATTGTTGGTATTTACCCAAAATGTAATGCCTTTTGAGATGGTCATGCTGCAAATTTTTCTGGTATTATTCAGGCTTTAAAAGAGAAACCAGAAGTATTTTGTGCAGTAAAAAAGGAGGTCACCTGTGCCAATACTTGGATGTACTGTGAATCTGCCCTGGAGGGGTTGGATTGCTGCACGGGGCATTGTGAGCTTTACAAGAAGGCATGCAGTCATTTTTTTTAGTTCACATTACAGAAGAACTGAGTACCCTACTGGCATAACATATGCCTTTGTTAAGCATACATTTCAGATAGGCACCCAACTACTTAAAAAAAAACAGAGGGCATAAATCAGGTGCCATTTCACCTCCGACAATGTGACTCCTGCAGATAAAGCCACAACAAAGAACAAAACCCAGGGACTAGGCATATGGCTGGAAGATTTTCAGGTCAGTGCAATGACCCCCAGCAACTAAATAGCACCCCAACCATACTTCTCTAGGGAAAGAGCATATAAACCCTCATTATTTAATATATTCAGGGACTTGGAAGTACCTCCTAGCTTCCATCAGTAAACATAGATTAAGAGGCCCTTCATTCCAGGCACATTATGATTTCCTAAGGTGCCAAAAATAAGTTAAAGCCCTGGTTCACACTGGTGCGATATGACATGCGATTTGACATGTCAAATCGCATGTCAAATCAGCGATATTTGCCGCAAATTGCGGCCAATGGCACTATCCTAATCGGTGCGACGCCGCATCTTCGGCGCTGCACCGATTTCAAAAAGTCTTTCTGTACTACTTTTTGCGATTTCGGCCGCGATTTACATTGACATCTGTGTCAGATGTCTTTGTAATCGCAGCTGAAATCGGGACTGCCAGCGGAGTGAAATCGTGCAAGTTCAGCTGAACTCGCACGGCTTCACTCCCGCAGCCCAGTGTGAACCTGGGCAAAGTGTTTCTTCCATGCAACTATGGCAACAATATTAATTTTGTATATGGGATTTCTCCGAATTGCCCCCAACGGTGGGTGTCTCGAGTATCTGTTAATAAATATATGTTAAGTTTTGAAGTTTGAACTATATGGAACGTTTGTTTTTTTATGTTTTGATATGTTCTCTTGTGCCCCTATCTTTTGGTGCTAGTTACTACAATTCTTATTTTGCCACTCCCAGCACTATCATCTCAGCTAGCACAGATTGGCTTCAGTCAGCCTCAGAGGCAAAAGGATAAAAACTATTTTTATCATGCAAGATACTCAGAGAAAAAATATCTTTGCAAGCCTAAAACTGGATCAAATTACATTGAATTCCTCTTCGGTATCATCTTGGTGAATTGGGCTGCCTATGGATCTTGTCCAATCAGCAAGCCTTCATTTGCTCCATGTCTCAAAAAGTATGATTCTTAGACATTTGAGACAAAAAATATCATTTAGGTTTGTCTAATTCATAGAGTTAAATGTGTTTAACCCTTTTAATATCACCACTATAAGTACTAAAGCATTGCAATAGCAGCTGCAAGCTTCTGTTTACTTTATTCAGTGGCATGTGGGCTTTGTAGTAGAAGTGATCTGGTTGGCTGTAAAGTCACTGGATTACTGCTACATAACTGCAATAGAATAACCCCTATTGTGGTTTCCGAGCTCACCTTGCTTTCTTTGCAGAAGGGATTGTAGAATAAATAGGGATAGGGACTCTCCATCAGGGGAGCCATTAGAGGTCTACCAGACACTTGATGTCTCCATAAAGAGTAGGGATGAGCTCAAGGTTCTGTTAGGACTAAACATTGGCTGTTTGGGTGTTCAGAACAGCCTGTCCCTCAACATCAACTGGGCTGTGGTCCCTGCATTGGTCTTGAGGACATCAGGGCCCTAGACCACTGGAGTGGAGGGGAAAAGACACTGTGGGGACAAGTCTAGCAGTGGGGAGTCACGGAAGCTTGGGTAAGCAAACACCTAGACCTAAATTAGCAATTTACCCTTGCAGTGCTGGTGCAGCCCCACTGCAAGGCACATTTTCTTAGCTGTCGAGAATTGGGCTTTAAAGGTACAATTACCCTCTGATGCCTCATACACACGACCGGTTTTCCCAGCAGGAAAACTGCCATGACAGTTTTTCGCCAGAAAAACGTCCGTGTGTATGCTCAATCGCAGTTTTCCCAGCAGGAAAACTGCAGGAAAAAAAAAAGAGAACTAGTTCTCTATTTTCCCGTCAGGCAAAAATCCTGCGGAGAAAACCGGTCGTCTGTATGGTTTCCCGAGGGGGAAAAAAACGCGCATGCTTGTAAACAATTCGACGCATGTGCGGAAGCATAGAACGTCATTTTGTCGGCTCGTCGTAGTCTTTGACGTCACCGTGTTCTTGACATTCAAAAGTTCAGCTGTCTTCTGTGTGCCCATGTGTATGCAAGGCAGGCTTGACAGGAATCCCGTCAGGAAAAATGTTGTTTTTTTTCCTGCCGGGAAAAATGGTCGTGTGTACGAGGCATAAGACTCCTTGTAAAACATAATTAGAGACTCCAAATAAGACAAATTTTGGGATAAAGCAACTTGTAGAGGAGAAGGCATAGTGTTCATTAATATGCTTGGAACATGGCAAAGAAAGTAAGCTGTCACATTTATACTATAGTCTTTATTTAAGTTCAAGTATACAAAGACATTAATAGATCTTACTGTGTGATAATGGAACTTTGATATTGTTGAATCAGCATCCCATCACACTGCTTAACTTCAACATTTGATTTGGCACAGTCAATGCTATTATTGAATTACAGAACGTAGGTGACTGCCCTGTGGTTTTACACTTTAATTAACGTACGATTAATGATCTGCAGGGCATTACAGTAAAATGTTTGGGTTTGGAGAGCCTAAAGGATGACTTTACATTGATCAAGTTATTTGAAAGAGATACACAACTGATATGGAAGAAACCATACAAGAGACAACTATAAACCTGATGCTTTACAAAGACGAACTTTGTGCAGTTGGAAAACCTTTGCTGAAAAGAAAGTGTATCAGACATATCAAGGAAGAAAGAAAGCGAGGACATGTGTACGGCACAGTCATTGATTGTCCCATGAAGAATGCATTTAACCAGTTGATTGAAACAGTCTAATATTCTCATGCTCTCATTGATTAATTACCAAAATAAGCTGTTACTATATTTACTGTTATCTAAAATAGTGATTTATTTATTCGCATTATGCTTTCTTTTTTATTCTACATCCTTTGCACTTTTACAACTCTTTTTTTTAACTTGCCCATAACTATAGGGCACCCATCAGCAATACTTATTATGGCCGATGAATAATGCATGCTGTAATCCTTTAACTGAGTGAGTTCTCCGGCAAATCATTTAATGCATTTTATTTTCATGACTCTGTTACAGGAAATGAAGTATGAGTGCAGACTGGGATGTTTTCTTATTTACTTAACTTTAATGGTTCCATAAACTTTAATTAAATAAGGAAACGGCATTCATTCCTCTTTATTCAAGACCAAGAACAGGGTGAATGACCTCACTTGCATGGAAGTTTATTTGTTTTATAGGATTATGTAAAGTGAGACTGTGTGCTTTACAGTAAAAGCTTACGTTGTTTGTATGCATTTGGGTTACAAATTATCCATTATTGAAGCTTATGTATAGGCAAAAGGTTGTTTTTTTTTGGATAGAGTAGGAAAAAGTTTAAACTCTGTATAGGTTATTTATTTTAATTTTTTTGCTGTCTGTGTCCTACTAGGGTATGGTGACCAGACATCCCCGGTTTCAGGGGAGAGTCCCCGGATTGAGGACACTGTCCCCGGACCAAGTCTGTTCCCGGTTTTGTCCCCGGATTGGATTTGAACAGGGTCTGGGGCAATTTCGAAGACAGTCAGTGCAGAATAAAAAAAAAAAAAAAAATCTGAATTACACACCCCCGCTCCGCCGCTCCTACTAGCTTAGGGGGGTGTATTTTTTTACATTATCTGTGCCCCGTTTCTGATGATCATATGCTGGTCGGAGCGGAGGGAATATTTCTTCAGTTTCGGGTGCATGCCCATTCAGCTCCGCTCGCATGTTCTTCTGCCTTGGCTCAAGTCCCGGCCAGCCGCCTGCCTGCTTATCTCCTTGCTTTCCCTGACAAAGTGATCTTCCTCCGCTCCCCACCCAGTAGTAGCCGGGGCCTGGAGAGTAAGACTTGACCGGCTGTGAGGTGGGTGTCGGCGACTGGCAGAGAGTCGCTGATTGCCGCCATTACTAGTAAAAAAAAAAAATATATCCCTGGATTTCATTTTAAAAATCTGGTCACCTTATACTAGGGAAATTTCATGTCCCTTTCTGTCTTGGAGTCACAACAGAGAATAAAAGGAAATCTTTCTAAATTGAGGGAATTCCCATCTTAAACAGTTGTCACTAGAAGATTTGTCTCCATTGGAAGATTTCCACTCTATTTTGCCCTCCTGACCAGGGGCGGATCCAGGGGGGGGCAACAGGGCAATTGCCCCCCCCCGAGACCATCTGTCACACTCAGTTGCTTGCTCTGTTGTTTTTTTTTGCGCCTGATCTCCCGGAATTTGGGGACCCGGTACCGGCCGGCCATAGGTCCCCTGGACCCCAAACTTGGCACACATGTAGCCACATGTCTTCTCTACAAGTTTGCAAAGTTTGGTGTCTGGGAGACCTACGGCCGGGGAGAACCGATTTTTCAAAGCCGGGCACTCCTTTCATAGACTCCAATGTTAAACGGACATTTCTCCGGTGACTTTGCGGACCCGGTACCGGCCGGATGTAGGTTCCCTGGACCCCAGACTTGGCACACATGTAGCCCCATGTCTATTCTACACGTGTTCAAAGCTTGGTGTCTGGGAGACCTACGGCCGGGGAGAACCAATTTTTCAAAGCCGGGTTCTCCTTCCATAGACTCCCATGTTAAACGTCAGTCTAGTCATGGGCACAGTGAAGCATGGGCACAGTGAGGCATGGGCACAGTGAGGCAAAGTGAGGCACAGTGAGGCATGCAGATGGACACCCTAGGCTTATACTCGAGTCAATACGTTTTCCCAGTTTTTTGGGGTAAAATTAGATGCCTCGGCTTATATTCGGGTCACTTATACTCGAGTATATACAGTACTTGTTCTGCGGCTGCCGCTGCCTCTCTGAGTCTCTCTCTCAGTTTCTCACATCAGCCGATCAGCGGCGCCGAGAGAGAGACTCGTCTAATGTAGTTACGCGGCGCACTGACACGATACCAGGAGCGGAGGAGGAGGTGGGTGGAGCCTCTTCCCTGCACTCGTTGCTAACGCCTGGGCCGCTTGGCGTCTAGCAACGAGTGACGTCAGTGAGTCACGTTGGGCCGCTCTGCGGGCAGGTGCGATAGCGTGCGGCTCCACAGATGGGTAAGAAAGCAGGCGGCTCCGCTTGCGGCGCGGTTTGTGGGCGGGCGGCGCCGTTCGTGGGCAGACCATGCTGCTCAGTGTGTTGGCAGCGCAGGTGAGAGTGAGAGAGCAGGCTCATCTCTCACCGCCCGTGCCTGCCCTGCATTCCTGCAGTGACTTCCGCCCTTACTGTGCAGGCAGCAGAGAGATTACATTATCTCTCTGCTGCCTGACTCTGGGAGTCTGGGACACAGCAAGAGACAACCAAAACTACACCTTAGCAGGCGAGTTAGTGACAATCCGCAAATTGTGTCAGGTGACGTGGCAAATAACAATCTGCATCTGGTGGCAGGCAAATGACAATCAGCAAGGTGTGGCAGGTGAGTGGCAAGTGACAATCCGCAAGGTGTGGCTAGTGACAATCCGCAAGGTGTGGCAGGTGATGTGGCAAGTGACAATCCACAAGGTGTGGCAAGTGACAATCCACAAGATGTGGCAGGTGATGTGGCAAGTGACAATCCGCAACGTGTGGCAAGTAACACGCTCAAGGCTCCCACTAATTGCAGGCGACGGTGGCAAGTGACACACTCGGGGCTCCCACTGATTCTGCATTGAACTATTTAATTTTATATTACAATGTAATAATAGAAATAATGCGCTTCAATCATCCTGACACCATAACAACCTTGGTGCCGGGATGATTGAAGCGCCGACACCAGCCATTTCCCCGATAAATTTCCCACAAAAAAAAACATATTTTTTGGCAGTGCCCCTCCCGAGAAAAAACTCTGGATCCGCCCCTGCTCCTGACAACTGTAAAATTTAGGATTTCCACTTACTTTCCGTCACAGTGACATTGAGAACACAGAAAGCAATACAAATAGGATCTAATCCTTCCCCATCCATCCAATACTAAAAAAAAGAAAGTTTTTATCTTCACATACATTTTAGATGTATTTACATATTTACAGCTATTGTGTTGTGCCTGCTGATACTTGTGTAAATCTTTACATCAGTTTCTTTGTTTCTTTGTCCTTGTGAAGCCCTAATGCCACGTACACACGATCATTATTCACGGCGGTTAAAAAACCGCCGTGAATAATGTCATTTAAAACGGGGGGAACAGCTTGTTCCCCACACACGGTCGTTTTTCACGTCATTTTTTCTCTTGACGAGAAAAACGACCGTCTGTGGGCTCCGCGGCAGTGTTTCCCTATGGGAAACACTGCCGCGGAAAACATGTCGAAAAAAACGACGAGAAAAATTAGAACATGTTCTAATTTTTCTCGTCGTTTTTAATGCCATTTTTCTCGTCAAAAAAAATGACAGAAAGCCCACAGACTATCGTTTTTCTCGTCGAATGGGAAAAATGTTGTTTTTTTCGACGAGAAAAACGGCCGTGTGTACGCGGCATTAGGCTTCATTACATTAGTCTTGTTTTTTTTTCTTCCAGATAGCAGGTTGAGTGAAAAAAACAGCTTGATTCCCCCATTCACACACTCAATGTGGCTGGGGGAATCACTCCCGCTGGGAGACTTCTCTGCTGTCAGAATACACTGGTCAACGCCGCCAGCTATAGCAGACATTTTTCCAGAATATCCATAATAAACATCAACATACTGTACATGTATGCTATGTGGAAGGCTTTGGCTGAAACACATTAGCATCTTATTGGATTCTGTCATTGCTGTTGTGCAACAATAAAAGTTCCTTAAAGCGTTGGTTAACCCCCCAAAAAAATGGATCCTGCTCCTTTAAAGCATGTTAGATGACACAGTGCTTGTGCTGTGCCATTTGTTCCCCTGTAACACCTAAAAAACCTGTCTGATCCTGCAAGTTTCCACCCTCCCCTATGTAAACTGATCACAGTGTATTACGGCTGCTGAGCCCTGACTTCGTGGTCAGTTTACGTCCCTCCATCATCCACAGTCTGCTCTCTGCTATCCTCTGTGCTCTCTCCCCCATCCCTGCCTGTCAGCTTTTGACAGTGCCGCCGCGCCCCCCCACTGCTTCAATAACACTAACATGTATGCACCATCTGCGCTGCCTCCTATTGTAGTGTCCCCCTCTGACCTCATGGACCATAGGGCCCAGGCTTTTCTGTCCTCCACTGCCTCCTGGATCTTGCTTAACTTTGTGTTCATTGTTTCGATGATGCTATCTATCTATCTTGTTTTCTGTCGTCCTCTTCTCCTTTTTCCTTCCATTTTTCCCAGCATCAGGGTCTTTTCCAATGAGTCCTTTCTTCGCATTAGGTGGCCAAAGTATTTGAGTTTCAGCTTCAGGATCTGTCTTTCCAGTAAATATTCAGGGTTGATTTCCTTTAGGATTGACTAGTTTGATCTTCTTGCCATCCAATGGACTTTCGAAAGTCTTCTCCGACACCATAGTTCAAAAGCATACATTTTTTGGCATTCAGCCTTCCTTAAGGACCAACTTTCACTGCCATAGGTTACTACTGGGAATACCATAGCTTTGACTATACAGCACTTTGTCGGAAGGGTGATGTCTCTCCTTTTTATAATGTTGTCTAGGTTTGCCATTGTTTTCCTCCCAAGAAGCATGCGTCTCTTAATTTCATGGCTGCAGTCACTGTCTGCCGTGATCTTGGTGCCTGGGAAGAAAAACTCTGTCTCTTTTTCCATTTCTTCTCCTTCTATTTGCCAAGGAGTGATGAGACTAGTTGCCATTATCTTAGTTTTCTTAACCATTTGCAGACTGCCTTTCACATATATACCGTGGCAAGGCGGCTCGGCTGCGCAAACCGACGTACCTGTACGTCGGTCTGTGCGTGTGATAGTGTTAACGTGTCCCCGCCGCACGTGGTACAGAGAGGCAGAACGGTGATCTGCCCATGTAAACAAGGCAGATCCCCGTTCAGACAGGGGACAACATGGAGATCTGCTGTTCCTAGTGATCAGGAACAGCGATCTCTGTGTTGTCCCAGTAAGCCCACCCCCCACAAAGTTAGAACACACAACCCCTTCCCGGCCAGTGTCATTTATACACTGATCAGTGCATTTTGTTTAGCACTGATCACTGTATTGGTGTGACTGGTCCCAAAAAACTGTCACTTAGGGTCAGATTTGTCCGCTGCAATGTCGCAGTCCCGCTAAAAATCGCAGATCGCCGCCATTACCAGTAAAAACAATTGTAGCGGGTATTTGAATTTGTAAGGACTCTGGTGGTGTGAAGTTCCTTTGGGTCCCTAGGTGGCGCTGTTGCCTTGGGCCCGAGCTGAACATACACCGCAAACTGTGCCTTTTTGTCCTCCCCTGGAGCTGGTACAGCGGGGCGGGGAACCCGCTGTGATGCAAAGGGAGAGGTCATAAAAGGGGCGGACGCCCTGATTTTGGGGAGAGAGTTGGAGGACGTGGCCGCACCCAGGCACCTTCAGCTTGGGTGCTGGGGTTCCGGTGTTCCAGGCCTAGGCGCCTTTGGCCTAGCTGGAACAGAGATGGAGTCCATTCCAGGCACCTTTAGCCTGGGGTGACGTACTATGGCAGATGCCTGGGGCTCAGTACCTTCAACTGAGTTCCGCGAGGGTGGAGGAATCCCAGGGGGCCCTAACGCTTTGGGTGCCTGTGTCTGAGTACGTGAGGACTGGTGCGCAGTAACTTCTCAGAAGAGTCCGGCGCAGCATCGCTGGTGACGGAGAGGCCTCCACTTCTCCCTTGGACGGATTTCTTCCTCTGACAGGGGTAAAGTGAGCGAAGGTAAATTCACGTTCTAAATTACCTAGTCAGTGGCAGTGACTATTCACCACTGGTGACAGCACAGTGGGCAGCAGCAAGAAGGGAAAGGATTGTGCCTCGATCTGTTCCCTATGTTCCAAAGGAGAAAGACTGTTTTATTGCTTGGCAAGAAGAATAAAACTGAGTTGTACCTACTCACTGTGTGGAACTTGGGTTCCTAAGCAAAGGAGTCAGGGACGAAGGACTGGACTTGGCTCTAGGACACCTACACGAAAGCCCAATCTCTGGCCTTCACCTCCTAGTTACGGGAGGACATGGGCCGTGGTGTGTATCATCTCTCTCTCCCAGGTACCCCTAGACAACAGCCATATACTCGATAAAGCAAGGGAGAGGGGTGAGGCCACTACACGTGGGGGCATCCTATCCGGGATATGTGTATGGTGTCTGAATTTGAACTTTGCTGCCCAGAGGAGTTCCGAGTAGGTCGGCCATATTGGCCAACGCGCCACGAGGCAACCCACAACTGCGTAGTTTGTGGGCGGGGCAAGGGAAAAGCCTGCGAACAATTGCAGAACGTGGGAGGAGTCCGGCCACGTGGACGTAGGCACGTGGAGATTCCGGCATGGGTGGGTCAGTGCGCAATGGAGCAGCAAAGAGAGAGGATGGCTTCAAGTGCTCCATGGATTTCTGTTCCTTCCTTCGCGGATATGTCTTCTCTAGCTGCTCCGATTATGGATACGGGGATAAGACTAAGGCCCCGAGGGCGATTGGCTCTCTTTACCTGTAGAGACATGAAAGCCCTTGGTGTGATCTGTCCCGGCTGTTCGGGACTGGTGGTCCAGCTGAAGCCGTTTGGGCGCTGTGAGGTCTGCAAAGAATTTCTCTTCGAGGTGGAACCATCCACAGAAAAGCCTCGGGCTTTCCACCTCAACTACCTCACAGGGACTGCCACTCCGGAGGGAGAGATCGATGCTGGTGCGTTCCCCATGCGTGCTGATCCGGGCAAAGGGACTGCCCAAACAGAGGTAAAAAGAGAAAAATCAGAGGATGCTGCCTCGGTCACCAGCAGCTCCCTGCTCTGGCCACCGAAGAGAAAAGTCGGCCTAGTGATGGCCTCGCGTGGTCGTGGAAGAGCTTCGCCCCACTGCTTGCCTGGCCTGGATGGCTCCAGTAGGAAAAGTCCTGGACATCCCTGTTCTTCAAGAGGCCCAGGTGAGCCAGGGGTTGGGACTGTCTGTGTGGTTAAAAGTGGCGGTAGTCCACAGTCGGTAGAGGCCGTCAAGGGGGATAGTTCCGTGACTGGGAATTATCCGCCCGCGGAGTGCTACGACACCTCTGACCTGGATTCATTGTCTGACAATGGCGATGATGGGGAGATAGACGAAATCTTCCATCAGAAGGGTTGGGACAGAATGAAGTTACCCTCGGCCCGTGTTACAAGGGACCCACCTATGTCTACTGGGGATAGTACACCCCAGGTGGAGGCCCCGGCGCCTAGGGAAGACTCTGGCTCTCTGTCTGAAGTTCCTATTCTGGATTCAACCTCCATTTCACCTACTCCTGTTGCGGGAGTGCAACATCAGTCACTGCGGGCTCCTAGGCCCAGGTCTACCGAGGTGGTGAGCGCACCTCGCTACTCACAAGCGATTGTTCCACCTGGAGAAGGAGACCTAGCTACTATTCCACCTTTGTCAAGGCTACAGCGTCTCTTTGGCCAGAAGGTTGCTCAGAAATATGGGTGGGAATACCCGTATCTGCCTCGGGAACTGCTTTATGAGGTGGAGGTCTTTCGGCAAAGATGGTATGATACCTTTGTGTGGGACAAACTGAAAGTACAGCAAGCACGGCGGTACCTTTCCTGTTCACCAACGGTCACCAAGAAGTTTCAGGACTGTAAAGCTAAGTGGATGCTGGGAAGACACATTCATGCGGACAAAGTGGTGATCTGCCGCAAAGAAGGAAAGAGTGTTGAGTACCATGTGGAGGCTTTTGATGACCGTTTGAAGCCTATATCATTACCTCATCCAAGGTTTTATCTGTAAGAGAAGAAGAGAGAGAAAGACTCTCGGTTGCTTTCTTTTCTATTCCTGGTTGAACTTTCCAGAGTGCCTTTTCCAGAACACAGAGACTGTGTCCTAGTTTTTCTTTTGTATTTGGGCGATTCTACTCTTTGGAGATATGGGAGCTGTTTTTGTTTGTTCTCTCTTTCTTCTTCTGACGCTCACGAGAAATCAGTGACTTTGGGTTTTAGGGTCACAGAGAAAAAAAAGAGTGTTCAAGCGGCAAGTTCATCTGGAAGTAATGAGTGTCTTGATCGTGGCACTGTCAGCAGGTGGCAGTGTTGCGCAACGATTGTTGTTTTTTTTCACATTATTCAGTACTTATTGGAGTGAATGGATTTCTCCTAGGACAGACTCATTCATTCCAAGCAAACACACATGTTGGTAGGATGTATGTTTCTTTTCTTTCCCTCTGCATGAGATTCGTCTGTCAAGACTACAGAGAATGGGTGGTTTTTAGATAGACAGAGGGAGGAATGTAAATGTGTGAAATATTTAAAGTGTTTTATTGAAAAGTTTTATAGTTGTATCCCTTTCCCATTCAGGTCGTGGCACAATTCAGGGTTAAATTGTGTAGTTGGTTTCTGGGCTGAACTTATGACACCACCTTTTGTGGGGAGTGAGTTTGTACCAGACACTGGGGACCAGTGTCAAATCACCAGGGGGAGAGTGTAGCGGGTATTTGAATTTGTAAGGACTCTGGTGGTGTGAAGTTCCTTTGGGTCCCTAGGTGGCGCTGTTGCCTTGGGCCCGAGCTGAACATACACCGCAAACTGTGCCTTTTTGTCCTCCCCTGGAGCTGGTACAGCGGGGCGGGGAACCCGCTGTGATGCAAAGGGAGAGGTCATAAAAGGGGCGGACGCCCTGATTTTGGGGAGAGAGTCGGAGGACGTGGCCGCACCCAGGCACCTTCAGCTTGGGTGCTGGTGTTCCGGTGTTCCAGGCCTAGGCGCCCTTGGCCTAGCTGGAACAGAGATGGAGTCCATTCCAGGCACCTTTAGCCTTGGGTGAGGTACTATGGCGGATGCCTGGGGCTCAGTACCTTTGACTGAGTTCCGCAAGGGTAGAGGAATCCGAGGGGGCCCTAACGCTTTGGGTGCCCGTGTCTGAGTTCGTGAGGACTGGTGCGCATTAACTTCTCCGAAGAGTCCAGCGCAGCATCGCTGGTGACGGAGAGGCCTCCACTTCTCCCTTGGACGGATTTCTTCCTCTGACAGGGGCAAAGTGAGCGAAGGTAAATTCACGTTCTAAATTACCTAGTCAGTGGCAGTGACTATTCACCACTGGTGACAGCACAGTGGGCAGCAGCAAGAAAGGAAAGGATTGTGCCTCGATCTGTTCCCTATGTTCCAAAGGAGAAAGACTGTTTTATTGCTTGGCAAGAAGAAGAAAACTGAGTTGTACCTACTCACTGTGTGGAACTTGGGTTACTAAGCAAAGGAGTCAGGGACGAAGGACTGGACTTGGCTCTAGGACACCTACACGAAAGCCCAATCTCTGGCCTTCACCTCCTAGTTACGGGAGGACATGGGCCGTGGTGTGTATCATCTCTCTCTCCCAGGTACCCCTAGACAACAGCCATATACTCGATAAAGCAAGGGAGAGGGGTGAGGCCACTACACGTGGGGGCATCCTATCCGGGATATGTGTATGGTGTCTGAATTTGAACTTTGCTGCCCAGAGGAGTTCCGAGTAGGTCGGCCATATTGGCCAACGCGCCACGAGGCAACCCACAACTGCGTAGTTTGTGGGCGGGGCAAGGGAAAAGCCTGCGAACAATTGCAGAACGTGGGAGGAGTCCGGCCACGTGGACGTAGGCACGTGGAGATTCCGGCATGGGTGGGTCAGTGCGCAATGGAGCAGCAAAGAGAGAGGATGGCTTCAAGTGCTCCATGGATTTCTGTTCCTTCCTTCGCGGATATGTCTTCTCTAGCTGCTCCGATTATGGATACGGGGATAAGACTAAGGCCCCGAGGGCGATTGGCTCTCTTTACCTGTAGAGACATGAAAGCCCTTGGTGTGATCTGTCCCGGCTGTTCGGGACTGGTGGTCCAGCTGAAGCCGTTTGGGCGCTGTGAGGTCTGCAAAGAATTTCTCTTCGAGGTGGAACCATCCACAGAAAAGCCTCGGGCTTTCCACCTCAACTACCTCACAGGGACTGCCACTCCGGAGGGAGAGATCGATGCTGGTGCGTTCCCCATGCGTGCTGATCCGGGCAAAGGGACTGCCCAAACAGAGGTAAAAAGAGAAAAATCAGAGGATGCTGCCTCGGTCACCAGCAGCTCCCTGCTCTGGCCACCGAAGAGAAAAGTCGGCCTAGTGATGGCCTCGCGTGGTCGTGGAAGAGCTTCGCCCCACTGCTTGCCTGGCCTGGATGGCTCCAGTAGGAAAAGTCCTGGACATCCCTGTTCTTCAAGAGGCCCAGGTGAGCCAGGGGTTGGGACTGTCTGTGTGGTTAAAAGTGGCGGTAGTCCACAGTCGGTAGAGGCCGTCAAGGGGGATAGTTCCGTGACTGGGAATTATCCGCCCGCGGAGTGCTACGACACCTCTGACCTGGATTCATTGTCTGACAATGGCGATGATGGGGAGATAGACGAAATCTTCCATCAGAAGGGTTGGGACAGAATGAAGTTACCCTCGGCCCGTGTTACAAGGGACCCACCTATGTCTACTGGGGATAGTACACCCCAGGTGGAGGCCCCGGCGCCTAGGGAAGACTCTGGCTCTCTGTCTGAAGTTCCTATTCTGGATTCAACCTCCATTTCACCTACTCCTGTTGCGGGAGTGCAACATCAGTCACTGCGGGCTCCTAGGCCCAGGTCTACCGAGGTGGTGAGCGCACCTCGCTACTCACAAGCGATTGTTCCACCTGGAGAAGGAGACCTAGCTACTATTCCACCTTTGTCAAGGCTACAGCGTCTCTTTGGCCAGAAGGTTGCTCAGAAATATGGGTGGGAATACCCGTATCTGCCTCGGGAACTGCTTTATGAGGTGGAGGTCTTTCGGCAAAGATGGTATGATACCTTTGTGTGGGACAAACTGAAAGTACAGCAAGCACGGCGGTACCTTTCCTGTTCACCAACGGTCACCAAGAAGTTTCAGGACTGTAAAGCTAAGTGGATGCTGGGAAGACACATTCATGCGGACAAAGTGGTGATCTGCCGCAAAGAAGGAAAGAGTGTTGAGTACCATGTGGAGGCTTTTGATGACCGTTTGAAGCCTATATCATTACCTCATCCAAGGTTTTATCTGTAAGAGAAGAAGAGAGAGAAAGACTCTCGGTTGCTTTCTTTTCTATTCCTGGTTGAACTTTCCAGAGTGCCTTTTCCAGAACACAGAGACTGTGTCCTAGTTTTTCTTTTGTATTTGGGCGATTCTACTCTTTGGAGATATGGGAGCTGTTTTTGTTTGTTCTCTCTTTCTTCTTCTGACGCTCACGAGAAATCAGTGACTTTGGGTTTTAGGGTCACAGAGAAAAAAAAGAATGTTCAAGCGGCAAGTTCATCTGGAAGTAATGAGTGTCTTGATCGTGGCACTGTCAGCAGGTGGCAGTGTTGCGCAACGATTGTTGTTTTTTTTCACATTATTCAGTACTTATTGGAGTGAATGGATTTCTCCTAGGACAGACTCATTCATTCCAAGCAAACACACATGTTGGTAGGATGTATGTTTCTTTTCTTTCCCTCTGCATGAGATTCGTCTGTCAAGACTACAGAGAATGGGTGGTTTTTAGATAGACAGAGGGAGGAATGTAAATGTGTGAAATATTTAAAGTGTTTTATTGAAAAGTTTTATAGTTGTATCCCTTTCCCATTCAGGTCGTGGCACAATTCAGGGTTAAATTGTGTAGTTGGTTTCTGGGCTGAACTTATGACACCACCTTTTGTGGGGAGTGAGTTTGTACCAGACACTGGGGACCAGTGTCAAATCACCAGGGGGAGAGTGTAGCGGGTATTTGAATTTGTAAGGACTCTGGTGGTGTGAAGTTCCTTTGGGTCCCTAGGTGGCGCTGTTGCCTTGGGCCCGAGCTGAACATACACCGCAAACTGTGCCTTTTTGTCCTCCCCTGGAGCTGGTACAGCGGGGCGGGGAACCCGCTGTGATGCAAAGGGAGAGGTCATAAAAGGGGCGGACGCCCTGATTTTGGGGAGAGAGTCGGAGGACGTGGCCGCACCCAGGCACCTTCAGCTTGGGTGCTGGTGTTCCGGTGTTCCAGGCCTAGGCGCCCTTGGCCTAGCTGGAACAGAGATGGAGTCCATTCCAGGCACCTTTAGCCTTGGGTGAGGTACTATGGCGGATGCCTGGGGCTCAGTACCTTTGACTGAGTTCCGCAAGGGTAGAGGAATCCGAGGGGGCCCTAACGCTTTGGGTGCCCGTGTCTGAGTTCGTGAGGACTGGTGCGCATTAACTTCTCCGAAGAGTCCAGCGCAGCATCGCTGGTGACGGAGAGGCCTCCACTTCTCCCTTGGACGGATTTCTTCCTCTGACAGGGGCAAAGTGAGCGAAGGTAAATTCACGTTCTAAATTACCTAGTCAGTGGCAGTGACTATTCACCACTGGTGACAGCACAGTGGGCAGCAGCAAGAAAGGAAAGGATTGTGCCTCGATCTGTTCCCTATGTTCCAAAGGAGAAAGACTGTTTTATTGCTTGGCAAGAAGAAGAAAACTGAGTTGTACCTACTCACTGTGTGGAACTTGGGTTACTAAGCAAAGGAGTCAGGGACGAAGGACTGGACTTGGCTCTAGGACACCTACACGAAAGCCCAATCTCTGGCCTTAACCTCCTAGTTACGGGAGGACATGGGCCGTGGTGTGTATCATCTCTCTCTCCCAGGTACCCCTAGACAACAGCCATATACTCGATAAAGCAAGAGAGAGGGGTGAGGCCGCTACACAATAAAAAATATAAAAGTCCCCAAATCGATCCCCTATTTTGTAGACGCTATAACTTTTGCACAAACCAATCAATATACGCTTATTGAGATTTTTTTTACCAAAAATATGTAGCAGAATACATATTGGCCTAAACTGATGAAGAAATTAGATTTTTTACTTTACTTTTTTACTCTCTATTTGTGGGAAAAAAAGGACATCAATTTTGTTTGGGTACAATGTCGCACAACCGTGCAATTGTCAGTTAAAGCGACGCAGTGCCGTATCGCAAAAAATGGCCTGGTCATTAAGGGGGGTAAATACTTTGGGGGTTAATGTTAAGATAACCACCAGGCTCGACAAAACAGATAAAAGCTCATAGTGAAGTACCGTATAAAAAGATTTATATGTGCAAACATAAGCAAAAATCAAGGTCATCCTTCATGATGCCCTGGAGGTGGGGCGAAATGCGTCCAACACATTTCCAATTTCTTAACCAACGTCATCATTTCCACCCTCCGTGGAACACACACCGAGCCGCGGCGAACCCAGAAGAGCTTCACTTTCCGTCCTATGCTTGTTTTCTCTGCAATCCTGTAAGTGTTGCTTATGATTGCGCAAATAAATTTTTGTATACAGTACTTCACTATGAACTTTTATCTGTTCTGTCAAGCCTGGTGGTTTTCTTAGCTACCCCCAAGATCTATATATATTTGGAGTTTTTACTTAGGATTTCCAGAGGCCCATCTTCCTAACACTAGAAATAAGCATGGTTGACCTCTAGACTGCAAAGCTGAGGGTCCATTTTTTTCTGGTGAGTGGGGATACAAGAGGAGAGTGCGGCACATGGCACAGCATGTTTACATGAAACACTTCAGCACCTTTTAAATATTTTTGGAGCACCGACTACTTTATAAGAGACTTTTTGTCACAGGAATGATTTATATATTATCACAAACTGTAAGTGCTGTATTAATTTGACTATCCCTCCATGTAGCTGCTGAAACCCACTTCTCCTCCGGCTGCTGTGGGTAATCTGTTAGGATAGAGAGCGGGAAAAGGTCATGTGTCATTCATCGGTCCCTTCCTTGTCTTGAGTCAGTGATTGGTACTGATCATTGACTCTCTTTTTTTTTATTATTCATTCATAGCGGAGGCATAATAGACTTTGCTTACTATACTTAAGTTTATGAATGAACAGGAATCTCTGTACAGAACTTTTCCTGTTCATTCATTTTGTGCAGCTGAGGCTGCAGAGAAAGGGACTGATGAATCTGTCCTCAGTCCCTTTCTCTGTCTCAAAAGTGAAACATCAGGGGTCTGTTAAGACCTCTGACATTTCACCAAAGCCCCCCAACAGGGGTCCTAAAAAATATGTAAAACATAATAAAAAATTCAACAAAAAAAATGGAAAAAAATTAATAATAAAACAACAAATATAAAAAACTATCGACATCAGTGGCGGAACTACCAGGGTTGCAAAGGTCGCACTTGCGACTGGGCTCTCATGTTCCGCCCTAATGGGGGACTCCAAGATGGCAGGAAGGTGGCCCGCTGCAGGACCAAAATAAAGGGTCCCACAGTGGGAGTAAAGGGTCCCGGCAAAAAGGGGCCCTTCATGGTTTCTTGCACTGGGGCCCTAAAGGTGCTATTTACGCCTCTGGATATACGTGCAGCATCATGGCTTTTTCCTGGGGTGCCCTGAACCATATTCAGCCCCTATACTAAAGAGCTGTGTACACCTAGTGAACACCAGTCTAGTAAAAAATGGACCCAGGGCTGGAAGTTTCATCCCACCCTTACTCTACAAAGCTTCAGGGATCCATAGCCCATACAAGGATTTACCAATCCTACAGAAAACTGAAAGGCTATTTTTCCTGAAGACACACATATCCTGGAGCCCCCAAACCAGCATGGGTGAGAACCCTGAGTTACACCAAACTCTCCTAACATTGTGACAAGAAGCAGCATGTCCAAATATGGTCAATGACGTCACTCAGGAGACCCCGTCTCTTTCTTTAAATCATCTGTCGAAGCTGTCAGAAGCGGGCAAGCAATTGTTTGGGTATGATCATATTGGCAGGTGGTGTTTTTTTTTTATATCTTTTGTCAGGTGTTAGGCATTGTGATTGACTTAGATCTGTATTGCTGGACAGTGTGATTGATGATTGATGTACATTGTGAGAAATTTTTTGTTTTTAATTAAAGCACTTCACAAAAACTGCTTACATTATTTGTTAATGAGTAGAGGTGTTATTTACTTCTAATTATTCACATAATAAACAAAGATTGATTTAATGGACAGCACTTAGATCGTGTTTCTTTCTTTTACACCACCCTTGGCTGTCCTGTCCCATTTGGAGCGCTGGCTACCATCATCCCATTGAGGATACATGCTCATTTGACCATCTGCTAGTTCAGAGGTCCACCGAATCTGGTAAGCACCTTATTCGTATCAGCTGGTGGAGGTGGTGTCTCACAGGAACTTGCATTATTCTGCATGAGGTTTTCTCCATTCCTTATCATGGGACTTGTGGTTCCTCTGCATAATTTATTGTACTTATGGACTTGATTTCTCATTGCGCTGCACATATTTCGTTTTTTATGTTTATGAGGTGATGTCATTGGCCTAAAGTGATCAGCTGGCATTAATTGTGTTTTTATTTTGTTTGCGCTGATTGTTTTTCATTATAAGTATTTGCAGCTAAACTGTGACATCAATAAAATAGGGTGGTCACCTGATAGTGGTCTCTCTCTCTTTCATGCCCTACCTAAAAAAATGCATTGAATACAAATCTTTTATCACTAAAGGATAGAACAAGGAAATAAAACTAGAAAGTATAGTGGGAAGTAGGTGTAAAATATTAATTAAACACACTTTTATGCAGTCCTTTTTGAATAATGGCTCTCTGAAAACTGGGAGAGCACAGCAATACTGTTAGCTAGCACTTGGGTCTCTCAGGAAAGATTTGTTTTATCCATGTAATAGATTCAATTTCCACCCACGGGAGGAATCAGGAACACAATTAATAGATACCTTGTAACTCCACTGTTCCATTGGCCTGGCTACGAGCCTATGGCTATATAGTTCAAACAGCCTTCAGATCAGCTGATCCTGTTTTCATTACTGGAACCATAAAAACACAGTTACTATATTATACATGCTGCCTATTCTATACTATGCTTCAAGTTGCAATCAAGGGGATACTTAGTAGTTTTGTTCATTTATTTTATTATAGTCAAGATTAAATAATAAAAACATAAAAATTGGTTTTCTTTATTGGTCAGATAAAAAAATAAGTAATGCGTATAAATATTTTGTAGACTTCTTTCCTGCCAGCAGATGGATCTCTCGGCTCCCTTCCACATTTACTGAATTCCAGATTCTCCTTATCACCTGTTGTAAAATGTCTGTTGTCTGCAGGGCCCTAAGCTGATATTTAAATTAGAACTAGGAGAAAAACTTTGTCATTTTGGATAGAGTAAGGGAGGTTTTGTAACTGTGACAAACCCTCTGGGGAAGGTATCACTCCCAGTCTGGTTCCTGGTCGATAAAGGCAAGTAACATGGCCTTCAAGGTCCCGTTGAAACGCTCACACAGTCCGTTGGTTTGGGGGTGATAGGGGGTGGTCCGGATGGCCCTCACTCCACAGGTCTGCCAGAGGGACTGAATCAGATCAGACATAAACTGTGTACCCTGGTCAGAATTTTGGATGGAAAGCCCACTCGCGTGAACACCGTAACTAGGGCTTCTGCAACTTTGGGAGCTGTGATGTTGGAAAGGGCCACTGCTTCAGGATAACGGGAAGCATAATCCACTATGGTCAGGATGTACCACTTTCCAGTTTTGCTGGGGCGAGCCAAGGGTCCCAGGATGTCGATAGCTATCCGCTGGAATGGCTCCTCAATGATGGGCAAGGATTGCAGGGGGGCTCGTTGGCCACCCGTCCTCCCATGTCTCTGACACGTATTGCAGGTGCGACAATAGTGGGCTACCGCTTGGGACATCCCGGGCCAATAGAGGACCTGGGCTAACCGTTTTTCTGTCCGTAACTTCCCTTGATGCCCCGCCATGGGAATGTTGTGGGCCAGGGGTAGCAGTTGGGCCCGGAACTGCTGGGGCACTATCAGCTGCTTGGTAATGGTTTGGGGTCCGCCCGGGGGAGCGATTTCTACAATTCAATATAATAATCAGTTTTCCTGCACTATCCTGTCACCCGCTCCCGAACCTGACAGCCCTACCCGGGTCCAGAAGCCAGTCAGCGTAGGGTCAGCGGCTAAGTCCTGTTTAAACTGGTCCCGATCCCAGGGTACTCCACTAGTGGCAGGCGTTGGGGAAGGGTCACTCACCGCAGGTGGCAGATTTCAATCCAGGTGCTGGAGCTTCTCATGCCCAGCGGGCTTGATTTCGCGTGACGGCCCGACAAAGTGACATTGGAGGTCACCGACATCATTCCCAAGAAGCACATCTGCAGGTAATCCTCCCATTACTCCAACATCACAGCGCTTGGGCCTCAGTCCATAGTCCAGGGTGACAGTAGCCAGGGGAATGAAGCGTTTTGTGCCACATGCCAATCGGATCACTATTCCTGGGCCAGGCTGGAGAGCACCAGGGCTCACAATTCGTGGGTCCACAATAGTGAGGAACGCACCCGAACCTCGGAATCCCACCACCTTTTGACCGTCCACGGTGACCTCTTGTAGGTGCTTTCCTTGGAGAAGCGATGTAGGGGCCTCAGCAGATTGTAGGCCAAAGACTCCTGGAAGGGTGTCCCAGTCGGCAGAAGAGGAACACCAGTCTGGAGGGGGTGGCAGCAGGTCCTCAGGAGCTTGGTAACGATCCACATAATGTACTGGCCTGCCAGGGCTAGGTCTGAGAGTCTTAGTTCTGGCAGGGCAGCTGGCCTGATAGTGACCAGGCTGCCCAAGCCAAAACAGCACCTTTCCAAGGTGGGTCTTGCGGTCTACTGTGGGGAAATGGGGTGGTGTGGTAGCGGGACCCGAGGGGTTGGTGCTGCCTGCTGGTTCATGCAACGATGGGGAGGCCTGTAGGGCCCAGAGGTGGGGCTTGACACCTTGGGAACTCGGGGTGCCTCGGCGGGAGGCTTCTGCCATTGTGTGTTGATCAAGAGGGCCTTGTCCGCTAAGGCTGCAGCTTCCTCTAGGGTGGCAGGTTTTCGCTTCCGCACCCACTGTCAGAGCTCAGGGGGGCACTTGTAAAAAAATTGTTCCTTCAGGACAGCCTGTATGATCCCCTCAGGGGAGTTGGCCTTCTCCGCTTCCAGCCATCGGCGGCATGCTACGGACAGCTTGTGCGCAAACATTTTGAAGGAGGTCTCGGGGACCCGAGGGGTAGTCCGGAACTGGGCACGATATGCCTCTGGCGATACAGCGTAATAGTCCAGTACTGCCCGTTTTAGGTCCTCATAGCTATGTTTTTTGAGAGGGTCCATCATTCGATAAGCCTCAGCGGCCCCCCTTAAAGCAGTCCTGCTACATGGTGGGTCCAGTCTGCAGGCGGGACCCCCAGTAGTTCGCATTGATGTTCAAAGTCCTGAAAGAACCCATCCACATCCCCTGTATTGTCTTGGTAGGGCTTAAAGTCCTTCCTGGAAATTCTTTGGGCCTCCAGGGAGAGACACAGGGGTGGTCGCTCGGTTTTTTGCAGTCTCCCATTCCTTTTGTCTTTTTTGTGCCTTTTCAATGGCTGCAAGCTTTCTTTTGGTAGTGGCATCCTTCCCCAGAATGGCCATCTCTTCCTCATACCAGACAACCCAAGGGCTCCTGCTGCCTGGGCTGGGAGGCTCTGTTCTGTCTTCGCTGGGAAGTGCCTGACCCTCATCTGTGGTCGACTCCTCCCGATGACTGTTTTCCTCCAGCAACTGGACCAGCTGGTCCTTACTCAGTCCCCTGTGGTTGAGACCCAACATTCTGGCTCTTTCTTGGAGACTGCTTGCTGTCCAATGGTGATACTCTGATGCCAGATCTATACCTCCGCTGGAGTGACTGAAGGCTGCTATCTGATCTTGGATCCAGGTGGATGTCTTCACAGCCAGGAAGCACGATCCCGCTGCTGCCAACCAGTTGTGACAAACCCTCTGTCCTCAAACAGATCCAGGTCCGCCGTCAATGCTTCCTCTGTTCGGTAGCACACGATCCAAGATCTTTTAGCCCACAATCAACAGACAACACCTCACTGTAGAGTGGCAAACACTAACTTCTTTATTTTTCACACATGAACACAATAGCTATCCCTCTCGGGACCATCACCCCTCCCTTTGGAATTCAGGGTGGGGTAAATTGTTCAATCAGCAAGGAGAGCGGTTTGAACAATCCCCCCCCCCCCCACAGCCAGAGCAGACAGAGACAATAAACCAATGGAGTAAAGACAACATCACAAATGATCTCAGCAAAAGAGTCCAACAGCATGCGATACACAATATATACATTTTACAAGGTTCCAGCATGGCTGTAAATAGAGTCCGTCTAGTACAGATCGGGCAACCTACTCAAAGTCACTCCTGTCACAGTTACCGTTATTTTTTTTTCTTGTCATCTTTGCCCTTGTCCCATCCGTGACTTCCCATCCCATAGCCGAAACAGGAAGTGAGAAAATCTCTCCAAAATGAGGCAATGCCTGGTTGTAACCAAGGCCAAAACAAACAACCTCCCATGCTCAAGGCAGGTGTTCTGACAATGGTGAACCTTATATCTTCAACAACTTGATGCTAGGCAAGACCTCACAGCCCCCTAAGGACTGGGGGGTGAATAAGAAACACCATAAAATAAAATGCAGAGAGCGCACCAGCCTTGCTTATTACCTTTATAAAACTTTTTATTGAAGAAATAAAACTGTTGCGTCTTCACAAACAGCATATGCTATCAAGCTCATCGATTACCATAGTGTCTCACATTGCCTGGTCCACAGCTCCAATCCCAACATTATTATTATTATTTAGGTACTTATATAGCGCCGTCAATTTACGCAGCGCTTTACATACATTGTACATTCACATCGGTCCCTACCCTCAAGGAGCTTACAATCTAAGGTCCCTAACTCACATTCATATACTAGGGCCAATTTTAGACAGAAGCCAATTAACCTACCAGCATGTCTTTGGAGTACATGGGTGTAACGGGTCCCCAAATATCAAGGGGATTAACGCGGTTTACGATGTCCCCTCTCCTGGACACACATGTTGTCGCTCATCCTGCCGCTCGATGTCTCTAATGGCTTCCTGTATGGCGGTCTCTGATGGGTTAGCACCATATAATGCCAAGCGCTCTCGAACTCGTTGTTCAAACAAGTCTTCAACTGACCGGGGTCCTGCATCACCCTCCTTCGGCTGCATAGCTGGTCATTCACTGTGGTGGTTTGGAGTGTCCCAGGAACTGGAGGGAAAATCCCACTGCTGCCACCAATGTAACGGGTCCCCAAATATCAAGGGGATTAACGCCATTTACGATGTCCCCTCTCCTGGACACACATCCACTCGCTACCAATCTTCCACAGCCAAACTATCCCTTCCCATAGGAACCAATCCCTCTGGAAGAAACGAGACACACTCTGTATTCTTCTGGGGTAGAATGACTTTATTGAGAAACATTGTAACTTTTATATATATATCCAATACTGCATTAGTTTAACATGAACAATGGCCCAGCTCCACCCACACATCACAAGACTCAACACATCATCCTGACGTCTGCTAGGCTTCACAAGATCCCACACAATAGAATATAATGATCCCCAATACACATCTTATCACAAAGTGTTGGCAGCCAGTCTGTCAGGAGAAAACAAGTTCTAATCCCTTTGTATTGTAAATCCCAGTCTGCCTTTACAATACACACAAGTATAGTGTTAATTACCTCTATTCACACCAGACCTTCCCCAGTCACAATGAACAATAGAATGCAAAACACCTTAATTCCTCACAGCAATGATTACACAAAGGCAGGGCTGTGGGTGATGATATTAGCATCTAAGAGTATGTGTCCAAACATCATGAAGGCGTCACTTTTCAATTAACCTGTTGAGGTCATAATCAAACAGTAAAAGTTCTTTGCAGATATCATGGGGAATATGGTGGATGAATATTACAGACCCAATCTAGATAAAATGTATGTACAGCATTGAATATGGATATCATAGACCATATTGGGGTTTTCATTCACCCTGTGCCCTTAATAGAGACACAGGGTGATTGACACATAAGAGCCACTGGGGAAGCTGAAGCAAGGGTATTTCATACTTTCTAAGCGATTCTGAGTTCCCCCGGGCCTTCCCGTTACATCTCTCCCCTTTCGGCAGGAGACTAACAGAGGAGGGAACCCCAGACGGGTTGACTCCGAAGTTAGTCCATAGGTCCCTTCTTCTAATGCCGATATCCACACAGTACCCCAAATAAATTTCTCCAAACAGAGCCTTACTTACCCAGCCAACCTCTGCCTCTCTCAGAGAACATACCCGCTGCTGGGGAGAGGCCTGGACTGGCCCTTCTCCCTGGCAGGGCCGGATTAACATAGGGGCTATTGGAGCAGCAGCTCCAGGCCCCTTCCCCAAGATAGGCCCATTTGCCCAAAAAAAAGAAAAAATAAAAATATTTAAAAAAAAGATTGACTTCGAGGATTGTAGCTCAGTGACCAGGGACCACAGAGACTTCATCTTTGAGGGTTATGTAGCTGAAGACCCACTCCACTACTGGGCAAAATATGGGGCTGCTATCATTTATGGTTCCGGAGATACGGGGCTGCTTGCGCAGCCTGTCAGAAGCTATATACAGAGCGGACAGTTTAAATACAAGCTGACACACTGCAGCAGACTGAGAGGATGAGCTCACAGTGCTTTTAATAATTATTTGATATTACTAAGACTGCTTTCACACTATGCCGCCCCGAGCGTCGGCGGTAAAATAGCGGTAAAACGCTGCTATTTTACTGTCAGATTTGCAGCACATTTCGGCCGCTAGCGGGGCGCTTTTAACCCCCGCTAGCTACCGAGAAAGGGTTAAAACCGCCCGAGATGCGCCGCTACTGCGGTGTATTGGCGGCGGCACGGCGGTGCTGCCCATTGCTTTCAATGGGCAGGAGCGCATTAGGAGCGGTGAGTTCACCGCTCCTAATGCGCTCCAAAGAAGTTGCTGGCAGGACTTTTTCTGACGCCCTGCCAGCGCACCGCTTCAGTGTGAAAGCCCTCGAGCTTTCACACTGAAGTGAATAGAGCAGCTGTTTAAGGGCGGATTGCAGGCGCTATTTTTAACGCTATAGCACCTGCAAAACGCCCTCAGTGTAAAAAGGGTCTTATAGTAATTAACCCCTTGCTACCCAGGCCAATTCTGAGACTTCTCTCCTACATGTAAAAATCATCATTTGTTTTTTGCTAGAAAATCACTCAGAACCCCCAAACATTATATATTGTTTTAGCAAACACCCTATGGAATAAAATGGTGGTCTATGCAACTTTTTATGTTACGCAGTATTTGCGCAGAAATTTTTCAAACGTGTTTTTTTTGGAAAGAAACTGTATCATTCATAAAAAAAAAACAAAAACACTAAAGTTAGCACCATTTTTTTTGTATACTAAGCGATGCTTTAATTTTTTTTACAGGTTACATGTTTAGAGTTACAGAGGAGGTCTAGTGCTAGAATTATTGTTCTCACTCTAACGATCGTGGCGTATGTAACCTGTGTGTATCTGGCTCTGATACTAGCCAGGGCCTACCCAGCCGCTGACTAGTATCTCTCCCCAGCCTGTCCCCACACACCCTCTCACCTGCTGACCTGTGGATGGGGGAATCACTCCTGCAGTGTTATTTTGTTCTGCCTGTGAATACAATGATCAGTGTTGCTAACTATAGCTGGCAGCACTGATTGTGTTGGGAAAAACCTGACAGGCTGGTTGTACTGAAGTCAGATAATATATTGAAGTGTAAAACCAGCTAGCCCATACATAGATCGACTATGGCTGGTCTCTGCTTAATTGGCGTAATTTCAATCCATGTATGGCCCGCTTAACCACTACGCAGTCCCTAAACATCCTTCCACAAACCTTTACATTTTTCCTTCCCAGATTCCTTCATCCTCCTCACCTGTACATACTCCCCACACTTCTCTCCTGTACATACTGCTCACTGTCATACCCTCCACACATCTCTCCTATACATAGTGCCCGCTGTCATACCCTACACACTTCTCTCCTATACATAGTGTCCACCGTCATACCCTCCACACTCCTCTCCTGTGCATACTGCTCACTGTCATACCCTCCACGCTCCTCTCCTATACATAGTGTCCACTGTCATACCCTCCACACTTCTCTCCTATACATAGTGCCCACCATCATACCCTCCACACTCCTCTCCTGTACATACTGTTCACTGTCATACCCTCCACACTTCTCTCCTATACATAATAGTGCCCACTGTCATACCCTCTACACTTCTCTTCTATATATAGTGCTCACTGTCATAACCTCCACACCTCTATCCTGTACATACTGCCCACTGTAATATCCTCCCCACTCTTCTTCTGTACATACTGCTTACTGTCTTACCCTCCACACTCCTCTCCTGTGCATACTACTCACTGTCATACCCTCCACACTCCTCTCCTGTGCATACTGCTCACTGTCATACCCTCCACGCTCCTCCCCTATACATAGTTTCCACTGTCATACCCTCCACACTTCTCTCCTATACATAGTGCCCACTGTCATACCCTCTACACTTCTCTTCTATACATAGTGCCCACTATCATACCCTCCATATCTCTATCCTGTACATACTGCCCACTGTCATATCCTCCCCACTCTTCTTCTGTACATACTGCTCACTGTCTTACCCTCCACACTCATCTCATGTACATACTGCTCAGTATCATACTGTCCAAACTCCTCTCCTGTACATACTGCCCACTTTCATAAACTCCTCTATTGTACATAGTGCCGGCTGTCATACCCTCCCCACTCCTCTCCTGTACATACTGCCCACTGTCATACCCTCCACACTCTTCTCCTGTACATACTGCTCACTGTCTTACCCTCCACACTCATTTAATGTACATACTGCTCAGTATCATACCGTCTACACTCCTCTCCTGTACATACTGCTCACTGTCATACCCTCCACACTCCTCTCCTGTACATACTGCCCACTGTCATAAATTCCTCTATTGTACATAGTGCCAGCTGTCATACCCTCAACACTCCTCTCCTGTGCATACTGCTCACTGTCATACCCTCCACACTCCTCTCCTGTACATACTGCCCACATTCATAAACTCCTCTATTGTACATAGTGCCAGCTGTCATACCCTCCACACTCCTCTCCTGTGCATACTGCTCACTGTCATACCCTCCACACTCCTCTCCTGTACATACTGCCCACATTCATAAACTCCTCTATTGTACATAGTGCCAGTACATATGCGTGTCGGGACCCTTCGGGGTAAGACCGCGCTATATTAAGATACCTTTCAACTCAACTCAGCTGTCATACCCTCTACACTCCTCTTCTGTGCATACTGCTCACTGTCATACCCTCCACGCTCCTCTCCTATACATAGTGTCCACTGTCATACCCTCCACACTTCTCTCCTATACATAGTGCCCACCATCATACCCTCCACACTCCTCTCCTGTACATACTGTTCACTGTCATACCCTCCACACTTCTCTCCTATACATAGTGCCCACTGTCATACCCTCTACACTTCTCTTCTATACATAGTGCCCACTGTCATACCCTCCACACTCCTCTCCTGTGCATACTGCCCACTATCATACCCTCCACACTCCTCTCCTGTACATACTGCCCCCATTATACCCTCCACACTCCTCTCCTGTACATACTGCCCCATTATACCCTCCACACTCCTCTCCTGTACATACTGTAACCAAACCTTACCCTCCACACTCCTCTCCTGTACATACTGTAACCTAACCTTACCCTTCACACTCCTCTCCTGTACATACTGCCAACTATCTTTCTCTCCACATTCCTCTCCTGTACATACCGTGCCCATCATACCCTCCATATTCCTTTCCTGTAAATACTGCCCACTGTCATACTCTCCACACTCCTCTTCTTTACATACTGCCCACTTTCATACCCTCCACACTCCTCTCCGGTACATACCACCCTCTGTCATACCCCCACACTCCTCTCCTGTACATACTGCCCACTGTCATACTCTCCACACTCCTCTCCTGTACACACTGCCCACTTTCATACCCTCCACACTCCTCTCCGGTACATACCACCCTGTGTCATACCCCCCACACTCCTCTCCTGTACATACTGCCCACTTTCATACCCTCCACACTCCTCTCCTGTACATAGTGCCCGCTGTCATACCCTACACACTCCTCTCCTGTAGATAGTGCCCACTGTTAGACCCTCCACATTCCTCTCCATCACCTGCACATACTTCCCAGTTTTATACCGTCCATACTCCTCCCCTAAGCCTCTTACCCACAAAAACAGTTCTTTAAAATTATACTGAATATCCTCAATGTTACCAGCTCTAGAATGGGCACACTTTTGTTAGTTTAACTAAAGGAAATCTTCTCAGTCCTCATATTTGTTCTGCCCCATTATTAGTACTCATTTCATTTTGTGATTACTACTGTGATGTATAGAGGAACATAGGGGATCTCAGCTACTCTAAATATAGCACTGGTGAAAAAAGTGCCCCATAAAAATATTTTTGAAATGTTTCAACTATGCACTTAGGCACTGACCAAGGGCCACCGGGTCAGTAGGGGGCCCCATGAGAGGCTCCTGGGATCCTGTGATAATAAAGCGGTAGTAAACTTTGCTAACATTACTACTTTTTAGAGGTCCTGAGGTAGGTTATGCCACAATGTACAAATATGTACAGCATATTAGCACATTAGGGTACACTTAAATTGTCAGACTGAGCCGTCCAGTGCTGCACTGTGATCAATCCGGCGGGTCCTGGGCACTTCCATCTTCACCCGGTCTTCCTTCTGGGTTCTGTGCCTTTGGTCACTTGCCTTGGCACTTGGGCTGCGTTGATGTCATTCCCACGCATGCTCATGCGCATCCTCTCTTTCTCATCTCTCTCTCTCTCTCTCTCTCTCTCTCTCTCATTTAATGTGTTATAACAAAAAAAATTGTTTGCTTATTTATTTATAAAAGGCCCACCAAAATCCTCAGCACCAGGCCCATGATGTTCCTAATCTGGCCCTGCTCCCTGGAGTCCTTTCCGCCGCTGGAGAGAAGACAGGGTGTCTGGGCTCAGTCTTTCATGCTGTTGGGGATCTGGGCCGTCTGCCCAGCATCCCTGAGGTATACAAGTGGAGACTGAAGTCCCATCCACTTGTGGTAGGTGAAAATCCCCCAGTGCTTGCAAAGCAAGGCTGGCATCCTCCCGTTCCGGTGTCACCCCATTTTCTGGGGTTGTGTCTGTGAGGACTGAAGTCCCATCCAATACCACAGGAACTCCCTCTTCTGTTAGTTGAGAGCAGAGGCCCGTGACACTCTGCTCTGTTGCCAGCTCTTGTGTTGGGTTGCTGTGAGTGGAGACCACAGTCCCATCCACCGATATCCGCTCAAGTGGTAGTTGTGTGCAGCGGCCAGTAGCATTCTGCCCTGCTGCCAGCACTTCTGCTGGGGACTCCACACCATCTGCTCTGGCTACCTGTTGGGGAGGGAAAATGGCTGCTTCTCCTCCCTGCATCTCCGAAATCCACTCGGAAAGAGGAACCATCGCCTTCTCACCTCGGGCCTCCAAAACTGCCACGGGTGTAGAGCAGGGGTTTGTAGTACTCTGTCCTGCTGCCAGTACTTGGGCAGGCGATGCATAATCCCTAACATCCTCCGAACAGTCCCTTAAGTCCATACCTTCTGTAATCTGTGGCTGGGGAGATGAGCCAACTGCCCTAGCTCCCTGAAACTCCATATCCTCCACTTCGGCTTTAGGGAGGGCAATCTTCAGCTTTTCCACTGCCGATTCTTCAGCCAGGCTAGCTCCCTGGAACTCCGTATCATTCACTTCGGCTTTAGGGATGGCAATCTTCAGATCTTCCACTGCTGATTCTTCAGCCAGGATTTCAGAGTTGTCAACTGGTATTTCCTGATAGTCCCAGGCAAAGGGAGCCCCACCCTGCTGCTGAGCAGAGTCTAGCAGCTGTTTGTAGGCAATCTCCAGCTCCCATTCCTGAACGGCCAGAAACTCCAAATCTTCCTGTGCCCAGTGCCCTTCCGAGACATTCAGTCTTTGTTCTCTGTGCTCCATTATTTCCTCCAAACGCCACTCCCGATCACTCCCAAAGTCAGGGTCACTGGACAGCCCCCAATACAACAATCCCAGGCCATCATAGTCAAAGCCTTCTGTGGGGCTGTCATCCGCTGACCATGGGCACTCTTGGGCTACATACCACCGGAGGGCTCTGTAGCTCTCGTCCAACCGCATCTCTGCCCGGATCAGCCTGCTTAACTCAGCTGTCCACTCCTGCTTTGGTTGTTCCCCCAATAACAGCATTCGTACTTCATACTGCGACCAGTACCTTACATGGATGGAGGGGAGAACTTTTCCCTGGTGTTGCTGCTCGAGAGCTAGCACTTTCTTCCAGAGTTCGCAGCGGATTGAATTAGACCATCCCAGCAGGACCTCCTCTGATACTGGTCCTCTATGCTGTATCTGCATCTCTCGCAACCTCCTTCTGAATTCCTTTTCCATGTAGGCTGGTATCTGTATCTCTCCTCTCCTTTCAGTTGGTGCTGCTTTTTTAGGTGTTGTCTCTGATTGCCGTATTTCCGCCATTCTCTGCTCATGTTGTCGCTCATCCTGCCGCTCGATGTCTCTAATGGCTTCCTGTATGGCGGTCTCTGATGGGTTAGCACCATATAATGCCAAGCGCTCTCGAACTCGTTGTTCAAACAAGTCTTCAACTGACCGGGGTCCTGCATCACCCTCCTTCGGCTGCATAGCTGGTCATTCACTGTGGTGGTTTGGAGTGTCCCAGGAACTGGAGGGAAAATCCCACTGCTGCCCCCAATGTAACGGGTCCCCAAATATCAAGGGGATTAACGCCGTTTACGATGTCCCCTCTCCTGGACACACATCCACTCGCTACCAATCTTCCACAGCCAAACTATCCCTTCCCATAGGAACCAATCCCTCTGGAAGAAACGAGACACACTCTGTATTCTTCTGGGGTAGAATGACTTTATTGAGAAACATTGTAATTTTTATATATATATCCAATACTGCATTAGTTTAACATGAACAATGGCCCAGCTCCACCCACACATCACAAGACTCAACACATCATCCTGACGTCTGCTAGGCTTCCCAAGATCCCACACAATAGAATATAACGATCCCCAATACACATCTTATCACAAAGTGTTGGCAGCCAGTCTGTCAGGAGACAACAAGTTCTAATCCCTTTGTATTGTAAATCCCAGTCTGCCTTTACAATACACACAAGTATAGTGTTAATTACCTCTATTCACACCAGACCTTCCCCAGTCACAATGAACAATAGAATGCAAAACACCTTAATTCCTCACAGCAATGATTACACAAAGGCAGGGCTGTGGGTGATGATATTAGCATCTAAGAGTATGTGTCCAAACATCATGAAGGCGTCACTTTTCAATTAACCTGTTGAGGTCATAATCAAACAATAAAAGTTCTTTGCAGATATCCTGGGGAATATGGTGGATGAATATTACAGACCCAATCTAGATAAAATGTATGTACAGCATTGAATATGGATATCATAGACCATATTGGGGTTTTCATTCACCCTGTGCCCCTAATAGAGACACAGGGTGATTGACACATAAGAGCCACTGGGAAAGCTGAAGCAAGGGTATTTCATACTTTCTAAGCGATTCTGAGTTCCCCGGGCCTTCCCGTTACAATGGGGAAGGCACTTCAAATGGCTTACACATTTTGAGGGTAAGTACATAGTCTATCTTTAAATACCTTTCTAGATGCTGTCTGGTAATGTCCAAACTCCTCCCACTTGCAGGTTGGTTGTATTGGACCAGTCATATGACTCCACATACTGGACTATGGAATTACAATTGGAGCAGTGGACCAGGCGATGTGGGACACTAAACTTTGATGAGATTGATAACATATTTTGTTTATATTTCTTCAATAAAAGCTTTTATAAAGGTAATGTGAAAGGCTGGTGTGCCCTTTGTTTTGTTTTTCTAGTGTAACCAAGGTCATTAGAATTTGTGTCCCCATTGGAACATTGGAACTGGATTTTAAATGCATTTATTAAAGAGCTACTTCTGGCTTTCAATCAAACAAAGGAGACCCAAAGGCAGGCAGCTACTTTATGCTGCTCTGACAATCCTTTGTCATGCAAAAAAAACTAAAACAAAAATTGTATATAGATAATAAATAGACAGATATTTACTTTAAAAAAAAGCTCAAATAAATACTCAAAGCCAATAATATTTCCCTTTAAGAGTCTGTTATCGTTCCTTCCTGCCTATAACTGTGCTCTGGTCAAGCAACACACCAGTGGGACAATATTCCTCACAGTTGTGTGCTACACGTTTGTGATTACGTTGAGCATCTATCAGGATTAGAGCTTTCTACGGTGATGATATCCTACAATAGCTGCCTGCAGACTGGCAAAATGGAATGTTGCCGTTCTCTGCTTGGTATTCAGGGAGTCTGCAAACAGTATTGACAGGACTGTCAAAGCTGAAATGATAAATGCACACCGCATTAACAATCATTTTACAGGTAGATTAAAAAATGAATACCTCTTCTGTGCACTCAGTCAATTGCCTTTTGTGGGAATATTTCAAAAAATGAAATGGCAACCGATATAACATTTGTATTATTTTTACGTTTCTATTATTTGTAGTTTGTCAGAAGGATTTTTGTGTCTTGCTATGTATGTTTTAAGATTTTTCCAACAAGCAAACATCTGCTGTGCTACAATTGTCCTTAATTTTTTTCTGTGGCCCCATTGGCTATTACTGTCACAAGAAAAAGTAGATCATTAGGTGTAACCTAACAACTGCCTTTATTGGAACCAATCCCTTCCAGCAACACTGGATTCCTTTATGTCTTCAAGCATTTGCAGTACAGTATAATGGAATGCCTACGTGTGATTTTTTATTTTTATTTTCATGTGCTGATGTTTATTTGATCTGATAGCATCCCCTATTTCACACAGTCACTTAGCAGAAATCCAAGTACATACTAATGCCCTGTACACACGATCGGAATTCCAATGGGCTAAAATCCGATGGAATTTTTCGTCGGAATTCCGTTCAAAGCTGTCTTGCATACACACCATCAGACCACATTCCGACCGTCCAAAACGCGGTGACGTACAACATCACTATAAAGGGGAAGTTCAAATCCAATGGCGCCACCCTTTGGGCTGCTTTTGCTGATTTCGTGTTACAGCGTGTTAGTAAAATTTTGGTGTTAGCCGATTCGCGCTTAAAATAAATATTAAGATATTTTGGAGACCTGGCTTTAAAATAAAATACGAAGATTCATGAGATCACAAGAAACAAATAAATAAGTTTGTCAGAATTCGGTGTGAATATCCGCAGCGAAAAATAAAATTTGTTCTAGCATTAGAAAAAAGAAAAGAATGCGCTACATTTAATGATGCATTAATTTGCAGCATGACGAATGTGCTATCTCCATTACGGACGCTAGTTTTACCAGAACAAGCGCTCCCGTCTCCTAATTTAGTCTGAGCATGCATGGATTTTTCTCCGATGGAGTTCCACACAGACGATCTGAATTTCCTATCGTTTTTTTTTCCATCGGAAAAATGTAAAACATGTTCTATTTTTTTACACCGATGGAAAAAAGTCAGATGGGGCCCACACACGATCGGAATTTTTGATGAACCAAGTCCATCGGACTTTTTTCATCGGAAATTCCGATTGTGTGTACAGGGCATTAGGCTGGGTTCACTCCAATGAGACATGTCTATAGCTATGAGGGAAGTGAAATTTATAGCTCCCAACTGTCCCTGATTCCGAGGGACTGTCCCTGATCTGGAGCAATGTTCCTCTGTACCTCTTTCCCCCTCATTTGTCCCTCATTTTGGTCTCATCTATATAGTTTTATATAAAATGCACTTTTTATCTTTCAAAAAGTGTTTCTCAGTGCTAAACCTCTCATCCAAATTCTAAATTGCTGCATTTGTCAATTTTAAAAGCCAATATAAAGGAATAATAGTGGTAAAAAAAGCACAATTTCCCCTTTAAGGGGATGTGGCAGGGGGCGTGTCCTATGCCTACATACCTTTGCTAGTGGGTGTGCCTCATTCCCATCTCAAAATGTTGGGAGGTATGGAAATAGGTGCAGGGCCTACATAATTGGGTGGAAAATAATCTAGACAATGGGAAGTTAATTGGGTTTAAAATAAGGAAAAAAATGAAATTTTAAGTAATGGCACTTACTGAATTGTTCAGAAGAAGCAGGCTGACTGGGAGGAACTTGGAAAGGTAGGCTGCGAAGAGGTGTAAAGATGCTCCAGTCGGAGATATGCAGTACTCGAGTGAGCATCCCTCCTTCCCTTATTTATTAAATCATCTGGATTAACTGTAGGTCATAACAGACGTTAGCAGTTTTAGGTTCTTGAATGTGGTGTAAATTTGGTATTTTGGGGAAAACTATTGAGGTCCCATCTTCTTGTGTCCTTTAGTGGATCCAATCAACTCATACGTGACTGAATAGCTGTAGACCAGTACATGTCTTAGGGGAACTGAAATAGTCCATGGGGTGGTATTTTGCCACTGGGGGCATGAGATGGCTAACTGGTGCCACAGACACATGGTTGCTGCATGGTTATTTGTTTCCTTCAAGGACCTGCAGCCTTATATAATTTGTCATGTTATGTTTGGTAATTAAATTGGTGTGTTATCAATAAAAGGCAGTTATGGTCATTTTAACTCCAATGTAGAGTAGTTTGTCTTCTTTTGGGGAGATTGCTATGGGAAGTTGGACCTGGGAAGGTAATCCAGTTGGAGTGATAAGGAAGGTTACCTCTAATCTCCAAACATATCCCAAACCGTCCTCTCCGCTCTTCTCAAGACCTCCTACTGTCAAGCTCTCTCGTCTCCTCCTCCAATGCTCGTCTCCAGAGCCTCTCCCATCCTCTGGAACTTGCTACCTCAACCTGTCCGGCTATCTACTCTTGCTACCTTCAGGCGATCCCTGAATACTCACCTCTTCAGGGAAGCCAATCACGTCTCCAACTAATCTTTTACCACTTCCATCAGCTCATTCCCCACAGTTACATCCTTTTGTACCACCTGCCCCACCCTATTAGATTGTAAACTCTTCTGAGCAGGGCCCTCTTAATCCTCTTGTATTTTATTGTATTGTCTCCCTTTTATATTATAAAGCGCTGCGTAAACTGTTGGCGCTATATAAATCCTGTATAATAATAAGAATAATAATAATAATCTTCTCTAGTCATGTACATTGCACGAACTGGCCAACATAAGACATATATGGACAATAATGTTTATATGATTTTGTTAACAATTAAAGTGTTACTAAACCCACAATGGTAAAATCAGTCTGTATATGCAGCAAAGCATGCTTGTTATACTCACTGTGGAACCTAAGGGGTTAATCCCCTGCATTGCGTAAAGGGCTGTTTTATCCTGTCTTCTCTGATTCTCCCCCTCTTCCAATGTCCCCAATCCATCTCCTGATAGAACAAAGCCTTGGGGGCACTCTGCAAATGCTCAGTTTGGTGTTTATTGCTAGAGAGTTTTTTTTTTATTGGGAAGGTGCATGTGATCAGCATAGGGCCAATCAGCACTCTCCAAAAAGAGGGTTTGTTAACACTTTAATTGTTAAAAAAATCATATAAACATTATTGGCCATGTATGTCTTATGTTGGCCAGTTCATGCAATGTACATGACTAGAGTAGATTAGAGGTAACCTTCCTTATCACTCCAACTGGATTAGCTTCCCAGCTCCAACTTCACATAGCAATCTCCCCAAAAGAAGACAAACTACTCTACAGTGGAGTTAAAATTAGCATATGCAGCCTCATAGGACAGTCAGAGTAGAATGAAAACTCCTCCTACAAGCTTTAACCAGACTCTGATAGAAATCACAAGACTGCTATATACTTCTCATGAGAAAAGGTATTTAGCAGTTTATATTTACTAAAATTTTAGCATTTTCTTGTTCTGTGTGTAGCACCCTTAAGTTTAGGCAGGGTTGCTATCAAATTAAGTTGCCAGGCGATAGTTGCCTTGGCCAATTGTTAGGAGATCAATTGATTTCCCCCTAATTCTGGAAATGCTGCACTTTTCTCCTCTGTCACTAGGTGGCATGGTAGCTGGTGACATTGGGTAAGACAAGGGCATAACAAGGACAGATCATGAATGAATGGGATGTCTCAGACAATTGGCAGGGGTTTCTTTAAGTGCCCTTGCCTGCTGGGAGAGCCTTTTTATTTGGGTGGAGTCTGGTGATCGGGGTCCTGTGCCACCTGGACGGCTGTCTGGGTGAACGTGTATTGTACTGCCCCGGGCTGCTAGGTCGGAAGCCTGAGGCCTATCTGAGGGCATCTGGCTGCTAGGCTGTCTGAGGCCTATCCAGAAGCAGGAGAGCAGCATAGGGTTAGGACTGCTATCCTGCAGTCCAACCGGAAGTAGCGGTTCTGTCGGACAGGGAACCAGCTGTGGTCGGAGGTGGAAGGGGACGCTGTCGTCACGAAGGGACCATCTACCTTATTACCGGAGACTACTGTGAGTAAGCTGAAGTCAGTACCTGAGCAGTCTTCTCATCAGCCGGGGACGGTGAAGAAGTGGGAAAGCTTCAGTGAGTGCCAAGCCAGGGACCCAGCGGGACAGCAGGGGGGACACTTGAAGAGTATCAGGGCCGGTTCACACTAGTGCGCTGTGCGATATCGCATGTGATTCGCACTGCACTGCAGTGCAAATCACATGCGATGTCCGTGCAATTCGATTTCAGCTATACAGATAGTATAGCTAAAAACGCATCGCATAAAGACTAAACTCGCACAGGGCCCTTTTTTTGGTCCGCACCAGAATCGGATCGAATGGGTGTTCACACCTATGCAATCCGATTCATGTCCAAACTGACAGTTCGGAGTGCGATATGCGAGCTGAAATGGGGGTGTCATTAACAATGTATTGACACGCAGTTGGCATATTTCAGTGTGAACTGCCGTGCGAGTTGGGTGCGATGCGGGAACCCACAGTGGATTTGCAGGGTTCCCGCATCGCACTAGTGTGAACTGAGCCTAAGCGAGTGCTAAGCCAGGGACCCAGCAGGGAAGCGGGGGTGACGCTTGAGGAAGATACTGAGTGCTAACAGTGAAAGAGTTCAGGGGATCAAGTGGCTATTGGATCTGAAGTCCAGTGAAAGACTGGGAGTTCATTGAGCGAAGATCCACAGTGAGTGATTGTGGAATAAACAGAGAACTGTTTGTGTTGTTAATAGTTGAATATACTATCGTTAGTAACTACTACAAGACTGTTGCTATAGGAGACAGTGGTTCTACCTATACAGAAGTGGTGTCCGTCTGGAGGCCTTCACCTGTATAGCTGTCTTTCTATAGAAGTCTCGGGAAAATGCTAATTATCATACCATCTGCTTAAGAGTGTCCTGGCCCTAACCCAGTTATGTTCAAGAGACAATAAATCTCTTTTTGCATTTTAACCTCCCTGGCGGTATGATTCTTTCAGATTTTAGGTGCTGAAAGCGATACCATTATTTTGCATGGAAATTTGGCCTTTTATATTGTAGGCCTGCAATTCTTAAGAATAACTCACTTAAATCTGTCCAAACAAGAGTCTAGTAGACATCCCGGGTATGATAAAGTTTGAAACACAAAATCATAAATTATAATATAATAAATAACTATAAATAATTATAACAAATAATAATATAATAATAATAATTGCAGAAATATCGCTGTCATTACTTTTAGTGTTTGATGACGAATTTCCCCACAAATCACTATCGCTCAATCCTGCGAGTGATTCTAATTTATTATCACTGTTTTCTAGCTGGTCTAAAACCACTTTTGACATAAAGGGACACTTTTTGGTTGCTATGGACAATCTCCAGTTTCCAGGCAGAAAGTTTTTATTATATAAAAGTGCATTTAGGACACTGGACAGACCACTAGGGACAAAGGGGGTGTGTAATTATTTTATACAGTACTGTAATCTGTAAGATTACAGTGTACTGTATGTGTACTGTGTTTTAACTTTTTTGAATTTGGCGCCGATCACCGTCCCTGTGCGTCGTAACGTCGCAGGGAACGGAGCTCGGCGGCACTCGGCACTGTGTGAATCGAGCGAGGAGACAGCTCGATCACACAGCGGGGAGGCATTGCAGGATCCAGGGACAAGGTAAGTAACTCTGCCTGGATTACTGCGATGCAGCCCGAGTCTGGCTCGGGGTTACCGATTTTGGTGCTGAAATTTCACCCCGAGCCTGACTCGGGAATACCGCCAGGGAGGTAAAAGTGTCTGGCCCCCACTATTTTATCTTGCATTACACCCACCATACCTTGTAACCCACTCTACACAGAAGGATGTCAGCTGTCCCTAACTTTGGAGGTCACCATTAGGCCTAAGGGGCCCCGGGACTTTGCTACATGTGTACTGTGGGAGACCAGATATAGTCAGGGCCGTCTTTAATATTGATTGGACCCTGGGAAAACATTTTCTTGGGCCCTCCCGAATCCACTTTTCAACTATTTGCGGGCTCGAGGGGAAGCTGACTGGGCCCTGGGCAGCTGCCCCTTTTTCCCTGTGTTAAAGACGGCCCTGCCAGTAGTATATTTAAAGTCTCAATCCTGAATTCTATCTATTTTATATATGTATTATAGACTCCCTTACATTGCTCTTTAGTGGGAGGAAAAATGCCCCAGTGTCAGTTGTGGGGAAAAATGGTCAGTGAGGGGAAGGCTGTCATGAAGTCATTGCTCCCTTGGGAAAAATTGCTGTGGAATTAGTGGGAGCAACAATGCCCAGTTTTTGTGGTCAGGGGAAGAAAAAATACCTGGTGTAGTGGGAGAAAAAAAATACCCAGTGTCAGTGGTCAGTGGGAGGGAAAATATTGGTTGTTGAGGATCAGTTAGAGAAAGAAATCTGTAGGCTGTAATCAGTGGGAAGTGGAAAAAAATGCCCTGAGTCAGCAGTTGGTGGGAAGAAAAAAACACACTGTGCTAATATTCGTGGTAGAAGATGCATTAGTGTCAGCAGGGCATTGGTGATTGGTGGGTGAAGGGAAACAATAGTGCCCAGTAGGAGAAAAAATGGGGTGTAGGGAGGGGAACAATAGTGCCCAATGAGAGGTGGGGAGGAATAATAGTGCCCAGTTGGGGGTAGGGAAGAACAAAAGTGCCCAGCAGGGGGTGTGGTAAGACTAGAGATTTTTTTTCATAGCTGTGGTCTAGCAGTTCTGGCACCTCTAGCACTGAATGTATGCGTTGGCAAAGGGTGCTGAGGTGTGCTGGAATGTCTATTGATGCTGGCTATTGGGGGATCTTTTGTCGCTGGGGGGTGTAGTGCTGCCTGAAGGGTAAGGGTTATGTTGCTGGAAGGAATCAACTTTTAAATGGGGGTTTTCTATTTTTGCTGGCTGCTGGATGTCCTATCGATTCTGGCTGATGGGGGGATTTTGTTGTTGGGGGGGGGTCTATTGTTGCTCGGTGGGTGTATTTTGTTTCTGAGGTGGTCTTTTGTTGCTGGGGGGTCTATCATTGCTGGGGAGGATCTATTGTTGCTGGGGGAACTTTATTATTATTGGGAGTAACTATTGTTGAGAGCTGCAGGGGATCTTTTTTACCACCTTTCTTGTTATTAACACATTCTATACAACTTACTTAGCACCGAAAAATGATACTTGGTTTAAGGGGTGACTCAGGGGAGGGGGGAAGCCCCTGCACCTATTCTCTGAGGAAAAAGCCCTGAGGAGAAGAGTTGTGCCCAACAATGGGTGGGGAGCAACAATAGTGCTTTCCTGGCTGATAAAGGTAATAGCAGGCATCTTTTGGTATCTGCTCCTTTTTTACAATGGAGTTTAGGTTCACTTTAAGAGAGTTGTACACTTCAAAGTTTCTATTCCAAGAGCACCCAAACTGAATGGTGTTTGTGTAATCAATAGCACAAGGCAGGGGAGAGCAGATGATGACACTGTGTGATGCCGTTTGTTAAGGTGTACAGATGTCTGCAGACAGATTGCGGAAACCAGAGGCTGACATAAAACCGCTGATGCATGATAATGAAATAGTCAAGATACTCTGTTTTTCCAAATTAGCCCTGTTCTCAGCTTATGCGAGGCACATCAAGGCAATGTGCACAAAGCTTTCATGACTGCGAACAAAGGAGGAATGTTGCAAAATCAAGACATTTGTGCGAAAAACCCATTATTTCCGGCCAGATGTTTATGTGTGGAATTCAGCGTATACGTATTTGGGTTTCAAACATCACATCCATATTAGTGTGGCTGTTGAATAAAAACAAACACACTGAAAGATATATGGCCGTGTATTGGGGGTTAAAGTGGACTTCTAACTCATTGGCTATGGTCTATGTTATGAATGCAAAACAAACATGCCAACACTGTGAATTTGTGATGTGTGCTTTGTTAAATGGTAACTCTACTTTAGTGAAAAGAAATACAGCAAATAAAAAAAATAATATAGTATATTCTATTGCTACACAAGTCATGTTGTCATTTTTTTATTTTTTTATTCTTTATTTAGTGGAATGCGTCAAAATACAAAAACATGACTTGACAGATTCATCGGTAAACCGTTGATAGAAAAATGTACTTTGTCAAGCTGGGTGGTGCTGATAGAGCCACCCACAGCTCAAATTTTGTCAGATTCAGCAGGAATCATAGCTGTCTATGCCAGCCTTAAAGTTTACATGTTACGTACAATCTCCTTTAACCCTACAAATTATTATAAAGTGTACAGACCTACCTAATATTATATATATTACCAAAAGTATTAGGAACGCCTGCCTTTACACACAAATGAACTTTTCTTAGTCCGTAGGGTTCAATATTTCGTTGGCACACCCACTGCAGCTTTAACAGCTTCATCTCTTCTGGGACGGCTGTCCACAAGGTTTAGTAGTATGTCTATGGGAATGTTTGACCATTCTTCCAGAAGCGCATTTGTGAGGTCAGGCACTGATGTTGGAGAGAAGGCCTGGCTCCCAATTCATCCCAAATGTGGTACATTTTGAAAGGCATACCTGGTGATCTGTCCATGAAAGTCCTTGTTCAAGCACTTCCTGGTTTAGGATGACACTGGGCTCCATAAAAAAGAATTAGAAAAATTCTGAGTATCCCATTCTTCATTCAGGCTGTGTTGATCTCTCTCTTCTCTCTCCTTTCCTACCTACCTGGCCAGTGTGCCCTGGCTGTCACTTGCAGATCACCCTAGTGGGTGTTGCCCGAGGTAACATTGGGCCCACACAATGTCCGGCTGCTGAAATTCCCTGTAACAAGTTTGTTGTCCCTTTCTTTTGCCCATACTGTAATGCCTATTTTGCTCAGAGCTCCACCTATGCAAGTCTACTCCTCAAGGCCATAGTTGTAGTGGCAGCATATGGTTTCATCCCCAGTTAGGGCACCCTGAGACTTTGTTCTTGCCACATTAATACATTGCATAGATGTAACAATCTCAGGTGTATTTATTTGATTCTATGTCATAAGGGCTGCATCCCCATTGCTCGTGAATGCTCCCAGGCACCTACTTTGTTATTATCTGTCCAGTTTTCTTGCTGGCTTTTGTAACTTGTTATTTTTCTTTTTTTTTCAATTTCTTTATTTTTCACTTTTCCAATTATACAAGGGAATAAATCCCATTGACATATACAAAATAGAGTAGTTAAATCATTCTCGTACAAACTAAACATATCTTCTTATGTTTCATATTGCTGAAGTTAAATTGATACACTAACTCCATCCCCCCAAGATAATCTTTACTCAGGACCAGACGGGGCTAGTACGGCTCCTAATCTGGGTTTCTGTAATCAACAAGGTAAATATGGGAGGAAAGGCCTAAAAAAAAAAAAAATAGAAAGAATAATCACTGCTTTCTCCACTCTTCCCCTCCTCCCATATCATCCCCTATAATTAAGCCTGGGGCGACGCTATCCCCTGGCTCTTCCTACTCGACCACTGTCCCAGAGTATTCAATCTACTCCTTCCTATTTGCTATCCCCTCCTACTCTCCTTCCCATATTCCTATTACCCCCCCCCCCAAAAAAAAGCCAGCAACCCCTCCTCGACTCCTTCCCCCCCGCCTCTCCTCCTCTCGCCCCCTACCCCTAGTCCTCAACCGTCCGTCCCCTCCCCTCCATCGAGGCAAAGAAATCATTCCATGGTGACCAGGTTTTAAAATATATTTATCTCTTTTTCCTGCTTGTCCTTACTAAGTCTTCCATCCTGTTCACTTCTTCCACTTTTTGAAGCCACATACTCATAGTGGGGGGTTGTGTCTGTTTCCATTTTAATGGTATACATGCTTTAGCAGCATTCACTAAGTGACACAGAATACAATTCCTGTATATATCTCCTGGTGTCTCTGTTAAATGCAGGAGGAAGAATGCTGGGTCCTCCGGTATTCCTGCTTCACTAAATCTTTGGATGGTCTCTTGGACATCCTTCCAAAATTCCTTTATTCTAGGACAGGCCCAGAAAATGTGTAACATACTACCCTGTTCTGACTGGCATCTCCAGCACTCTCCTGTCACATTCGGGAAACATCTATGGAGTCTCTCCGGGGTTCTGTACCACTGTGAGATGATTTTATCATTTGTTTCATGCATTTTTGTGCATGTTGCTGTCTTAAATATTGCATGGATCATTTTATTTTTTTGAGACTCCCGGAAGGTCCTCCCCAGATCTAATTCCCATCTATGAAAGAAGGGCAGCTGAAAATTCTCCAATGGTTTAATCAACAACCCATACATTCTGGACACTGTATGCATTATTGGTTCTTTTTCCATACATTGCTTCTCAAATAATGTTAGACTCCGGTCCAAAAAGCATGGTGCCCCTATAGTACTTAAGAAGTGTCTTTCTTGTGCTGCTTGCCAAAAATCTAATTGAAAGGGACCATTCTTTTGCATCAATTCCTGCATTGTTGGCCAATTACCTGAGTTCATAAAGTGCGAGGCCTGAAACAGCCCACGTTCAATTAACAACGCAAAGGGTCCCTTTTGTATACCCTATAACTTGTTATTTTTCAATAAAATTATTGAACAAGGAAAATGCTGAGCGGTATTTTACCACATTTTTACTGCTAGATACCGCTTTGTGAATGGAGCCCAGTGTTCTGTTCTTGTCTACCAATTGTTCTGCGTTTTGCCCTTGTCATACACTCTCCCAATGGCCATGTCAACGGAGTGTTTTCCACTGTTGTCATCATCAGAAACCTGCCTTGAGAACTGACATGCTGCAGGTAGTGAAGCGCATGAAGATAGGAAGTCGCTGCAAAGAGATTGTTACTGGAGGTCATCAGTGCTGATATGTTATAAAATGATAGATAAGGGTTTTCTGCTTCAGCAAACAAAAGCAAAACACTACCTAATATCACCGGTAGAGAAGAAGAGTAAGGACCTCTGATGTAATTGGATTGGCAAAAAGACACTTGGAAAAAAATTATGTTTATGGCGGAAGAGAGAACCTCAGGTAGAGCAGGGGGTGCCTTATTGTACATTGTGCAACAAATTCTTGAATGTAATCTGTGACGCTTATACAAGAATACTTTTGTGATGAATGTCAACATTCACCATGTTATGTATATGTCTAGGATAATAAACCAGCACAGTTAATTAGATGTCATGGTGAGTTTGGACATGTTTCTGCAACAAATGCATCTGTAACTCTTTTTTTATAATTGAGTGCCCATATGAAGGCGTATCCCCGGGGGCTGTACATGCCATCACAACCTAGAATACAAATGCGTTAGCCTCCCTGGTCCCGCCATAACGCATTAAGTGTTCTCTACATGAAATATGGCACCCACCTTCAGTTATTCGCGTGCCTAAAAATGTATTTCATTACCAGATCCAGACAGATGCTGAGCTATTTGGAGTAATTTGATCAGCCCTTACTGAACGGATGGGAGTCACTCGGTAAACATCCTTCTTTTTAACAGCTTGCATACGATTGGCACGGATCGCGCTGTCCGCAACATGTGCTGCCCTCGTAAAGTTTAGCTGCATTGTGCTTAAGACGCCATTTAATATTAACTGTCTGCTACATAATGCAGCTCTTACATGCAGAATTTGCTTTTCCGGCCAAACAAACACACACTAATGAAAATGAGAGCTTTTCAGCCACGCGCTCCAGATGGAGATGAATACATAATTTCTCCCACTGTCTGGGCCTAATTGCTGTAAGGGTTTTTTTTTATTTATTTTCATATTATAAATTATTTTATGGGATGATTTCTTACTGTGCAGGGACTATTTTTCTACTGTTATAGTCATTTATAATTCATAAATTAATAATACATATTATTCGTTAAAAAACTTTTTGGTGAAGGATTGTACAGAAACAGATCTCCGAGAATAATTGGGAAACTTGGAGGTAATATGAGGGGGTTACGGACAATCTTCCAGTTCACATTAACTAAATACATTCAAGGTGCATCAAAACAAAAGATGTGCAAAAGTTTAAGATCCATTCACACCCGGGGTTCACATGCAGGAATCCTGCTGCATTGCATAATAGCATTCACATTAATGTGCATTGTGTCAATACAGCCCTTTCAAATGAATAGACTGGCAATGCACCAAAAAAAGACATGCACCATTTTTTGCAATGCAATGGACCGCCATTTGTGTACCTTTTTAGGGTGCCATTGAAAATTAATGCTGACACATGCAATGTGTGCTAACTTAATGCATCAGGGTGAAAGTAGTCACAGCCTAGGTAGAAAAGCCTGTTTCCTGCCAGCATGCTGCAGAGAGGGACCCTTGCTCTCTGTGTGGAAGCAGTGGCCCATCTGCAGAGGTATGACATGCCCCCTGCTGAGTGAGAGCTAGGGCTCCCCAATCAGTTCATACTCTACTTCTGATTGGATCGCTCTAGCTCAGTAGGGGGCGTGTTGGACCAGCATCTTCAAACATCGCTGCACACCCAGAACTGTTGAATACTTGCAGAGGCCAGGTATTCTGTCTCTGATACGTTAAAGTGTTCTTAAACCCAGGACCCTGCATTCACTATATCTGGTCTCCCATAGTACACAGATCATGGACATGAAATTATTTAGTAAATATAAACTACTAAATACCTTTTCTCATTAACAGTTAGAGAAGTCTTGTGACTTCTATCAGTGTCTGGTTAAAGCTTGTAGGCAGCTGAAGCTGCTGTCTGTTCACTTCCTGGATTTACACAGACACACACCTCCAGCTCTGCAGCCCTGCAACTTTCTTTGGCCCTCATATGACTCATGCCTCCCCCTTCCTGGCAAACTCTCACAAGAGAGAGAGAGAGCTGTGCATTATGTTATAAGCCTAGACTAATGACCAGACAAAAAACAGGAAGTGGGCTGTATAAGGTATTTACTATGGGGGAAGAAAAAATCCGCTCCAGGTGAGTGATAGATTCCAGGTGAGCTGGGGGGCGGACTCCTCCCAAGGGTCCAAGCCTCGGCTTGCCAGCCGTGCAACAGATACAAGAAAAAAATGGATGGCTGCACACCAAAGTGACTGGAAAGTCCTTTTATTATAGTTTCAATAAAACATGAAGTGACACCGCAGGATGGTAGCAATGGCAATGGCAGGTACACACGTTTCACACAGTAACACTGTGCTTATTCATTACCCTGACATGTTCCACTGACATTCCTTAAATAGGACCTTCCCCCGTATAAAACACAGGTGTAGATGATGTCAGCGGACCTTAGGCTGGGTTCACACTAGTGCGACACGACAGCCGTCCTACTTTGGATCCGACTTTGCCCCGCGACATGAAGCCGACATATGTCCGACTTTCAATGAACGGGGATCCGACTGAGGGGGGACTCCTCCGCTCCGAATTAATATAGGCTTCTCATGACGTCACAGTCACATGCTCCGGGTGGCCCCGGAGCATGTGACTGTGACGTCATGGGAGCATGTGACTGTGACGTCATGAGAAGCCTATATTAATTCGGAGCGGAGCGAACAGCCAGTATTACAGCGGGAGGAAGCGACGAGTCAACATCGAAGAGGAGAAGAGAGAAGAAGATGGCAACGGGAAGACCGGCCCCTCCACTAGCAAAGGAGCTGGAAGAAGATAGTGGAGGGGCCGGCAGAAGGACAACGGAGAGCCGGACGAGACGACGGGAAGACCGGGCCTCTCCGCTAGCAAAAGAGCTGGAAAAAGATAGCGGAGGCCCGGCGGAAGAAAGAACCGGAGAGCGAGAGAAGAACCAGAGAGCGGGAGAAGAAGAAGGCGACGGAGAAGACCGGGCCCGCTAGCAAAAGAGCTGGAAGAAGATAGCGGAGGCCCGGCAGAAGAAAGAACCGGAGAGCGCGGAGACGACACCGGAGACCCCCGGAGCTGTGCAATAAATTACTTTAAAAAGCTGTGTGTGTTATTTTATTGACATTTTTTTTCCACCAGGTGAATGGGTAGGGGTACGATGTACCCCATACTCATTCACATAGGGTGGGGGCCGGGATCTGGGGGCCCCCTTATTAAAGGGGGCTCCCGGATTCCGATAAGCCCCCCGCCCGCAGACCCCGACAACCAACGGCCAGGGTTGTCGGGAAGAGGCCCTGCCCTCATCAACATGGGGACAGGGTGCTTTGGGGTGGGGGGGCCGCAGGTCGCCCCCCTGCCCCAGAGCACCAAACCCCCCATGTTGAGGGCATGCGGCCTGGTATGGTTCAGGAGGGAGGGGGCCGCTCTCTCATCCCCCCCTCTTCCCCTGTGGCCTGCCAGGTTGCGTGCTCGGATAAGGGTCTGGTTTGGATTTTGGGGGGGACCCCCACGCCGTTTTTTCGGCGTAGGGGTTCCCCTTCAAATCCAGACCAGACCCAAGGGCCTGGTATGCTCCTGGAGGGGGAACCCATGCCGGTTTTTTATTTAAAATTTGGCCTGGAGTTCCCCCTTAAGAGCAGCACAGCACAAGTCGCATGCCAAAGTCGGATCATGCAAGACTGCGGTCCGACTTTGATCCGACTTCAATGATAGTCAATGGGTTGAAGTCGGATCAAAGTCGAACCAAAGTAGTACAGGGAGCATTTTCAATGTCGGACCGACATGTGTCGGACCAGATAAGACGGCTCCCATAGGGAAACATTGATTTTCACACGTCATGCGACATGAGCTCCCAATGTCGGAGCGTTTGTCGCCCCAGTGTGAACCCGGCCTCATTTGAAAGTCTCAGCTGTAAACCTTTTTTAAAAATAAACTGTGAAATTACTTTAAAATTAAGACATAACTAATACATAACTGAGAACTAGCAGACACAACAGACCAGACAATGAGAACAAAGGAAATTCAAGAAATCCCAATTGATAATATGGACACAGTATAGTAATATTACTAATAAAAATAAAGTGACATACGTATAAAAAAAATGAACAATGAAAACAATCAATAAATGAAGATTATTATATAATGAAAACAGAAACAAATATCTCAAAAAATAATTGTATCAAAAGAAAAAAAAATTCAAAAGAAAAAACAAAGAAACAAAAAAGACCAGCAAAAAAAAAAAAACATAATGTTTATAAATTAAACATAAAATATCATGAATGAATATATAACCCATATATGTGCTGAAACCAACCAGCTATACCAAAAATCCAGTTAGAGACATATATACACATAAATATGTGCAATACACTTGGATGGCAGAGGTTGGACATGGAAATGGACCAGAATAGACAAGAATATTGAACTACATAGCTGCATTGAAAAAGGAGTAGGAAAAACCTCCCAAACAAATAATTCTTTATGAATCATGTGCGCACATCACATGAAATATACATGTAATGTGGATATCAAAGAGGGGATTATTATTGCTAATCTATTGGGCAAAAGTCAGCAAAAATTTTTAAGTTCGTTATTTTTTACTGAAATTGGTCTGTAGTTTTGGGATAGTGTATGGTCTTTGTTTGGTTTAGGGATTAAGGACATGTTAGCTAACAACATCTCTTTGGGAAACTGATCTCCTTTCAAGATGCTATTATATTGTTTTGTTAGTGTTGGGGTGGGAAGTTGTGGGAACTGTTTATAATAAAAGGAGGAGAATCCATCTGGACCAGGTGCTGAGCCTCTTTTAAGGGATTTGATAACTTGTAGAATTTCGTCTTCTGTACACGGAGCATTTAGTGTGTCGATCTGAGTAGAGGATAGTTTGGGTATAGGAATGTTGTTTAGCCAATCACGCAACATGGGCGAGATTGAGGGGATTGGTTTGGAAAGTAGATCTGAGTAAAATTTGGTAAATATGGAGAGTATTTCTTGCAGATGAGTGACCAGTCGGTTAGTGTTATTTTTAAAGTTTGTAAACATAAGTAGGTTTTATCGATTGATTCAATTTACGGGCAAACATTGTTGAGTAAGTATTATTAGAAAGGAAAAATTTTGCTTTTGACCAACAAAGTGCCTTTTCAGCTTTAAAAGTGAGTAAAGAGTCTAACTCAGAACGTTTTTGGGAGATTAGATTGTAAAGATCCGGGTTGTGTGTGTTGGTGTGTTCTTTATATAGTTTGTGAAGTTCTTTCGTTATGGAGGTAATCTTATCCCATTTCTCTCTGGTATTTTGTGCCGCTAGTTTGATAATGCGTCCTCTCAAAACCGCCTTATATGCTAGCCATAAAGTAGTAGGAGACATATCTGGTGTAGAGTTAATCGTGAAGTACCGTATATACTCGAGTATAAGCCAAGTTTTTCAGCCCCTTTTTTAGGGCTGAAAATAGCCCCCTCGGCTTATACTCGAGTCAGTGTACCTGTCGGGTCGCGGGCGTCCATTTTTCAAAAGTCGCGGGTTCCTCTTGGTCCCGTTCCGTTCCGTGATAGTCAGTGTACCTGTCGGGTCGCAGGCGTCCATTTTTCAAAAGTCGTGGCTTCCTCCTGGTCCGTGATAGGCGTTTGACACTGTGTTACGCTACCGCATATCACGGAGGTCCTCTCATCTTCTGACTTTCCCAGCAGACACTGTGTTCAGTGTTCCGCCTATCATGGACGTCCTCTTGTCCGAGGATGAAAGAAGGTCCGTGATTGGCGAAACACTGAACACAGTGTCTGCTGGGAAACTGAGTCCGAGGAGGAGAGGACCTCCGTTATAGGCGGTAGCGGAACACAGTGTCAAACGCCTATCGCGGACCAGGAGGAAGCCGCGACTTTTGAAAAATGGATGCCCGCGACTCGACAGGTACACTGACTATCACGGAACGGGACCAGGAGGAAGCTGCGACTTTTGAAAAATGGATGCTCGCAGCCGGTCAAGAATACAGGTACACTGAGGCTGCAATGGGCACAGTGAGAATGGGCACAGTAAGGCTACAATGGGCACAGTGACAATGGGCACAGTAAGGCTGCAATGGGCACAGTAAGGCTACAATGGGCACAGTGAGAATGGGCACAATAAGGCTGCAATGGGCACAGTGAGGCTGCAATGGGCACAGTGAGAATGGGCACAGTAAGGCTGCAATAGGCACAGTAAGGCTACAATGGGCACAGTCAGAATAGGCACAGTAAGGCTGCAATGGGCACAGTAAGGCTGCAATGGGCACAGTGCGCCCGTCACCTTGTGATAAAATGAAGGCTTACCAGAAAGCCAGCGACTGCCCTTCTCAGGGGGGTCAAAACAGGCTTAGCAGTGTAGCAGGAGCGCCACCAGGATAGTGAAGATTCCCTTCTTAGGTTACCGACTGGCCTTTAGAAGTGTCCCCTCCAGGTTGCACTTTTCAGACGCGATCAAAGAAAAGCTGCAAACGCTTCTTTTCATAAATGGGGTGCAGGCATCCGGTGAAGACTCAGCATTCCCAGGAGAAGAAAAAGGGAGGGAGAAAAAGACTCCAGTAGTGCAGAGCTTCCTTTTGATGTCTTTTATTTAAAAAGTACCAAATAATAGGACCAACGTCCCAAAGTTTAAAAGTATTTCCTTGCAAGGATCTAAAAAGCTCTGTCTAAACCGACAGAGATGGTTCACGCATGCGCAATGTGTGTGTGCGTGACGACCCTACGACCGTTTTGTCACAACTGACGTCATCAGGTGACCCCTGATGAAGTCAGTTGTGACGAAACGGTCGTAGAGTCGTTAGGTCATTAGGATTGAATCCAAAACAGTGGTGGACGGTGAGCGGCTGAGTGGGGGTAATTCATGTCGGCAAACGGGCAGGAAGCCACATCAATTGATCTGAGTGAACTCTGGAAATCTATATTTCTCGTTGCGCTTATAATAGGTGTACAGTTCGTCCTTTAACTTTTCTTGGTCTAAAGGTACTCTATCTTATCTAGGTATTCACCTTACCTTAGACTCCAATAATTTAGCTTCCAACAATTATCTACCCATGTTACAAAGATTGAGACTGTCGTTCAAAATATACAAATCTTCCAATATATTATTCTTAGGTAAAATTACAGCCATCAAAATGTCAATTCTACCAAAGCTATTATTCTTATTTAGGGCACTCCCAATTAGAGTAAATAAGATGATGATTTCCAAATTTCAATCAGACGTCAACAAATCTATATGGTCGGATTCCCACCCAAGAATTGCTAAAACTGTGTTATACAAATCCCCAAAAAGTGGCGGTTTCGGACTCCCAGACTTCTGGTCATACTATTTAGCCGCAAGATGGGCACAGATAGCCCAATGGCACTTACACAACCCGAAAATCCCATGGGCCATATTTGAAAAAGATTCAGTAGTACCCTATTCTATAACAGGATTACTATAGGGCAATAAAGTTTCTACTCACATCTTAGAAAAGCTTAACTTATTAGTAGCCCACTCATATCAATTGTGGAAACTGCACAATAAGAAATTTACATTAACCTCCCCCACACCTCCCCATGCTTCTTTTATAGGAGACCCTAAATTCTTAAAAAGCTATCAAAACACAGATGAATTTTCATGGTGGATTAACAACAATCTAACCACCCTTCGTAGACTCGTTGAGAATGCCTCATTCACCTCCTTCTCATCATTAAAAACCAAATATACCGTATATTCTGGCGTATAAGACTACCTTTTTCACTTAAAAAAACTGGCCAAAAAGCAGGGGTCATCTTATATGCCAGGTCAGCTGCTCAGATGCCTGCTGGATGTGCGGTAATACTGTATGTAGCTTCGGCTACATACAGTATATACCGCTTAGCCAATCCCGGTGAGTGATGTATTCAAATGAATACAGAGGCTGCTCGGATAGGAGTAACAACCTCTGCCAATCCGAGCAGGCTACATAAAGGAGCCTGCTCGGATTGGCTTTGAGAGTCAGAGAGGCGCGGGCTGATGATGTTACAGCCTCTGCCAATCCAAGCAGGCTTTGTATTCATTAATAGAATACATTGCTCGCCGTGATTGGCTCCAGCTCCAGCAAGAAGGAAGAAGAATATGGCTCAAGCTCCAGCAAGAATGAAGAAGGATATGGCTCCAGAAGGAAGGAATATGAAGCGTCGGAAGCCTCGGAAAGGGGGTCGTCTTATACGGTGAGTACAGGCAAAAAATCTTAAATTTTTTTAAAATAGGGGGTCGTCTTATAAGCACGGTCACCTTATACACCAGGAAATACGGTAATATCCCTAATACAGAACTCAGAAGATTTCTCCAGATTAGAGACTTCTATAACTCATATCTTCCAATAGCAGACATTGCATCTCCCACATTCTATGAAAATATTTGTTCCAAATCCCCAAGAGGGACAGGCCTAATATCTGAGATATATCTAAACCTGATTAAAACTGATAACCAAGCTAAACTACCCTACATGCTCAAATGGGAACAAGAATGCGATATCTCACTCCCCTTTGCGAAATGATCTGAATGCATTGACAATCTTCTTAGATGCACTAGATCCCTCACAATTAGGGAAACTGCAATAAAAGTATTTACCAGATGGTATTATACGCCAGCTAAACTTCATTCTATTTTTCCCTCAGTTCCCCAAACTTGCTTCAGAGATTTCACCTCCGTCGGTTCTTTTTCTCACATTTTTTGGGAGTGTGAGAAAGCATCTCGGTTATGGAAACAACTCGAGAAATTTTCTTCCAAAATTTCAAATAACAATATAAAACTCACTCTCTCCAACTGTCTTTTGTTCACCCCAATTTTAAGTTTGACCACATATCAATTAAAACTAGTCCACACAATCTGTGTATCCATCCAATGGTATAGCTTACCATTGAAAATCCTCATTGTTACAAATAAATCAACTGAAAATTTGAAGAAATAATATCTACCTTATGGGAAAAAAAATCCACACCTTATACAATACTACACATTTACTTGAAAAAAAATGGAACCCATGGTTTACACACTCAGATCACCTTTTAAATCCTAACTAGGAATCCTATCTTCAACCAATTCACTCAGGAAAGAAAATAAGTCCATATTCCAAAATATTACCTGATCATTTGATTACCACTTGTTCTAACTATAAGAAATCATTTTATCACACAATGTATTATTTTGTCATAAATCCTAATAATTTTTTTTTTTTTTTTATTTGTATATACTGCATTTCTCTGGACCCATGATATAATGTTTTGTACCATTTATTTTGTACCTAATAAAAAAGTTTGTAAACAAAAAAGAAATATACATGTAATGTATTATAGAGGTGCATCGAACTATAAATGTATTCATAAAAATTACTCACATCTAGGGATGAGCTTTATGTTCGGGTCGAACATGAGTTCGACTCGAACATTGGCTGTTAACCTGTTTGCCGAATACCGAACAATTTGGGGTGTTCGCGGCACATTCAAAAGCCGCAGAACACCCTTTAAAAGTCTATGGGAGAAATCAAAATGCAAATTTTAAAGGTTAATATGCAAGTTATTGTCATAAAAAGTGTTTGGGACATGTATCAATGCAAAAAAAAGTTATAAAAATTACAGTTTTTTCGGGAGAAGTGATATTTATAAGGCTTAAAGTGCAATAATAAAAGAGTGAAATATTCCTTTAAATTTCGTACCTGGGGGGTGTCTATAGAATGCCTGTAAAGTAGCGCATGTTTACCGTGTTTATATCAGTCCCTGCGCAAAATGAAATTTCTAAAGGAAAAAAGTAATTTAAAACTACTCACGGCAGTGGCGGTGCGTCCATAGAGGGCGCCGGAGCGCCGCCCCCTCTCGCTCCCGTACCGCCACTGAAAGACAATACACAGATTCATGCATTGCATGAATCTGTGTATTGTCACCGCTGCCGCGCTGCCCACTATACATATGGCCGGCCTCCTGGTGAGCGCCGGCCATATGAATTAGAGCGGCGGCCGGCGGTGGGTGTAACTTGGAAGTGCCTATCAGAGCCAGCGGCTCTGATAGGCTTTCCGAATACAGCTCTCACGCTGTATTCGGCTTCCAAAAACTCCTCCCAGGTACGCACGGGGGTGCGTTCCTGGAAGAAGACTGTGTGGAGGTTTCAGCAAATCAGGTTCACCGGATCTGGTTACCGGTAACCTGATTGGCTGAAGCGACATCGAGGGCGGGAGAACACATCGAGGATGGCGCGGACCGAGGAAGGTAAGTGCAGGGCTGGGGGGGCTGCATTTGGGGGACAAACTGGCTGAATATGGGGCACAAACTGGCTTAATATGGGGCACAAACTGGCTTAATATGGGGCACAAACTGGCTGAATATGGGGGACAAACTGGCTGAATATGGGGCACAAACTGGCTGAATATGGGGGACAAACTGGCTGAATATGGGGGGAACTGGCTGTATATGGGGGACACGCTGGCTGCATTTGGGGGGAACTGGCTGTATATGGGGGGAACTGACTGTATATGGGGGCACAAACTGGCTGAATATGGGGGGAACTGGCTGTATATGGGGGACAAACTGGCTGAATATGGGGGGAACTGGCTGTATATGGGGGACACGCTGGCTACATTTGGGGGGAACTGGCTGTATATGGGGGACAAACTGGCTGCATTTGGGGGGAACTGGCTGTATATGGGGGACAAACTGGCTGCATTTGGGGGAACTGGCTGTATATGGGGGACAAACTGGCTGCATTTGGGGGGAACTGGCTGTATATGGGGGACAAACTGGCTGCATTTGGGGGGAACTGGCTGTATATGGGGGACACGCTGGCTGCATTTGGGGGGAACTGGCTGTATATGGGGGACAAACTGGCTGCATTTGGGGGGAACTGGCTGTATATGAGGGACAAACTGGCTGCATTTGGGGGGAACTGGCTGTATATGGGGACAAACTGGCTGTATATGGGGACACACTGGCTATATATATGGGGACAAACTGGCTGTATATGGGGGCACACTGGCTATATATATGGGGACAAACTGGCTGTATATGGGGGCACACTGGCTATATATATATATATATATATATATGGGGGCACACTGGCTGTATATGGGGGCACACTGGCTGTATATGGGGGCACACTGGCTGTATATATGGGGGCACACTGGTTATATATATATGGGGGCACACTGGCTATATATATATGGGGGGCACACTGGCTGTATATGGGGGCACACTGGCTGTATATGGGGGCACACTGGCTGTATATATGGGGGCACACTGGTTATATATATATGGGGGCACACTGGCTGTATATGGAAACAAACTGGCTGTATTTGAGGGGGCAAACTGGTGGCGTTTGGGCACAGTGGCTGCGTTTAATGGGCACAGTGGCGGCAATTGATTTTTTTTTTTCAGTTTGTTTGTGCCCCCCCAAAAATTTTGAGCACCAGCCGCCACTGACTCACGGGTTTCCCGTGATGCGTCAGAGGAGAGCGGGGTCACCCGTACATGTCACTGGGTAACCCTGGCATTTCCCCTTGCGTCAGAGGGGGCCGGGGTCACCCGCGCAAGTGACGGGAGGCCCCGCTCTCAGCTATAAAAGAGCTGTCACGGCGAGAGAGCGTCATTCCGCATTGGTGCAGGGTTCCCCTTAATATCCACACCAGACCTTAAGGGCCTGAAATGGAATTTGGGGGGACCCCTACGCATTTTTTTAAAATTTTGGTTCGGGGGTTCCCCTTAATATTCATACCAGACCCAAAGGGCCTGGTAATGGACTGGGGGGGAACCCCTGCCGTTTTTTTCAATGACTTTTATCTGTATTGCCGGTACCTGAAAATTCATTATAGCCATGAGTAGTTTTAAATTTTGTGCAGGGACAGTTATAAACACTGGAAACATGCGCTACTTTACAGGCATACTATAAACAACCCCCAGGCACGAAATTTAAAGGAATATTTCACTTTTATTGTTTCACTTCTTTAAGCACTATTAAAATCACTGCTCCCTGTGTTGCTATGGCATTTTCCAAAGTGACTTTATGATTATAATATAGAGTTTAGGTTTAGTTACAGTGACCCTTCCCCCCCTCCATTGATATGTCTGGACGTTCTTTGCAGGCAGCAGGAAATGGGTGGGAGGGGCTTGGAAAAGGTTGGGAGAGACATGTGTGTTTGAACAACAGTTGGTGTTTGGAAGGACAAAGGAAGAAGACATGGCTGCCTGAAGCTGGATAACTTTGGAGACGCTTTTGGGAGTTGGACTGAGCAAGGAACTATGGACATTACATCTTGACCTCTAAGTTGAGTAATTATTTAGTTTACTTAATGTGACGCGGTACATGTTGTACATGCTTATATATTTGTAGGCATATATTTTGTAAGCTATAAGTTGTGTTGTATTGTGCATCCTACAGTTGTATGTGCAGATTTTTCCTTGTTTAGTAAGAACACAAGAACTTAATAGATAGACGCAAAAGCATTACAATAAATGTTTTGCTTGCGTCTATCTAGCAAGGTTACTCTGTGGTATAAGCAAGGAAGCTGAGACTTTTGCAGTGTGTAAATGTGCTTTTACTATACAAGATGCTGTACATACACAAACTATTACAATATTAGGAATCCAATGCAAGACTGACAGATATCTATAACAAGCAAAATGCCTAGAAAATAGAACAGCCTATGATCTATAACTACAAATACATTTAAGTTACTTATCTTCTGTTACGGTATGTTCGTGATCCCCATTGGCAATGACTCTTCTTGGAGACCAGGTTCTGTTCTTCTATCATGAGTGGCTTCTTCTGATGTTACAGCAACATGATGTGTGTGTGTGTCCTAGCTTATGCCTGCTTTTATGTGTCAGGCTGAGTTACCAAACAACAGAAAACATACCTGTTTACTGTAGCTGTATTCAACAATGGACTGTTGAATACAACAATGCTATCTACCTATTGTCTACTCAAACCAAATCTGTCAGTAATCTAACAGTCATTCTTTCAGTTTGAGAGCTGAAAGAAATCTCAAACAAGTAATGTCTTACTTGTTTACTGTAGCTATAGAGACATGAATACAACAATGGTATCTAACCCCATTGTATGAAAACAGCATTTGTTTGAGAAATCTACTCAAACCAAAAGACTGACAGTAATCTGACCAACTCACTATTGTAAAATTGTCCCATGTATCCTATGTCTGATCAATATAATAAAAATCATATTTTTAACAAACGCAACACATTCCGCCCTATGATTTTTTTTCTCAGACTACACAGAAAATATCTTCATTACTAACAACTCATTCTACACATGAATTTTCCTTAAATGCAACCCCTCCCATATTTCTGTCACTGGGAAGGTGTTTCAGTCTTTGGATAAAAATTCATTAGAAAGTCCATTCTAAAGTTCTTTAGAAATACAGGTCCTTCTCAAAAAATTAGCATATTGTGATAAAGTTCATTATTTTCTGTAATGTACTGATAAACATTAGACTTTCATATATTTTAGATTCATTACACACAACTGAAGTAGTTCAAGCCTTTTCTTGTTTTAATATTGATGATTTTGGCATACAGCTCATGAAAACCCAAAAATCCTATCTCAAAAAATTAGCATATTTCATCCGACCAATAAAAGAAAAGTGTTTTTAATACAAAAAAAGTCAACCTTCAAATAATTATGTTCAGTTATGCACTCAATACTTGGTCGGGAATCCTTTTGCAGAAATGACTGCTTCAATGCGGCGTGGCATGGAGGCAACCAGCCTGTGGCACTGCTGAGGTGTTATGGAGGCCCAGGATGCTTCGATAGCGGCCTTAAGCTCATCCAGAGTGTTGGGTCTTGCGTCTCTCAACTTTCTCTTCCCAATATCCCACAGATTCTCTATGGGGTTCAGGTCAGGAGAGTTGGCAGGCCAATTGAGCACAGTAATACCATGGTCAGTAAACCATTTACCAGTGGTTTTGGCACTGTGAGCAGGTGCCAGGTCGTGCTGAAAAATGAAATCTTCATCTCCATAAAGCTTTTCAGCAGATGGAAGCATGAAGTGCTCCAAAATCTCCTGATAGCTAGCTGCATTGACCCTGCCCTTGATAAAACACAGTGGACCAACACCAGCAGCTGACATGGCACCCCAGACCATCACTGACTGTGGGTACTTGACACTGGACTTCAGGCATTTTGGCATTTCCCTCTCCCCAGTCTTCCTCCAGACTCTGGCACCTTGATTTCCGAATGTACTTTGGACCACTGAGCAACAGTCCAGTGCTGCTTCTCTGTAGCCCAGGTCAGGCGCTTCTGCCGCTGTTTCTGGTTCAAAAGTGGCTTGACCTGGGGAATGCGGCACCTGTAGCCCATTTCCTGCACACGCCTGTTCACGGTGGCTCTGGATGTTTCTACTCCAGACTCAGTCCACTGCTTCCGCAGGTCCTCCAAGGTCTGGAATCGGTCCTTCTCCACAATCTTCTTCAGGGTCCGGTCACCTCTTCTCGTTGTGCAGCGTTTTCTGCCACACTTTTTCCTTCCCACAGACTTCCCACTGAGGTGCCTTGATACAGCACTCTGGGAACAGCCTATTCGTTCAGAAATTTCTTTCTGTGTCTTACCCTCTTGCTTGAGGGTGTCAATGATGGCCTTCTGGACAGCAGTCAGGTCGGCAGTCTTCCCCATGATTGCGGTTTTGAGTAATGAACCAGGCTGGGAGTTTTTAAAAGCCTCAGGAATCTTTTGCAGGTGTTTAGAGTTAATTAGTTGATTCAGATGATTAGGTTAATAGCTCGTTTAGAGAACCTTTTCATGATATGCTAATTTTTTGAGATAGGATTTTTGGGTTTTCATGAGCTGTATGCCAAAATCATCAATATTAAAACAAGAAAAGGCTTGAACTACTTCAGTTGTGTGTAATGAATCTAAAATATATGAAAGTCTAATGTTTATCAGTACATTACAGAAAATAATGAACTTTATCACAATATGCTAATTTTTGGAGAAGGACCTGTAAGTCCAGGCTTGAAATACATCAAAGGCCTTGCTCTCCACAGCTCTTGCGATCTTCCGTCATTCTTTCCATCATGTAACCACTTTTCTCTGGTCTTCCTATGGATCAAATCGGAGACAGCCTGTGGAGTGGAAAACAAAGCGGATTATCTGTTCCTTCTAACAATACATAAACAGTAGATCCTGGCCCTTCAGCTACAATCTCTCCTCTAAATGGCTTCTTGCCTGGATATCTGACCAATACTTTGCCACCTGCCTGTATGCACCTCTGACCCTCCCAAAGAACATCAATAGGGAGGAGAGGAAATATACTGATATTTCCCAGAAGATCACTGCTGTTTATTTTGGAAGGTTTGATGTTATGTAGCCTCACTTTCCACTCTTGCTGAGAAGTATCCACTAACCAGTCAGAGTCCCAGCCACTGTCTTGAAGCTCGTCTGCCAATGCAAATATAACTTCAAACCTTCCTGCCAGATTCCCTCTCATTCCTAGATAGGCTTCAGCTTCAGATACGTCACTCTTGGTTTCTATGTCATGGGAAGCAGTAACATGGTATCTGTTAAACCCTGTTCTTTCAGGAACCTTACATAAATACTGAACTCTGCACTCCAGCTGTGGAATCTGTGCCTCAGCCCCTACCACCCTCTCATATGGTGTGCTTTTGGCTATTGGCCTAGAATTTAATAACATGACTGCCTGTGTGAGGACCCGATCCCACCCCCTTAGTGTATGTGTGGTTGTAAGTTTGCGTATCTGGTACTTCAATAGCCCGTTGTATCTTTCAATCAAACCAGCTGCCTGTGGGTGGTATGGGATGTGGCACAACCAGTACACTCCAGAATCTTTGGCCCACTGCTGTACTGTTGATCCGGTGAAGTGTGAGCCGTTATCACTTTGGACTTGTTTGGGACAACCATAAGCAACGACAAGTTTCTGAAGCGGTTGAAGCGTTGCAGCTTGATCTGCACGTTTGAAAGGATGGACAAGCATAAGTCCTGAATAGGTGTCCACTGCAGTGCAACAATATCTCAGTCCGTTGTTTCCCCGGGACAGGGGACCAATGAAGTCAATCTGCCAGATCTCTGCAGGCCTCTCACCCCTCTTAATCGACCCGGTGGAGTACTTTTGCAATGGCCATTGTCGCACTTCTCCACACACTGTACAGTTCCCTATTACAGTCTTTATCATGTCCATGGATATAGGCAATCCTCTCTGCTGTGCCCATTCATTTGTTGCTTTCTGCCCCAAATGTCCAGATTGCTTGTGAGCCCAGTTGGCCAAGTTCATCAAAACAGGATTAATTGGCACAACTGCCTTCACTTTGGCGATTTCATCTGCAACTCTGTTATAGTTCTCAAAGTCTGGTACTAGGGGCACATGTGCATCAACATGCCCCACTTTTATGGTGCGGGAGTGAGCTTCCTTCCAGATGTAGTCCCAGACTTCCTTGCCTCCCCACACCACCTTTCCATGAATCATCCATTTATTTTACTTCCACGTGGGCATCCAAGTTGTCAGTCCTTTAAAAACTGCCCAGCTGTCAGTGTAGATACTGACATGGGAAGAAGGATCCTCCTGAAGAGTCATCACTACAGCTTTCAACTCTGAATACTGACTGGACCCTCCAATTCCGGACTACTGCAGGACTGTGTCTGTACATGGGTTGTAGGCTGCTGCTGTCCATTTAGGTCCAGACGAGGTGATTATGGCTGAACCATCAGTGAACCACGCTGACTCCTTCATGTCTTCTGACAGAGACTCAAAGGGTGGAGCCTCTTGAATGGGGGATGACTGCAGCACAGGAATTTCTTCTTCTGGCTGGGTGCTGGTAAAAGTAACAAGCCCTGCCAACTGTTTTGAAATGTCTCTAACATCCCCAGCTGCAATACCCCCTCTTTCTTGAAGGTACCACTTCCATTTCATCAGTGTCTGGTTCTGGGCTACAGCTGCCCTAGTGGTCAGTCCATTATCTCTCACCCATCCTGCTATTGGCAATGCAGTATGGATGGTGACTGTGTCCTTTTCTGTAATGGTCTCTACATGTTGAAGTGCTGTGTAGGCCCCAAACAGTTACTTCTCTAGGGGCGTGTATCTTGTCTGTGCCCCTGTCAGTTGTTTGGACCAAAATCCAATTGGTATTGCTCTCACTCCTTTCTTTTCATTTGGCTGCCACAGACTCCAAGATATGGTACCATTCTGCTCCACTACATCCAGCTGAAATGGTACTCCTTGTCTCACGGGTCCCAATCCCTGATGCTGCAAAATGGCTTCTTTAGCAGCCAGAAATGCAGTCCGCTGCTCTGAACCCCATGAGAACTCAGTCTTTTTTCTGGTAACATTGTATATAGGCCTCAATATCAGTCCAAGATATGGGATGAACGATCTCCAGAATCCCACAACTCCAATGAACTTCTGTGCCTCCTTTTTGGTAGCAGCGCCTGGATAGTTTGCACAACTGTCTCTGGAATCTTCCTCTGTGGCCCAGTCCACATCATTCCTAGGAATTTCATCTCTGTGGCAGGTCCTTGGACTTTGTCTCTGTTGATAGCCCACCCTCTGTTCTCCAAGTGCTGTATCAGCAGGTGCAGTGCTTCAGTTAGATCTTCTTTTGTCCCAGAGATCATGATGTCATCAATGTAGTGAAACACAGCGACTTTCAAATTCAGGGTACTTAAATCTCGGACAATCAGTCCATGACAAATCGTTGGAGAATGAAGATAGCCTTGCAGAAGGACAGTGAAAGTGTACTGGCGGCCGTCCCACACCGTAGCAAACTGGTCTTGACAATCTGGGTCTATCAAAATTGAAAAGAAAGCATTAGCCAGGTCTATCACAGCATGATATTCTCCTGCATCTTTAGCAATTTTCTCAACAATTGAGATCATATCTGGTACAGCTGACTTCAATGGAGGTGCCACTTTGTTTAGACCTCTGTAATCCACAGTCATTCTATATGTCCCATCAGGTTTCTTTACTGGGAACACCACAGACGAGAAAGGACTTACAGCAGGTCTAAGGATCCCTACTCTCAACAGTTCTTGAATAGTCTCCCCAATTTCTTTGTGGCCTCCAGGAAGTCTGTACTGCTTGAGACAGACTGGCTTCTCTGGTGGAGGAATGTAGACAGGGGTCCATTTCGCATGACCTCTGACCACAGCATTCACCGCCCTTACCAGATACGCTTTATCAGGATACCCGAATGTGAATGTACCTCTTTCAGTCTGAATTGACTGACCTTGAAGTACATCCATCCCAAGAATATTTTCGGGTAACTCTGATATCAAAACATTTGTCATAAATCCTGATCCCTTGCCAATAGCCAATTTCACCCGTATCCTAACTGCTGGTGTAGTTTGCCCTCCAAAACCTTCTATATAAATCAATTCTCCTTTGTGATGGGAAGGATTTCCTTGCAAAAGTGTAACTTCAGCTCCGCTATCAACTAAAGCCATTACATGTGTAGGAGAAGATGACTTCCCCCACCATACAGTGACAGGTGCATATGGGCGTCGGTCTCCTGCTGTCACTGCCCTTGCTGCTATTACAGGAGACTCACCTTCCCTTCATAAAGGATAAGGAACCTCCCAATCCCCTTTTCGGATTCTCTCTAACTCCTCCCCAGGATAAAGGGATTTGGGTTCATGTACAGTTTTGGGAATTGGTTTGGGGCTAACAGGAGGGGTCTGTTCTGTTTTATTTCCTCTAAGTCTAGGCTGATGTTATCTTCACTAGGAGTAGTGTTTCTAACCCTGACAGTTTTACCTACTAAATGTTTCCACCTCTTCAGCATTTCTGCAGTAGAAATGCCATCTATCTCATCTTTAGGTACTCCTGCCTTTAATAGGTCCACCCACATTTCTTTCCTAAAAATAACTAGCCTGGTTTTCTCTTCACCTTCTGTCTTCTCTACCCCATTCCGTTTCTTCTCTGTTCTTTTCTGCTTGTATTCTTCCTGTCTGGCCTTGACCTTATCTACTGCCCTGACAGGTTTTGCTTTAGTCTCCTCTATCTCCCCCAACTGGCTTAAAAGGGTTGTGGCTTCATGAATCTTGCTGTTTAATCCCAGGCCTCCCAACAAAGACAATAATGGAGCCCTGAGATTAAATGGCGCAGACTTCATCAGCTTAGAGTGCAGAGCAGACGTAAAGGGTTCCATATCTGGACCTATCCATTCTGGAAATGTATTTAATCCGGTTATACAACCCATCTCACGTAACCTGGAAATACCCTCTCCTATTGATCTCCATGAGTAGGTATTTTCCAGGTCAGTAGGACTAGTGTATACTCGGACTATTCCATCTCTCACAAGGTCTAACAGTGAAAAATTCACGCTAAACTCTCTGGCTTTTCGCATTGCCTGACGTAATTGTGGATCATGGGTTAACACTCCCATAGCCACTACTTCCTTACCTGACAAAACAACACTGTCCGCCCCTTCATCCCATAAGTGTAGGAGCCAACTCAATAGGGGCTCCCCAGACCTTTGTATTTATTGTTTTGCCAGCTCATGGAGTTCAGTTTGTGTAAACTCCCGTACTTCTTCAATTTCAACATCTCTGGGGTTGCGATAATGCACCTCCCCATCTGCCATATCCTCTCTATCATGTTGCTGTTTCCTATGCTTAGTAATGAGAGGTCTGGCATACTTTTTCTTTCCCACTAGTAGACCATCATCTGAAATATCAAACTCTATCTCCTCATCCTCACTATCATTTGAGGAGAGCACATCCTCACAATCCCAATTTTGGGATGTGACAATGGCATGTACCCTGGCTTTACTAACAGGTTTACAACCCTTCCTTTTCCTTAAGGCATTAATTGATTTGGTCATGAGGGCTGCACACCGCTCTTGCAAATCATCAGCCCGACTAGCGGTTGAACGTACACACTCTGAAGCAACTGCTAGCTGGTCTTTTAATACCTTAACTTATGCCTCTGCCTTCTCCCTTCTATGTGATTCAGTATAGAGAGCATGGAGGAAGTACCAACCCACTGTGGACACTCTCCTCTTCTCTTTCTTACTTAAATCCAACCCCTTAAGGCTAAAATCTACAAAATTATCTGAGACTTTATCACCCCAAGTCAGCTTCAAGGGAGAAGCATACTTCACAAATTCTTTAGCAAGAGGCTCCCACTCATTATTTCTGGTCCAGATAGGTAAGCTGCACACTTTCTTCTGGTCACCAGAACCCTCTGCAGCCTTGCCTTTCCTAAACAGCTTACGCAGCATTTTACCTAGCACAAGCTACACAACACACTACAGAAAAACAAGTCTGCTGCAATTGAATTATAGCACAGATCGCGGCCGAGTCCCCAAATGTTTCGCTTGCGTCTATCTAGCAAGGTTACTCTGTGGTATAAGCAAGGAAGCTGAGACTTCTGCAGTGTGTAAATGTGCTTTTACTATACAAGATGCTGTACATACAAAAACTATTACAATATTAGGAATACAATGCAAGACTGACAGATATCTATAACAAGCAAAATGCCTAGAAAATAGAACAGCCTATGGTCTATAACTACAAATACATTTAAGTTACTTATCTTCTGTTACGGTATGTTCGTGATCCCCATTGGCAATGATTCTTCTTGGAGACCAGGTTCTGTTCTTCTATCATGAGTGGCTTCTTCTGATGTTACAGCAACATGATGTGTGTGTGTGTCCTAGCTTATGCCTGCTTTTATGTGTCAGGCTGAGTTACCAAACAACAGAAAACATACCTGTTTACTGTAGCTGTATTCAACAATGGACTGTTGAATACAACAATGCTATCTACCTATTGTCTACTCAAACCAAATGTGTTAGTAATCTAACAGTCATTCTTTCAGTTTGAGAGCTGAAAGAAATCTCAAACAAGTAAAATCTTACTTGTTTACTGTAGCTATAGAGACATGAATACAACAATGGTATCTAACCCCATTGTATGAAAACAGCATTTGTTTGAGAAATCTACTCAAACCAAAAGACTGACAGTAATCTGACCAACTCACTATTGTAAAATTGTCCCATGTATCCTATGTCTGATTAATATAATAAAAATCATATTTTTAACAAACGCAACACACTCCCGAAAAATTGGCCGTTTTTAAAAACTTTTTTTTCATTGATACATGTACCCTGGGGCAGGACCCGGGTCCCCAAATACTTTTTATGACAATAACTTGCATATAAGCCTTTAAAATTAGCACTTTTGATTTTTCATGTTCGTGTCCCATAGACTTTAACGTGGTTCGGATGTTCGAACAAATTTATTGCCTGTTCGCATGTTCTGGTGCGAACTGAACTGCGGCTCATCCCTATTAGTGAGTACGGTTTTCTATTTAGAGAAGTCACTACTTTTGAATCTCTCCCAGTCAGTTTGACATCTAGATGGCAATTGCTACTATCATCAGCCTGAATCATGAAGGTTAGATTTTTGTTAGAATTAAAAAATTAAAGAAAATAATTAAGACGTGTCACTCCATCTATCATGACGATTCACAAATCATCTATATACCTAAGGTAAAACCTAATCCATGGTCTGAAGGGGTTCTCTGTTCCAAAGATGTGGGACTGCTCCCACCAACCCATGTATAGGTTGGCGAGGGAGGGCAAAAACTTTGCTTCCATCGTGGCCCTGCATCTTTGGAGGTAGAAAACTCTATCAAAATAAAAAAAAATGTGGGACAAAAGATATTCCAAAATCTCCAGAATGTATTGGCGATGCTCAATGGATAGATTTGTCATAAATTCCAAATACAATGAAATAGCCTCTAAGGCTAGATAATGGAGTATTGAGGAATATAGGCTGGAAACATCACATGTGAGCAGTGACAAGAACAGTTGTCCTCCCAATTTAAATTCCCAACTAGGTGTAATAAATTATTAGTGTCCTTAAGGTAACCAGGTAACTGGACCAGCAGGGTCTGGAACTGTTTGTCTAACCACTTTCCAAGTCTTTCATTAAGGAACCCAATACCCAATATAATTTATCTCCCATATAGGGGTTCCAATCCCTTATGTGTCTTGGGCAAGTGGTAAAAGGTAGACAAAATTGGATATTCAGGAACCAGAGCCTCTGCTTCATTTTGATTGAAAACTCCCAACCTTTTCCCCCTATCTATTAATGTATACAGAAGGGTCTTGAAACTCTTGGTTGGATCACCTTTCAGGACATCATAGGTGTGAATATCAGACAGTTGGCGGATAGCCTCTTTCCTGTAGTCATCCACATTCATAACCACGACAAGGATAGACTAATCACCTTCTAGACTTTTTAAAGACTGTCTCTCACCTTTAGTTAGATTGTCCCGCCACTCCGTTTGTCCACCCAAAGAGGAATGGGCTAAAGCTGTTAAATCTTGTTCCACTGATTTTTTTTAAACTGGTTCATCTTGGGGGTACGGGAGTCGACTGGATAAAAATCTGATCTAATTTTATATTTGACTGATTTAACTTTAGCTTCATTAGATCCAGATAGATCAGTCAAAAAGCCCTCTTGTGATAAATCTTCAAGATCCCTAATGGCACAAAGCTCCCTAAAGGTGTGTTTAATTAAGTCAGACCTGTCATCTAAAGGCTCAGAAAGAATACCATCAGGGTTGACTGTACTATCTGCTGCATGATAGTGTTTTCTGAGAGTGGGATTTCTAACAAATCGATTTACATCCAAAATAGTGTCAAATAGATCAAAGTGTCTACATGGGCAGAAATTTAAGCCTTTTGACAGGAATAGTGTCTCATCAGCAGTAAGGACTCTGGTAGAGAGATTCAGGACATTATTGGTCGGGGGTGATTCTACTACATCTTCTGGGGTGGGCACCTTCTGCTCTCCAGAATCTCAGTTTCTTGCCCCCTCTATGCGTCCCTTTGTATCTCTTTTTTCTTGTTCTGTTTGCGCCTCTGTCGCCCGTTTTTTGTCAAAGTGTATGTGACCTCTTGTGAGCCAGCGGCCATAGTCTATGTGGGTGACCCCTCAGAGTCAGAAGTAGTCATAGTCTCATCAAACAATTCTGATTCCACATCTGAGAAATTGACATGTTTCTTATGTCCACGGGCAGTTTGTGAGGAACTGCTCCAGTGCCATCCACGTCTTATATTCATTGTTGGTTTCAGTCTATCTTGTCTCTTAGCATCTTTTCCTTCTTGCCTGCAATGATCTCTTTTTCCAGGTGATTCAATTTATCATCAAGATGTTTGTCAAGGTCTGTAAAATCTGTGATACTTTGTAGAGGTTTTATAGCTTGTTGTAACTCTGATATCTCTAATTGTAGATGATCCGTTTTTTTTTGTTTTGATGCAATAATAATGTTCATCAGAGTATTAGAGCAGACAGTTAGGGCATCCGTTCATTGCTTTTTTAAGGATTCATTCTGCAACTCAAAGGTTGGGAATTTCTTAATCCTAAGTCCTCGTAGGATCCGCTCTACAGATAAGTATTCTGAAAGGGTACTAGCGTCCCAATTGGTATGGATCTTTTTAGTTGCGCTACGTTCAAGCCGGCAAAACAGCTTAATAGAACCAGCTCCATTATCCACATCGCTGTTCAGAATATTGTGGGCGTTGGTTCTAAAAGGGTTGTCACCCAAGCCTCTAAAAGTGCGGCTAGCATCCTGCGGTGTATTGCTATCATTCATCTCCACCAGCAATCATGTATGTAACAATAGGAAAGATTGAAGGAGTACAGAAAGTTCACTCACAATGCTGGTCAGAAGCGAGATGCAAACAATGGGGGAAGAAAAAGTCTGCTCCAGGTATTTACTGGCAGAAAAAAAACATTTTACTATCCAAAGTTAAAGCAACAAGGTCAGAAGATTTAATAGATGGAAAGTTGAAAAAATAACTGAAGGTCTGCTTTAAAGTGTTAATAAACCCAGGACATTTACTATATGCAGAGCCATCTTTAACTCAGGGCAAAAGGGGCAGCTGCCCAGGGCCCAGTGATTGTTGTGGGGCCCAAGGCAGCTTCCACTCGAGCCCACACTGCCTGCAAATAGTTGATAAGTGGATTCGGGAGGGCCCAAGAAAATGTTTGCTCAGGGTCCATTCGATATTAAAGGTGGCCCAGACTATATCTGGTCTCCCACAGTACACAGAACAAGAAATGCAATAGTTTTGTAAATATAAACGGCTAAATACCTTTTTCTCATCAGAAGTATATAGCAGTCTTGGGATTTCTATCAGTGTCTGGTTAAAGCTTGTAGGAGGAGTTTTCATTCTACTCTGACTGTCCTATGAGGCTGTATGACCCCTGACCCTCTGTCTGGACAGTGCTGGTTGGCCCTGTACTGATCACATGCACTCTTCCAAGAAAAAATAACTCTCTAGCAATACACACCAAACTGAGCATGTGCAGCTTGTCCCCTAGCCTCTGTACTATCAGGAGATATATTGGGGACTCTAGAAGAAGGGGAGTATCAGAGAAGAGATCAAACAATCTTTTTTACACAATGCAGAGGATAAACCCCTTAGGTTCCACAGTGAGTATAACAAACAAGCTTTACTGCATTTACAGACTGATCTTACTGTTGTTGGTTTAGTAACACTTTAAAGCTGCATTGTGCGCACCCCAGGTCACATATATGTATTCAAGATTTTTCTTTCTTCAGTGTTATTAAGCACACCGACCCTATCAATGGCTACATTTCTGCACCAGCCCGATTACATTTAACAGATCACTTCTAAGCATGAACAGTCTGTGCAAACATCCTCCAATCCAATTGTTCAGACTAGATAATGTGAAGTCATTTATAACCAGTCATGTAACCTGTATATATGTGGTGAGTTCACACCTCTGATTGTACAGACTCAGAGCCTGGATACCACAGGGTTACATGACTGGTCATACATTACCTTCACATTATCTGGGTATACAGAGTGCTAGGAGCTGGATTACATCTGTAGTACTGTTGTATGATTTATTGTTGTATGTTTTTAGTGGATGAGTTTTTTTTTTTTTATTATATACAATCGCTACCTGACCACTTCTCAGCCCCCAGCTGCCCCCAGCTGGCATCGGCCCCCCCAGACCACTTCATACAGACGTCACTCAGAGCTGCTTCCTACACCCCCCCCCCCCCCAGCTGAGGGACATCATTTTATGGTCACTTTCCTTCCCCTATCTTCCCAACATCACTCCCTGGTCACCCCATAGACACCGCAAGAAATCCCTCCCCATTCTGCCACCGCCATACCCTCCGAAGTCCTCTTCTGTACCAACTGCACCCATCATACCCTCCGAACTCCTCCCCTGTACTAACTGCACCCATCATACCCTCCGAACTCTTCCCCTGTACTAACTGCACCCATCATACCCTCCGAACTCCTCTCCTGTACTAACTGCACCCATCATACCCTCCAAACTCCTCCCCTGTACTGACTTCACCCATCATACCCTCCGAACTCCTCTCCTGTACTGTACTAACTGCACCCATCATACCCTCCAAACTCCTCTCCTGTACTAACTGCACCTATCATACCCTCCGCACTCCACTCCTGAACATACCGCCCCATCATACCCTCCACACTCCTCTCCTGTACTAACTGCACCCATAATACCCTCCAAACTCCTCCCCTGTACTAACTGCACCCATCATACCCTCCGAACTCCTCTCCTGTATTAACTGCACCCATCATACCCTCCACACTCCTCTTCTGTACATACTGCACCCACCATACCCTCCACACTCCTCTCCTGTACATACTGCCCCCATCATACCCCTCCACACTCCTCTCCTGTACAAACCGCCCCCCTCATACCCTCCCAACTCCTCTTCTATACATACTGCCCCCATCATACCCTCTGCACTCCTCTCCTGTACATACTGCCCTCATCATACCCTCTGCACTCCTCTCCTGTACATACTGCCCCCATCTTACCCTCTGCACTTCTCTTCTGCAGAACCCTGTGCATTCAGATGTAAAGGGGAACTCTGCGGATTTAGATCTAAAGGAGAACTCTGTTGACTCTGATATAAAGGGGGACTCTTGTAATTAACTCCATATGATTAGAAATTTTATTTAATCACAAAAATATATGTACAGTGTATACTAAATAAAAAAAAAATAGCTGTGCATTGCTTTGTACAGAGGTAATGAATTTAATGTACTACCTAAAAATATATATATTGGCGTGCGCTGCTAATGTGTTCGGGTTTGGGTTGACGAAAAGGTGGCAACCCTACGCTGCACTGTGAGGCAAATTGTCGCCAACCCGTTCCGCCCGCTCCGCGCTCCACTGTGAGGCAAATTGGACGCCCGCCCACCAGCCAGCCCGCTCCGCTCCCCACGCGCTCCATTCCCCTGGGCGTCGGACCCAGGTGAATGGAGCGTGCGGGCAGAACAGGGGAACAGTCAGCGGGCAGGACAGTCAGCAGGTGAGCGGGCTTGCTGGCCAAACAGCGGGCGGGGGAGCAGAGAGATGACATCATCTCTCACTGCCCGCCCTGCATCACTGTAGTTCCGCCCACACTGTGCGGGCAGCAGAGAGATTACATTATCTCTCTGCTGCCTGCCTTTACTCTGGGACACAGCCAGTGGCAATCTGCTACGTGTAGCAGGTGACGTGGCAAGTGACAATCTGCAACGTGTGGCAGGTGACGTCGTGGCAAGTGACAATCCGCAATGTGTGACGGGTGGCGTCGTGGCAAGTGACAATCCACTACGTGTGGCCGGTGACATCGTGGCCGCCGGCCACGCACAGGTCCTTTTATACTCCTATATACATGTATAGAGCCATGACAGGTCCTCTTTATACTCCTACATACATGTATAGAGCCATGACAGGTCCTCTTTATACTCCTATATACATGTAAAGAGACATGACAGGTCCCCTTTTTTTATTTTTCTATATACCGTATTTTTCCGTGTATAAGACGCTTTTTTTCCCCTAAAATAATAGCTTGTAAATCGAACAGCGTCTTATACACGGTCAGTCAGCCTGGGAGACAACCGCGCAGGTGCGTCGCAGCCCATAGCTTGTCAAGCGGCTTCCTCCAATCACGAGCCGTATGTTACTGACGTCAGCTAGAGCTGGGGGTGGAGGTGGAGAGTGAGCAGATGCAATCCTGTTGGAAGTGGAGATGCACAGATGCAACAGGGACCGGAGTGTTCTGGGACCAAGATGTTAGAAAATAATAAAAGTAAGTGATTGTCTTACTCTACCAAATCAAACCAAATGTAGCCAGCTATGCAAAAAAGAGCGTGGGAATAGAGCTGCAGAGATACAGTTTGGACTTGCCTCCACTGAGTATATGATCAGACAGTGGAAAAAACATGAAGAACAACCGCTGCATAATACACTAGTATTTAAGCGTTACTTGCGGTAATTACTAAATAAAAATGTGTTCTGTTTTACCTATGTGTAAAATATTGATTTCTTAATTTTGGGTTGGAAAAGTCTTGTACATGGGGGTGTCTTATAGACGGGAAAAATACGGTACATGTATAGAGCCATGACAGGTCCTCATACTTCTATATACACATGTATAATGCCATGACCGGTCCTCTTTATACTCCTATATACATGAATAGAGCCATAACAGGTCCTTTTTATAGAGCCATGACAGGTCCACTTTAGTTATCATGATATAAAATGATGGATGTGGGGGCATTTTGGTGGGCGTGATTTTTTTTTTTTGGGGGGGGGGGGGGGGGCAGCATTTCATTCTTGGTACCAGGCAGCACAATGTCTTGGGCCGACACTGGGTAGGAGGAAGTATTTATGCAGAGGACAATAAATACATTTATAGCCTAATGCTAACGGTTGGAAAATCCGACAAGAAAACCGTGGATTTCAGACGGAATGTTGGCTCAAACTTGTGTTGCATACACAAGGTCACACAAAATTCCGACCGTCAGGAATGCGGTGACGTACAAGACGTATGACGAGCCGAGATCAATGAAGTTCATTAGGCAGTTCGGCTCTTCTGCTTGATTCTGAGCATGCGTGTTTTTTTGCGCGTCGGAATTGCATACAGACGATCAGAATTTCCGACAAGAACTTTTCTTGTCGTAAAATTTGAGAACCAGCTTTCAAATTTTTGTTGCCGGAAATTCCGACAGAAAAAGTCCGATGGAGTCTACACACGGTTGGAATTTCCGACCAAAAGCTGACATTGAACTTTTCTTTGCCCGAAATTCCCACCGTTTGTATGCGGCATAAGTTTCATTTTTTGTTCTCTTTGTTTTTCAATCAGCACAAGGGAATATACCTACATTGAATAAGAAATGTCCCTTTTCTGGTGCTTTTTTAGTAAATATTCCATCCTCTGGTTCCCCACTTACCCCTGAAGCGGTAATCTTCCAGTTCATGTAGGAATTTACCAGTTCCTGCCTGGTCTATAGTCAAATGAGGGCAGTGCAAGACTTTCAGCACGCTGCAGCGCAATCTGTCACTTGATGTGTCCGCTGGACACAGCCAATGACTGATCACTGTACCGACCCGTTGGTGGTACCATGTGATCGCTGTGACCAATCACAGCAGATCACATGACAATTAAAATCAATCAATGGCTTCCTTTCATGCCACCATTGTGTACAATTGTGTTGCCAGCTGTGATTGGCCACGGTGATCACATGGTACAGACATGGCCACAGGGCCGATCCTAGGGTCACAGACGCCTGGGTGCAGAAATATTTCCGGTTTCCCTCACGTGGACGTGGTCATCCTACAAACTCCTCCCCTTTACACGTTTCTATGGCAACGATTCAAACACAGAGATGCTCCCCTAAGAAGTCGTCATTACCCTAGGATCCTCCCATGATCTTTTAACAATAAAGAAAATACAGGAAGAGCGTACACTAATGAGACCTGGAGGGGAGTCTCTCTGATTCACACAGAGAGGGCTACTGTTAGAGAGTCTGTTAGGAAGAGCCCCCAGACATAGTACAAGAGATGGTCAGAGAGTGCAGACATATTACAGGTGACCGTCAGAGAGTGCAGACATGATACAAGAGACAGTCAGAGACTGCAGACATATTACAGGAGATTGTGAGAGAGTGCAGACATAATACTGAAGATGATCAGAGAGTGCAGATATAATACAGGAGATGGTCAGAGACTGCAGACATAATATAGGAGATAATGGCTGATCGGCCCTCTCACCTGACCCAGCGATACAGCAACAACAGTTCCCCTGATCAGGAGTCAGCTCACTCTGAATTGCCCGTACTGACTCCACCGAGTCCAGATCTGTATTAAGTATAGACTCCCTACTAAGTATAAACCCCTCCCTCAATACAGACCCCCCTCCATTAGTACAGACCCCCCAGGACAAACCACCCCCCTCCATTAGTAGAGGCCCCCACAAACCACCCCCCCTCCATTAGAACAGACCCCCCCTCAGGACAAACCACCCCCCCATTAGTACAGACCCCCCCCACAAACCACCCTCCCATTAGGACAGGCCACCCCCCTCCATTAGTAGAGACCCCTCCATTAGTAGAGACCCCCCCACAAACCCCCCCCCAAAATAAGGGCGCACCGACCTAGTGCATTACCAATGGCTAGGTTTATTAAAAGTAAATTAAAAGATCATTAATACTCACAAAGAAAGTATAGTAATAGGCACATACACCATTCCATCAAAAGGGATAGATGCCTTCAAAAGGCCTCCTGCTGAAACCAGATAACCAGAGAGTCCAGACGGCATATATTACAGCTACGGCTCGTACAGAACCCCCCCTCTATTAGTAGAGACCACCCCCCCTCAATTAGTACAGACCCCCCTCAGGACAAACCACCCCCCCCATTAGTACAGACCAACCCCTTCCATTAGTAGAGACCCCCCCACAAACCACCCGCCCATTAGTACAGACCCCCCACAAACCATCCCCCCTCCATTAGTACAGACCCCCCTGGCCCCCACAAACCATCCCCCCTCCATTAGTACAGACCCCCTGGCCCCCACAAACCATCCCCCCTCCATTAGTACAGACCCCCCCTGGCCCCCACACACCAGACCCCCCTGGCCCCAACACACCATCCCCCCTCCATTAGTACAGACCCCCCTGGCCCCCACAAACCATCCCCCCTCCATTAGTACAGACCCCCCTGGCCCCCACAAACCACCCCCTTCTATTAGTACAGACCCCCCACAAACCATCCCCCCTCCATTAGTACAGACCCCCCTGGCCTCCACACACCAGACTCCCCCTGGCCCCCACAAACCATCCCCCCTCCATTAGTACAGACCCCCATGGCCCCCACAAACCACCCCCTTCCATTAGTACAGACCCCCCACAAACCATCCCCCCTCCATTAGTACAGACCCCCCTAGCCTCCACATACCAGACCCCCTCCATTAGTACAGACCCCCCTGGCCCCTACATCCCAGACCACCTCCATTCGTACAGACCCCCCTGGCCCCCACAAACCATCCCCCCTCCATTAGCACAGACCCCCCACAAATTATCCCCCCTCCATTAGTACAGACCCCCCCTCTGGACAAACACAAACCCCACCCGGGCGGCAGCTGGAGAGGACAGTGTGCAGCTGCGCCGCCCAGGTGGAGAAGATTGTGACAGTGAGAACAAATGTCAGGCTGATGCACTGCACTGCACCGTACACAAGGTCACACTGCGCGGTCCCATGTATTGGACGTAGCCGGGGTCACGTGCTCACCTGTCAGTCACTGGGATTGGAGCAGCAGTGCAGTACGTGCTGAGGGGCAGGGCCTGTGTGCGCCTCACTCAGTGACACCCCCCAATTTACCGCCAAGTCACCTACAACGACCCGGATTCTGCCCTTCACAGGGGCCACTATGTCCCCTACATCCACACACCATTCATGGGCCACACACAGGTACACGCATCACTCAGGTGCTGCACTGAGGGAGCCACACACACAGGGGAGGGAGACACACTCACCGCTGGTAGGGTGACCACATTTCCAAACTGCCATTCAGGGACATCCCCCCCCCCCTTCTTGAGGGACCGGTTTCGTGGAACAAACTTTTGCCAATGACCGAGGGGGTGGAAGCGACTGGCGGATGGGTGGTGGTGTGCGAGGTGGAATGTAGTCTCTGGAGTTGACGGGGAATTTGTCAGCGGGTGATTTGTTGGGCGAATGGCTGGTGTTAGCACTGTAATCATCCTGACACCATGCTTGATATGGTGTCAGGATGATCAAATCACATTATTTCTGTTACTACATTGTAATATATAATGAAATAGTTAAACTCACCATAATGCAGAATCAGTAGGAACCCTGAGCTGGTCACTTGCCACCAGATGCAGAGTGTCCAATTTGTCCACTTCAACATCGCAGTCCCGCTATAAGTCGCTGTTTGCCACCATTACGAGTAGAAGAAAAATAAATAAAAATTCCATAAATGTTCCATGTAGCTGCTATAACCATATAGGCGCAAACCAATCAATATACGCTTATTGGGATTTTTTTTACCAAAAATATGTAGCAGAATACTTATTGGCCTAAATTGATGAAGAAATTTGATTTTTTTCAATTTTTTTATTGGATGTTTTATAGCAGTAAGTTTTTTTTTTTTTTTCAAATTTGTCGGTCACCGCAGGGATGATCAAATACCACCAAAAGAAAACTCTATTTGTGGGTACAAAAGGACATCAATTTTATTTGGTTACAGTGTCACTTGACTGTGCAATTGTCAGTTAAAATAATGCAGTGACGTTTTGCAAAAAATGGCCTGGTCATTAAGGAGGGGTAATTCTTCCAGACAGCAAGTGGATAATAAGGACCGTTTCTTTAATGGACTGTTTATAACATGGACCTTCTCTATACAGTACATCAGGGACTGCTTACCAAACAGGGATTAGAACTATGATAGTTACACTTGGTAGAGGGACAGAAGTAGGGATGGGCCCGGTGCTCGATTCGAACCCATGTTCGAATCGAGCATCGGGCGTTCGCTCGCTCGTCGAGCCCAGAACTATTTGGGCCGTTCGCATCACATTCGTGTGATGCGAGCGGCCCCGCAATGCATTGCGGCCGGCGCGGCCGGCGCAGTGCATTGCTGGCTGATGATTGGCCAAGCATGCACTGTGACCCCGCATGCTTGGCCAATCACAGCGCCCGAAACTCGGAGAGCAATAATTGGCTACAGGCAGGACGCCTGTAGCCAATTACAGCTCAGGGGCTTTAGTACACGCCCCACCATTTAAAAGGCCGCCACGCCATCGGCCCCGGTCACATGAGTTCCGGCTTTAGGAGAGATTAGTCTGCTGATTCTGTCTTTGCTTGATACTGAAAGATTTGCTCTTCTTTGCTAAACCATTGGCTATTTCTTTGCTAAACCATTGCTACCTAAGTCATTGATCGTTCATTGCTGCTGATTGCACAGTTAGTGTGTTATTAGCTGCTGCTGGGGATTAGTCTGGTGCGTGCTTACTGTTAGTACAGTATTGCAGTAGTACCAACCGCAGTGCTGTTAGCACAGCATTGCACCCCAACAGCACCCATAGGACTTCTAGTGTGTTAGTGGCAGCAAACAGAGCTCCTATATTTTCTTCTCAGCAGCACCCATAGGACTTCTAATGTGTTAGTGGCAGCAAACAGAGCTCCTATATTTTCTTCTCAGCAGCACCCATAGGACTTCTAGTGTGTTAGTGGCAGCAAACAGAGCTCCTATATTTTCTTCTCAGCAGCACCCATAGGACTTCTAGTGTGTTAGTGGCAGCAAACAGAGCTCCTATATTTTCTTCTCAGCAGCACCCATAGGACTTCTAGTGTGTTAGTGGCAGCAAACAGAGCTCCTATATTTTCTTCTCAGCAGCACCCATAGGACTTCTAGTGTGTTAGTGGCAGCAAACAGAGCTCCTATATTTTCTTCTCAGCAGCACCCATAGGACTTCTAGTGTGTTAGTGGCAGCAAACAGAGCTCCTATATTTTCTTCTCAGAAGCACCCATAGGACTTCTAGTGTGTTAGTGGCATCACACAGAGCTCCTATATTTTCTTCTCAGCAGCACCCATAGGACTTCTAGTGTGTTAGTGGCAGCAAACAGAGCTCCTATATTTTCTTCTCAGAAGCACCCATAGGACTTCTAGTGTGTTAGTGGCATCACACAGAGCTCCTATATTTTCTTCTCAGCAGCACCCATAGGACTTCTAGTGTGTTAGTGGCAGCAAACAGAGCTCCTATATTTTCTTCTCAGCAGCACCCATAGGACTTCTAGTGTGTTAGTGGCAGCAAACAGAGCTCCTATATTTTCTTCTCAGCAGCACCCATAGGACTTCTAGTGTGTTAGTGGCAGCAAACAGAGCTCCTATATTTTCTTCTCAGCAGCACCCATAGGACTTCTAGTGTGTTAGTGGCAGCAAACAGAGCTCCTATATTTTCTTCTCAGCAGCACCCATAGGACTTCTAGTGTGTTAGTGGCATCACACAGAGCTCCTATATTTTCTTCTCAGCAGCACCCATAGGACTTCTAGTGTGTTAGTGGCAGCAAACAGAGCTCCTATATTTTCTTCTCAGAAGCACCCATAGGACTTCTAGTGTGTTAGTGGCATCACACAGAGCTCCTATATTTTCTTCTCAGCAGCACCCATAGGACTTCTAGTGTGTTAGTGGCAGCAAACAGAGCTCCTATATTTTCTTCTCAGCAGCACCCATAGGACTTCTAGTGTGTTAGTGGCAGCAAACAGAGCTCCTATATTTTCTTCTCAGCAGCACCCATAGGACTTCTAGTGTGTTAGTGGCAGCAAACAGAGCTCCTATATTTTCTTCTCAGAAGCACCCATAGGACTTCTAGTGTGTTAGTGGCATCACACAGAGCTCCTATATTTTCTTCTCAGCAGCACCCATAGGACTTCTAGTGTGTTAGTGGCAGCAAACAGAGCTCCTATATTTTCTTCTCAGAAGCACCCATAGGACTTCTAGTGTGTTAGTGGCATCACACAGAGCTCCTATATTTTCTTCTCAGCAGCACCCATAGGACTTCTAGTGTGTTAGTGGCAGCAAACAGAGCTCCTATATTTTCTTCTCAGCAGCACCCATAGGACTTCTAGTGTGTTAGTGGCAGCAAACAGAGCTCCTATATTTTCTTCTCAGCAGCACCCATAGGACTTCTAGTGTGTTAGTGGCAGCAAACAGAGCTCCTATATTTTCTTCTCAGCAGCACCCATAGGACTTCTAGTGTGTTAGTGGCATCACACAGAGCTCCTATATTTTCTTCTCAGCAGCACCCATAGGACTTCTAGTGTGTTAGTGGCAGCAAACAGAGCTCCTATATTTTCTTCTCAGAAGCACCCATAGGACTTCTAGTGTGTTAGTGGCATCACACAGAGCTCCTATATTTTCTTCTCAGCAGCACCCATAGGACTTCTAGTGTGTTAGTGGCAGCAAACAGAGCTCCTATATTTTCTTCTCAGCAGCACCCATAGGACTTCTAGTGTGTTAGTGGCAGCAAACAGAGCTCCTATATTTTCTTCTCAGCAGCACCCATAGGACTTCTAGTGTGTTAGTGGCATCACACAGAGCTCCTATATTTTCTTCTCAGCAGCACCCATAGGACTTCTAGTGTGTTAGTGGCAGCAAACAGAGCTCCTATATTTTCTTCTCAGCAGCACCCATAGGACTTCTAGTGTGTTAGTGGCAGCAAACAGAGCTCCTATATTTTCTTCTCAGCAGCACCCATAGGACTTCTAGTGTGTTAGTGGCATCACACAGAGCTCCTATATTTTCTTCTCAGCAGCACCCATAGGACTTCTAGTGTGTTAGTGGCAGCAAACAGAGCTCCTATATTTTCTTCTCAGCAGCACCCATAGGACTTCTAATGTGTTAGTGGCATCACACAGAGTTCCTATATTTTCATCTCAGCAGCACCCATAGGACTTCTAGTGTGTTAGTGGCATCACACAGAGCTCCTATATTTTCTTCTCAGCAGCACCCATAGGACTTCTAGTGTGTTAGTGGCAGCAAACAGAGCTCCTATATTTTCTTCTCAGCAGCACCCATAGGACTTCTAGTGTGTTAGTGGCAGCAAACAGAGCTCCTATATTTTCTTCTCAGCAGCACCCATAGGACTTCTAGTGTGTTAGTGGCAGCAAACAGAGCTCCTATATTTTCTTCTCAGCAGCACCCATAGGACTTCTAGTGTGTTAGTGGCAGCAAACAGAGCTCCTATATTTTCTTCTCAGAAGCACCCATAGGACTTCTAGTGTGTTAGTGGCATCACACAGAGCTCCTATATTTTCTTCTCAGCAGCACCCATAGGACTTCTAGTGTGTTAGTGGCAGCAAACAGAGCTCCTATATTTTCTTCTCAGAAGCACCCATAGGACTTCTAGTGTGTTAGTGGCATCACACAGAGCTCCTATATTTTCTTCTCAGCAGCACCCATAGGACTTCTAGTGTGTTAGTGGCAGCAAACAGAGCTCCTATATTTTCTTCTCAGCAGCACCCATAGGACTTCTAGTGTGTTAGTGGCAGCAAACAGAGCTCCTATATTTTCTTCTCAGCAGCACCCATAGGACTTCTAGTGTGTTAGTGGCAGCAAACAGAGCTCCTATATTTTCTTCTCAGCAGCACCCATAGGACTTCTAGTGTGTTAGTGGCAGCAAACAGAGCTCCTATATTTTCTTCTCAGCAGCACCCATAGGACTTCTAGTGTGTTAGTGGCATCACACAGAGCTCCTATATTTTCTTCTCAGCAGCACCCATAGGACTTCTAGTGTGTTAGTGGCAGCAAACAGAGCTCCTATATTTTCTTCTCAGAAGCACCCATAGGACTTCTAGTGTGTTAGTGGCATCACACAGAGCTCCTATATTTTCTTCTCAGCAGCACCCATAGGACTTCTAGTGTGTTAGTGGCAGCAAACAGAGCTCCTATATTTTCTTCTCAGCAGCACCCATAGGACTTCTAGTGTGTTAGTGGCAGCAAACAGAGCTCCTATATTTTCTTCTCAGCAGCACCCATAGGACTTCTAGTGTGTTAGTGGCAGCAAACAGAGCTCCTATATTTTCTTCTCAGAAGCACCCATAGGACTTCTAGTGTGTTAGTGGCATCACACAGAGCTCCTATATTTTCTTCTCAGCAGCACCCATAGGACTTCTAGTGTGTTAGTGGCAGCAAACAGAGCTCCTATATTTTCTTCTCAGAAGCACCCATAGGACTTCTAGTGTGTTAGTGGCATCACACAGAGCTCCTATATTTTCTTCTCAGCAGCACCCATAGGACTTCTAGTGTGTTAGTGGCAGCAAACAGAGCTCCTATATTTTCTTCTCAGCAGCACCCATAGGACTTCTAGTGTGTTAGTGGCAGCAAACAGAGCTCCTATATTTTCTTCTCAGCAGCACCCATAGGACTTCTAGTGTGTTAGTGGCAGCAAACAGAGCTCCTATATTTTCTTCTCAGCAGCACCCATAGGACTTCTAGTGTGTTAGTGGCATCACACAGAGCTCCTATATTTTCTTCTCAGCAGCACCCATAGGACTTCTAGTGTGTTAGTGGCAGCAAACAGAGCTCCTATATTTTCTTCTCAGAAGCACCCATAGGACTTCTAGTGTGTTAGTGGCATCACACAGAGCTCCTATATTTTCTTCTCAGCAGCACCCATAGGACTTCTAGTGTGTTAGTGGCAGCAAACAGAGCTCCTATATTTTCTTCTCAGCAGCACCCATAGGACTTCTAGTGTGTTAGTGGCAGCAAACAGAGCTCCTATATTTTCTTCTCAGCAGCACCCATAGGACTTCTAGTGTGTTAGTGGCATCACACAGAGCTCCTATATTTTCTTCTCAGCAGCACCCATAGGACTTCTAGTGTGTTAGTGGCAGCAAACAGAGCTCCTATATTTTCTTCTCAGCAGCACCCATAGGACTTCTAGTGTGTTAGTGGCAGCAAACAGAGCTCCTATATTTTCTTCTCAGCAGCACCCATAGGACTTCTAGTGTGTTAGTGGCATCACACAGAGCTCCTATATTTTCTTCTCAGCAGCACCCATAGGACTTCTAGTGTGTTAGTGGCAGCAAACAGAGCTCCTATATTTTCTTCTCAGCAGCACCCATAGGACTTCTAATGTGTTAGTGGCATCACACAGAGTTCCTATATTTTCATCTCAGCAGCACCCATAGGACTTCTAGTGTGTTAGTGGCATCACACAGAGCTCCTATATTTTCTTCTCAGCAGCACCCATAGGACTTCTAGTGTGTTAGTGGCAGCAAACAGAGCTCCTATATTTTCTTCTCAGCAGCACCCATAGGACTTCTAGTGTGTTAGTGGCAGCAAACAGAGCTCCTATATTTTCTTCTCAGCAGCACCCATAGGACTTCTAGTGTGTTAGTGGCATCACACAGAGCTCCTATATTTTCTTCTCAGCAGCACCCATAGGACTTCTAGTGTGTTAGTGGCATCACACAGAGCTCCTATATTTTCTTCTCAGCAGCACCCATAGGACTTCTAGTGTGTTAGTGGCAGCAAACAGAGCTCCTATATTTTCTTCTCAGCAGCACCCATAGGACTTCTAGTGTGTTAGTGGCATCACACAGAGCTCCTATATTTTCTTCTCAGCAGCACCCATAGGACTTCTAGTGTGTTAGTGGCAGCAAACAGAGCTCCTATATTTTCTTCTCAGCAGCACCCATAGGACTTCTAGTGTGTTAGTGGCATCACACAGAGCTCCTATATTTTCTTCTCAGCAGCACCCATAGGACTTCTAGTGTGTTAGTGGCAGCAAACAGAGCTCCTATATTTTCTTCTCAGCAGCACCCATAGGACTTCTAATGTGTTAGTGGCATCACACAGAGTTCCTATATTTTCATCTCAGCAGCACCCATAGGACTTCTAGTGTGTTAGTGGCATCACACAGAGCTCCTATATTTTCTTCTCAGCAGCACCCATAGGACTTCTAGTGTGTTAGTGGCAGCAAACAGAGCTCCTATATTTTCTTCTCAGCAGCACCCATAGGACTTCTAGTGTGTTAGTGGCAGCAAACAGAGCTCCTATATTTTCTTCTCAGCAGCACCCATAGGACTTCTAGTGTGTTAGTGGCAGCAAGCAGAGCTCCTATATTTTCTTCTCAGCAGCACCCATAGGACTTCTAGTGTGTTAGTGGCAGCAAACAGAGCTCCTATATTTTCTTCTCAGCAGCACCCATAGGACTTCTAGTGTGTTAGTGGCATCACACAGAGCTCCTATATTTTCTTCTCAGCAGCACCCATAGGACTTCTAGTGTGTTAGTGGCAGCAAACAGAGCTCCTATATTTTCTTCTCAGCAGCACCCATAGGACTTCTAATGTGTTAGTGGCATCACACAGAGTTCCTATATTTTCATCTCAGCAGCACCCATAGGACTTCTAGTGTGTTAGTGGCATCACACAGAGCTCCTATATTTTCTTATCAGCAGCACCCATAGGACTTCTAGTGTGTTAGTGGCAGCAAACAGAGCTCCTATATTTTCTTCTCAGCAGCACCCATAGGACTTCTAGTGTGTTAGTGGCAGCAAACAGAGCTCCTATATTTTCTTCTCAGCAGCACCCATAGGACTTCTAGTGTGTTAGTGGCATCACACAGAGCTCCTATATTTTCTTCTCAGCAGCACCCATAGGACTTCTAGTGTGTTAGTGGCAGCAAACAGAGCTCCTATATTTTCTTCTCAGCAGCACCCATAGGACTTCTAGTGTGTTAGTGGCAGCAAACAGAGCTCCTATATTTTCTTCTCAGCAGCACCCATAGGACTTCTAGTGTGTTAGTGGCATCACACAGAGCTCCTATATTTTCTTCTCAGCAGCACCCATAGGACTTCTAGTGTGTTAGTGGCAGCAAACAGAGCTCCTATATTATCTTCTCAGCAGCACCCATAGGACTTCTAGTGTGTTAGTGGCATCACACAGAGCTCCTATATTTTCTTCTCAGCAGCACCCATAGGACTTCTAGTGTGTTAGTGGCAGCAAACAGAGCTCCTATATTTTCTTCTCAGCAGCACCCATAGGACTTCTAGTGTGTTAGTGGCATCACACAGAGCTCCTATATTTTCTTCTCAGCAGCACCCATAGGACTTCTAGTGTGTTAGTGGCAGCAAACAGAGCTCCTATATTTTCTTCTCAGCAGCACCCATAGGACTTCTAATGTGTTAGTGGCATCACACAGAGTTCCTATATTTTCATCTCAGCAGCACCCATAGGACTTCTAGTGTGTTAGTGGCATCACACAGAGCTCCTATATTTTGTTCTCAGCAGCACCCATAGGACTTCTAGTGTGTTAGTGGCAGCAAACAGAGCTCCTATATTTTCTTCTCAGCAGCACCCATAGGACTTCTAGTGTGTTAGTGGCATCACACAGAGCTCCTATATTTTCTTCTCAGCAGCACCCATAGGACTTCTAGTGTGTTAGTGGCAGCAAACAGAGCTCCTATATTTTCTTCTCAGCAGCACCCATAGGACTTCTAGTGTGTTAGTGGCAGCAAACAGAGCTCCTATATTTTCTTCTCAGCAGCACCCATAGGACTTCTAATGTGTTAGTGGCATCACACAGAGTTCCTATATTTTCATCTCAGCAGCACCCATAGGACTTCTAGTGTGTTAGTGGCATCACACAGAGCTCCTATATTTTCTTATCAGCAGCACCCATAGGACTTCTAGTGTGTTAGTGGCAGCAAACAGAGCTCCTATATTTTCTTCTCAGCAGCACCCATAGGACTTCTAGTGTGTTAGTGGCAGCAAACAGAGCTCCTATATTTTCTTCTCAGCAGCACCCATAGGACTTCTAATGTGTTAGTGGCATCACACAGAGTTCCTATATTTTCATCTCAGCAGCACCCATAGGACTTCTAGTGTGTTAGTGGCATCACACAGAGCTCCTATATTTTCTTCTCAGCAGCACCCATAGGACTTCTAGTGTGTTAGTGGCAGCAAACAGAGCTCCTATATTTTCTTCTCAGCAGCACACATAGTACCTATAGTGTGTTAGTGTCAGCACCCATAGGACCTACAGTGTGTTGTGAGCACACATAGGAGTTCTATTTTTTATACTATATACACTACCGACTACAATGGCTGGAAGACCGCCAAGGAGAGGCAGAGCGTGCCGAGGCAAGAACACAGGGCAGGCAGGCTCTGTTTCTAGAGACAACAGTGCTGGCCGTGGACGTGGTCGTGCATCGTCATCAGCACGTGGCCATGGGACACGCTTGTCTTTGTTTTCGGCAGCTGGACATGTGGAGCCGCATCATGCCGAAGGCTTGGTAGAATGGATGACCAAGCCCTCCTCATCCTCCTCATCCTCTCTCACCCAGGCTCAGGGTACTGGCAGAGCAGCTGCCAACGCGTACTCAATGGCATCATCAGCCACCCCTTCCCTAGAACCACCATGTCCTCCTGAGGAGTCCCCCGAACTGTTTGAGCACAGTGTTGGGTACATGCTCCAGGAGGATGCCCAACGATTCGAAGGCTCGGATGATGATACCCAGCTTGAGGAAGTCAGTAGTGTGCGCGCAGAGAGAGGGGATGCTGAAGGACAGCAATCTGGCAGTAGTGTTCCACCAGCTGCAGCTTACTGCCAGGTTTGCTCTAGTGGTGAAGAGGGAGGGGATGATGAGGTCACTGACTCCACGTGGGTGCCTGAAGGGAGAGAGGAGGAGGAGGAGGAGGATGCAGCGTCACATGTCCAATGAGGCAGGATGCCCCCTGGAGGCCAGCTAGAGGCCAGCACAGCAACTGTACCACACCGCAGAGCTCCGCCTGTGCAGGGCGCTGCCTCTGCACGTTATCACAAAAGTTCTTTGGTGTGGGCCTTTTTTGATACGAGTGCATCAGATCGCACCACTGCTATTTGCAATATTTGTCTCAAGCGTATCTCGCGTGGCCAAAACATCAGCCGCTTGGGCACCACAAGCATGAGCAGACATATGTCGACCTGCCATTCAGCTCGTTGGCAAGCACACATAAAAGACCCACACCAAAGAACAAAGCGGACCTCTCCTTGCTCCTCATCAGCTGGGATCTCCATCCCCACTATATCTTCAGTCCTCTCTGAAAGCTGCTCTGAGAGGACTGAAGGTGTAGAATTAGGTGTGTCACAACCAAGTACTTGCAGTACACCGACGTCCGATTGTAGCAGGCAAATTTCCCTGCCCCAGCTGCTGGACCGTCGAAAGAAGTATACTCCCAGCCATCCACATGCCCAGCGGTTGAATGCTAGCTTGGCTAAATTGCTAGCACTTCAACTGCTGCCTTTTCAGTTGATAGACTCGGCCCCCTTCCGTGAGTTTGTTCAATGTGCGGTTCCTCAGTGGCAGGTTCCCAAACGCCACTTTTTCTCACGGAAGGCGATTCCGTCTCTCTACTGCCATGTGGAAGGCAATGTCCATGCCTCGCTGGACAGGGCGGTCAGCGGTAAGGTGCATATTACCGCTGACTCATGGTCCAGCAGGCATGGACAGGGACGTTATCTTTCTTTCACGGCCCATTGGGTCACTCTATTGGCAGCTGGGAGGGATGCAGGACAAGGTGCAGTAGTGTTGGAGGTTGTTCCGCCACCACGCCTCCAAAATGCTACTACTGGTTGTGAGACACCTCTCTCCTCCACCCCCTCCTCTTCTTCTTCCTCCATGTCCTCTTCGAGTGCTCTGTCCTCGGAACCAGCGGTGCTCCGTAGGCGTACAAGGGGCTACGCGAGTACGCAGGCAAAAAGATGCCATGCCGTGCTTGCGCTGGTGTGTTTGGGGGACAGGAGCCACACTGGGCCAGAGGTTCTGGCAGCTCTGCAGGGGCAGGCCGAGAGGTGGTTGACGCCACGCCAGCTTAAGCCAGGAATGGTCGTTTCTGATAATGGCACCAACCTCCTCTCCGCCCTGCGACAGGGGCAGCTCACCCATGTGCCCTGTATGGCTCACGTCCTCAACCTGGTGGTGCAGCGGTTCTTGGGCAGGTTCCCAGGCTTACAGGATGTCCTGAGGCAGGCCAGGAAAGTCTGTGTGCATTTCCGCCGATCTTATAATGCCAGTGCTCAGCTGACTGAGCTGCAAAAGGAGCTGAACCTGCCCAAGAACCGCCTAATATGTGACATGCCCACCAGGTGGAACTCAACGTTGGCCATGCTGCAGCGACTGCACACGCAGCAGAGGGCCATCAATGAGTACCTTTGCGACTACGGCACCAGGACAGGGTCAGGGGAGCTTGGCTTTTTTTCCCCACGCCAGTGGAGCATGATCAGGGATGCATGCACTGTCCTCTCACCATTTGAGGAGGCCACGAGGATGGTGAGCAGTGACAGTGCATGCATCAGTGACACTGTACCTCTTGTCCACCTGTTGGAGCATACGCTGCGTGGGATAATGGACAGGGCACTTGAGGCAGAACAGAGGCAGGAAGAGGAGGACTTCCTTGTCTCTCAAGGCCCCCTTTATCCAGACAATGTTCCTTCTGTCCCACCCATCACACAGGAAGAGGAGGAGGAGGAGGAGGAGGAGGAGGATTGTGTGAGCATGGAGGTGGAGCCTGGCACTCAGCATCAGCAGCAGCAGTCTTTTAGGGATGATGTACAGTCCCAACAAACCAGTGGACTTGTACGTGGCTGGGAGGAGGTGGCTGGCGATCATGTCATCCTCAGTGACCCAGAAGACTCCGGACCGAATGCCTCAGCTAACCTACGCTGCATGGCCTCCCTGATCCTGCAAAGCCTGCGGAAGGATCCTCGTGTTCTTCGGATCAAGGAGAGTGACCATTACTGGCTGGCCACTCTCCTTGATCCACGGTACAAGGGTAAGGTTGCGGACCTTATCTTGCCGTCGCAGAGGGAGCAGAGGATGAGACATCTCAGGGAGGCCTTGCAGAAAGGTCTGTGCAACGCGTTCCCAGAAACTGGGAGGTTACAAACTCCTGGTCCTGGACGACGAGTTGCTGAGGCTTCGGTCAGTAGCAGAAGGAGCGGTGGGGAAGGTGGACGTCTGACCGATGCGTTCAGACAATTTTTTAGTCCGCAGCCCCAAGGTATGATCGGTTCCAGCAACCATCGCCAGCGTCTGATATACATGGTGCAGGAATACCTAGGGGCAAGGTCAGACTTGGACACCTTTCCCACCGAAAATCCTCTGGCTTACTGGGTCCTGAGGATGGATCACTGGCCAGAGCTTGCACAGTATGCAATTGAGCTACTGGCCTGTCCTGCATCCAGCGTTCTTTCCGAACGCACATTCAGTGCTGCTGGAGGATTTGTCACCGATCATAGGGTGCGTCTGTCCACCGACTCGGTTGATCGACTGACCTTCATAAAAATGAATCAGTCTTGGATCACCACCAGCTACCAGACACCTGAAGCGGATATAACGGAATAATTTATAATGTCACATCCCTTCAAGACTGCCTATGCTGATGCTGAGTGACTGTCCTGTTATGTTCACTGACTATCCTCTTCCTCCTCCTCAATGATCCATGCCACCACACCAGTGCCTAAGGCACAATTTTTCAGCCCCTGTATAACAGGGGCGTGTAATTACAATTTTTTAAAAAGATGCTTCGCAACAGGTGTGACTGCTGTGCTCAGAGTACAGTATCTGTGAGGGGTTGCAGTGTTGTGGCACCAGCACCAGTGCCTAAGGCACAATTTTTCAGCCCCTGTTGGGGCGTGTAATTACAATTTTTAGGCAATGCTTTGCAACAGGTCTCATTGCTGTGCTCAGAGTACAGTATCTGTGAGGGGTTGCAGTGTTGTGGCACCAGCACCAGTGCCTAAGGCACAATTTTTGAGCCCCTGTATAACAGGGGCGTGTAATTACAATTTTTTAAAAAGATGCTTCGCAACAGGTGTGACTGCTGTGCTCCAAGTACAGTATCTGTGAGGGGTTGCAGTGTTGTGGCACCAGCACCAATGCCTAAGGCACAATTTTTCAGCCCCTGTTTAACAGGGGCGTGTAATTACAAATCTTGATCTAATAGTTCACAGCAGGGCCCATTCCTGCGCCCACCAAGAGTAACTATGAGGGCCTACAGTCTTGTGGCAACACCGTCCACCACCACCACCACCACCAAAGGCCCAATTTTTCTGCCCTGTTCAACAGGTGCATGCAATTACAAATCTTGATCTAATAACTCACAGCAGGGCCCATTCCTGCACCCACCAAGAGTAACTGTGAGGGCTTACAGTCTTGTGGCAACACCGTCCACCACCACCACCACCACCACCAAAGGCCCAATTTTTCTGCCCGGTTCAACAGGTGCATGCAAGTACAAATCTTGATCTATTAACTCACAGCAGGGCCCATTCCTGTGCCCACCAGTCTTGTGGCTACACCAACATCTAATAGGGCAAATTTCTGCAGAGTATATACGGCAGGCCCCTACTTTCAAACATCCAACTTACAAACGACTCCTACTTGCAAACGGCAAGAGAAAACAGGAAGTGAGAGGAAATCTACCCCTAGGAAGGAAAATTCTATCCTGTTAGATTTAATTTGGGAAAAAGGTATCTCCTCTCTACTGATGCTTTATCACCAATCCTTGTTTCAATTAAAACCCCACTTTTCCAAAAACATTTGTCATTGGGACGGAAAGTGAGGTGACATGTTCTGAACAGATGTGCAAAGACAGCAAATGTTACAGGGGTGATAACCCCTCCCTATGTTCTCCAAAAAGCTTAAAAATTGATTTTTTTGGGATGTAGCTACACTTCATAATGTACCTGTTCAGATTCTACTTAAGAACAAACCTACAGTCCATGTCTTGTTTGCACCACCTATATACTGCTGTTCAGAGTATATAGGGTTGTAGGTATAGGGTTTTATTTTGGGTTCGTGGTCCCCCTTAGTATCCATACAAGACCCAAAGGGGCTGGGGTGGGGGGGGGGGGGTGATGGGGTAGCCATGCCATTTTTCTCAAGGATTTTCAGCCATATGGCGGCCAGGACAAGACATGACATTAAAGCCGCAAGTGGTTTTAAATGGCTTCTTTTTTTCCTTTACAAATGTCATTTTGTGCAAGGACAGTTCTAAACACGGGAAACACATTCCACTTCACAGGCATACTTTAGACACCCCCCAGGTACCATATTTAAAGGAAAATTTCACTTTTTTTTTTTTCACTTTATGCATCATTAAAATGACTGCTCCCGAAAAAACTTTAGTTTTTAAAATTTCTTTTTGCATTGATATATGTCCCCTGGGGCAGGACCCGGGTCCCCAAACCTGTTTTATGACATTAACATGCATATTGGCCGTTGTAATTAGCAATTTTGATTTCGAACGTTCGCGTCCATTATAACGAATAGGGTTCGAAAATTCGCGCGAACTTTCGGTCCGTTCGAAGGTTCTGGTGCGAACCGAACCCGGGGGTGTTCGGCTCATCCCTAGACAGAAGACAATAAAAGGACAGAAGGGGCTGGTTTATAAAACAGGGACTGTCCCTATTAATCAGGGATAATGCCATACACAGGACTGGGTGAAGGAGAGGGACTGGTCTCCAGGTCAGGGACTGTCTCTCTGTGTACAGTGACATGTTGTGAGTGGTCGAGCAGTCTCTCTGCACACAGCCACTGTTGTCTCATGTCTCAGTGTAGCACACACAGGCAGTAGAGATGTACAAACGCAGGCAGTAGAGATGTACAAACACACAGGCAGTAGAGATGTACAAACACACAGGCAGTAGAGATGTACAAACGCAGGCAGTAGAGATGTACAAACACACAGGCAGTAGAGATGTACAAACACACAGGCAGTAGAGATGTACAAACACACAGGCAGTAGAGATGTACAAACACACAGGCAGTAGAGATGTACAAACACACAGGCAGTAGAGATGTACAAACACAGGCAGTAGAGATGTACAAACACACAGGCAGTAGAGATGTACAAACACACAGGCAGTAGAGATGTACAAACACAGGCAGTAGAGATGTACAAACACACAGGCAGTAGAGATTTACAAACACACAGGCAGTAGAGATGTACAAACACACAGGCAGTAGAGATGTACAAACACACAGGCAGTAGAGATGTACAAACACAGGCAGTAGAGATGTACAAACACACAGGCAGTAGAGATGTACAAACACACAGGCAGTAGAGATGTACAAACACACAGGCAGTAGAGATGTACAAACACAGGCAGTAGAGATGTACAAACACACAGGCAGTAGAGATGTACAAACACACAGGCAGTAGAGATGTACAAACACAGGCAGTAGAGATGTACAAACACACAGGCAGTAGAGATGTACAAACACAGGCAGTAGAGATGTACAAACACACAGGCAGTAGAGATGTACAAACACACAGGCAGTAGAGATGTACAAACACACAGGCAGTAGAGATGTACAAACACACAGGCAGTAGAGATGTACAAACACACAGGCAGTAGAGATGTACAAACACACAGGCAGTAGAGATGTACAAACACACAGGCAGTAGAGATGTACAAACACAGGCAGTAGAGATGTACAAACACACAGGCAGTAGAGATGTACAAACACAGGCAGTAGAGATGTACAAACACACAGGCAGTAGAGATGTACAAACACAGGCAGTAGAGATGTACAAACACACAGGCATGACATGTTAAGGACCGATCCTTCGCTTTGACTTACCCTCTATCCAACTTACCCACCCCCCTGTACAATTCTAATAAATAACGACTGACAAGGTTGTGGAGTAAAATTGGCCTTCCGGCCTATTTATTTTAACAACTTTTATATGAAATAAATAACCACTTAAATAACCGTTTAAATAACATTTTTCTTAACACTTAAAATACCCCTGGTGGTCTTATAGACCACCAACTCCAACTTGGGCACTGGGACTAACATATCCCTTAGGCCTCCAGTCGCAAGACACCGACTCGGAGACAGTACACCTGGCCGCAGTGCCCTACCATTTACCCCCCTTCCTGGTTAACCCTTGTTGACCAGAAGGTACTCAATAACCCCATACCACCTATGGGTACCACCTTTTTCTCCAGACTTCCCCTTTTACCTCCTCTTCCAGGAACCAAACCCCGCCTTCTAACAACTTTTATATGAAATAAATAACCACTTAAATAACCGTTTAAATAACATTTTTCTTAACACTTAAAATACCCCTGGTGATCTTATAGACCACCAACTCCAACTTGGGCACTGGGACTAACATATCCCTTAGGCCTCCAGTCGCAAGACACCGACTCGGAGACGGTACACCTGGCCGCAGTGCCCTACCATTTACCCCCCTTCCTGGTTAACCCTTGTTGACCAGAAGGTACTCAATAACCCCATACCACCTATGGGTACCACCTTTTTCTCCAGACTTCCCATTTTACCTCCTCTTCCAGGAACCAAACCCCGCCGTTTAACAACTTTTATTTGAAATAAATAACCACTTAAATAACCGTTGAAATAACATTTTGTTTTTAACACTTAAAATACCCCTGGTGATCTTATACACCACCAACTCCCAACTTGGGCACTGGGACTAACATATCCCTTAGGCCTCCAGTCGCAAGACACCGACTCGGAGGCGGTACACCTGGCCGCAGTGCCCTACCATTTACCCCCCTTCCTGGTTAACCCTCGTTGACCAGAAGGTACTCAATAACCCCATACCACCTATGGGTACCACCTTTTTCTCCAGACTTCCCATTTTACCTCCTCTTCCAGGAACCAAACCCCGCCACTTCCAACTAAACACCGCCCATAACCCTCACCCTTGTCTTACCCCTCACACAGGGAGGGTGGGTGGGAAGCTTTCTACCTCGTGAGTGAAATGGAGGAAGTGAGAAAACTTCACTTCCTCCCTGACTAACTGCACTCCCCCTCCCCTTCTTCCCCACAGCCACCCCCCTTTTCTTAAAGGGAACCACAGCCCCTGCTAGGCTACTGCCTGTCCCACATGTCATGCCGTCCCTCCGCTCATTTCTCTCTTTGTCATTGCTCCAGGACTCTCTTGACATGTTAAGGACCGATCCTTCGCTTTGACTTACCCTCTATCCAACTTACCCACCCCCTTGTACAATTCTAATAAATAACGACTGACAAGGTTGTGGAGTAAAATTGGCCTTCCGGCCTATTTATTTTAACAACTTTTATATGAAATAAATAACCACTTAAATAACCGTTTAAATAACATTTTTCTTAACACTTAAAATACCCCTGGTGGTCTTATAGACCACCAACTCCAACTTGGGCACTGGGACTAACATATCCCTTAGGCCTCCAGTCGCAAGACACCGACTCGGAGACAGTACACCTGGCCGCAGTGCCCTACCATTTACCCCCCTTCCTGGTTAACCCTTGTTGACCAGAAGGTACTCAATAACCCCATACCACCTATGGGTACCACCTTTTTCTCCAGACTTCCCCTTTTACCTCCTCTTCCAGGAACCAAACCCCGCCACAGCTCGCAAGGGGTAACGCCTTACTCTTGCGAGCAACCCCACACCCTCAGGGCCTGCTGAATTCCCTCCTGCAAACCCAGTTCCACAGGTCAATGCCCACTGCATTCAGGTGGACCCCATCTCCCCTTAGGTACCTCCACGTATCGACGTCCAACTCACGGTGGCGCACCACCAGGCCACCATTCCTCACAAAAATTCTCCCCACTTCCTTATTGACTTTTATCCGGGCCTTATTAACTTTTTCCACCGACCATGCCCACCGCCAGGATGTCCTGCCTACCATGTCCGACCAAATAACCCCAATACCCGGGAATGTAGTGCACAACCTTAAAATCATATTTAATGTCCCGTATCAGTTGGTGCATTGATCTGGCCCCCATGTCGTTACCTCCCGCATGCAGCACCAATACCTCCGGTGCCCTTTCCCGACCTGCGAACCTCTGTATCTCCGGCATAACCCCACTCCACGTCATACCCGGCACCCCGATCCAACGGACCCGGGCCTCTTGTAAGGGAATTCCTAACTGCCTTCCATTGGGCCGAACATCGGCCCGACTTGCCCCCCAGAACACGTACGAGTGACCCAAAAATCCAAACTAGTCTGGGTTCACCACCGACCGTTTTTATCCACTGCGCTGCGCTGTCAAGGCAATGTCCCACATCCAGTCGGGCAGGTAACCCTGCGTTGATCCGCTGCTGGCGCCAACTCCCGGAACCTGTCCCACTGAAAACGAGACAAAGCGTCAGCCAGGGTGTTATCCACCCCAGGAAGATGCACTGCGTACACAAATACCTTGGACTGCAAGCAGCGCAAACCAAATGTCTCAACAAACGCACCACTGGCTGTGACGTGGCTGACAACCTATTCACTACCTGAACCACTCCCATGTTATCACCGTTTAGGCGCACCTTGCTATTCCGGAATGAATCCCCCCATAGTTCAAACGCCCCACAATTGGGAAAAGTTCCAATAGTACCAGGTTCTTCAAGAACCCCCGCTTCCTCCCACTCCTTTGGCCATGGAGCCGCACTCCATTTTCCCTGACAGAACGCCCCATCCCCCGTGGAGCCAGCCTCATCCGTAAACAAGTCCAGATCGAAATTGCCAACGGGCCCGGCCATCCACAATGCCCGCCCGTTGCAAGATTCCAGAAAACCGTGCCACACTTCCAAATCCTCACGAAGCTCTCTGGTTAGGCATACAAAATGAGTAGGAACCTGCACCCCGGCTGTCGCAGCCGACAACCTGCGGCTAAATACCCTGCCCATGGGCATTATCCTGCAAGCGAAACACAACTTACCCAATAGTGACTGCATCTGTCCCAGCTGAATCCTACGACGGCCGATAACACCGCGCACTTCCTCCTTCAACTCTTCCAGCTTATCCTCTGGCAGTCGGCATTCCATCTTCTCAGAATCCAGCTCTATGCCCAGAAAAACTAAAGACGACGTGGGGCCCACCGTCTTCTCGGGGGCCAAAGGGACCCCAAAACGATCGGCCACGAATTGCAGCGTCCCCAGCAGGACCCTGCAAACGTTAGACCCCGGAGGGCCCACGCACAGAAAGTCATCCAGATAATGGATGATCGAACTGATCCTCGACGCGTCCCGGACCACCCATTCTAGGAACGAACTAAAAGTCTCAAAGAGCGCGCAAGAGATGGAGCAACCCATGGGCAAACAACGGTCCACGTAGCAAGCCCCCTCCCACATGCAACCCAAGAAACGAAAGCTGTTCGGGTGTACTGGTAGCAACCGAAAAGCCGATTGAACATCGGCTTTTGCCAACAACGCTCCCCGTCCACACCTGCGCACCCATGCCACAGCCGCATCGAAGGAGGTGTACGATACCGTGCAGTCCTCCGGCGCAAGAGCATCATTCACCGACCCACCCCTGGGAAAGGACAGGTGATGAATCAATCAAAATTTTTTGAGGTTCCCTCTTGGGGACCACCCCAAGGGAGAAACCACTAACTCAGGTATGGGCGCATCCGTGAACGGTCCGGCCATACGCCCCAACTGTACCTCCCTATCTAGCTTCACCGAAACCACCAAGGGATGGAGAGAGGCAGACCGGATGTTCTTGGCTGCCGGGGGGACTGCAAAAAGCGCGCAAGGAATTCTGAAACCACCGGCGAAACCCTCCTCTAACAACTTGGCTGCACGCCTGTCGGGATACCTATTGCGAAAGGGAAGCATCCTTTCCACCCGGATTGGCGTCGTTCCCTTTTCCCCCAGAATCCCCAGGGCGACCCCTGCCTCGCGTAAAGCATTTGGACAAGGCATGACTGCCCCCACATCCTGAACACACATGCTTGAAGCGACAGCTTGCTCCGGACTTGCACGTGCCCTCGTTGAACTGCCAGCAGTAGCCCCACCGTTTCTCGGTCAGTTGTCCCGAGGCTGCAGCACCTCTGACCCCCCCCTGAAACTGATTGGCGGCCCGCGACGCTGTCATCAGCCGCATCCACAAGTTGATGTCCTTGTGATCCCATCGCAGTCCTGGTCTCATGGCCATCCTCTGCCGGAACTGTTTGTCATACCTCAACCATGCTACGCCACCATACGTCCTGAACGCTTCGCTAACCGCCTCCAAATAAATGAACAGCCCAGAACAATGTTCCGGGGCCTTCTGCCCTATCACACAAGCCATGATCGCAAACGCTTGCAACCAATTTGTGAAAGTACGGGGTATAAGACGATAACGCCTCTTTTCCTCATCCTCCTCCCTGCTCTCTTCCGGCTTCACCCTATCCAGGTTGAATTTGTCCAAGGGGAGCAACGTGAAGATCTCCACATACTCACCTTTTCACAGCTTTTCTCTGACCTCCGGCTTGAGGTGAGTTCCTAACGGTGCCTCAAAACAAATGTACATCTCATTCTTAGCGGCATCCGCCAGCCTGATCACCTCCTTGTTTTTCTCTCCCGCAGCAACTTGCCCACCTGCCGTGGCCGCCCCCCCTTCCAATGGGGCCTGCCCCTCCTCTGACACCTCTACCGCTTGCACGCCTGGGGCCACGGGTACATCCGAAGGCCCCGCCACCTGCGATGAACCCCCTGTTTTCCCCCAAGCCGCCGCGGGCGACACCATGTCGCCCCCGCCCGGCTTAAAACGCCTGACCAAATCCTCCAACCCAGACCACAAGTCCTGCGTCTCCCCTGCCACTTTCCTCCCCGGTGGGGAAGAACGCGACCCAGGTGTCGCGCCTAAGCCCCCCCCAACACCCCCTTGACCCAATAAATCTTGTAATAAGGAACAAATAACCACAGAAGAGTGGGACTTACCGGGCTGCCTGAAACTGGGTCCACCAGCCGCCGAACTGTTCTCCAGCGAAGCCAGTTGTCCCGAGTCCTCGCCACCGTCTGACCCGGACAGCTCCCCCCCAGACCTGTTGTCATCCGATTCTGCCGACACAAGCGCTGGCTGCACACCGTGCGGACGCGACCCACGTGGCAAGGGCTGTCGTGGCTGAGCATCACGCCCTCTCGATCCTGGCACACCCGACCCACTCGCCACCTCCACCGACGGATTCCGGGTCCGCCCCCTGGCACGGGTGTCATCCGCTCTACTCCCATCCGTCAGTCTTGGCGCCAAACCCCTCACCGCTCGTCCTGCTGGCTCCGCCGGACCCCTGACCGCCACCGCCTCCAGGCCACTGGCCCGCGAACTGGATTCTCCACGCTGGGCCGCACGGCTGTTCCGGGCATCACCCGCAGCCTCGACCGCGATGTCACCGCATCTCCGACGTGCGGGAGGGGGAGGGGCAAGAGGGCCACTCGTCTCCCCCACCGCCGAACTCCGTCCACGGCGCGGATTCCTCCCGGCCCCCCCCGCCGACACCGGCTGCGTGCGGTCAGGGGATGCGGCCGGAGGGCCCCCAACGGGTCTCCGGAAGGAAGAAGATCCACTCGGGGATGCCTCCGGACTGTACCGCTCAGGCGGCCTGAACCGCCTAGCGCGCCCCGTAGCGACCCCCCCCCGGCGGGCGCTGCCGCCCGCTCATCTAACACTGCAGACACCTGTTCCTGCAGCCACTCTGCCCCCTGCGCGGCCACCGAGGCCCGCAATTGCGCTAATAGCTCAGCCACATCAGCCATAGCACCGGCTGTGAAGCTTTCTACCTCGTGAGTGAAATGGAGGAAGTGAGAAAACGTCACTTCCTCCCTGACTAACTGCACTCCCCCTCCCCTTCTTCCCCACAGCCACCCCCCTTTTCTTAAAGGGAACCACAGCCCCTGCTAGGCTACTGCCTGTCCCACATGTCATGCTGTCCCTCCGCTCATTTCTCTCTTTGTCATTGCTCCAGGACTCTCTGTAGAGATGTACAAACACACAGGCAGTAGAGATGTACAAACACACAGGCAGTAGAGATGTACAAACACACAGGCAGTAGAGATGTACAAACACACAGGCAGTAGAGATGTACAAACACACAGGCAGTAGAGATGTACAAACACACAGGCAGTAGAGATGTACAAACACAGGCAGTAGAGATGTACAAACACACAGGCAGTAGAGATGTACAAACACACAGGCAGTAGAGATGTACAAACACACAGGCAGTAGAGATGTACAAACACACAGGCAGTAGAGATGTACAAACACAGGCAGTAGAGATGTACAAACACACAGGCAGTAGAGATGTACAAACACACAGGCAGCTGTACATTCCCCCCTCCCTCCTGAGCACTCCTTCATGGTCCCCGCACAGTGATTTATGATTCTTCTAGCACGGCCACTGCGGAGCATTCCAAGCTGGCAGGTTAGGGAGGGGGGAGGGGAAGAAAGTGACGACAAGGAGGCACAGGCTCATCCATCTAACAAACAGCTCCTACAACTCCCTCTGACAATCCAGTGTGGCCCTGGCGGTTACCTTATGGTGTTGGCAGAGGCTGGCAGGTCCCCCCCTACTAGAATAATACTCACTGTGCAGTGTGATCGGGGAACATCGCTGGTGTCAGCTGCTCTGTGCTGTGAAGGGTCAGGTGCCCAGTAGAGATCCCCGTGGAGACTGGAAGTAGCAGAGACTCTTCTTTGGGATGCCGTGAGTGGGGCCCCCACTGACACCTAGCCCAGATGCAGTGTCACTTGCCAGAAGATAGAAGAGGTCATCCAGCATGGTGGAGAGCACTATGCGCGGAGGAGGAGGAAGTTAACTCCTCCCGCCGGCGCTCATGGCCCTGGTGCAGGCTCTGCTGAGGTTCAGAGTCCAGGGGGACAGAGGCAGAGCGGGGAGCTTCCCGCAGCATTAGCTGACACATTCTCCAGGAAGCCATCCTTGCCTGTCCGAGCGCCTTCAGTAGGACCGCCCCCCCCCCCACTACGTCACCGCAGGTCTCTCTCAGTCGGAGAGAGCGGCCTCTGGATACCAACAAGGAGGAGAAGGAGGGAGGGGAGCACTCTGGCGCTTGAGCGCCCCCACCTCTGTGGCGCCTGGGTGAACTGCACCCCTCGCACCCCGTCTAGGACCGGCCCTGCATGGCCAATCACAGCTAATCACAACAAAATACACTGAACGAATCAGTTTCATTCAGTAAAAATGGTTGCTTACACCAATTAAATTTCACTGGTATAAGCAACCATAATGTGTAAAAAAAAAAATCCTGATCACTTCCCCAGAGTAAACTATGTTGCTCTGTTCACAAAAAAAGAAAAATGTAATAAAAGGAAAAAAAAAAGAAAAAATTGAAAAATTCTTATTCTTTTTTATTTATTTTTTACATACTGTCACCAGTCAGTGTCCCTGATCACCGCCACACCCATTATAAGAAACATTTTTTTTTCTTAATTTTCCAAAAAATTGTGACATTTAAAAAAAATAAATCGCAATGCTTCTTACTAAATACTTTGGACTGTCTATTTTCCAATATACCAAAGTTTCCGATCCCTACCCATATACTATCCCCATCACTTATGTTACTGTCATGTCCTGAACTTCACTCGTAGCCCTGATCAAGATATTAGCTACAGTCCACGCCACACTAGGCCTTGACTACTGTCCAATTGGTTTTTCACTAATATCACTATCTTCACTTAGAACTTATGACTTGTTAATATCTCATGCATACAGATTTGATTGATACACATATACGTGCTATTGACTTCAGATTGTATTACTGTTAATTCGCCCTACCTGGTCAAATGTGTGTGATTCTCTGTATACCTGTAACAACTCTTATAAAACATTTTTGGGAAAAAAAAGTTTCCTACAGACTAAATAATATACACTAATTTGGGTTATTTCTCCTTCCGGCCGAATAGAAACCGGAAGTGTGTCCTGAGACACGATTGCCAAGGGTGTCCTAAGACTCTCTGGCCAATAGGGGCTTCCTAATTAGCCGGGAGGAGAATGAGGAAGAATAGAAAATATTCATTTGCTAGTGACACACAACTGGGTGGGATCAGGGCGCAGTGCTCTGCGCCCCAAGCCCACTCTGTTTTGAAGCTTATTAGAGTCTCTGGCTCTAATCCCATGCTTCAAAAAAACACACCCCTGCCACTGGAATCCATGCGTCCAGCGCCCTGTATGTAGATCAGGGGGCCGGATGCATGACTGGGGAGCGGCGCCCCTGCACCCCTTATGGAGTGGCTGCCACTGGGTATGAGGGAGGCCAAGGATGGAACATGTCAACTAAGAAAGCAACAGCACAAGGGGCTCAACTTATTCAATGTAATTTTTTTATGTATTAAATTTTGACTTTAAGTGCTACAATTTAAGTCAAACAACTACAATCTATTATATCAATGAGAAAAAAGCACTGGTTTTAGTATACCGTACACCAGGAATTTAACACCAAATAGTCTGTGCCAACATGTCTGCGTCAAATACAACTAATCCATACAACTGATCCATCTCAGTGGTCACACAAACAATCTGTAAAGTGCTGGAGAGCTGTCAATGCTGTAATAAAAAGCAGAGGTGCCAAGACGGTGAGTTGTGTCCACTGCTCGTATTTATCATTTATTATTTGTTATCTGCTTGTGCACCTTTAATTAGGCCAATGATTTTTGCTCCCTGCGTGCAGCCATATGCAATTGCCAACTGTCAGAGTCCCACCTTACCTTCTGCTTGTCCCAGCCTCAGTTCTAATACTCGGCATAGACATTCTGTGTCCTTGTCCTTGTCCTTCCCTAGAAAACTTTATGAGCTTCTTAAAATAATCTGTTATGGGGAATGCTCGCCAAAACTTTTTTTTTTTTTAATTGGCTTGAGTACCTCTTACTAATAAATCTATTAAAGGATGTTTCACACTTCGTAAAATAATTGAAATGTGTGAAATGTAACTGGTAATTTGATATTTTTCTTAACGGGGAGTCTGGCAGTGTATTCTCCTGCTGGATCCAGAATCATGCATAACTCTTTTTATAGCAGAGGAAATTTACTTTGTGAATCAGCCATCATAGCTTTCCGCATACTATATCAGAATCAGCAAGCTGCAAATAAAACGGGGACATGCAACTTATTTCGAAGAAAACCTACAGCAGGGAAGTATGGATGCTCTCATGAAAATGATCTGATGGCTTCAGTACTTTGCTAAATAAATTAAAGGGGAGTTTCAGCCTTTTTTATGTTTATTAAAAGTCAGCTGCTACAAAAAGTGTAGCCGCTGGCTTTTAATAAACAGACACTTACCTGTTCCACTGTCCAGCGACGCGGCCGAACGGAACTTCGCTCCTCTACCACCCTCTCCGCCGGCGCCTCCATTCTAACTGTGGGCACTCGGCCGTGACAGCTTTCGGCTTCAAGCCCGGGCACTCACTGCGCATGCACGAGCGGCGCCGCGCAATCTGAGTTGACAGGCGATCGCCTGGGACCTGTCACGTGTCCCAGGTGATTGCCTACAGGGAAGGGCCGCCTTAGGCGATATGACGAGTCACCTAAGCGGTCCCTGGGAGCGGAAGGAGGAAGCGGGACAGGAAGTTCCACTCCTACTGAAGCCCCCACTCCCCCCCAAAAAAATTACATGCCAAATCTGGCATGTCAGGGGGCGAGGAGTGGTTTAAGCGGAAGTTCCACTTTTGGGTGGAACTCCGCTTTAAGTTTAGAAGTTCTGACTTTATTCTGAATTTTGTGATCTGCATGTTTGTTTTAGGCAAGGATCTCTAATGCCCTGTACACACGACCGGTTTTCCCGTTGGAAAAACTGCGATGAAAGAGAGCAGGATCTCTTTTTTCCATCAGGAAAAAATCCTAGCAGGAAAACCGTTCGTCTGTATGCTTTTACGACGGGTAAAAAATTGTGCATGCTCATAAACAAATCGACGCATGCTCAGAAGCATAGAGCTTAATTTTCTCGGCTCGTAGTCTTTTATGTCACCACGTTCTTGGCAGTCAAAAGTTCACCAGACTTTTGTGTGACTGTGTGTATGCAAGTGTAGCGCCCTCCTCACTCCCCTCTCTTTCTTCAGCTCATCTGTCTCTTGTCTAGGGGTATCTTTCAGAGGGGAAGGGAGTGGGGACACCACGCCTGGCCTTCACCACAGGTGTCAGTGTGATATAAGCAAAGTTATTTTACCTTCAGGTCAGTGTTGTGCACCTGGAGCCTCCACCGAGAGTTACCTTGAACAATGTCTGTCAGGAAATGAGCCCCACACCATTAAAGTTCAACACTCCTTTATTCTTCTCGAATGAACACAATCAGTTGAACTCCCTTGGTAGAAACAGAACAGAAAAGGAGGTGTGGATGTGAATAGGCCCAGACACAATGTATTCTCCACTTTCCTCCCTGAAAGTGGGCTGCGGTCTCCGATGAGAGACTCACCCGTCACTGGCAATATGCTGCACCAGGTCTTCGAGTGAGGAGCTCCCCCCGGTCCATTACGCTTCCCGGATTCGGGTACCCACTCCCGGGGTTCCCTAGGACCTCCTTCCCTCGTGGAACTCAGTGTTGGGCACTGAGCTCCAGACCTCCTTTCGAGTACCTCACCCCAGGCTAAAGGTGCCTGGAATGGAACACGACCTCCGGCTGTCCTCTAGGCCTAGGCCCGCCTAGAGAACCGACACAAACCACTGTCCACAGGCTAAAGGTGCCTGGGACTCGACCCCATGACAAAGATGGCCGGCCCCTTTATACCCTCTCCCAGCAAGCACGGCGGGTTCCCCTCCCCACCATACCGCTGCCGAGGGAGGACAAAAAGGAGGCGCGACACACAGCAATGATTCAACCCCAGCCCAGAGCGACAGCGCCACCTGCTGGGCTGCAGGGAATTACACATCACTAATGTCTCTGCCAAGTTCAAATTTACACCCGGGAAAGTACATACCCGCTACACAAGGCAGGCTTGAAAGGAATTCCATTGGGAAAATCATTGTTTTTTTATCCGATGGGAAAACCGGTCATGTGTACAGGGCATTACTATGGAGGAGTGTGGGGTGTAGCAACATGGCGGCGACAGAATGTCACTTCCGTTACCAATTCTGACGGGTTGCCTAATCTGACGAAACACCGGCACAGACAGCAATAAAAACTGACAAGCATTCTAATCCCTCCCCACTCCAAAACTAAAAAAAAAATAAGTTTTGCCTTTAGGTATACTTTAAGTCAGCCATAGATGAGTTAGTTTTTTTTTGTTCACCCAGTGGGTTTAAAGAAAAAAAAACGACCCAAATCCACTATCCACACGTTCGAGGTGGATGGGGGAATCCTCCACTGTGTCTTTGTATCCTGGCAGTGGAGAGACTTCCCTGCCACTAGAATACACTGTTCAGAGCTGCAATCTATAGCCTGCAGCGCGGATCATGTAGGCCAATGTAGGCCAATTTGTAGGCCAATATATATTCTGATACATGTTTTTGGTTGGTTTATGCGAATGTTATAGCTTCTACAAACTATGGGAATTATTTATAAAGTTTTTTATATTATTATTTTTTTCATGCTAGTAATGGCAGTGATCAGCGACATATAGTGGGACGGACAATTGCGATGGACAATCACACACAAACTGACACTTTTGACACTTTGTGGGAACCAGTGACACTAATACAGTGATCAATGGTAAAAATATGCTCTGTCACTGTACTAATGACACTGGCTGGAAAGGGGTTAAACATCTAGGGCGATCAATGGTATAACTGTGTGCCTAGCCAGTGTTTATGTGCAGTGTTTATGTGCACTGTATGTGCTGCTTTTACTAGGGGAAAATTTTGATTTTATTCCCTGCTTTTCAGGAACACAGAATCCATCACTTCCCCCCTATCAGAATGCGATCTGCCTTGTTTACATAGGCAGATCTCCGTTCTGTGTAGTTTACCGTCACTCAGCAGGTGCCCGGCACCCACAGATCGGTTTCTGCTTTGAATTATCTCAGCAGAATCCACCTGCTGGCGGTGCACACACGTCCCCTGCAGGTTGAAGTGCAGAATATATATGTGATCCTGCTGCATTAAAATAAAATACTAAATATTATATTATTAAACAAAGACAGTGAGTCCATGAGTCACCAACGTGACATTAATTAAGTGAACAGGTATCTTGATCGTTGAATCACCAACAGAATCCTCCATTAATCTGATGCCGTGTACACACGACCGTTTTTAATGTCATTGAAAAAAACAGCATTTTTCTCGACGTGATTCTTCGCAAGCCTGCCTTGCCTACACACTATCGTGGAAAAAAATGCTTGAGTAAAGCGTGGTGATGTACAACACGTACGACGGCACTATAAAGGCGAAGTTCCATTCGGATGGCGCCACCCTTCATGTTAATAAAGTTTGTTGAAAGACGATTCACGCTTTTCAGCCTTGTGCTTTTCAGTCCGTTACAGCGTGACGAATGTGCTATCTCCATTACGAACGCTAGTTTTACCAGAACGAGCACTCCCGTCTCATACTTGATTCTGAGCATGCGCATTTTTTTTCACGTCGTTAAAGCCTACACACGGCCGTTTTTCATGACAAGAAAAACGACGAGGTGAAAAACGACGTGAAAAATTAGCGCATGTTCCAATTTTTTCATGGCCATTTTTCACGTCGTGAAAAATGCTCTGAAGCCCACACACGATCATTTTTAATGACCATTTTAAAAAATTGCATTTTTCTCGTCATTAAAAACGGTCGTGTGTACGCGGCATAAGGATGTGCTCTGACCAGAGAGCATTGACCACCTATTACAGGGGGTCAAAAAAGTGTGTCTCAGATGCTCCATCATGCTAATGTGCCCATATTACACACACTGTTTTTATTCCTCTGACATGTAAGTTACATTACTTTTAATAAAACCCTGTTGTTAAAGAGGAAGTAAACCCTGATGGGTTTTACTCCCTCTTTGTTCCCTGCAAAGCTGTCCCCACTGTGTAATGGCGTCCATCTTCAACCCCTCTTCCTTTCGGGGCCGTAGACTTCGGCTCTGCTATTGGCCGGAAGTCGCGTGACGTCACTCCCGCGCATGCGCACGGGAGCCGACGGTCACGGCACAAGCACTTTCTTAAGTGCGCATGCACCAATGATGTCGGCGTATATGACGAATATCTCCTAAACAGTAGAGGTTTAGGAAATATTTCCAGTACCTACAGGTAAGCCTTATTATAGTCTTACCTGTAGGGAAAAGTGGTTGTACAGGGTTAACACATAGGAAAAAGTTGGCGCTGGTGTCAAAGACAATATACAATGTGAAAACTAAAAATGGAGAAAATTAAAAGGGCACTGAGTGGAAAATTATAAAAGATAATTCTTGTAAGACTGTAAAAAGTCCTTTTTTAGTCTATCTTAATGCACCTAGAAGGCAGCCCAGTGAGAATATGAAGCGAATCCTGGAAGAACTGTGGGGAGAAGCACAAAAGCGCCACTCTAAGTGCAGTATAATCAATAAAATTTAATGTTTAAAAAAGGGGGGGGGAGCATATATATACTCACAAACATAACGTTAAAATGAGCATGTAGATAAAAATCAAAGTCTTATCTGTAAGAAGGCAGTGACGTGGGCCAGATGATCCTAGTGGGAGCCGATGTATGCCGGCACAGCACTTCCGCGGATGCAAAGGAAGGCAGAATGAGAGGAGTCCACAGCGAGCGGTGGATGGGTGAATCTTGCTGCACACCGTGACTTAGGAACAACTTCCGGGTGGATAGCTGGCCGTGACTTGGCAAGTCACGGCCAGCTATCCACCCGGAAGTTGTTCCTAAGTCACGGTGTGCAGCAAGATTCATCCATCCACCGCTCGCTGTGGACTCCTCTCATTCTGCCTTCCTTTGCATCCGCGGAAGTGCTGTGCCGGCATACATCGGCTCCCACTAGGATCATCTGGCCCACGTCACTGCCTTCTTACAGATAAGACTTTGATTTTTATCTACATGCTCATTTTAACGTTATGTTTGTGAGTATATATATGCCCCCCCCTTTTTTAAACATTAAATTTTATTGATTATACTGCACTTAGAGTGGCGCTTTTGTGCTTCTCCCCACAGTACAGGGTTAACAACCACTTTAAGATTTCACACTATTTTGGCACCTTATCTCTTTGTTGGGATTTGCCATTTGGTGCTTTGACTTGGAACAAGAGGAGTTTTGATTTCCCTACTGGCTGCCTTTGAGTGATCTCCCCCGTTTTCCATACGCATTACCAAACGGTGATGGAGCAGTAATAGGTGGTTAATGCTCTCTGGTAAGAGCACATCCTTAGATTGGTGCTGGTTTATTCACAAGGTGGAGGATTCTGTTGGTGATTCAAAGGTCAAGATACCTATTCACTTATTTAATGTCACATTGGTGACTTATGGACTCACTGTTTTTGTTTAATAATACATTAAAACCTTGGATTGCAAGCATAATTCGTTCCGGAAACATGCTTGTATTCCAAAGCACTTGTATATCAAAGCGAATTTCCCCATAAGAAATAATGAAAATTCAGAGGATTTGTTACACAACCATTTATTCATAAATCCTTCAGTTTATAGTCCATATAAAAAGATTATAGCAATGTGATAGGTTGTGTAGCCATAAAATGTCCATCCACAAATGACAGGCTCCACAAGGGGATTAGAAGCAAAATCCATCAGGAGCTACAGAGTAGAAAAGAGAAGAGAGGTGCCTCTTAAGCCTCGTACACACGGTCAGACTTCCATCTGACTTTTCCGTGGATTTTTGTCCGAACGGAGTTGGCCGGGAACACCCATAGCATACACACCACAGGACTTTTCTGCAAACTTTCTCAAAACTTCTTCCAACATCGTGTGTTTTTTCTGCTCTTTTCTGCTCTTTACCGCCACCCTTTGGTCAACTTCTGCTATTGTTGGTTGATTTTAACATTATTTGTTTTGTCCATCGGACAACAGTCCGATGGTTTTCTGTACACGCGGTCGGACTTTGCTCCATCGGACCTTTGTTGGCCAAAAGTTTGTCCGTTTGCAGACCGAAGTTTTGTCCGATGAAAACAAAAAACGATGGAGAGTACACACGGTCGGATTGTTGGTCCAACTTGCTCAAAATGAAGTTTGTTGGCCAAAAGTCCGACCGTGTGTACGGGGCTTAAGACTCCATTCACTCAGGGGCAACACGACTTCCAGCGCGACTTTGGGAGGCAACTTGGACACGACTTGAGTATGAATCACAGCGCGACCTGGAGCTACTTACAAGGCAACTTCAAGTTTCCTCCAGGACAGGAGACATTCCAGTGGCCAATCAAACAAGAATCAGCTCTGTGGGAGGGAGGGGGGAGGGACAGGGGATCCGACTTCTGAGCGACTTCCATGGGTACAGGTCGCCTAGCAGTTGCCTAGAAGTCGGATTGAAGTAGTACAGGAACCTTTTTTGAAGTCGGAGCGACAGCAGTAGTGTGCATTAAGACGGCTCCATTCACTTACATTGATTTTCTCATGCAGCGCGACTTGAGTCGACTAGGGGCGACCTGGGGCGACTTGAAGTCGGATCCAAAGTTGCCCCTGTGTGAATGGGCTCTAAAGCCTCGTACACACGGCCGAGAATCTCGTCGTAAAAAACATGTCGTCTTTTTCGACGAGATCCTTGGACAAGAAACTTGTCCCGGCCGAGTGTACACACGCTCATTTCAAAGAACCCGCGGTTCTTTGAATGGAGCGTACGCGGTGACGTCATCGAATACGACGAGCATGCACTCGTCACATTCAATGCCGTCGCGGCCATCTTGGTTCACCCTACCTATGCCTAGGAAGCTACCGCGCATGCTTCGAAGTCATTTCGAGCATGCGCGGGCTTCCCGGCGAACAGGTAAGTGTACACACACACAAATTTCTCGTCGAGAAACAGGCTGGCGAGAATCTCGACGAGAAAATAGAGAGCAGGTTCTCTATTTTCTCGTCGAAATTCTTGTCGCTTTTCTTGACGAGAAACCATACACACGAACAAATTTCTCGGCAAGAAATCTCTGCCAGCAAGTTTCTTGCTGGTTCTTGCCGAGAAACTAGTTCGTGTGTACGAGGCTTAAGTGTAGCAATATGGTTACATTTAATGAAGGTATAACATTTAGCAACTCACATGGCTGGTGATTAAAAGAGGCACATCTAAGTATGCAGGCATCCGGGGTAAAGCCGTCCATATAAACCATACTCCACATCTCCGGTTCTCACCACTGTCAGGCCTCGTACACACGACCGATTTTCTCGTCGTAAAAAACACGTCGTTTTTTTCGACGAGATTCTTGTTAAGCTTGTCGATTTTCTCGTCAAGCTTTCTATGCGTACACACTGTCATTTTCCAATTTCCTCCTGGTTCTCTGCGCTCACGTCCAGCACGTACGACGGCACTATAAAGGGGAAGATCTTTTTTCTTGGCGCCACCCCTTGGGCTGCTTTTGCTGATCTCGTGTTACCGCGTGTGAAGTAAAAGTTTGGGAAGAGACGATTCGCGCTTTTCAGTCTTCGTACTTTTCAGATCGTTTTCTGCCGTTCAGTTTGTGCTTGTGGGTTCGTATCTTGACTTTCAGGGTGTCTAGGCAGGTCGTATCTGTTTTACAGTGCGTTCTTGCCTGTTCGTTTCTGAATTTCAGTTCGTTATTCATAGGCCTTGCTGTTCTAAAGTGCGTTCTGTTCTGTACGTTCTGATTAGACGACCGTTTCCTAGCCATGTCGCCTGGACGTTCTCGTCGTCGAGTTCGTGCTGTGCGTGCGCTTGGTGTTGGTCTGCTTGTTTTGGACCAAGACCAGTCCATGAATGGTGTGAGGAGGAGTTCATGGACCAAGAATTGGTTGCTCCAGCGGGACCAATTCTGCCACATGCCTCTGCTGCGGGAGATCGTCGAGAATAATCCTGAGGACTACAGGAATTTTCTGAGGATGTCTGACCCCGTTTTTCAGGAACTGTTGGCTTTGGTGTCCCCCTATATTACCAGGAAGGACACCGTTATGCGGGAAGCCATCAGTGCTGAGCAGAGGCTCATCGCCACGTTGCGTTACCTGGTGACAGGGAGAAGTCTTCAGGACTTGAAGTTCACCACAGGCATCTCCCCCCAGGCTCTGGGCCTCATAATCCCAGACACCTGTTCTGCCATCATCCAAGTCCTGCAGGAGGACTATATTAGGGTAAGTTTTCTCCCTTAACATCACATTTTATGTATTACATGTATGCTAATGTATTGTATTTCTTTCATCCTTCCCTAATTACCATGATTGTAATATGCTGAGAATGTCCCCATTGTCCCCATGCATGTTGGAAGCTTTAGATTGCCCCTTTTTTATCCTCCCTAAATATTTCCCCTCACTAACTTTTCCAGCAGGGGCGCCTGTTGCTCCAAATGTTGGGGGGTTCCAACCCCAATTTCGGAAATAAACTTCCTCCTTTTTTGCTCTGTTGCCTAATAAACGCCCCCAGTTGTCCCCTCTAATGCAGCCATTTTGTTCCCTCCAATGCAGCCATTTAGTCCCCTCTAATGCAGCCAGTTTCCCCCCAGCCCTGCACTTACCTTCTTGTGGTCAGCGCCATCCTTCTTCTGTCCTTGATGTCTTCTCCTTCCCTTCATGTTGCATCAGCCAATCATGTTACCATTAAACAGACTTGGTGAACATGATTGGCAGAGCAGCCTGTCAGTGTTTACACAAGGAATGCCCCCCTCCTTGCGTCCCCGATTTTTCTTTGAGGAAGCCAATTACATCCCTCAGGTTGTAATTTGCAAGACTATTTTAATACCTGTTTCTGCTCTGCAATTTTAACCCCCTAAATGCCGCAATTATTCATATGTCGGTCGCTTTACAAGAGGCCATCCACCTGAATAGTGTGCGGCATAGACAATACATAGGTTCATGCAACGCATGAACCTATGTATTGTTCTGAGTGATGGGCACAGGAGAGAGGGGACAGTGCTCCAGCGCCCACTCTGGACGCACCGCCACTGCAATGCTATCCTGTGGCCAAACACATCTCCCCCCCCCAAAATAATTTAGTAATGGCCCATCAGAGGGGGTGATGAATATGATAAATGAGCCTTCCATTATACTTTTTTTACACACCTTAATAAACGTATAATTAGATTGATGTTGGTCTCTAATTTTTTGGGATAGAATTTCCTTGTAATGTATGCCTTTGTTTTTCTAATATTATTTCATCTTGTTTCACTCCACAGCTTCCTTCCACGCCACAGGAATGGCAGACTGTGGCATCGGAGTTTGCCACGCGGTGGGACTTCCCCAACTGCGGTGGTGCCATAGACGGGAAGCACGTCCGCATCGTGCCGCCACCCCGTTCTGGATCCTACTACTACAATTACAAGGGGTTTCATAGCATTGTGCTGATGGCGGTGGTGTCAGCACGGTATGAATTCCTCTATGCTGATGTAGGGAAGAATGGCCGAATGTCCGATGGGGGATCCTTCATCCAGACGGAGTTTGCCCTCCGTCTCCAGAGTGACGACCTTGCATTGCCACCGGATGCAGGGAATATTGAAGGACTCCCCTTTGTTTTCTTGGCTGATGAAGCCTTGGGACTCGGACGGCATCTTATGAGGCCATTTCCACAGAGGACCCTGACCCCAGAGAAGAGTGTGTTCAATTACCGGCTGGCCAGGGCCCGAAGAGTCGTTGAAAATGCCTTCGGCATAATGGCCAGCCGGTTTCGCCTTTTTATGACTTCCATCCACTTGGCGGACTACAAAATAAACTATGTAGTGTTATGCTGCTGTGTGCTACACAACTTTCTGAGCCAAAAATCTAATTCCTATATGGCCTCAGTTTTGCCAGAGGCTGGACTTTCCCCTGCAAATCCCCTTCCGGGCCTGGAATCTGCCCGTCTTGGCTTGCCCCCCCAAAATGCCCGTGTGGTTCGGGACAAATACATGGAGTAATTCACGGGTAGGGGGGCAATTCCTATGCCAGCCTATGTCTAAGTATCCCAATAAAAATCTTGTTTAAACCTTTAATTATTTGTTCTTTCCTGTCTCCTAGTTTGTCTTTGTGCATTTGCAGTGGCAAGTGTATTTTACTTTAGTAAATAACAACCAATTTCACTATGTTACCTTACAAAAGAACCAAATAAGCTTAGAGAGTATTATAAAAAGAAGCTACACGTTGTTTGTGGTCAAATATTTTACTCTCTGCACATTTTTTTTTTTGTTTTACTTTGGGGTTGGCCTGGCCACAACCCGGCAAATTTTGGCTTATGAAAATACAAAAATACCACTTGCATTTCTAAAATGACAACATTGGATACCTCTGAGCAATCTGAGACATTCAGTTACACGAACTATGTCTCTATGTGCCCGTCCTAATATGGGGTCCTGCCACCCCTTGCCCAGCCAAAAATTCAATATGCACACATTTTTACTTTTTTTGCAAATAGGAAGTTTACAATCCTGATCCCTATTGTCAACATGTGCTATCTGCCATCAGGGGTGATCAATGGACGTGTTTTGGGGGTGCATCCCCTTCCTCAGTTCACCGACTTTTGATACGAGGAAGGGGTTGCACCCACAAAAGACGTACATGGATATCCCCTGATGGCAGATAGCACATGTTCACACACTGTGTGCATATTGAATTTTTGGCTGCTTTGTTACTCAAAAAATTAGAAAAAATATAAAAACAAACATGTAAAAACAAATGTGTTTGGATGGCTTTTTGAATTCTCCCCAAAACATCGAGAATGTCTTTAAATGTTTGTTCCATCACATGGATTCTTTGTTTAATTAGGTCCAGTTCCGTGCTACATTCCATCACTTGCTGGATGAGGCAGAGGGCACTGTCAGCAGAGAACCGTGTGCTATCCTTCACAACATTTCCATCCCCTAAAAACCATTAAAAAAAAATAATAAAACTCTGCAGGCCTACCTCGCTTACCTTAAGCTGTGGTGTCAGATACTGACCTGTTGTGGTGACCAGATCCACAACATCATCCACCTCTCCTTCCTGCACTTCTCCTTCCTCCACCTCAACTTCCTGCACATCTTTCGGTTGTGGATCTTTGGGAGTTTGGGGTTGCTTGGAAGTTGTGGGGTGCATGTGCTCCCTGGAGTGTCCTTCTCCCAGTCTTCTCTCCCCTATGAGAATAAAACCAAAGGTCTATTTATCACACTGTAAAAATCTCATTGTTAAACTAAAAACAGGCTAAATTGTTTGGAAGTGGGGTACAAGTGTGTGTTTGTGCGGAATTTAAAGAAAAATGCATTATTTATGACCCCAAATATGTTTAGTATTCACATTTGGATGTAATTTTTTGGACATGGAGGCACCACAAATAAACTCTGATGCACCTGTGTGGGACACCCAAAAAAGGCGGGTCTGGTGGCCCACACTATAGTGCTCCAAAGTACAGATGTGGAAGCAGCTGCTGAGTGTCCTCTCCTTTACACTGATTAAAGTTTGCATTTCATTCTCCTTACAAACACATCATCTAGACTTAAAAATTATCCACAATACTTGATCAAAAATGGCAGATGTCTAATTACTTTTGTGGCTCTTAAATAAGCCAAAACCGCGGATAGTGGCCGAACGAAGTGTCGGTAACGTAACGAACGATTACGTAACGAACGATAACGTAACGAACGATTTTGAACCTAGTTCAAAATATTACATTTTGGAAGGGAGTCCAATATGATAAAAAAAAAAAAAATGTCAGTTTCTAAAAAGATTAATAGCAGAAAGGTTGTGATTTTACTTACTTTTAGCGAGCATCCTCTTTATGATCCTCAACTGGTCTGGCTCCCTCAGTTTGAGGTCTGACCACCTCTTTCTGAGCTGCTCATTTGAGCGTTTCACCCCGAACTTCGCCCTCAGACTCTTCACAACTTTAGTGAGGATTTTGGCCTTCCTTCTATTTGGTTTGCTATACGGCCCATGCTTGGCATCATAATCAGCCTTGACCAAGATGTCCACCATCTCCGCCATCTCCGCAAAAGACATATTCGATGCCTTGAATCTCCTCCTTGATCGTGACGTGTCCTCGGTCTCCGGGCTTGTCTCCTCGCTAGTTGCGGAATTATCAGACACCTGCTGTAACTCCGCCATATCTGTCTGCGCGCCGAAAGAGAAGGGGCGGGGAAAAGATGTTAGTTAGAACGTCATGGGCGGGCGACGTGTGCGGAGCGACGTGTTCGAATTTGACGCATGCGTGGTGTGTATATAGCAAACACACATGTGACTATAGTACGTTCGGTGTGCGGAGAGAGGAGTTCAAGTGACAGACGTGCGAACGAAGGTATGTGATTTTGTGAGACTTGTAAAAATTGTTGGCCTATACTGTCTTGAGATTGGTGGAGGATATATATGGTGACTAGGATGTGAAGGAGGTTAGACTGTTTGCCTCACATTATTTAAATATAATTTATTTTACTTGCAGATACAATATTTTATTGACCGGGTAAGGGAGCTGCCGGCTCTGTGGGAGACCAAAAACCCCATCCATAAAAAAAAAGGGGTGAGAAAAGCAGCGCTGGAGAAGCTGCTCCCATTTGTGCATACCAAGGTGCCCACAGCCACAGCAAAACAAGTGGACACTAAAATTGGGAGCTTGAGAGGTACCTACAGGACTGAACGCTCTAAGGTGCTGGCTTCTCAGAGGTCAGGAGCAGCAGCAGATGATGTTTATGTCCCGATTTTGTGGTACTACAGCAGGATGTCCTTCCTGGATGACCACATTGAGCCAAGGCCATCACTCTCCACTCTTCCCCCCAGACTTCCCTGCAGCCAACCTGAGCCTTCTCTGGAGCAAGAGGAGGCAGCCATCCTGGATGATCCTGATTTGTCCATCTGGAGCCAGGTATAGTATTAACTGAAAATGTAGTGGGATAAAATTTATGTTTCCCAAATATGTCAGGATGAGAAACATACATTATTTTGTATTCCACAAGTGAAATCATGATCTGTAGACATTATTCTGCACTTAATTGTGTGGTAAATAGTCAAGCTGATGTAGTGGTAAATTTAAAGCAAGGATTTATGCATTTACATTCTAATTGCTTCCATCAAGATTACAAAGTTTGATGCAAAGATTAAACCAACATATTAAACTATGTTCCTTTTTCATACACAGGATGAAATCAGCCAGGAGGAGGGTCTGGAAACTGTCAGGCAGGAGGAGGAAGGGCCCAGTGGCAGCCAGGAGGTGGCAGGGCCCAGTAGCAGCCAGGAGGTGGCAGGGCCCAGTGGCAGACAGGAGGTGGCAGGGCCCAGTGGCAGACAGGAGGTGGCAGGGCCCAGTGGCAGACAGGAGGTGGCAGGGCAAAGGAGAAGCACCAGATCCCAGGTGCCTCCCATCCGGCTTCACAAAAGAGGCAGGAGGGACAGGACCACCAGTGAGGCAGCAATGGCCCTTATTAAAGAGGCCCATGCCACCCTCAAGGAGCCCACATCCCCTGAAGAGGCCATTGCCGGCCTAGTGGAGGCTAAGTTCAAGTTGATGAGCATGGAGCAACGCCTCCTATGCGAGCCCCTGCTCATCACCTTGCTCAACAAGGGGGTGATGGAGCAAATTACCCCCAATACCGCCATATGTGAGGTGGCCCAACTGACCCAACCTCAACCTCCACCTCCACCTTCCTCTTCTGCCCCACCCCCTTCTGCTACACCTCCACCTTCTGCCCCACCCCCTTCTGCTACACCTCCACCTTCTGCCCCACCCCCTTCTGCTACACCTCCACCTTCTGCCCCACCATCTTCTGCTACACCTCCACCTTCTGCCCCACCCCCTTCTGCTACACCTCCACCTTCTGCCCCACCCTCTTCTGCTACACCTCCACCTTCTGCCCCACCCTCTTCTGCTACACCTCCACCTTCTGGCCCACCCCCTTCTGCTACACCTCCACCTTCTTCTTCTGCCCCACCCCCTTCTGCTACACCTCCACCTCCTCCTCCTGACAGGAGTACCCCTCCAGTGGGCCAGCCTCCAGCCAAACGAAGAAGGAAGGCTGCAGGAAAGGCTGCAGGAAAGGCTTCAGGAAAGGCTTCAGGAAAGGCTGCAGGGAAGGTTGCCAGGAAGAAGAGGAAGTGATGGCCTTGCTTCATTGTGGTCGGACAGAAGGCAGCCTGTTGTAGTACCACACACTTGGGACATATATCTCACCTGCTGCTGTTCCTGACCTCTGGGAGGCCAGCATCAGATTGTGTTCTGAAATGTGGGCCTTCTCAAGCTCCCAATTTTAGTGTCCACACAGGGTTGCTGTGTGCTCTGGGGTCCCTGGGATGCACAAATGGCAGCAGCTTCTCCAGCGCTGCCTTCTCTTTATTTAATTTATAAACATGAATAAATGTGTTTTTTGTTTAAGTTCATACTTGACTATGTGTATTTTTAAATAAAAAAAAAACAAGCTTTGGAGTAAGCAGATACATTTGACTGACAATAAAAGGCACAGATATCACCCCCCCAAAAGAATAACTAAATCTGATTAGCTCAAAAACATGGTGTGAAATTTTAAAAATATAGATTCGAAAATTAAATGGGAGATCGCTATCAAAACATTGAGAAATTATGATTAACATCAGTTTGAAAAATCTAACCATTTAAATTATTCCTAAAAACTTGCACGATATAATACACATAAATCTTATGAAGAGCAGCATGAAAAAGGTTAAAAATAAGGCAGAACTCTGTGTGAATATCAGCAGCAAAAGAAGGTCACTCGTTTTGATTAATGTAACATTCTAACGAAGAATTCAATGCAGAACATTTAAACTATGAAATATTTATGAGCGTGACGAATGTGCTCTCTCCATTATGAAGGCTTGTTTTACCAGAAGATGCGCTCCTGTCTCATAGTTGCTTGTGAGCATGCGCGCTTTTGGAAGAGTCGTAAAAGCATACACACGAACCATTTTCTCGTCACAAAACAGGCCGACGAGAAACACGACGAGGAAATCTGGAATCCTGATGAGAAAATAGAGAGCAGGTTCTCTATTTTCTCGTCGAGATTCTCGTCAAGTTTCTCGTCGTAAAACCATACACACGAACGTTTTTCTAGACAAAAAAACTCTCGCGGCACTTTTCTTGACTGTTTTGGACGAGAAAATCGGTCGTGTGTACGAGGCCTCAGTCTGCAATCGTGACCGGGAAGATTACCCTGCAGTAGAGCGATCTGAAAGCGAGGCTTGAACAGCTCATGGAGCGCAGCGTGGAAGGGATGATGTCGATGGCGGTGCGGGGGATGGTCTATGTGGACAGCTTTACCCCGGATGCCTGCATACTTAGATGTGCCTGTTTTAATCATCAACTATGTGAGTTGCTAAATGTACCTTCAATAAATGTAACCATATTGCTGCACTTAGAGGCGCCTCTCTTCTCTTTTATACTCAGTTGTGACACTACTTGTATATCAAGACATCGCTTGTATATCAAGTCAAAATTTATAAAATAAATTAGCTTGTCTTGCAAAATGCTCTCAAACCAAGTTACTCTCAAACCAAGGTTTTACTGTATAATATTTAGTTTTTTATTTTAGCGCAACACAATTTTTTATATATTTTTGTTTTGTGACAATATCTCATGGTAGTGGTGCAGCTGATTATCTGATTATTTGATATCACAAGCGCAGTTTATTTTTGTTTTTTCATATGTGATCCTGCGCATAGCTGCTGCCCTGTAGCGGTAAAACTGCTATAAGGTGGTCAGCAAGTTGTTAAGCTCTATTTTGCACAGTGCAAGAGACAGCTAGGATGATGCAGAGGTTTGAGGGCTCCACCTTAACTTCCTTCTTTGCTGTGCCCCCCAAACACAGTGCCCATGGTGGGTAGGGATGAGCTTCGAGTTCGACTCGAACATTAGTTTGACTCGAACATCGGCCATTCGATCGTCCAACGAAGATGAAACATTGCTAAGCTGATGATTGGCCAAGCATGCACTATGACCTGCATGCTTTGGCCAATCACAGCGCCGTCAGCACAGAGAGACATAATTGGCCAAAGTAAGGGTGCCTTTTGCCAATTATGGCTCAGGGCATTAAGTACACGCCCCACACTATAAAAGGCCGCCTGCACATCGGCCCTGTGTAGTGTGTTGGTGGCGTTTAGAGAGAGAGAGAGAGTGTCATTTCATTTAATTTACTTTGAGCAGGCAGTTGATTCAGTTAGCTTCAGTGTATTTAGTATATATATGCATCCCGGTTTTGTATATATATATATTGTGAGGGGGTTAACTCGGTAGCGGGTGTGTGTGACCCCCTGGTTGGGCTCCCCACACAAAAACAGGGCCAGCAGACGGAGGTTGTGGTTTTCAAAATCAAAAGGTGCGGTTTATTTCTCTATGTACAGTGACAAAAACACAGCAAAGCCAAAAAGAAACAAACAAAATAAATCCTGGTCAGTTTGACCTCTGACTAAACATGCAGGTTTCCTAAACTAACAACTGGGATCAGCCTGGTGCTGTCCTAGTCCCTAAGTCCCTGGTTTAGTAAAAGTCCAAACAAATAGCCACACAGGCTTTGCCTCACCGCACAGGGGTTCACTCTCCCTAGACAGTCCACACAGGTCTGGTTCCAGGCATGAGCTAACACCTAATGAATCTGGGAGTTCTTATAGAGGCCTAAATGAGCTGACAAGCTTCAGCTGGCCTCATCAACTCCCTGTCTGTACGACGCCCCACACTCTCCCTAGAGGTATGAGTCATCCATGAGCCCACTAGCCTTATACAACTCTCCACCTAGTTGTATATGTCGGCATAAAGCCTGAATCTGGGAGAAATATATCTACCCCCCTGGATGCAACCAGGTGACTTTACCTTCCTGCTGTCACATACCCCCCCCTCTTGTTTTAACCTTGGTGTTGGAACACCAGCAATCAGGCATTCATGTACTCGAGACAAAGCATCCACATTCCCCATTTGAACGCCAGGGCGATGCTTTACTGTGAAGTTGAATTCCTGTAGGGCCAGGAACCACCTATTCACTCTTCTATTTGTCTCCTTGTTTTGAGCCATCCACTTTAACGGAGCGTGATCCGTAACCATGTCAAAGTGCCTACCTAGCAGATAGTACCGAAGGGAATCTAGAGCCCACTTCACCGCTAAACACTCCTTTTCAACCGTGGCGTAATTTACCTCATGGGACTTCAACTTCCTGCTGAGGTAAATGACTGGGTGCTCTTCCCCGTTCCAGACCTGGGACAATACTGCTCCTAACCCCACATCTGACGCATCACTTTGTACGACAAAGTCTTTAGAGAAGTCGGGTGAGTACAACACTGGCTGGCTACATAAGGCTTGTTTCAAGAATTGGAATGCTGCCTCAGCCTCGGGGGTCCATTTAATCATGACCGACCCTTTCCCTTTCGTCAGGTTGGTTAGGGGCACAGCCTTAGAAGCAAAGTGGGGAATGAAGCGCCGATAATAACCCGCGATTCCCAGAAAGGCTCGTACCTGCTTCTTGCTGTTGGGACGTGGCCAACTCTGGATGGCCTCGACTTTGTTGAGTTGGGGTTTTATTACTCCCCTGCCAATGGTGTACCCAAGATATTTGGCCTCCTCCTGCCCAATGGTACACTTCTTGGGGTTAGCCGTAAACCCCGCTTCCCGGATAGAGTCTAGGACTGCTTGCACTTTTGGCAGATGTGAGGCCCAATCTGTGCTATGGACAATTACGTCATCCAGGTAAGCCGCAGCATACTTCCGATGGGGCCTCAGTATCTGGTCCATTTTCCGCTGGAATGTGGCCGGCGCATTCTGTAACCCGAACGGCATTCTCTTATATTGGAACGCCCCGTCTGGGGTTACAAATGCGGTTTTCTCTTTGGCCGACTTGGCCAGGGGAATTTGCCAATACCCTTTTGTGAGGTCAAGAGTCGTCATGTATCGGGCTGTTCCCAGCCGGTCGATCAACTCATCTATACGTGGCATGGGGTAGGTGTCAAATTTTGTAACTTTGTTCAACTGACGAAAATCGTTACAAAATCGCCAGCTCCCATCCGGTTTAGGCACCAACACAATGGGACTAGACCAATCACTTTGGGACTCCTCTATCACCCCTAAGTTCAGCATTTTCTGTACTTCCTCCCGTATTGCCTCCCGTCGGGCCTCTGGGATCCGATAGGGTTTTAACTTCACCCTTTCACCGGGCGGGGTAATAATATCATGCTCTACCCCAGATGTTTGTCCCGGCAGCTCAGAGAACACCTCCTTGTTGCGAAGCACAAACTCCTTAACCTCCTGTTGTTGGGGTTGTGACAAGGTGGCTGCTATTCCAACCTCCGGAATCACGCAACCAGTTTGAGCTGGTGACCAAGTTTCTGCGACTAGGGACTCTCTATCCCTCCAGGCTTTCAACAGATTAACGTGATATATCTGTTCGGGCTTTCGCCTTCCTGGTTGTCTGACCTTGTAATTCACTTCGCTCACTTTTTCCATTATCTCGTAGGGGCCTTGCCATTTGGCAAGGAATTTACTTTCAACCGTAGGGACAAGTACCAATATCCTATCCCCCGGGGAAAAGGTACGGGTCTTTGCTCCACGGTTGTACACTCTCTGCTGTGCCAACTGCGCTTGGGCCAAATGTTCCTTCACGATGGGCATTACCTGTGCAATTCGATCTTGCATCAGGGCGACATGCTCAATCACACTCCTGTGGGGAGAACTCTCACTTTCCCAAGTTTCCTTGGCAATATCCAACAGCCCTCTTGGGTGTCTCCCATACAGTAACTCAAAGGGGGAGAATCCCGTAGAGGATTGGGGCACCTCCCTAATAGCAAACATCAAATAAGGAAGTAGACAGTCCCAATCCTTTCCATCTCTATCCACCACTTTCTTCAACATTTGTTTTAGGGTTTTGTTGAATCTTTCAACCAGCCCATCGGTTTGGGGGTGATACACAGATGTACGCAATTGCGTCACTTTGAGCAATTTACACAGCTCTTTCATAACCCGGGACATAAAGGGTGTACCTTGGTCCGTAAGCAGTTCTTTACAAATACCCACCCGGCTAAAAACAAGAGATAGCTCTTTGGCTATGGTTTTGGCCGAGGTATTTCTGAGAGGGATCGCTTCTGGATAACGGGTGGCATAGTCCATTATAACCAATATGTACTGGTGCCCCCTAGCGGACTTGATTATAGGACCTACCAAATCCATTGCGATTCTCTCAAACGGGACCTCAATGATGGGTAGAGGGACCAGCGGGCTACGGAAATGTGGCATCGGGGCCGACCTCTGACACACAGGGCAGGAGGAACAATAATTTTCTATGTCCTTCATCACCCCAGGCCAATAGAATCTCTGTAATACCCTCTCTCGGGTTTTCTCTGTCCCCAGATGACCTCCAAGAATGTGCCCATGGGCCAACTCCAACACCAACTTCCTGTAAGGTTTGGGCACCACCAGCTGCTCAACGGTTTCTTCTGCCCTTTTTGCCACCCGATACAGTAGGTCCTTCTCTACGCTGAAGTATGGGTAAGTGCAGGTATTATCTGGGTTCACTAACTCGCCATCTATTTCCACTACGTTTTCCCGTGCCTTTATTAGGGCGGGGTCTTTTAACTGTTCTGTGGCAAAATTTTCCCTGTGAACCTCCAGATCAGAAAACTCCACAGACGGTAGGTTTTCGTCTGAGGAGGTGGGCTCCTCTCCAGTTTCTTGAGTCTCCCCTGCAAATACTGACAAGGGAAATTCTGGAGAGTCCTCACCACTCTCAGAGGAGTTCTGGCTATCACATTCCTGGTACATAGGGGCACCAGTGGGGGGCTCAGGATCATCCCACAGTTCCCAGAACTTCGGAAAATCCCTTCCCACAATGGCATCATGCGGTAATTGAGATACCAACCCCACTGGATGAGAGAGGGTACCTTTGGGGGTCTCGAAACACACTGTAGTCACTGGATACTCTCGGGTGTCCCCATGCACACAAATAACAGCTACCTTGCTATTCCCAGAGACCTCTGTTTTAACTAATTCAGCCTTTATCAGGGTCACAAGGCTACCTGAATCCAGTAATACCACAACATTTCTACCATTAATACACATTTTGCATTAATGTTTCTCAGTTCCCCGAATGGCAGTGCATGCGACTGTCGCACACAGCGACTGACGTCTGTCCATCAGAAAGTCACATTGCATGGGTTCCTCCACAACCGGGCAATTTGCTGCAATATGTCCCGCTTGCCGGCAGCGGTAGCAAACAATCCATTTGGCTGCCTCTTGAGCCCCTGACTTCCCAGGCTGTTCTCGCCAAACTTTGGGTAGAGCTCCCACCCTCTCACTCTCTCCACCCTCACCCCTTGGAATCCTCTTATCCGCCCCTGGGGATGGTCTGGTCTTAGGGTGGAAAGTCCGAGAGTCTCTGGAAGAGGCCGTCAGGTTCTCTGTAGCCAAGTATTTCTCTACACGATCCACAAGACCACCGGCCATCTCTGGGTCTCCATGGCTTACCCACTTTTGGATGGCAGTAGGAAGAGCTCTCAAAAACCGATCCATTACAACACGTTCCACAATCTCTGGTGCGGACAAAGTCTCTGGCTGTAGCCACTTCCTGCTCAGGTGAATGAGATCATACATTTGAGACCTGGGGGGTTTTCCAAGCTGGAAAGTCCAGTTATGCACACGCTGAGCCCGGACAGCCAGGGTGACACCCAGCCTTGCCAATATTTCAGCTTTTAGCATCACATAGTCTTTTGCTTGGTCAGGCTCTAGGTCATAGTAAGCCTTCTGCGATTCACCAGTTAACAGAGGAGCCACCAGTCCAGCCCACTGCTCCTCAGGCCACTTTTCTCTTTCAGCAGTCCTTTCAAATGTGGTCAAAAATACCTCTGGATCATCCTCTCCAGTCATTTTTGTCAATAAACGACTCACCCCAAAGGACGCGGTATTAGTGGGACGGCTTTCCTCACTGGTCTGCGGACGTTGCTGCATTACTGCTTCCATTTGTTGTAGTCTCTGCTCTTGCTTCTGTAACAGGTCTATGAAGCGGGCCTCAGATTGCTGCTGGGCTTGTTGATGAGCTTGCTGCTGGGCTGCAAGGCTCCTTTGCAAACCTGCATTTGTCTGCTGTTGATTGGCATTTGCTAGAGCCAGCTGTTTCAGTATCTCCTCCATGCTGGCTTAAAAAAAACTGCCACTGGTTCTCCACCAACTGTGAGGGGGTTAACTCGGTAGCGGGTGTGTGTGACCCCCTGGTTGGGCTCCCCACACAAAAACAGGGCCAGCAGACGGAGGTTGTGGTTTTCAAAATCAAAAGGTGCGGTTTATTTCTCTATGTACAGTGACAAAAACACAGCAAAGCCAAAAAGAAACAAACAAAATAAATCCTGGTCAGTTTGACCTCTGACTAAACATGCAGGTTTCCTAAACTAACAACTGGGATCAGCCTGGTGCTGTCCTAGTCCCTAAGTCCCTGGTTTAGTAAAAGTCCAAACAAATAGCCACACAGGCTTTGCCTCACCGCACAGGGGTTCACTCTCCCTAGACAGTCCACACAGGTCTGGTTCCAGGCATGAGCTAACACCTAATGAATCTGGGAGTTCTTATAGAGGCCTAAATGAGCTGACAAGCTTCAGCTGGCCTCATCAACTCCCTGTCTGTACGACGCCCCACACTCTCCCTAGAGGTATGAGTCATCCATGAGCCCACTAGCCTTATACAACTCTCCACCTAGTTGTATATGTCGGCATAAAGCCTGAATCTGGGAGAAATATATCTACCCCCCTGGATGCAACCAGGTGACTTTACCTTCCTGCTGTCACAATATATATATATATATATATTGTGACAGCAGGAAGGTAAAGTCACCTGGTTGCATCCAGGGGGGTAGATATATTTCGCCCAGATTCAGGCTTTACGCCGACTTATACAACTAGGTGGAGAGTTGTATAAGGCTAGTGGGCTCATGGATGACTCATACCTCTAGGGAGAGTGTGGGGCGTCGTGCAGACAGAGATGAGGAGACCAGCTGAACCTTGTCAGCTCATTTAGGCCTCTATAAGAACTCCCAGCTTCATTAGATGTTAGCTCATGCCTGGAACCAGACCTGTGTGGACTGTCTAGGGAGAGTGAACCCCTGTGCGGTGAGACAAAGCCTGTGTGGCTATTTGCTTGGACATTTAAAACCAGGGACTTAGGGACTAGGACAGCACTAGGCTGATCCCAGTTGTTAGTTAGGAAACCTGTATGTTTAGTTAGAGGTCAAGTTGACCAGGATTTATTTTGTTTATGTTTCTTTTGCTTTGCTGTGTTTTGTCACTGTAAATAGAAAATAAACCGCACCTTTTTGATTTTGAAAACCACAACCTCCGTTTGCTGGGCCTGTTTTTGTGTGGGGAGCCCATCCCGGGGGTCACCCACACCCGCTGCCGAGCTAACCCCCTCACAATATATATATATATATATATATATATATACATATATACACTGTATCCAGTTTAGCTAGATCTCACTGCAGACCGTTCCTGGTGTACTGTTCCAAATATACTACAGGCAGGCAGTTGATTCAGTATACTGTATCCTGTGCACAGTGTGCAGCTAGATCTCACTGCAGACTGTTCCTGTTGTTCTCTTCCTAATATACTACACGGGAAGGAGGATATACCGCGCTTAAATGGATAAAGAGAAATAAAAAAGGATTGAATGAATAGATTGATGAACCCTAAAAATGCAGCAAACTCACACATGTAGACCAAACACCAATATGTAGAAAAAAAGGAAAAAAGAGCTACGCAAACCTGTATACAGTGAATATACAATCTAACAATAATCTGGAAATATGTGCAATAACTATAACTTAATATAGTGACAAAAAAATATAGTGACAAAAATATAATAATGTATGGTATGATATGATAAACCGACACATTAATCGAGTTTGACCCCAAAGGAATAACGGTTAATCATATAAATGTCCATATAAGAGTCCATATAAATTCTGAACATAAACGAATTGCAATGCAAATTGGAAGAAGGGTGAACTCCTAAATTGCACCAAAAGAATGCACACGTGCACCACCACCAAAATAATGTGCTTACCAGAGGCAAGCTATTGGAATGCCAAACTATGAATCACTCGCTTCCTTGCAGTAGATGGATATCCAAGGATGGAAAGGAACTCTTGCGATATTGGAACTCAGTATTCACCAGTCATAAAAATGAGAAGGGGAAACCACATAGTGTGTATCGTCCAAACAGCATTTATTCAAATAAAAAGGTGGTAGCTTACATCAAGTAGGTAAAATTCAGGCATAAAAACATGGGAAAAGCCGGCCGGCATGCAGTCTCCTGTTCAGCGATGACATCAGCGTGTCAACCTCCCGACGTACGTTTCGCTATAGGTAGCGTCGTCTGGGAAACCTACTTGATGTAAGTTACCACCTTTTTATTTGAATAAATGCTGTTTGGACGATACACACTATGTGGTTTCCCCTTCTCATTTTTATGACTGGTGAATACTGAGTTCCAATATCGCAAGAGTTCCTTTCCATCCTTGGATATCCATCTACTGCAAGGAAGCCAGTGATTCATAGTTTGGCATTCCAATAGCTTGCCTCTGGTAAGCACATTATTTTGGTGGTGGTGCACGTGTGCATTCTTTTGGTGCAATTTAGGAGTTCACCCTTCTTCCAATTTGCATTGCAATTCGTTTATGTTCAGAATTTATATGGACTCTTATATGGACATTTATTTGATTAACCGTTATTCCTTTGGGGTCAAACTCGATTAATGTGTCGGTTTATCATATCATACCATACATTATTATATTTTTGTCACTATATTTTTTTGTCACTATATTAAGTTATAGTTATTGCACATATTTCCAGATTATTGTTAGATTGTATATTCACTGTATACAGGTTTGCGCAGCTCTTTTTTCCTTTTTTTCCTAATATACTACAGGCAGGCAGTTGATTCAGTTAGCTGCAGTATATTCAGTATACTGTATCCTGTGCACAGTGCAGCTAGATCTCACTGCAGACCGTTCCTGTTGTTCTCTTCCTAATATACTACAGGCAGGCAGTTGATTCAGTTAGCTGCAGTATATTCAGTCAGTATACTGTATCCTGTGCAGCTGGATCTCACTGCAGACCGTTCCTGTTGTGCTATTCCTAATATACTACAGGCAGGCAGTTGATTCAGTTAGCTGCAGTATATTCAGTATACTGTATCCTGTGCACAGTGTGTAGCTAGATCTCACTGCAGACCGTTCCTGTTGTTCTCTTCCTAATATACTACAGGCAGGCAGTTGATTCAGTATACTGTATCCTGTGTACAGTGTGCAGCTAGATCTCACTGCAGACCGTTCCTGGTGTACTGTTCCTAATATACTACAGGCAGGCAGTTGATTCAGTATACTGTATCCTGTGCACAGTGTGCAGCTAGATCTCACTGCAGACCCTTCCTGTTGTTCTCTTCCTAATATACTACAGGCAGGCAGTTGATTCAGTTAGCTGCAGTATATTCAGTATACTGTATCCTGTGCACAGTGCAGCTAGATCTCACTGCAGACCGTTCCTGTTGTTCTCTTCCTAATATACTACAGGCAGGCAGTCGATTCAGTTAGCTGCAGTATATTCAGTCAGTATACTGTATCCTGTGCAGCTAGATCTCACTGCAGACCGTTCCTGTTGTGCTATACCTAATATACTACAGGCAGGCAGTTGATTCAGTTAGCTGCAGTATATTCAGTATACTGTATCCTGTGCACAGTGTGTAGCTAGATCTCACTGCAGACCGTTCCTGTTGTTCTCTTCCTAATATACTACAGGCAGACAGTTGATTCAGTATACTGTATCCTGTGCACAGTGTGCAGCTAGATCTCACTGCAGACCGTTCCTGTTGTTCTCTTCCTAATATACTACAGGCAGGCAGTTGATTCAGTTAGCTGCAGTATATTCAGTATACTGTATCCTGTGCACAGTGTGCAGCTAGATCTCACTGCAGACTGTTCCTGTTGTTCTGTTCCTAATATACTACAGGCAGGCAGTTGATTCAGTTAGCTGCAGTATATTCAGTATACTGTATCCTGTGCACAGTGTCCAGCTAGATCTCACTGCAGACCGTTCCTGTTGTTCTCTTTCTAATATACTACAGGCAGGCAGTTGATTCATTATACTGTATCCTGTGCACAGTGTGCAGCTAGATCTCACTGCAGACCGTTCCTGTTGTTCTCTTCCTAATATACCACAGGCAGGCAGTTGATTCAGTATACTGTATCCTGTTCACAGTGTGCAGCTAGATCTCACTGCAGACCGTTCCTGTTGTTATCTTCCTAATATACTACAGGCAGGCAGTTGATTCAGTATACTGTATCCTGTGCACAGTGTGCAGCTAGATCTCACTGCAGACCGTTCCTGTTGTTCTCTTCCTAATATACTACAGGCAGGCAGTTGATTCAGTTAGCTGCAGTATATTCAGTATATATATATATATGCATCCCAGCTTTGTATATATATATATATATACATACACTGTATCCTATGCAGCTAGATCTCACTGCAGGCCATTCCTGGTGTACCTATTCAAATACATTACAAATACATCAAATACAGTATGTCTGGAAGGCCAACAAGGAGAGGCAGACACTCACAGGCCACTAAAAGAGGGCAAGCAGGCTCTGTGTCTAGAGCCAACAGTGCTGGTCGTGGACACGGTGCATCCTCAGCACGTGGCCGTGGGGCACGCTTGTCCTTTTTTTCGGGAGCTGGTCGTGTTCAGCCACAACATGCAAAAGAGATGGTAGAGTGGATGACCAAGCCGTCCTCATCCTCCTCATCCTCTGTCACCCAGGCTCAGAGTACTTTGGCTGCCAATGCAGCTGCCAAAGCGGCCTATTCCATCAAATCCAGGTCATCACTTACTCCTTCCCTAGCCCCATCATCATGCACGGAGGAGTCCCCTGAACTGACCACAGTTGGGGTACATGCTGCAGGAGGATGCGCAGCGTTTTGAAGGCTCCGATGATGGTACCCAGCTTGAGTAAGGCAGTAACGTGAGCCCAGAGAGAGGGGGTGCCCAAGAAGGACAACAAACTGGCAGTCATGTTCCCCCAGCTGCAGCATACTGCCAGGTTTGCTCCAGTGATGAGGAGGGAGGGGATGATGAGGTCACTGACTCTACGTGGGTGCATGATAGGAGAGAGGAGGAGGAGGAGGCACATCTCCAATGAGGCAGGATGCCCTGCAGGTGCCAGCTTAAGGGCAGCCAACCCACTGAATCACACCACAGAGCTCTGCATGTGCAGGGCGCTGCTGACTCTGCGCGTTTTTCCAAAAGATCTTTGGTGTGGGCCTTTTTTGAGACGTGTGCAGCAGATCGCACCGTTGCTGTTTGCAACATATGTCTGAAGCGTATCAAGCGTGGCCAAAACAGCAGCCACTTGGGAACCATATGCTTGACCAGACATATGTCGACCTGCCATGCAGTCCTTTGGCAAGCGTACTGTGACAGCAGGAAGGTAAAGTCACCTGGTTGCATCCAGGGGGGTAGATATATTTCGCCCAGATTCAGGCTTTACGCCGACTTATACAACTAGGTGGAGAGTTGTATAAGCCCAGCTGAGGCTAGTAGGCTCATGGATGACTCATACCTCTAGGGAGAGGGCTGGGCGTCGTGCAGGCAGGGAGTTGATGAGACCAGCTGAAGCCTGTCAGTTCGTTTAAGGCCTCTATAAAAACTCCCAGATTCATTAGGTGTTAGCTCATGCCTGGACCCAGACCTGTGTGGACTGTCTAGGGAGAGTGAACCCCTGTGCGGTGAGACAAAGCCTGTGTGGCTATTTGCTTGGACATTTAAAACCAGGGACTTAGGGACTAGGACAGCACTAGGCTGATCCCAGTTGTTAGTTAGGAAACCTGTATGTTTAGTCAGAGGTCAAGTTGACCAGGATTTATTTTGTTTATGTTTCTTTTGGCTTTGCTGTGTTTTGTCACTGTAAATAGAAAATAAACCGCACCTTTTTTTGATTTTGAAAACCACAACCTCCGTTTGCTGGGCCTGTTTTTGTGTGGGGAGCCCATCCCGGGGGTCACACACACCCGCTGCCGAGCTAACCCCCTCACAGTTGGTGGAGAACCAGTGGCAGTTTTTTTTTAAGCCAGCATGGAGGAGATACTGAAGCAGCTGGCTCTAGCAAATGCCAATCAACAGCAGACAAATGCAGGTTTGCAAAAGAGCCTTGCAGCTCATCAACAGAGCCTTGCAGCTCAACAACAGAACTTCGCAGCCCAGCAGCAAGCTCATCAACAGAGCCTTGCAGCCCAGCAGCAAGCTCACCAACAGAGTCTGGAAGCTCAGCAACAAGCCCAGCAGCAATCTGAGGCCCGCTTCATAGACCTGTTACAGAAGCAAGAGCAGAGACTACAACAAATGGAAGCAGTAATGCAGCAACGTCCGCAGACCAGTGAGGAAAGCCGTCCCACTAATACCGCGTCCTTTGGGGTGAGTCGTTTATTGACAAAAATGACTGGAGAGGATGATCCAGAGGTATTTTTGACCACATTTGAAAGGACCGCTGAAAGAGAAAAGTGGCCTGAGGAGCAGTGGGCTGGACTGGTGGCTCCTCTGTTAACTGGTGAATCGCAGAAAGCTTACTATGACCTAGAGCCTAACCAAGCAAAAGACTATGTGATGCTAAAAGCTGAAATATTGGCAAGGCTGGGTGTCACCCAGGCTGTCCGGGCTCAGCGTGTGCATAACTGGACTTTCCAGCTTGGAAAACCCCCCAGGTCTCAAATGTATGATCTCATTCACCTGAGCAGAAAGTGGCTACAGCCAGAGACTTTGTCCGCACCAAAGATTGTGGAACGTGTTGTAATGGATCGGTTTTTGAGAGCTCTTCCTACTGCCATCCAAAAGTGGGTAAGCCATGGAGACCCAGAGACGGCCGATGGTCTTGTGGATCGTGTGGAGAAATACTTGGCTACAGAGAACCTGACGGCCTCTTCCAGAGACACTCGGACTTTCCACCCTAAGACCAGACCATCCCCAGGGGCGGATAAGAGGATTCCAAGGGGTGAGGGTGGAGAGAGTGAGAGGGTGGGAGCTCTACCCCAAGTTTGGCGAGAACAGCCTGGGAAATCAGCGGCTCAAGAGGCCGCAAGAAGGATCGTTTGCTACCGCTGCCGGCAAGCGGGACATATTGCAGCCAATTGCCCGGTTGTGGAGGAACCCATGCAGTGTGACTTTCTGACGGGCAGACGTCAGTCGCTGTGTGCGACAGTCGCATGCACTGCCATTCGAGGAACTGAGAAACATTTATGCAAAATGTGTGTTAATGGTAGAAATGTTGTGGTATTGCTGGATTCAGGTAGCCTTGTGACCCTGATAAAGGCTGAGTTAGTTAAAACAGAGGTCTCTGGGAATAGCAAGGTAGCTGTTATTTGTGTGCATGGGGACACCCGAGAGTATCCAGTGACTACAGTGTGTTTCGAGACCCCCAAAGGTACCCTCTCTCATCCAGTGGGCTTAGTATCTCAGTTACCGCACGACGCCATTGTGGGAAGGGATTTTCCGAAGTTCTGGGAACTGTGGGATGATCTTGAGCCCCCCACTGGTGCCCCTATGTACCAGGAATGTGATAGCCAGAACTCCCCTGAGAGTGGTGAGGACTCTCCGGAATTTCCCTTATCAGTATTGGCAGGGGAGACTCAAGAAACTGGAGAGGAGCCCACCTCCTCAGACGAAAACCTACCGTCTGTGGAGTTTTCTGATCTGGAGGTTCACAGGGAAAATTTTGCCACCGAACAGTTAAAAGACCCCGCCCTAATAAAGGCACGGGAAAACGTAGTGGAAATAGATGGCGAGTTAGTGAACCCAGATAATACCTGCACTTACCCATACTTCAGCGTAGAGAAGGACCTACTGTATCGGGTGGCAAAAAGGGCAGAAGAAACCGTTGAGCAGCTTGTGGTGCCCAAACCTTACAGGAAGTTGGTGTTGGAGTTGGCCCATGGGCACATTCTTGGAGGTCATCTGGGGACAGAGAAAACCCGAGAGAGGGTATTACAGAGATTCTATTGGCCGGGGGTGATGAAGGACATAGAAAATTATTGTTCCTCCTGCCCTGTGTGTCAGAGGTCGGCCCCGATGCCACATTTCCGTAGCCCGCTGGTCCCTCTACCCATCATTGAGGTCCCATTTGAGAGGATCGCCATGGATTTGGTAGGTCCTATAATCAAGTCCGCTAGGGGGCACCAGTACATATTAGTTATAATGGACTATGCCACCCGTTATCCAGAAGCGATCCCTCTCCGAAATACCTCGGCCAAAACCATAGCCAAAGAGCTATCTCTTGTGTTTAGCCGGGTGGGTATTTGTAAAGAACTGCTTACGGACCAAGGTACACCCTTTATGTCCCGGGTTATGAAGGAGCTGTGTAAATTGTTCAAAGTGACGCAATTACGTACATCTGTGTATCACCCCCAAACCGATGGGCTGGTTGAAAGGTTCAACAAAACCCTAAAACAAATGTTGAAGAAAGTGGTGGATAGAGATGGAAAGGATTGGGACTGTCTACTTCCTTATCTGATGTTTGCTATTAGGGAGGTGCCCCAATCCTCTACGGGATTCTCCCCCTTTGAGTTACTGTATGGGAGACACCCAAGAGGGCTGTTGGATATTGCCAAGGAAACTTGGGAAAGTGAGAGTTCTCCCCACAGGAGTGTGATTGAGCATGTCGCCCTGATGCAAGACCGAATTGCACAGGTAATGCCCATCGTGAAGGAACATTTGGCCCAAGCGCAGTTAGCACAGCAGAGAGTGTACAACCATGGAGCCAAGACCCGTACCTTTTCCCCGGGGGATAGGATACTGGTACTTGTCCCTACGGTTGAAAGTAAATTCCTTGCCAAATGGCAAGGCCCCTACGAGATAATGGAAAAAGTGAGCGAAGTGAATTACAAGGTCAGACAACCAGGAAGGCGAAAGCCCGAACAGATCTATTACGTTAATCTGTTGAAAGCCTGGAGGGATAGAGAGTCCCTAGTCGCAGACACTTGGTCACCAGCTCAAACTGGTTGCGTGATTCCTGAGGTTGGAATAGCAGCCACCTTGTCACAACCCCAACAACAGGAGGTTAAGGAGTTTGTGCTTCGCAACAAGGAGGTATTCTCTGAGCTGCCGGGACAAACATCTGGGGTAGAGCATGACATCATTACCCCGCCCGGTGAAAGGGTGAAGTTAAAACCCTATCGGATCCCAGAGGCCCGACGGGAGGCAATACGGGAGGAAGTACAGAAAATGCTGAACTTAGGGGTGATAGAGGAGTCCCAAAGTGATTGGTCTAGTCCCATTGTGTTGGTGCCTAAACCGGATGGGAGCTGGCGATTTTGTAACGATTTTCGTCAGTTGAACAAAGTTACAAAATTTGACACCTACCCCATGCCACGTATAGATGAGTTGATCGACCGGCTGGGAACAGCCCGATACATGACGACTCTTGACCTCACAAAAGGGTATTGGCAAATCCCCCTGGCCAAGTCGGCCAAAGAGAAAACCGCATTTGTAACCCCAGACGGGGCGTTCCAATACAAAAGAATGCCGTTCGGGTTACAGAATGCGCCGGCCACATTCCAGCGGAAAATGGACCAGATGCTGAGGCCCCATCGGAAGTATGCTGCGGCTTACCTGGATGACATAATTGTCCATAGCACAGATTGGGCCTCACATCTGCCAAAAGTGCAAGCAGTCCTGGACTCTGTTCGGGAAGCGGGGTTTACGGCTAACCCCAAGAAGTGTACCATTGGGCAGGAGGAGGCCAAATATCTTGGGTACACCATTGGGAGGGGAGTAATAAAACCCCAACTCAACAAAGTCGAGGCCATCCAGAGTTGGCCACGTCCCAACAGCAAGAAGCAGGTACGAGCCTTTCTGGGAATCGCTGGGTATTATCGGCGATTCATTCCCCACTTTGCTTCTAAGGCTGTGCCCCTAACCAACCTGACGAAGGGGAAAGGGTCGGTCATGATTAAATGGACCCCCGAGGCTGAGGCAGCATTCCAATTCTTGAAACAAGCCTTATGTAGCCAGCCAGTGTTGTACTCACCCGACTTCTCTAAAGACTTTTTCGTACAAAGTGATGCGTCAGATGTGGGGTTAGGAGCAGTATTGTCCCAGGTCTGGAACGGGGAAGAGCACCCAGTCATTTACCTCAGCAGGAAGTTGAAGTCCCATGAGGTAAATTACGCCACCGTTGAAAAGGAGTGTTTAGCGGTGAAGTGGGCTCTAGATTCCCTTCGGTACTACCTGCTAGGTAGGCACTTTGACATGGTTACGGATCACGCTCCGTTAAAGTGGATGGCTCAAAACAAGGAAACAAATAGAAGAGTGAATAGGTGGTTCCTGGCCCTCCAGGAATTCAACTTCACAGTAAAGCATCGCCCTGGCGTTCAAATGGGGAATGTGGATGCTTTGTCTCGAGTACATGAATGCCTGATTGCTGGTGTTCCAACCCCAAGGTTAAAACAAGAGGGGGGGGTATGTGACAGCAGGAAGGTAAAGTCACCTGGTTGCATCCAGGGGGGTAGATATATTTCGCCCAGATTCAGGCTTTACGCCGACTTATACAACTAGGTGGAGAGTTGTATAAGCCCAGCTGAGGCTAGTAGGCTCATGGATGACTCATACCTCTAGGGAGAGGGCTGGGCGTCGTGCAGGCAGGGAGTTGATGAGACCAGCTGAAGCCTGTCAGTTCGTTTAAGGCCTCTATAAAAACTCCCAGATTCATTAGGTGTTAGCTCATGCCTGGACCCAGACCTGTGTGGACTGTCTAGGGAGAGTGAACCCCTGTGCGGTGAGACAAAGCCTGTGTGGCTATTTGCTTGGACATTTAAAACCAGGGACTTAGGGACTAGGACAGCACTAGGCTGATCCCAGTTGTTAGTTAGGAAACCTGTATGTTTAGTCAGAGGTCAAGTTGACCAGGATTTATTTTGTTTATGTTTCTTTTGGCTTTGCTGTGTTTTGTCACTGTAAATAGAAAATAAACCGCACCTTTTTTTGATTTTGAAAACCACAACCTCCGTTTGCTGGGCCTGTTTTTGTGTGGGGAGCCCATCCCGGGGGTCACACACACCCGCTGCCGAGCTAACCCCCTCACAGTACTTAAAAGACCCACACCAAAGAACAAGGCGGACCTCTCCTTGCTCCTCATCAGCTGGGATCTCCAACCCCACTATACCTTCAGTCCTCTCAGAAACCACACAGAGAGGAATGAAGGTGTAGAATTAGGTGTGCCACTGCCAAGTACTTGCGGGCAATCTGCTATCACTACACCAACGTCCGATTGTAGCAGGCAAATTTCCCTACCCCAGTTGCTAAACTGGTGAAAGAAATTTGCTCCCAGCCATCCACATGCCCAGCGGTTGAATGCTAGCTTGGCTAAATTGCTAGCACTCCAACTGCTGCCTTTTCAGCTGGTAGACTGTGCCCCCTTCCATGAATTTGTGGAATGTGCGGTACCTCAGTGGCAGGTTCCCAAACACCACTTTTTTTCACGGAAGACGATTCCGGCTCTCTACCGGCATGTGGAAGGCAATGTCTTGGCCTCGCTGGACAGGGCAGTCAGCGGTAAGGTGCATATTACCGCTGACTCATGGTCCAGCAGGCATGGACAGGGACGTTACCTATCTTTCACGGCGCACTGAGTGACTCTGCTGGCAGCTGGGAAGGATGCAGGACAGGGTGCAGTATTGTTAGAGCTTGTTCCGCCACCACGCCTCCAAAATGCTGTTAGTGGTAATTCTGCCACACCTCTCTCCTCCATCCCCTCCTCTTCTTCTTCCTCTATGGCCTCTCCCTGTGCTGATTTGTCCTCGGAACCAGCGGTGCTCCGTAGACGTTCAAGGGGCTACGCAAGCACTCAGCCAAAAGGATGCCATGCGGTGCTTGAGCTGTTTTGCTTAGGGGATAGGAGCCACAATGGGGCAGAGATTCTGTCAGCTCTGCAGGGGCAGGCTCAGAGGTGGTTGATGCCACCCCAGCTTCAGCCAGGAATGGTGGTTTGAGTCAATGGCACCAACCTCCTCTCCGCCCTCCCACAGGGACACCTGACCCATGTGCCCTGTTTGGCTCACGTCCTTAATTTGGTGGTGCAGCGGTTCTTTTGCAGGTACCCGGGCTAACAGGATCTCCTGAGGCAGGCCAGGAAAGTCTGTGTGCATTTCCGCCGGTCATATAATGCCAGTGCTTGGCTGGCTGACCTCCAAAAGGAATACAACCTGCCCAAGAACCGCCTAATCTGTGACATGCCCACCAGGTGGAACTCAACGTTGGCCATGCTGCAGCAGCTGCCCACGCAGCAGAGGGCCATCAATGAGTACCTGTGCGACTATGGCACCAGGACAGGGTCAGGGGAGCTTGGCTTTTTTTCGCCACGCCAGTGGCTCATGATCAAGGATGCATGCACTGTCCTGTCAATATTTGAGGAGGCCACGAGGATGGTGAGCAGTGACAGTGCATGCATCAGTGATACTTATCCCTCTTGACTACCTGTTGGAGCACATGCTGCATGGAATAATGGATAGGGCACTTGAGGCAGAACAGAGGGAGGAAGAGGAGGACTTCCTTACCTCTCAAGGCCCCCTTTATCCAGACAGTGTTCCTGCGGGCCCGCCGATCACACAGCAAGAGGAGGAGGAGGATTGTGTAAGCATGGAGGTGGAGCCTAGCACTCAGCATCAGCAGCAGTCTTCAAGGGATTGTCTACAGTCCCCAGAAACCCATGGACTTGTAAGTGGCTGGGAGGAAGTGGCTGCGGATCATGTCATCCTTAGTGACCCAGAAGACTCCGGACCGAATGCCTCAGCAAACCTACGCTGCATGGCGTTCTTGATCCTGCAAAGCCTGCGAAAGGACCCTCGGATTCGTGGTATCAAGGAGAGGGATCATTACTGGCTGGCAACCCTCCTTGATCCACGTTACAAGGGTAAGGTTGCGGAACTTATCCAGCCGTTGCAGAGGGAGCAGAGGATGAAACATCTTCGGGAGGCCTTGCAGAAAGGTTTGTGCAATGCGTTTCCAGAGCCTGGGAGGTTACAAATTCCTGGTCCTTGACAACGTGTTGCTGAGGCTTCGGTCAGTCACAGAAGGAGCGGTGGAGAAGGTGGCCGTCTGACCGATGTCTTCCGACAATTTTTTAGTCCGCAGCCCCAAGGTCTGATCGTTTCGAGCAACCATCACCAGCGTCTGATTTACATGGTGCAGGAATACCTATGGGCAAGATCAGACTTGGACACCTTTCCAACCAAAAATCCTCTGGGTTACTGGGTCTTGAGGATGGATCACTGGCCAGAGCTTCCACAGTATGCAATTGAGCTACTGGCCTGTCCTGCATCCAGCGTTCTTTCGGAAAGCACATTCAGTGCTGCTGGAGGCTTGGTAACCGATCACAGAGTGCGGCTGTCCACCGACTCGGTTGATCGTCTCACCTTCATAAAAATGAATCAGTCTTGGATCACCAGCTACCAAGCACCTGATGCTGATGTAACCGATTAATTTTTTTTATGAATGAGATCCCTTCAAGACTGCCTATGCTGATGCTGATTGCTGAGTGACTATCCTGTTATGATGAGTGACTATCCTATTCCTCCTCAATGTTCATGTTGATATTTTTGGTTCTGGGCACCAGCACCAGTGCCTAAACCCTATTTTTTTGCCCCTGTTTAACAGGGGCGTGTATAATTAAATTTTTTGCTGTAATAATTTGCAGCAGGGCTCATTCCTGCGCTCAAATAGAGTGTCTGTGAGGGGTTGCAGTGTTGTGGCACCAGCACCAGTGCCTAAAGCCCAATTTTTCTGCCCCTGTTTACCAGGGGCATGTAATTACAATTTTTGCTGTAATATTTTGCAGCAGGGCTCGTTCCTGCGCTCAACTAGAGTATCTGTAAGGGCTTACAGTGTTGTGGCACCACCACCAAAGGTCCAATTTTTCTGCCCCTGTTTAACAGGGGCGTATAATTACAATTTTTGCTGTAATACTTTGCAGCAGGGCTAATTCCTGCGAACCAACTATAGTATCTGTGAGGGGTTGCAGTGTTGTGGCACCAGCACCAGTGCCTAAGGCCCATTTTGTCTGCCCCTGTTTAACAGGGGCCTGCAATTACAATTCTTGATCTAATAATTCACAGCAGGGCCCATTCCTGCGCCCACCAAGAGTAACTGTGAGGCCTTACAGTGTTGTGTCAACACCACCACCACCAAAGGCCCAATTTTTCAGCCCCTGTTCAACAGGGGCATGCAATTACAATTCTTGATCTAATATTTCACAGCACGGCCAGTTCCCGTGCCCACCAAAAGTAACTGTGAGGGCTTACAGTGTTGTGGCACCACCACCACCACCACCACCAAAGGCCCAATTTTTCTGCCCCTGTTTAACAGGGGCATGTAATTACAATTCTTGATATAATATTTCACAACAGGGCCCATTCCAGCGCCCACCAAGAGTAACTGTGAGGACTTACAGTGTTGTGGCACCAGCACCACCACCACCAAAGGCCCAATTTTTCTGCCACTGTTCAACAGGGGCATGTAATTACAATTATTGATATAATAGTTCACAGCAGGGCCTGTTCCAGCGCCCACCAAGAGTAACTGTGAGGGCTTACAGTGTTCTGGTACCACCGACACCTAAGGCCCAATTTTATGCAGAGTATATAGGGCGGGCCGTATAGTATATATATACAGGCAGTCCCCTACTTTCAAACATCTGACTTACAAACGACTCCTACTTACAAAGGGAGGGAGACAACAGGAAGTAAGAGGAAATCTACCCCTGGGAAGGGAAATTCTCTCCTGTAATAGTTAATATGGGAAAAAAGTGTCTCCACTGATGCTTTATCACCAATCCTTGTTTCCCTAAAAACCCCAAATTTAAAAAAAACAATTGTCATTGGGCCAGAAAGTGAGGTGAAATCTTCTGAACAGGGGCACAGACCGCAAAACAAATGTTACAGGGGGGATGATAACCCTTCCCTATGATATCCAAAAAGCTTAAAAATAGATTTTTTAGCTGGAGCTACACTTACAAAATGTACCTGTTACAAATTACAAACAGATTCAACTCAAGAACAAACCTGTCTTCCTTGGGACCACCTGCATACTGCTGTTCAGAATATATAGGGCCTGGGGGCCCCACGCCTTTTCTTTTTTTAATTTGTGTGCGGGGTTCCCCTTAATATCCATACAAGACCCAAAAGGGCCTGGTAATGGGCTGGGGGAAAGGGGGGTACCCATGCAGTTTTTTTCAATAATTTTTATCTATATTGCCGGGACCCAACATTACATTAAAGCCGCAAGCAGTTTTAAATGACTTTTATTCTTTTAGAAATGTAGTTTTGTGCAGCGACTGTTCTAAACACAGGAAACACGCGCCACTTCACAGGCATACTATAGACACCCCCCAGGTACGATATTTAAAGGAATATTTTACTTTTATTGTTTCACTTTAAGCATCATTAAAATTACTGCTCCTGAAAAATTTGCCGTTTTTAAAACTTTTTTTTGCATTGATACATGTCCCCTGGGGCAGGACCCGGGTCCCCAAACCATTTTTAGAACAATAACTTGCATATTAGCCTTTAAAATTTGCACCTTTGATTTCTCCCGTTCGAGTCCCATAGACTTTAACAGTGTTCGAAAGTTCGCGCAAACTTTTGCTCCGTTCACAAGTTCTTGATGCGAACCGACCCGGGGGGTGTTCAGCTCATCCCTAATGGTGGGTTACCGATCTGCCTTATCCTGGCTGTCTCCTGCACAGTACAGGATCTAGTTGTTGCATTGATAGCCCAGTCCTGCATTTCAGTTGGAAAACCCTGCTTCAAAATTAAGCTAATTTATTGATTGTCTGTGCTGCCCCTGGTAGACTGGCAATTAAGAATGCTGAATTGTCCTTGCTCCCACCCTATCACCAGGATGTTCCCAGGATGCTTCCCCATCATGTATTTTTTACAAAATGTTTTACAACATCAGTATTAATACTAAATAACAATGCTATGCTTTTGTAGGTGACAGGCCCCCTTTAATGTTCAAAGCTGTTCATAAAAAATCTAATGAAAAAAGTCCATAAATAAACATGTTTCTAGATAAGAATTTTTCAACTTTTTTTTACCCTAGAGGAACCCTTGAAATAATTATAAAATTACAAATTATATAGGAGAGTGGTGGTCAGAACGCCACCTTTACAAACAGAAAAAGATCATTGGGTTAATCTTGCTCTGCCAAGTGGGTTTGACCTATGAACCATGCAGGCACCATCAAAAAGGGAGGTCGATCAGCCCCAGCTCAAGGAACACCTAGCAAACTCTGGAGGAAACCAATGTTAATTTTGGCAGCAAATTTCGATTTTGTTTTGGTCTCAAGCCTCGTACACACAACCGATTTTCTCGTCCAAAACCGGCAAGAAAAGTGCCACGAGAGCCTTTTTCTCGAGAAAAACGTTCGTGTGTATGGTTTTACGACGAGAAAATTGCCGTGAATCTCGACGAGAAAATAGAGAACATGCTCTTTATTTTCTCGTCAGGATTCCAGATTTCCTCGTCGTGTTTCTCGTCGGCCTGTTTTGTGACGAGAAAATGGTTCGTGTGTATGCTTTAACGAGTCTTTCAAAAGCTTGCATGCTCAGAAGCAAGTATGAGACGTCTTCTGCTAAATCAAGCCTTCGTAATGGAGATAGCACATTCGTCACGCTTGAAATTATTGCATCGTTTAAATGTTGTGCATTGAAATCTTCTTTAGAATGTTACATTAATCAAAACGAAAGAACTTCTTTTGCTGCTGATATTCACACAGAGTTATGACTATATTTTTTTAACCTTTTTCATGCTGCTCTTAAGAAGATTTATGTGTATTATATTGTGCAAGTTTTTATGAATATTTAACATTTTTATATTTTTCAAACTGATGTTAATTTTAATTTCGCAATGTTTTGATAGTGATCTCCCATTGAATATTTTAATATATAGTTGTTAAATTTGACACCCTCTTTTTGGGAAATCAGATTCTTTTATTTTTTAGGGGGGTTGTTATCTGTCCCTTTTTTTGTCAGTCAAATGTCTCTGCTTACTCCAAAGCTAAATTTTACATTTTTACAAATACACATAGTCAAGTATGAACTTAAACAAAAATAACATTTATTCATGTTTCAAATAAAATAAAGAGAAGGCAGCGCTGGAGAACCTGCTGCCATTTGTGCATCCCAGGGACCCCACAGCACACATCAACCCTGTGTGGACACTAAAATTGGGAGCTTGAGAAGGCCAACATTTCTGAGCACAATCTGATGCTGGCCTCCCAGAGGTCAGAAACAGCAGCAGGTGAGATATATGTCCCAAGTGTGTGGTACTACAACAGGCTGCCTTCTGTCCGACCACAATGAAGCAAGGCCATCACTTCCTCGTCTTCCTGGCAACCTTCCCTGCAACCTTTCCTGAAGCCTTCCCTGCAGCCTTCCTTCTTCGTTTGGCTGGAGGCTGGGCCACTGGAGGGGTACTCCTGTCAGGAGGAGGAGGAGGTGGAGGAGAAGGGGGTGGCGCAGAAGAACAAGGTGGAGGTGGAGGAGAAGGGGGTGGGGCGGAAGAACAAGGTGGAGGTGGAGGAGAAGGGGGTGGGGCGGAAGAACAAGGTGGAGGAGGAGGTGGAGGAGAAGGGGGTGGGGCAGAAGAAGAAGGTGGAGGTGGAGGAGAAGGGGGTGGGGCAGAAGAAGAAGGTGGAGGTGGAGGAGAAGGGGGTGGGGCAGAAGAAGAAGGTGGAGGTGGAGGAGGAGGTTGAGGTTGGGACAGTTGTGCCACCTCACAAATTGCTGTATTGGGGGTAATTTTTCCCATCACCCCCTTGTTGAGCAAGGTGATGAGCAGGGGCTCGCATAGGAGGCGTTGCTCCATGCTCATCACCTTGAACTTTGCCTCCACTAGGCCGGCAATGGCCTCTTCAGGGGATGTGGGCTCTTTGAGGGTGGCATGGGCCTCTTTAACCACTTAACGACCGCTCACTGTATATATACGTCGGCAGAATGGCACCGACAGGCACAATCACGTAGAGTGTACGTGATTGCCTTTGTACAGTTGGGGGTCCAATCGGACCCCCCTTCTATACAGTGAGCGGTGGCTAAGTGTCCGGGAGCGTTCCGGGATGAGGGGGCAGCCATTAGTTTCTGGCCACCCTCTCGCGATCGCTCCCGGCGAATAGAAATGCCCCCTCTGTCTGTGTCAGACAGAGGGAGCAGGAGGAAGTGATGTCATCTCTGGTGCGGCGCTCACATATACCGAGCGCCGTACAAGAGAAGATATCAGGTCAGTGCACACAACACTACACTGACACCAGGACACATAGGGACATAAATCGCCCCCCCAGGCCCCCCCAGACACCCCAGATCACCCCCCCAGCCCCCAGTCACAGTGTCACTGATTGCAGTGACCATTTATTTAGTGATCACTGCAATCAGTGACATTTGTGACTGTAAAAGTGTCACCAAAGTTTAGTCTTAGGTCCAGTGTAGCCCCCTAACCCCCCCTAATAAAGGTTTAACCCCCTGATCACCCCCCAGATAACCCTTTCACCCCCTATCACCACTGTCGCTTAGCGATCATTTTTCTGATCGCTGTCTTAGCGTCAGTGATGCCGATCGGCAGCCAGTAATTTTTTTTTAGGTTCGCCGCAGGTTTTTATAGCGTCAGGTACCCTAATATATTATCTAATAAAGGTTTAACCCCCTTGATCGCCCCCCAGGTAACCCTTTCACCCCCTATCACCACTATCACTAAGCGATCGTTTTTCTAAACGCTGTCTTAGTGTCTGTGATGCAGATCGGTAGCCGGTAATTTTTTTTAGGTTCGCCGCAGGTTTTTATAGCGTCAGGTACCCCAATATATTATCTAATAAAGGTTTAACCCCCTTGATCGCCCCCCAGGTAACCCTTTCACCCCCTATCACCACTGTCGCTAAGCAATTGTTTTTCTAAACGCTGTCTTAGTGTCGGTGATGCAGATCGTAGCCAGTAATTTTTTTTAGGTTCGCCGCATGTTTTTATAGCGTCAGGTACCCCAATATATTATCTAATAAAGGTTTAACCCCCTTGATCGCCCCCCAGGTAACCCTTTCACCCCCTATCACCACTGTCACTAAGCGATCGTTTTTCTAAACGCTGTCTTAGTGTCTGTGATGCAGATCGGTAGCCGGTAATTTTTTTTAGGTTCGCCGCAGGTTTTTATAGCGTCAGGTACCCCAATATATTATCTAATAAAGGTTTAACCCCCTTGATCGCCCCCCAGGTAACCCTTTCACCCCCTATCACCACTGTCGCTAAGCAATTTTTTTTCTAAACGCTGTCTTAGTGTCGGTGATGCAGATCGTAGCCAGTATTTTTTTTTAGGTTCGCCGCAGGTTTTTATAGCGTCAGGTACCCCAATATATTATCTAATAAAGGTTTAACCCCCTTGATCGCCCCCCAGGTAACCCTTTCACCCCCATCACCACTGTCGCTAAGCAATCGTTTTTCTAAACGCTGTCTTAGTGTCGGTGATGCAGATCGGTAGCTGGTAATTTTTTTTAGGTTCGCCGCAGGTTTTTATAGCGTCAGGTACCCCCATATATTATCTAATAAAGGTTTTAACCCCCTGATTGCCCCTAGTTAACCCTTTCACCAGTGATCACCATATAAGTGTTACGGGTGACGCTGGTTAGTTAGTTTGCTTTTTATAGTGTCAGGGCACCCGCCGTGTATATAACCCAATAAAGGTTTAACCCCCTGATCGCCCGGCGGGTGATATCAATTAGGTTTTAGCGTCAGAGAGGGTCTGAGTCACACCCCAGGCAGCGTCAGGTTAGTGCCAGTAACGCTAACACCCACGCGTGAAGCATACACCCCCCTTAGTGGTATAGTATCTGAACAGATCAATATCTGATCTGATCAGATCTATACTAGCGTCCCCAGCAGTTTAGGGTTCCCAAAAACGCAGTGTTAGCGGGATCAGCCCAGATACCTGCTGGCACCTGCGTTTTGCCCCTCCGTCCAGCCCAGGCCACCCAAGTGCAGTATCGATCGATCACTGTCACTTACAAAACAAAAACACACATAACTGCAGCGTTCGCAGAGACAGGCCTGATCCCTGCGACTCCAGTGCTGTAGGAGGTGATTTCACCACCACAGTTAAAAAAAAAAAGCAAATATGCCGAAGCATTGGGGCAGCAGGGGCGGAGGAGCGATTTTGCTCCTAATGCCGCGTACATACGGTCGAAATTCTGACGGAGGCTTGCCCGTGGAAAAGTCCGACCATGTGTGTGCGGCATAACTTTTTTGCGGGAGGATGCCCCCATGCTTCGGCATATATAAATGGTGCGTGTATGCCCATCATTGGAAGTGGGTGGATGAAGGGCGGTATTCTAATGGTGGGCATACCCACCGATCAATCTCTTTTTTCGTTCAGCCAACTGGCTGCATGAAATAAAAAGATTACAATACATGTCCAACAAGGACCAGCAACGTACTGGTATGTTGCTGGACTTTGAATGTTTATACCAGAATGATGCCTGCGGGTTTAGGTATCATCTTGGTATCATTCTTTTCAGCCTGCAGCCGGCTTTCATGTGAAAGCAATCCTAGCGGCTAATTAGCCTCTGGACTGCTTTTACAAGCCCCCCCCCCCGGATATAAAAAGCGCCATTGGGAAATTGGGAAAGCATTTTATCACACCGATCTTGGTGTGGTCAGATGCTTTGAGGGCAGAGGAAAAATCTAGGGTCTAGAAGACCCCAGTTTTTTCAAAAAAAGAGTACCTGTCACTACCTATTGCTATCATAGGGGATATTTACATTCCCTGAGATAACAATAAAAATGATAAAAAAAAAAAAATACTTGGAAGGAACAATTTAAAAATAAAATAAAAAAGCAAAATTAATAATAAAAAAAAAAAAAAAAAGCACCCCTGTCCTGCCCTGCTCTTGCCCAATGGTGAACGCAAGCGTCGGTCTGGCGTCATATGTAAACAGCAATTGCACCATGCATGTGAGGTATCACCGCGAAGGTCAGATCGAGGGCAATCATTTTAGCAGTAGACCTCCTCTGTAAATCTACTGGGGTAACCTGTAAAGGCTTTTAAAGGCTTTTAAAAATGTATGTAGTTTGTCGCCAATGCGCGTTTGTGCGAAATTTTAAAGCATGTCGTGTTTGGTATCTATGTACTCGGCCTAAGATCATCTTTTTTATTTCATCAAACATTTGGGCAATATAGTGTGTTTTAGTGCATTAAAATTAAAAAAAGTGTATTTTTTAACCCAAAAAATGCGTTTGAAAAATCGCTGCGCAAATACTGTGTAGAAAAAAAAAATGCAACACCCACCATTTTAATCTGTAGGGCCTTTGCTTTAAAAATATATATAATGTTTGGGGGTTCAACATAATTTTCCTGCAAAAAAAAAAAATGTTTTCATGTAAACAAAAAGTGTCAAAAAGGGCTTTGTCTTCAAGTGGTTAGAAGAGTGGATGTAAGCTTCCTAATGTTGTGTATAAAATGCCAGAACAGTTCAAAACCCCCCCAAATGACCCCATTTTGGAAAGTAGACACCCCAAGCTATATACTGAGAGGCATGTCGAGTCCATGGAATATTTTATATGTTGACACAAGTTGCGGAAAAACGACAATTTTTTTTTTTTGGGCACAAAGTTGTCACTAAATGATATATTGCTCAAACATGCCATGGGCATATGTGGAATTACACCCCAAAATACATTCTGTTGCTTCTCCTGAGTACGGGGATACCACATGTGTGAGACTTTTTGGGAGCCTAGCCATGTACGGGACCCCAAAAACCAAGCACCGCCTTCAGGCTTTCTAAGGGTGTAAATTTTTGATTTCACTTCTCACTGCCTATCACAGTTTCGGAGGCCATGGAATGCCCAGATAGCACAAACCCCCCCCCAAATGACCCCATTTTGGAAAGTAGACACCCCAAGCTATTTGCTGAGAGGTATTGTGAGTATTTTGCAGATCTCGCTTTTTGTCACAAAGTTTTGAAAATTGAAAAAAAAAAATATATATATATATATTTTCTTTCTTCATTTTCAAAAACAAATGAGAGCTGTAAAATACTCGCCATTCCTCTCAGCAAATAGCTTGGGGTGTCTATATTCCAAAATAGGGTCATTTGGGGGGGTTTTGTGCGATTTTGGCATTTTATGGCCTTCGAAACTGTGATAGGCTCCTAAAAAGTCCCACACATGTGGTATCCCCGTACTCAGGAGAAGCAGAAAAATGTATTTTGGGGTGTAATTCCACATATAACCATGGCATGTGTGAGCAATATATCATTTAGTGACAACTTTTTGTAATTATTTTTTTTTTTGTCATTATTCAATCACTTGGGACAAAAAAAATTATATTCAATGGGTTCAACAGGCCTCTCAGCAATTTCCTTGGGATGTCTACTTTCTAAAATGGGGTCATTTGGGGGGGTTTTGTGCTATTTTGGCATTTTATGGCCTTCGAAACTGTGATAGGTAGTGAGGAGTGAAATCAAAAATTTGCGCCCTTAGAAATCCTGAAGGCGGTGCTTGGTTTCCGGGGTCCCGTACGCGGCTAGGCTCCCAAAAAGTCCCACACATGTGGTATCCCCGTACTCAGGAGAAGCAGCAAAATGTATTTTGGAGTGAAATTCCACATATAACCATGGCATGTGTGAGCAATATATCATTTAGTGACAACTTTTTGTAATTTTTTTTTTTTTTTTTTTTTAGTCATTATTCAATCACTTGGGACAAAAAAATAAAAAATTCAATGGGCTCAACATGCCTCTCAGCAATTTCCTTGGGGTGTCTACTTTCCAAAATGGGGTCATTTGGGGGGGGTTTTGTACTGCCCTGTCATTTTAGCACCTCAAGAAATGAGATAGGCAGTCATAAATTTAAAGCTGTGTAAATTTCAGAAAATGTACCCTAGTTTGTAAACTCTATAACTTTTGCGCAAACCAATAAATATACGCTTATTGACATTTTTTTTACTAAAAACATGTGGCTGAATACATTTTGGCCTAAATGTATGACTACAATTGAGTTTATTCGATTTTTCTTATAACAAAAAGTAGAAAATATCATTTTTTTTCAAAATTTTCAGTCTTTTTCTGTTTATATCGCAAAAAATAAAAATCGCAGAGGCAATCAAATACCATTAAAAGAAAGCTCTATTTGTGGGAAGAAAAGGACGCAAATTTCGTTTGGGTACAACGTTGCATGTCCGCACAATTTACAGTTAAAGCAGCGCAGTGCAAAATTCTGAATTCACCTCTGGTCCTCTAGCTACCAAATGGTCCGGGGCTTAAGTGGTTAATAAGGACCATTGCTGCCTCACTGGTTGTCCTGTCCCTCCTGCCTCTTTTGGGAAATCGGATGGGAGGCACCTGTGATCTGCTGCTTCTCCTTTGCCCTGCCACCTCCTGGCTGCCACTGGGCCCTGCCACCTCCTGGCTGCCACTGGGCCCTGCCACCTCCTGCCTTCCACTGGGCCCTGCCACCTCCTGGCTGCCACTGGGCCCTTCCTCCTCCTGCCTGACAGTTTCCAGACCCTCCTCCTGGCTGATTTCATCCTGTGTATGAAAAAGGGACATAGTTTAATATGTTGCTTTAATCTTTGCCTCAAAATTTATAATCATGATTGAAGCAATTAGAATGTAAATCCTGAAATCAGTTTCTAAAATTTACAACTACATCAGATTGACTATTTAGCACCCAATTAAGTGCAGACTAATGTCTAGAGATCTTGATTTCACTTGTGGAACTCTAAATAGTTTATGTTTGTCATCTTGACATATTTGTCAAACATTAATTTTATCCCAATACATTTTTATTTAATACTATACCTGACTCCAGATGGCCAAATCAGGATCATCCAGGATGGCTGCCTCCTCTTGCTCCAGAGAAGGCTCAGGTTGGCTGCAGGGAAGTCTGGGGGGAAGAGTGGATAGTGATGGCCTTGCCTCAATGTGGTCATCCAGGAAGGACATCCTGCTGTAGTACCACAAATTCGGGACATAAACATCATCTGCTGCTGCTCCTGACCTCTAAGAAGCCAGGACCTTAGAGCGTTCAGTCCTGTAGGTGCCTCTCAAGCTCCCAATTTTAGTGTCCACCTGTTTTGCTGTGGCTGTGGGCACCTTGGTATGCACAAATGGGAGCAGGGTCTCCAGCGCTGCTTTTCTCACCCCTCTTTTTTTGTGGATGGGGTTTTTCGTCTCCCACAGAGCGGGCAGCTCCCTTACCCGGTCTATAAATTCCGCAAGGAAATCTCTATCACTAATGAAGACATTCATATTGTATCTGCAAGTCTAACCTCCTTAACATCGTAGTCACCATATATATCCTACAACATTCTCAAGACAGTATAGGCCAACAATTTGTCCAAGTCACAAAATCACATACGTTCGTTCGCACATCCGTAACTTGAACTCCTCTCTCCGCACACCGAACGTAGTATAGTCACGTGTGTGTTTGGTATATATACACCACGCATGCGTCAAACTACGAACACGTCGCTCCGCACACGTCGCCCGCCCATGACGTTCTAACTAACATCTTTTCCCCGCCCCTTCTCTTTCTGCGCGCAGACAGATATGGCGGATTTACAGCAGGTGTCTGATAATTCCGCAACTAACGAGGAGGAGACAAGCCCGGAGACCGAGGAAACGTCACGATCAAGGAGGAGATTCAAGGCATCTAAAATGTCTTTTGCGGAGATGGCGGAGATTGTGGACATCTTGCTCAAGTCTGATTATGATGCAAAGCATGGGCCGTATAGCAAACCAAATAGAAGGAAGGCCAAAATCCTGAAGAAAGTCGTGAAGAGTCTGAAGAAGAATTTCGGGGTGAAACGCTCAAATGAGCAGCTCAGAAAGAGGTGGTCAGACCTCAAACTGAGGGAGCCAGAGCAGTTAAGGAGCATTAAGAGAATGCTATCAAAAATAAGTAAAATGTACACTTTTCGGCTATTAATGTTTTTATCAACTTACATGTTGCTCCTTTTTGTGATTTTATCATATTGGACTCCCTTCCATAATTTAATCATTTGAACTTGGTTTGGCACAGTAATCGTTCGTTACGTTACAGACACTTCGTTCGGCCACTATCCGCTGTTTTGGCTTATTTTATAGCCACAAAAGTAATTAGACAACTGCGTGTTTTTTTAACATTTTTGTTCCAAATTTTTAGGCTAGATGATGTGTTTGTAAAGAGAATTTCAGTGTGATAAATAGACCTTTTGTTTGATTATCATAGGGGAGAGAAGACTGGGAGGAGAACACTCCAGGGAGCACAGGAACCCCACAGCTTCACAACAACCCCAAACTCCCAAAGACCCACAACCGAAGGATGTTGAGGAAGTTGAGGTGGAGGAAAAAGAAGTGCAGGAAGGAGAGGTGGATGACGTTGTGGAACTGGTCACCACAACAGGTCAGTATCTGACACCACAGCTTCAGGTAAGAGATGTAGGCCTGCAGAGTTATAATACCTTTTTATTTTGTTTTTAGGGGATGTAAATGTTGTGGTGAAGGATAGTACACATTTCTCTGCTGACAGTGCCCTCCGAATAATACAGCAAGTGATGGAATGTAGCACGGAACTGGACAGAATAAAACAAATAATTCATGTGATGGATCAAACATTTAAAGACATTCTAGATGTTTTGGGGAGAATCGAATAAGTCAACCAAACCCCCATTTTTTTTTCAGGAATGACTGTTCATCAACCTTTTATACTGTTTTTGACAATGCAACCAGCCAAAAATTGAATATGCACACAGTGTGTCAACATGTGCCATCTGCCATCAGGGGATATCCATGTACGTCTTTTGGGGGTGCAACCCCTTCCTCGTATCTAAAGTAGGTGAACTGAGGAAGGGGTTGCACCCCCAAAACACGTCCATTGGCAGATAGCACATGTTGACAATAGGGATCAGGAGTCTCAAATCCCTAGTGGAAAATAATACAAAATGTGTGCATATTCAATTTTTGGCTGGGCAAGGGGTGGCAAGACCCCATATTAGGACGGGCACATAGAGACATAGTTTGTGTAAGTGAATGTGTCAGATTGCTCAGAGGTATCCAATGTTGTAATTTTTGGAATGCAACTGTTTTTGTATTTTCCTAAGAAAAGAATAAGCGGTTTGTGGCCAGGAAAAAAAAAAATATATATATAAAAAAAAAAAGGAAACATGTGTGTGAATGTGCACAGAGTAAAATGTTTGAACAGAAACAACGTGTAGCTTCTTTTTTCAATACGCTCTAACCTTATTTGTGTTTTTTTTAAGGTTACATAGTGAAAGGGTTGTTATTTACTAAAGGAAAATACACTTGGCACTACAAATGCACTAAGACAAACTAGGAGACAGGAAACAAACCAAAGTTAAAATTAGAAAACAGAATTTTATTTAACTCATTCTCCAGGAATCTTTAGCCATAGCCTGGCATAGGAATTGCCCCCCTACCCGTGAAATATTCCATATATTTGTCCCGAACCTCACGGGCATTTTGGGGGGGCAAGCCAGGACGGGCAGATTCCAGGCCCGGCAGGGGATTAGCAGGTGAAAGTCCAGCCTCAGGCAATACTGAGGCCATATATGAATTGGATTTTCTGCTGAGAAAATTGTGTAGCACACAGCAGCATAAAACTACATAGTTTATTTTGTAGTCCGCCAAGTGTATTGAAGTCATAAAAATGCGGAACCGGCTGGCCATTATGCCGAAGGCATTTTGAACGACTCTTCGGCCCCTGGCCAGCCGGTAATTGAACACCCTCTTCTCTGGGGTCAGGGTCCTGTGAGGAAATGGCCTCATAAGATGCGGTCCGAGTCCAAAGGCTTCATCAGCCAAGAAAACAAAGGGGAGTCCTTCAATATTCCCTGCATCCGGTGGCAATGCAAGGTCGTCACTCTGGAGACAGAGGGCAAACTCCGTCTGGATGAAGGATCCCCCATCGGACATCCGGCCATTCTTCCCTACATCAACATAGAGGAATTCATACCGTGCTGACACCACCGCCATCAGCACAATGCTATGAAACCCCTTGTAATTGAAGTAGTAGGACCCAGAACGGGGTGGCGGCACGATGCGGACGTGCTTCCCGTCTATGGCACCACCGCAGTTGGGGAAGTCCCACCGCGTGGCAAACTCCGATGCCACAGTCTGCCATTCCTGTGGCGTGGAAGGAAGCTGGGGAGTCAAACAAGATGAAAGAAAATTAGAATTTAAAAATATTACATTACAAGGAGATTATAATAAAAAACATTAGAGGCCAACATCAATCAAATTCTACGTTTATTAAGGTGTTTTCAATAAGTATAATGGAAGGCTCGTGTTTCATATTCATCACCCCCTCTGATGGCCCATTAATACATTATTTTGGGGGGGGTAGATTTGTTTGGCCACAGGATAGCAGTGCAGTGGCGGTGCGTCTAGAGTGTGCGCTGGAGCACTGCCCCCTCTCTCCTGTGCCCGTCACTCAGAACAATACATAGGTTCTTTCCTTGCATTAACCTATGCATTGTCAATGCCGCCCACTATTCAGGTGGATGGCCCCCTGTTAAGCGACCAACATATGAATAACTGCGGCATTTATGGGGTGAAAATTGCATATCAGAAACAGGGAGGCAAATAGGCTTGCACATTACAGCCTGAGGGATGTAATTGGCTTCATAAAAGTTAAATAGGGGATGCAGGGGGGGGGAGCATTCCTTGGGTAAACACTAACAGGCTGCTCTGCCAATCATGTTCACCAAGTCTGTTTAATGGTAACATGATTGGCTGATGCAACATCAAGGGAAGGAGAAGACATCAAGGACAGAAGAAGGATGGCGCTGACCACAAGAAGGTATGTGCAGGGCTGGGGACAAAATGGCTGCATTGGAGGGGACAAAATGGCTGCATTGGAGGGGACAAAATGGCTGCATTGGAGGGGACAAAATGGCTGCATTGGAGGGAACAAAATGGCTGCATTGGAGGGGACAAAATGGCTGCATTGGAGGGAACAAAATGGCTGCATTGGAGGGGACAAAATGGCTGCATTGGAGGGGACAACTGGGGGCGTTTAATAGGCACCTTTGCAAAAATGGAGGAAGTTTATTTCCTAAATTGGGGTTGGACCCCCAAACATTTGTTGCAACAGGCGCCCCCGCTGGAAAGGTTAGTGAAGGGAAATATGCATGGAGGAGAAATAAGGGGCATTTTAAAGCTTCCAGCATGCATGGGGACAAAGGGGACATTCTCAGCATATTACAATCATGGTAATTAGGGAAGGATGAAAGAAATACAATACATTAGCATACATGTAATACATAAAATGTGATGTTAAAGGAGAAAACTTACCCTAATATAGTCCTCCTGCAGGACTTGTATAATGGCAGAAAAGGTGTCTGGGATTATGAGGCCCAGAGCCTGGGGGGAGATGCCTGTCGTGAACTTCAAGTCCTGAAGACTTCTCCCTGTCGCCAGGTAACCTAACGTGGCGATGAGCCTCTGCTCAGCACTGATGGCTTCCCGCATAACGGTGTCCTGCCTGGTAATATAGGGGGACACCAAAGCCAACAGTTCCTGAAAAACGGGGTCAGACATCCGCAGAAAATTCCTGTAGTCCTCAGGATTATTCTCGACTATCTCCCGCAGCAGAGGCATGTGGCAGAATTGGTCCCGCTGGAGCAACCAATTCTTGGTCCATGAACTCCTCCTCACACCATTCGTGGACTGGTCTTGGTCCAAAACAAGCAGACCAACACCAAGCGCACGCACAGCACGAACTCGACGACGAGAACGTCCAGGCGACATGGCTAGGAAACGGTCGTCTTATCAGAACGTACAGAACAGAACAGCAAGGCCTATGAATAACAAACTGAAAATCAGAAACGAACGGGTAAGAATGCACTGTAAAACAGATACGACCTGCCTAGACGCCCTGAAAGTCAAGATACGAACCCACAAGCACAAACTGAACCTCAGAAAACTAACTGAAAAGCACGAAGACTGAAAAGCGCGAATCGTCTCTTCCCAAACTTTTACTTCACACGCGGTAACGAGATCAGCAAAAGCAGCCCAAGGGGTGGCGCCAAGAAAATCAATCTTCCCCTTTATAGTGCCGTCGTACGTGCTGGACGTGAGCACGGAGAACAACGAGGAAATTGGGAAATGTCAGTGTGTACGCATAGAAAGCTTGACGAGAAACTCGTCAAGGTTAACAAGAATCTCGTCGAAAAAAACAACGCGTTTTTAACGACGAGAAACTCGGTCGTGTGTACGAGGCTTGAGTCTTAGGACTAAAAGGGCATTTTGAATTTAGTCCCATTTTAGTGTTCTGCAAGTGTTTTTTAGTTTTAGTCATAATCTTTGATTAAAATGCCATTTTAGTTTTAATCCCATTTTAGTCATCGTATTTTAGTCGACTGAAATCTCCAGTACATTTTAGTTGAATAAATTCATTTCAGTCAACTGTAGCGCACCCACCCCAGCCTTTACCTGCTTTTCTTATAGTTGGCTCCTCCGCAGGAAAGGACTGAGGCACACCGCACCACAAGCCTGTACCCTCCTGGATAGGGAGGTTGAGCGGTGTTAGTTTTTTTGGCCTGCCTGCAGCCAGTGTTTGAAAACCTCCAGAGCTGATCTCGTTTCTGGGGTAGCCAGAAACAAGTCCTTAGTTCTCCCCAGTAAGCAGCTGTCCACACCAACTGAAAATTCCAACACTTATTTATTTGTAAGGGCAATAAATAGTCTCTTTGAGAGCAGACAGGTTGAAACAAACACGGGTCAGATAAGGTGGGAGGAGGTCCAGGCACAATCTTAATTTAAGGTTTCTCCTGTTCTGGTTCGCACGAACAGGCTTGGCGCATGGTCCCTGCCACAGACCATGAGGTTGGTCACTGCCACTGACCTGGTGAATAGTTTCAAGTCACTGCCACTGACCTGGTGTGCGTAGAGTCACTGCCACTATGACATAAAGAATCCGCACTTCCTTCTTTGAGTAACTTGGCCCCTTTTTAGGATAAGAACATCCCTCCGGAGAGTTACCAGAAGCCCCCTCTGTCACCACGACTCTGCGCTGGGTCACCTCCCTGGCCTCCTTGTTCCTGGATATAGGTCCCCTCGCAAGGCAGATCCCTGGGAACCTCGATCCTTAGTGGACCCCAGCCGAAGGTTGCTGGGTTCCAGGCCCTCGCCAAAGTACCTCACCCCAGACTGAAGGTGTCTGGGATGGAAACAGCGGCTCCGTCTCCGGGCCTAGGGCACCCGGAGACAACACACCCGCCCAGGCCTAAGGTGCCTGGGCGTGGGACCGACGACGACCCAGGCCTCCGGGCCTAGGGCACCCGGAGGCGACACACACACACACCCATGCCTAAGGTGCCTGAAAGATGGCCGTCCCTTTTTATACCCTCTCCCGACAGGCACAGCAGGTTCCCCGCCCCACCGTACTGCTGCCGATAGGGGACAAGAAAAGGCACAACCCTGTACCACGGTTCAACCCGGGCCTATGGCAACAGCGCCACCTATAGGCCCCAGGGAACTACACACCAGTACTATCTCCCAGGGACAGAAATGGTCCATGAAACTTAACAATTAGTGCATCTGAGCCTAGTTACCACTCAGATGCTCCACCTAAATATAGCACCCCGCTACACAACTAAAATCAAATGTGTTTAGTTAAATTGTAATGCATCATTTAAGCATTTCTCTAGAATTTCCAAACTAGATATAATATCATGTTCTTATTTATGGTATTAAGGTTTGAACAAACTCACAGATACAGATTTAGCCACTCTGGATGGTCTGAGAAGGCCTGTAATGCTGCACAGTGCTCTGGATGGTCTGAGGAGGCCTCTAATGCTGCACAGTGCTCTGAAAGGTGGTCTCAGGAGGCCAATAATGCTGCACAGTGCTCTGGATGGTGGTCTGAGGAGGCCTTTAAAGCTGCAGAGTGCTCTGGACAGTGGTCTGAGGAGGCTTGCAATGCTGCACAGTGCTCTGGATGGTGGTCTGAGGAGGCCTGTAATGCTGCAGAGTGCTGAATGGTGGTCGTCTGAGGGATGGCCTGTAATGCACAGTGCCCTGGATGCCACTGCCAGTAGTCAGAGGAGGCCTGTAATGCTGCACAGTGCTGCATGGTGGTCTGATTGATGGCCTGTAATCCACAGTGCCCTGGATGCCACTGGCAGTGGTCAGAGGAGGCCTGTAATGCACAGTTGCACAGTGTGCTCTGGACAGACGGTGGTCTGAGGGGAGGGGGGGGCCTCAGGCCTGCTGTAATTGTAACGTACCACAACTGTTATTACTGTACACTCACAGTCTGCTCTGCTCTGGGTGCCTGGCGGCACGGTCGTCTCGTCAGGAGTTGGGACTCGGTTGACCTGGCTGACCTGTAATGCACAGTGCTGCTCTCACTCTCAGGTCTCTGGCAGTTGTCTCGTCACGGTGCACTTGCTTGCTGGGAGCAGATTGGGGAAGCAGGCGGAGCCCTGTGAAAACCGGAAGTTAGTTCACGGGGGTAAACGTCCCTGCCTCGCATTTTCATCCCATTTTCGTTTGTTAAACGGATCTAATTTTCGTCAGTGGAAGAAAATGTGCTGTACTTTTCGTTGAATTTTCATCACTGTAAAAATGCCGCTGATGAAATCTTTGACAAAAACGTTTTTGTTGACTAAATTAACACTGGAGGAAACCTGGCTGAGAATGTAAGTGAAGGGAGCTGTTTTAAGCTCCCCGAGCTCATGGGAATGTGGCAGAGGGGAAGTTTCTAGTTCCCCCCTCTCACACCTGGCAGATAATTAGGTATATTATTAAGGTAAGGGAGGCTAGGAACCAATAACAGGGCATAGGTCGGGTCACATGGCAAGTAGGAAAATTCTGGAAGTTTGGGAGAGGTATTTAAGGCAGAGCAGCAAGCTGCCTGTGACCTGAGGATCAGGCAACCCCTTACCTTTGAACTCCTGTGTTTCCCTGCGCATTCCTGTGACAGTCATGGAGAACCTGCTTCGCCGCATCCTTGAAAGAGCTGGAACTGAAGATGGGGAATCTTGGCTACAGCACTGCCTTTCCATGCCCCCAGCACCGGAGCTCCGGGACCTGGCTTACACCCCTGCTGGAGACCAAGCGGTGTCAGCTGCCTCCGCATCTTCATCCGCAGCCGCCGCGGCATCTGCATCCTCAGCCGCCTCTACTGGCATCCCACCCCGCCCAGCGGACTCTGAAGCTGCGTTCACATGGGGAGCAGAGGTAGGCTCAGTCAGCATTCCCATTAGCGGCAGGGCAGAGGAGGCATCCATCGAGGTTCCTGCTCCTGTCGGTGACCCGGAAGTACTGCCAGAGAAGAGGAGGAGGTCCCTTAGAAGCTCGTCCACGGCTTCAAGCAAATGGACATCAGCCAGCAAGAGCAGCCATAGAGGAGTGTCTGGCAAGGGACAGCTCTCGTCGCGCCGCGGTACTCCTACAGCGCCCTCCAGTGGCCAGTCCTCTCTTCACATGTCTTTTTCTCCACAGGTTTCATCCCAGGTTATCCCTGCATCATTCACCCACACAGGAAAATCCGGGCTGCTGGCTGGGAATGGCGGCAGCACAGGACAGGCTACCTCAAGCTCCAGCACTCATGCATCACTGGAGGCGCAGCAGATACCTGTGGTGTGCTCTCAGATGACTGCTACGGGTCCAGGTAATGACACTTTTACAGTTACAATTATTAACCTCTTTGACTGCTTTCCTGTCATCTATTATTGCAGGTATGACACCTAATATGTCGATTAGTCAGAAGGTTGCTAGCTCTGCTGCTTCAGTATGGGCCAGCCCTGAGGTTGCACGGGGCAGTCAGGGGGGGGGGGGTTGCAGTGTGCCCGCTATTATGGCAAGTCGGTCACAGTCAGGGAATGGCTTGGATATCCCGCCTAATGTCCCAGAGATCTGTGCTAGGGAGGCCTTGCCATGTACGCTATCCCCATTGGGTTACCATTTGACTCCAAGTATAAAGAAAAAGATTGTCAAGGGGCATTTTGTGGACTTGCTGTCGCTGCTCCCTTCCTCAAGAGAAGCTTTGTTTAAAAATGACAAAAAAGATGAGAAAGGGGATGAGGATAGGCGTAGGCCGGTGTCCAGGAGCTTCAATAACTGGCTACAAGCTTTTTTGATCTATTCCAGTATTATTTGTGAAGAAGAGCGTGGGATTGTTGCAGCATCTGGACATTGTTCTGGAAGACTATAAAAATTTTGGAGGCGTTTCTTGGTTCGTCTATGATGAGTCATTCCGACAGAAATTGTCGGTGCATCCAAGTTTGACATGGGGCTCAAAGGATATTGGCTTATGGCTAAATCTTTTTCTGCCCCAGAGAGCGTTCAATCCCAAACCACAGCTGCAGGTCGCAGCACCAATCAGTGCATACAGGAGGGGAATTTGTTTCTCATTCAATGACGCTCAGTGCAAATTCCCAGGCTCCTGCAGGTATAGACATGAATGTGCGTTTTGCGCAGGAGCGCATCCTGTTACCAAATGCTTTAAAAAAATGGCCGTGGCAAACCAGCCACAGCTTAGAGAACCCTTTTCAAAAGGCCCAGTCGCCGGTGAAGTTGCTAAACATGTTCCCGTGGCTGCAAGTCTACACAGACAGGCGGATGGCCCTTCTTCTCTTTGAAGGGTTCAACAAGGGTTTCGTGCTCCCTCCCTTTAAAGGTCAAGGTTGTGTGGTAGGAAAAAAATTAAAATCAGCTTTAGAGTTCCCTGAAGTGGTTAGGGAAAAAATTTGTAAGGAGCTTCAGGCTGGTAGGATCTCGGGCCCTTTTTTGCACCCTCCTTTTCTAAACTTTAGAATTTCCGCCCTTGGGCTTGTTCCAAAGAAAGAGCATGGGTCATTCAGGTTAATCCACCATCTGTCAGCTCCTAAGGGGGATTCTTTGAATGATCAGATTAGTACTGAGATGGCATCCGTACATTATTCTACGTTTGAGGATGCGTTAGTGAAGATTCGCTTGTTAGGGCAAGGAGCTTTTCTTGCTAAAGCTGATGTCCAATCTGCTTTTCGTTTATTACCCATTAATCCTGTATCTTTTAACTCATTAGGTTTCGTTTTTGATAATTGTTTTTTCTTTGATCGTTGTCTCCCCATGGGTTGCTCGCTCTCCTGCAATTACTTTGAGACCTTTGCCACTTTCCTGGAATGGGTAGTACAGGAGCACTCTGGCTCATCCTTTCTGTTGCACTATCTAGACGATTTCCTTTTTTTGGGTAGTTCTGTCGCTGATTGTTCAAACGTCCTAAATTCTTTTCTTGTGATTTGTGGATCCTTTAATATCCCTTTGGCACAAGAAAAAACCCTGGCTCCTACAACACGTTTAGTCTTTTTAGGGATCACTATTGATACCGAAGCAATGGAGTTTGAACTACCGGCGGCTAAAATTATTCAACTACAAGGTATCCTTTACACAATGATTAGACGACGTAAGTCCATTTTGAAGGAGGTTTAAAAATTGCTCGGCCTGCTGGCATTTGCATCCAGAATCCTGCCTGTCGGGAGAATATTCTCTCGGAGGCTCTATTTAGCCATTTCTGGATTCAAATCCCCTTCCTCCCATATTAGAATCTCTTCGGAAATTAGGGAGGACCTGTTGGTATGGTCACAATTCTTGGAGAAGTTTAACGGTAGAGCAATTTTTCAATCAGAATTTGTAACTGACCAAGATTTTTGTTTGTTCACGGACGCAGCGGGCTCGGTGGGGTTTTCAGCCTTGTGGAGAACCCACTGGTGCACTTCGTTATGGCACCCTTGTTGGCGACAAAAAGGTCACCTGAAGAACATTGTGATCTTAGAGCTGTTCCCCATCTTGTTGGCCTTAGAGATCTGGGGTGAGTATTTTGCTAATAAAAGGCTTCTCTTCAGTACTGACAATAAAGGGGTGTTTTTTGCGGTAAACTGCTTATCGTCCAAATCACCTCCTGTCATCTCCCTCATTCGCTACCTTGTATTTAAATGCTTGAGCTTGAATGTGTGGATCAAGGCTCGTTACCTACCAGGTAAGTTGAATGACATTGCAGACTCTCTCTCACGTTTGCAGATGGAGAGATTCAAGGTGCTTTTCCCAGCCGCAGATGAGACAGGGATCCCGTGTCCGGCCCACCTATGGGAGTTAATTTAGACTTGGTTCGTACGAACATTCTGAAATCCATCTCTCCTGGCGGCTGTGGTTGTCTCATCTAGGTTCCCTGGGTGAGCAGCAGTCTGCTTTTTCTGAACAGCTGGTTTTGTCCTTTTTGAATGGGTTACTGGCTAGGGAGGTGTCATGGTCCCAGGTTAATAAAACTTTGGCAGGAATTTCTTTTTTTGGGAAGCTAAACCATCACCCCCCATGTTCTTCTTTCTTCTCTGTACAACAGGCTCTAAAGGGTTATAAAAAAGGTTCATCTCATCCTGACAATAGAATGGCGGTGACGCCGGGTATCCTTGCCAAACTGTGTTTAGCGGTTGATTTGGTATGTTTTTCACGCTATGAGGCTGCCCTTTTTCGGGCGGTTTTTTCTCTATTATTTTTCGGAGCTTTTAGGATTTCAGAAATAGTGGCTCCTAATAAGAAGTCCGAGTCAGGCCTTCGTTTAACGCATGTTTCTTTAGACGGTTCAAAGCTTAACCTTTTTATCCCACGATCAAAGACGGACCAGTTTGGCAAGGGTGTTTGGTTGATGTTGCAGTCATATCCTAACTCTCCCATCTGCCCTGTTAGGCTAGTGGGGCAGTTTCTACGGGTCAGAGGTTCAGAAAACGGGTCATTATTTATTCATGAGAATGGCCTTCCTTTGTCCGTTTATCAGTTTATCTCGGTTCTGCACAAATGCTTGGTCTCGCTAAACATGGGCAAGTTGCCACTCTCATCCCACTCCTTTCGGATAGGGGCTGCTACGGAGGCCGCCAGGCTGGGGTTAGATGTGGTTAGTATTAAGCGCATCGGTAGATGGCAGTCTGATGCTTACAAATTGTACATACGTCCTCACTGTCTTTTTTAAATCTACAGGTCAGGCCAGTGGCGGCCCGTCCATAGGGGGCGCCCGGGCTCCGCCCCCCCCCAGGCAGTCAAAATAAATAAATGAAAAAAAAAATTAAAATATTTTTTTTTTTTAAACATGTCCCTTTAAATTTTTTTATTTTTTTTAAAGGTCCTTCTGTTACGGAGATAGTCATAACCTCGCTTAAATGCTTACTATAAGTGATTAAACCTTTTGTCTATATAAAATGAAATCAAACGATAGCGGTGCAAAAAGAGAAAACAATGACATTTATTTATACAGAAACGATACCACCTAATAGCAAGGTGATACCATTGTTACACGATACATAATAGGAATATTGCTATGACAAACATGATAATACCTATGATGAAGATGATACCAATGTTACATGATAATACCAATAGTAACAAGAGAGCAAAAGAGAAGCAGCGGCACCCTTATGGGAGGGAGAGAGAGAGAGAGAGAGAGAGACAGAGAGACAGAGAGAGAGAGAGACAGAGAGAGAGAGAGAGAGAGGGAGAGAGGGAGAGAGCTTATTACGTCACCATGTCGTCTGCATCAGATCTTCATTCTAAGAGGCTTATTATGGCTCTGGCTGACTAATATATACCCCCTCTATGCCTACTCCCCCATCCCCCAGGATGCAAAATCCAGTGGTCTCATTGGTTCAAAGCTGACCACCTGATTGGTTGAAATCTCAAGTCTCTTTACCTAGCCTGCCAAAACTAAACCAGAAATACTTGTTGCTTTTATCAGATAGAGGTGTGTTCCTTTGATGCTCAGTTCAACAAGTTTCTCACATTAGCAAGCATGCTAAGGGCCCCTGTGGTGACCGGCCCCCCCAAGACAAAGGACACTTAAGTTTCACCTGAAACCTAGCAACCAACAGGAGATGATACGTCCTTTGTTTACAGTATGGGGGGAGCTCTCTCTCAAAGAAAATATCTTTCAGTAAACTCATAAACAGATTTTACCCGTCCCCTTACATATATATATATATATATATGTACATACACATACATACATACACATGCAGCGTCCTGTTCCCAATGATTGGACGCTATTAAACCAGCAGCTCCTACGAGGGTAGTGTTTCATAAATACATATATACATGTGTCCGTTGGGGGGCATGGTGGTTTATTTAGAGTACAGGATATGAAAAAGAATTAGAATCAAAATATCCACCACACTTATGTGCACTGTGTCCTGGCGCAGGGCGCCGGGCGCAGTGCAATATGCGAAATGCCACGTCTGTGCAATCACAAGATTGCAGACGAGGCACTTCATTTGCAGTAAAAAATGCTCTCTGTGGCGCTTTCGAGGGCGCCACAGCTTCTGGCGCGACGGAGTGGCCGGGCGGGTGCACGCCTCATAGAATTTCACTGGCATGGACATGGGCGGTGCTTCCTATTCTTCAAGTCCTGACGTTAGGACGTCAGGACGTCAAACGTGCCGCCTGAGAGCATCGTTTCATCAAGAGGAGGTACGAGCTCTTCATGCATTCCTCCTGAGTCAAACCCCTGCTTGTGTAGTAATTCATGAGTACATCATGAGTTCGGCGGGGGGGGCAGCGGCAACCCCCCCCCCGGTTATCAGTCTGACCTTTGTTCATGTCAACCGGCCGCCGAGAAAAATGCCCCCCCCGCTTATCAATAAAAAAAAAAATATTATATCACCCGGCCGCCGCAGCACCCCCCCCCCCCGCCTATCAATAAAATGTTTTTTTTATATCACCCGGCCACCGCATTAACATTAGCTGACCAGGGGACCCCCCCCCCCCTGCTTATCAATGTCCCTCAGTCTCAGTTCAAATGCTGGCATGTGCCGCAGGTGGTTGGCTTTCCCTGGTTGCAGACCTCAAAATAAAAAAAAATAAAAAAAGTGCTGTGACAGCATGTGGTGGCTATTTCTGAGTATTTCACTGTAAGTCAACTGATTCACCAGGTTTGTGGTCGGCGGCATACCATTTCAGCCATACTAACTGTATGGCTGAAATTGCATCGCACGGACATCGCATGTGATTTGCACTGCAGTGCGGTGCAAATCACATGCGATTTTTGCACCACGCAGCAGTTTGAACCGGCACTGAGCCTAGGTTTCCACAAATCTGATGGCTAGCAATGTTAACTGTGAAGTTGGCCCATCAGAATGCAGTTCACATGCAGAAAAATCCGCTTTTCATTTAGGCACCGTTTCCACTTGTGCGACTTGGGACTTCAATGTTGCATGACAAGTCGTACCCGATGATTTCCAATGAGAACCGTTCATATCTGTGCAACGTCAAGTTATAGCGACTTCAAAGTAGTCCCTGCACTACTTTTGTCCCACTTTGATGTGACTTGAGGTCCATAGACCTACAGAATACATAGGAATTGCTTGAAGTCGCTGCAAAATCGCAGCAAAAAATTGTGGCAGAATCTTGCGACTTTCAGGTTAACGCAGCCTGAAAGTTGCACGATTCTGCTGCAATTTTGATGAGACTTAATGCAATTCCTGTGTATTCTGGAGGTCTATGGACCTCAAGTTGCATCAAAGTGAGACCAAAGTAGTGCAGGGTCTACTTTGAAGTCGCTGTGACTTGACGTTGCACAGATATGAACGGTTCTCATTGGAAATCATCGGGTACGACTTGTCATGCAACATTGAAGTCCCAAGTCGCACAAGTGGAAACGGTGCCTAAATGAAAAGCGGATTTTTGTGCATGTGAACTGCATTCTGATGGGCCAACTTCACAGTTAACATTGCTAGAGCCATCAGATTTGTCCGTAGTCTTTACAGCGCATGCGCAGGAATAATTATCAGATTTTACTACCGCGAGAAGTACCCATGGTAGTAAAATCCAATCGTTAAGGCTCCTTTCACACTTGTGCGACTTGAAAGTCACGTGATTTTTGCCATGATTTTTGCCGTGACTTGAAACAATGTCTGTGTAATCTTGAGGTCTCTGCCTCAAGTCGCATCAAAGTCGGATGAAAGTAGTACAGGGACTACTTTGAAGTCACACAGATATGAATTGAACTCGTTGGAAATCATGGGGTATGACTTGTGAAAGGGCCTCAGGTTGTCTGTAGCACCTTATCACTGCTGCTACCTGATCATTGCTTCAGTGTATTGTTTTACTGGTTGTGACTCACGATTCTTTCAGTGTACTGTGTTCTAACAACTCATGATTCTTTGACTCAGTAACTCAGTAATTCTTTAACTCGGTGTACTGTGTGCTCCTGTCTTAAGAACTGGATACAAACTTCTGAGTGTCAGTGTGCTGTGAGCCGATGTTCTGCCGAGCTGGTTCCGCCTATCGATATGGTTCCCTCATGACTGCACAGGTGCAATCCGAGGCAACGGAATTCTCCGAGCGTGAACAGCTGTTCGGCAGCTGTAGACGCGCTCGCTCCCGATGCTAGGGGAACCAGCTCGACAAGACACCGCTCTATACAGCAAGGGGCGGATCAGTGAGTGTGCGCTCCCTGCAATGTTAGACGCCAAGGCTAGAGATTTACTGCAAAGCCGCCCTTTTAGAAAAACCCGCCCTTGAGACATTGTCGCCCTATAGAGCGGCGTGTCACAGTCTCCGGCCCCGCCCCTTTTGCCGCCCCTTGCGCCCGCTCATCAACATTTAAAAAAATACAGAGCGGCGTGTCACCCGCCCATCGACATGTTTAATCCCGCCCTATAGAGCGGCATGTCCCAGTCCCTGCCCCCGCCTCTTGCTGCGCGGCGTGTATCCTTGGGAGCGAGCGCGTCTACAGCTGACGAACAGCTGTAGATGTTCGTAGATTTCCGTGTGTTCCGAGTGCGCATGCGCAGTCGAGCTCGGAACCATATCGATAGGGGAACCAGCTCGACAAGACACCGGCTGATTGGTTGCACTTGCAGGGAGGGGCTGAGCTCTCACTCTAGGAACATATTACCAGGCCTGCTCTGCTATTCTATTGAGTGCATACTGTTGTGAACTGTTTCAAATGGATCAGTTCACTCAGATGAATCGATTCATCCAGTTCATTGAAAAGAATTGATTCAAAAGAACGATTCGTTCATGAACTGGATATCACTACAACAGACCCTTTACTGTTCACACAGCAGCTTTTGTGTCCTTTGCAGGAATTACAATTAGGGTTGCCACCTGTACGGGATTCACCCGGACAGTCCGGTTTTTGAGTCATGTGTCCGGTTTTCAGCACGCTAGAAACCCGGACACATTCAGACTGAATGGTGGCTCCCTCTTTGCAGGCTTTCAGGAGAGTGTTTATACTAGCCGGCACAGAACCTGCCCCTGTCACCTCACCTCCCCGCTCTCACTATCTCTCTCGGTCACTGTATTCATTTCCAGGATTGAGGGGATGCTGCTGATATGTGTGTGGGCTGCGGGGTATGTGTTCACCCCTGGTGAAGTGTCCTTTCTATCTCCAAGCGCCATGCAATGTGAGTGTCAGAGGATAGATTCCTTCCTGCAAAGTGAAGACAGCGGTGTAGCAGGTGTAGCAGGTGAGCGGCGCAGGATTAGCCCAGGTGATATTGTACAGGCTCTTGCAGGTACAAGCTCCCCTCGTACATCACAGCTCAGAAAGAGGTAGTGGCAGTTCAGTGCACAGGAGGTGGGGGAGGTTACGATCTCTAGCAGCAGAGAACCAGTGGAGTCATCGTGCAGTAGTGGCACCGAGAAAGTCTGTGCAAGTTACACACACAGGGGTTGGGGCATGGACACTTACTGTGTGCTCTATTGGTCATGAGTGAGATCTGCAGGACTTCCACACACAGCAAACCCAAACCCCATCCCCATCCCACCCCATCCTACCCCACCCCTCCCCATCCTACCCCACCCCATCCTACCCCACCCCTCCCCATCGTACCCCTCCCCATCCCATCCTACCCCACCCCATCCCATCCTACCCCACCCCATCCTACCCCTCCCCTCCCCATCCTACCCCTCCCCATACCATCCTACCACTCCCCATCCCATCCCATCCTACCCCTCCCCATTCCATCCCACCCCATCCTATCCTACCCCTTCCCATCCCATCCCATCCTACCCCTCCCCATCCCATCCCACCCCATCCCATCCCATCCCTCCCCACCCCATCCCACCCCATCCCATCCTATCCCATCCCTCCCCATCCAATCCTACCCCTCCCCATCCCATTCTACCCCATCCCATCCTACCCCTTCCCATCCCACCCCACCCCATCCCATCCCTCCCCATCCCATCCTACCCCATCCTACCCCTCCCCACCCCATCCTACCCCTCCCCATCCCATCCTACCCCTCCCCATCCTATACCACCCCACCCCATCCCATCCTACCCCACCCCACCCCATCTCATCCCATCCCACCCCACCTTATCTCATCCTATCCTATCCCATCCCATCCTACCCCACCCCATCCCATCCCATCCCATCAACTGTCAAAGAGGGATCCACATCTATTCCATCCTGGACATTCCACTACAATAAGGTGACCAGATTTTTTAAATGAAATCCGGGGACATATATATTTTTTTTTACTAGTAATGGCGGCAATCAGCGACTCTCTGCCCAGCGCCGCCGCCCGCCTCATAGCCTGTCAAGTCTTACTCTCCGGGCCCCCGGCTACTACTGGGTGGGGAGAGGAGGACCAGGGAAGGCAAGGAGATAAGCAGGCAGGTGGCTGGCCGGGACTTGAGCCAAGGCAGAAGAACATGCAAGCGGAGCTGAATGGGCATGCACTCGAAACTGAAGAAATATTCCCTCCGCTCCGACCAGCACATGATCATCAGAAAGGGGCACAGATAATGGAAAAAATACACCCCCTTAGCTAGTAGGCGCGGCTGAGCATGGGTGTGTAATTCAGAATTATTATTTTTTTATTCTGCATTAACTGTCTTTGAAATTGCCCCAGCCCCTGTTCAAATCCAATCCGGGGACAAAACCGGGGACAGATTTGGTCCGGGGACAGTGTTCTCAATCTGGGGACTGTCCCCTGAAACTGGGGATGTCTGGTCACCCTACACTACAGGGCAGCTCTCCTCTTCTACAGCCAGGATCCATGCAGGAGAGGACACAAACTGTACACAGACAATACACATTTCTCTCACACACACAATATACATGTTACATACACACACAATATACATGTTACATACACACACACGATATACATGTTACACACACACAATATACATGTTACACACATACAATATACATGTTACATACACACACACACACACACACACACACACGATATACATGTTACACACACACACACAATATACATGTTACATACACACACACACACACGATATACATGTTACACACACACACACACGATATACATGTTACACACACACACACACAATATACATGTTACACACAATATACATGTTACACACACACAATATACATGTTACATACACACACAATATACATGTTACATACACACACACACAATATACATGTTACAAAAACACACACACACACACAATACACATGTCACACACAATATACATGATACACACACAAAATACACACAATATACATGATACACACACACAATGCACACACAACATATACACGCACTGTACACACATTCCACATTGCAATCCCTCCCTCCCCCAAAGACAATTATTCATTGGGCACAATATACCTGTAGGTGTGAATACATACAGTGCATATATATATAATTTGTGTATGGTTAGCATTTTATTTAATAATGCAAAAATGGACATGTAGCCATTCACTTCCCAGAGAGAGAAGAGGGGGGGGGGGGTGCAAGTGCAAACTAAAAGTGTAAAGTGCACTTGAAATTGTACTGAAAGTGCACTTGGAAGTGCAGTCGCTGTAGATCCGAGGGTAGGGTGTCCCGGATTGCCCGGGACATTCCCGCAATTAGCAGGTCTGTCCCGGGTCCCGGGCACCTTAGTTCCGGGACAATACAGAGTCCTGGAATTGCCTCCTGGCCCTGGACTGATCTGATGCCCCCTAAAATATCCCTCACATAGCTGCTGTCACTCACTGACAGCCTGTGGTGGTCTTTTTATTTGCCGCTGGCTCAGTGCCCAAATGGTTGCTAGCTCTGCCGCCCGCTTGGCGTGTAGCAACCAGTGACATCATGAGGAGGAGAGAGGTAGAGCCCCAGCATGCACAGCGCGTGAGCGGGGAAGATTTAACTTCCTCCTCCGCGCCTACTCAGCTCCACCCACCTCCTCCCTGCATCGTCCAACCAGCAGCATGCAGAAGTTCACGAAGGAGAGATGAACGGAAGGCAAGTACACAATCCAATGCACTCACCATGACCAGAACGGGGTTAAAATCCTCAGTCGGCTCTCCCTCCCAGCAGCCAGGTTCTATGCTGAACTGTCAGCACTTCACAGGAGCTCCAAGTGTGTGTCAGTCTGGAGCTAGCACTGATAAGAGGATGGAAGGCAGATAAGGGGTCGGCAGAAGAAGATAGGACACTGAGATTACACCCTAGGAGGGATGGAAGGAGGACAGATCCTTAGATATCAGGGCAAGGTTCATGCTGGGATGTGATGACCTGATGACCCCCCCCAAAAGTGAAGGACTACAGGTCCCAGCATTAAATCTCCCCGAACTGAAGATGCCCCCCCCCTTAATCAGTGAAGAACTACAGGTCCCAGCATTAGTATGTGAAAAATATGGGCTCTCACCTTTAATTCTCAGGGGTCCATGCTGGGACCTGTAGTCCTTCAATTTGGGGGGGATCACAACCATTAGATATCAGGGGTTCATGCTGGGACTTGTATTCCTTAATTTTTGGGGTCTGTGACCCCCAAAAGTGAAGGACTACAGGTCCCAGCATGAACCCCTCAGAGCTGAAGATGTGACAACCCCGGCCCCCCGCATGGGAGGAGTCACATCAGCAGCCAGCGGCGAGAGGGTGTTCACTTTCCTGGGGCTCCTGTGTGTCGGACTGGTGGCAGGCTATAGGTGACAAGTGGCACACTGCATCTGGTGGCAGGCTATGGGTGGAAAGTGGCACACTGCATCTGGTGGCAGCCAGGCTACGGGTGGAAAGTGGCACACTGCATCTGGTGGCAGGCTATGGGTGGAAAGTGGCACACTGCATCTGGTGGCAGGCTACAGGTGGAGAGTGGCACACTGCATCTGGTGGCAGGCTACGGGTGGAAAGTGGCACACTGCATCTGGTGGCAGACTATGGGTGGAGAGTGGCACACTGCATCTGGTGGCAGGCTATGGGTGGAAAGTGACACACTGCATTTGGTGGCAGGCTACGGGTGGAAAGTGGCACACTGCATCTGGTGGCAGGCTACGGGTGGAAAGTGGCACACTGCATCTGGTGGCAGGCTACGGGTGGAAAGTGGCACACTGCATCTAGTGGCAGGCTACGGGTGGAAAGTGGCACACTGCATCTGGTGGCTGCTAGGCTACGGGTGGAAAGTGGCACACTGCATCTGGTGGCAGGCTACGGGTGGAAAGTGGCACACTGCATCTGGTGGCAGCCAGGCTACAGGTGGAAAGTGGCACACTGCATCTGGTGGCAGCCAGGCTACAGGTGGAAAGTGGCACACTGCATCTGGTGGCAGGCTACAAGTGGAAAGTGGCACACTGCATCTGGTGGCAGCCAGGCTACGGGTGGAAAGTGGCACACTGCATCTGGTGGCAGCTAGGCTACGGGTGGAAAGTGGCACACTGCATCTGGTGGCAGGCTACGGGTGGAAAGTGGCACACTGCATCTGGTGGCAGCCAGGCTACAGGTGGAAAGTGGCACACTGCATCTGGTGGCAGGCTACGGGTGGAAAGTGGCACACTGCATCTGGTGGCAGCCAGGCTACTGGTGGAAAGCGGCACACTGCATCTGGTGGCAGGCTACGGGTGGAAAGTGGCACACTGCATCTGGTGGCAGGCTACGGGTGGAAAGTGGCACACTGCATCTGGTGGCAGGCTACGGGTGGAAAGTGGCACACTGCATCTGGTGGCAGGCTACGGGTGGAAAGTGGCACACTGTATCTGGTGGCAGGCTACGGGTGGACCAATTTCTGTATCAGGTCTGCAGTCTCTGAGCATTTACTGTATCATGTCTGCAGTCTCTGATCATCTCCTGTACTCTGTCTGAAGTCTCTGACCATCTCCTATATCATGTCTGCAGTCTGACCATTTTCTGAACCATGTCTGCAGTCTCTGACAATCTCTTGTATCATGTCTGCAGTCTCCGACAGTCTCTTGGAGCATGTCTGCAGTCTCCGACAGTCTCCTGTATCATGTCTCTTGTATCATGTCTGTAGTCTCTGACAGTCTCTTGGAGCATGTCTGCAGTCTCTTGGAGCATGTCTGCCATCTCTTGGAGCATGTCTGCCGTCTCTTGGAGCATGTCTGCCATCTCTTGGAGCATGTCTGCAGTCTCTGACCATCTCCTGTATTATGTCTCTTGTATCATGTCCGCAGTCTCTGACCACCTCTTGTATGATATCTGCAGTCACTGACCATCTGTTGTATCATGTCCGCAGTCTCTGACCAACTCTTGTATGATATCTGCAGTCACTGACCATCTGTTGTATTATGTCTGCAGTCTCTGACCATCGCTTGTATCATGTCTGCAGTCTCTGACCATCTCATATATCATGTCTACAGTCTCTGACCATCTCTTGTACTATGTCTGCAGTCTCTGACCATCTCTTGTATCATGTCTGTAGTCTCTGACCATCTTCTGTATTATGTCCATACCTCTGCTATGCAGTCTCTGACTATTTTAATGAAGTTCTTTAAATTAGGCTCAGACAAAGCAATCAAAGCATATCTTATAAGTAGCATGGGCTTTTTGAAACCACATTGCTTAAGCCCCTCCCACTGCTAGACTCTTGACCACGCCCACAATTTACCGTGACGTAGTGCGCCACATGTCTTTTTATTCCTCCAGTGTCCCTCATTCTGAAGTTCAAAAGTTGGGAGGTATGGGTCTGTACTGAGGGGGGGGGGGGTTATAATGAGGGAGGGGGTCTATACTGTGAGAGAAGGGGACTGTATTTAGTGGGGGGTCTATACTGAGGGGGGGAAGTCTGTACTGAGGGAGGGGAGTCTATACTTGGTGGGGGGGTCTTTACTGAGGGAGGGGGCCTATACTTAGTGGAAAGGGGGGTCTATACTGAGGGAAGGGGGTCTATTATTACAATATAATAATAGAAATACATTCCAAGCATGGTATTGAAATGATATAAGTGCTATAACCAGCCATTCACCCGACAAATCACTCGCCGCCAAAACCCCGTCAACCCCAAAACTACATCTAACACAACCCCCCAACCCCCCCCCCCCCCCTCCGGGTCTTGTTAAAATTGTCCCTGAATGGCAGTTTGGAAATGTGGTCACCCTATCCAAGGGGGGCATGCAAGGAAAATAAAAAACAGAATTTTAGCTTGCTCATTTAAGATCCTCTCCTCAGATTTACAGCGACTGCACTTCCAAGTGCACTTTCAGTACAATTTCAAGTGCACTTTACACTTGTAGTTTGCATTTGTAGTGCAAAGTGGATTTTCCTTTTCGTAAATAACCCCCATTGTGTGTATACTAAAAAAAACTGCTGTGCGCCGCCAAAGTGTTCAGGTTTGACTTGAGGAAAAGGTGGCAACCCTAATTACAATCTGTTAGATCCGTTTTATTTGTGACACCCAAACAGTGATTTTGGAGGCATTGCACAGATAAGCATTGGAGGGTGAGGTGGAGAACCTGAGTGCATGTAATTTAGAGGGGGGATTATTATTTTAGAGCTCTTTCTGGTAAATTTTTTTATAAAAAATAGGAAGAGAGAGGATGAGGAGGAGGAGGTGATGCATCTTGTTCAGCATGATGAGATTTCATACCAGGGTAATTGGGTAGCGCAGAGTATTCGTATGTTTCCTAAATACAGATCAATGAGCAGCAAATGGATAATCAAGTAAGGGGGGACTGGAAGCATGCATTGCAATAGACTGTACAAGCTCAATGCAATAGGCTTTCCTGGCTGAGCAAGGCGGACTGCCTTTACTTGATATCTAGGCCAGCAAAAAGTCGGTGCCAGATGGTGTCAGAATTGACCAATGGGGTCTGCATGCCACAGCTCTATCGATGCACATGGAACAGCAACACACATTGCACTGGAAGAACCTGGGCATCACACGTGTACTCAATGTAGATTTTTGGACACAATTTCTAGGACATTAACCACTTAACGACCGCCCACCGCCGATTTACGTCGGCAGAATGGCACGGACAGGCAGAATCACGTAGATCTACGTGATCGCCTTTGTGCAGTTGGGGGGTCCATCCGGACCCCCCTTCACTGCAGTGAGCGGCCGTTAAGTGTTCGGGAGCGATCAGGCATGAGGGGGGGGGGGGCGCTCGATTCCGCCCCCCCCCCTCGCGATCGCTCCCGGCCAATGAAAATGCTTCCTCCGCCATGTGATGTAAACAAGGCTGGAGGAAGTGATGTCATCTCCCTCGCCGCGGTCTTTCCGTTCCCGGCGCCGAGCAGAGAGGAAGCAGGTTAGTGCACTAACAGTCCACTGACACGTAGGTACACATAGGCACACAAATCACCCCCCAGTCACCCCCAGATCACCCCCCAGGTCACCCCAAAGCCCCCAATCACAGTGTCACTGATTGCAGTGATCATTTATTTTACTGATCACTGCATTTAGTGTCATCTGTGATTGTAAAAAGTTGCAGGGCAGTTAGGATTAGGCCCCTTTAGGTCCAGGGTAGCCCCCTAACCCCCCCTAATAAAGGTTTAACCCCTTGATCACCCCCCAGGTAACCCTTTCACCCCCTAACTTCAGCGTCACTAAGCGATTGTTTTTCCGATCGCTGTATTCGTGTCGCTGGTGTTTTAGATAGGCAGTTATTTTTTTTTAGGTTCGCCGCAGGTTTTTATTAGTGTCAGGTACCCCCATATATTATTTTAACCCCCTGATTGCCCCTAGAGTTAACCCTTTCACCAGTGATCGCCGTATAAGCGTCACTGGTGTCACTGGTTAGCCAGTAAGTTATTTAGTTATTTAGGTTACCCGTCAGGTTTTTATATAGTGTCAGGTACCCCCATATTTAACCTAATAAAGATTTTAACCCCCTGATTGCCCCTAGTTAACCCTTTCACCAGTGATCACCATATAAAGGTTACGGGTGACGCTGGTTGATTAGTTTGCTTTTTATAGCATCAGGGCACCCGCCGTATATAACCCAATAAAGGTTTAACCCCCCTGATCGCCCGGCGGGTGAGATCAATTAGGTTTTAGCGCCAGAGAGGGTCTGCGTCGCCCCAGGCAGTGTTAGGTTAGTGACAGTAACGCTAACACCCACGCGCAAAGCATACACCCCCCTTAGTGGTATAGTATCTGATCAGATCTGATCAGATCTATACTAGCATCCCCAGCGGTTTAGGGTTCCCAAAAACGCAGTGTTAGCGGGATCAGCCCAGATACCTGCTAGCGCCTGCGTTTAGCCCCTCCGCCCAGCCCAGCCCAGCCCAGCCCACCCAAGTGCAGTATCGATCGATCACTGTCACTTACCAAACACAACACACATAACTGCAGCGTTCGCAGTGCTTGGTTTTTGGGGCCCTGTACGCGGCTAGGCTCCCAAAAAGTCCCACACATGTGGCATCCCCGTACTCAGGAAAAGCAGCAGAATGTATTTTGGGGTGCAATTCCACATATAACCATGGCATGTGTGAGCAATATATCATTTAGTGACAACTTTTTGTACATTTTTTTTTTCTTTTTGTCATTATTCAATCATTTGGGACAAAAAAAAAAAATATTCAATGGGGTCAACATGCCTCTCAGCAAATAGCTTGGGGTGTCTACTTTCCAAAATGGGGTCATTTGGGGGGGTTTTGTGCCATCTTGGCATTTTATGGCCTTCAAAACTGTGATAGGTAGTGAGGAGTGAAATCAAAAATTTATGCCCTTAGAAACCTTGAAGGCGGTGCTTGGTTTTTGGGGTTCCGTACGCGGCTAGGCTCCCAATAAGTCCCACACATGTGGTATCCCCGTACTCAGGAGAGGCAGCAGAATGTATTTTGGGGTGTAATTTCACATATGCCCATGGCATGTGTGAGCAATATATCATTTAGTGACAACTTTGTGCAAAAAAAAAAAAGTTTGTCATATTCCCGCAACTTGTGGCAAAATATAAAATATTCCATGGACTGAACATGCCTCTCAGTAAATAGCTTGGGGTGTCTACTTTCCAAAATGGGGTCATTTGGGGGGGTTTTGTGCTATTTTGGCATTTTATGGCCTTCGAAACTGTGATAGGTAGTGAGGAGTGAAATCAAAAATTTGCGCCCTTAGAAATCCTGAAGGCGGTGCTTGGTTTCCGGGGTCCCGTACGTGGCTAGGCTCCTAAAAAGTCCCACACATGTGGTATCCCCGTACTCAGGAGAAGCAGCAGAATGTATTTTGGGGTGCAATTCCACATATAACCATGGCATGTGTGAGCAATATATCATTTAGTGACAACTTTTTGTAATTTTTTTTTTTTTTTTTGTCATTATTCAATCACTTGGGACAAAAAAAAAAAAATATTCAATGGGCTCAACATGCCTCTCAGCAATTTCCCTGGGGTGTCTACTTTCCAAAATGGGGTCATTTGGGGGGGTTTTGTACTGCCCTGCCATTTTAGCACCTCAAGAAATTAGATAGGCAGTCATAAATTTAAAGCTGTGTAAATTTCAGAAAATGTACCCTAGTTTGTAAACGCTATAACTTTTGCGCAAACCAATAAATATACGCTTATTGACATTTTTTTTACTAAAGACATGTGGCTGAATACATTTTGGCCTAAATGTATGACTAAAATTGAGTTTATTCGATTTTTCTTATAACAAAAAGTAGAAAATATCTTTTTTTTTCAAAATTTTCGTTCTTTTTCCATTTATATCGCAAAAAATAAAAATCGCAGAGGCAATCAAATACCATTAAAAGAAAGCTCTATTTGTGGGAAGAAAAGGACGCAAATTTCATTTGGGTACAACATTGCATGTCCGCACAATTTACAGTTAAAGCAGCGCAGTGCCGAATCCCAAAAACAGGCTTGGTCCTAATGGCCCGAAATGGTCCGGGGCTTAAGTGGTTAAAAATAATATATTTTTACATTGTATACATTTTATATATATATATATATATATATATATATATATATATTATATATATTTATGGTCGGGGCCCTCTGTCTGAAGAGATATGGATCACATAAACACGTCACAAGACTAACAACACAAATAAGACCTGAAGTGTGGCCTGGCCTTTTGTACGGTATGCCAAAGAAAGGGGCCATACCTGAATAGAAGTAATAGATAATTCTGCTGAGAATTGGTTGTAGAGGAGTGCCCTAGAAAAGGGAGATATGGGTGGGTGGGTACTGCGCACTACAGCCGACGCTGACCCTCGTGGATGGTCTGTATAAGTACCCCTCGAACTCCTCCCATAATTTCAGGCTAGCATACTAGCCTTCCTATTTATGGTCGGAGCCCTCTGTCTGAAGAGATATGGATCACATAAACACGTCACAAGACTAACAACACAAATAAGACCTGAAGTGTGGCCTGGCCTTTTGTACGGTATGCCAAAGAAAGGGGCCAAAAAGTCACACAAGGTTAGGAAGGAATTGATCTATTATGTCAGGCAAACCACTATAGAGCGAGACTGTTAAAGGCTCGTGATATTTCTGACTGAGGATCGGGGACGTGTCGGGCGAAACACAAGGATTTCCACCTGCCCATCTTCCTTATTGCGTGGTCAGGAACTCTGTTTCGTGATGTTGCTGGGGCTGCTCTAATGCGAAAGCGAGTCCTGAGTAACATCCTGGGTCAAGGCCCAAGATGCTCAGGAGTGTTCTGACGTGGCTGACGAACTGGTTCCCGCTTAGGGGTTCAGTTGGGAAAGGTAGTAGAGGGCTGTCCTCAGATGGCTCGGACAGCAGAGTTTACCAATTACCGTAGAACGGCCATGGCGTTGTGTGTCTGGAAAGGTTTAATGTCTACTCCGGGACCGGGTTGTATCATTTCCGATACCGTCGGGTGTAGGATGAAATGACTTTGGTGGCGAGTCGGGTGGTGCCCGAGTAGTACTCGGCATTTAGGGCTGGTGATAGTAATTCGCCGGGCCGTAAAATCGTAAAAGGCTAGGTGAATGGCTGCTTGAACTACCAGGCTGGGCCATAGACCGAAGGGAGAACGTGAAAGGATAGCAGACATGTCCCGGAGTATGGCGCTGGTCGCTGGTAAGCGTTTGGTACTAGAGTGTGGTTGCCGCCACCTGTAGTGTGTTGGCGGATCAGGATGCATTGACGAGGGAGGTAGCACCATGGAGGTGCTATCCGATTCCAGAGTTGGTTGCGACTAATGTGGGATGCCGGACATGGCCGAGTCGGCTTCGGCTTCTGTGAAAGGATGTGGCATGGTCAAGCGGGATAGCGCGTCGGCCGAGGTGTTGCATTGACCGGGGATGTGGACACTGAGGCTACTGAGCTGATGTTGTAGGGAAAGTAGCAACAGCCTGCGTGGGAAGGACATGATGGACAACGATTTATTGACCTGCCTATGTTAACGACTGTGGCTGTAGCCTGGTTGTCTGTTGCGAACGTGGCGGTCTGTCCTGCCCGGGGCTGCCCCGTACTTGAGTTGCTGCGACTATGGGGTAGATCTCAAATAGAGAGGAGGACTGACTAAAAGCGGAATTGTGAGCATCTCTGATGGATCGGATCTCCTGAAACCAATGATGGCCAAAAATTGCAGCAAAGCTTGTGGAAGCTGCTACGTCCGTGATTATCTGAGGTGACGAAGAGAATGCTGATGGGATAAACAAGGGTCTACCTATCCGGTCTCAAGGAATTGGTCCCCCATGGCCAGATCCTGCTACGGAGGCTGCATCTAGCTTAATGACTTGGTCAGGTTCTTGTGCCTGGGAGAGGAACACTAAGAAGCGTGCGATAAAGGATCGCCCTTGAGAGACGATCCTCATCGTGGTTTGAGCATGCCCAGTAGGGATTGTAGCTGTGGGTTAGTGCACCCTTGCGTGTCGGTAGACGTATGGATGACTGTCCTGATGCGGGTCAATCTACCGAGAGGTGGGCTGGCCCGCATGGCGCGTTTGTCTAGAATGATTACCAGGAAGGAGATGAACTGTGCCGGTCTTTCTACTCTCTTCAAGGTTGTGGGCACGTCAAGGTTTTAAAGACCTCTCTTGGATTTCTTAGATCTCACAAGAATCCTAAACCATCGGGAGAACTCCTGTGAGGGTATGCAGGAGTTTGACTGGGTAGTTTTGGAATGAGTCAGGCAGTGTAATGAGTCCGGTGTGGAACCCTGTAGTGCCCCCTGTACTAGAAAGGCTGCTAGAGAGGAAGTTGGATGTGAGGAGAGAAAGTCGAGCCGCCCGAAGTGCATGTGGCCTGGTCAAGCTGGACTCTGCTGCTTGGCGCCGCAGGTATTTCTAGGGAGAGCCTTCTGGCACAGGAGGCGGATGTGCAGAAGTTTGCGGTGGGGTAAAAGCAACCCTTGAAATTAAGTTGCTGGAGATGGCTGCGCCCCCCGGTGCTCAAATTGGACATCCTAGTCTGACTGGGAGGACTGGTTACATCTCTAAGGCTTCCAGAGGCTACCACGAACTTGTCGCTTTCGAGTTTGCGAGCGAGCCTGGGGTCCTTGGCCATTAGGATGACTGAGACGTCCCCCTAGGCACGCGGCTTGTTCCCTGTTATGACCTGTGCCGAAGATGTGTGGGGACGCTAGGTTCGCGTCCTAGCGCTTAGGATGTCCTTCCTGATGCCCGCTGGGACCAGGTGCGAAGAAAAAGGGGGTGCAAGCGTCGGGCGTACCTACAGTGGGGGGTTCGGTAACGACGGTGGAGACTAGGGCTGATAGGGGCGCGGCTGACCGTGTTTCCAGGGCCCCTACTCTAGCCTGGACGTCGGTGACTGCGGTTGCCAGTGTGGTCACCAAGGCGTGTAGCTGAGTAAATGCCGAGGATATCGACTGCAGCGGAATTTGTCTGGTAGAGTTGCCGCTGGTTATGGAACAGCAGCCTAACAGCTTGGTTTTCCTGGCCGTGGCCGGGTAGGGGATGCCCCTATGGCGTAGTTCGGCTGTAAGCCTGGGGATGGTCCAGCCCTGAGGGACTGTGTGGAGTCGTCCGCTGAACCCGAACGTGGTGACGGCGGGACGAAGGTAAAGTCATCGCAGTCGGTCTGCGACATGTTGGGGGCTGGAGGAAAAACGAGAAAGAAAAAGGGGGGGGGAATGTATGTTTATAGAGTGAGATGCCAGGTATGGAGGGGATAGAGGAGGTACGAAAGTGGGTAGGGAGGATGGACAGAATAAGGAATGACAGGCGCAGAGGATAGCCAAGTTTTGCGTACGAGCGCTTGTTGAGTGTAATTTAGAAAACTCAAAAGAGTGCGTGGCAACCGAGGTGAGCCAGGAGGTGACTGGCTAGGTAACCGATAGCTCGGGTGCCGTCTGTGCTTGGCACAGACTGATGAACCAGAGCCCCCAGGGCGTACTGGGGCGGGTAGCTGGAGTCTGGTATACTAAGTAGGAATGTTTCGATCTGTAGTTCAATGACGTGTGGTCGGTCTGCCAACTCCTGCACTGCCAGCAAGGTGATGTTGGCGACCTTGTCTGCGTAGTGAAGGATCTCGGATCGGCTTCGAAAACAGAGTGTCATGCGTAGAAGTATGTGGCAGTTGCTAGCGCCTGGTGAGCGGTCGAATTGTGTATGTGAAGACAAATATGTCGTGAAAGAGTGCGGAGAGAAAGCAAGGAGGGGCCTTGCGTTTACGCACCTGACTTGAGCCCTGTCTTGGTTGAGGTCGAGACATGGGTCGACCGGGACCTGTGAGGAGGGTGACATGGAGATATATATATATATATATATTTCTTCTTTTTTTTTTTTTTTTTTTTTTATTATTATATATATATTTATTATTTTTTTTTTTTTTTATTATTATTATTATTATTTTTTTTGGAGGCGTGAAGAGTTGTGGGAGCGGTAGGTAGCTCCCGGGTGAAGAAGTGTGTAAGACCCCCTTTTTTTTTTTTTTTTTTTTTTTCGGGAAATATCGTCCGACCTGGATTGCAGGGTGGACGGGATGGAAACTCGATCTAAACTGACGTGTGTGGTGGAAAGGGATAGAGAAATCGGTGAGTAGCCGTTTGACTACTGGAGGTGGTGAGTGGCTGGTGTGCAACCACTCGTCGAACGCTCGCAGCGCTTGCGAGGAACAAATGCCTTAAGGAGACGAAAGAAGAAGAGTTTGTGACTTTCGAGTGTGTGGGGATGGCCGTTTCGTGATGAAACGGGAGTGGTAAGTAATGCGTGTGTATAGCGGCTTGGGGTTCGAATCATTGTGGCCGATGCTACGGCTGGAATCGGATCGGTTAAAGAAGTTTACTGCTGAAGATCGGAGCGGTATGCGCCGGTGGTGCGACTGTGACTCGACTGATTGAAAATGCCATAGAGCCGAAAATTTGAGCCGCTGCTACGACTGAATTCGGATCAGCTCGAAAGTTCGATGTTTGTGGACCCGAGCCGACGAGCCGGTGGTGCGACTGAGCCCAGATCGGCCATGTTAGCGGAGGATCCGAACCTTTGAGCCGATGCTACGACGGGGTTCGGATCGGATAGGAGGGTCTGTTGCTAGAGATCCGAGTCGATTGAGCCGGTGAAGCGACTGGACTCGGATCGCTTGGGAATGCCATTGGTTCGAAAGTTTGAGCCTATGCTACGACTGAATTCGGATGGTTTAGCGGTTCGATGTTTGTAGGTCCGAGCCGATGAGCCGGTGGTGCGACTGTGCTCGGAACCAACGTGGATGCCAGAGATCCGAATCTCTAAGCCGATGCTGTGCCTGTATACGGGCTGATAACGGGTGCAAGGCGGGGATTTGAATTTCCCGGGTCCGAATCGTAGCGCCGGAGATACGGCTGGACTCGGACGGGTGTTCGTTGTTTCGAAGTTGAAGGGGCTTGTGATTGTCGAGGGTCCGGCCTGTAGTGCCGATTGTTAGCGACAAGAGCCGGCCCAGACTGTTTGGTGTATGGTGTAAGTAGGAGGTGTGGGGCATCAGTAAGGTGAAGGGAGAGTATCGTAGGAGGTGTAGGGCATCAGTGACTAGGGATAAGGAAGTGCAGTGTGGGATACCAGTCCGACGACTGGGTATCGGATGTGCGACTGAGGCGAGAGCCTTGCGAGCTGTGAGTAATTCGTACAACAGCTCTGAGAGCCGTGGTGTCTGGACGGACCGTTACCGGTAGCAACGTGGGTGTGACAGGGTACGAAAGACAACTGGACTAGTCGATAAACATACGATGCAGACGGAAAACACGGGGTTATTACCGTGTGATTTTGAAAAAGAAGAAACGTGTACCGGCGCTACGATTCGTACGAACGGTAACGGCAGGTCCTACCTGCGACCGCGAGCGGGGATACGATCAACTGCGAGCGAAGCTGGAAGGTACGAAAGCAACTACACGGACGTTGCGAGTCGTAAGGTGTCGGCTGATGACGACGAATACGGCGCACTACAGCCGACGCTGACCCTCGTGGATGGTCTGTATAAGTACCCCTCGAACTCCTCCCATAATTTCAGGCTAGCATACTAGCCTTCCTATATATATATATATATATATATATATATATATATATATAAAATAAAAAATTACTAGCGTCCTCAGACACTACCTGCATACTGCATGTTTCCCCAAGTGCTTGCATGGGTTCCTTCTTACGCTCGAAAGACATGTTGATAGATCAATTCGCTCTAGTATGTATATGTATGGAGTCATGGCTTAGTTGTCAGCACTCTTTCCTTGCAGTACCGGGTCCAAATCGCAGTTTGCATGCTCTCCCTGTGCTTGTGTTTCCTCCCACACTCCAAACACACACTGATAGGTCCATCGGCTCCTATCTAAATCACACATGTGCTCACTCCATGCAGATTACTGAACACAGTTTCTAGGATATGTATATGGACAGCAGTGGCGGCCCGTCCACTTGCAGACCTGCAGTCTTTGGATTTGGGTGCAGCAATCTATTTTTGCTTAAAAATGTGCAAGTTGTAGTGGTGTGATGGGGAATGGGGAGCCCCCCAATCTGCAGTGTGATCTAGATGGTCACTATATGGGATTCTGAGTGCCAGGGACTGTGCCTACAAGGGGTGTCTGCGTTCTGCTGCTCTATATATAGAAGGAGACAGAACATGGCTGCTCTCCTCTCCTTGATGGATCTGGCTGATCTCCAGACATGCACACAAAGAATCATTCAATCCTCACAGCACATGGCACACTATACAATGTATACAGGAGAAAATAATAAATCATATATACAATAATGAACCTGATCAGGGGGAAAAAATCATATATACAATAATGAACTCAGCACAGGCATGGTGGGAACCCCTCATTATGGGCACAGTGAGGCTACATTTGATGAAATAGACACTTGGAATTGGCAGCCATACCTATCTCTTATACTTACCCTGATTCTCATTTGACTCATAGGTACTGATCATTGTGGAATTTGTTTTTCAAAATGAATGACAATTCGGTTTTATCTTTGAAGCAAGTGCCCTTCACAAGGCGTTCAGATGATGAAAAAAAGAGGATAAAGGAGCTTGGACCACATCAACCCAAACTGCAAATTCAGGAGAGGTCAAGTGATCGTGGTCGAGTTTACACTCGAAGCTTTTCCGCCACTTCATATGGCAAATGGAGTTGGCTAGCTGGATGTGATGTCACTAATGCCTATTATTGTTTTCCCTGTTTGCTTTTTCAAAGTCATGGCACTGACACGTTGTGGATATCAACAGGAGTTTGCGACCTAAAACATCTCACTGAAAAGTGCAAGCGGCATGAAATTACCCAAAGCCATCTTGACAATATTATGAGGCTCGAGTTCTTTGGGAAGCGTAGCATTGGTGAACAGCTAGATGCAGGCTACAGAATTGCCATTAGAAGACACAATGAAGAGGTCACAAAAAATCGACACATCCTGTCTAGAATAATAGACTGCGTGAAATTTTGTGGTGCATTTGAGCTGGCTTTGCGTGGCCATGACGAGAGTGAGACATCACAGAATCCTGGGATATTCCGTGGCTTGGTCGATTTTGTTGCTTCACTTGATGGAGTTTTGAAAGAGCACCTTGAGAATGCCACTGTTTTTAAGGGAACTTCAAAAACTGTGCAGAACAAGCTGTATGTTGTCTGTTGTGAAGGAGCACATTATTCAGGAAGCACGGAGCAGCGATTTCATCTCCATCCAGGCCGATGAGACCACCGATATTGCCACACAGTGCCAACTTGTGATTGTACTGCGCTACATTGATGCCAAAAACAACATACAGGAGAGTTTTTTTGAGTTTATTCCTCTGCATTCAACCACAGCGGATTCCATTGCTACAGCACTACAAGAGCGCCTTGCTGTCATCCTTCCAGAGGATCAGAAGCAAAAACTAATCTCCCAAGCGTATGATGGAGCCAGCGTGATGAGGGGTGCCACTGCAGGGGTTCAAAAGAAAATTCAAGATGTGTACCCAAATGCCCATTACATTCACTGCTATGCACATCAGCTCAATCTGATAATGCAACAGGCCACTTCTCGAATGCCCAAAGTGAGACTATTTTTTGCTAACCTTGGAGGATTTGCCAGCTTTTTTGCCAGATCACCCAAGCGCACAGATGTGCTTGATAAAATAGTTGCCCATAGACTACCGACATCAAGCAGTGTCAGATGAAACTTCCACAGCCGTGCCATCAATACGGTGTTTGAACACAGAGAGTTATCCGCTGTTTTGAAACAATGCGAGACTCAGGTGACTTTGACCTTGTTACCATGCGAGAGGCAGCAGGCTTTGCCGTGCTACTGGATGATCAGGATTTTACATTTTTTCTGACGCTTTTCCACAACATCATGCCCCATGTGGACCTCCTCTATGCCAAACTCCAGAAGAAGGACATAGATTCAGTCCACATTAAGGGGAGCATCCAGCAGTTCCAGAAGGACATACAGAAGATCAGGTAGCAGCTGTATTCCTGCTTTTCATGTGTTTTTGTTGTTGTTATTATTATTTTTAATATTATTGTTCATACATTTTGCAGAGATTCTATCCCATACCTGGTTGACCAAAGCAGTCAAGGTGGTTCTCAACCGAGGAGGCGGTGCTCGCTGAATCCAGGAGAACATAAACGCATTGCATCTGAGGTGAGTTTTTATTTGTTGCAATATTTGTCTTTTTGATAGCTCCCTCTTATAGATATGAAGATTGGAAAGAAAAATATTTTTCTTACAATATTCATATAAAAATGATGTGATCTAAAAGGATTTGCTATTCCCTCTAGTGGATAACATGAGTATTACAGCCTTCATCTGTGTTAGCTGCTTGAGCATCAGAAATGCATGAAATCTGACATATTTACTAAGAATGTCTTGTCCATGTGTATGGAGTTCTGAGAAGTTATGGATTCAAAACCACTGAAACTGATCTCCCTTTATAACTTAAAACTGAACATTTGAAATGACCAGTTTTAAGTTATAAAGGGAGATCAGTTTGTCAAGTTTCATGCATTTCTGATGCTCAGGGAGCTAACAGAGGTGACATTGACATTTGTCATCACTACATAATTTTTGTTTTTATCCTTCAATCTATAGGTCTGTGATATCATACTCTTGCACACCATGCAACGTTTCTCCTTCACAAACCACCTTGTTAGTGCCACCTTGCTTCAAGCAGACAGGTTTGATCAGTACGCAATGGAGTTTCCGGAGGATGCACTGAGTAAGACTTTGAAGGCCTATCCACTGCTCAATAAGAGCAAGTTAAAGACAGAGCTTAGTCTCATCTACCACACAGACGAGTTCAGAAAATGTAATGGTGCTTTGGACCTATTCCAGCTGTTTATGGAGAACAATCTTAAAAACGTATTTAGACAGACTGTCACTCTTCTGAAGATTCTCATCACCACACCCATGACCACAGCAGAAGCTGAGAGGTGCTTCTCAACCTTAAACAGAATTAAGACTTTTTTGAGAAATAGCATGACCCAGGAAAGACTGAATGCATTGGCCATGCTGTCCATGGAAAAGAGAGTGGTGACAGAGATGACTGATTTCAACCAAAAGGTCATTGAAAAATTTGCAAGCCAGAAAGAAAGGAGAGCAAAATTTATTTTCAAATAATTCTACTGGCGCTAATGTGAATGTGGCATTCATTTGTATTCAGTCACCTTTACTCTGATTCAGAGTTTTTTTTGTTGCTGTTTGTTGTGCAATAAAGTTTGTTTACTGTTTTAAAAAAAATCACTGATTCGTGGTACATTTATTGCATTAACGTTTTCTATATTTTATCTAGCAGGAATGACACATAAATGCCCATTTAGAGTCCTTTATTACTAACAGTTAATTTTTCAGTTTGTTTGCGCCGATCTGTAAGGCTGCGCTATATACCATGATTTGTGATGCTGGGGTTGTATACTCTGTCCTGTGATCCTGGGGCTATATACTCTGTCCTGTGATGCTGGGGCTGTATACTCTGTCCTGTGATGCTGAGCTGTATACTCCTGACACTGAGTGAAAGCTAGTGGAATACAGGGGACAGAGTGGGTGGATTCTATAAGGGGTGTGGCTTGTGAGAAGTGGGAGGGGCAAACCTGGAGGGGCGGAGTCTTGCGCCCCCCCATCCTAAAACTTCACCAGCCGCCACTGGGTCAGGCGTTATCCGTCTGGATCTTAGGTCATTCATTTATATTCTGGGCCGAAAGGAGAGCTTTGCGAAGAGTCTATACCGGAAGCTTGAATTTTGATCCCACATTGGTGAACATTTTTTGGCATGGCAGGAGGGGTATGGTATGGAATAATTTGTTTGAAGAGTTAAGTTTTCTGTTTCGAACCCTGCCAGTTCCTGATGTTTTGATTATCCACCTTGGGGGGAACGATATAGGGCGTACTAAGTCCCGTGATTTAATTTTTCAAATAAAATGGGATCTGCTTCAGTTCAGGCTGTCCTTTCCCGGAGTATGTTTGATTTTTTCAGAGATTGCTCCGAGATTGGTATGGTTGAACTCCCTGCTTGAAAAGGTTAGAAAGAGAGTGAATAGGGCCCTAGCGAAGTTCTTGCCCACCATTGGGGGTCTGTCCTTCCGTCACGTAGACTTGGAGGGGGGTCAGTTGGCCTATTCAGACCAGACGGGGTGCATCTTTCAGACGTTGGGCTTGACATTTTCAATAATGATCTTCAGTCTATGGTGGAGTTGGCCACGAGGCGGGGTGGTTGGGCTGGCCTTGTTCTTTAAAGGTTAAAAAACAAGTCCGGCTAGTGGGGTTAGTAGACGTTAATTCCAACCTGAGTTGTAGTGGCTGGGTTGATGAAAGTATGATGGTTTAAGTAAAGAAGTGATGTATTGTATTTTGATATCTAGTAATGGTTATTGGTTAAATAAATATGATTAAAAAAATAATAATAAATACCAGTAATAAAGGCCTGCGGCCAAGTTTAACCCACTTTTTGTCTCTGAGGTCATTATTTATAATTATTCTGCATACAGTCCCATGTAAGTGAAGGGAGCTGTTTTAAGCTCCCCGAGCTCATGGGAATGTGGCAGAGGGGAAGTTTCTAGTTCTCCCCTCTCACACCTGGCAGATAATTAGGTATATTATTAAGGTAAGGGAGGCTAGGAACCAATAACAGGGCATAGGTCGGGTCACATGGCAAGTAGGAAAATTCTGGAAGTTTGGGAGAGGTATTTAAGGCAGAGCAGCAAGCTGCCTGTGACCTGAGGATCAGGCAACCCCTTACCTTTGAACTCCCCGCCCCCCCTCCCTTGTCGCGGCCTTATATTATTACGTGGTACCCCCTCTTGGTTTTCCTTTGCTAACGAGAGGGGTTAGTAGACGTTAATTCCAACCTGAGTCGTAGTGGCTGGGTTGATGAAAGTATGGTGGTTTAAGTAAAGAAGTGATGTATTGTATTTTGATATCTAGTAATGGTTATTGGTTAAATAAATATGATTAAAAAAATAATAATAAATACCAGTGTAGCGATACCTCCAACTAAGAAGGCCGCAAATTTAGTTTGGGCCCTGATGGCAGCTCCGCCAACCCCCGGCAATAGGCTCTACCCCCTACTGGCACAGCTAGTATTGACAGTCAATTGTATATCTTATACTTTATGAATAACTGAGCATTGAGACAATAGTAAATTTAAATAAGTATAAGGTTTTACTTAAGCTCTTGGTAAGAAAGATATAACAGTAATCACAGTTTACAGAATAATCAATGGTAATGCAGAGCCCTGCAACGCTAACACACTAAAGAGCTGACATGCAACAAGTGCGCCACACGGGCGACCATTAGTTAAGTGCCCTATGGCGCAGTAACCCAAAACACATTAGAAACCCCACAAGGCCTGGTTTCTGAGATCTATAACTTAGTCCTTTTTCTTCACCGGCAGATCTTTAACGGTGGTGCACATTAACAGAGTACAAACTTTGTAATCCAATGGGGTAGGTAAAGATGGGTGGGAACTTGGCTATACGAACTGTAAGTTCAGCTATGGTACGGCTCTTCAATAAGGGTATCAGGAACAACTGGTGGGCCATGACAGTCTATAGGCCTATATGTAGTAACAGTATATCGTTTGGGCGTATGCCCTCTCACCCGCCCGGACTACGGTCTCAGTCTGGGAAACTTCCACCGACTGTGTCACACACACACTCAGTCTCTCCAGCGATCGGGTCCCCGATCCAACACGGCTGTAGCTGAGCAAAGTCAGATGCCACCCAGGCTCGCAGAGGGGGGTGGAAGGCTCTTTGGTGCTGAGCAAGGCCTCAGGCTTCAGGCCTTGCACTCCGACACATCCGCACAGGAGGATCAGTCTGTGTAGTCTCGTGTACCAAAGAGACCGAGCCCAGCCTCGCCTCCTCCTTTTATATCCCCTCCCATGAGTCTCTGCGGCGGAACATTGCCGGATGGGGTTCTGGGTAATGTAGTCTCTCTGCATTAAAGGGGAACACCCCGCTACACACTCCCCCCACTTGAACTCTTTGGTCCCCAAAGATAAACCTTAACAAAGACTATGTACAACTCTAGACAATTCTACAAACGATGTTGGCATAGGGAATGCCCACCAAAACTGAGGAGTAGAATTCCCTTGCCCACAGGTCACATTATCATGGGTGGCCTGCCTAGCTGTGCCAGAGAGTGAGCTGGGGTTGCCCTCCACTAAATGGACAGTGGAGGGATCCGGATTTTCAGCATTCCTCCTAGCAGTAACTACAGAATCCTCTGAGCTATTCCCCATTTGTGGGTAGGTCAGCTTCTTAGGAGGCCGGATGACTCTTCGAGCCCTTTGTTCTCTTGGGATTTCTGGCTCTGGTGCCACAGGCTCCTCTTCCTCTGAGTAACCATCATGGGCATCTTCCCAGTAATCTGCTGAAGGACTAGAGGGGATGAACTCTGTGGCTTCTGGGTTCAGTGTTTCATCCGTGGTGTCCTCAGTGGTTGGGAGGTCTATGGTAGAAGTTCCTGGAGTTGGGGAAGGCCACAGCCAATTAAGTTCTCCATCCTCATTTCCACTAAGTTGAGAGGCCTCTCCATCTTCAGCTCGGGAGGCCTGCGACCGAGTGTTCGGCCTAGGAGTATCCAGGATAGAGGCCGGTTCAGGGGAGTCTCCCACGGGAGGTATTCTAACTGCCTCAGCAAGAGGGAGCAGGTGGTTTCGATGCCACGTCTTCAGAGGGCCCACCTTTCCTTCCGGCTTCAACTTGTAGACAGGCAGGCCCGGCAACTTCCTACAGATGACATAAGGTTCAGATCTCCATCTATCTGCAAGTTTGTGCTTCCCAGGGACCCCCAGATTGCGTAACAGTACTCGATCCCCGGGCTGTAGGTCTTGTACCCGGACCTTCAAGTCGAAGTTTCTTTTCTTTCGAGCTCCCCTTTGATCTGAGGCCGCTTGAGCTTGTTCATAGGCTACTTTCAGGCTGTGTCTGAGCCTGTCCACATATCCTTTGTGGGATGTGGCTGAGGAATGGTCCAGAGAGGTGCCAAAGGCCAAGTCCACAGGTAGTCTCGCTTCTCTCCCAAACATGAGTCGATATGGGGAGTAGCCTGTAGCATCACTGATGGTGCAGTTGTAAGCATGTACTAGGGCTGCTATATGTTTGCTCCAATGTTGCTTTTTCTCACTTTCCAGAGACCCCAACATGTTGAGCAAGGTTCGGTTAAACCTTTCCGGCTGAGCATCTCCTTGTGGGTGGTAAGGTGTAGTTCGAGTCTTCTTGATTCCCAATGAATCCAGGAGTTTCTGGATCAGTTTACTCTCAAAGTCCCTTCCTTGATCTGAATGAAGTCGCTGTGGCAGCCCATAATGGACAAAGTACTTCTCCATAAGTACCTTGGCTACGGTGGAGGCCTTCTGATCTTTGGTTGGGAAAGCTTGGGCATACCGGGTGAAATGGTCGGTTATCACCAGAACATTTCCTAGTCCACTCAGGTCAGGTTCAAGGCAGAGAAAGTCAATGCACACCAGATCCATTGGGCCTTGACTTTGTAGATGGCCCATTGGGGCAGCTTGATGGGGTAAAGTCTTCCTCTGGATGCATCGTGCACATGAGTGGCAGTACTCTTCTACCTCTGCCCTCATGCAGGGCCAATAGAACCGACTTCTGACAAATTGAAAGGTCCTTTCAGCCCCTAGATGGCCATGATTGTCATGCAGGGCAATCAGAACAGTCTCTCGATGTTTCTCTGGGAGGAACAGTTGCCACTTATCTTCTGAGTCATCAGAGGGGCCCCTTCGGTAGACCACTCCCTGATGTATCTGCAACCTGTCCCATTCTTTCCTCAACAGGCGAGCCTCCTTTGAGGGATGACACAGGAGTTTGTTTGGATCCTGATTCTCCAGGGCCTCCAGGACCAATCTCCCTATGGGGTCTTCCAATTGGTCACTCCTCAAATCCTTCTTGGACAATCTCGGCAGGTTGTCTTCGTCCAATTGAGTCACTCCACAGTAGTGTTTTGGGACTCCCACCATGGTAACTCCTATTTCTTCTGCTCTGGAGCCTCCTCTGGCCTGGAATTCAGCTCCTTGACAAAGGGCCCGCACCCCGTCCGGTGCCACTTGGGTCCAATCTTCTATATCACTGGTGGTGGCATGAGATCTCCTGGACAGAGCGTCTGCGTCTCTATTCCCAGCCCCTGGCCTATACTTTAGGCTGAATTTGAATCCAGACAGTGTGGCCAGCCACCTGTGTCCAGTGGCATCCAGCTTGGCCGTGGTGAAAAGGTAGGTAAGGGGGTTGTTGTCGGTCTTCACAGTGAACTCTGCCCCATACAGGTAGTCTTTGAGCTTGTCTACTACCGCCCACTTGAGGGCCAGGAACTCCAGCTTGTGAGTGGGGTAGTTCTTTTCAGAGGGGGTCAGGCTCCTGCTCACATAGGCAACAGGCCGTTGTTGCCCTTCGTGTTCTTGATAAAGTACTCCTCCCAGACCGTCATGACTAGCATCTACGTGTAGTACATAGGGCTTGGTTGGGTCTGCGTAGGCCAAGACTGGGGCAGTGGTTAGACTCTCCTTTAATGCCTGGAAGGCCTCTTCACACTTTTGATTCCACTGATTTCTGACTGACTCTCCCGGCTTCCTGGGCCCTGAGTCGTCCTCTTCCCCCTCAGTCTTGAGCAGTTCATTCAATGGTCTAGCAATTCGGGCGAATCCCTCCACAAACCTCCTATAGTAGGAGCAGAAACCCAAGAAGGATCTGAGTTCTGTTACTGTGGTGGGTCGTGGCCAGGAGGTAACTGCCTCCAATTTCTCGGGGTCTGTGGCCACCCCTTCTTCGGACACTATGTGCCCCAGATAGTTCACAGAAGACTGGTAGAACCGACACTTTTCAGGCGAAAGTTTGAGTCCCTCCTCACTGAGTCTCCTCAATACTTTTTCCAGCCTCTCCTCATGTTCCTCCAGGGTTCTTTCAAAGACTATGACATCGTCCAGGTACACAAGGACTTCAATAAGGTTCATGTCTCCTACAGTCTTCTCCATAAGACGCTGGAAAGTAGCTGGGGCTCCAGACAGACCTTGAGGCATCCGGTCAAATTCAAAGAACCCTACCAGGGTTATGAAAGCTGTCTTCTCCTTGTCTTCTGGGTGCATGGGGATCTGATAGTACCCGCTCTTGAGATCCATAACACTGAACCACTTGGCTCCAGACAAACTCTGTAGGGCATCCTCTATCCTTGGAGTAGTATACTGGTCGGGTATGGTTCTCCTGTTGAGAGTCCTGTAGTTGATACAGAGCCTCAATGACCCATTCTTCTTCCTGACCACCACTATCGGGGATGCATAGGGGCTTCTAGATTCCCGTATCACTCCAGTCCTTTTTAGTTCTGAGAGTTGTTCCCTTAGATCCTCCAGATCTGCTAGGGGGACCCGCCTGACTCTCTCTCTGAAGGGCTTATCTTCCTGGAGACGGATCCGATGGGTGGCACTCCTTGCACACCCCACATCGAACTCATCTTTAGAGAAGATCTTCTCCCATCTGTTCAGCTGGGCCTTGGCTCTCTCTTTCCAAGCCCTGGGCAGATTCGGGTTTTCCATGGATATCTTCTCCCAAGCATCTCCTCCTTCGCCCACCTCTGACAGGTTGACAGGGGCAGCAGGGCTCACCTGGCCTAGCAGCATCCTGGCTGGGACCTCCATGGGGCCATCCGTATTGTTCCTAACACTCACTGGGACTCTACAATGGGCCTTCTTTAGGGCCTTCAGCGGAATCACTTCTGGTATCACTTCCAGACCGTGGGACCCTTCTCTTGGATCAGATTCCAACATGACAAAGGGTCCAGGCTGCTCCCAAGTAAGCTTCACAGTGGCTCTGAGACAGGTTACTTCACCGGGCTGCAGCACTATCCCTCCTCTTCCAAATCTCCACACCTTCCCTATCCCCTCTCCTGGGGTCTTCTGCTCTAAGACCAGCCTTTGGTAAGCTGTCTTCAGCATGGGGTGGATCTTGGTGACCGCTGCCCCTTTCTCTTTCACTAGAGGGGTCAGAAGTCTTCGGACCAGGTCCGTGTTTGTCCCTATTATCAGGGAGCTCTTGTTGGCTCCTGGTGGCCGAGGGCACACAACTGCCAGAGTGTCAAACACTTCGGCTTTTCCAGCCACAGATGGGTCAAAGGTCATCCCGACAGGCAGATAGCCATCGTAGGGGAAGTTCTGGGTTCCAATCCCACATATCTCTAGTCCCTCTATTTTCCGGATGGGTAGGTGACTCAAGTACTTATCGTAAAAGTCTCTGTATAGCAGGGTTACTTGCGCCCCAGTATCCAAGATTGCTCTGGTGTAGACTCCCTCCACTTGAATGGACACTATAGGAGATGGGCCTACCAGCTTCTCCAGGTAAGGCCCGGCAGGGGCCGCTTCCTTCAGACTTTTTTTCTTTGAACCTCCTCTCGTCCAATCCCCTTTGGACTTCAGTCTTTCTTGAGCCTGGTATGCATTGACTCCCCCCACCTTACTGGGTGTAGGGACCCGCTGAGGGATACTATTGTTTTTCTTAGGTGTGCACCCCCTCTGGGGAGTGCTGTGCCTCTTCTGAGGGGTCTTACCCCCTTTCTCTGGGGTGTACCTCTGTTTAGGAATGTTGTGTTTCCCCCGAGGCGTTTTATCTCCTGTTATTTTCTGCTTTGCTTTCAGTTTGGAGCTCACTGAAGGTGATGGGCAACCGGTTGACTCCTTCACCGGGGCCCTCTGAAGTTTCCCGCCGGCTTGCGGTTGTCTATTTTCTTCTTTTTGGGACTGGAGCATGTAGCCGCAATATGTCCAATTCCTCCACAGTTAAAGCAGACGATATCTCCCCATTCTTGTAAAGATGTGGGTGCTGAGGCAACTGGGAATAATTCCTTCCTTGGTACTTCTCTCTTGGGACCCTCTGTGTCTTTTTTCCATCAGAGAGGTCAACATCTCTAACACCTTGGACATTTGAGCTTTCAGGGTGTCTATCTCCGAATCTCTTTCAGGGGTCATTACTGGATTGACTAGCACCTGTGCGGGTACAACACTTGTCCTAATCAACTGCTGGTCCTGTTGCAGTGCCTCCTCATCTCTGAAGATTTTTATTAAGTCAGCATAAGTCAGCAATGTTCCTCCTCCTGAGGTTTTCAGGTGCAACCAGACTGGATCCGAGCGCAGCGCTCCCTTTAAGACTTGCTTCATTCTTGCCGCATCTGTGTCTTGGGGCCTCATCCCCTTCTTCAACACAATCTTACACAACAACCTGTTCAGTCTTCTAACATACTCGGAAAGTTTCTCCTCCGGTTGTTGGAAAGTGTGTTCAAACTGGTAGACCATCTCAGTCACCTTTTCCAATTGACCAAACTCTTCTTGCAGCATGGCTAGACAGTCTTGAGCCGTGCAATCTGCGTTCCCAAACCGAAAGCTTTTCACTGCTTCTGCTGCTGCGCCTTTAAGGCTTTCCATCACTCGTTGCCTCTTCTGCACTTCAGGCACCTCCCATGCCTCTACTGACTGCAATGCCTGCTCCACCCAGGTGTCAAAGTCTTCTTCCCCTGCGGGGACAGGGAGCTTCCCTGAGAATGTCTTTAGTCTCCGGTAGCTAGTCTCTACATGCACCGTGTTTGCCTTCTGACACTTGGTTAGCAGATCCCCTATCGCACCTATCAGTTCTGGTGATATAACAGTGGCAGGTGCAGGCGCCACCGGGGGCGTCACCCTGTCCCTTTCTCCTGGTGGGGTACGGGCCGCAGCCTGCGGTGATCCCGTTGGTGATGGTTCCTTCTCTACAGTTACTGCGTGCGCCAACCTATATGTTCTGTTGTCTGGCGTCCGCACACACTTGCGCCTACAGGCCTCTGGCATCCCGTCCCAGTATTCAACTAATGCATATTGATATGAGATGTCTGGGTCTGTCTTTATGTCCATCACCCACGGTGTATGATCTGGGGTCACTGATTTCATTAATTCCTCTACCGCCTCACTCGACCATTTCTCCCCAGGGAGGCTAATGGCTATCGACTGTTTTGGCTCTGTGTTAGCGGCTTTGCACCACTCTTCTACCGCTCGTGGATCCATGGGGTCCATGCCGGCACCTCTGGCGTTCACTTGCTGCATCAGGATCCCAGACGAGCCCCCACGTGTAGCGATACCTCCAACTAAGAAGGCCGCAAATTTAGTTTGGGCCCTGATGGCAGCTCCGACAACCCCCGGCAATAGGCTCTACCCCCTACTGGCACAGCTAGTATTGACAGTCAATTGTATATCTTATACTTTTATGAATAACTGAGCATTGAGACAATACTAAATTTAAATAAGTATAAGGTTTTACTTAAGCTCTTGGTAAGAAAGATATAACAGTAATCACAGTTTACAGAATAATCAATGGTAATGCAGAGCCCTGCAACGCTAACACACTAAAGAGCTGACATGCAACAAGTGCGCCACACGGGCGACCGTTAGTTAAGTGCCCTATGGCGCAGTAACCCAAAACACATTAGAAACTCCACCAGGCCTGGTTTCTGAGATCTATAACTTAGTCCTTTTTCTTCACCGGCAGATCTTTAACGGTGGTGCACATTAACAGAGTACAAACTTTGTAATCCAATGGGGTAGGTAAAGATGGGTGGGAACTTGGCTATACGAACTGTAAGTTCAGCTATGGTACGGCTCTTCAATAAGGGTATCAGGAACAACTGGTGGGCCACGACAGTCTATAGGCCTATATGTAGTAACAGTATATCGTTTGGGCGTATGCCCTCTCACCCGCCCGGACTACGGTCTCAGTCCGGGAAACTTCCACCGACTGTGTCACACACACACTCAGTCTCTCCAGCGATCGGGTCCCCGATCCAACACGGCTGTAGCTGAGCAAAGTCAGATGCCACCCAGGCTCGCAGAGGGGGGTGGAAGGCTCTTTGGTGCTGAGCAAGGCCTCAGGCTTCAGGCCTTGCACTCCGACACATCCGCACAGGAGGATCAGTCTGTGTAGTCTCGTGTCCCAAAGAGACCGAGCCCAGCCTCGCCTCCTCCTTTTATATCCCCTCCCATGAGTCTCTGCGGCGGAACATTGCCGGATGGGGTTCTGGGTAATGTAGTCTCTCTGCATTAAAGGGGAACACCCCGCTACACCAGTAATAAAGGCCTGCGGCCAAGTTTAACCCACTTTTTGTCTCTGAGGTCATTATTTATAATTAGTCTGCATACAGTCCCATAGCTGTTCTAGAATGAAATTTTTTCAACCTGACTATGTTTAATTAACTCAATTATTAATAATAATAATAATAATAATAATAATAATCTATTATGCACATGGCCCCATCATATTCTGTTGTACTTTGAATATACATAATGTAATTTGCTGTCCGTCATTGTTTGGAACACGGTTTTTGGTATATGGAAGATTTTTTTTTTTATCTTGCATCATCACAGTGCAATTGAATTAATGCAACATTTGTGTTTGGCAGTATTTTAGAATTACTTACTTCATTTGATATGTACACCTTTTTATTGGTTTTTCATCAGTCGTGTATCCTGCACTTGACTTTCCCTCTAATTTCTGCTGACTCGACTGTCCTGTTCAGATCTTATCTACAGTCCCTTCTGTCTGGACAGGATCCAGTCTCACTGCAGCATCTGTGTCTGAATTATTTCCAGGTCTCCTCATAATGTCAAGCTTTCTCGCCTGCAGCACATCTACCCTTTTCATTAAAGGAAAAATATAATGAGTGTGGGTCATCTTTGTAAGCTTATACAGTGGGTACGCAAAGTATTCAGACCCCCTTACATTTTTCACTCTTTGTTATATTGCAGCCATTTGCTAAAATCATTTAAGTTCATTTTTTTCCTCATTAATGTACACACAGCACCCCATATTGACCGAAAAACACAGAATTGTTGACATTTTGCAGATTTATTAAAAAAGAAAAACTGAAATATCACATGGTCCTAAGTGTTCAGACCCTTTGCTGTGACACTCACATATTTAACTCAGGTGCTGTCCATTTCTTCTGATCATCCTTGAGATGGTTCTACACCTTCATTTGAGTCCAGCTGTGTTTGATTATACTGATTGGACTTGATTAGGAAAGCCACACACCTGTCTATATAAGACCTGACAGCTCACAGTGCATGTCGGAGCAAATGAGAATATGCACTTAAATGTACTGTGTTAAATGTGCACTAAAGCACTGCAATATACTGCAGTAAACGTGCAATAATGCACTGAAATATACTGTGTTAAATGTGCAGTAAAGCACTGCAGTATACAGCGGTAAAGTGCACCAATGCACTGAAATATACTGCATTAAACGCGCATTAACCTGCTGCAAAATTACTGTGGTAAACCTGCAATAATAATGCACTAAGATGTACTGTGTTAAACATGCACTAAAGCACTGCAAGATACTGCAGTATATGTGCAATAATGCACTGAAATATACTATGTTAAATGTGCAGTAACGCACTGCAAAATACAGAGGTAAACGTGCACCAATGCACTGAAATATACTGCGTTAAACGGGCACTAACTTGCTGCAATATACAGTGATAAAACTGCAATAATAATGCACTGAAATATACTGCGTTAAACGTGCACTAATGCATTGCAATATACTGCACTGAACTATACTGCATTAAACGTGCAATAACACACTGAAATATACTGTGTTAAACGTGCACTAAAGCACTGCAATATACTGCGGTAAACCTACAATAATATACTGCGGTAGCCGCAAACTAATGCACTGCAATATACTGAGTTAAACGTGCACTAATGTAGCGATACCCCCATGGGGGCTGCTGATTGACTCTATACCCCACGGGCTGTCCCGACTCTGCAGATTGTCTCTTACCTCTGACACCTTGGGTTCCATTGTAGTTATCTCACGTTAATAAGAATAGACTCAATCAAGACTACTAAATCACACAAGGAACTTTTACTAGGGCAAAAAATTACATGAAGTTATTGTACAATCAACAGTAAATGAACACAGATTATTGTCATTAGCAGAGATGTATATTGCAATTAGTAATGTCTACCACTACACCCAACAACAACCTTGCAAAGGTGTATGTGAGTAGGTACACAGTGGAGTAGGTTCCCAATACTTCAGTACCTGTATTAAACCACCTCTCCACTGAGGCCCGAGCACACAGACCAATAACAAACAATGGACACAGTAATCAAGTACTGTATATGCGTCAGTCTTATGTTGCTAAATGGCTCCCTCTAGAGTGCAGTTCAGTGTGACCTTAACCACTTCCCGCCCAGTCAATAGCGAATTGACATCCGGGAAGTGGTTGCAATATCGATACTGGACGTCATATGACGTCCTGCAGGATATTGCCTTGCGCGCGCCCGTGGGGGCGCGCAGCGCGGTGATCGGGGACGGCATGTGTCCCTCGGACACAGCGCTTCCCCGATCACGGTAAACAGCCAATTTCATTGGCTGTTTACCATGTGATCGGCTGTGTCAAAGTCACAGCCGATCACCTGTCAAAACAAACTCGGCGGCGCGCTCCGTGCGCGCCGCCACAGGCTTGCAGAGCGGGGATCGGGGAAGGCGAGTGTCCCTTGGACACAGCGCGTCCCCGATCAGAGTAAACAGCCAATGAATTGGCTGTTTACCACGTGACCGGCTGTGTCCAATCACAGCCGGTCACAAATGTAAACAAATTCCACAGGAGTTACCACCTGATCCCTGCTCTCTCCTCACACACCGATCTGTGAGGAGAGTGAAGAGATCAGCAAGTTAGCTCAGTGTAGTTTGTCTACATAAGTTTACAGTGCACAACACGCCCCCCCCATAAAGAGGACCTGTCACACAGCCCAGCACATCAATCAGCCCAGCCAATCAGCCCATCTGTCAATCAGCCCATCTGTCAATCAATCAGCCCATCTGTCAATCAATCAGCCCATCTGTCAATCAATCAGCCGATCTGTCAATCAATCACCCCACCTGTCAATCAATCACCCCACCTGTCAATCAATCAACCCATCTGTCAATCAATCAATCAGCCCATCTGTCAATCAATCAGCCCATCTGTCAATCATCTGTCACAGGCCCATCTCCATCGGTACCGCCATTGGCACCGCCACACAGGCTACCAGTACCGCCATCGGTACCAGTACCACCAGCAGTACCGCCACCAGGCCCAGCATCTATACTGCCACACAGGCCCGCTACCAGTATCACCACTAGTGCCGCCATCGGTACCACCACCAGTACCACCACCCGTACCACCGTCGGTAGTGCCACCACCACCTGTACCACCACCTGTACCGCCATCGGTACCATCACCACCCGTACCACCACCACCTGTACCGCCATCGGTACCACCACCACCTGTACCGCCATTGGTACCACCACCACCCATACCGCCATCGGTACCACCACACAGGCCCACCACTAATACCTCCATCGGTACTACCACACAGACCGCCACCACTACCACCAGCAGTACCATTACACAGGCCCACCAATAAGCACTGCCATAATGTCCCAAAGGGTTTACACACCTGAGGAGGCATATGCCATTCTTGCCATGTCGGATGATGAGAGCAGCGGGGAGCTCCCATTATCCGATTCTGGTTCGGAATACGAGCCAGTGGAGGATAGTGGCTCAGAGTCCAAGTCCCCGGAGGAAACCGTCCCTCCCAAAAGAATGCGATCGGCACCAAGATCAGCACCAAGATCTGCACCAAGATCAGGAGAACTGCCCACCACCAGCAGCGCCATACCCCAGGAAGAGGAGCCCAGTACAAGCAATGGAAATGCACGCCCAACCCGAAGAATCCAGCCCCAATCCTACCTTCCCGATGCCCTGGCAAACCCCTTATGGTTGCCTGCCAACTCTGGATCCGCTATCATCCCCCCTTTCACCGCACAGCCAGGTGTGCAGCCCGACACTACAAATTTTTCTAAATTTGATTATTTTTGTTTATTTTTCCCACAAGATTTGCTGCAGAATATAGTGGATCAAACGAATCTGTATGCATCCCAATTTATTGCTGCCAACCCCGATTCTTCCTACGCCCGCATGTTCCAGTGGCGGCGTCTAACATTGGAGGAATTTAAATTATTTTTGGGCCTTATGTTCAATATGGGGCTTACAAAAAAGAACGAAGTCCATTCATATTGGTCCAAACGCCCCATCCAACACATGCCCATATATTCCGCTGTCATGTCCAGGAAAAGATACGACATGATTATGCGCTTTCTCCACTTCAATGACAATTCACAGTGCCCTCCCCGAGATCATCCCAACTACGACAAATTGTACAAGATACGCCCCCTAATCAATGCCTTTTCCCAGTGATTGGAAGAAGTTTTCATCCCAGACCAAAAAATTTGTGTGGACGAGTCCCTCGTACATTTCACCGGCCGACTGCAGTTCAAGCAGTACATACCAAGCAAGAGAGCCAGGTATGGGTTAAAATTAAATAAATTATGTGATCGAGCCACTGGATACGTCTGAAAATTCAGGATCTACGAAGGCAAAGACTCCCAGCTCCAGCCCCGTGATTGCCCCACATATATTGGAACCAGTGGGAAAATTGTCTGGGAGTTGGCATACCCCCTGTTCGGAAAAGGTTACCATTTATATGTTGATAATTATTATACAAGCCTGCCCCTTTTTCGCCACCTTTACAGTAAACAAACCCCGGCCTGCGGTACCTTAAAAAAAAAACGGAAGGGATTCCCACAAAATTTATTGACAAAAAAATTGCGACCTGGAGAATCGGCATCCATGAGGAATGAGGAGGTGTTGGCCATGAAGTGGAGGGACAAGAAAGATGTCCACATCCTCTCTACGATCCACAATGACACCATGGTGGAGATCCCAAGAAGACGCGGCTCCATTGTAAAGCCTGAATGTGTCCACGACTACAATTTGTACATGGGGGGGGGGGGTGGATTTAAACGACCAGATGCTACAGCCCTACTTATCAACCAGAAAGTCCCATTATTGGCACAAAAAAGTTGTGTTTCACCTGTTTCACATGGCCCTTTTTAATTTGTTTGTCTGCTACCAAAAAGCAACTCAAAATCACCGACTCCACTACCTCCAATATATCGAAGCCCTCATTTACCAACAAGATCCCGCCCCAGGAAGCATTCGCTCTGATAGTGTGAGTCGGCTTCACGAGCGACACTATCCCTTTAGCATCCCCCCCACAGAATCTGGAAGAAGACGCCAAAAGAAATGCCGTGTATGCAGCAGAGGAGGAGTAAGAAGAGACACCAGCTATTATTGTCCCGATTGTCCCTCCCAACCTGGCCTGTGCATCGGAAATTGCTTCAAAAATTATCATACATCCATTAGTTCCCCTTATTATTAACAGACTGCCATTTCCCTATTTGCCTGCTACCATGTTACTAACTACCTTCCATGTTAATTAACTGACCCTGGCCTGTTTACCGACGATGCCTCTGCCTGCCGATTTAAACCACGTTTCTGACTTCCACGTGTACCGACCTTGGCCTGTTAATCGACCATGTTTTTGCCTGCCACTTGGACTGATCTTTTGGCCATCTACTTTTAGTACACAGGGGTCTCACATATGTGAGGGGCTTCAGAATAGCGTTCTGAGTAGAGAAAACCAGTTTTTCGTTTTCTGTGCTCCAAGAACAGGGTCTGGTTGCCCGGAGGCTTCAAAGCGATTTGGGTGGGAGAAGCCTCTACCCCTGTCCCCCTGGCCCTAAGCTTGATGGTCCTTCCTGCTGCCTGGACCAATAATTTGGCTGTGCTGACCATATTACTGCCTGCAATGACCCATGACATTATGGACCATGTTTCTTCCTGCTGCTTGGACCAATACTTTGGCTGTGTTGACCATATATCTGCCTGCTGCCTCTACTGACTTTGGACAGCATTTCTGCCGGGACACCTCTGCCTGCTACCTGGACCTGTGCTTTGGCTGTGCTCTGGCTGTGCTGACAGTATCTCTGCCTGTGCGAACTATGGACAGTATTCCTGCCTGCTGCCTGGATGATTGCTTTTGCTGTCGCTGACCTCATCCCTGCCTGCTGCCTGGACCGATGCTCTCCTCTGTGGACCACTGCACTTCTAAATCCACAGGTAATCTTTTGTTATTTGGTATGTACCTGCTATGTGTTAGATATATGAAGGGCCTTCAAAAATGTGATCGGTAGTCAGAAAATGATATGTGCAATTAATGCTGCTAGAATGCCTGGAGGTGCTACTTGGATGTTGGGCCTCTGTATGTGGCCAGGCTGTGTAAAAGTCTCAAACATGTGGTATCGCCATACTCAGGAGGAGTAGCAGAATGCATTTTGGGGTGTAATTTTTGCTATGTACATATTATGTGTTAGAAATATCTTATAAATTGACAACTTTGTGTAAAAAAAATGCATTTTAATTTTTTCTCCACATTTTCCAAAACCTTCTGGAAAAAAATGAACCGTTCAAAAGACTCATAATGCCTCATAGATTATACGTTGGGGTGTGTGCTTTCAAAAATGGGGTCATTTTGTGGAAAATTCTATTGTCCTGGTGCTCCAGGGCCTTCAAAATTTTAATAGGTGGTTGAGAAAGGATATGTGCGATTTATGCTTGTAGAACGCCTGAAAGTGCTACTTCAATGTTGGGCCTCTGTATATGGCCAGGCTGTGTAAAAGTCTCACACATGTGGTATCGCTATACTCAGGAGGAGTAGCAGAATGCATTTTGGGGTGTTATTTTTGCTATGTATATGCTATGCGTTAGAAATATCTTATAAATGGACAACTTTGTGTAAAAAAAATGCATTTTCATTTTTTCTCCACATTTTCCAAAACCTTCTGGAAAAAAATGAACCGTTCAAAAGACTCATAATGCTTCATAGATTATACGTTGGGGTGTGTGCTTTCCAAAATGGGGTCATTTTGTGGAAAATTCTATTGTCCTGGTGCTCCAGGGCCTTCAAAATTGTAATAGGTGGTTGAGAAAGGATATGTGCGATTTATGCTTGTAGAACGCCTGAAAGTGCTACTTCAATGTTGGGCCTCTGTATATGGCCAGGCTGTGTAAAAGTCTCACACATGTGGTATCGCTATACTCAGGAGGAGTAGAAGAATGCATTTTGGGGTGTTATTTTTGCTATGTATATGCTATGCGTTAGAAATATCTTATAAATGGACAACTTTGTGTAAAAAAAATGCATTTTCATTTTTTCTCCACATTTTCCAAAACCTTCTGGAAAAAAATGAACCGTTCAAAAGACTCATAATGCTTCATATATTATACGTTGGGGTGTGTGCTTTCCAAAATGGGGTCATTTTGTGGAAAATTCTATTGTCCTGGTGCTCCAGGGCCTTCAAAATTGTAATAGGTGGTTGAGAAAGGATATGTGCAATTTATGCTTGTAGAACGCCTAAAAGTGCTACTTCATTGTTGGGCCTCTGTATATGGCCAGGCTGTGTAAAAGTCTCACACATGTGGTATCGCTACACTCAGGAGGAGTAGCAGAATGTATTTTGGGGTGTAGTTGCAATTATGCATATGCTGTGTGAGAGAAAAAAACTGTTAATATGACCAGTTTGTGTAAAAAAAAAATAATAATTACATTTTCCCAAGAATTGTGGGAAAAAAATACAACTTCAAAAAACTCACCACGCCTCTTAGTAAATACCTTGGACGGTCTACTTTCCAAAAAGGGGTAATTTTGGGGTATTTGTACTTTCCTCGCTTGTTAGTGTCTCAAGAAATGAGATATCCCTTCAGTACATCAGGCGTGATCAGATGTGATAAATTTTCAGTGATTGCCACCATAGTTTGTAGACTCTATAACTTCCACAAAGACCAAATAATATACACTAATTTGGGTTCATTTTACCAAAGATATGTAGCAGTATACATTTTGGCACAAATTTATGAAGAAAAATTACTTATTTGCAAAATTTTACAATAGAAACTAAAAAAAAGTGTTTTTTTTTAAAAAAAATGCTGTTTTTTTGCTTATATCGCAAAAAATAAAAAACCCAGTGGCGATTAAATGCCACCAAAAGAAAGCTCTAATTGTGAGAAGAAAATGATAAAAAATTTGTTTGGATACAGTGTAGCATGACTAAGTAATTGTCATTCAAAGTGTGAGAGTACTGAAAGCTGAAAATTGGTCTGGGCGGGAAGGTGCATAAGTGCATGGTATTGAAGTGGTTAAAGTGGAGCTCCACCCTAAATTTACACTTATGCTAATCAGAACCCTCCCCCCCTCCTGTGTCACAATTGACACCTTTCAGGGGGGAGGGGGGTGAACATACCTGTCTAAGAAAGGTATTTTCACCCACATCCGGGAGTCCTCTCTCCGGGAATCTGCGGGAGTGACGTCACTTCCCCCAGACTTCCCATAGTGTTCTGGGAGACACTCGGCTCCCAGAACACAGGAGAACGAATCAGAACGGCGCAGCGCGACTCGCGCATGCGCTGTAGGGAACCGGGCATGAATTCACTTCCTGGTTCCCTCAGCGAGGATGGCGGAGGAAGCAGCAGAGTGACGAGCGATTGCTCGTCCTCTGCTGCGGACGTCGCTGGACTCCAGGACAGGTAAGTGTCCAAATATTAAAAGCCAGCAGCTGCTGTAGCTGTAGCTGCTGGCTTTTAATATTTTTTTTTTCCGGCGGAGCTCCGCTTTAACTGTATAGTGTAAAGCTTAGTGAACGACAAAGTAATGGCAGTCCTTCTGTTCCAGTCTTTTCTTCAGCTAGCTTAGTTGTCCTGAGATGTAAGGTGGTGCACTTAATTGTAATCCAAGGTGGTAAAAGAGAAACAATAACTGAAATATATGAGGTGATTGATTCTCTTATAAAAGAAATGCTAAGTCTGACAATCCGGATGTAGAAACACTTAGATGCAATAGATACCCATCTGTGGGACTACAAGTGTCAGCAGGAAATCACTTATCAATTACTCAGTCAATTACTTTGATAGGCAGATGCCCTCTCACCGCTATGGATCCTCAGCCAACTTGTGTAATTCGTCCGGAACCTCACTTGATGATGCCTCTGTGAGAGAAGATGGTGACGTGGCACCGCACGGCCGCTCCCGACACTCTGACGAGTGAAGTGAAACAGCTTCAAATGCTCTGAAGCGCGGACCGATCCACCTGCTCGATTAGCAAGGCTGTCCTCCAGAGATCCCTCTGGGGTGGATGATGCAGCTCTACCATGTAGGCCACAGTCTCGCACTCCCAGTCACACACAGACCTCCTGCTGGCAGTTGAATGGCGTCCAGGGAGGCTGAACACAGGCCACACTTGTCCTTTTATCTGGCTACCCAGCAGGCTGTTCTGTAACGTTTTGCATTGTGGGTCCACGGCTTGGCATTGTGGGTTTGTAGTCCTCCAACTGATTTACACAATAAGAGTCACTTCCTCATTAAACTACACATCCTACAATGCATCACTGTTCATCTTTTAACCAAAAAAATAAATATCCTAATAACGTTCAGTGGTCACCAGAGGGAGCCAAACCCTTTACTAAATAAACAATACATAACTTAATATGGTAACTTTCCAGTAGCAATCCTTTGGCTACACTAACACACTGCAATATACAGTGGTAAACATGCACTGAAATATAATGCGTTAAACGTGCACTAACATACTGCAATATACTGTGGTAAACCTGCAATAACGCACTGAAATATACTGCGTTAAACGTGCACTAACCCACTGCAATATACTGCAAGAAACGTGCAATAATGCACTGAAATATATTGCATTAAACATGCAGTAATGCACTGCTATATACTGTGGTAAACTCACAATAACACACTGAAATATACTGTGTTAATCGTGCACTAACGCACTGCAATATACTGCAGTAAATCTGCAACAACGCACTGAAACATACTGCGTTAACCATGTAGTAATGCACTGCAATATACTGCGGTAAACCTGCAATAATGCACTGAAATATACTGCGTTAAATGTTCAGTAACACATGGCAATATACTGCGTTAAATGTGCAGTAACACACGGCAATATACTGCGGTAAACGTGCAATAACGCACTGAAATATACTGCAGTAAACCTGCAATAACGCACTGTAATATACTGTGGCAAACGTGCAGTAGTGCACTGAAATATACTGCAGTATACCTGCAATAACGCACTGTAATATACTGTGGCAAACGTGCAGTAGTGCACTGAAATATACTGGAGTAAACCTGCAATAATGCACTGCAATATACTGCGGTAAACGTGTAGTAACGCACTAAAATATACAGCAGGAAACCTGCCCTTAAAAAAAAAAGGACACTAAAGAAAATATGAATGGTCACACTACTCTCACACTGTACTATCACTAGATTCACACTAATGTGACACTAAAGAAAAAATGACCGATGGCACTACACTCACACTGCACTAGATTCACACTAAACTGATACTTTACACTCACAATAGAATCACAATATCACACTATAGCACACTAACTAGCTAGTAGTAGTGATGAGCCGAACACCCCCGGGTTCGGTTCGCACCAGAACCCGCGAACGGACCGAAAGTTCGTACGAACATTAGAACCCTATTAAATACAATGGATGCGAACGTTCGAATTCTAAAGTGCTAATTATAACAACTATTATGCATGTTATTGTCCTAAAAAGGGTTTGGGAACCCGGGTTCTGCACCAGGGGACATGTATCAATGCAAAAAGAAGTTTTAAAAACGGTTGTTTTTCGGGAGCAGTCATTTTAATGATGCATAAAGTGAAAAAAAAAAGTCAAATATTCCTTTAAATATTGTACCTGGGGGGTGTCTAAAGTATGCCTGTGAAGTGGCACGTGTTTCCCGTGTTTAGAACTGTCCCTGCACAAAATGACACTTCTAAAGGAAAAAAAAGCCATTTAAAACTGCTTGCGGCTTTAATGTAATGTCTGGTCCCGGTAATATGGATGAAAATCTTTAAGAAAAATGGCATAGCTACCCCATGACCCCCCCCCTACCCCAGCCCATTACCAGCCCCTTTGGGTCTTGTATGGATATTAAGGGGAACCCCGCACATAAAATAAAAAAGGCCCTATATACTCTGAACAGCCGTATACAGGCGGTGCATACAAGACAGGGACTGTAGGTTTGTTCTTATGTAGAATGTGTTTGTAATTTTGAACAGGTACATTGTTGAAGTGTAGCTCCAGCCCAAAAATCTATTTTTAAACTTTTTGGGAAACATAGGTAAGGGTTATCACCCCTGTAACATTTGTTTTGCTGTCTGTGCCCCTGTTCAGAACATTTCACCTCACTTTCCGTCCCAATGACAACTGTTTTTGAAATGTGGTGTTTTTCTTGAAACAAGGATTGCTGATAAAGCATCAGTACAGAGGAGACACCTTTCTCCCATATTTATTCTTACAGGAGAGAATTTTCCTTCCTAGGGGTAGATTTCCTCTCACTTCCTGTTGTCTTCTTTCGTTTGCAAGTAGGAGTCGTTTGTAAGTTGGATGTTTGAAAGTAGGGACCTGCCGTATATACTCTGCAGAAATAGGCCCCTTAGTTGTTGGTGTTGGCACAACACTGTAAGCACTCACAGTTACTCTTGGTTGGTGCTGGAACGCCCTGCTGTCAACTATTATATCAGGAATTTTAATTACATATAATTCTTGAACAGTGGTAGTAAAAATTGGGGCTTTGATGGTGGTGCTGGTGCCACAACACTGTAAGTCCTGACAGTTACTCTTGGTGGGTGCAGCAATGGGCCCTGCTGTGAATTATTAGATCAAGAATTGTAATTGCATGCCCCTGTTGAACAGGGGCTGAAAAATTGGGCTTTTTGTGGTGGTGGTGGTGGTGGTGGTGGTGTTGCCACAACACTGTAAGCCCTCAGAGTTACTCTTGGTGGGTGCAGGAATGGGCCCTGCTGTGAATTATTAGATCAAGAATTGTAATTACATGCCCCTTTTGAACAGGGGCTGAAAAATTGGGCCTTTCGTGGTGGTGGTGGTGGTGGCATTGCCACAACACTGTAAGCCCTCAGACTTACTCTTGGTGGGTGCAGGAATGGGCCCTGCTGTGAATTATTACATCAAGAATTGTAATTGCATGCCCCTGTTGAACAGGGGCTGAAAAATTGGGCCTTAGGCACTGGTGGCACAACACTACAACCCCTCACAGATACTGTACTTGGAGCACAGCAATGAGCCCTGTTGCAAAGTATTGCTTCAAAAATTGTAATGACACGCCCCTGTTAAACAGGGGCTGAAAAATTGGGCCTTAGGCACTGGTGGCACAACACTACAACCCCTCACAGATACTGTACTTGGAGCACAGCAATGAGCCCTATGGCAAATTATTGCTAAAAAAATTGTAAGTACACGCCCCTGTAAAACAGGGGCTGAAAAATTGGGCCTTAGCCACTGGTGGCGGCACCCATAAACAAAAATGATCTTCCAAGCTATCATCATCAATCGTATCATTGAGGACTCGGAGGAGGAGGATAGCCTCAGGCACTCAGCATCAGCATCAGTCTTGAAGGGACGTGACATGTTAAAATCAATTAGTCTGTTATATCAGCATCAGGTGTGTGGTAGCTGGTGGTGATCCAAGACTGGTTCATCTTGATGAAAGTCAGTCGATCAACCGAGTCGGTGGACAGGCGCACCCTGTGATCCGTGACAAATCCTCCAGCAGCACTGAATGTGCGTTCCGAAAGAACGCTGGATGCAGGACAGGCCAGTAGCTCAATTGCATACTGTGCAAGCTCTGGCCAGTGATCCATCCTCAAGACCCAGTAAGCCAGAGGATTTTCGGTGGGGAAGGTGTCCAAGTCTGACCTTGCCCCTAGATATTCCTGCACCATGTTTATCAGACGCTGGCGATGGTTGCTGGAACCAATCATACTTTGGGGCTGCGGACTAAAGAATTGTCTGAACGCATCGGTCAGACGGCCACCTTCCCCACCGCTCCTTCTTTGACTGGCCGAAGCCTCAGCAACTCGTTGTCCTGGACCAGGAGTTTGTAACCTCCCAGTCTCTGGGAACGCGTTGCACAGACCTTTCTGCAAGGCCTCCCGGAGTTGTCTCATCCTCTGCTCCCTCTGCGACGGTAACATAAGGTCCGCAACCTTACCCTTGTACCGTGGATCAAGGAGAGTGGCCAGCCAGTAATGGTCCCTCTCCTTGATCCGAAGAATACGAGGATCCTTCCGCAGACTTTGCAGGATCAGGGAGGCCATGCAGCGTAGGTTTGCTGAGGCATTCGCTCCGGAGTCCTCTGGGTCACTAAGGACGACATGATCCGCAGTCACCTCCTCCCAGCCACGTACAAGTCCACTGGTTTCTTGGGACTGTAAATCATCCCTAAAAGACTGCTGCTGATGATGCTGAGTGCCAGCCTCCACCTCCATGCTGACACAATCCTCCTCCTCCTCCTCCTCCTCCTCCTCTTCCTCTTCCTGTGCGATGGGTGGGACAGAAGGAACACTGTCTGGGTAAAGGGGGCCTTGAGAGGCAAGGAAGTCCTCCTCTTCCTGCCTCTGTTCTGCCTCAAGTGCCCTGTCCATTATTCCACGCAGCGTGTGCTCCAACAGGTGGACAAGAGGTACAGTGTCACTGATGCATGCACTGTCACTGCTCACCATCCTCGTGGCCTCCTCAAATGGTGCCAGGACAGTGCATGCATCCCTGATCATGCCCCACTGGCGTGGAGAAAAAAAACCAAGCTCCCCTGACCCTGTCCTGGTGCCGTAGTCGCACAGGTACTCATTGATGGCCCTCTGCTGCGTGTGCAGCCGCTGCAGCATGGCCAACGTTGAGTTCCACCTGGTGGGCATGTCACATATAAGGCGGTTCTTGGGCAGGTTCAACTCCTTTTGCAGCTCAGCCAGGCGAGCACTGGCATTATAAGATCTGCGGAAATGCACACAGACTTTCCTGGCCTGCCTCAGGACATCCTGTAAGCCCGGGTACCTGCCCAAGAACCGCTGCACCACCAGGTTAAGGACGTGAGCCACACAGGGCACATGGGTCAGTTGTCCCTGTCGGAGGGCGGAGAGGAGGTTGGTGCCATTGTCGCAAACCACCATTCCTGGCTTAAGCTGGCGTGGCGTCAACCACCTCTCGGCCTGGCCCTGCAGAGCAGACAGGACCTCTGCCCCAGTGTGGCTTCTGTCCCCCAAACACACCAGCGCAAGCACGGCATGGCATCTTTTTGCCTGCGTACTTGCGTAGCCCCGTGAACGGCTACGGAGCACCGCTGGTTCATAGGACAAACCACAGGAAGAGGCCATGGAGGAAGAAGAAGAGGAGGGGGTGGAGGAGAGAGGTGTGTCACAACCAGTAGTAGCATTTTGGAGGCGTGGCGGTGGGACAACCTCCAACACTACTGCACCTTGTCCTGCATCCTTCCCAGCTGCCAAAAGAGTGACCCAATGGGCCGTGAAAGAAAGGTAACGTCCCTGTCCATGCCTGCTGGACCATGAGTCAGCGGTAATATGCACCTTACCGCTGACCGCCCTGTCCAGCGAGGCCAAGACATTGCCTTCCACATGCCGGTAGAGAGCCGGAATAGCCTTCCGTGAGAAAAAGTGGCGTTTGGGAACCTGCCACTGAGGAACCGCACATTGCACAAACTCACGGAAGGGGGCCGAGTCTACCAACTGAAAAGGCAGCAGTTGAAGCGCTAGCAATTTAGCCAAGCTAGCATTCAACCGCTGGGCATGTGGATGGCTGGGAGTGAACTTCTTTCGACGGTCCAGCAGCTGGGGCAGGGAAATTTGCCTGCTAGAATCGGACGTCGGTTTACTGCTAGCAGAGTGGCCGCAAGTACTTGGCTGTGACACGCCTAATTCTACACCTTCATTCCTCTCAGTGCATGTTTCAGAGAGGACTGAAGTTATAGTGGTGTTGGAGATCCCAGCTGATGTGGTGCAAGGAGAGGTCCGCTTTGTTCTTTGGTGTGGGTCTTTGAGGTAGGCTTGCCAACGAGCTGCATGGCAGGTCAACATATGTCTGGTCAGGCATGTGGTACCCAAGCGGCTGATGTTTTGGCCAAGCGATATACGCTTGAGACATATGTTGCAAACAGCAGCTGTGCGATCTGATGCACTAGCCTCAAAAAAGGCCCACACCAAGGAACTTTTTGAATGACGGGCAGAGGCAGCGCCCTGCACAGGCGGAGCTCTGCGGTGTGATTCCGTCGGTGTACTGCCCTTACGCTGGCCACCAAAGGGCATCCTGTCTCGTTGGAGATGTGCCTCCTCCTCATCCTCCTCCTCCTCTCTCCTATTAGGCACCCACGTGGAGTCAGTGACCTCATCATCCCCTCCCTCCTCATCACTGGAGCCAATCTGGCAGTATGCTGCAGCTGCTGGAACATGACTGCCAGATTGGTGTCCTTCTTGAGCATCCCCTCTGTCTGCTCTCACCCTACTGCCTTCCTGTAACTGGGTTTCATCATCAGACCCTTCGAAACGCTGGGCATCCTCCTGGAGCATGTACCCAACACTGTGCTCAAACAGTTCGGGGGACTCCTCAGGAGGAGGACATGGTGGGTCTAGGGAAGGAGTGACTGATGATGAGTCTGACATTGATACCAGGGAAGAGGACGCTTTGGCAGCTGCTTTGCCAGTACCCTGAGCCTGGGTGAGAGAGGATGAGGAGGAGGAGGAGGGCTTGGTCATCCACTCTACCAAGTCTTCGGCATGATGTGGCTCAACATGTCCAGCTGCCGAAAAGAAGGACAAGCGTGTCCCATGGCCATGTGCTGATGACAATGCACCGCGTCCACGACCAGCACTGTTGCCCCCAGACACAGAGCCTGCTTGCCCTCTTTTATTGCCTCCTGACTGTCTGCCTCTCCTTGTTTGCCTTCCAGACATTCTAATAGATGGCCTGCAGGGAGATGGGAAAAAAGCAATAAGGGCTACCTTCAGGTGTCCTTCTCTGTCCCTTGAAACAAGGACTTGCACAGTGAAAGAAACTGACACTCTCCCTACCTACAGTTTTCTGTCCCTAGAAAAAATGTTTTTTTTAAGCACAATATAGCACAAGGAGAATTCACTCACTGTCCTTCCAGGTCCCTGGAAACAAGGACTTGCACAGTGAAAGAAACTGACACTCTCCCTACCTACAGTTTTCTGTCCCTAGAAAAAATGTTTTTTTTAAGCACAATATAGCACAAGGAGAATTCACTCACTGTCCTTCCAGGTCCCTGGAAACAAGGACTTGCACAGTGAAAGAAACTGACACTCTCCCTACCTACAGTTTTCTGTCCCTAGAAAAAATGTTTTTTTTAAGCACAATATAGCACAAGGAGAATTCACTCACTGTCCTTCCAGGTCCCTGGAAACAAGGACTTGCACAGTGAAAGAAACTGACACTCTCCCTACCTACAGTTTTCTGTCCCTAGAAAAAATGTTTTTTTTAAGCACAATATAGCACAAGGAGAATTCACTCACTGTCCTTCCAGGTCCCTGGAAACAAGGACTTGCACAGTGAAAGAAACTGACACTCTCCCTACCTACAGTTTTCTGTCCCTAGAAAAAATGTTTTTTTTAAGCACAATATAGCACAAGGAGAATTCACTCACTGTCCTTCCAGGTCCCTGGAAACAAGGACTTGCACAGTGAAAGAAACTGACACTCTCCCTACCTACAGTTTTCTGTCCCTAGAAAAAATGTTTTTTTTAAGCACAATATAGCACAAGGAGAATTCACTCACTGTCCTTCCAGGTCCCTGGAAACAAGGACTTGCACAGTGAAAGAAACTGACACTCTCCCTACCTACAGTTTTCTGTCCCTAGAAAAAATGATTTTTTTAAGCACAATATAGCACAAGGAGAATTCACTCACTGTCCTTCCAGGTCCCTGGAAACAAGGACTTGCACAGTGAAAGAAACTGACACTCTCCCTACCTACAGTTTTCTGTCCCTAGAAAAAATGTTTTTTTTAAGCACAATATAGCACAAGGAGAATTCACTCACTGTCCTTCCAGGTCCCTGGAAACAAGGACTTGCACAGTGAAAGAAACTGACACTCTCCCTACCTACAGTTTTCTGTCCCTAGAAAAAATGTTTTTTTTAAGCACAATATAGCACAAGGAGAATTCACTCACTGTCCTTCCAGGTCCCTGGAAACAAGGACTTGCACAGTGAAAGAAACTGACACTCTCCCTACCTACAGTTTTCTGTCCCTAGAAAAAATGTTTTTTTTAAGCACAATATAGCACAAGGAGAATTCACTCACTGTCCTTACAGGTCCCTGGAAACAAGGACTTGCACAGTGAAAGAAACTGACACTCTCCCTACCTACAGTTTTCTGTCCCTAGAAAAAATGTTTTTTTTAAGCACAATATAGCACAAGGAGAATTCACTCACTGTCCTTCCAGGTCCCTAGAAACAAGGACTCGCACAGTGAAAGAAACTGACACTCTCCCTACCTACAGTTTTCTGTCCCTAGAAAAAATGTTTTTTTTAAGCACAATATAGCACAAGGAGAATTCACTCACTGTCCTTCCAGGTCCCTGGAAACAAGGACTTGCACAGTGAAAGAAACTGACACTCTCCCTACCTACAGTTTTCTGTCCCTAGAAAAAATGTTTTTTTTAAGCACAATATAGCACAAGGAGAATTCACTCACTGTCCTTCCAGGTCCCTGGAAACAAGGACTTGCACAGTGAAAGAAACTGACACTCTCCCTACCTACAGTTTTCTGTCCCTAGAAAAAATGTTTTTTTTAAGCACAATATAGCACAAGGAGAATTCACTCACTGTCCTTCCAGGTCCCTGGAAACAAGGACTTGCACAGTGAAAGAAACTGACACTCTCCCTACCTACAGTTTTCTGTCCCTAGAAAAAATGTTTTTTTTAAGCACAATATAGCACAAGGAGAATTCACTCACTGTCCTTCCAGGTCCCTGGAAACAAGGACTTGCACAGTGAAAGAAACTGACACTCTCCCTACCTACAGTTTTCTGTCCCTAGAAAAAATGTTTTTTTTAAGCACAATATAGCACAAGGAGAATTCACTCACTGTCCTTCCAGGTCCCTGGAAACAAGGACTTGCACAGTGAAAGAAACTGACACTCTCCCTACCTACAGTTTTCTGTCCCTAGAAAAAATGTTTTTTTTAAGCACAATATAGCACAAGGAGAATTCACTCACTGTCCTTCCAGGTCCCTGGAAACAAGGACTTGCACAGTGAAAGAAACTGACACTCTCCCTACCTACAGTTTTCTGTCCCTAGAAAAAATGTTTTTTTTAAGCACAATATAGCACAAGGAGAATTCACTCACTGTCCTTCCAGGTCCCTAGAAACAAGGACTCGCACAGTGAAAGAAACTGACACTCTCCCTACCTACAGTTTTCTGTCCCTAGAAAAAATGTTTTTTTTAAGCACAATATAGCACAAGGAGAATTCACTCACTGTCCTTCCAGGTCCCTGGAAACAAGGACTTGCACAGTGAAAGAAACTGACACTCTCCCTACCTACAGTTTTCTGTCCCTAGAAAAAATGTTTTTTTTAAGCACAATATAGCACAAGGAGAATTCACTCACTGTCCTTCCAGGTCCCTAGAAACAAGGACTTGCACAGTGAAAGAAACTGACACTCTCCCTACCTACAGTTTTCTGTCCCTAGAAAAAATGTTTTTTTTAAGCACACTATAGCACAAGCACAAAACACACTGACACTCTCCCTACCTATCCTTCTCTTTCCCTAAACTAAAGGAATCCAGGTTAAGCAAGAAAGAAATAAAAGTCACTGTCCCTGCCTATGCTGCTCTACCCCTGCTCCGGAACACACTACACTAGGCCGCCGTGCTGGCGGCCTTTTATAGTGTGGGGCGTGTACTAAACACCCTCAGCAATAATTGGCCACAGGCATCCTGCCTGTGGCCAATCATTGCTCTCCTCGCTGCCGGCGCTGTGATTGGCCAAGCATGCGGGGTCACAGTGCATGCTTGGCCAATCACAGCGCCTGGATGACACTGCGATGGCGTAGTGCATTGTGGGCCGTTCGCGTCACTCGAATTTGGCGCGAACGGCCCAAATCGTTCGATCTTCGTCGAACGATCGAACAGCCGATGTTCGAGTCGAACGTATGTTCGACTCGAACACGAAGCTCATCCCTAGCTAGTAGCACTGAACAGAGCCCTGTTCTATCCCTCTCCTAGCCAATATCACACTGCAAATGGCCTCAATGGGAAGAACATTTTTATAGTGTGGGGTGGGACTAAGATCAATGAGCCTTGGTAGGATAGAGCCATCATTATTTTCTCCAATCATGGCTCTGACAGGGCTCTGTGTCCTGATTAGGAAAAACTTTCATTGCTTCAGCCAATGAGGGCTTCCGGCACAGTGCATTGTGGTGGTTCGTCGTGCCGAACAAATGGTCAAACGCCCAGATAATTTGGTTGTTCATCAAATGGGCGAACAGCCAATGTTCGGCCTGAACTCATGCTCGGGCCAGACTGTTTCGCACGACACTAATGCTGACGTATGTTCAGCCCATATTCTGTGTATGGGTGCATGAACTGTGTTATGAGCATGTGCATATCTTCGGGTGTGGGAGCATACACAATCTTCCTGTCCAGGAAGAAGATGCTGACCCTGCATGAAGCTTGGATAAAGAGGGCACTGGCAGTTTTAGGTAGAGTTGCATTTACAGACAACCCCAAATGTTTCAAGCTTCATCAACATATGGCACAATTTAACATCTTTAGGATGACTTTATAAGATGTGCTTTTCCTTGAATTTCTTGAGTTATGCCTGTGGAATTGCCTTCTGTCAGAACATTATGAAAAGGTTAGGACCATATGGAATAACTTTGTCTCCCTCTATTACATTGTCAAACTGTCATGGAAAGTCGTTATTTCACACTAGACAGAAGTACAGTAAATACAAGTTGTCTGCTTTCGAATACAGTTGATACATTAACATTCGATGCAGCTGTGATTTACAACACTTAAGAATCAGACATGCTTGTCACCAGCAAATAATTGAAAAATCGATAATGTTTGGACTTAGGTAATGGTCATTGTACAATGTTCAAATCAATTAGCGCTTGTTCAAGGCATGCCCTGCAAACACTATATTGCTGACAAAATCCCCATGTAGACATTATTGACAGGCAGACTTGATTGAAATATATTACCCCTGGCTGAACATCTAGCTAAGTAAAAATGGTGCGGACAGAAGCGGGCACCAGACTAAATTAAACTGCTGAGGATAACTTATATAAAAGACCAGTTGATTTAAAGCTGAACTCCAGGCAAACAACTAAATACACAATTGAAAAGCATATACAGAAGACGGTTTATCTGCAGAAGCCTCTGTAATTCTGATATACCTAACCCTGCCAGACAGAAGAGCCATGACTATAGTAAGTCAGATAAACCTACATTACCTTCTTACCCCCCAAATTATACCTTAAACTATAAATAACCAGGCGACACCATTTTGGAGTAAAATTGGCCGCTTGGCCATTTTATTAGCACATTAAACCAGAACAATAAACCCAAACATTTTAAATCACTAAAAACAATCCTTTACAAATATAGATGCACCCTGTTGGAGACAATTGAAGGCATTGACCTTTTATTTTCCTTGTACCAGCATAGCCCTCAAAGATCCCAGCCGCAGTGCACCGGCTCAAAGATTATACACTCTGAACCTTCCCCACGCTGGTACCCATCAACCGATGCCAGCTAAACCACGGTTAGCTGGCATCACTCGAGGATCCCATACCTTGATGGTTCCCCACTTCTGCCAAATGGTCACATTGTCTACTGCCTCCAAGAATCCCCAACCGCCACCGCCCACAGGTGTGAAACCTTACACCTGTGGACGACCCACACAACGCAGGGCCCTTTGTATGCTATCCTGCAACGCCAAACACCATAAATCAATCCCCACCGCATTCAGATGAACACCATCCCCCCTAAGATACCGAACAGTGTCCACTTCTAAGTCCCTATGGCGGACCACCATCCCCCCATTGCGTACAACAAACCTGCCCACCTCCTTATTCACTTTGATGCGGGCCCTGTTAATTCTGTCCACTGACTGAGCCCACCTCCAAGACGTGCGGCCAATAATATCGGACCACACTACCTGGGTTTGGGGAAAATCAGCGCGGATACGCAGCACATCAAATTTAACATCCCTGACCAAATGCCGCATGGACCTGATTCCCAAATCATTGCCCCCAACATGCAGTACTAGTACATCAGGGGCCCGATCCAGGCGGGAATATTTATGAACCTCCGGTAACACCTTGCTCCACAGCATGCCCGGAATCCCGATCCAGCGCACCTTCGCCACCTCCCTTGGAACTCCCAACTGGCGGCCGTTTGGCCGAACATCTGCCCGTAGGGCCCCCTAATAAACATATGAGTGGCCCATGATCCACACGAGGCCAACGGGATGTTCTGAAAGAAAAATTTTGAGCACATGGAAACACCACCACCATATAACAGTTCCCACCCCACTTCCAAGATAACCTTATATACTAATTAACTAAACCAATTGAGGGCAAACATACAGCTTAAAACATTCCGATTCCCATTGCCCAATTCGTTTTATGACCGACTTGTCCGAACCCCATCTGGCTGCCTCCGTGGCAGCCCCGATGCGGAAGGAGTGGGCCGAATAATCCGAAGGGTCGTACACCCCCCCCCCCTCCAACAGACACTTCCTGAACACTGAACGAAACTGGAACATCGATAAGGACAAGCCGTCCTGGTGCACCAAAAACCATCCCCCCACAGGCGGGCGAACTGACAAAAACTCCCGTACTGCTGCCACCGGACAGACTAACGCCGATGGAACCTCGTACACGTGAACGTACTTACCTTTTCCCAATTGGTCTGTCTTAGACCGCCGCAGGTAAATCACCACCGCCGCAACCTCACAACGAACATCACATACCAGAATACCACCCCCAACCCTCCTGGAAGGGCTGACCAGTTCGCTCAACCGGAAAGCTACATAAACGGCTAACACAAAAGCCGCCCTAAACAGGCTAGCTTCATAGCTGGAAGAACAAACCCTTCTCACCTGAACCAGAAACTGGTGTAACATGGGAAATGTGACCGGGCGCCTGCTGTCCCGGGACCTCCTTCCTTTTCTGTAACCCTTCAAAGCCTGACGAACCCCATCAATTTAAACCAAAAGGCCAAACCAGCTATCTTCCTATCCATGGCAGAGGCCGACACTCCCCCCTCAAAACATAAACCAATGAAGTATAACAATAAGGGGACTACCCCATCCCCTGACACATGCCCCACTCTACCCAGCAGATCACACCACTCCCGTCAGCTTTTTGCATATGCAGACCACGTACCACAGCTCACAGAATTTTGTATCAGACCTGCGATGGTTCCAACGCCAGGTGCCAGAGATGCTGGGGACAAGGAAACCCGTGTTGCTCCGCTCCCGGTGCCAACTCCCGGAACCTGTCCCACTGAAATCGAGACAAAGCATCAGCCACTGCGTTAGTAACCCCCGGAATGTGTGCCGCATAAAGAAAAACATTCATTTGTAAGCAGCGTAATACCAAGTGACGCAACAAGCGTACAACTGGCAACGAGGAAGCATTAACGTTGTTAATAACCTGAACATCCCCCAAATTGTCACAGTGAAGGCGAATCTTCCGATCCCGAAAGATATCACCCCAAATTTCCAATGCCACAACGACCGGGAACAGTTCCAGCAAAACCAAGTTGCGCAGGAACCCAGCCCCCCCCGCCAATCCTCCGGCCACTTATCCGCACACCAACGCCCTGCCACGTACGCCCCAAAACCAGACGACCCGACCGCATCAGTATAAAAATCCAGGTCAAAATTGCTAACGGGGCCTGCCATCCATACCGACCGGCTATTGTACGAATCCAAGAACACCTGCCAAATACGCAAGTCCTCCCGGTGCTCCCGTTTGAGAGTGATGTAATGCTTGGGGGAAAACACCCCCGCCGTGGCAGACGATAGGCGACGGCAAAACACCCGACCCATCGGAATGATCCGACACGCAAAATTCAGCTTTCCCAACAGGGACTGAAGCTACCTCAACTGAATTTTCCGTGTACCAGCCACTGAACGAACCGCCGCCTGGAGGTCATGTAACTTGTCCTCCGGCAGTCAGCACTCCATGGCCCGGGAATCGATCACAATGCCCAAAAAAACTGATCTCGGACACAGGACCCACCGTCTTATCCGGCGCCAAAGGGACCCCAAAGCGATCGGCGACATGCTGCAATGTAGCCAGCAAAAACCCCGCACACCCCTGACGACGGAGGACCTACGCACAAAAAATCATCCAAATAATGAATGATAGAATTGATGCCCGACACATCCCGAACCACCCATTCCAGGAATGAACTGAACATCTCAAACAGCAAGCATGAGACCGAACAGCCGATCGGTAGACATGTGCACTGCCAAAAAATTAGTTAGTTTTCGTTTTCGTTTCATTCGTTTTTTTTTTTTTTCGTTTTTCGGGTCATTCGTTATGATCGCAATTCGTAAATTCGTAAATTTGTACATTCGTAAATTTATACATTCGTAAATTTGTACATTCGTAAATTTGTACATTCATAAATTTGTACATTCGTAAATTTATACATTCGTAAATTTATACATTCGTAAATTTATACATTCGTAATTTCGGAAATTTGGAAATTCGATATTTTCGAAAACCCGAAAATTTGAAAATCTGAAAAAATAACTATTAAATTATAGGTATTGTAATTTCCTTTCAAATTTGGCTGTTAGCGAACGTAACGAATACAAATTTATCTGAAGTTACGCATAACCTGAAATAACAAATGCCGCATCTAAACAAATGGAACGGAACAAATTAATAATAATAATAATAATAAAACGTTTTTATTATTATTATTGTTATTTATTATTATTATTAATTCATTACGTTCCATTCGTTTAGATACGGCATTCATTATGTCGGAAAACAATTCGTAACTTCGTTAAGTTCACTAACAGCCAAATTTGAAAGGAAATTACAATACCTATAATTGAATAGTTAGTAATAGTTAAGTACTTATTAGTTCATTATTATTTCAGATTTCCGAATTTACTAATTTACGATTGTACGAATGTACAAATTTACGAATGTACGAATATTCGGAAATTCGTAAATTCAAATTTACGAATTTCCGGATAGTTGTACATTCGTAAATTCGTGCATTGGTAAATTCGTATATTCGTAAATTCGTACATTCGTAAATTTGAATTTACGAATATTCGTTAAAATTCGTTAAATGAGTTTTCGTTAATTCGGATATTTCCGAATTAACGAATTTGTCGAAATTCGTTAAAAAACTAATTCGGGGGGCGTGTCCTGGCTATGGAGAAGTGAGGACGTGCGTCTCCACAGCTCCGTCTCATCGCCGCACTTCATCATCGCTCAGGGGGAGAATCTCACTCCATCGGCCTTCTATTATGCCTCAGAAGTCCCGGGCATCCGACCGTACCAGGCAGGGACAGCTTGGTTTCTTCCCCGAGAGCAACGGGCGAGGCCGCGAGGCTACAAAGATGGCGTCGGCAGCAAAGGCCCAGAAAGCCGCCAAGGCCTCCCAGAACGCACCTGCCCCTTCGCAGCAGCAGACTGGCTCTCCTGTACCATCCCCGGGATCGGTGAGTGACACGGTCCCCACGACCTCCCCGGGCTCCCCTTCTCTGCGGGCGGATGAGGCGGCAGGCCCAGATCCCCTGGAAGAGGCAGACATCAGGCGCCATATTTGGTCGCTCCCCACCAAAGAAGATTTGGAGCGCTTCGCTGATAGGGTAGAGAAGGCCCTAACAGAGGACATTGCCCAGCTCAAAGCTGACACATCTCAACTGGGAGGAAGGATGGAATCCTTAGAACAGAGATTTGAGGAAGCCCTCCCTGTTATCGCTATGCTGCAAGACAAGTGCACCACTCAGGATCATCAGATTGAGGCCCTGCTCTGTCAGTTAGACGACATGGAGAACCGTAGCCGCAGGGCCAACATTAGGATCAGAGGCCTGCCTGAGGCCACTGGTGCTAGGGACATTGTCCCCACCCTAGAAGGAGTCTTTAAGGAAATATTGGGACTGCCTGCCACAGCCACCATTGAGATAGATCGCGCGCACAGGGCTTTGAAACCCCCTTCCCAAGATGTGAGTGAGTGAGTGAGTGAATAACTTGTATAGCGCTACAAATGCGAACTAAATCGCCTCAAGGCGCTTTGCATCCAGTGACATCCTGACCCTTCAGAATAGGTGGGTCTTAAGTTTTTTCCTGAAGGCCCGGTGGTTTTCTTCCATGCGGATGTTGGTGGGTAGAGCGTTCCATAGCCGTGGTCCTTGGACTGCAAATCTTCGTTCTCCCTTTGATTTGTAGCGGGACTTGGGGATGTGAAGGAGGTTTTGGTTGGTTGATCGGAGATTGCGATTGGGGGTGTAGTGTTTTATCTTCTCGCATAGATATTGTGGAGCGTTTCCCTGTGTGCACTTGTGGGTGAGACAGAGGGTCTTGAATGTGATCCGATCCTTTACGGTTAGCCAATGAAGGGTCCTTAGTGATGGGGTGATGGATTCCCAAGGTTTTTTTCCCGTTACCAGCCTGGCAGCCGTGTTCTGGATGACTTGTAGGCGCGAAATCTGGTATTTGGGTAGTCCGAGGTAGAGGGCGTTTGCGTAATCGAGTCGGGAGTTGATAATTGTTCCAACTACTACTGCTGTATCCTCTTTTGGGATGAAGGGGATGAGTCTACGTAGTAGACGGAGGAGATGGTGAGCTCCGCTGACTACTGATCCAATTTGTGCGTCCATCGACATCTCCGAGTCAAAGATGACTCCGAGACTTTTGACTTTGGTGCTCGGGGTAACGGTCTGTCCAAGGATAGTGGGGAGTGTCCAAGAAGTCTTAGTTTTTGTCTTTCGGTTTGCGTGGAGGAGAAGGAGTTCTGTTTTGGATCCGTTGAGTTTGAGGGAATTCTCAGTCATCCATTCATCGATCAATGTGAGACAGGTTTCCAATCCGTGATATTGGTCTTTTTTCCCGGTGATACGAAAGTAGAGTTGGGTGTCGTCAGCATATGAGTGGTAGCACAGGCCCTGTTTGCTGATGATTTTGAGGAGTGGGCGGAGGTAGATGTTAAAGAGCACGGGTGACAGGGGTGATCCTTGGGGGACTCCGCAAGAAATTGTGCGAGTTTCAGAGGTGAAGGCTCCTAGTTTCACTGTCTGGGAACGATTGTCTAGGAAGGATGCGAACCAGTGTAGGTCAGGGTCTGCGACTCCGGCTACTTCTTTAAGGCGAATGAGTAGAGTTTTGTGGTCTACTGTGTCGAACGCTGCACTGAGGTCCAGCAGCACCAGGAGACATGATTCTCCGTCATCTGCTGCTTCGAGGGTGTCATCCCATATTTTAAGAAGTGCTGTTTCTGTGCCATGCCATGTGAATAATCCCAGAGATATCATTTGTAAGCTGCATAAGTACACAATAAAAGACCGCATCATGCAGAAAATGCGGGGTAAGCCCTACTTTGATTTTGATGGCGCACACTTGGCCTTCTACCAGGACATTTCTCGCCGCACTCTCATGCAGCGCAGATCTCTACGCCCCCTCCTGGTGGCTATCCAAGATGCAGGTCTCCAGTACCGCTGGGGCTTCCCCTTCTTTCTTCAGGTCACCAAAGATGGCAAAACGGTGACTCTCCGCACTAAGGATGATCTCCCAAATTTTTTGTCCTCTCTAGACCTGGATCCGGTGGACTTTCCTGACTGGAGGGGAACACCAGACTTTTCTGCTACCAGACTACCGCCACCTCAACCGTGGCAAGTATCCAAGCGCAAGACTCGCAGACGGGATCGCAGACGACATCCTTCTGAACCCTCCATAGGCCCAGTCTCCTCAAGGGTCTAACAGTGGGACTCGTTTTGAGGAGGGTCCACTCTCTAATTTGCCTTCCCTTTGATAACCAAGCCATAGACTCCCAGGTCGTGCCTTGAGCACCTACAACAGGCTTCGGTGTCCCAATGTCCTCTGTTTTTCGCCCACAAGAAGTATCCCCTCTACTACCCCTCCCCCACTACAACGTGTTAGATGAGATGGGCGGAGCTGGGAGCCCCCCTCGCCTACCCCCCTATGTTGGTCCACGTACCCCCCGTAGGCCACCCTTTTTTGGGATCTGATCCCCATAGGGATCGTGGGCTAGGACTCGGGCCCCCTCCCCTTACAGGGGGCGGGATCCCGAGCATGGCCCTTAGAGGTTTTCTATGTTCAGATGGCTCCGGCCACTCTGCTATGTTTGTGTTGTATTTTGTATTTGTCTCATGTGTTTTTTCTTCTTTTTTTTCGTCCCCCCCCCCCTCCTTTTCTCTTCCCTATCCTTCTCTTTTCATTCAGGAGCGACCTGCCGCTGCGTCACCCACACCGAGCGTGCCACCAATCTGCGAGCTTCGACCATCTTCCCTCTCCCTATGACTAAGCTACAGGTAAGCTCATATAATGTCAGAGGTCTTTGCTCACCCCACAAGCGTAGTAAATTGTGGTGGGAGTTAAAGCGCCTGAAATCGCAGGTGGTCTTCCTTCAGGAGACCCACTTTACGCCGCAGTCCCTTCCTAAGCTTCCTACTCATCTTTTTAATCAATGGTTCCTTAGCAACTCCCCTACACCCAAGTCTAGAGGGACGGCCATTGCTGTCCACAAATCTTGCCCCTTCCAACCCTCTGACAGTAAAATAGACCCCCTAGGTAGATATGTGTTTCTTAAGGGCAGTATTGCTGGCCAGACGTATACGTTTGCGACGATATACGCCCCAAATACAGACCAACTCACTTTCATTGACGCTACTTTGGAACGCCTGGCTGACTTTAGAGAAGGCTTCTTGATTCTTGGAGGTGACTCCAACATCAGCCCTGACCCTCTGCTCGACACGTCCCATGCGAGATCCCCACACTCCTATGTGTTCCTTAAACACTTCCGCAAGACGCTCCAATCTCATCTCCTAACAGACTGTTGGCGAGTTCTACACCCTTCGGACCGTGACTTCAGCTACTACTCTAAAGTACACGACGTCTACACACGTATAGACCACATCTATGTGGATGTTAAGACTCTAGAACTCCTTCACACTGCGTCCATTGGCACCATCTCCATTTCAGACCACGCCCCGATAACGGTTGCCTTCACCCTACCTTCGGGCACACATCGGGCCTGGACGTGGAGGTTGAATGATAATCTGTTGGACGATGTGGTGGTAGTGAAGGAAGTGTCCGACACCTTGACCCATTACTTTAGTGAAAACGCGGGAGATGCTCTGACAGAGGGAGTGATCTGGGAAGCCCATAAGGCTGTGGTCCGAGGTGAGCTGATCTCTCAGGGATCCAGACTTAAAAAGGCTCGTGGGGCAGAATTCTTGAGGGTACACGCTGCCCTCCGGAGGGCTGAACTTCAACACAAGGCAAATGGGACCTCTGAGGCGTTGAAGGCACTGACTGAATTACGGGAACTATTCCTGCGCCTTCTTGACCGCCAAACCCGTAAACAGTTTCGCTATATGGCCCACAAATACTACGAGCACGGGAACAAATGCGGACGGATGCTAGCGCGGGCCCTTAGAAAAAGACATGCCCTGACGTACATACAAAAACTGCGCTCCTCCTCAGGGGGAATGATGATGCAGTCTTCTAAGATTGCCTCAGAGTTCCGTGATTATTATGCCACACTTTATCACTTAGACTCTGAGCTCCCTCCTACCACACATGAAGCTAGACAACAAGCGATCCGGGAATACCTTCCCTCGGCCGGTCTCCCCCCCCTCACAGAGGACCAGTCCTTGGCCCTGGAGCTACCGATCACAACGACCGAGCTTGGGGCAACGGTGGAGTCCTTGCCCAATGGGAAGAGTCCTGGCCCTGATGGGTTTACTAAGGCATATTACAAGACCTTTTTTTCTCAATTGGCGACCCCCATGTGCAAATACTTTAATTCTATAGCAGGGGGGAAAGACATTCCCTCTGAGGCCCTCTTGGCCCACATCACTGTGATTCCAAAGGAGGGCAAGGACCCCACTGTCCCCCAGAGCTACCGTCCCATTTCCCTCCTTAATTTAGACATAAAACTCCTGGCAAAAATACTAGCAAACAGACTTAAACACCTTATACCTGAGATTGTCCACCCAGACCAAACCGGCTTCATTATAGGCAGAGAGGCCAGAGATAACTCCCTCAGAGCTGTCCATCTCGTCCACTGGGCCCAGACCCGTCGGAACCCACAGCCATACATAATTCTCTCGACAGACGCAGAAAAGGCCTTTGACCGTGTAGACTGGTCTTATTTAACAGCAGTACTTAGGTCAATAGGGTTAGGCCCGCGGATGATGGTGTCGGTTCTGGCCCTGTATTCCACGCCTTGCGCACAGGTCAAAGTCAATGGGACCCTCTCTTCTCGATTCCCCATTAGAAACGGCACGAGGCAGGGGTGCCCCCTGTCCCCCCTCTTGTTTGCTCTGGTGCTGGAGCCATTACTCCGCACAGTGCGTGCCAGCAAAGATATTAAAGGACTGCAGGTGGGGAACACAGAACATAAGCTCTCTGCATACGCCGACGATGTCCTCTTCCACCTTTCAGACCCCCTACTCTCGTTGCCCAACTTGATGAAAGAACTGAAACTCTTTGGGTTGATCTCCAACTTCAAGATCAATTTCACGAAGTCGGAGATTCTTCCCATTTGCCTGCCCCCCCACTTGGTCTCGAGTCTCAAAGCTTCCTTCCCCTTTACCTGGGCCACATCGTCTATACGCTACCTGGGTATACAACTTACAGACCGATTTGACACCCTATACGCCGTTAACTACCCCCCACTGCTGGCCTCGGTCAAGAGTGATCTCTCACACTGGACGTGTACTGCCTTTACTTGGATAGGCCGGGTGAACATAATAAAAATGAACGTGTTACCGCGCATACTTTTTTACCTACAAATGCTCCCAGTTCCGCTACCCAGACTTTTCTTTGACCGTCTCTCTAGCATGCTATCTGACTTTATATGGAACGCGCGTAAACCCAGAATAGCCCTGAGGGTGCTACAGCGGCCAAGGCGGGGGGGCGGCTTGGGGGTCCCGGACATTAGGAGATACTACCGGGCTATAGCCCTGCAGAGGATCCTCGATTGGCGTTTCCACACCCATTCGAAACTCTGGGTCTCCCTAGAGAAGAGCATGGCGGGCAGGAATTTGTCCTACGCGCCATGGCTATCTCGGGAACATAGGGGGCTATCCGAGATGACCTCCCCACTGACGACTCAGGTGTTGTCGGTGTGGGACAAGATCAACCCACTGCTGAACTTGGCCCCCCCTATGTCCCCGCTGACCCCGTTGGGCGGTTTCCATTGGTTCCCCCCAGGTGAACAAATGGCCTTTTTTGGGCCATGGGTGGATGACGGAAACGCTAGTTGTGGCAAACTCATGAAAGACGGCAAACTCCTGGGTTTTGAGGCTCTCCAGGCCGGACATCAGGGCCAGCGAATGAATTTCTGGAAATACAGGCAACTACACCATTTCTTCGAGGTACATGGTCACACGATTAGAGACACATCGTCCCTCACCCAATTTGAGCGCCTTTTCATTGCAGAGACTCCTGCCCCTCACCTGGTGTCGGAACTGTATCGACTTCTAGACTCGACCGCTTCTCAGCCCAGGCCCGCCTACATCCGACGCTGGGAAACCGACCTGGGACACGTTCTTACGGAAACACAACTGACTCATTTATACTACCTCACCCACTCGTCCTCTATTGACTCCAAGACTCAGGAGACAAACTTTAAATTGCTGTCCCGTTGGTACCGGGTACCAGCGGAGATGGCCCGCATTTACCCCTCTACATCCGAGCTCTGTTGGCGCGGCTGTGGACTCCGAGGTACGTTCCTCCACATATGGTGGGACTGTCCCCTACTTAAACCATTTTGGGAAGACTTACGAGACCAAATAAAATTAGTAACAGGGATAGATGTTCCTCTTTCTCCAAAGCATTTCCTTCTGCATGTCCCCCCGATTTCACTCAGCCGATTCAAGAAAAGTGTGCTGCCCCACCTGCTTAATGCAGCAAGGCGCCTGCTCCCAATATACTGGAAAAAGCCCAAAATTCCTACTCGGGCGGAGTGGATCGGTGGGGTGAATGCGGTGCGAGAGGCAGAGGACTGGGTAGCGACTTGTCGAGGCACCCGGGAACGGTTTACCGACGTCTGGGCACCCTGGTCTGAATATGTTTCTGACCCTGACTGCGTACCCTCCAGTTTGGATATTGCCTTACTGGAATTGGCAGACCCCTCCCTTAAAACACACAGGTTACGGCACGCCTAGAAGACAGAACGACACTCCCTTAGTAGGCTGCAGACATTGGCACTGGGCCATACAGATGGTCTGATCCTGGCGTGGCGTGCTCGGTGTGGATCTGAACGCAGCCCTCTCCTAGACCGCAGGTACGCTCCCCCTCCCTCTTCTTCTCTCCCCCCCCCTTTTTTTTTTTTTTTTCTTTTTTCTTTTTTCTTGTTCTCTTTTTTTTTTTCCTCCCCTCTGTTCCTTTCCTATTTTATCTTACAAGTTCTATGGTGGCCTTATTGTTATACTGGTGTCAAGTTCGAATACCTATTGTTTAGCTGTGGGGGAGTGTAGATGCAGAAGTCCCTCTGTGCTCGCGGGGCCGTCCCCTGACTATACAGGGACACTGGCGGCCCCGAGGGGGTACACTTTGACGCCTTTTGGGGCCCTTGGCGCGCGGGGAGGGTGGGGGGTGGTTTGATGGAGGCCTCTTGGCCCCCCCCCTGCCCTGGTCGCGGGCCTCGGTCCCATACATGTAGTACATTTTGGGTTACAGCCCCCTGGCTCGTGGCCGGGGATAGGGCTGTACATGGGCAGGTCAAGAAGCTATATATTTTGCCCACACCCCCACGGCTATTTGCTATGCCAAGGCCCCCTTTGGGCCCCCACAATGCTTGTCGACCCAGTGGACACTAGGGGCACCCCATTAGGTATCTGTCACCTTGGCTTTGTAATTGTATATGTATTCCCCTGTTCAACCTATGTTTTCGTACCGCTCTTGCTATCACGGCCCTGCGAGGTCGGTGTTCTCTATTTTAACCACCAACTGTTGAACATGTCCTGTTATCTGTCATTTTTTGAAAACAATAAAATACTGATTATATAAAAAAAAAAAAAAAAAAATTCGGAACGAAACGAATTGCACATGTCTACCGATCGGCAGACAGTGGTCAACGTAGAACGAGTCCTGCCAACTGCATCCCAGCAAGTAAAAGCTGTCAGGGTGAACGGGCAGGAGCCGAAACGCTGCTTCCACATACGTCTTTGCCATAAGAGCCTCCCTACCATACCGCCTGACCCAGCACACGGCCGCATCAAATGAAGTACATGACACCGAGCAGGCCTCTGGATCAATGGCATCGTTGACAGACCCCCCCTTTGGAAATGACAAATGGTGAATTAACCTGATTTTTCCCGGCTCATTTTTGGGGACCACCCCCAAGGGAGATACAACCAATTTCGACAATGGAGGGGCCGGGTACGGGCCGGACATTCGGCTCAGTGACACTTCCTTGGCCAATTTGTCCGAAACCACCCCCGGATGCTGCAATGCCGAACGCAAATTCCGAGACACCGGGGGGATGAGCTGTAACGAACACGGAATGCGGAAACCCTCCCTAAAACCCATTTCCAGGAGTCGGGCAGCTGCCTGGTCCGGGTATCTATTTAGAAAAGGAAGCATCCTTACTACCATCACCGGAGTCCTCCCTCTTTCCTGAAGCATCCCCAGCCCTTCCCCTACCTTGTCTAAAACACCTGGACAATGAGTGGCTACCTCCTTCATTGTACTGCCAACATACCCCTTTTTTCTTTGCGGCCGACTGCCCTGGGGACTCTGAACCACCGACCTTCCCCTGAAAAAACGCCGTGGGGGAGCGCGCCAAAGACATGGGCTTCATCCATAAGCTGATATCTTTATGATCCCAGCGGATAGACGGGCGAACGGCTTTACGCTGACGAAATTGTTCATCGTACCGCAGCCAAGCCTGATCCCCATAAACCCTGTAAGCCTCCCCAATGGCATCCAAATAGCAAAACAGCGCCGAGCAGCACTCAGGCTGTTTCACACCAATTACACTGGCTAATATGGCGAACGCCTGAAGCCAGTTAACAAAGGAGCGAGGAATAAGGCGATAACGGCGCTTTTCTTCCTCCTCCTTTTTTGACTCATCAGGTTTAACCCTATCCAGGTTAAACTTCTCGAGGGGCAATAAGGAAAAAATCTCCATGTACTCACATTTCCAGATTTTTTCCCTCACCTCCGACTTGAGATGTGACCCCAGTGGGCCCTCAAAACACACATACACCTCGCATTTGGCAGCATCCGCCAAACGCACGATGTCCGTTGTTTTACCAGAATCTTTTTCACTAGCCTGTTTGTCTGCTACTGGGGGAACCGCGGGACCCACCGCCCCCCCCTTCCGGCGTCTGACCCGCTACATCCCCTGACCCTGCTGCTACCACCGGTGTGGACTGAACGGGAACCCACCCGGACACCGGGGAAGAGCTCAGGGGGAAGTGGGGGGAGAGAAGCGCTCAGGAGGCCTTGACCTCCTAGCACGCCGGCCCCCAGAAGTACCTTCTTCCGGATCTAACACAGGCTCCCAGGCGATGGCTGCGATCTGCTCCTGGATCCAGTCTGCCACTCGGGATGCCGCCGCTGCACGCAATTGCGCAATGAAATCAGCCATATCTGACATGCTAGGGAGAGAGGAGCTGCTGCACAAGCTTCCTCTCAACACGCTGCCCTGTGAGTGACCTGCACGTTCCCCGCGGCTCCTCCTACCCCGGGAAAAACTAGCTGTTCAGGCCACCCCCACTCCCCACACTTCCTCACTCCCCTAAAGTTTTAACCCTTAGGTTCCCTGCTACTCCAGTCATGCCAGCCCTCTGCCTATACCTCGTATCAGCTCTGGGCTTCTCTGACTGGTGACTTAACCTTTCACTAGTGAATTTAGTTAATACAGCCTGGTCAATTCCCTACCATCCGACCTTGATTGGACAGCTAAGGAGAAGCTGCAGACCAATGAGCTGCTAATCAATCTCCTATTCCCCTGGTTAACACAGTCCTTATGTAGCACCCTCCTAGCATAGGATGCCAGGTAAATAATTTTTTGACTCTTTCTGTAGTCAAGAGAGCAGTGATCATTTGTTCTAGTCTTGTGACAGTGGGGTCACTTTGGACACAGGGTGAATAAAAGAAACCCCCGATATGGTCTGTGATAGCCATATTCAAGGCTGTATATACATTGTACATAGATTGGATGTATACTGTGTGTGGGGGTTATGTAATCATTGCTGTGAGGAATTAAGGTGTTTTGCATTCTATTGTTCATTAAGTCTGTCCTTGTGTGTATTGTAAAGTGCCAGACAGACTGGCTGCCAACCCTTTGTGAGAAGATGTGTATTGTGTGGGATCTTTTGAAGCCTAGCAGACGTCAGGATGAGGTGTTGAGTCTTGGGATGTGTGGGTGGAGCTGGGCCCTTGTTCATGTTAAATCAGGTGTATTGAATTGTGTATAAAGTTACAATGTTTCTCAATAATAAAGTCATTCCTATTACAGAAGAAGACAGAGTGTGTCTCGTTTTCTTCCAGAGGGATTGGTTCCTATGGGAAAGGGTCGTTTAGCTGTGGATGATGGTAGCGAGTGGATGTGTGTCTAGGAGAGGGAACATTGTAAATGGCGTTTTACTCCTTTATATTGGGGTGCCGTTAGATTGGTTGGCAGCAGCGGGATCTTCCCTCCAGTTCCTGGGACACTCCAAGCCACCACAGTGAATGACCAGCTATGCAGCCTGCAGGAAAGTCACGCTGAAAGACTTACTTGAGAGCTGAGATGGACCAGAGAGATGGTGATGCAGGACCCCGGTCAGTTGAAGATTTGATTCAGCAACGAGTGCGACAGGGGTTGGCATTATATGGTGCTAACCCATCAGAGACCGCCATTCAGGAAGCCATTAGAGGCATCCAGCTGCAGGATGCGTGACAAAAGAGAGAACTAGAGCGGCAACATGAGTGGAGAATGGCGGAAATACGACAATCGGAGATCGCCTACAGACAGCTGCTAGAATCTGCTCAGCAGCAGGGTGGGGCTCCCTTTGCCTGGGACTATCAGGAAATACCAGTTGACAACTATGAAATCCTGGCTGAAGAATCAGCAGTGGAAAATCTGAAGATGGCCATCCCTAAAGCCGGAGTGAATGATACAGAGTTCCAGGGAGCTAGCCTGGCTGAAGAATCGGCAGTGGAAAAGCTGAAGATTGCCCTCCCTAAAGCCGAAGTGGATGATATGGAGTTCCAGGGAGCTAGGGCAGTCGGCTCATCTCCCCAGCCACAGATTACAGAAGATATGGACTTAAGGGACTGTTCAGAGGATGTTATGGATTATGCATCGCCCGCTCAAGTACTGACAGCAGGACAAAGTACTGCAGACCCCTGCTCTACACCCGTGGCAGTTTTGGAGGCCCGAGTTGAGAAGGTGATGGTTCCTCTTTCCGAGTGGATTTCAGAGATGCAGGGAGGAGAAGCAGCCATTTTCCCTCCCCAACAGCTAACCAATAGAAAAGGATGCGGAGTCCCCAGCTGAAGTGCTGGCAACAGGGCAGAGTGATAGCAACCTCTGCCCAGCACCGGAAACAACTGGGGAGTTTCAGGGAGCCGGGGCAGTTGGCCCCTCTCTCCAGCAACAAGCTGAGGGGGTAAAGCTTTCACCCCCAGCTGAATCACAGGCAGCAGGGCAGAATGCTACTGGCCGCTGCACACAACTGCCACTTGAGCGGATATCGGTGGATGGGACTGCGGTCTCCACTCACAGCAACCCAGCAGAAGAGCTGGCAACAGAGCCGAGTGCCCCAGGCCTCTGCTCTCAACTAACAGAAGAGGGAGTTCCTGTGGTAGTAGATGGGACTTCAGTCCTCACTGACACAACCCCAGAAAATGATGTGACACTGAGACAGGAGGATGTCAGCCTTGCTTTGCAAGCACTGGGGGATTTCCACCTACCACAAGTGGATGGGACTTCAGTCTCCACTTGTATACCCCAGGGATGCCAGGCAGTCGACCCAGATCCCCAACAGCATGACGGACTGAGCCCAGTCACCCTGTCTTCTCCCCAGCGGCGGGTATGTTCTCTGAGAGAGGCAGAGGTTGGCTGGGTAAGTAATGCTCTGCTTGGAGCAATTCATTTGTGGTACTGGGTGGATACCAGCATTGGAAGAATGGACCCATGGACTAACTTCGGAGTAGACCCGTCTGGGGTCCCCTCCTCTGTTAGTCCCCTGCCGAAAGAGGAGATGTGTGACAGTGGGGTCACTTTGGACACAGGGTGAATAAAAGAAACCCCCGATATGGTCTGTGATAGCCATATTCAAGGCTGTATATACATTGTATATAGATTGGATGTATACTGTGTGTAATCATTGCTGTGAGGAATTAAGGTGTTTTGCATTCTATTGTTCATTAAGTCTGTCCTTGTGTGTATTGTAAAGTGCCAGACAGACTGGCTGCCAACCCTTTGTGAGAAGATGTGTATTGTGTGGGATCTTTTGAAGCCTAGCAGACGTCAGGATGAGGTGTTGAGTCTTGGGATGTGTGGGTGGAGCTGGGCCCTTGTTCATGTTAAATCAGGTGTATTGAATTGTGTATAAAGTTACAATGTTTCTCAATAATAAAGTGATTCCTATTACAGAAGAAGACAGAGTGCGTCTCGTTTTCTTCCAGAGGGATTGGTTCCTATGGGAAAGGGTCGTTTGGCTGTGGATATTGGTAGCGGAGTGGATGTGTGTCTATGAGAGGGAACATCGTAAACAGCGTTTTACTCCTTTATTTTGGGGTGCCGTTACAAGTCTGTTCATGGTTTAACGAGCTGGGAGTTTGATTGCCTCCCCCTGCTGGAGCTTAGTGAGGGGGATGCAAATAACCAACCAGAATATTTATCATACTTCAGCCAATCCCTGGAGAGGAGTGTCTAGAAGGGGTCTGGAGAGGTGATAATCAATCAGAAGAACTGGAGAGATGGTTTCTCTCTCCCCAGGAGGGTTCCAGAGCCATAGGGGCTGCTGCTCTCAGGCAACCCATGAACTGTGCAGCTGTTCTAGAGGCCTCTGCAGTGTCAAGGCTGAGCAACTGGATGGATCTGCTTAGAAGCTGATTACAGGACCTCACTACAAGGGGTCTGGTTTGGAGAAGGAGGCCTCACCCACTGGACTGTGTCCAGAGGAAGCTGGAAGGTGGCAGCTTTCCTGGGGACTTGTGTGTAACAAAAGTAGCCAGATGTCAAAGAATCTTGCCTCATGGTCTTCAGCTGTGAGGTCTTAGCCTATGCAGAAAGTTATCTCAGCTGTGGGGATTTAGACTGTCCAACATTCACGTCTACATAAGGGGAGCATTGTGCTCGAATTGCTATATGCTAATAATTTTTAAGTATCCCATGCTATATACCCTCCATTGTTAAAATTTCTTCCAGCACAACAGTTATTGTCCCTGATCACCACACCAGTTACAGAATCCCTGATCACCTACCCAGCGGTCACAGTGCCCCTGTCACCACCACAGCAGTTATTGTGCTACAATAAGGACTTTTCACATGTGTGATGCTCTGGCTATCCATGGTTGGATCTCTGTTCAGAGAGCATTTGACAGGCAGTGAGGAAGCATTGTATCACCTCCTCACCACCTGCTTTAACCCCTTGGACTCCTCAAATGCAACCCCATCGGCAATGTTCATTGGCAGCAAACCTTGTTAAGCGCGGCCTAGCCGGTAATGTCATTATGCCTGCCATGTCTGGATGATGTGGCGTTCTCTCTCTTTGTGTACTCTGTATGATTGCACTGGTCCCAATTTATTTAGCAGAAAATGAAAAGCCCAGTGGTGATTAAATACCGCCAAAAGAAAGTTCTATCTGTCTCAAAGCAATTATAAAAATGTCATTATATTTTGAGTACAGCAGTTATTGTCATTCAAAGGATGAAAGCACTGAAAACTTAAAAATGGCCTGGACAGGAAGTAGTGAAAGTGTCTGGCATTGAGTTAAAGGAACAGTATTGCTTGTTGGGATACCATTCAGACACCTACACCCATGCTTGGAGAGACCTAATTTTGAGCACTTTAGTGTCGGCTTTGGGCATCAACATACTGGCCAGTAAGGAAGGGTTTTTCCAAAGTCTGCCAGGCAACTGTCCTAGCATTGTTGCTTAGACATGATCTATATTATTTATTATATGGATAAGGTGCAAGGATTTTCGACTCCCTAGGCGAAACCTCATTTTGCTGCCCCTTGGCTCCACCCCTGACTCCACCCCATTTGCCCTGCTCATGTATACCCCCACCTTTTTATTGAAGCGCATATCAAATGTAGCTTCACCAGCACCCATCAATGCAGCCTACCAGCACCCATCAATGCAGCCTACCAGTGCCCATCAATGCAGCCTCATTAGCGCCCATTAATGCAGCCTACCAGTGCCCATCAATGCAGCCTATCAAGGTGGGAAGGGGGGCCCGACCCAACCCCTCGGTACATGGACAGATCAGTCTTTATACACCAAATACATTTACATGCAAATCTGCGATAATGTAATCTTAGACAGTGACAGTATTTCACTCACCAGGTCTGGGGCTCTGCAGACTGCTCTGCATCCATCCGATGACGCAACCCTGCCAAGTGTGTGCGAGGAACAAGTTTAAAATCTGGATGCCTCCTCCAGGCAGGCTCCATCTGTCACCAAGCCCGGAGCGCTGCCACCAGGCACTATAGCACTTGAGTGATGCTGCCAGCGTTGTTCAGGACAGGCCAGGAGGGGTAGCGGCCTCTGCGACAGGGGGGACGGGGCCAGGGGACACAGGATTAGGAATCGCATATGGGCAGAGAGGCAAATAGGCTGGCTGTTGTCACATCACAGACAGCAATCACAGGTCACTGGTGACTGATCAGAGGCACGCAAAGGCGCAGCAGGGGATATTTGCTTGCTTCCATACGTTCGGGAGTCGGGGCACAGACACAGTCCTCCGCCCTGTGAAGAGAGCGGCAGCTGCCTGCTGATGCTGAGACTTAGTTGCTTGCTGCAGAGAGAGGAGAGTAGGAGCACCAGCAGCTGGGCGCCCTAGGCAGCAGTGCGCCATAGGCGGCTACCTAGTTTGTGAATAAAAGAAAAGTAGATGTGGCGCTGTTCTGATGTCAATATATATGTGATTAGATATGTATGTAGCCCAGTGGCGGCTGGTGCTCAAAATTTTTGGGGGGGCGCAAACAAACTGAAAAAGAAAAAAAATCAATTGCCGCCACTGTGCCCATTAAACGCAGCCACTGTGCCCAAACGCCACCAGTTTGCCCCCTCAAATACAGCCAGTTTGTTTCCATATACAGCCAGTGTGCCCCCATATATATACAGCCAGTGTGCCCCCATATACAGACAGTGTGCCCCCATATACAGACAGTGTGCCCCCATATATATATATATATATATATATATATATAGCCAGTGTGCCCCCATATACAGCCAGTTTGTCCCCATATATATAGCCAGTGTGCCCCCATATACAGCCAGTGTGTCCCCATATATATAACCAGTGTGCCCCCATATATATAGCCAGTGTGCCCCCATATACAGCCAGTTTGTCCCCATATACAGCCAGTTCCCCCCAAATGCAGCCAGTTTGTCCCCCATATACAGCCAGTTCCCCCCAAATGCAGCCAGTTTGTCCCCCATATACAGCCAGTTACCCCAAATGCAGCCAGTTTGTCCCCCATATACAGCCAGTTCCCCCCAAATGCAGCCAGCGTGTCCCCCATATACAGCCAGTTCCCCCCAAATGCAGCCAGTTTGTCCCCCATATACAGCCAGTTCCCCCCAAATGCAGCCAGCGTGTCCCCCATATATAGCCAGTTCCCCCCATATTCAGCCAGTTTGTCCCCCATATACAGCCTTTTCCCACATATTCAGCCAGTTTGTCCCCCATATTCAGCCAGTTTGTGCCCCATATTCAGCCAGTTCCCCCCATATTCAGCCAGTTTGTCCCCCATATTCAGCCAGTTCCCCCCATATTCAGCCAGTTTGTCCCCCATATTCAGCCAGTTCCCCCCATATTCAGCCAGTTTGTCCCCCATATTCAGCCAGTTCCCCCCATATTCAGCCAGTTTGTCCCCCATATTCAGCCAGTTCCCCCATATTCAGCCAGTTTGTCCCCCATATTCAGCCAGTTCCCCCATATTCAGCCAGTTTGTCCCCCATATTCAGCCAGTTCCCCCAAATGCAGCCAGTTTGTGCCCCATATTCAGCCAGTTTGTCCCCCATATTCAGCCAGTTCCCCCCAAATGCAGCCAGTTTGTGCCCCATATTCAGCCAGTTTGTCCCCCATATTCAGCCAGTTTGTCCCCCAAATGCAGCCTGTCCCCCCCCCCAGCCCTGCACTTACCTTCCTCGGTCTGCGCCGTCCTCGATGTGTTCTCCCGCCCTCGATGTCGCTTCAGCCAATCAGGTTACCGGTAACCAGATCCGGTGAACCTGATTGGCTGAAACCTGCACACAGTCTTCTTCCAGGAACGCACCCCCGTGCGTACCTGGGAGGAGTTTTTGGAAGCCGAATACAGAGTGAGAGCTGTATTCGGAAAGCCTATCAGAGCCAGCGGCTCTGATAGGCACTTCCAAGTTCCACCCACCGCCGGCCGCCGCTCTAATTCATATGGCCGGCGCTCACCAGGAGGCCGGCCATATGTATAGTGGGCAGCGCGGCAGCGGTGACAATACACAGATTCATGCAATGCATGAATCTATGTATTGTCTTTCAGTGGCGGTGCGGGAGCGAGAGGGGGCGGCGCTCCGGCGCCCTCTATGGACGCACCGCCACTGATGTAGCGGTGCCCCCAGTTAAGAGGGCTGCTGGTATTGATTTGGGCCCTGTAGTGCACCGCTGTCAACCCCTGGCAATCGGCTCTAACCTCCCGTGGCACAGCTAGTAATAGTGGGATAAGACCGCGTGACTGCAACTCTTGGTGACGCAGTCTTATAGCGAGCATGCACAGCAATATACTTTAAAACTCCTATTAAAGTACCTGAAGCTGACACCAAATGTACTTGACCCAGATATTTTACTGATGCTAATGGGCAAGTAATAAAATAACAGTATAACAAGTTGCAGGTCCCTGCAATAAACAGTATTTAAGATGAACAGAATAACCAGAACAATAATGTATTGCTATGCGACTCTAACGCTGCCCTTTTACAGCTACTTCCCCTCGTGGGCAGACTAACACCCAGCAATGTCTACCTATGCAGTCAGGCCTGACTGATCTAAATGGAAGTTCAGGGTAAACAATCTTCGCTAGCAATCTTTCGGAGGTGCACTTGAAGAACAACTTTGTAATCCAAATGAATAGTGAAGATAAAGTATCTGTCTATGAGCAAGTGCTCTCTCTCACCACCCGACAGTCCAAGTCTGTTTCCTCCGCCGATTCGTCTAGGAACAGGAATCCACCGACATCCAAGCCTTCAGTCCTTCTGGTGTACTGCAGCAAGGAGGAGAAGATGTCTCTCGGGTTCAGCTAGGCTGGCAGAGGGCTCTTTGGAAAAGAGCACAAGGCCCAGGCTTCAGGCCTTGTGCACACAGCAGTTCAGCACAGAGATCCTCTTGCTAGGAGAGGGGGTGTCCAAAAAGACCGAATAAAACTCCACCCCCCCCCTTATAAAGTCTGCCCCAGCAGTCTCTGCTCCGGGGAAATGCACCCTGGGTGCTGCAAGATGTACTGGGAGATGTAGTCTCTCAGTATTAAAGGGGTATACCCCGCTACACACTCCCCCCACTTTGAATCTTTGGTCCCCAAAGACATCTAACATTTTTAGATCTGCAAAACATTTTAGCTTCAATGCGGTTGCATAGAATTGACAGAGGAGCCTCCCACCAATCATCATATGATGGGGAGCTGTCCTGTCCACAGGTCGCTTCAGTGGGGGCGACCTGTCTAACTGTGCCAGGAAGTGAGCTGGGGTTGCCCTCCACCAAATCCGTGGTGAGAAGGTCAGGCTCTCTTGGCAACCCTTGAGGGGTGAGGTTAACTTCTTCGGTGCTCTCACCAATCACTTCACAAGTCAGTCTCTTGAGAGGATACTTAACTCTTCGCTTTCTCTGTTCCACTGGCTCAGACATGATATGCTCACTAGCCTCCTTGAGTACTTCTGCCTCCTGCAGATTGGTTTCTTCCACCACTGCTATGGATCCTTCTCCTAGCAGTGAGGGTAAGGGATCACATCTGGGGACAGCAGGGGCTAAAAGCCGTTTCACCAGATCGGTATTGGTCCCAACGATGAGAGAGCATCTTGAGGGCCCTGGCAGCCAGGGACAGACAATGGCCAATGTCTCAAAGTTCTGGGGCTCCCCAGCCCTCAATGGATCACACGACAACTTGATCCGCAGACATCCATCGCAAGAGTACTCTTCTGCTTGAATACCCTGAATCTTGGTGTCTCCCAACTCTTCCAGGGGCAGGTATGACAAGTACTTCTTGTAAAAGTCTCTGGTCATCAGGGTAACCTGAGCACCTCTATCAAGGATCTCTGGTGTAGATCCCTTTGATCAGAACAGGCACTACAGGCAGAGGACCTACCAATTGGGTAGCAGTCCTTTTGGAAACACCTGTAACAGCAGACTGGCATACTTGGACTTGTGCTCTCTTCAGCTTCCGGCGCTGGGAATGCCGTTTCTGGCGTTGTTTGGAAGGCTGATAAGCGTTGTTCACTGAGACGGCATAAACTGCAGGTGTCCTCCACCGCTCCCTCGCAGATTCAGGGAAAGTTATTTTTGAAGGCCCGGATCTTCTCTCCATTCTTGGGCTTGGACACACTTGCTGGTAGTGACCTAAACCTCCACAGTTTTGACAGATGTCTTGCTTCGTGGGCTTTTGGGCGGACAATCCAGTACTTTCTGCCATCAATTTGTTCATCATCTCCGCCAGCTGGGACACTTGCACCTTCAGTGTGTCTATCTCAGACCTGACATCCAGTGACCCGGTCACCATCTCCATTATTTTGGACATCTGAATCTTCAGGATCTCCACTTCTGAGTCCCGTTCCATAGCCATAACTGATCTGACTCCCACAGCGGGGAGGGTAGTGGTCTTCTCAGCCCCTTGCTGTTCATTTAAGAGGGCTTCTTGATCTCTTATGATCCATACAAGATCTGGGTAACTCAAAGTCATCACTCCTTCAGAGGTCTTCAAGTAGAGCCAAACTGGATCTGAACGCAGGGCTCCCTTCAGGATCTGCTTCATTCGGGTTGCGTCTATGACCTGCGGCAGTATTCCCTTCTTTAGGACAATTTGGCACAGCTTCCAGTTTAGCCTCCGCACATATTCGGATAACTTCTCTCCCGGCTGTTGGAGGGTATGTTCGAACTGGTATATCAGTTCAGTCGCCTTCTCCAGCTGGCCAAATTCCTCCTCCAGCATAGCCAGATAATCGTTTGCGGTACAGGTAGCGTTGCTAAGCCTGAGGTTCTTTACAGCTTTAGCAGCAGCGCCCTTTAGACTTTCGCTGATGCGCTGCTTCTTCTGCGCCTCTGGTACCTCCCATCCTTCTACCGCTTGCATGGCCTGTTCAATCCAGGTGTCAAATTCTTCTTCTCCGGCAGGCACTGGTTGCTTCCCTGAGAAGGTGCTAAGCTTCCGGTAACCGGCCTTCACATGCACCATACTTCTTTTCTGGCACTTAATTACAAGGTCTCCTAGAGCATTCAACAATTCAGGCCCTATAGCGGCCAGCGGTGATCCCGGGCTTAATAGTTCCTTAGGCTTTTCTGCTTTAGGGGATAGTGGTGGAGATTATCGCGGGGAAGATGGCTTTGGTGTCTGAAACCATTCTCCCTTCACTGGCAGCGTATGTATCAAGTGATAGGTCTGATTATCTATGGCTTGTATACTTGGACTTTTAAAATGCTCTGGGATTTTGTTTTTCCATTCTACCAGTGCGTATGTAAACAAGATCACTGGATCTGGCCTAAAATCCATCACCCATGCTTTGTGGCTCGGAGACAGTAACAATACGAGCTGTTTTATCTCCTCTTCCTTCCATCTTTCCCCCGGGAGTACAATGACTACCGCCGCGGTTGGATCGGCGCCAATCGCTGCGCACCACTGTGACATTGCTAGCGGGTCCATGCTGGTACTTCTGACCGGCTTGATTGCAGCGTGCAACGTACAAGGATCCCAGACTCGAGCCCCCACGTGTAGCGGTACCCCCAGTTAAGAGGGCTGCTGGTATTGATTTGGGCCCTGTAGTGCACCGCTGTCAACCCCTGGCAATCGGCTCTAACCTCCCGTGGCACAGCTAGTAATAGTGGGATAAGACCGCGTGACCGCAACTCTTGGTGACGCAGTCTTATAGCGAGCATGCACAGCAATATACTTTAAAACTCCTATTAAAGTAACTGAAGCTGACACCAAATGTACTTGACCCAGATATTTTACTGATGCTAATGGGCAAGTAATAAAATAACAGTATAACAAGTTGCAGGTCCCTGCAATAAACAGTATTTAAGATGAACAGAATAACCAGAACAATAATGTATTGCTATGCGACTCTAACGCTGCCCTTTTACAGCTACTTCCCCTCGTGGGCAGACTAACACCCAGCAATGTCTACCTATGCAGTCAGGCCTGACTGATCTAAATGGAAGTTCAGGGTAAACAATCTTCGCTAGCAATCTTTCGGAGGTGCACTTGAAGAACAACTTTGTAATCCAAATGAATAGTGAAGATAAAGTATCTGTCTATGAGCAAATGCTCTCTCTCACCACCCGACAGTCCAAGTCTGTTTCCTCCGCCGATTCGTCTAGGAACAGGAATCCACCGACATCCAAGCCTTCAGTCCTTCTGGTGTACTGCAGCAAGGAGGAGAAGATGTCTCTCGGGTTCAGCTAGGCTGGCAGAGGGCTCTTTGGAAAAGAGCACAAGGCCCAGGCTTCAGGCCTTGTGCACACAGCAGTTCAGCACAGAGATCCTCTTGCTAGGAGAGGGGGTGTCCAAAAAGACCGAATAAAACTCCACCCCCCCCCCTTATAAAGTCTGCCCCAGCAGTCTCTGCTCCGGGGAAATGCACCCTGGGTGCTGCAAGATGTACTGGGAGATGTAGTCTCTCAGTATTAAAGGGGTATACCCCGCTACACACTCCCCCCACTTTGAATCTTTGGTCCCCAAAGACATCTAACATTTTTAGATCTGCAAAACATTTTAGCTTCAATGCGGTTGCATAGAATTGACAGAGGAGCCTCCCACCAATCATCATATGATGGGGAGCTGTCCTGTCCACAGGTCGCTTCAGTGGGGGCGACCTGTCTAACTGTGCCAGGAAGTGAGCTGGGGTTGCCCTCCACCAAATCCGTGGTGAGAAGGTCAGGCTCTCTTGGCAACCCTTGAGGGGTGAGGTTAACTTCTTCGGTGCTCTCACCAATCACTTCACAAGTCGGTCTCTTGAGAGGATACTTAACTCTTCGCTTTCTCTGTTCCACTGGCTCAGACATGATATGCTCACTAGCCTCCTTGAGTACTTCTGCCTCCTGCAGATTGGTTTCTTCCACCACTGCTATGGATCCTTCTCCTAGCAGTGAGGGTAAGGGATCACATCTGGGGACAGCAGGGGCTAAAAGCCGTTTCACCAGATCGGTATTGGTCCCAACGATGAGAGAGCATCTTGAGGGCCCTGGCAGCCAGGGACAGACAATGGCCAATGTCTCAAAGTTCTGGGGCTCCCCAGCCCTCAATGGATCACACGACAACTTGATCCGCAGACATCCATCGCAAGAGTACTCTTCTGCTTGAATACCCTGAATCTTGGTGTCTCCCAACTCTTCCAGGGGCAGGTATGACAAGTACTTCTTGTAAAAGTCTCTGGTCATCAGGGTAACCTGAGCACCTCTATCAAGGATCTCTGGTGTAGATCCCTTTGATCAGAACAGGCACTACAGGCAGAGGACCTACCAATTGGGTAGCAGTCCTTTTGGAAACACCTGTAACAGCAGACTGGCATACTTGGACTTGTGCTCTCTTCAGCTTCCGGCGCTGGGAATGCCGTTTCTGGCGTTGTTTGGAAGGCTGATAAGCGTTGTTCACTGAGACGGCATAAACTGCAGGTGTCCTCCACCGCTCCCTCGCAGATTCAGGGAAAGTTATTTTTGAAGGCCCGGATCTTCTCTCCATTCTTGGGCTTGGACACACTTGCTGGTAGTGACCTAAACCTCCACAGTTTTGACAGATGTCTTGCTTCGTGGGCTTTTGGGCGGACAATCCAGTACTTTCTGCCATCAATTTGTTCATCATCTCCGCCAGCTGGGACACTTGCACCTTCAGTGTGTCTATCTCAGACCTGACATCCAGTGACCCGGTCACCATCTCCATTATTTTGGACATCTGAATCTTCAGGATCTCCACTTCTGAGTCCCGTTCCGTAGCCATAACTGATCTGACTCCCACAGCGGGGAGGGTAGTGGTCTTCTCAGCCCCTTGCTGTTCATTTAAGAGGGCTTCTTGATCTCTTATGATCCATACAAGATCTGGGTAACTCAAAGTCATCACTCCTTCAGAGGTCTTCAAGTAGAGCCAAACTGGATCTGAACGCAGGGCTCCCTTCAGGATCTGCTTCATTCGGGTTGCGTCTATGACCTGCGGCAGTATTCCCTTCTTTAGGACAATTTGGCACAGCTTCCGGTTTAGCCTCCGCACATATTCGGATAACTTCTCTCCTGGCTGTTGGAGGGTATGTTCGAACTGGTATATCAGTTCAGTCGCCTTCTCCAGCTGGCCAAATTCCTCCTCCAGCATAGCCAGATAATCGTTTGCGGTACAGGTAGCGTTGCTAAGCCTGAGGTTCTTTACAGCTTTAGCAGCAGCGCCCTTTAGACTTTCGCTGATGCGCTGCTTCTTCTGCGCCTCTGGTACCTCCCATCCTTCTACCGCTTGCATGGCCTGTTCAATCCAGGTGTCAAATTCTTCTTCTCCGGCAGGCACTGGTTGCTTCCCTGAGAAGGTGCTAAGCTTCCGGTAACCGGCCTTCACATGCACCATACTTCTTTTCTGGCACTTAATTACAAGGTCTCCTAGAGCATTCAACAATTCAGGCCCTATAGCGGCCAGCGGTGATCCCGGGCTTAATAGTTCCTTAGGCTTTTCTGCTTTAGGGGATAGTGGTGGAGATTATCGCGGGGAAGATGGCTTTGGTGTCTGAAACCATTCTCCCTTCACTGGCAGCGTATGTATCAAGTGATAGGTCTGATTATCTATGGCTTGTATACTTGGACTTTTAAAATGCTCTGGGATTTTGTTTTTCCATTCTACCAGTGCGTATGTAAACAAGATCACTGGATCTGGCCTAAAATCCATCACCCATGCTTTGTGGCTCGGAGACAGTAACAATACGAGCTGTTTTATCTCCTCTTCCTTCCATCTTTCCCCCGGGAGTACAATGACTACCGCCGCGGTTGGATCGGCGCCAATCGCTGCGCACCACTGTGACATTGCTAGCGGGTCCATGCTGGTACTTCTGACCGGCTTGATTGCAGCGTGCAACGTACAAGGATCCCAGACTCGAGCCCCCACGTGTAGCGGTACCCCCAGTTAAGAGGGCTGCTGGTATTGATTTGGGCCCTGTAGTGCACCGCTGTCAACCCCTGGCAATCGGCTCTAACCTCCCGTGGCACAGCTAGTAATAGTGGGATAAGACCGCGTGACCGCAACTCTTGGTGACGCAGTCTTATAGCGAGCATGCACAGCAATATACTTTAAAACTCCTATTAAAGTAACTGAAGCTGACACCAAATGTACTTGACCCAGATATTTTACTGATGCTAATGGGCAAGTAATAAAATAACAGTATAACAAGTTGCAGGTCCCTGCAATAAACAGTATTTAAGATGAACAGAATAACCAGAACAATAATGTATTGCTATGCGACTCTAACGCTGCCCTTTTACAGCTACTTCCCCTCGTGGGCAGACTAACACCCAGCAATGTCTACCTATGCAGTCAGGCCTGACTGATCTAAATGGAAGTTCAGGGTAAACAATCTTCGCTAGCAATCTTTCGGAGGTGCACTTGAAGAACAACTTTGTAATCCAAATGAATAGTGAAGATAAAGTATCTGTCTATGAGCAAATGCTCTCTCTCACCACCCGACAGTCCAAGTCTGTTTCCTCCGCCGATTCGTCTAGGAACAGGAATCCACCGACATCCAAGCCTTCAGTCCTTCTGGTGTACTGCAGCAAGGAGGAGAAGATGTCTCTCGGGTTCAGCTAGGCTGGCAGAGGGCTCTTTGGAAAAGAGCACAAGGCCCAGGCTTCAGGCCTTGTGCACACAGCAGTTCAGCACAGAGATCCTCTTGCTAGGAGAGGGGGTGTCCAAAGAAACCGAATAAAACTCCACCCCCCCCCAGTCTCTGCTCCGGGGAAATGCACCCTGGGTGCTGCAAGATGTACTGGGAGATGTAGTCTCTCAGTATTAAAGGGGTATACCCCGCTACATGTATATAAAGTGCACCTGTGCATACGTAAGTGCTATATTCCTATAAGCAAACAACAATAATGTGCAAATGATAAATATTAAATATTACATTTTAAATTCCACAGCGTGTAACTTTGGAATAAGTGCAAAGTGCAAAGTGCAAAAAAAATTCACATAAATAGTTCAATGAGCAAAAATGAAAGAAAAAATAAAAAGTATAAAAATTAAATATTAGATTAATGATACAGGGGGTTACGAACCCGTTAGGGACTTTCCTCCTGTTTGTAATTCGGAAATGTTCGTAAGTTGGCCGCACATGCGCAGAACGACAATTACGGACATTTCCGATGTTTTCCGATGTTCCGTCGAATGGCGTTCTGCGCATGCGTGGCCAATTACAGACATTTCCGACATTTCCGAGGCTCCGTCTGGCCGTGCATGCGCAGAACAGCAGATGGACCGCGCAGAACGGCAGAGGGTCCCCACAGCGCCCGGTTCGTAAGTAGGAGGGGTTCGTAAGTCGGGCGTTCGTAAGTCGGAGACGCTCTGTACAAAGTTCATCTTAAAAATACGCTGAAAAAGTCACTATTGCTTGATTGTTGAAAAAGCGTGATGCGTGTCTTGTGAAAAAAACGTTGTATTCTTATGGTGATCACAGCAAACGTGGCTATCCGTGCTCTTATTTGAAATGCACTCACCAGATATCTCACCCCCACTGGGGATATGAAGCATTCACAGTGTCTGCCACTGTGGGGCACTCTGGCGTTTCACTTATCACTGCTACGATGGCTTGCAATTGTGACCCATGAAAGAAGAAGAAAGGCGAATGCCCAATAGTGTGATACCATTTGGAACACTGTTTATTAGGAAAATGAGTGGAAAGGTACTCACATTTCATCAAAGTTAAAAAGGCTGCCTAGTTTGCCTAGTGGTAGCACCGGCCCTGATAAGGCTGGTCTGCTGGATTATTACCAAGTGTATATGTTATTTTGTAGCTTTTTCACATACTTGTTGGAATGTTTTCCTTTCATTGTTTTTAAAATGTTTATGCATTGTTGCAATATATATCCACCCTACAACCCTGGTGTGTCAGAAAGCATGTCAAGCCGTGTACACACGATCGGTTTAACCGATGAAAACCGTCCGATGGATTGTTTTCATCAGACAAACCGATCGTGTATGGGACCCATCGGTCTTTTTTCCATCGGTTTTAAAAAATAGAACATTTTTTTATTTTTCCGATGGATAAAAAAACGATCGAAAACTCAGATCGTCTATGGGCAAGTCCATCGGATAAAAAACCCACGCATGCTCAGAATCAAGTCGACGCATGCTCAGAAGCATTGAACTTAATTTTTCTCGGCTCATCGGAGTGTTTTACGTTTGGAACGGTCGGTTTTTTGACTGATGGTGTGTAGGCAAGACTGATGGAAGTCAGCTTCATCGGATTTCCGATGGACAAAACCATCGGATTAGAATCCATAGGATATCCGATCGTGTGTACGAGGCTTTACTGCTTGGTCGCGGGCACTGGAAACAGGGGACAAGAGAAAATGGTGGCTCCTTCAGGTGTAAGTTCTATATAAAAATTTATTTTTATAAACACAATTTTATACAGATTATAAAAAAAAAATGTAAAATTGTTTAAAACATATACAGTGGGTACGGAAAATATTCAGACCTCCTTAAATTTTTCACTCTTTGTTATATTGCAGCCATTTGCTAAAATCATTTAAGTTCATTTTTTTCCTCATTAATGTACACACAGCACCCCATATTGACAGAAAATCACAGAATTGTTGACATTTTTGCAGATTTATTAAAACAGAAAAACTGAAATATCACATGGTCCTAAGTATTCAGACCCTTTGCTCAGTATTTAGTAGAAGCACCCTTTTGATCTAATACAGCCATGAGGCTTTTTGGGAAAGATGCAACAAGTTTTTCACACCTGGATTTGGGGATCCTCTGCCATTCCTCCTTGCAGATCCTCTCCAGTTCTGTCAGGTTGGATGGTAAACGTTGGTGGACAGCCATTTTTAGGTCTCTCCAGAGATGCTCAATTGGGTTTAAGTCAGGGCTCTGGCTGGGCCATTCAAGAACAGTCACGGAGTTGTTGTGAAGCCACTCCTTTGTTATTTTAGCTGTGTGCTTAGGGTCATTGTCTTGATGGAAGGTAAACCTTCGGCCCAGTCTGAGGTCCTCAGCACTCTGGAGAAGGTTTTCATACAGGATATCCCTGTACTTGGCCGCATTCATCTTTCCCTCGATTGCAACCAGTCGTCCTGTCCCTGCAGCTAATAAACACCCCCACAGCATGATGCTGCCACCACCATGCTTCACTGTTGGGACTGTATTGGACAGGTGATGAGCAGTGCCTGGTTTTCTCCACACATACCGCTTAGAATTAAGGCCAAAAAGTTCTATCTTGGTCTCATCAGGCCAGAGAATCTTATTTCTCACCATCTTGGAGTCCTTCAGGTGTTTTTTAGCAAACTCCATGCTGGCTTTCATGTGTCTTGCACTGAGAGAGGCTTCTGTCAGGTCACTCTGCCATAAAGCCCTGACTGGTGGAGGGCTGCAGTGATGGTTGACTTTCTACAACTTTCTCCCATCTCCCGACTGCATCTCTGGAGCTCAGCCACAGTGATCTTTGGGTTCTTCTTTACCTCTCTCACCAAGGCTCTTCTCCCCCGATAGCTCAGTTTGGCCAGAAGGCCAGCTCTAGGAAGGGTTCTGGTCATCCCAAACGTCTTCCATTTAAGGATTATGGAGGCCACTGTGCTCTTAGGAACCTTAAGTGCAGCAGCATTTTTTTGTAACCTTGGCCAGATCTGTGCCTTGCCACAATTCTGTCTCTGAGCTATTCAGGCAGTTCCTTTGACCTCATGTACTGCATGTTTAATGCAGTATAGTTCAGTGCAGTACATTTCAGTGTGTTAGTGCTTGTTTACCACAGTATATTTCAGTGCGTCAGTGCAGTTTTACTGCAGTATATTGTAGTGTGTCAGGGGAGTGTGTCTGTGTAGTGAGTACTCAAGTTAAAGTGCACCAAACATGACTATTCTGCGACTGAGCTCAGTGATGTGCGAACTTGGTGCTCTATTGACTGTGGTATGGATCACGCAGCGCCCCCAAGATTCCCATTTACTGGAGCACCTGGTATGAAAGTAGACGTTAAAGACGACAACCCCTTGGCATACTTATACCTATTTATGACCAATGAGGTTATTGAAAAGATAGTTACTGAGAGAAAACGGTACCAAGAGCAACAATTAGCTACTATGCATCGGAAGTTTCCAAGTTTCCAAGAAGCAGAAAGTGGGAACCAGTGACCAAAGACGACAATTGAAATTCCTGGGCCTAATAATACTTCAGGGAGTGGTGGAGAAACCCCTGCAGAAGTGGTATTGGACAACTAATAAATTACTTGCCACTCCATTCTTTGGCATGGTCATGTCAGGATACAGATTTTCCCTGGTCATTAAATATTTACACTTTGAAAACAATGAAGAATTTGATGAAACTACTCATCCTGCACCAAAACTAAAGAAAATTTGGGAAGTATCTCAAATGACTCTAAAGAATTTCCAACGGAGCTATGTGTCAGAAAGAGATATCCGCATACAGTAGGGGCCGCCGATATTGTGTCAATCTCGCCTCTTCTAGCGGCGAGATTGACACCCTACGAGCCCCGTCGCGAGAGCCAGCGCCGAGCTGTCTCGTCATCGGGAAAGGAAAAATTTTGTTTTTCCTTTCGCAATGAGTGACACGCATTGCTGGTAGACGGAGATCCTACGTGGATTCCAGCCAATACCAGGCACTGTGTTTGGTATGAATTCTGAGCGGGAACTCCACGCCAATTTTTAAATAAAAAACCGGCATGGGTTCCCCTCCAGGAGCATACCAGGCCCTTCGGTCTGGTATGGATTTGAAGGGGAATCCCCTAAGCCGAAAAATCAGCGTGGGGGTCCCCCTCAAAATCCAAACCAGACCCTTATCCGAGCAAGCAACCTGGCAGGCCGCAGGGGAAGAGGGGGGGATGAGAGAGTGGCCCCCCTCCCTCCTGAACCGTACCAGGCCGCATGCCCTCAACATGGGGGGGGTTTGGTGCTCTGGGGCAGGGGGGCGACCTGCGGCCCCCCACCCCAAAGCACCCTGTCCCCATGTTGATGGGGACAAGGGCCTCTTCCCGACAACCCTGGCCGTTGGTTGTCAAGGTCTGCGGGTGGGGGCTGATCAGAATCCGGGAGCCCCCTTTAATAAGGGGGGCCCCCAGATCCCGGCCCACCACCCTATGTGAATGAGTATGGGGTACATCGTACCCCTACCCATTCACCTGGTGGAAAAAAATGGCAATAAAAAAACACACACAGCTTTTTAAAGTAATTTATTACACAGCTCCGGGGGTCTTCTTCCGACTTCGGGGGTCTCTGGCGTTGCTAGCGGAGGCCCGGTCTTCCCCGTCGTCTCGTCGCAGAGATTTATATAGGCTTCTCATGACGTCACAGTCACATGCTCCCATGACGTTACAGTCACATGCTCCGGGGCCTCCCGGAGCATGTGACTGTGACGTCATGAGAAGCCTATAAAAATCGCTGCGGACCGATAAAGCCAGCATTACAGCGGGAGGAAGCGACGAGTCAACATCGAGGAGGAGAAGAGAGAAGAAGACGCCAACGGGAAGACCGGCCCCTCCACTAGCAAAAGAGCTGGAAGAAGATAGTGGAGGGGCCGGCAGAAGGACAACGGAGAGCCGGACGAGACGACGGGGAAGACCGAGCCTCTGCTAGCAAAAGAGCTGGAAGAAGATAGCGGAGGCCCGGCAGAAGGAAGAAAGAACCGGAGAGGAGGAGAAGAGGGAAGAAGGCGACGGAGAAGACCGGGCCCCGCTAGCAAAAGAGCTGGAAGAAGATAGCGGAGGCCTGGCAGAAGGAAGAAAGAACCGGAGAGCGCGGCGACGACACCGGAGACCCCCGGAGTCGGAAGAAGACCCCCGGAGCTGTGTAATATATTACTTTAAAAAGCTGTGTGTGTTTTTTTTATTGCCATTTTTTTCCACCAGGTGAATGGGTAGGGGTACGATGTACCCCATACTCATTCACATAGGGTGGTGGGCCGGCATCTTGGGGCCCCCCTTATTAAAGGGGGCTCCTGGATTCCGATCAGCCCCCCGCCCGCAGACCGCGACAACCAACGGCCAGGGTTGTCGGGAAGAGGCCCTTGTCCCCATCAACATGGGGACAGGGTGCTTTGGGGTGGGGGGGCCGCAGGTCGCCCCCTGCCCCAGAGCACCAAACCCCCCCATGTTGAGGGCATGCGGCCTGGTACGGTTCAGGAGGGAGGGGGGGCGCTCTCTCGTCCCCCCCTCTTCCCCTGCGGCCTGCCAGGTTGCGTGCTCAGATAAGGGTCTGGTTTGGATTTTGAAGGGGACCCCCACGCCGATTTTTCGGCTTAGGGGAGTCCCCTTCAAATCCATACCAGACCGAAGGGCCTGGTATGCTCCTGGAGGGGGAACCCATGCCGGTTTTTGATTTAAAAATTGGCGTGGAGTTCCCGCTCAGGATTCATACCAAACACAGTGCCTGGTATTGGCGGGAATCCACGTCGGATCCCGTTCAATACAGTGCCGCGTCTCCTCGCTATTGCAGCAAGCGCGAGATGTCGCCACCCTGTCGCCGAGATGTCGGCACCCCTGTCGCCGAGAATCTCCGTGATAGGATCGCGATGAATATACAATGTCGGCGGCACCTACTGTAGATGAAAGTCTAATGGCCTACAAGGGAAGGCTCAGCTGGGTGCAATACATTGCATCAAAGAGAGCACGATTTGGCGTAAAATCCTACATGCTATGCGAATCGTCAACTGGCTACATTTGGCATTCAGTCCTATACACTGGAAAAGGAACAAAATTCAATCTAAAATACAGCAACTATGGAATGGCAACATCTTCCGTTCTTTCACTCATTGAGCTATTGCTAAATCAGGGCTATTGCGTAACAACCAACAACTTTTATACATCTCCTGAACTTTATGAGTTTCGTCTGCAAAACAAAACAGATGTCTATGGAACTGTTAGGGCTAACCGGCGTGATATGTCGCCAATGTTTGGCAGTAAGAAGCTGAAGACTGGAGAAATGGTTGCCTGGCAGAAAGGCAAAATAATGGCACTGCGATGCCGTAACAAGACAGATGTGAGCCTAATGAGTACAGTTCATAATACCTCCACTGTTATGGTACGCACGAAAGGTGGGAAAGAAATCATGAAGCCACAAGGAGTGATAGACTACAATAACACCATGGAAGGTGTCAACAGAGCCGACCAAGCAATGACATTCTACCTAGCAATGAGGAAACCGCAAAATAAGTACTACAAGAAGATCTTCAGGCATCTTCTTGAGCAATGCTTGTGGAATGCTTACATTCTGCTCAAAAAATTAATGACAAGCATGTGATTAATTTTGACTTAATTTGGAAAGTTGCCGAACGGATCTTGGTGAACCACCAAACACCATCAATGACTGTGAATAGAGCTGGACGTTATGCTGCTGGCGTTGTCAACCCAGAACGCCTGACTGTTTGTCACTTCATGGACTACATCCCACCAACCGAGAAAAAGTCAGCACCAACAAGGATGTGCGTGGTTTGTTGCTCGAAGCGAGATGACAGTGGAAAGAAAATCCGAAAGGAAACCAGGTTCCATTGTCCTAAATGTGACGTCAGACTTTGTGCAGTCCCATGTTTCAAAATTGATCATACACGGGATGTTTACTAAACAGTAAACTAGTAGTTTCTAGTAAACAGTAAACTAGTAGTGTCTATTCAGTGTCTAGTTTTACAGTGACTAGTATTATTGCACCCTTGTTTGGACAAATTTCAGTGTTTTTGATTTGATTACATTATTGAATAAAATGTATTATTATTATTATATTATTATTTTTTAGAATTATTTATAGTTTTTATTTTTTTATATTTTATGATTTCGTGTTTTAAACTGTATCATACCCGAGATGTCTACTGGACTCTTGTTTAGACAGACTTAAGTGAGTTATTCCTAAGAATTACAGGCGTATAATATAAAACAACTTTCCATGCAAAACAATGTACCGCATTGACATTAAAAAATCAGACATAATCAGACCGCCAGGGAGGTTAAAAAGATACGTGACCATTCAATGAAACTGGAGGAGAAGCAGTTTAACTGTAAACTGCATAGAGGGTAATTTACTATCAGAGTGATGAGGATTTGGAACTCCCTTCCACAAGCAGTGGTATCAGCAGGGAATGTCGCTAGTTTCAAAAACACTTTTAGACGGACATCTTAATGATCGCAACATACAAGGATATGTGATTTAATATTGACGTAATCTCACACACGCACACACACCACAAGTTGAACTGGATGGACTGGTGTCCGTATTCAACCTTAACAACTATATACTTATGTAACTATGTAATGTTAACCTTAACTCTATAGTTAACCCTTAAAAGAACCTTGTACTGTGAGAAATAAAGGGGCTGCCAGTACTAACCTCCTAAGAATACAATTTTCCTTGTTGTCTCTGGTTTAAGTACTTTCAATGACATGGAACACACATCAAGTTTAAAAAGTCAAAGTGAAGTCAAAACTCATGTTTGGAAACTTGTTCAAGCTCAATGACTCAGAAAGTAATAAAACCATTTAATCAACAGGACAGCCATGCAACTAACATTTTCAAATGACAAAAAATACAAGAAAGATTTGACTTTTACGGTGCACCAAGTTATCCATGACATTTTCCACCAAAACAGAATTATCTCCCATCTGAAAGGTGATTTGCGTTCCTATGGCAGTTAGCATTGGAAAATAGGTGTAAAAAACATAACCCTGTACAGTCTAATATGTCACTACAATGACCTAACCATCCACTTTGTATTCGTTATTGCTCTGAACAGTATTCATTCTAATTTTGTAAAATACAGAATCTGCTTTTTCCATGAATATAAATTAGCTTTAGACAATTAAAGGGGTTGTATACCCGCTGACTTTTTTTTTTTTTTTTACACCTGTAAAGGAAAAGGCACAATGAGCTAGTATGCACCGCATACTAGCTCATAATGAAATACTTACCTTAGAATGAGGCGTCGGTGTCCCTCCCGGTCCACGCAGAGGCAGCTGACATTATGCCTTGGCGTGTCTTTCGGGTACCGCGGCTCCAGCACTGAGTTGCTGGAGCCGTGGTGTCGTCACTCCCATGCATGCGCACAGGAGACTTCTTTCTGGCAAGGTCCGGTGTCCTCCGGGCCTTCAGCCGAGAATCCCCTGTGCGCATGCGCCGCTGCAGTCAGCGGTGCAGTGCAAGGGGAATATCTCCTAAACCGTAAAGGTTTAGGAGATATTTTTTGTACCTACAGGTAAGCCTAAGGCTACTTTCACACTGAGGCGCTGGATGCGCTGGCGGTATAGCGGTGCTATTTTTAGCGCCGCTACACCGTATTTTTTGTCGCGATTTGCGGGCGCTAGCGGGGGGATTTTAACTCCTGCTAGCGGCCGAAAAAGGGTTAAAAACACCCGCAATAATGCCTCTTTGCAGTGTTTTGCGGGCGTTTTGGAGGCGCTACCCCATTGATTTCAATGGGCAGGGGTGCTATAGGAGCGGTATTTTTACCGCTCCTATCGCGCCTCAAAGATGCGGCTTGCAGGAGTTTTTTTGACCCTCCTGCAAGCGCAACGCTCCAGTGTGAAAGCCCTCGGGCTTTCACATTGGATACAATTGAGCGGCTTTTTTGGGGCGCATTGCAGGCGCATAGCGCCTGCAAAGCACCTCAGTGTGAAAGGGGCCTTAGTATAGGCTTACCTGTAGGTAAAAGTAAAAAAAAAAAGACTATACAACCACTTTAAATTGATTTCCAGCTCAACTAGCCTTTCTTTCCCCTCTTATGATGATTAGATTGTGTTCAATATCTCTCCAAATATGTAATTTAATACATATTTATATATTTATATATTTAATACATATTTAATAATACATATTTATATATTTAATACATATATTTAAATACATATATTTAATACATATTTAATAATACATATTTGTATATGATAAATTAGAATTTTTGTAAACTTTATTATGACACGTAGACTCAGTTCCAGCTATGAAGTCATATTTTCAATGAGTGCAATTGGAAGTGAGCTAGATAAGCAAATCCCAAAAGAAATATGTCTATTACATCTGCTAATGATAGCTGGATCTGGGATTTGTAGCATATGTAAACCCAATCACTAAAATGTCATATAATTATAATTTACCTAATTTCAGAAGTATATTTTTATATTCAATATATTTTTAAATCCGTAGCTTTAATTAAAATAATTCCTAGTAATCATGCAATGACAGCTCATATTAAAGTGTTATTAAACCCAAAAGAAAACATTTATTATATTGCAGCTTTTCAGTTCTTATGCCGCGTACACACGACCGTTTTTAATGTCATTGAAAAAAACTGCATTTTTCTCGACGTGATTTTTCGTGTTTCCTCTCAAGCCTGCCTTGCCTACACACTATCGTGGAAAAAAATGTTTGAGTAAAGCGCGGTGACGTACAACACGTACAACGGCACTATAAAGGGGAAGTTCCATTCGGATGGCGCCACCCTTCATGTTAGTAAAGTTTGTTGAGAGACGATTCGCGCTTTTCAGCCTTGTGCTTTTCAGTCCGTTACAGCGTGATGAATGTGCTATCTCCATTACGAACGCTAGTTTTAGCAGAACGAGCGCTCCCGTCTCATACTTGATTCTGAGCATGCGCATTTTTTTTCACGTCGTTAAAGCCCACCCACGGCCGTTTTTCATGACGAGAAAAACGAAGATGTAAAAAACGACGTGAAAAATTAGAGCGTGTTCCAATTTTTCTCGTCGTGATTCTCAGCGTTTTTCTCGTTGGGAAAAATGCTGGAAAGCCCACACACGATCATTTTTAATGACCATTTAAAAAAATGACATTTTTCTCATGTACGCGGCATTAGATGTGATTTCTGCGTTTATTTTCTTTTTTAGACTTTATCTCTTCTATTTTCATCGGGTGATCTGGCCAGTAAGAGCCCATTCACATAGGGGCAACTTTGGATCCGATTTCAAGTCGCCCCAAGTCGCTCCTAGTCGCCTCAAGTCCCGCTGCATGAGAAAATCAATGTAAGCGAATGGAGCCGTCTTAATGCACACTACTGCAGTCGCCCCGACTTCAAAAAAGGTTCCTGTACGACTTCAATCCGACTTCTAGGCAACTACCAGGCGACCTGTACCCATTGATTTCAATGGAAGTCGCTCAGAAGTCGGATCCCCTGTCTTAACAGAAGAAACTTTCCAGGAAGAGAACATACATTTCTCAGGAAAACCTCTCCCCCCCCCTCCCTCCCACAGAGTTGATTCTTGTTTGATTGGCCACTGGAATGTCTCCTGTCCTGGAGGCAACTTAAAGTTGCCTTGTAAGTAGCTTCACGTCGCGCTGTGATTCATACTTGTAGCAGGGTCTCCTTTGAGGCCCCGGGACTACATTACCCAGAACCCTGTTCGGCACCAGGGGCGGAGCTAGGCACCGCAGAGACTCATGGGAGGGGTTATTTAAGGAGGAGGAGAGGCGGAGCTCGGCCTCTTTGGACACCGCGCTGCAAGCAAGAGTTTCTTCCTGAGTGGATCTGCTGCAGTGCAAGGCCTGAAGCCTGGGCCTTGCGCAACTTCCAAAGAGCCTTCCACCCCACTGCGGAGCCTGGGTGGCACCTGACTTGTCGAGTGAGGACATCAGTTGGATCGGGGACCCGATCGTTGCAGACGCTGTGTGCGGAGACACAGCAGGTAGAAGTCCCGGGCTGGGATCGCGCCCGGAGTGGTGAGCGAGCACTTGCTCAATCCAATAGACTTTACTGAATCTAGGCCTATAGACTGCCGTGGCTCACCGATTGTTTACTTGTTGTTCCACTGGGGGACCGGTAGCAGGACAGAGTTGAAGTGCCCCCCCCCATCATAGTGTTCTTAGTGATTGCCAGTTGTGGATTACAAATACCATTCATCAAGTGCACCACCGAAAGTTTGCATGCAAAGAAATCCCTATAGAAAAGACTGAGATTTATTCTGGGTCAGGCCTGACCAGGGTGGGGATATAGGATATTGTTTAGTGCGCCACAGGGCGTGTATACCATAATAGCTACGCGTGGTGGATTACCGCGCAGCGCCATTATTTTGTGCTATATTGATTGCTGCAGGGCTCTGAAAGTCAGTTGTGTGTGTATTATATCCTGTTTAACCACTTAAGCCCCGGACCATTTGGTAGCTAAAGGACCAGAGCTGTTTTCAGAATTTTGCACTGCGCTGCTTTAACTGTAAATTGTGCGGACATGCAATGTTGTACCCAAACGAAATTTGCGTCCTTCTTTTTCCCACAAATAGAGCTTTCTTTTAATGGTATTTGATTGCCTCTGCGATTTTTATTTTTTGCGATATAAATGGAAAAAGACTGAAAATTTTGAAAAAAAATGATATTTTCTACTTTTTGCTATAAGAAAAATCGAATAAACTCAATTTTGTCATACATTTAGGCCAAAATGTATTCAGCCACATGTCTTTAGTAAAAAAAATGTCAATAAGCGTATATTTATTGGTTTGCGCAAAAGTTATAGCGTCTACAAACTAGGGTACATTTTCTGGAATTTACACAGCTTTTAATTTATGACTACCTATCTCATTTCTTGAGGTGCTAAAATGGCAGGGCAGTACAATACCCCCCCAAATGACCCCATTTTGGAAAGTAGACATCCCAAGGAAATTGCTGAGAGGCATGTTGAGCCCATTGAATATTTTTTTTTTTTGTCTCAAGTGATTAAATAATGACTAAAAAAAAAAAAAAATTACAAAAAGTTGTCACTAAATGATATATTGCTCACACATGCCATAGTTATATGTGGAATTGCACCCCAAAATACATTTTGCTGCTTCTCCTGAGTATGGGGACTTTTTGGGAGCCTAGCCGCGTACGGGGCCCCGAAATCCAAGCACCGCCTTCAGGATTTCTAGGCACAAATTTTTGATTTCACTCCTCACTACCTATCACAGTTTCGAAGGCCATAAAATGCCAAAATAGCACAAAACCCCCCCAAATGACCCTATTTTGGAAAGTAGACACCCCAAGCTATTTGCTGAAAGGCATGGTGAGTATTTTACAGCTCTCATTTGTTTTTGAAAATGAAGAAAGAAAATATATATTTTTTTTTTTTCAATTTTAAAAACTTTGTGACAAAAAGCGAGATCTGCAAAATACTCACCATACCTCTCAGCAAATAGCTTGGGGTGTCAACTTTCCAAAATGGGGTCATTTGGGGGGGGGTTGTGCCATCTGGGCATTTCATGGCCTCCGAAACTGTGATAGGCAGTGAGAAGTGAAATCAACAATTTACACCCTTAGAAAGCCTGAAGGCGGTGCTTGGTTTTTGGGGTCCCGTACGCGGCTAGGCTCCCAAAAAGTCTCACACATGTGGTATCCCCGTACTCAGGAGAAGCAACAGAATGTATTTTGGGGTGTAATTCCACATATGCCCATGGCATGTTTGAGCAATATATCATTTAGTGACAAGTTTGTGCAAAAAAATATAAAAATAAAAATAAATTGTCTTTTTTCCGCAACTTGTGTCAACATATAAAATATTCCATGGACTCGACATGCCTCTCAGTATATAGCTTGGGGTGTCTACTTTCCAAAATTGGGTCATTTGGGGGGGTTTTGAACTGTTCTGGCATTTTATACACAACATTAGGAAGCTTACATCCACTCTTCTAACCACTTGAAGACTTAGGCCTCGTACACACGACCGATTTTCTCGGCAAGAACCAGCAAGAAACTTGCTGGCAGAGAGGTCTTGCCGAGTAAATCGGTCGTGTGTACGCTGCTAGCGTGTTTCTCGTCGAGAAAACCGACAAGAAACCTCGACGAGAAAATAGAGAACCTGCTCTCTATTTTCTCGTCGAGATTCTCCTCGGCGTGTTTCTCGACGAGAAAAGTGAGTGTGTGTACACTTACCTGTCCGCCCGGAAGCCCGCGCATGTTCGAAATGAATTTGACGCATGCGCGGTAGCTTCCTAGGCATACGTAGGGTGTAACAAGATGGCGGCGACGGCATCGAATGTGACGAGCGCATGCTCGACGTAGTCGATGACGTCACCGCGTACACTCCTTTCAAAGAACCGCGGGTTCTTTGAAACGAGCGTGTGTACACTCGGCCGGGACAAGTTTCTTGTCCAAGAATCTCGTCGAAAAAAACGACATGTTTTTCTCAACGAGAATCTCGGCCGTGTGTACGAGGCCAAAGCCCTTTTTGACACTTTTTGTTTACATGAAAACATATTTTTTTTTTGCAAGAAAATTATGTTGAACCCCCAAACATTATATATATTTTTAAAGCAAAGACGCTACAGATTAAAATGGTGGGTGTTGCATTTTTTTTTCTACACAGTATTTGCGCAGCGATTTTTCAAACGCATTTTTTGGGGAAAAAATACACTTTTTTTATTTTAATGCACTAAAACACACTATATTGCCCAAATGTTTAATGAAATAAAAAAGATGATCTTAGGCCAAGTACATAGATACCAAACACGACATGCTTTAAAATTTCGCACAAACGCGCATTGGCGACAAACTACATACATTTTTAAAAGCCTTTAAAAGCCTTTACAGGTTACCCCGTTAGATTTACAGAGGAGGTCTACTTCTAAAATTACTGCCCTCGATCTGACCTTCGCGGTGATACCTCACATGCATGGTGCAATTGCTGTTTACATATGACGCCAGACCGACGCTTGCGTTCGCCATTGGGCAAGAGCAGGGCAGGACGGGGGTGCTTTTTTATTTTTTTTATTTTTTTTTATTATTAATTTTTATTTTTTATTTTATTTTTAAACTGTTCCTTCCATATTTTTTTTTTTTTATCATTTTTATTGTTATCTCAGGGAATGTAAATATCCCCTATGATAGCAATAGGTAGTGACAGGTACTCTTTTTTTGAAAAAACTGGGGTCTTCTAGACCACACCAAGATCGGTGTGATAAGATGCTTTCCCAATTTCCCAATGGCGCTTTTTATATCCGGGGGGGGGGGGACATTCCCTCCCACTGCTTGTAAAAGCAGTCCAGAGGCTAATTAGCCACTAGGATTGCTTTTACATGAAAGCCGGCCGCTGGCTGAAAAGAATGATACCAAGATAATACCTGAACCCGCAGGCATCATTCTGGTATAAACATTCAAAGTCCAGCAACATACCAGTACGTTGCTGGTCCTTGCTGGACATGTATTGTAATCTTTTTTTTTCATGCAGCCTGTTGGCTGAACGAAAAAAGAGATTGATCGGTGGGTATGCCCACCATTAGAATACCGCCCTTCATCCACCCACTTCTAATGATGGGCATACATGCACCATTTATATATGCCGAAGCATGGGGGCATCCTCCCGCAAAAAAGTTATGCCGCACACACATGGTCGGACTTTTCCACGGGCAAGCCTCCGTCGGAATTTCGACCGTATGTACGCGGCATTAGGAGCAAAATCGCTCCTCCGCCCCTGCTGCCCCCATGCTTCGGCATATATGCTTTTTTTTTTTTAACTGTGGTGGTGAAATCACCTCCTACAGCACTGGAGTCGCAGGGATCAGGCCTGTCTCCGCGAACGCTGCAGTTATGTGTGTTGTGTTTTGTAAGTGACAGTGATCGATCGATACTGCACTTGGGTGGCCTGGGCTGAACGGAAGGGCAAAACGCAGGCGCTAGCAGGTATCTGGGCTGATCCCGCTAACACTGCATTTTTGGGAACCCTAAACTGCTGGGGATGCTAGTATAGATCTGATCAGATCAGATATTGATCTGTTCAGATACTATACCACTAAGGGAGGTGTATGCTTCACGCGTGGGTGTTGGCGTTACTGGCACTAACCTGACGCTGCCTGGGGTGTGACGCAGACCCTCTCTGATGCTAAAACCTAATTGATATCACCCGCCGGGCGATCAGGGGGTTAAACCTTTATTGGGTTATATACGGCGGGTGCCCTGACACTATAAAAAGCAAACTAACTAACCAGCGTCACCCGTAACACTTATATGGTGATCACTGGTGAAAGGGTTAACTAGGGGCAATTAGGGGGTTAAAACCTTTATTAGGTAATATATGGGGGTACCTGACGCTATATAAAAACCTGACGGGGAACCTAAAAAAAATTACTGGCTACCGATCGGCATCACCGACACTAAGACAGCGATCAGAAAAACGATCGCTTAGCGACAGTGGTGATAGGGGGTGAAAGGGTTACCTGGGGGGCGATCAAGGGGGTTAAACCATTATTAGAAATATATGGGGGTACCTGACGCTATAAAAACCTGCGGCGAACCTAAAAAAAATTACTGGCTACCGATCGGCATCACCGACACTAAGACAGCGATCAGAAAAACGATCGCTTAGCGACAGTGGTGATAGGGGGTGAAAGGGTTACCTGGGGGGCGATCAAGGGGGTTAAACCTTTATTAGATAATATATGGGGGTACCTGACGCTATAAAAACCTGCGACGAACCTAAAAAAAATTACTGGCTACCGATCGGCATCACCGACACTAAGACAGCGATCAGAAAAACGATCGCTTAGCGACAGTGGTGATAGGGGTGAAAGGGTTACCTGGGGGGGGGCGATCAAGGGGGTTAAACCTTTATTAGATAATATATGGGGGTACCTGACGCTATAAAAACCTGCGGCGAACCTAAAAAAAATAACTGGCTACTGATCGGCATCACCGACAATAAAACAGCGATCAGAAAAACGATCGCTTAGCGACAGTGGTGATAGGGGGTGAAAGGGTTACCTGGGGGGCAATCAAGGGGGTTAAACCTTTATTAGATAATATATGGGGGTACCTGACGCTATAAAAACCTGCGGCGAACCTAAAAAAAATTACTGGCTACCGATCGGCATCACCGACGCTAAGACAGCGATCAGAAAAATGATCGCTTAGCGACAGTGGTGATAGGGGGTGAAAGGGTTATCTGGGGGGTGATCAGGGGGTTAAACCTTTATTAGGGGGGGTTAGGGGGCTACACTGGACCTAAACCTAACTTTAGTGACACTTTTACAGTCACAAATGTCACTGATTGCAGTGATCAGTAAATAAATGGTCACTGCAATCAGTGACACTGTGACTGGGGGCTGGGGGGTGATCTGGGGGGTGATCTGGGGGTGTCTGGGGGGGCCTGGGGGGCGATTTATGTACCTATGTGTCCTGGTGTCAGTGTAGTGTTTTGTGCACTAACCTGGCATCTTCTCTTGTGCGGCGCTCGGTATATGTGAGCGCCGCAGGAGAGATGACATCACTTCCTCTGCCTGTGTTTACATTACACAGGCAGAGGAAGCTCTCTCATTCGCCGGGAGCGATCGCGAGGGGGTGGCCGGAATCGAACGGCCGTCCCCTCATCCCGGATCGCTCCTGAACAATTAACCACCGCTCACTGTAAAGAAGGGGGGTCCGATCGGACCCCCAACTATACAAAGGCGATCACGTAGATATACGTGATTCTGCCGACGTATATTTACAGTGGGCGGTCGTTAAGTGGTTAAACCTTTTCTTTTACAACCAAAGTAAACTGTTATACTTGATCTTTAACATTGGTGTGTTGTCTTACTGTAAGGAGGGTGCTTTACCATACCCATTGATTATGATGAAAATATAACCCCTAGACTAGCTGTGCCAGAGTGGGTCGAGCAGATTGCCGGGGGTTGGTGGTGCTGTACAGAGGGCCCGAAAACAAATCCAGCGGCTCTCTTAACTGGGGGTAGCGCTACACGTGGGGGCTCGTCCGGGATCGTGTTGCAGCAAGTAACGCGCCAAAAGTACCAGCATGGACCCACTAGAAGTAGGACAGTGGTGTAAAACGGTCGGCACAGATCCAGCCAGGGTAGTAGTCATAGAACTCCCAGGGATCTGGCAAGAAGAAGCGGTGAAGCAGCTAGTGATGTCACTGTCACCGTATCAGAAAGCATGGGTGGTGGATGTCAGGACGAATTCCTCACTGACCCCTGCATTAATAGAGTGGAAGGACGGAGTCACAGAACATTTCAAGAATCCAAGTGTAGAAGCTATAGATGATCAGACTTATAGCCTAATACACGCGCTGCCGCTCAAACCAGGAGGACGGTTTCAGACACCGAAACTATCTCCATCACCCATCCCAAAAGTAGAAAAACAGGTGAAAAGGGAAAGTCCTGGGTCGCCATCTGCCACCCTCAGCGCAGAGTTGTTCGCGGTCCTAGGGGAACTTGTAGCCCAGTGTAAGAAAGATCCTACAGATAATCAGATGTCAGGATACAGAAAACTTAGAATATTCTTAGGAAGGAAACCTGTACCTTCGGGTGAAGAGGGGTTTGAGGAGTGGTTAGACGGTGCCACTCAGGCCCTAGAAGAATGGGAAGTCCCAGACCACAGAAAGAAGCAGAGAATTGCTAAGAGCTTGAAGGGGCCTGCTCTAGAGGCCATACGCAACCTCAAGATGAGTAAGACAGACTGTGATGCACAGGACTATCTGGACATTCTGCAGAATGTGTTCGGTGGAACAGAGAAAATCACTGAGCTCACCTATCAGCTGGAGCACTGCTACCAGGAGACAGGAGAGAAACTGTCAGAGTTCATGAGGCGCCTGGACAAGATCCTGCATAAGATGATTCTTAAGAAGGGGATTGACCCATGGAAGGTGGATGAGGCCCGTGTTCAACAGGTGATGAGAGGATCTCAGCCCTTGGACCCCATCGCATTGGCGCTACGCACAAGACAGGACAGGAAGAGCCTGGAGTACCCTAACTTGATTTGAGTGGTTAGAGAGGAAGAAGCTATGCTGGAGGAGAAGAAGAGGAGCCTACCAGTTGAGTCGGTAAATCCTCCTCCAGTGATGGTCAGGACGACCATGACCCTGGAAAGAGACTCAGAGGTGGATACCTTGAAGTCACAGATGTCCCAAGTATTGGGGATGCTGACCTCCCTGATGGAGAAGAAGTCAAGGGAACCAGAGAGGGAAAGTCAGAGGAAGGAGCTGTTTCCCAACACCTCAGCGCCCGCATCCCTGGATGATTGGGGGGATGTGATTTGTTTCAATTGTGGAGGAGACTCTTGGCCCCTCTGACAAGAAGAAAAGACCCCACAGTCACTGAGATCCACCCAATGTTGAAGACAGCCTACCAACGACTGATCTTGGAACAGAAGGCCCCGGAAGAGGGGTTAGGGAAGGTCTGTAGGCTGGGAAGAAGGGGAATAGTGCTGCAGCCCGGTGAAGTAACCTGCTTGAAAGCCACAGTGAAACTCACTTGGGAGCAGCCTGGCCCTTTTGTCATGTTGGAACCCGACCCAAGGGAAGAACATTCGGGCTTAGAAGTAGTCCCAGAAGTGGTCCCGGTGAGGGCCCTGAAGAAGGCTCATTGTAAAGTGCCTGTGAGCATCAGAAATACCACGGATGGTCCCATGGAAATCCCAGCCAGGCTGTTACTGGGCCGGGTGAGCCCAGCTACCCCAGTTGCTTCACCAGATGTGGAGAGGACAGATGGAGAAAGTACTGTGTGGGAGAAACTTTCCATGGAGAATCCAAATCTGCCCAGGGCTTGGAAAGAGAGAGCCAAGGCCCCGTTGACCAGGTGGGAAAGGATTTTTTTCTCAAGATGAATTCGATGTGGGGTGTGCTAGGAGTGCCACCCATCGAATCCGCCTCCAGGAAGACAAGCCCTTCAGGGAGAGGGTTAGGCGGGTTCCGTTAGCAGATCTCGAAGACTTGAGGGAGCAGCTCGCCGAGCTCAAGCGAACAGGGGTGATTCGAGAATCTAGAAGTCTCTATGCCTCCCCTATAGTGGTGGTCCGGAAGAAGAATGGGTCACTGAGGCTGTGCATAGACTATAGGACCCTCAACAGGAGAACCATACCGGATCAATATACCACTCCAAGGATAGAGGATGCCCTACAGAGCTTGTCTGGAGCCAAGTGGTTCAGTGTTATGGACCTCAAGAGCGGGTACTATCAGATCCCGATGCATCCAGAAGACAAAGAGAAGACGGCTTTCATAACCCTGGTAGGGTTCTTTGAATTCAACCGGATGCCTCAAGGTCTGTCTGGAGCTCCAGCCACCTTCCAACGTCTCATGGAGAAGACTGTGGGAGATATGAACCTCATAGAAGTCCTCGTATACTTGGATGACATCATTGTCTTCGGAAGAACCTTGAAAGAGCATGAAGAGAGGCTGGAGAAAGTTTTGAAGAGACTGAGTGAGGAAGGACTCAAGCTCTCACCTGAAAAATGACAATTCTATCAGTCATCAGTTAACTATCTGGGGCACATAGTGTCTGAAGACGGGGTAGCCACAGACCCCGAAAAATTGGAGGCAGTCACCTCCTGGCCCAGGCCCACCACTGTGACAGAGCTCAGATCCTTTCTGGGGTTCTGTTCCTATTACAGGAGGTTTGTGGAGGGGTTTGCTTAGATAGCCAGGCCTCTGAATGAGCTGCTAAAGACGGAGGGGGAAGAGGATGACACAGGCCCCAGAAAGCCAGGGGAGTCAGTCAAGGACCAGTGGAACGAGAAGTGTGAGAATGCCTTCCAGATGTTGAAGAAGACATTAACCACTGCCCCTGTCCTGGCCTACGCAGACCCTAAGAAGCCTTATGAACTTCATGTAGATGCCAGTCATGATGGTTTGGGAGGAGTGCTGTACCAGGAGCATGAAGAGCAACTGAGGCCTGTTGCGTATGTGAGCAGAAGTCTGACTCCTTCTGAAAAGAACTACCCCACCCATAAGTTGGAGTTCCTGGCCCTTAAGTGGGCGGTAGTTGACAAACTCAGAGACTATTTGTATGGGGCGGAATTCACAGTGAAAACAGACAACAACCCCCTCACCTACCTTTTCACCACAGCAAAGTTGGATGCCACAGGACATAGGTGGTTGGCGGCGCTGTCTGCCTTCAATTTCGGCCTGAAGTACAGACCTGGGGCTGGAAAGCGAGACGCAGACGCTTTGTCTAGAAGATCTCACGTCCCCACTTGCAGTACAGAAGACTGGACCCAAGTGGTACCCGACGGGGTGCGGGCCCTCTGCCAAGGGGCTGAACTCCAAGCCAGTGGCGGTTCAAGAGCAGAAGAGATAGGGTTTACCATAGTAGGAGTTCCCAAGCAATACTGTGGAGTAGTCCAACTGGGGGAAGATAACTTGCCAAAATTGTCAAAAAAAGAGTTGAGATCTGACCAATTGGAAGACCCCATGGGGAGATTGGTCTTGGAGGCCCTAGAGAATCAGGATCCGAATAGACTCTTACGCCACCCTTCAAAGGAGGCTCGCCTATTGAAGAAGGAGTGGGACAGGTTGCAGGTGCATCAGGGAGTTGTCTACCGAAGGGGCCCCTCTGATGATGTAGAAGACAAATGGCAATTGTTCTTGCCTGAGAAGTACCGAGAGACAGTCATGGTTGCTCTGCACGACAACCATGGCCACCTAGGGGCGGAAAGGACCTTCCAACTCGTTAGGGACCATTTCTATTGGCCCTGCATGAGGGCTGAAGTTGAAGAATACTGCCACTCATGTGCACGATGCATCCAGAGAAAGACTTTACTTCATCAAGCTGCCCCAATGGGCCATCTGCAAAGTCAAAGCCCACTTGATCTGGTATGCATTGATTTTCTCTGCCTCAAACCCGACCTGAGTGGACTAGGAAATGTTCTGGTAGTAACCGACCATTTCACCCGGTATGCCCAGGCCTTTCCAACCAAGGACCAGAAGGCTTCCACCGTGGCCAAAGTGCTGATGGAGAAATACTTTGTACATTATGGGCTACCACAACGGCTCCATTCAGATCAGGGAAGGGATTTTGAAAGTCGATTGATCCGGAAACTCCTGGATTCTTTGGGGATCAAGAAGACAAGAACTACCCCCTATCATCCACAAGGTGATGCTCAGCCGGAGAGGTTCAACCGAACCCTGCTCAACATGCTGGGGACCCTAAGCAGTGAAAAGAAGCAGCATTGGAGCAACCACATAGCGGCAGTTGTGCATGCATACAATAGCACCACCAGTGATGCTACAGGGTACTCACCCTATCGATTTATGTTCGGGAGAGAAGCAAGACTACCCGTAGATCTGGCCTCTGGCTTTTGGCACTTCCATAGACCATTGTTCTGCTGCTTCCCACAAGGGATATGTCGATAGGCTCAGACGTAATTTGAAATTGGCCTATGAACAGGTCCAGGCGGCCTCGGAGCAAAGGGGGGCCCGCAACAAGAAAAATTTTGACCTGAAAGTTAGGATTCAGGATTTGCAACCAGGAGACAGAGTGTTGTTACGGAACTTGGGGGTCCCTGGAAAACACAAGCTTGCAGATAGATGGAGATCTGAACTATGTTGTTTGCAAAAGACTACCGGGCCTGCCCGTTTACAGACTTAAACCAGAAGGGAAGGTGGGACCTTTGAAGACCTGGCATCGGAACCACCTACTCCCACTAGCGGAGGCAGTTCGGATACCCCCTGTGACGGATTCCCCAGAGCCAACTTCCATCCTGGATACTCCCAGACCGAACACTCGGTCCCATACCCCTCAGATTGGGGATACAGAGACCTCGGAGATGAGTGAAGATGAGGGTGAAGAACTTGACTGGCTTTGGCCTTCACAGGCCCCAGGAACCTCTGCTATTGATCTTCCACCTGAAGAGGACACCATAGATCAGACGCTGAATGCAGAAGCTACTGAGTTCATTCCGTCCAGTCCTTGGTCATATTCTTGGGAGAGTGCCTGTGACTTACTCCCAGAAGAAGATCCAAGGGAGTCTCTGTACCTCCCTGCTCCGGAGTCCAGTGCTCCCGAACTAGAGAAAATTCCTGAGTTGGTTCCAGAGGAGGAGCCTGTTCTAACAGAGAGCCCAAGAGGACAGAGGAAGCGAAGAGCCATATAGCCTCCCAGAAGATTAACTTACCCACAGATGGGGAGAAGTGCGGAAGACACTGTGGTTACTGCCAGAAGGAGTACGGAAGACCCTGACCCTCCCACTGTTCATTTAGTGGGGGGCAACCCCAGCTCACTCTCTGGCACAGTTAGGCAGGACACTGCTGATAGTGTGACCTGTGGGCAGGGAAGTTCACCGGCTCGTTTTTGGTGGGAATTTCCTCTGCCAACATCATACGAAACTTTGATTGATGTTGTACGTTCTGTGATTTAGGTTTATGTTATCTTTGGGGACCAAAGAGTTTAAGTGGGGGGAGTGTGTAGTGGGGTCTCCTTTGAGGCCCCGGGACTACGTTACCCAGAACTCTGTTCGGCACCCAGAGTGCAGTTAGCCACCGCAGAGACTCATGGGAGGGGTTATTTAAGGAGGAGGCGAGGCGGAGCTCGGCCTCTTTGGACACCGCGCTGCAAGCAAGAGTTTCTTCCTGAGCGGATCTGCTGCAGTGCAAGGCCTGAAACCTGGGCCTTGCGCAACTTCCAAAGAGCCTTCCGCCCCACTGCGGAGCCTGGGTGGCACCTGACTTGTCGAGTGAGGACATCAGTTGGATCGGGGACCCGATCGTTGCAGACGCTGTGTGCGGAGACACAGCAGGTGGAAGTCCCGGGCTGGGATCGCGCCCGGAGTGGTGAGCGAGCACTTGCTCAATCCAATAGACTTTACTGAATCTAGGCCTATAGACTGCCGTGGCTCACCGATTGTTTGCTTGTTGTTCCACTGGGGGACCGGTAGCAGGACAGAGTTGAAGTGTCCCCCCCCCCCCCCCCCATCATAGTGTTCTTAGTGATTGCCAGTTGTGGATTACAAATACCATTCATCAAGTGCACCACCGAAAGTTTGCATGCGAAGAAATCCCTATAGAAAAGACTGAGATTTATTCTGGGTCAGGCCTGGCCAGGGTGGGGATATAGGATATTGTTTAGTGCGCCACAGGGCGTGTATACCATAATAGCTACGCAAGGTAGATTACCGCGCAGCGCCATTATTGTGTGCTATATTGATTGCTGCAGGGCTCTGAAAGTCAGTTGTGTGTGTATTATATCCTGTTTAAACCTTTTCTTTTACAACCAAAGTAAACTGTTATACTTGATCTTTAACATTGGTGTGTTGTCTTACTGTAAGGAGGGTGCCTTTACCATACCCATTGATTATGATGAAAATATAACCCCTAGACTAGCTGTGCCAGAGTGGGTCGAGCAGATTGCCGGGGGTTGGTGGTGCTGTACACAGGGCCCGAAAACAAATCCAGCGGCTCTCTTAACCGGGGGTAGCGCTACATACTCAAGTCCTGTCCAAGTTGCCTCCCAAAGTCACGCTGGAAGTCGTGTTGCCCCTGTGTAAATGGAGTCTAAGTCTGTTGTTTTTCAAAAGAACAAGCTCTCTAGGAAGATGTATCAGTTACAGAGATCAATCAAATCAATTAACAGTGGCAGGGGTGATAGTCAGTTGTATTTGATTATGGAAACCTTGACTATGGCAAGACAGATGCAAACTCCCCTTATCTTGTTGTACCCCTAAGTAAATAACAAGACGACACCCTTCCGGAGTAAAATTGTCCTTACCGGCCATTTATTAACAAATAACCAAAACACATTTTATTTACCTAAACAATAATCTCACAGATAGAAATTAAACCAGGTTGCTGATCTTTGAAGGCACTGAAAAGATCCCAAATCGATTTAGCATCAGCATGTCCACACAAGGTCTCCAGTCGCCAGTATTGTTCATCTTACGTTAAAAAAGTAATTAGTTACAGTTACAAATTACATCTTCCAAAAAGTAATTGAGTTAGTAACTCAGTTACTACATTGAAATAGTAATTAGTTACTCAGCAAAGTAACTATATTGGTTATATTATATATACACGGGGGCGGGGGGCGGGGCGGTAGAAGGATTATATATATGTAATTTTTTCAGTGTATAAAAATAATAGGAGGGATAACAATAAATAATATTGGTTATGTGCCCATCCCTCACTGTGCCCATGCCTCACTGTGCCCATGCCTCACTGTGTCCATGCCTCACTGTGCCCATGCCTCACTGTGCCCATGCCTCACTGTGCCCATGCCTCACTGTGCCTCACTGTGCCCATGCCTCACTGTGCCTCACTGTGCCCGTGCCTCACTGTGCCCATGCCTCACTGTGCCCATGCCAGCCTCACTGTGCCCATGCCCCACTGTGCCCATGCCAGCCTCACTGTGCCCATGCCAGCCTCACTGTGCCCATGCTTCACTGTGCCCATGCCAGCCTCACTGTGCCCATGCTTCACTGTGCCCATGCCTCACTGTGCCCATTCCTCACTGTGTCCATGCTTCACTGTGCCCATGCCTCACTGTGCCCATGCCTCACTGTGCCTCACTGTGCCCATGCCTCACTGTGTCCATGCCTCACTGTGTCCATGCCTCACTGTGCCCATGCCTTACTGTGCCCATGCCAGCCTCACGGTGCCCATGCCAGCCTCACTGTGCCCATGCCTCACTGTGCCTCACTGTGCCCGTGCCTCACTGTGCCCATGCCTCACTGTGCCCATGCCAGCCTCACTGTGCCCATGCCAGCCTCACTGTGCCCATGCCTCACTGTGCCCATGCCAGACTCACTGTGCCCATGCTTCACTGTGCCCATGCCTCACTGTGCCTATGCCTCACTGTGTCCATGCTTCACTGTGCCCATGCCTCACTGTGCCCATGCCTCACTGTGCCTCACGGTGCCCATGCCTCACTGTGTCCATGCTTCACTGTGCCCATGCTTCACTGTGCCCATGCCTCACTGTGCCCATGCCTCACTGTGCCCGAGTCTCACTTTGCCCGCGTACCTGATCGGCGGCGTCCCGGCGGCCATTCCAGTATTCAAAAGCCGCGCCTCCTCCTTGTCTGTGATAGGCGGAACACTCAATTTCCCAGCATTCAGTGTTCCGCCTATCATGGACATCCGCTCATCCTCATAACACAGACGAGGATGAGCGGATGTCCGTGATAGGCTGAACACTGCCTGCTGTGAAATTGAGTGTTCCGCCTATCACAGACGAGGAGGCGCGGCTTTTGAACACTGCAATTGCCGCCGTCTGTCTGCATGACACGCTGATTAGGTAGGCAGACGGCGGCTGTAATTGCGGTTACATCTACTCGCGGCGGCTGCGGCGAGTAGATGTAATTGGGGTAACGCCGCCCAAGTAATGGGAACGGCTTGCCATGAGGGGAAGAGTAATCCATTCGATTACTCGTTACCCTCAAAAGTGACTGTGTTAAGTAACGCCGTTTATTTAAACAGCGTTACTTACAACACTGCCAGTCGCAAAACACACCGACTCGAGGACGATACCAAGCTCTACACCTTCCAACGATGATAACCATATGCCCAATGCCCAGTTAAACCTTGGTTAACTTGCATCTCACCGAGGACCCCATTCCACAGATTGTTCCCCACTATGCCATATCGGTAATAATTTAGTAGGCCTCCAAAGATCCCAACCGCTATACCATTACAACAGTCATTGCAGGACGTCCATTCCACAAAAAGGGACGGGAAGCTGCTTCTTCATCCGATGACCTCCAACTGACCACCGGACACTTGACCCCTCCCTTCCTCTTCCTGCAAGCCCCTCCTATGCCACCCCATGATAACTGGACATCTAAACAGTAGGTTAACCCCCTAAGTCCTTCTTGCCCCGCTACCCAGTCATGCCAGCCCTACGCTTATTTCTTTCTCTTAAATCGAAAAGGAATGCAGCCGTCACATCTAAGTATTGGAAAGTTGCAATATATTAAATTTAAAGGGTTAATTCATCCCTACCAAAAAACTGTCTATGTGGATAAGGGGCACTGTAGCTGAAAAAGAACTGTGCAGCTTTGACTAAAGTTGAATAATGCCCTTTGCTATAGGTGTAGGTCATTTGCTTACCTCCCAAAGCCTGGCTGAAAAACTTACAGAGATGGACCCCCATCCTACCTGATTGCTAGAATGTGCCCAGCCATTGATGCTCATGACCATCATTACAGGAGCGAGCTCTCTCCAGTTAAAACACGTACAAATGTGTGGCAGGCTGTCTCCTCTGTTACAGCTGAGCTAACAACTGAAAGATGATCTCTGTAAGCACCCCTGTCAGCGGTAAATGGTTTGTCTGAACACTCCAACTGCTACATTTGCAGGAGAGCTTGTACTGTTGAAAAACAACAGACCTACTGGCTGCATCAGCAGATGAAGATAAAAGAAAGAAAGCCTAAATTAAAAACGAATGCAACCATCACATCTAAAGCCCTGTACACACGATCGGTTTTACCGATGAAAACCGTCCAATGGATTTTTTTCATCGGACAAACCGATCGTGTATGGGACCCATCGGTCTTTTTTCCATCGGTTTTAAAAAATAGAACATGTTTTAAATTTTTCCGATGGATCCAAAACCGATAGAAAATTCCGATCGTCTATGGGAAAGTCCATCGGATAAAAAACCCACGCATGCTCAGAATCAAGTCGACGCATGCTCAGAAGCATTAAACTTAATTTTTCTCGGTTCATCGGAGTGTTTTACGTCACCGCGTTTGGAACGGTCGGTTTTTTGACTGATGGTGTGTGGGCAAGACTGATGGAAAACAGTTTCATCGTATATCCGATGGACAAATCCATCAGACTAGAATCCATAGAAAATCCGATCGTGTGTACAGGGCTTGAGAGTTGGTATGCTGCATTACGATAAATGTTTGTTTTGGGGTTTAATATTGGTTTAAATGTCTAAAAGCTAATCCAAAACTTACGTAAGTGGCCCTTGATCATCTGTAATAAAGTTGGGTAACAATGTCACTTTTCATTCTTTTCGATTGTGTGTGTTACTATTCACTAGCACCCTATAAAGAGGCTTAAAGCAGAGCTGAAGTCTTTTTAACCACTTGCTGACCAGGCCTTTTTTGGAACTTTATGTTTACAAGTTTAAATCAGTATTTTTTGCTATAAAATGACTTAGAACCCTGAAACATTATATATATATATATATATATATATATATATATATATATATATATATAATATATATGTAGCGGGTGGTCATATTTAGGGGAGGCATCTGAGTGATAGCAGGCTCAGATGCAACAATTGTTAAGTCTCCTGGACCAATTTATGTCAGTGGAGGATATCAATGGTGTCTAGTTCCCTGCGGCCTTTAGGTGGCACTGTTGCCATAGGCTGGGGTTGAACCACCATTGGACTGCTGTGCCCTTTGTGTCCTCTCGCGGCAGTAGTACAGCGGGGCGGGGAACCCGCTGTGCATGCTGGGAGAGGGTATAAAGGGGGCAGACATCTTCCGCACGAGGTCCGCGCCCAGGCACTTTCAGTCTGGGTGCATGTGCATGGGGTCTCCGGGTGCCCTAGGCCCGGGGACGGAGTTGCGGTTCCACCCCAGACACCTTTAGTCTGGGGTGAGGTACTCTCTGGAGGCCTGGGGCCCAGTACCTTTGACTGGGTCCCGCAAGGGATCGAGGGCTCCTAGGGTGTCCTCCGGTGTTGGACACCCGAATCTGGGACGAGGAGGCCAGGGAGGTGACCCTTCCGAAGACCCAGTGCAGCATTTGCTGGTGACGGCAGGGCCTCTGGTAACTGTCCAGATGGATGTCCTCTCTCTGACTGGGGCCATTTCCTAAAGAAGGTAGTCCACGTTCTCATGGTCTGTGGCAGGGACCCATCGTGAATCAGGTTGGTGGCAGAGACCCAACAACCAGGTCTGTGGCAGAGGCCTTATTCATCTGGTCTGTGGCAGAGACCCCCTCACGGTCGGTGGCAGCGACTGTGCGCCAAGCCTGTTCGCGCTATAACGGAACAGGAGAAAACCCAAGTTCAAGTTTGTGCCTGGACCTCCTCTTCACTGTGTTCTGTTCTATGTCTGACCAGTCGCTCTTAAAGGACTATTTATTGCTCTGAAGAATAAATAAGTGTTGGACTTTCAGTGGTGTGGAACTTGACTTTCTGGGAGTTAAAGGGTCATTCTCAAGGGAAGTTTTGGCTCTGGACAGGGGCACAGGCCCGAAGGTAAAAGGTTATAGCTCACACCTCTACACATATGTGGTGTGGTGCGCCACACTCTCCTCCCTGGTCCCCTAGACGAGAGCCATTGACCAAGAAGAGAAGGAGGGAGTGAGAGGTGAGGTCGCTACATATATATATATATATATATATATATATACTGTATATTTTAGCAGAGACCCTGGAGAAGAAAATTACGATAGTTACAATATTTTATGTCACACGGTATTTGCACATCGGTCTTTCAAACACAATTTTATTAAAATATACTTTAATGAATTACAAAAAACAAAGCAATTAGCTGAAAAACTGAAAAGTTAGCCCACTTTTTTATATAATGTGAAAGATAATGTTATGCTGAGTAAATAGATACCTAACATTTTGTGCTTTAAAATTGCGCACGCTCGTGGAATGGGAGTGCGCAAATAGGTACTACTGTACTTAAAAATCTCCATGGGCAACGCTTTAAAAATTCTTACAGGTTATCTGTTCAGAGTTGCAGAGGTCTAGTGCTAGAATTATTGCTCTCGCTCTAACGATCGTGGCGATACTTCACATGTGTTGTTTGAACACCGTTTACATATGCGGACACGACTTATGTATGCGTTCACTTCTGTGTGCGAGAATGGAGGGATAGGGCGCTTTTAAAAAAAAAGAAAAAATTATTATTTATTTTACTTTTTATTTTTTTATTTTTACACTCTCCCTTAATTTATTTTATTCGTTTTGTATCACTTTTATTCTTATTACAAGGAATGTAAACATCCCTTGTAATATAAATAATCATGACAGGCCCTCTTTATTGAGAGATCTGGGGTCAAAAAGACCTCAGATCTGTAATTTAACCTTAAAAGCAAAAAAATAAAAATAAATCATGTCTTTAAGCCTGAGAACTGGAAGTGACTTTGGACGTCTCTTCAGTCCTCCAAGGACATAGAGCCAAGTGGGGACTATCATGTCCCCACACAACTTTCTGCCTAGCCATTCGCCGAATAGGATCGATTCCGGGCTTACCGATGGCTCTGGAAAGCTCGAAAATGACCAGTAAGTGGCGGAAGGGGGACACCTTTCCCACCACCCCTAAAAGTGATCCTATGGTGAATCTGCCGCTGGGATCACTTTTATCCGATGCCGAATCGCTCACAGAAAAAAAAGATACCAGGGTTATGGCAGTTAGCTGCCATAACAACAGTATTTACTGTCAAAGTAATGAAATGTAATAAAATGAATAATAGTGTATACATCAGTGGCACCCTCCCCCACCACTTCCCCGGTCGGTCGGTCAGTCAACCAAGCACTTACCCCATCTAGGTCACAGGCAGCGCTTCCTCTGGGTGGCATCTCCTCCTCCTGGTACTTCACGGCAGTTTCCCCTGCATCTCCTCCCTCCTTCTCCTTGGTGGCCAATAGGATTGCTTCTCCTCTCGGCCAATCGGGTGACAGGTCTCAGCACCCACTTCCTGATTGGCCAGGAGGAGAATCAGAAAGACAATAGCGAATGTTAATTCGCTATTGTCACACAACTGGGTGGTCTCGGGGCGCAGTGCTCTGTGCCCCGAGCCCACCCTTTTTTGAAGCCTATTAGAGCCTCTGACTCTAATTACGTGTTTCTAAAAAAAAAAAACATTGAAATCCATGCATCCAGCGCCCCGTTCGTAGCTTAGGGGCCCTGACGCATGGATTAGGGGGGCGGTACACCACTGCGCCCTGAGCCCACCCTTTTTGAAGCCTATTAGAGCCTCTGGCTCTAATCACGTGCTTCTAAAAAAAACCAAAAAAACATTGAAACCCATGCGTCCGGTGCCCTACGTGTAGATTATGGGGGCGGTGCCTCTGCGCCCTGTATTATGGGCAGACAATGGTATACCTATAAGATTGTGTCTTTTGCAGAATGTCTCCCAGCTGCTGCGCAGTAAAGGATCTGCGATTCTCTTTGTGTAAGCGATAGTAATCCTGAAAAGCATTACCAGTAGGGATGGGCTATCTGTTCGAGTCGAACATAAGTTTGACTCGAACATTGCCTGTTCAGCCATTTGGGGTGTTCGCGGCAAATTTGAAAAGTTGAGGAACACCCTTTAAAAGTCTATGGGAGAAATCAAAAGTGCTAATTTTAAAGGTTAATATGCAAGTTATTGTCATAAAAAGGGTTTGGGGACCTGAGTCCTGCCCCAGGGGACATGTATGAATGCAAAAAAAAGTTTTAAAAACTGACGTTTTTTGGGAGCAGTGATTTTAATAATGCTTAAAGTGAAACAATAAAAGTGAAATATTCCTTTAAATTTCAGACCTGGGGGGTGTCTATAGTATGCCTGTAAAGTAGCGCATGTTTCCCGTGCTTAGAAAAGTCCCTGCAAAAAATGTCATTTCTAAAGGAAAAAAATCATTTAAAACTGATCGCAGCTATAATGAATAATCGGGTCCCGGCAATACAGATACAAGTCATTGAAAAAAAACAGCATGGGTTCCCCCCTTAGTCCATTACCAGGCCCTTTGGGTCTGGTATAAATATTAAGGGGAACCCCGAAACAAAATTTAAAAAAAAAGCGTTTGGGAACCCCCAAATTCCATATCAGGGCCTTCAGGTCTGGTATGGATATTAAGGGGAATCCTGCACCATTTTCTTTTTTAAATGGCGTGGGGATTCCCCAAAAAATCCACACAAGACCCTTCAGGTCTGGTATGGATTTTAAGGGGAACCCTGCACCAAAATATAAAAAAAAGGTGTGGGGTTCCCCCCAAAAATCCATACCAGACCCTTATCGGAGCACGCAACCTGGCAGGCCGCAGGAAAAGAGGGGAGACGAGAGCGCCCCGCTCCTGAACCGTACCAGGCCACATGTCCTCAACATGGGGAGGATGTCCTCATGTTGATGGGGACAAGGGCCTCATCCCCACAACCCTTGCCCGGTGGTTGTGGGGGTCTGCGGGTGGGGGGCTTATCTTTTATAACCGAGGGCGGGGCCACCCGTGAGGTGGACGGGTAACACCGCCCGCTCTAACGTGTCCCGGGGGTTTCCCGAGACACGTTAGAGGGGGTGGGGTCACCTGTCCACGTCATGGGTGGCCCCGACCTCGGTTATAAAAGAACTGTCAAACACTGCTTGCACGTCATTAGCCGGGGTGCTCCGGTGCAGGGAGGATCGTGCGTTGTTTCTTGCTGGAGTGGAGAGCCGGTGCAGGCAAGATCATGCTTCGTTCCTTGCTGGAGAGCATCGCTGGAGAATAGATCATCGCTGGACATTGAGAATGGATTACATCGCTGGAATGTTTTTTGTTTTTTGTTTTTTTAATAAAGGACTTGTCCCAACTGTGTCTGTGTGGTTTTTAACCTTTTTGACACTTTCTTTTGTGAAATGGTAGGGGTACAATGTACCCCGTTACCAATTCACATAGGGGGGGGCGGAATCTGGGGGTCCCCTTTGTTAAAGGGGGCTTCCAGATTCCGATAAGCTCCCCGCCCGCAGACTTTCCCCCCCCTCTTTTCCTGCGGCCTGCCAGGTTGCATGCTCGGATAAGGGTCTGGTATGAATTTTTGGGGGGAAGCCCATGCCATTTTTTTTTATTTTGCTGCAGGGATCCTCTTAAAATCCATACCAGACCTGAAGGGTCTGGTATGGATTTTTTGGGGGAACCCCACGTCATTTTTTTTAAATGGCGCAGGGTTCCCCTTAATATCCATACCAGACCTGAAGGGCCTGATATGGAATTTGGGGGGACCCCCACACTTTTTTTTTTTATTTTGGTTCGGGGTTTCCCTTAATATTCATACCAGACCCAAAGGGCCTGGTAATGGACTAAGGGGGGAACCCATGCTGTTTTTTTTCAATGACTTTTATCTGTATTGCCGGGACCCGACAATTCATTATAGCCGCAATCAGTTTTAAATTAATTTTTTTCCTTTACACCCCGTTCCATATTGTCATGAAAATTCTATTTCAGTGTCACAAAGAATAAATATTTTGTTTTTCAGTTTAACTCATGGATGGCATTGTGTCTCAGGGCTCTTTTGATCACTGAAAACAATCTCGGAAACCTGTGATAATTAGATTGCCAGGTGAGCCCAATTAAAGGAAAAACTACTAAAGGAGGGTGTTCCACATTATTAAGCAGAGCACCATTTTCAAGCAATATGGGGAAGAAAAATAATCTCTCTGCTGCCGAAAAGGGTGAAATAGTTCAATGCCTTGGACGAGGTATGAAAACATTAGATATTTCACAAAAACCTAAGCGTGATCATCGCACTATTAAGAGATTTGTGGCTGATTCAGAGCACAGACGGGTTTCGTGCAGATAAAGGCACATTGAGGAAGATTTCTGCCAGATCCATGCATCGTATTAAGAGAACAGCTGCTAAAACACCATTACAAAGCAGCAAACAGATATTTGAAGCTGCTGGTGCCTCTGGAGTCCCACAGACATCAAGGTGTAGAGTCCTCCAGAGTCTTGCAACTGTGCATAAACCTTCCATTCGGCCACCACTAACCAATGCTCACAAGCAGAAATGGCTGCATTGGGCAGAAAAATACATGAAGACTAATTTTCAAACAGTCCTGTTCACTGATGAGTGTCGTGCAACCCTGGATGGTCCAGATGGATGGAGTAGTGGATGGTTGGTGGAAGGCCACCATGTTCCAACAAGGCTGCAACGTCAGCAAGGCGGTGGTGGAGTCATGTTTTGGGCCGCAATCATGGGAAGAGAGCTGGTCAGCCCCTTTAGGGTCCCTGAAGGTGTAAGATCCCTGGTACAGAAGGAAGAACTATGCTTTCCATAATAAAATCATCTTCATGCATGACAATGCACCATCTCATGCTGCAAAGAATACCTCTGCATCAATAGCTGCTATGGGGATAAAAGGAGAGAAAGTCATGGTGTGGCCTCCATCCTCCCCTGACCTCAATCCTATTGAGAACCTTTGGAGCATCCTCAAGCAAAAGATCTATGAGGGTGGGAGGCAGTTTACATCCAAACAGCAGCTCTGGGAGGCAATTCTGACATCTTGCAAACAAATTCAAGCAGAAACTGTCCAAAAACTCACAAGTTCAATGGATGCAAGACTTGTTAAGCTGCTATCAAATAAGGGGTCCTATGTTAAAATGTAACGTGGGAGTTAAGTCATGCTGAAACAGAGAGGGGAGGGATGGGAAGGGGGGTGGAGGATAAGGAGTAGGGTACACACAGGAGAAGAGGGACTGAAAGTAATATTAGGATAGAGATTGTAAATGATCACCGTGAGGATATCACATTTTTTTTTATTTTACTTCTCTGGGGAATATGGGTCTGTCACGTAAAATTGGGGGAAGAGTAGGTTGGGAGGATCGCCTGAATGTAAACACGGGGCGAAGGTATCACAAGGTATAATTATTTATTTAAACACTATGGCCATTAGTGGCCTCCTAAGAGGCCCTGGTAGAGGGGAACCAATAAATAAACACGTTTTTTTTACTTATTTTATTATTATTTTTTCCTCAAAGTTTGTTTGTTCTTTTTTAAATTGGGGAATCAGGCCATGGGGGCCGCTATACACAATTATGGGTAATCAATCCCTAACCACGAGGCACAAATAAATATATATATATATATATATATATATATTTTTTTTTTTTTTCTTCCTCACATTAAAAGAATAGTGGCCGCTTTGGAAGTAGGAGGGGGCACTGTTCAAGGGACAAATAAGGACACAGTAGGATAACACATGACATAAGTAGAAGGAAAGGAGTGAGTGGGGACGGAGCAGACTTACTCCACCGCAGCCAGGGATGGCGTTGAGGGAGGGGGGGAGAGAGAATTATATATATTTTATTTTATATGTATATTTTTTTTTTGGGTGGGGAGGGGGGATATTATTTTGATAAGATAATTTTGTACCTAGTTCTTTCTCGCAATGCTCATTTGTTCTTATGTAAATGTACAATGTTGAATGGAAATGTTGAAGCCTATAATAAAATAAAATAAATTTGATTATTAAAAAAAAATGTAACGTGACCTGTTAAAATGTTTAAAAAGTTAAAATGTTTAAAAAGATTAATTGAAATAGAAAACAAAAAGGATGTCTGGACAGCCACACTCCAGGAAAAAAATCCTTAAATGTCCTTTATTGGTAAAAATTGGGACACACAGCTGACGTTTCGCACTGGTACTCAGTGCTTACTCATGAGTAAGCACTGATCAGTAGTGATGAGCCGAACACCCCCGGGTTCGGTTCGCACCAGAACCCGCGAACGGACCGAAAGTTCGTACGAACATTAGAACCCTATTACATACAATGGATGCGAACGTTCGAATTCTAAAGTGCTAATTATAACGACTATTATGCATGTTATTGTCCTAAAAAGGGTTTGGGAACCCGGGTTCTGCACCAGGGGACATGTATCAATGCAAAAAGAAGTTTTAAAAACGGTCGTTTTTCGGGAGCAGTCATTTTAATGATGCATAAAGTGAAAAAAAAAAAGTCAAATATTCCTTTAAATATCGTACCTGGGGGGTGTCTAAAGTATGCCTGTGAAGTGCCACGTGTTTCCCGTGTTTAGAACTGTCCCTGCACAAAATGACACTTCTAAAGGAAAAAAAAGCCATTTAAAACTGCTTGCGGCTTTAATGTAATGTCTGGTCCCGGTAATATGGATGAAAATCTTTAAGAAAAATGGCATAGCTACCCCATGACCCCCCCCCCCCCTACCCCAGCCCATTACCAGCCCCTTTGGGTCTTGTATGGATATTAAGGGGAACCCCGCACATAAAATAAAAAAGGCCCTATATACTCTGAACAGCCGTATACAGGCGGTGCATACAAGACAGGGACTGTAGGTTTGTTCTTATGTAGAATCTGTTTGTAATTTTGAACAGGTACATTGTTTAAGTGTAGCTCCAGCCCAAAAATCTATTTTTAAACTTTTTGGAAAACATAGGTAAGGGTTATCACCCCTGTAACATTTGTTTTGCTGTCTGTGCCCCTGTTCAGAACATTTCACCTCACTTTCCGTCCCAATGACAACTGTTTTTGAAATGTGGTGTTTTTCTTGAAACAAGGATTGGTGATAAATAGTGATGAGCCGAACACCCCCGGGTTCGGTTCGCACCAGAACCCGCGAACGGACCGGAAGTTCGAACGAACATTAGAACCCTATTAAATACAATGGATGCGAACGTTCGAATTCTAAAGTGCTAATTATAACAACTATTATGCATGTTATTGTCCTAAAAAGGGTTTGGGAACCCGGGTTCTGCACCAGGGGACATGTATCAATGCAAAAAGAAGTTTTAAAAACGGTCGTTTTTCGGGAGCAGTCATTTTAATGATGCATAAAGTGAAAAAAAAAAAGTCAAATATTCCTTTAAATATCGTACCTGGGGGGTGTCTAAAGTATGCCTGTGAAGTGCCACGTGTTTCCCGTGTTTAGAACTGTCCCTGCACAAAATGACACTTCTAAAGGAAAAAAAAGCCATTTAAAACTGCTTGCGGCTTTAATGTAATGTCTGGTCCCGGTAATATGGATGAAATTCTTTAAGAAAAATGGCATAGCTACCCCATGACCCCCCCCCCTACCCCAGCCCATTACCAGCCCCTTTGGGTCTTGTATGGATATTAAGGGGAACCCCGCACATAAAATAAAAAAGGCCCTATATACTCTGAACAGCCGTATACAGGCGGTGCATACAAGACAGGGACTGTAGGTTTGTTCTTATGTAGAATCTGTTTGTAATTTTGAACAGGTACATTGTTGAAGTGTAGCTCCAGCCCAAAAATCTATTTTTAAACTTTTTGGAAAACATAGGTAAGGGTTATCACCCCTGTAACATTTGTTTTGCTGTCTGTGCCCCTGTTCAGAACATTTCACCTCACTTTCCGTCCCAATGACAACTGTTTTTGAAATGTGGTGTTTTTCTTGAAACAAGGATTGCTGATAAAGCATCAGTACAGAGGAGACACCTTTCTCCCATATTTATTCTTACAGGAGAGAATTTTCCTTCCTAGTGGTAGATTTCCTCTCACTTCCTGTTGTCTTCTTGCGTTTGCAAGTAGGAGTCGTTTGTAAGTTGGATGTTTGAAAGTAGGGACCTGCCGTATATACTCTGCAGAAATAGGCCCCTTAGTTGTTGGTGTTGGCACAACACTGTAAGCACTCACAGTTACTCTTGGTTGGTGCTGGAACGCCCTGCTGTCAACTATTATATCAGGAATTTTAATTACATATAATTGTTGAACAGTGGTAGTAAAAATTGGGCCTTTGATGGTGGTGCTGGTGCCACAACACTGTAAGCCCTGACAGTTACTCTTGGTGGGTGCAGCAATGGGCCCTGCTGTGAATTATTAGATCAAGAATTGTAATTACATGCCCCTGTTGAACAGGGGCTGAAAAATTGGGCCTTAGGCACTGGTGGCACAACACTGCAACCCCTCACAGATACTGTACTTGGAGCACAGCAATGAGCCCTGTTGCAAAGTATTGCTTCAAAAATTGTAATGACACGCCCCTGTTAAACAGGGGCTGAAAAATTGGGCCTTAGGCACTGGTGGCACAACACTGCAACTCCTCACAGATACTGTACTTGGAGCACAGCAATGAGCCCTGTTGCAAAGTATTGCTTCAAAAATTGTAATTACACGCCCCTGTTAAACAGGGGCTGAAAAATTGGGCGTTAGGCACTGGTGGCGGCACCCATAAACAAAAATGATCTTCCAAGCTATCATCATCAATCGTATCATTGAGGACTCGGAGGAGGAGGATAGCCAGTCAACATAACAGCACAGGCACTCAGCATCAGCATCAGTCTTGAAGGGATGTGACATTTTAAAATCAATTAGTCTGTTATATCAGCATCAGGTGTGTGGTAGCTGGTGGTGATCCAAGACTGGTTCATCTTGATGAAAGTCAGTCGATCAACCGAGTCGGTGGACAGGCGCACCCTGTGATCCGTGACAAATCCTCCAGCAGCACTGAATGTGCGTTCCGAAAGAACGCTGGATGCAGGACAGGCCAGTAGCTCAATTGCATACTGTGCAAGCTCTGGCCAGTGATCCATCCTCAAGACCCAGTAAGCCAGAGGATTTTCGGTGGGGAAGGTGTCCAAGTCTGACCTTGCCCCTAGATATTCCTGCACCATGTTTATCAGACGCTGGCGATGGTTGCTGGAACCAATCATACTTTGGGGCTGCGGACTAAAGAATTGTCTGAACGCATCGGTCAGACGGCCACCTTCCCCACCGCTCCTTCTTTGACTGGCCGAAGCCTCAGCAACTCGTTGTCCAGGACCAGGAGTTTGCAACCTCCCAGTCTCTGGGAACGCGTTGCACAGACCTTTCTGCAAGGCCTCCCGGAGTTGTCTCATCCTCTGCTCCCTCTGCGACGGTAACATAAGGTCCGCAACCTTACCCTTGTACCGTGGATCAAGGAGAGTGGCCAGCCAGTAATGGTCCCTCTCCTTGATCCGAAGAATACGAGGATCCTTCCGCAGACTTTGCAGGATCAGGGAGGCCATGCAGCGTAGGTTTGCTGAGGCATTCGCTCCGGAGTCCTCTGGGTCACTAAGGACGACATGATCCGCAGCCACCTCCTCCCAGCCACGTACAAGTCCACTGGTTTCTTGGGACTGTAAATCATCCCTAAAAGACTGCTGCTGATGATGCTGAGTGCCAGCCTCCACCTCCATGCTGACACAATCCTCCTCCTCCTCCTCCTCCTCCTCCTCCTCTTCCTGTGCGATGGGTGGGACAGAAGGAACACTGTCTGGGTAAAGGGGGCCTTGAGAGGCAAGGAAGTCCTCCTCTTCCTGCCTCTGTTCTGCCTCAAGTGCCCTGTCCATTATTCCACGCAGCGTGTGCTCCAACAGGTGGACAAGAGGTACAGTGTCACTGATGCATGCACTGTCACTGCTCACCATCCTCGTGGCCTCCTCAAATGGTGCCAGGACAGTGCATGCATCCCTGATCATGCCCCACTGGCGTGGAGAAAAAAAACCAAGCTCCCCTGACCCTGTCCTGGTGCCGTAGTCGCACAGGTACTCATTGATGGCCCTCTGCTGCGTGTGCAGCCGCTGCAGCATGGCCAACGTTGAGTTCCACCTGGTGGGCATGTCACATATAAGGCGGTTCTTGGGCAGGTTCAACTCCTTTTGCAGCTCAGCCAGGCGAGCACTGGCATTATAAGATCTGCGGAAATGCACACAGACTTTCCTGGCCTGCCTCAGGACATCCTGTAAGCCCGGGTACCTGCCCAAGAACCGCTGCACCACCAGGTTAAGGACGTGAGCCACACAGGGCACATGGGTCAGTTGTCCCTGTCGGAGGGCGGAGAGGAGGTTGGTGCCATTGTCGCAAACCACCATTCCTGGCTTAAGCTGGCGTGGCGTCAACCACCTCTCGGCCTGGCCCTGCAGAGCAGACAGGACCTCTGCCCCAGTGTGGCTTCTGTCCCCCAAACACACCAGCGCAAGCACGGCATGGCATCTTTTTGCCTGCGTACTTGCGTAGCCCCGTGAACGGCTACGGAGCACCGCTGGTTCATAGGACAAACCACAGGAAGAGGCCATGGAGGAAGAAGAAGAGGAGGGGGTGGAGGAGAGAGGTGTGTCACAACCAGTAGTAGCATTTTGGAGGCGTGGCGGTGGGACAACCTCCAACACTACTGCACCTTGTCCTGAATCCTTCCCAGCTGCCAAAAGAGTGACCCAATGGGCCGTGAAAGAAAGGTAACGTCCCTGTCCATGCCTGCTGGACCATGAGTCAGCGGTAATATGCACCTTACCGCTGACCGCCCTGTCCAGCGAGGCCAAGACATTGCCTTCCACATGCCGGTAGAGAGCCGGAATAGCCTTCCGTGAGAAAAAGTGGCGTTTGGGAACCTGCCACTGAGGAACCGCACATTGCACAAACTCACGGAAGGGGGCCGAGTCTACCAACTGAAAAGGCAGCAGTTGAAGCGCTAGCAATTTAGCCAAGCTAGCATTCAACCGCTGGGCATGTGGATGGCTGGGAGTGAACTTCTTTCGACGGTCCAGCAGCTGGGGCAGGGAAATTTGCCTGCTAGAATCGGACGTCGGTGTACTGCTAGCAGAGTGGGCGCAAGTACTTGGCTGTGACACACCTAATTCTACACCTTCATTCCTCTCAGTGCATGTTTCAGAGAGGACTGAAGTTATAGTGGGGTTGGAGATCCCAGCTGATGCGGTGCAAGGAGAGGTCCGCTTTGTTCTTTGGTGTGGGTCTTTGAGGTAGGCTTGCCAACGAGCTGCATGGCAGGTCAACATATGTCTGGTCAGGCATGTGGTACCCAAGCGGCTGATGTTTTGGCCACGCGATATACGCTTGAGACATATGTTGCAAACAGCAGCTGTGCGATCTGATGCACTAGCCTCAAAAAAGGCCCACACCAAAGAACTTTTTGAATGACGGGCAGAGGCAGCGCCCTGCACAGGCGGAGCTCTGCGGTGTGATTCCGTCGGTGTACTGCCCTTACGCTGGCCACCAAAGGGCATCCTGCCTCGTTGGAGATGTGCCTCCTCCTCATCCTCCTCCTCCTCCTCTCTCCTATTAGGCACCCACGTGGAGTCATTGACCTCATCATCCCCTCCCTCCTCATCACTGGAGCCAATCTGGCAGTATGCTGCAGCTGCTGGAACATGACTGCCAGATTGGTGTCCTTCTTGAGCATCCCCTCTGTCTGCTCTCACGCTACTGCCTTCCTCTAGCTGGGTTTCATCATCAGACCCTTCGAAACGCTGGGCATCCTCCTGGAGCATGTACCCAACACTGTGCTGAAACAGTTCGGGGGACTCCTCAGGAGGAGGACATGGTGGGTCTAGGGAAGGAGTGACTGATGATTTGTCTGACATTGATACCAGGGAAGACGACGCTTTGGCAGCTGCTTTTCCAGTACCCTGAGCCTGGGTGAGAGAGGATGAGGAGGAGGAGGAGGGCTTGGTCATCCACTCTACCAAGTCTTCGGCATGATGTGGCTCAACATGTCCAGCTGCCGAAAAGAAGGACAAGCGTGTCCCATGGCCATGTGCTGATGACAATGCACCGCGTCCACGACCAGCACTGTTGCCCCCAGACACAGAGCCTGCTTGCCCTCTTTTATTGCCTCCTGACTGTCTGCCTCTCCTTGTTTGCCTTCCAGACATTCTAATAGATGGCCTGCAGGGAGATGGGAAAAAAGCAATAAGGGCTACCTTCAGGTGTCCTTCTCTGTCCCTGGAAACAAGGACTTGCAGAGTGAAAGAAAAAAAACACTCTCCCTACCTACAGTTTTCTGTCCCTAGAAAAAATGTTTTTTTTAATCACAATATAGCACAAGGAAAATTAACTCACTGTCCTTACAGGTCCCTGGAAACAAGGACTTGCAGAGTGAAAGAAACTGACACTGTCCCTACCTAGAGTTTTCTGTCCCTAGAATAAATGTTTTTTTTAATCACAATATAGCAAAAGGACAATTCACTCACTGTCCTTCCAGGTCCCTGGAAACAAGGACTTGCAGAGTGAAAGAAACTGACACTGTCCCTACCTAGAGTTTTCTGTCCCTAGAATAAATGTTTTTTTTAATCACAATATAGCAAAAGGACAATTCACTCACTGTCCTTCCAGGTCCCTGGAAACAAGGACTTGCAGAGTGAAAGAAACTGACACTGTCCCTACCTAGAGTTTTCTGTCCCTAGAATAAATGTTTTTTTTAATCACAATATAGCAAAAGGACAATTCACTCACTGTCCTTCCAGGTCCCTGGAAACAAGGACTTGCAGAGTGAAAGAAACTGACACTGTCCCTACCTAGAGTTTTCTGTCCCTAGAATAAATGTTTTTTTTAATCACAATATAGCAAAAGGACAATTCACTCACTGTCCTTCCAGGTCCCTGGAAACAAGGACTTGCAGAGTGAAAGAAACTGACACTGTCCCTACCTAGAGTTTTCTGTCCCTAGAATAAATGTTTTTTTTAATCACAATATAGCAAAAGGACAATTCACTCACTGTCCTTCCAGGTCCCTGGAAACAAGGACTTGCAGAGTGAAAGAAACTGACACTGTCCCTACCTAGAGTTTTCTGTCCCTAGAATAAATGTTTTTTTTAATCACAATATAGCAAAAGGACAATTCACTCACTGTCCTTCCAGGTCCCTGGAAACAAGGACTTGCAGAGTGAAAGAAACTGACACTGTCCCTACCTAGAGTTTTCTGTCCCTAGAATAAATGTTTTTTTTAATCACAATATAGCAAAAGGACAATTCACTCACTGTCCTTCCAGGTCCCTGGAAACAAGGACTTGCAGAGTGAAAGAAACTGACACTGTCCCTACCTAGAGTTTTCTGTCCCTAGAATAAATGTTTTTTTTAATCACAATATAGCAAAAGGACAATTCACTCACTGTCCTTCCAGGTCCCTGGAAACAAGGACTTGCAGAGTGAAAGAAACTGACACTGTCCCTACCTAGAGTTTTCTGTCCCTAGAATAAATGTTTTTTTTAATCACAATATAGCAAAAGGACAATTCACTCACTGTCCTTCCAGGTCCCTGGAAACAAGGACTTGCAGAGTGAAAGAAACTGACACTGTCCCTACCTAGAGTTTTCTGTCCCTAGAATAAATGTTTTTTTTAATCACAATATAGCAAAAGGACAATTCACTCACTGTCCTTCCAGGTCCCTGGAAACAAGGACTTGCAGAGTGAAAGAAACTGACACTGTCCCTACCTAGAGTTTTCTGTCCCTAGAATAAATGTTTTTTTTAATCACAATATAGCAAAAGGACAATTCACTCACTGTCCTTCCAGGTCCCTGGAAACAAGGACTTGCAGAGTGAAAGAAACTGACACTGTCCCTACCTAGAGTTTTCTGTCCCTAGAATAAATGTTTTTTTTAATCACAATATAGCAAAAGGACAATTCACTCACTGTCCTTCCAGGTCCCTGGAAACAAGGACTTGCAGAGTGAAAGAAACTGACACTGTCCCTACCTAGAGTTTTCTGTCCCTAGAATAAATGTTTTTTTTTAAGCACACTATAGCAGAAGCACAAAACACACTGACACTCTCCCTACCTATCCTTCTCTTTCCCTAAACTAAAGGAATCCAGGTTAAGCAAGAAAGAAATAACAGTCACTGTCCCTGCCTATGCTACTCTATCCCTGCTCCGGAACACACTACACTAGGCCGCCGTGCTGGCGGCCTTTTATAGTGTGGGGCGTGTACTAAACACCCTCAGCAATAATTGGCCACAGGCATCCTGCCTGTGGCCAATCATTGCTCTCCTCGCTGCCGGCGCTGTGATTGGCCAAGCATGCGGGGTCACAGTGCATGCTTGGCCAATCACAGCGCCTGGATGACACTGCGATGGCGTAGTGCATTGTGGGCCGTTCGCGTCACTCGAATTTGGCGCGAACGGCCCAAATCGTTCGATCTTCGTCGAACGATCGAACAGCCAATGTTCGAGTCGAACGTATGTTCGACTCGAACACGAAGCTCATCCCTAGTGATAAAGCATCAGTACAGAGGAGACACCTTTCTCCCATATTAATTCTTACAGGAGAGAATTTTCCTTCCTAGGGGTAGATTTCCTATCACTTCCTGTTGTCTTCTTGCGTTTGCAAGTAGGAGTCGTTTGTAAGTTGGATGTTTGAAAGTAGGGACCTGCCGTATATACTCTGCAGAAATTGGCCCCTTAGTTGTTGGTGTTGGCACAACACTGTAAGCACTCACAGTTACTCTTGGTTGGTGCTGGAACGCCCTGCTGTCAACTATTATATCAGGAATTGTAATTACATATAATTGTTGAACAGTGGTAGTAAAAATTGGGCCTTTGATGGTGGTGCTGGTGCCACAACACTGTAAGCCCTGACAGTTACTCTTGGTGGGTGCAGCAATGGGCCCTGCTGTGAATTATTAGATCAAGAATTGTAATTGCATGCCCCTGTTGAACAGGGGCTGAAAAATTGGGCCTTTCGTGGTGGTGGTGGTGGTGGTGGTGGTGTTGCCACAACACTGTAAGCCCTCAGAGTTACTCTTGGTGGGTGCAGGAATGGGCCCTGCTGTGAATTATTAGATCAAGAATTGTAATTACATGCCCCTTTTGAACAGGGGCTGAAAAATTGGGCCTTTCGTGGTGGTGGTGGTGGTGGCGTTGCCACAACACTGTAAGCCCTCAGAGTTACTCTTGGTGGGTGCAGCAATGGGCCCTGCTGTGAATTATTAGATCAAGAATTGTAATTACATGCCCCTGTTGAACAGGGGCTGAAAAATTGGGCCTTAGGCACTGGTGGCACAACACTGCAACCCCTCACAGATACTGTACTTGGAGCACAGCAATGAGCCCTGTTGCAAAGTATTGCTTCAAAAATTGTAATTACACGCCCCTGTTAAACAGGGGCTGAAAAATTGGGCGTTAGGCACTGGTGGCGGCACCCATAAACAAAAATGATCTTCCAAGCTATCATCATCAATCGTATCATTGAGGACTCGGAGGAGGAGGATAGCCAGTCAACATAACAGCACAGGCACTCAGCATCAGCATCAGTCTTGAAGGGATGTGACATGTTAAAATCAATTAGTCTGTTATATCAGCATCAGGTGTGTGGTAGCTGGTGGTGATCCAAGACTGGTTCATCTTGATGAAAGTCAGTCGATCAACCGAGTCGGTGGACAGGCGCACCCTGTGATCCGTGACAAATCCTCCAGCAGCACTGAATGTGCGTTCCGAAAGAACGCTGGATGCAGGACAGGCCAGTAGCTCAATTGCATACTGTGCAAGCTCTGGCCAGTGATCCATCCTCAAGACCCAGTAAGCCAGAGGATTTTCGGTGGGGAAGGTGTCCAAGTCTGACCTTGCCCCTAGATATTCCTGCACCATGTTTATCAGACGCTGGCGATGGTTGCTGGAACCGATCATACTTTGGGGCTGCGGGCTAAAGAATTGTCTGAACGCATCGGTCAGACGGCCACCTTCCCCACCGCTCCTTCTTTGACTGGCCGAAGCCTCAGCAACTCGTTGTCCAGGACCAGGAGTTTGTAACCTCCCAGTCTCTGGAAACGCGTTGCACAGACCTTTCTGCAAGGCCTCCCGGAGTTGTCTCATCCTCTGCTCCCTCTGCGACGGTAACATAAGGTCCGCAACCTTACCCTTGTACCGTGGATCAAGGAGAGTGGCCAGCCAGTAATGGTCCCTCTCCTTGATCCGAAGAATACGAGGATCCTTCCGCAGACTTTGCAGGATCAGGGAGGCCATGCAGCGTAGGTTAGCTGAGGCATTCGGTCCGGAGTCCTCTGGGTCACTTAGGACGACATGATCCGCAGCCACCTCCTCCCAGCCACGTACAAGTCCACGGGTTTCTTGGGACTGTAAATCATCCCTAAAAGACTGCTGCTGTTGATGCTGCTGAGTGCCAGGCTCCACCTCCATGCTGACACAATCCTCCTCCTCCTCCTCCTCCTCCTCCTCGTCCTCTTCCTGTGCGATGGGTGGGACAGAAGGAACACTGTCTGGGTAAAGGGGGCCTTGAGAGGCAAGGAAGTCCTCCTCTTCCTGCCTCTGTTCTGCCTCAAGTGCCCTGTCCATTATTCCACGCAGCGTGTGCTCCAACAGGTGGACAAGAGGTACAGTGTCACTGATGCATGCACTGTCACTGCTCACCATCCTCGTGGCCTCCTCAAATGGTGCCAGGACAGTGCATGCATCCCTGATCATGCCCCACTGGCGTGGAGAAAAAAAACCAAGCTCCCCTGACCCTGTCCTGGTGCCGTAGTCGCACAGGTACTCATTGATGGCCCTCTGCTGCGTGTGCAGCCGCTGCAGCATGGCCAAAGTTGAGTTCCACCTGGTGGGCATGTCACATATAAGGCGGTTCTTGGGCAGGTTCAACTCCTTTTGCAGCTCAGCCAGGCGAGCACTGGCATTATAAGATCTGCGGAAATGCACACAGACTTTCCTGGCCTGCCTCAGGACATCCTGTAAGCCCGGTTACCTGCCCAAGAACCGCTGCACCACCAGGTTAAGGACGTGAGCCACACAGGGCACATGGGTCAGTTGTCCCTGTCGGAGGGCGGAGAGGAGGTTGGTGCCATTGTCGCAAACCACCATTCCTGGCTTAAGCTGGCGTGGCGTCAACCACCTCTCGGCCTGGCCCTGCAGAGCAGACAGGACCTCTGCCCCAGTGTGGCTTCTGTCCCCCAAACACACCAGCGCAAGCACGGCATGGCATTTTTGCCTGCGTACTTGCGTAGCCCCTTGAACGCCTACGGAGCACCGCTGGTTCAGAGGACAAAGCACAGGAAGAGGCCATGGAGGAAGAAGAAGAGGAGGGGTGGAGGAGAGAGGTGTGTCACAACCAGTAGTAGCATTTTGGAGGCGTGGCGGTGGAACAACCTCCAACACTACTGCACCTTGTCCTGCATCCTTCCCAGCTGCCAAAAGAGTGACCCAATGGGCCGTGAAAGAAAGGTAACGTCCCTGTCCATGCCTGCTGGACCATGAGTCAGCGGTAATATGCACCTTACCGCTGACCGCCCTGTCCAGCGAGGCCAAGACATTGCCTTCCACATGTCGGTAGAGAGCCGGAATAGCCTTCCGTGAGAAAAAGTGGCGTTTGGGAACCTGCCACTGAGGAACCGCACATTGCACAAACTCAGGGAAGGGGGCCGGGTCTACCAACTGAAAAGGCAGCAGTTGAAGCGCTAGCAATTTAGCCAAGCTAGCATTCAACCGCTGGCCATGTGGATGGCTGGGAGTGAACTTCTTTCGACGGTCCAGCAGCTGGGGCAGGGAAATTTGCCTGCTAGAATCGGACGTCGGTGTACTGCTAGCAGAGTGGCCGCAAGTACTTGGCTGTGACACACCTAATTCTACACCTTCATTCCTCTCAGTGCATGTTTCAGAGAGGACTGAAGTTATAGTGGGGTTGGAGATCCCAGCTGATGCGGTGCAAGGAGAGGTCCGCTTTGTTCTTTGGTGTGGGTCTTTGAGGTAGGCTTGCCAACGAGCTGCATGGCAGGTCTACATATGTCTGGTCAGGCATGTGGTACCCAAGCGGCTGATGTTTTGGCCACGCGATATACGCTTGAGACATATGTTGCAAACAGCAGCTGTGCGATCTGATGCACTAGCCTCAAAAAAGGCCCACACCAAAGAACTTTTTGAATGACTGGCAGAGGCAGCGCCCTGCACAGGCGGAGCTCTGCGGTGTGATTCCGTCGGTGTACTGCCCTTACGCTGGCCACCAAAGGGCATCCTGCCTCGTTGGAGATGTGCCTCCTCCTCATCCTCCTCCTCCTCCTCTCTCCTATTAGGCACCCAAGTGGAGTCAGTGACCTCATCATCCCCTCCCTCCTCATCACTGGAGCCAATCTGGCAGTATGCTGCAGCTACTGGAACATGACTGCCAGATTGGTGTCCTTCTTTAGCATCCCCTCTGTCTGCTCTCACGCTACTGCCTTCCTCTAGCTGGGTTTCATCATCAGACCCTTCGAAACGCTGGGCATCCTCCTGGAGCATGTACCCAACACTGTGCTCAAACAGTTCGGGGGACTCCTCAGGAGGAGGACATGGTGGGTCTAGGGAAGGAGTGACTGATGATGAGTCTGACATTGATACCAGGGAAGAGGACGCTTTGGCAGCTGCTTTGCCAGTTCCCTGAGCCTGGGTGAGAGAGGATGAGGAGGAGGAGGAGGGCTTGGTCATCCACTCTACCAAGTCTTCGGCATGATGTGGCTCAACATGTCCAGCTGCCGAAAAGAAGGACAAGCGTGTCCCATGGCCATGTGCTGATGACAATGCACCGCGTCCACGACCAGCACTGTTGCCCCCAGACACAGAGCCTGCTTGCCCTCTTTTATTGCCTCCTGACTGTCTGCCTCTCCTTGTTTGCCTTCCAGACATTCTAATGAATGGCCTGCAGGGAGATGGGAAAAAAAGCAATAAGGGCTACCTTCAGGTGTCCTTCTCTGTTCCTTTACTTAAGGATTTCTAAATATGGTTGAGGATGATTGCTTTCGCACAGAATAGCACAATGACAATTTCCCTGACTGTCCAAAAAACAAGGATTTCAAAGATGGTTGATGAGGAATGCTTTAGCACAGTATAGCACAATCAGAATTTCCCTCACTGTCCTTCCCTGTCCCTACAAACAAGGTTTAGCACAGTAAAACACACTGACACTCTCCCTACCTATAGTTTTCTGTCCCTATAATTTTTTTTTTTTTTAAAGATGGTTGATGAGGAATGCTTTAGCACAGTATAGCACAATGAGAATTTCCCTCACTGTCCTTCCCTGTCCCTACAAACAAGGTTTAGCACAGTAAAACACACTGACACTCTCCCTACCTATAGTTTTCTGTCCCTATAATTTTTTTTTTTTAAAGATGGTTGATGAGGAATGCTTTAGCACAGTATAGCACAATGAGAATTTCCCTCACTGTCCTTCCCTGTCCCTACAAACAAGGTTTAGCACAGTAAAACACACTGACACTCTCCCTACCTATAGTTTTCTGTCCCTATAAAAATTTTTTTTTTTAAAGATGGTTGATGAGGAATGCTTTAGCACAGTATAGCACAATGAGAATTTCCCTCACTGTCCTTCCCTGTCCCTACAAACAAGGTTTAGCACAGTAAAACACACTGACACTCTCCCTACCTATAGTTTTCTGTCCCTATAATTTTTTTTTTTTTTAAAGATGGTTGATGAGGAATGCTTTAGCACAGTATAGCACAATGAGAATTTCCCTCACTGTCCTTCCCTGTCCCTACAAACAAGGTTTAGCACAGTAAAACACACTGACACTCTCCCTACCTATAGTTTTCTGTCCCTATAAAAAATGTGTTTTTAAAGATGGTTGATGAGGATTGCTTTAGCACAGTATAGCACAATGAGAATTTCCCTCACTGTCCTTCCCTGTCCCTACAAACAAGGTTTAGCACAGTAAAACACACTGACACTCTCCCTACCTATAGTTTTCTGTCCCTAGAATTTTTTTTTTTTTTAAAGATGGTTGATGAGGAATGCTTTAGCACAGTATATCACAATGAGAATTTCCCTCACTGTCCTTCCCTGTCCCTACAAACAAGGTTTAGCACAGTAAAACACACTGACACTCTCCCTACCTATAGTTTTCTGTCCCTATAAAAAATTTATTTTTTAAAGATGGTTGATGAGGAATGCTTTAGCACAGTATAGCACAATGAGAATTTCCCTCACTGTCCTTCCCTGTCCCTACAAACAAGGTTTAGCACAGTAAAACACACTGACACTCTCCCTACCTATAGTTTTCTGTCCCTATAATTTTTTTTTTTTTAAAGATGGTTGATGAGGAATGCTTTAGCACAGTATAGTACAATGAGAATTTCCCTCACTGTCCTTCCCTGTCCCTACAAACAAGGTTTAGCACAGTAAAACACACTGACACTCTCCCTACCTATAGTTTTCTGTCCCTATAAAAAATGTTTTTTTAAAGATGGTTGATGAGGATTGCTTTAGCACAGTATAGCACAATGAGAATTTCCCTCACTGTCCTTCCCTGTCCCTACAAACAAGGTTTAGCACAGTAAAACACACTGACACTCTCCCTACCTATAGTTTTCTGTCCCTACAAATTTTTTTTTTTTTAAAGATGGTTGATGAGGAATGCTTTAGCACAGTATAGCACAATGAGAATTTCCCTCACTGTCCTTCCCTGTCCCTACAAACAAGGTTTAGCACAGTAAAACACACTGACACTCTCCCTACCTATAGTTTTCTGTCCCTATAAAAAAATATTTTTTTAAAGATGGTTGATGAGGAATGCTTTAGCACAGTATAGCACAATGAGAATTTCCCTCACTGTCCTTCCCTGTCCCTACAAACAAGGTTTAGCACAGTAAAACACACTGTCACTCTCCCTACCTATAGTTTTCTGTCCCTATAAAATTTTTTTTTTAAAGATGGTTGATGAGGAATGCTTTAGCACAGTATAGCACAATGAGAATTTCCCTCACTGTCCTTCCCTGTCCCTACAAACAAGGTTTAGCACAGTAAAACAAACTGACACTCTCCCTACCTATCCTTCTCTTTCCCTAAACTAAAGGGATCCAGGTTAAGCAAGAAAAAAAAATGTCACTGTCCCTGCCTATGCTTCTCTTTCCCTGCTCCGGAACACACTACACTAGGCCGCCGTGCTGGCGGCCTTTTATAGTGTGGGGCGTGTACTAAACACCCTCAGCAATAATTGGCCACAGGCATCCTGCCTGTGGCCAATCATTGCTCTCCTCGCTGCCGGCGCTGTGATTGGCCAAGCATGCGGGGTCACAGTGCATGCTTGGCCAATCACAGCACCTGGATGACACTGCGATGGCGTAGTGCATTGTGGGCCGTTCGCGTCACTCGAATTTGGCGCGAACGGCCCAAATCGCTCGATCTTCGTCGAACGATCGAACAGCCGATGTTCGAGTCGAATGTATGTTCGACTCGAACACGAAGCTCATCCCTACTGATCAGGTACCAGTCCGAAACGTCAGCTGTGTGTCCCGATTTTTTGTTTGCTGTGGATTGTAGTGTATTCCATTTTTACCAATAAAGGACATTTAAGGAATTTTTTCCTTGAGTGCGGCTGTCCAAACATCCTTTTCGTTTTCTGCTACATGCATTGCCAGCACCTGTGGTCTTCAGGAGGAGATTGATCAGCCAACTATCTGGAGCGGTCACTTCCCTTTCCACTTCCACTTCCCTTTCCCCATTTTGATTGAAATAGCTTTTGATTTCAGTAAATATGCTGCAAACACAACAAATGACAATTTTCAGTTCTTTTAAAACTGTTATCAATAGGAGGTTTGTTCAATAAAATTTGAATTGTACTCTTAAGCCCCGTACACACGATCGGTTTGACTGATGAAAACCGTCCGATGGATGGTTTTCATCAGACCAACCGATCGTGTATGGTACCCATCGGTCTTTTTTCCATCGGTTGTAAAAAATAGAACTTGTTTTAAAATTTTCCGATGGATAAAAAACCGATGGGAATTTCCGATCGTCTATGGGCAAGTCCATCGGTTAAAAAACCCACGCATGCTTAGAATCAAGTCGACGCATGCTCAGAAGCATTAAACTTCATTTTTCTTGGCTCATCGGAGTGTTTTACGTCACCGCGTTTGGAACGGTCGGTTTTTTGACTGATGGTGTGTGGCCAAGACTGATGAAAAACAGTTTCATCGGATTTCCGATGGACAAATCCATCGGACGAAAATCCATAGGTTATCCGATCGTGTGTACGGGGCTTAAATAGTTGATAACATGAGAATTATGCCGACTGTTGTTTACATCAATTATTTAGGTAAATTAGAAAAAAATCATTGGCATAATAATTTGGAACAGGGTGTAGAAATGTAATTTTGTGCAGGGACTTTTCTAAGCACGGGAAACATGCGCTACGTTACAGGCATACTATAGACACACCCCAGGTACGAAGTTTAAAGCAATATTTCACTTATATTGTTTCACTTTAAGCATTATTAAAATCACTGCTTCTGAAAAAACGCCCATTTTTAAAACTTTTTCGTCCCCTGGGGCAGGACCCGGGTCCCCAAACACTTTTTTATGACAATAACTTGCATATTAGCCTTTAAAATGAGCACTTTTGATTTTTCATGTTCGTGTCCCATAGACTTTAACGGTGTTCGCGTGTTCGAACAAATTTTTTGCCTGTTCGCATGTTCTGCTGCAAACCGAACCGGGGGGTGTTCGGCTCATCCCTAATTACCAGTATCTTTTCCCTAGCGCTGTTTTGGTTTGCCCTGTTTTATGGATTTTGTTGTATAATAAAGGTGGTAACAGGAGTGCGGTCTTTAGTAAGGTTTAAATGTGCCTATAACTTCCTTTTGTTTTCCTAGCAGCCTGGCCTGCACATCATCTGGCATTTGGCAGGGGATGACAAATTATGTGATATACATGTTAAACGCTTCAAATGTCCTTCAGATGCTGTAAACAGTAAATCACTGTTGAGAACTGTATTGCTTACAACCACTTGCACAGGTATATTGCTTGTAAATGATGTGAAGAGCAAGGCTCTCTTTTACCGTGTAGAGCTTTCCTCCTATGTTTGAATTGCTTGTCAGTGTGGCTGCAATGTCTTATATTGTATTATGTAACAAGCCATATCACTCATCATTGTCACCATGGAGGCTGGCAATGTAAAAAAAGGGTCATCACAAACCCCGCAATGACGTTTTAGCTGCAGTGTGAAGGGAACTAATTTATTTCACTTGTTTCTCCTCTTTAAAGTGGTAGTAAACCATTGTGTGGGTTTTTTCTTTTTTAAAACCTGCAAGGTAATGTCATAATGTGCTAGTATATATCGCATACTAGCACATTATGTGAAACGTTCCTTAGAACAAAGCATGAAAAGGTAACCCATATGTGTACTGGCCTAATACACCTGTTTATCAGACCCACCTATTGTACATCCATTAAACCTTCCAGAAATTAGACTGACACCAATAGGTTGGGTAAACTGGCCGTTGAACGGCCCCTTTTATTAAAGTAAAATTAATTTAACAATATAACCAAAAACAATGTATAAACTTTTTGGCTGCCGATCCTTGGAGGCACTAACTATAAACTCTTTTTAACCTTATATCTGCTTAAACACTACCCTGGTCCCTGCCGCATTGCACCGGCTCAGGGACCACCACCTTCAGCAGATATACCATACACTTCCCAGTTAATCCACCATAACTGTTATTCACTGGGGACCCATACCTCAGATGTGTCCCCACCCCTCAAATTCCAGAAGTCTGTTTACCAAAGCCTCCAAAGACCCACTTGCCACAGCGAAAAGTGTAAAGCCTTACACCTTTTAGCCCCGCCAACAACGAACCGCTCTTTGGATACCCTCCTGCAAGCCCAGGGACCACAAGTCAGTGCCCACAGAATTAAGGTGGACCCCGTCACCCCGGAGGTACCACCATGTGTCAACTTCCAGGGTCCTGTTAAGCTTAGACACCGACCTGGCTTGACGCCAGGTGGTGCAAGCTATCATGTCCGACCACACCAATACGGTGTGGGGAAAAGCCGCCTGCAACCTGAGCACATCGAACTTAACGTGCCGGAGGAGGTGTCTGCTTGACCGCACACCCAGGTCATTGCCGCCTGCATGTAGCACCAGAACATCGGGGGGCCTATACCATCTGGCAGCCCTATTAACTTCCGGGACCACCCTGCCCCTTAGAAGCCCTGGCAAACCTATCCACCTGACGCTGACCTCAGACCTGGGAAAGCCCAACTGACAGCCTTCAGGCCTGACATCCGCCCTCTTAGCCCCCCAGTGTAAAAAACGGGTGCCCCAAGATCCACACGAGACAAACACGATCTGAAAGAAGAAAAATAAATATGCGCACACATAATCTCAAACGTGATAGGTCGGCGGCCGTCCGGCCGCCGGGCCCCCTTTCCTTAACCCCTCAGGGCCTGTTTCACCAAGAATTCTTTTGTGTAATCCGGCATTAACCCTGAGCTTGAACCAAAAAGCCAAGCCGGACAACTTGCGGCGCATGGCTGAAAGGGACGTCCCCTCTGCAAAACCCATACATAATAAATAACCAGCTGGCAAAACTCCCCGCTGCCGCCCTCCGAACCTACCTGCTGTGTCGACGCCCCCCACTCCCTCCAAACCTTAGAGTAGAAGGACCATGTCGACTCACTCAAGGAGTTCCGAATCAAACCGGAGGCGATTCCAACGCAACCCGCCACAGATGAGGAGGACAAGGGGTTCCGTGTTGCTCCGCGCCCGGCGCCAACTCCCGAAACCTGTCCAACTGAAAACGGGTAAGGGCGTCAGCCACCGTATTCGCCACCCCAGGAATATGCACAACGTACAAGAAAACATTGTGACGAAGACACGCTAAAACCAGATGCTGCAACAACCGGATGACCGGGGGGGGGAGGACCCCGACAGAGAGTTGAGCACCTGAACCACCCCCAGGTTGTCACAGTGGAGACAAACCTTTTTGTTGCTAAAAGCCGTACCCCAGAGCTCCAAAGCGACCACCACCGGGAAAAGTTCCAGCAGCGCCAGATTTTTAAGGAAGCCCGCCTCTCTCCGCTCAACGGGCCAGCGCTCCGCACTCCACTGACCCCCCAAAAACACGCCGTATCCAGTAGACCCGGCCGCGTCCGTGAAAAGCTCCAGGTAATAGTTGCTGACCGGCCCCTCCATCCAGATGGACCTGCCATTGAAGTCATCCAAGAAAATCTGCCACACCCGTAAATCAGCCCTGTGTTCCTTGGTCAGCCGGATGAAATGCCTGGGAGAAGTGACCCCAGCCGTGGCAGCTGACAGCCGTCGGCAGAAAACTTTGCCCATCAGGATAATAGGGCAAGAAAAATTGAGCTAGCCCAGCAGGGACTGCAAGTCACGCAACCGTATCTTGGATTTTTTTGCCGCCAAACTAATCTCCTCCTTCAACGCCCTCAACTTATCGTCAGGCAGACGACATTCCATTGCTCCCGAATCTATCTCAATCCCTAAAAATTTGATCACCTCCGCGGGGCCTTCGGTCTTGTCCACCGCAAGAGGAACACCAAACCGCTCCATGATGTGCTGCACCGTTGCCAACAGCACACCGCACAACCTGGACGCTGGGCCAACGCAGAGAAAATCATCGAGGTAATGAATCACTGAGTTGACCCCCGCCACGTCCCACACCACCCACTCCAAAAAGGAGCTAAATGCTTCAAACAATGAGCACGAAATAGAGCAGCCCATAGGCAAGCAGCGATCAACATAAAAAGCCCTCAACCATTTGCAACCCAAAAGGTGGAAACTACGCGGGTGAACTGGTAGAAGGCGAAAAGCCGCCTCTATGTCCGTCTTGGCCATAAGGGCCCCCTTTCCGTAGCGCCGAATCCAAGACACAGCAGCATCAAAAGAGGTATATGACACTGCACATGCCGCGGGGTCAATGGCATCATTGACTGAGCCGCCTTTCGGAAACGAAAGATGGTGGATAAGCCGAAATTTATTGGGCTCCTTCTTCTGAACGACGGCCAAAATGGCGACACCACCAAATCCTCCAGGGGGGGTACTGAAAAGGGCCGCACATGCGGCCCAGAGACGCTCCACTGGCCAGCTTTTCAGAAACCTTGTCGGCGTGCAATAAGGCGGACCGAAAGTTGTCCGCCGCGGGAGGAATATGCGCGAGGGAACAAGGAATCAAAAACCCATCTGCGAAAACCTCCCGCAACAACCTGGCCGCAGGACGATCCGGATACCTATCTAGAAAGGGGGACATCCTGTCCACCCTCACCGGAGTCCAGCCTTTTTCCCGCAGTGTCACCGGAACGAGATTTTCCGGCCTTAAAGCAACGAGAGAGGGGGTGAGCCCCCCCACAGTGCGAGCATTCATGTTTGTATCGGCAGCTGGTGCCGAACTTACAAGAACCCTCATTGAACTGCCAACACTGACCCCGTTTTCTTGTGGTCGATTGTCCAGGGGTGGTAGGACTCCCGGCCCCCGTTGGAAAAAACGACGTTGACGTACGCGGGGAGGACATCAGTTTCATCCACAAACTGATGTCCTTATGATCCCACCGGAGTGCCGGGCGTATGGCCTTGCACTGACGAAATTGTTCGTCGTACCGCAGCCATGCCACACCACCATACACTCTCTGGGCCTCGCCAATGGAGTCCAAGTAACAAAACAGCGGGGAACAATTCTCAGGTTCTTTTTCACCGATAACACTCGCCAAAATGGCAAATGCCTGCAACCAGTTACTAAACGTACGGGGAATCAACCGATATCGACGCTTCTCCTCGTCTTCCTTCTTGGATTCCTCAGGCTTAACCCTGTCCAAATTATATTTCTCGAGAGGGAGCAACTTGAAAATCTCCACATACTCCCCCCGCCAAATCTTCTCTTGCACCTCTGTTTTAAGGTGAGCACCCAGAGGCCCCTTGAAGCACACGTAGACCTCACACTTGGCGGAATCCGCCAGGCGCACCAGGTCTGCGTTCTTAATCGTATCCTTCTCAGCCCCTGGCGTGGGAGCGGCATCCCGCTCCCTTGTCCGCCACTGACGGGGCCCCCACTACTGCGGGCCCCGGCACGGCCATCACAGGGGCCGCCACCCCGGCCTCTCACCCCTGACTGCCCGACACCCAGGCCGACACCGGCGACGAGTCCGCCGGTGCGCCCGCATCAAACCTTTGTACTAACGACCGCAGCTCGACCAGCAGGTCGTGCACAGCCGCAGCATCCCCCAAAGGGACCAAAGAAGTGGCCCCCCCAGATCCCGTTGCGGGAACCCCAACACCCGTGGCCTGCCCCCCTACAGAAGACACACATGTAGAAGGAAGCAGAAAAGAAGAAGGAGATTTAGACAAGGACTTACCGGGCAGACCAGGACGAGATCCCGCAGCCGCCGATCCAGAATCCATTGTGGCCATCCGCCTCGGAGCGATCTCCTCGGTCTCACTGGAAAGTTCACCTTCAGAGCCGGACGAATCCTGGATACCGCCGCTAGACTGGGGACTGGGCTGGGGTTGCCCCGCCCGCCGAAGGCCCCAGCTGCTCTTCATCTGGTCGTCGCCTCCGACCCGCAGGACCCGGTCGTGGCGGTGTGGCCCCTCTTTACCCTCCCACCGCTGGGAGGGGCCTTGCTTCTAACCTCAGTTGCTGCGACCCTTGGACCCCGACTGGGCCCAGGTGTGCAGGGGTCACCGGCCACAGTGGGAGACATTCCCGGACCCGCTGTGTGACTCCTCCCCTGCTGAGCCACCAACACCGGTGCTACATGCACCAGAGATGGCGCCGCCTTTACGCCAGTCTTCCTGCGATCCGGGACCGGGGGTGGGGAAGGACTGTGGCCTCGTCCCGCAGGGCTCCGCCTCCGTCGGGGGTTCCTCCCGGCTCCCGCACCCGCTCCTGGCATAGGAGGCCGTGCTGACAGAGCCTGAGGGTCTGCATCCGGGCTCCCATAGTGGCGCTGAGCCCTAGGTGATGTGGAGGGACTGTAGCGCTCATGCGGCTGAGACCGCCTAGCACGCTGCTCTCGAGAGCAGGCGCTCCCCGTGGCTGCCGCACCTTGGATGGCTGCGATCTGTGCCTGCAGCCAATCCGTCCCCATAGTAGCAGCCATGACCTGGAGCTGCTGAGCCAGGTCCCGGGAGTCCGCCATTGTATGTGTGAGGAGAGAGCAGGCAGCGCGGTCAGCACAGGAACGTTTCTCCTCCTCGTGTGCTGGCCGGAAGCTGCTGCGTGCCCTGTGACCCCCACACTGTCCCAGCCTCCCTGCGCTAGCCGGCCAATCGCGCCACTTCTCCTTTTTCTACAGGGAAAGATTAACCCCCACTAGCCCAGCTGCCTGGGCACCTTCTAATGCCACCCTGCGCTTATTGCAGGGTCTGGCTTTTGCTGCGGGCTTACTTTCCAGCGGCAATCTGTCACCGCTGACAAGGCTTCCACCTTCACCTGTCTTCCTTCTGGGTTCGCGTCCTATGGCTGTGTGATTGGCCAGAGCCACGATGACGTCACTCCTGTGCATGCGCGCGGGAGCCACCATATACGGCACAGGACTCTGAAGGAACGAGTCCATGCGCCGGTGACATTGCGGTGCGTGTTTAGGAGATATTTACAGTACCTATAGGTAAGCCTTATTATAGGTTTACCTATATTTACAAATTATGCATGGGAGTTTTTAGTCCCCTTCTCCAAAAAAAATAAAGTCAGCAGCTACAAATACTGCTGCTGCTGACTTTAAGAAGAGACGTATGGGCTTTTTTTTTGTTGCAGATTCATACTTACCTAGGTGGATGCAGCATCTGTCCGGTGCTGCATCTGTCCCCCATCGGCTCTAACACTGAGCAAAGAGCGATCAAACACTGCCGATCACTCGGTTCTCACATCTCTCTGAGCAGAGAGCTGGTGATTGTTAGTCACCAGTTCTCTGTTCTGTGTCCATCTGTCCCCCCTCCGCACTCACTGGAGCGCTTGGCTGTGGAGGGGGCGGGAATGACCCTGAGCTAGGTGCCGGTCCAGACACGTGGGCGGATCCTGACTTCATTGATGAGCTCTTGCCCGAGCCTGGATCGGCTCTGTGACGTCAGCTAAAAATGGGTCACAGGAGTGCAGAACGAACTGCACTCCTGTGATCCACAAGAGAAGTACACACAAACAAGCTTTGGCTGTACTTCTCCTCTAATTAAAGGACACTTGCCTGTCCAGAGATCTAGTGATGTCCTCACCTGAGCAGGTTCTTTGCCAGTTTTCAGGTCTCCAGCACTGCAATGTTTATTTTGGAAAGCCAGCTGTGACTCCTTGTGGCTTCACAGCCAGCTTCTGATGGTGCATATGCAAATAGTCCCGTAGCCAATTGCTAAGGAGTTGGAGAGGAGGTGGGAAAGAAGAATTTCCCCTTTTGGGTGAAGTTTCGCAAATATACTTTATAAGCCCATTCACACCTATGTATTGCGACAAGGTGCATTTAAACACACAATTCAAGCTTTCTGGTGCCATTCAATTTGCTTACTGCAACACGTGCTAACACATTGCGTTATGGTATTCTGCAATGCTAAAAAGTAGTGTGCAGCACCCACCTAGCATCGGATGCTAGGTAAATTTAGTTTTTGGCTCCTTCTGTAATAAAGGGAGCAGTGATTGTTTGGCCTGTTCTATTCAGGGTTTCACAGGCTGAGAGCTTGATTGCTTCCTGTGCCTCTGGAAGAAGCTTCCAGAGCTTATGGCAGGAGATTCAAAATATCCAGCCTGAATAATTAGCAGATTTCAGCCAATCCCTGGAGAGGAGTGTCCAGAAGGGGGTTGGGATGGTGATAAATAGTCCAAAGCACTGGAGAGCTGGGTTCCTACTCTCCACGAGCTGCTGCCCTCAGTCATCCCATTGACTGTACAGCTGCACTAGAGGCCTTAGCGGTGTCAGGGCTGAGGGCATGGATGGACTTTGCTAGAAGCTTTTTGCAGAGCCTCATTACAAAGAATCTGGTTTGGAGAGAAACTGTCTCACTCACTGAACCATGTCCAGAGGAAGCTGGAAGGTGGCAGCTGTCCTGTGGGCTTGTGAGTAAAGACCCTAAACTGATCTCTGTGACTGTTCTGGAGATTGCACTGGGTACCAGCAGTCGTGCATCAGCACAAGGTAACCGGATGCCAAAGAGACTTGCCAAATTATCTTCAGCTGTGAGGCCTTCGACTGCTCAAAGACTTGCCCCATGGCCACAAGCTGTGAGGTATTAGACTGTCCAACACCCACAATTATTTAAGGAGAAGATTGCCCTCTAATCACTAAGAGCTAAGAGTTTTGGAGTATCCCATGCCCTAACCCCCTCTACTGTTAAAGTTCTTCAAGTAATAAATTACAAAAAAAAAAAAAGATGTCCCCTAGGCTGATATATTGGAGCTGACGTGTATGGGCTGGTGCTTATTTGACTGGCAGCCTCTGTACTATTAGGGAAGCTGTTACCAGAGGCCCCTATGGGGGCAGCGCAATCGGTGCATGTCCCATCATGCACTTGGAAGGAGCCTCAAAAAGAACCTGGTGTAACTTACTATAGAAAGCAGACAATATCTAGTGGCAAAAAAAGTATCAATATGGGGTCGCAGCTCCAAACTGAAGGTGAGTATTGCAGCAAAAGCTGATTTTTATTTTTACTGCTGCTAGAAGAAATTTTTAAAAATAGCTGGGAGTTAGACCTTAAAACAACTCCCCACTGACCTTCAAACCAGCAGTCACTATGGAGTAATTCATCTTTAACCTTATAGCTGATGACACATGGGTAACTCTGCCTCTTGTGATCCTTCTGCTGCAATTTGTCAAAGTTAGCAGTGGCAGGATTGCTAAGAGGCTTCCTGTTTGTTCTTATGGAATCGTTCCTTCTGTAACTGAGGCAATGGAATGTCGGCCCTACACATGGAGCCAGCAACAGAGCGATATTTTGCTGCTTCTCGGGACACACAGGCAGCCCTTTAAGCTATCTGCTAGCAATAGAATTGCGCAGGTGTCACCAGCCTTACAGCAGGAGCACTTTTACATTCAACAACTCATTTTATTCTGTTCCATCTCCCAGCAGTGACTTGGCAGGCTTCAAACTTTGTAATCTGTAATGTAAGCAGAGCAGATGCACAGGAAAGGAGGGAGCAGAGTGATGAGACCCAGCTTGAGGGACTTCAGTGCTTCTCTTGTGAAATTTGAGGATGTATTGGGCCGCAAAACTTTCAGATGCAAAGGTTATTGAGAGCTTGTATTAGGCACTATTCACACCAGAACACAGTGCCAGAAACCTGATGTGATCTGCAGTGGGTGTCAGCGTTAAGTTACCGACACCACAAATGCAGGCCGCAAATGTAATGCATTTGCCTGCACCAGATCACATGCTAAATACAGTCAGGTCCATAAATATTGGGACATCGACATAATTCTAATAAATTCTACATAAATCAACATAATTCTAATCTTTTTGGCTCTATACACCACCACAATGGATTTGAAATGAAACGAACAAGATGTGCTTTAACTGCAGACTTTCAGCTTTAATTTGAGAGTATTTACATCCAAATCAGGTAAACGGTGTAGGAATTACAACAGTTTGTATATGTGCCTCCCACTTTTTAAGGGACCAAAAGTAATGGGACAGATTACCAATCATAAAACTTTTTAATACTTGGTTGCAAATCCTTTGCAGTCAATTACAGCCTGAAGTCTGGAACGCGATGACATCACCAGACGCTGGGCTTCATCCCTGGTGATGCTCTGCCAGGCCTCTACTGCAACTGTCTTCAGTTCCTGCTTGTTCTTGGGGCATTTTCCCTTCAGTTTTGTCTTCAGCAAGTGAAATGCATGCTCAATCATATTCAGGTCAGGTGATTGACTTGGCCATTGCATAACACTCCACTTCTTTCCCTTAAAAAAACTCTTTGGTTGCTTTCACAGTATGCTTCGGGTCATTGTCCATCTGCACTGTGAAGCGCCGTCCAATGAGTTCTGAAGCATTTGGCTGAATATGAGCAGATAATATTTCCCGAAACACTTCAGAATTCATCCTGCTGCTTTTGTCAGCAGTCACATCATCAATAAATACAAGAGAACCAGTTCCATTGGCAGCCATACATGCCTACGCCATGACACTACCAACACCATGCTTCACTGATGAGGTGGTATGCTTTGGATCATGAGCAGTTCCTTTCCTTCTCCATACTCTTCTCTTCCCATCACTCTGGTACAAGTTGATCTTGGTCTCCTCTGTCCATAGGATGTTGTTCCAGAACTGTGAAGGCTTTTTTAGATGTTCTTTGGCAAACTCTAATCTGGCCTTCCTGTTTTGAGGCTCACCAATGGTTTACATCTTGTGGTGAACCCTCTGTATTCACTCTGGTGGAGTCTTCTCTTGATTGTTGACTTTGACACACATACACCTACCTCCTGGAGAGTGTTCTTCATCTGGCCAACTGTTGTGAAGGGTGTTTTCTTCACCAGGGAAATAATTCTTCGGTCATCCACCACAGTTGTTTTCCGTGGTCTTCCGGGTCTTTTGGTGTTGCTGAGCTCACCGGTGTGTTCTTTCTTTTTAAGGATGTTCCAAACAGTTGATTTGGCCACACCTAATGTTTTTGCTATCTCTCTGATGGGTTTGTTTTGTTTTTTCAGCCTAAGGATGGCTTGCTTCACTGATAGTGACAGCTCTTTGGATCTCATATTGAGAGTTGACAGCAACAGATTCCAAAAGCAAATAGCACACTTGAAATTAACTCTGGACCTTTTATCTGCTCCTTGTAAATGGGATAATGAGTGAATAACACACACCTGGCCATGGAACAGCTGAGCAGCCAATTGTCCCATTACTTTTGGTCCCTTAAAAAGTGGGAGGCACATATACAAACTGTTGTAATTCCTACACCGTTCACCTGATTTGGATGTAAATACCCTCAAATTAAAGCTGAAAGTCTGCAGTTAAAGCACATCTTCTTTGTTTCATTTCAAATTCATTGTGGTGGTGTATAGAGCCACAAAGATTAGAATTGTGTCAATGTCCCAATATTTATGGACTTGACTGTAAGTAACATGCAATCTGGTTGCAGTGAGTTTCAATGCACTTGATTTGGGTGTGGTGCAGTGCAAAAATTTGAATGGACTCCAATCATTCAGCACTAAACCACATGTGAATCGTACAGGAACAAGCAGCACATTCCTGTGCAATTCCCGGTGTGAACCGGCCTTAAGCCCTGGTTCACACTGCTGCGTTCTGACATGCGATTTGACATGTCAAATCGGCAGCATTTGCCGGCAATTACCAGCAATGAAACCGTCCTAATCAGTGCGACGCCGCATCTGCGGTGCTACACCGATTTCAGAAAGTAGTTTCTGTACTACTTTTTGCGATTTCGGCCCACGATTTACATTGACATCTGTGCAGAAACCTGCACAGATGTCTCTGTAATCACGGCTGAAATCGGGACTGACAAGCGGGAGTGAAATCGTGCGAGTTCAGCTGAACTTGCACACCTTCAATCCCGGAGCCCAGTGTGAACCTGGGCTAAAGCGGAATTCCACCCATATAAAAGTCAGCAGCTACAAAAAGTGTAGCTGCTGACTTTTAATAACCACTTCAGCCCCGGACCATTTTGTTGCTAAAGGACCAGGCCCCTTTTTGCGATTCGACACTTCATCGCTATAACTGACAATTGCGCGGTCGTGCGACGTGGCTCCCAAACAAAATTGACGTCCTTTTTTTCCCACAAATAGAGCTTTCTTTTGGTGGTATTTGATCACCTCTGCAGTTTTTATTTTTTGCGCTATAAACAAAAATAGAGCGTAAATTTTGAAAAAAATTCAATATTTTTTACTTTTTGCTATAATAAATATCCCCAAAAATATATAAAAAATATTTTTTTCCCTCAGTTTAGGCCGATACGTATTCTTCTTCAATTATTTGGTAAAAAAAAAACGCAATAAGGGTTTATTGATTGGTTTGCGCGAAAGTTATAGCATCTACAAAATAGGGGTAGTTTTATGGCATTTTTATTATAATTTTTTTTTTTACTAGTAATGGCGGCGATCAGCAATTTTTATCATGACTGCGACATTATGGCGGACACATCGGACACTTTTGACACATTTTTAGGACCATTGTCATTTTTACAGCAATCAGTGCTATAAAAATGCACTGATTACTGTGAAAATTACACTGGCAGTGAAGGGGTTAACCAGTAGGTGGTGCAGTAGGAGTTAAGTGTTTCTTAGGGAGTGATTCTTACTGTAGGGGGGATGGGCTGTGTGTCACATGACACTGATCTCCGCTTCCGATTACACGGAGCGGAGATCAATGTCATTGTCACTAGGCAGAGCGGGGAGATGCTTGTTTACATAAGCATCTCCCCGCTCTATCTCTCCGTGAGATGATCGTGGGTGTCCCCGCGACGATTGAGTCCGCGGGACCCGTGGTCGGGCTCACGGAGAAAGCGGTAGAGTCGCGAGCGAGCCGGGGGGGGGGGGCTTGCGCACGACCACACGGCGGCATCTTAAAGGGGACGTACCTGTACGTACCTATGCCTGTCTGTGCCATTCTGCCGATGTAAATATACAGGAGGCGGTCATTAAGCGGTTAATCAGACACTCACTTGTCCCACGGTCCAGCAATGCGGGAGAACTAAGTACCACTCCTCTTCCCCTCCTCTCTGCAGCGCTGGAATTCTGACTGTGGGTGCCCGGCTGCGGTTTCACAGCTGGGCATGCATTGCACATTGCGCGAGCTGCGCTGCGCGCTGTGATTGACCGGGCAATCTTCTGGGACCTTTGACGTGTCCCAGAAGATTGCACGGAGGGAAAGGGGAGAGGTGAACTTCCTTCCGGCGCCGCGGAGCCCTGGGAGGAAGTGGGGGCTGGATGCCTCTAAAAAAGAGGGTATCTGCTGCCCCCCCCCCCAAAAAAAATGACATGCCAAATGTGGTATGTCAGGGGTCACCTACACTTAAAGAGGAAGGTTTACTTCCTCTTTGTTTCCCTGCAAAAGAAAAGCATAATTGCAATCGCAAATTGTATAGTAGCCCATTATGTGTCACTTACCTGCAGTAGAAGCCCGCGATGTCCCGATTTCCTCGCTAGTAGCGAGCGTCCATTTTCACCCCTCTTCTTTAAAGTGGAAGTGGAACTCCGCTTTAAAGTGTATTTACTGCTTGCTTGGAATATGTAACTATTTGAATGTCCATAGCCTTGCTACAGTCCTACTTTATGTTAGGGTGGCAGTTTGTTTTAACTTGCTCCCCTCTTTCGGGGTGAAACAGTACAAATTATACCAATAATGTAATAAATCTTACCTGCTTCTGACTGATATCTGTAATCTACATTTTGAGATTTTGGGCTATGTGATTAATAATGGATTTGCATTCTGCTGTGGTTAGCAAAGATCAGAGTCCAGATCCAAACGTATGGCCAATTGTCCTGATGCCACTTGAACAGGTTTCAAGGAAGGTAGACTGCCTGTGTCAGTTGCAAGCTGTGTCTGATTCTGGTGTCTAGCAGATCAGCCTTAGACTATATTTTCCCTTATTTTGATTGAAGGATAATTTTGCATTGTGATTCATATAAACATCTGCAGTATCGGTATCTCTTCTATTAGAAATGTTTTCCCTGTCATTGAAAGAACGCTTTTTCACCTGCAGCTGATGAATGTCGTGCCAAAATGTTTTTGATATCTGACATATAAATGAAAAATGATGTTTTTGCAGGGAGACACAGTGTGAGCAGCTGACAGATTTGGTGAAAAATGGAGGAACTGAATAATTAATTAACATTTATAAAAAAAAAAAGCTTGTGTTGGTCGGATATATAAATGAAATAAGACTACATGGGGTGGCAATAGTAAGGCATTGTACAGGGTGCTTAAAGTGGAAGCAAACCCTTTTCTGTCACTTGTACCTACAGGTAAGCCTATAAAAAGGCTTACCTGTAAGTACAGTGAATATCTCCTAAACTTGCACTGTTTAGGAGATAATCACAGTGCATGCAGCCGATGACGTCACTGGTGCATGCGCGCTGAAGGGATGGTATACCCCACATTATGCCTTTACCATACAGGGCTAAAAAAAAAAATGGTGCAGTTTACTACGGCTTTAAGGGTTTACCAACACCAGTATGAAGTTTCATAAGCACAACCTAAAAATCATAAGCCTTTGTGTGCTCACCATGTTTTGACCATGATCCTAGCTTAAACTCCTAATGTACTGCAAACGGGTTCTTTTGGGGTTAGCCAAACCTAGCAAAACGTGATGTTAAAGCGGAGTTCCACTCAGCTTGTTTGCTTCCTCCCCCTCTCTGGTGGCACCTTTTCGGGGGAAGGGGGGGAACAGGTACCTGTTTTTGACAGATACCTGCCCCCACTTCCAGGAGACCTGGCTGCGGCGAGATGCGGCGAGGTCCCCCAGAAGTTCGACCCCCCTCCTCCTTCCTCTGGTACCGGACCATTTAAAAAGTGCAGCGCACTTTGTGCATGCGCAGTAGGGAAACGGCTGTGAAGCTGAAAAGGCTTCACTGCCGGGTTCCCTTACCACGTATGGCAGTGGCAGCACCCGAGAGCCGATCGGAAAGTCAGCTGGGGTGATGACATTATGGGATGCCTGGACAGGTAAGTATCCTAATATTAAAAGTCAGCAGCTACAGTATTTGTAGCTGCTGACTTTACATTTTTTGGTGGGGGGCTGGACCCCCTCTTGAACTAGCTACACTCTGACATTTTCCGATCAAGAGATTTAACAGTTTAAAAAAACAGTTAAATTTTTGGCACATGTCGAGAATGTAACTGTCCCATTGGTTGTGCCCTCAACCAAACTGTCAAACCATCCAATGGCTGGTGACCTAACTGATCACATGTGCAGCATCATGACAGGTAACCACTTTCTTACTGGGAACTTAAATCCCCTTCCTGCCAAGGCCAATTTTCATCTTTCAGCACTGTCACTATTTGTAATGACTAAGCGCACGTGAAGTGTGCGAAACGCATCTACCCAGCATTCTAATTCCTGTAGTTTTTGGGATGTCCAAATAAAAAGGATTTTGATCTACGGTGGTTCTTCTAATTTCGCTGTCACTATTTGAATGACAATTGCGCGGTCATGAAACACTGTACCAAAATTAAATTTTTATCATTTTTTTCACACAAATTAAGCTTTCTTTTGGTGGTATTTATTCACTGCTGGGTTTTTTATTTTGTGCCAAAAAAACGAAAAAAGACAGAAGCCGGTAATCAGAAGCCAGGATTCGCCCATACTCCGATCTGTCATCAGCCGAGTCTCATTGACTGTGAGACAAAGTGAACGTGCACACCGTGCATGTACAGCGGGGGCGCTGCCCACAGTGCTGACAGATTAATGAATCACCTGTGGAATAAAAGGTTCAATATGCCTAAATAGACTATATTATATTACAACGTAGATTAATATTAACACCTGCCCAAAACAATGTGCAGTCAGACAGTGCAGGCTACTGAACTTAGCCGCCCGGAGGAGAGTCCCTCGTGGACATTACGATTATTTGAGTTTTTTTTCTTTTTTTTCTTCTTTTTGTTTTCTTGTTTTGAATGGGGTCCCGTTGGACCTTCCGCCCACAGTCTAACTAACTTTTTCTCTTACAGGACATTCCCACTTACTCAGACAAAGTACCCTTTTAGTCGATGCTTTAATATTGTTGTGCCTTCCCCTTCTAACCTTCAACCTTTTTGCTTAGATTATGCTGCTCATAATACCCTATGGCTGCGCACTGTGTTGTGACTAGTTGGAATGTGAGGGGTCTGGGAGACAGGGTGAAATGGCTGGCGGTGGTGCACAGGCTTAAACGTTTGGGCTCATCTGTGGTTTGCCTGCAGGAGACCCATATGCTGTCGGGTCAGGTGTCACCGTTCTCCTCAAGGGTGTTCGGCACCCAGTTTCACTCTGCCTTCTCGTCCTATGCTAGAGGGGTTAGTGTATTAATTGGTACAAATGTTCAGTTTGCTCTTACAGCCTCGCTCATAGATCCTTATGGTCGGTTTATTTTTTTAGTATGCTCTTTGGATAACTTGCAGTGCATTATTGCGAATGTGTATATTCCACCCCCTTTTTCGGTGGAGGTCCTTAAAACTCTGGCTACTTTTTTGTCGCACCACCCGGGTATTCCTGCTCTTGTTGTTGGGGACTTCAACAACTACCTGAATGCGGATCTTGATAAATTTTCTCCTGGGGCATCGGCGGCTAACCTGAGAGGGGGCCCGACACCCTTCGCTCGGCTACTGCTAGAGCTGGGGTTGAGGGATGTTTGGAGGCTTGGCCATCCACAGGAGAAATGTTATTCATGTCATTCTGCTACACATAGAGGCCTTTCCAGAATTGACCTTGGTTTGGGCAATGATGGGATGCTCTTCCTGGTATCATCTGCACGTTATGAGGCAAGAACTGTCTCAGATCATTCCCCCTTATGTATTGCAGTTATGACATCTGGAATTTCCAAGCGGGTTTGCTGGAAACTCAACCCATTTTGGTTGTCGCTCCTCCCTAACCCTGACCCCATCCATGATAATTTGATAACATTTGTTCGTTTCAATAAGCAGTCTGTTGAGCTCAGGGTTTTCTGGGACACACTGAAGGCCTATTTAAGGGGTCAGTTTATTAGGTCTATTAATGCTATAAATACAGGGACCAGGTCATGGGAGCAATCTGTGCTCCGGGAGGTTGAGAGGGCGGAGTCTGCTTTTGTTGGCTCCCCCTCTGAACAGACCGAGAGAGCTTGGAGTGAGGCTCAGAATATTGCTAAACATATGGTGTTCACAAAAGCGGCAAATAAAAGTTTCTTTCTCCAACAGAAATATTTTGAGGAGGGGGAGGGCACGGGCCACATGTTGGCCATGATGGTATGGTCACAGAGGGGTTTTGCCCACATAGAGGCAATTAATAATTCTTCAGGGGACCTGGTCTCCTCTCATGCTGAAATTTTGTCTACCTTTAGTGATTTCTATGTTGATGTGTATTCCTCTAGGGTATCGCCTACTGTGGAGGAGCTTGTCTCCTTTTTAGATCAGTGCCAACTCCCGTGTCTTTCGGCCATGGATGTGGAGCATTTGAATGCCCCTCTCACGGCTGACGAGATGCTGGAGGCCTTGGCACTCTCTTCTTCTGGTAAGTCTCCGGGATCGGATTGCTTGCCGGCGGAGGTGTATCAGCGCTACTCAGATATACTGACACGACATTTGCGAGAAGTATTTGTGGATGCATTGGAGAAGGGAGGCTTGCCTCAGTCCATGAATGAAGCGATAATTGTTAGGCTTGTGCAATTCGTTTCGTAACAAATCAAAATTCGTCCGAATTTAGCAACTTTCTGACATTCGGAAGCATTCGAATTTCCGAACAAAGTAATTATGAATAAAACCGATAAAACCGAATCTGAACTAAAATTATCATAAATAGCGAATGCTTTCGGCATGATTCGTTAATGCGTTAACGCGGCCTAATGCAAGTCGACTTGTGATCGTAATCGCATAACAAATAATTTAATTATATTCGAATCGATTTGTTTTACTCCCTAGTGAGCTACTAACAATTGGAAAGAAATTGATTCATCAGAATGATTGTCCGCTAAATTTAACGAATAGTGAAATGAAATCATTCGTCATGCAAAACCACGAGTCGAATTGGTGTTGCATTAGGCCGTGTTAAAGCATCAACAAATTACACCAAAGCCATTCGTTATTTGAGATAATTTTTGTCGGATTCGGTGTTATTCGTAATTGCTTTGAACCGAAATTCAAATGCATCCGAATGTCCGAAAGTTGCAAAATTCAGACGAATTTCAATGCAAATGCATTCGTTATTCCGGATATTAGAGAATTACATTTTTTTTAGCCAATCAGTTGATCCCTTGGGGGCTGGATTACTGGCATGGAGTAATTTACAGGCCAATCAGTTGATTTATTTTGTGCTGGAGGTTGGATTAAGGGCAAAAGGTCACTGCATTGTGCATTCCACCAGTGGTAACTGAGTGAGAAAGGGAGTTTGAGCAGAGGAGGGGAGACAATATTTGAGAAGTAGCAGAAGAAAGTCCAGCCTAGTAAATTTTTTTGTCAAGATGGATTCAAGCTCTCAACATGAGGTTCCTCCTCCTGGTACCAGCAGCAGCAGTGACACAGCAACAACAACCACTACCAGCACCTGTGAGTTTGTACCACCATTGTCTGTGTCATGTATGTCAGCATCTGTATTGCCAGGCCCAGACAGTCATACTTCCACCACCAGTACTACACGTTCCAGTAGTCGTGTTAAGTCTAAAAGGAGTGACTTTTCAAAGGGGAGGCAAATGAAGCAGCAGAAGCAGCTTGCCTGTCCTGTTTCAGTGCCTCAGCCAAAGCGTTCAGGCAGATCTAGCTGCAAAAGGCCTAGCTCTGATACTTTGACTATCAGTAGTAGTGCTATGCTAAGGCCACCTTCCAAACAGAAAAGGTCAGAGAGGGAAACTGTTGGTTCAAAATCCCCTACTAGCAGGGCTGAGAGGTCCTGCTCTGAGACCAGGAAGCAGTCGGCATCTATTGCATGTCGTCGCCTTTTTCAGGATCTTCCCCCAAGAACAACCTGCACAATAACTACTAGTGCCAGTTGTGTCACCACCACCTCTGCTATGGGCACTTTGAGAAATGTGGTGACACCAAGTATTTTTTACAGGAAAGGCCTGACACTACCACCTACACAGGCTTTTGATTCTGCGCATCCATTTAAGCAGCCTAAAAGTGAAATATTAGAATATGAGCAAGACATTTTGTGCGCTCATAGTTCCACCACCACCACTATTGCTACTCCCATTGGCACCACCATCACCACTGAAAAAATTACATCTGCAGGTCATAGAAGTAATGACGGAGATTTTTTAGTCACATTTCCCTTTAGCCATCCGAGAGAAAAGGTAATTCAGCAGGACCCCCCAACATCTGATGGTGCTAAATCCTCCTTCGCAAACATGGAAGATTCAGATTATACCTTACCTTTTAATCTCGATCAGGAACCAAATGTTTATGAGACAGAATATTCTCCTTCCAATATTAAATTTGATTCCCCACTGTTGTATTCCCCTGAAAGAACGGCACCAGTGGCACCTGCCTCTCCTGTTCCGGTTGAGTCTCCCATAAACATTAGAGCCGCCAGCACAACTGTTAATCAAGTAACCTCCTTCACTATCCCTGACATGAGGCCACCTCCCATTTTATCACAAAAACACTGCAGCATAGCAGAGTGCATAGGCCAGGCTACAACCAAAATTAAGCAACTTGCTCTAGCATCTGCGGCTGAAGAGGAAACTCTCTCTAAAAAATCTTCACCACACAGTGGCAGCACCCGTCGTTCTAAAATTTGGCAACATTTCGTGACAGTTGGTGATGGCCGCACAGCTACATGTAAAATATGCAGCAGAGAAGTCAGCCGTGGGAGAATGTTGGGTCATCTCACGAACGCTGGGATGAAGCAACACATGCTTAGCCACCATAGGCCAGTGGTGCTGAGGGAAGAAATGGGTGTGGCTCCCCCATCTACCACCACTATTACCAGCAGCAGTGTCAAAGTCACAGCCACTTCTGGAGCTGCAGGTCGTAAAATGCTAAATAAATCCATACAGCCCACTATTGAACATTTTGGAGGGGTACATTACCGGGGTATGTCAAAACAGCAGTCCCGCAAACTTACGCGCCTCATTGGACAACTTATAGCTGTTGGGGGGGCTTCTTTCAGTTTTGTGGAAGGGGAGCCCTTCAAGCAGCTGATGCAGGCTGTGGCACCACAATACCAGGTCCCTTCACGCACCACATTCAGTAGAACTGTAGTGCCCTCGCTGTACCGGTCATGTGTTGGGGTTTTGAAGGATTTGCTGGGGAAGGCTGCTGGCCAATCAGTTCACTTTACAACTGATTTATGGAGTGCTACTAGTGGCCAGCATGCCTTCCTGTCCTTGACTGCCCATTGGTGGCAGCCCAATGAGTCGCAAGATATACAACCACCACCACAAACAATTGCACGGTCAAGAAAAACCTCAAGTGCTGTGGCCGCTGCCACAGTGCACAAGACAGGATTGCACTCCTTCCTCCTCCATGCTGAGGTGATGGATCAGCAGCACACATCACAGAATATTTTAAATGCACTTCAGAAAATGATAGGGAGGTGGCTAGGGGAACAGGCAGGCACTAATGTCAAAATGGGATTTGTTGTCAGTGATGGTGGAGCGAACATGACAAAGGCTATCCGTGATGGAAGATTTGTTGGTGTGCGCTGCTGTGCACACATCCTTCATCTAGTTGTTAGGTCTGCTCTCGATGATAACACTAACAGTGGAAGGTTAGCAGCACTTTTAGAGTCGTGCCGCAAAATTGCTGGTCACTTCCACCGTAGTGTGAAGGATAGCCACCTTCTCAGGCAGGAACAGAGAAAGGCAGGCCTCGTGGAGCACTGCCTTCAACAGGATGTGGGAACAAGGTGGAACTCAACTTTACATATGCTAGAACGTATCCTTGAGCAACAGAGGGCAATTCACGCAATGGCATGTGAACATTTTATTGGTATTGCCAGACCACTAGGCAGGGAGGACTGGGTCATGATTGACCAAGTTGTCACAGTGCTCAGGCCTTTTGAGGATGTCACTGACAATTTAAGCCAAGAGAGTGCTAGCCTGGCACAAGTGGTTCCCCTCTTTGCACACCTTACAAATAAAATAGATTTGTTCCTTTCCAATAGGGAACGATTGCCTGGTGGCAATATACTTGCTGAAGTTGATGCCCTTCTGAGGAGGCTGAAGGAGCAACTCAGTTCGCGCATAAAAGAGCTCATCGACTCTCGCACCGAGTTCATGTTAGCCACAATTTGTGACCCCAGATTCAAAGGCAGGATAGCACTCCGCAAAAATACTCTCACCACCTGGAGGGATAGATTAATAGAGAGGGTACGTGAGAGGGAAAGGCAAATGGGAGTACATTTAGAGGAGGGAGAAGAAGAGGAGCGTGATGATACTCTGTTAGCTGGTACTAGCAGCACTGCTGCCGGTGCTCACTCCACCAGAGCATCAGCTTTTTGGGCTGAGGCACTTCACAGTTTGGTGGGACCCACTGAACAGCCCCCTAGAAAAGCAAAAAATGCTGGTGACATAGTTAGGGCTTACCTAGCAGAACCTCCTTTGCCCCCCAGTACAGATCCCTTGAGTTTTTGGGATGAGAAGAAGGATGTGTGGCCTGCTTTGTCCTCGGTAGCCCAGGAGCTTCTTTCCTGTCCCTCAACCACGGTCCAGAGTGAGCGGGTGTTTTCTGTAACAGGAAATATATTATGCCCTCAGCGCTCACAATTGCTCCCCCAGCTCTTAGAGCAAATGGCTTTTTTAAAAATCAACATGCCAAAGCTTGGTTACCCTGCTCTTGACTTTGATGCTGCATAAAAAAATAATACTCATCCATGATGATAACATAATCTCCAAATCTCCACCTGACCCAGTTCCACGTCTCCCCTAAGGCCCTCATTCCATGCCAGAAATCATCACATGTCCCATCCTGACCATTTCTGTGAGGGCTTAAATGTCAGATATGGTAGTTACTCCATGTCTGACCCTATACCATCCTATCAAATTTAATGAACATCTGAGATGGTCAGGTTGAAAACAAAGTTCCATTTGGTTTGTGATGATTTGGCATGGAATGTTCCTCTACTAAGTCCCACCTCATACCTCCTGCCCTGCTATTTTACTGCCCAAGGTTTTAGCTACTGATCTGGTATTATAACTTATATTGTTGTCCTTTTGAGACAACTGTGTCATTTAGTACTAGCATAATAAATAAACGGGACAGCTGTATCATTTGTACATTTCAATTAAAACTTTAAACCATTCAGTTTGTGAAACGTTCCTGCTGCAATAGTTCTGCTATTTCCATTCCACCTGCCTTCTTCTCAAATCTCGAATACCTAGGACACTGGAATACAAACGCTGTCCCTTTAAGTTCGGTATAAGCAAGCAGCGCCATGAAGGTGAAAGGCAAACCGTTTGTCAGTGCGACTGCGCACATGGTCATGCAATATATCAGGAAAGCACAGACCACGCATGAGTGCAAACAGCACCTTGGAGGATTGCCTCCTGTCAGGGTTTCACTACCTGGACAGGTGTCAAAACTGTCTCAAGCCGCTGTATTTATGTACTTATAAGAATTAATGTTATAAAATTATTCCAGTCATTTTCACAATTTAAACAGTGCACTTTAAACATAATATAATACCATTGGATTTTCTCCTAGTTAGTAGTTACTTAGTTAAACCATTATTTGTATTTTATAAGTTAAATCTGTTGTTGTTTTCCTTTAGTTATGCAGCTTGCCAACCAGGCTGCTTGCTTGCTTATACTTGTAGTACTGGTGGTGGAAATAGTGGTGATACTGAGTCTGCTGCTAATATACATACAGACACAGGAAAATGAAGGCCTACAATGGTACTACGATTCTCCTATACTCCCACCACCAAAATGTTTTTTCTTTCCACCCTCTGATGGCACCTACATCGTGGCAAGGAGATTTTGCTGCTAATGCTAATATATCCAGTCCACCAAGATATTCATGTAATCTCCAGGCCACAGTGTTGGCAACATGGCACATGTAAGTTGGCACTATGGAAAGTCATCACCCATGACAAGGAAGGAAAGACTGTAATTGCGTTGCCGTGAGTCAGAAGGTGAGTACCTGCTCTCCTGGTCACTTACTCCCTGTAACGGCACCCCAATCTCAAGGGGTATTAACGCCGTTTACTATGTTCCCTCTCCTAGGCACACATCCACTCGCTACCGATATCCACAGCTAAACGACCCTTTCCTATAGGAGCCGACCCCTCTGGAAGAAGACGAGACACACTCTGTCTCTTCTGTAGTAGGAATCAATTTATTAATGCCAAACATTGTAACTTTATACACAATTCAGGGCACATGATTTAACATGAACAAGGGCCCAGCTCCACCCACACATCCCAAAACTCAACACCTCATCCTGACGTCTGCTAGGCTTCAAAAGATCCCAACACAATAGAATATACGATCTCCAATACACATCTTCCCACAAAGGGTTGGCAGCCAGTCTGTCTGGCGACAACAGGTTCTAAACCCTTTACATCTTAAATCCCTTTGTATTGTAAATCCCAGTCTGCCTTTACAATACACACAAGTATAGGGTTAATTACTTCTATTCACACCAGACCTTCCCAAGTCATACTGAACAATAGAAATGCAAAACAACTTAATTCCTCACAGCAATGATACTTAACCCCCACATACAATATACATCCAACCTATATACAATGTATATACAGCCTTGAATATGGCTATCATAGACCATATTGGGGTTTTCATTCACCCTGTGCCCCTAATAGAGACACAGGGTGATTGACACATAAGAGCCATTGGGGAAGCTGGCGCAAGGGTATTTCATACTTCCTAAGCGATTCTGAGTCCCCCGGGCCTTCCCGTTACACTCCCATATCCATCATTGATTTCCATTCATTTATGTAACTCTTGTTTTATTTGCCAATTTAGTGAAAGTACCACTGGAATGAGTGAATGAGGCTTCTTCATGACAGACACATACAAGTCGAAGATTTCACAGGTATGTATTAACCATACACATCTTTTAGGATGTATGAATAACGGCAAACTTGTATGTAGGGATGCACGATAGCAGTATTGGATACGAGTAATTTTTTATCTGTACTTGTCGTCAATACCAAAGACCTTTCAGGTGCATCCAGGTGCTGTTAGAGAGTGTGACGCCGGCTTCACAGCTTATCAGGAAGCCAGGCCTCCCGGATTCTTGGTTGGCAGGGAAGCTGGCGCCAAGCTCCCTCGCGGCACCTGGACGCAGGTAATGGTATTTGGTATTGACGAGTACAGATAAAAGATTACTCGTATCCATTCAATACCGGTATCAGACGTATCCATACGTAGAGGGAATCTCAAATGATGCATGTTCCTTTCAAACATAAAATCAGGACAGCTGTATAGAACACTTATACACTTTTCCAGATCATTATATGTTGTAGTTCAAAGTTGCAGTAACAGAACTGGAAATAGTATTAGCCATCATCATCACGACTCGACTAATACTATTTCCATTTCTGTTACTGCAACTTTGAACTACAACATATAATGATGCGAAAAAAGAAAGAGAATACTAAGGTCAGCGAGGCAGTATAATACCTAGCTAAACCTAAATGAAGTTGTTGGTGACAACTGGCAAGGATGTTCTTTTAACTGTTTAAGTTGATTACCATGTGTGATAGCATGTGATTTTTTATATTAAGCAACCAGATATGTAATAAAGTGTACAATGTCACATAATAATCATCAATATATAAGCACTAAAAGTATGCTTTTATTAGGCAAAAATTATTTGCATTTATTTATTTGCACAAACAAACGTAGAAAAAAAACATGTATGTTAACACGTATACATATATACAACTATTAATAACAAAAAGGTGAGCTGAGCTGCCTTGGGTCCTGAAGCAGAGGAAGAACTAGCCCTCAGATTTCCTAAGGAGAGGGTTCTCTGCTGCTCTGAGTACTACTACCAGACGAGCTCCCAGGCAATGGAGCATTGTGCCTGGAAATTGCTTCCATCAAAGACAGTCTTAAATGCTCCATTGCCTGGTTATGCTGTTGGTTTACCCGGGCCAACATACGCTCCATATTGTCAGTCTGTTGCCTGGCTACAAGTTCAATGATCCGGGTTAATCTCCTGATGTCCCGCCATGACAATCTTCTATTGTCACTTGCCTGCCTCTGAAGTCCTGTGACGACCCTCTGATGCTCTGCATCATGGACAGTTGCTGGTCCAGGCGGTACAGCAGTAGGTGCCAGTGCCATCTGGGTAGGAGGGGGCAACAGCTGTGGCTGCTCCTGTAGAGGCACACCAGGGGCAGCATCAGATGGTGGCAGGATGCGGGAAACATGGCCCGTGACCTCCTCCTCTGGCCATGGGGAGAATTCCGGAGTATCGGTAATCACAGGGGTCAGCTCTGGCTCATTCTGGAGCTCAATGCCCTCGCAAATAAGGACAGGTGAGCGAGGCGAGCTGCACTGCGCTCTCCCCTCTGACTGGTCTTGTTGATCTGAAATAGACGAGATAGCCAATGTTGATGATAGCATTCAAAGAAATAGATTTCTAGAGATTAGAATAAAAATATTTATTTAACTTTTTATTTTTTATAGGACACTGTCCTTTAAAAAATAAATACATTTTGTGTCACATATATTCCTATTACAAGGAATGTAAACATCCCTTGTAATCGAAAAAAAGAATGTAATAGAATAAACAATCATAGGTTACAATACAAACAGTGGGGTCTATTTACTAAAGGAAAATACACTTTCCACTACAAGTGCACTTGGAAGTGCAGTCACTGTAGATCTGAGGGGGACATGCAAGGAAAATAAAAAAAACTGAATGTTTGCTTGTACATGATTGGATGATAAAATCAGCAGAGCTTACCCTCATTTCAGAGTTTCTCCTCAGATTTACAGCGACTGCACTTCTGGGGAGGACATCCCCTCCGGCTGTTTGTAATAACAGACAAGCGGCTGCTTCGCCACATCGGTTGTTAAAAAACGGTACCAGGTGATGTCTGCCGCTGCAAGCATCACCCCAGTACAACACCTCGAAGCACTATATTCAATTGGTAAGTTTGTCAACGATAACGATTATTACAAAAAAGTGGCCACCAATAATCGGTCGACCCCTAGTTTGAGGTGTGTGTGTGTGTATGAACTTAAAAATGGATGGTTGTTAAATAGCTTTTTTTGTGTTTTATAATGCCTGTTTGTAAAGTGTGGATGATGATGGTGCCTTGTGTCCTGTTTCTTTATATTGGCAGCTTGCGTATTCTACTTACGTTGAGGAGAAATGGGCCGCTGCTTCCTGACAGAAGCTGACGCTGGAGGGTCCGGGATATGGCTCAGGCTTTCTGTTAAAGATAGAATAAAAGAGTTAAGGTAACCACTTCTGGACAAAGCCTATTTCTGACAGTTATTCTTGCCAATTTAAAATCATTATTTTTTGCTAGAAAATTACTGAGAACCACAAACATTATATATATATATATATATATATATATATATATATATATATATATGTATTTGCACAGCGGCCTTTCAAAAGCAATTTTTGGGGAAAAATTTACTGAATTAAAAAAATAAATTTACATTAAATTTATTTATCCCAATTTTTGGGGATATTGCGATAGACGATGTTACTCCAAGTAAATAGATATCGAACATGTTATGGTTTAAAATTGCAAACGCTGTTGGAATGGCGAGAAAGTACGGTACTTAAAAATCACTATAGATGAGCATGTAATTTTTGTTTTACGATTACAAGTTTAGAGTTACAGAGGAGATCTTTTGCTATAATTATTTCTCTCGATGTGAGGATTGCGGCGATACCTCACGTGTGATTTGAACCCCATTTACATTTGCGGGCGCCACATATGTGTTTTCTTTGGTAAGCGAGCATGCGGGGCACTTTTCAAATATTTTTTTTTGTTATTTTTTGTTTATTTTTTCAAGTTTTACTTTAACAAAAATTCCAATCCCCAAATCCCTCCTTTGCATGTACAAGTATTCAAAAAGCAAAAATCTGCATATTTGAATACTGTGGATTTTTTCATATCGGCGCCATTGGCAGCCAAGTAAATGAGTACGTAACTTCTGAGTTACTACATTGGAGACTCGATTGAAGCCGATTCCGGCTTTGTTTGCAACTCTGGTCGCTCCAGACTGGAGACTCGGGCGAAGCAGTGTAAGGCGGCGGGCGGGGGGCTTGTCGTGTCCTCTCCCACTCCTTATGATGACAGCTGAGCAGCTTCTGAGCCGCATCAGTTGTTATCATAACAAAGCCGACCACCTGATCTAAAAAACGGTACCGGGGTGACGGCTGCAGCTGCTTATCACCCCAGTACAACCACTTCCTCAAAGAACTGGACAGATACATTGTTTTGCGGGAAGTGGAATGCTACAGGACCTATTTGAGCTTTCATTTTTTTTTATTTCCTTGCACAGTGTGCCATTTATTGGCCGAGTACAATCAGCTAATCTCTCAGCCAGAGAATGGACGGCAGAGGATTGTCACCCGGCTTCGGCAGCACAGCAGAAGCCAGATGTCGTAAATCTGACTTCATAACAAAAAAGGATCCTAGCAAGGTAAGAGGACAAATCATTGCTAAATGGTTTGTGCTTTGACAGCCCCTCCTCTCTTATTTCTCCATCCCATTCTTACATCAGTTTCCTCAGTCCCCTGGCATATCACAATCCCCCTTCACATCACAGTTTACAGTAGTGTTCTGAACCTCCGTTCACAATGGTATCTTAATCTTCTCTGCCACCTTCACAGCACCGCCCCACAGCTTTGTCCACTGCCCTCCTTCACATCACAGCCCCCTGCAACTCTGGCCCCCTTCACATTACACAGCACCCTGCATCTCTGGCCCCCTTCACATTACACAGCACCCTGCATCTCTGGGCCCCTTCACATTACACAGCACCCTGCATCTCTGCCAGTTTCCCATCTTAACTTCCCAGCTCTGCCCCCATCAGAATACAGCCTCCACAGCTCTGCCCCTTGCATTATTTGGGCTCACAGAGCTGGAGACACAATGGGAGACACAGCAGCACTGAATAGTGAGCAGGAGCGGGAGGTGCTGAAGTTAACCAGCAGGTGATTGGTTGCTAGGGCTGCCTAGCAACCAATCACCTGCTGGTTAACTTGGAAAGTTATCTTCAGAAGCTCCGTTCTTGCCCAATATTCAGATCTGATGTGTCTCCGGCTCTGTGTGCAGAACGGCACATAAATGGCTGGACTGTGGCGGTCTGGATGGCACAGTGTCTTGTATGCATTTAGCCCACAGTCCGCCATTTAGTGATGTCTGCTTTAAATGTTAAATAGATGTTTGTTACTATGTTTATTATTATGTTTGCTTTGTGTTTATGTTAGGTAGGTACTACTCACCACCACCACCACTGCCAGAATCTTGAGGGCACGAACTTGGAGCTGTTCCCTCCACAGATGACGTTGCTCGATCTGGAAAACATGAATGTAAAGCAAAACGTAAGTCTCACATGCGTAGTCATAAAAAAAATAGTGAGCTGGAAACAACCATATAACTGCAATATATAATGATATATTTTATTTTACTCACCAGCTCTCTGATGCTCGGCTGGACCCTTTCTGCTGACTCCAGGGACATCCTCCTCATCTGCAAGCAGGCCATCTCTCAGCTCTGCCTCCCACTGTCTGAAGACCACAGCCTTTCCTCCAGTAGACTGGGCCAGAAGATGCTTCTCTATCTTTTTATTAACTGACGCCCGACAATCATAAAACCTGCAAATGATTACAGATACACGTTACAACAATATTATTTTTATTTTACATGTTACTTTTCTGTGCCAAATAAATATTTGTGTTACGTTCAAATCAGTTTATTGACTATTGACTAACTACTATACTGTGTATTTTTCACATATATGTGGTGTGTTCTAAGAGTGATATAATATTTGAATACTTACCTGTGCCTGACACCATCGGTGGCCCTGCGAACCTTGGAGACTGCATTCACTGAGTCCCGGACTCGTTCCCAGGCTGCTCTCTTCGCAGAGGTTGAGACATTTAGGCTGAAGAGTCTCACTTTTTCTATGTTCACTGCAGCAACCAATGCAGAATTCTCCTCTGGGGTAAATACGGGCCCCCTTGATGTTTTCTGTCTCTTGGTTCGCTGGTGCTGCTGCAGGTCGGTGTCAGAATTCTCTTCTGATGTAGGGGTGGACACTTGCCTCTTTTTTTTGCCATGCTCCCGCTCCACTCCACCTCCATGGGCATGCTCTCTTCCATGCCTTGGCTCCACTCCACGCCTCCGTTCACCTCCACTCTTCCTCTCCCCTTCACGCCTCTCCTCTCCTCCACGCCTCCTCTTCCCTCCACGCTTACTCTTCTCTACTCTCCCCTCTACACCTCCTCTTCCCTCCTCTCCCCTCCATGCCTCCTCTTCTCTCCTCAACCCCCCACTGATCCTCCTCTCACCTCCACGCCTCCGCTCCCCTCCACACCCCTCCTCCCCTCCACTCCTCCTCTCCCCTCCATGCCTCTCCTCCACTACACTCCTCTCCCCTCCATGCCTCTCCTCCACTCCTCCCCTTCCCTCCACGCCCCTCCTCCCCTACACTCCTCCTCTCCCCTCCATGCCTCTCCTCCACTACACTCCTCTCCCCTCCATGCCTCTCCTCCACTACACTCCTCCTCTTCCCTGAGTCCCCTCCACTCCTCCCCTTCCCTCCACGCCCCTCCTCCCCTACACTCCTCCTCTCCCCTCCATGCCTCTCCTCCACTACACTCCTCTCCCCTCCGTGCCTCTCCTCCACTACACTCCTCCTCTTCCCTGAGTCCCCTCCACACCTCCCCTCCCCTACACTTCTCCTCTCCCCTCCATGCCTCTCCTCAACTACACTCCTCCTCTCCCCTGAGTCCCCTCCCACTTCTCTGCTCCCCTCCACTTCTCTGCTCCCCTCCACTCTCACCAACAACTCTCATACCAACACCAACATTCTCACTCACAAGACTCACACGTCCATTCTCACTCCCAGACATTCTGATTCACCAAAACAAACAAAAACAATCACACATCTAACACAATAACACTCTCTGCTCTGCTCTCTGCTCTGCTCTCTGCTCCTCCCTCACTTCACCACTATACAACCTCTCAAAATGACATACAGGGGCGGAGACTATAGGCATTAGGCACATGTCAAAAACGAAAGTAAAAAATCGAGATTTAGAATAGTTACGAATAACTGCGATGTATTAGAAAAGTACGAATCCATTCGAAGCACGCAGCGCCACTGTCAGACATGTAAATTTTCGAATCAACGACGAAAAAAAGTTACGAATGTACGAATCCATTCGAAGCACAATAACACTCTGCTCTGCTCTCTGCTTCTCCCTCACCGTGCTGAACTCCCTCTCAAAATGGTGTACAGGGGGGGCGGAGGCTAATGCTATAGCCGTATGTCAAAAACGAAAGTAAAATACGAGATTTCGAATCGTTACAAATAACCGCTATGTATTTAGAAAAGTACAAATCCAATCGAAGCACATTTGGCATAATAGGGCAGCGTAGTTGTGAGAGAGACACGGAAAATTACGAATCAACGAACCCAAAAAAAGTTAGGAAAGTAGGAGTTGTTTCCAGAATCAACGAAAAACAATGTACTCTACCGAAAGTACGAATTGGTGTACAGGGGCGGAGGCTATAGGCGCATGTACAAAAACTAAAGTAAAATACGAGATTACGAATCGTTACAAATAACTGCTATGTATGTATGAAAAGTACAAATCCATTCGAAGCACATTAGGCATAATAGGGCAGCGTCGTTGTGAGAGAGACACGGAAAATTACGAATCAACAAACCCAAAAAAAGTTACGAAAGTTGTGTCCAGAATCAACGAAAAACAATGTACTCTACCGAAAGTACGAATTATAAATCAACTAAATATAAGGCTTTCAGTAATACGAAGCATTCCGATTCAACGAAAAATTTCGCTTTCGAAAATACGAATTAGTCCGAACACGAAAAATCCCGGCTAGCAAAATTACGAACGATTACGAATCAACACTCTTGACAATGCACTCTTTCGGAAAGACAGGGTAAAAAGGAAGGGTGGAGGGGTCTGTCTCTTTGTGAGAAGTGATCTCAAAGCGAGTGTGAAAGAGGACCTGGTGGATGGAGAGTGTGATGAGTCTGAAGCATTATGGGTAGGACTGCATACAGATGTGCGTAGTTCAAAGCTAATCATTGGAGTTTGTTATAGACCACCCAATGTTAATGAGGAGTTAGAGACTCAGCTCCTTGCACAGATGGAAAGGGCTGCAAGGGCTGGGACGGTGATAATAATGGGGGATTTTAACTACCCAGAAATTGACTGGAGTAATGGAACTGCTGGGACAGTTAAAGGGCAAAAATTTATAAACCTATTGCAGGACAATTTTATGGTCCAGTTTATTGAGGCCCCAACTAGGAATGATGCTCTGTTGGACCTGGTAATCTCAAACCATGCAGAGCGTATTACTAATGTTCAGATAAAGGAACACCTGGGTAGCAGTGACCATAACATGATTTCATTTGATGTTAGTTGTAAGCAAAAATCACATACAGGAAAGATAAAAACACTTAATTTCAAGAGAGCAAATTTTCCAAGGATGAGTGCTGCTCTCCAGGACTTAGACTGGGAAGGAATATTGGCATCCATGGGCACAGAACAGAAATGGGAATTCTTCAAAAAGACTGTTTGGGAACTCACTGCAAAGTATATTCCCATGGGCAATAAGTTTAAAAGGCTAAAAATAAAACCTATGTGGCTCACTGACAAAGTTAAAAAAGCTATAAACTATAAGAAAAGAGCTTTTAAAAAATATAAAAATGAGGGAACACTAGTGTCATTTAAATGTTACAAAGAATATAACAGGATATGTAAAAAGGAAATCAAGGATGCAAAAATTCAAAATGAACGACAGATTGCAAAAGACAGTAGGACAAACCCCAAAAAATTCTTCAAATATATTAATAGTAAAAAGGTCAAGTCTGAGCATGTAGGCCCTTTACAAAATAATCTAGAGTGGGTGACTGGGGACAAAGAGAAGGCTAATTTATTAAATACTTTCTTCAGTTCTGTGTATACAAAGGAGCATGGGGGAGCTCATGTCCAAAATGGGGGTGGTAGTGACACAGCCCCAAATCCACAATGGCTCAAAAGTGATATGGTCCAGAAATATTTAGATGGAATAAAGGTGGATAAAGCACCTGGACCAGATGGCATACACCCACGGATCCTAAAAGAATTGAGCTCTGTAATTTCAAAGCCATTGTATTTAATTTTTAGGGACTCATTAATGACAGGAATAGTACCACTGGATTGGCGCAGGGCCAATGTGGTGCCTATATTTAAAAAGGGAATTAAGTGTTTACCAAGTAACTATAGACCTGTTAGTTTAACTTCTATAGTTGGGAAAATACTGGAGAGATTAATAAAAGACCACATAGATGAGTTCTTGCTGGAAAAAAACTATTTAAGCAACAGACAGCATGGATTCATGAAAGACAGAAGTTGTCAAACAAACCTGATTTCTTTTTATGAAGAGGTAAGTAAGACCTTGGACAGAGGGGTGGCAGTGGACGTGGTATACTTGGATTTTGCAAATGCGTTCGATACAGTTCCCCACACACGGCTCATGTGTAAGGTAAAGTCTACAGGATTGGAAATATCAGTTTGTAAATGGATAGAAAACTGGCTAAAAGACAGAATTCAGAGAGTAGTGGTTAATGATTCTTACTCTGAATGGTCCAAGGTTATCAGTGGTGTACCCCAAGGTTCAGTGCTGGGACCCTTACTTTTTAATATGTTTATAAATGATATTGGGTCTGAGATCAAAAGTAACATTTCTGTCTTTGCAGATGACACCAAGCTATGCAGTGGAATAACGTCCTTACAGGATGTCGCCAATTTACAAGCCGACCTCAATGCTCTGTCTAATTGGGCGACTATGTGGCAGATGAGGTTTAATGTTGATAAATGTAAAGTTATGCACTTGGGGGCTAATAATATGAATGCATCATACATACTAGGGGGAGTACAACTGGGGGGATCCGTAGTGGAGAAGGATCTGGGGGTTTTGGTAGATCATAAGCTCAATAATGGCATGCAATGCCAAGCTGCGGTTTCCAAAGCGAGCAAAGTCCTTTCTTGTATTAAGAGAGGTATGGTCTCCAGAGAGAGAGATATCATTTTGCCCCTGTTCAAATCATTAGTAAGACCTCATCTGGAATATGCAGTTCAGTTTTGGGCCCCAGTTCTCAAAAAGGATATTGGGGAACTGGAGAAAGTGCAGAGAAGGGCAACCAAACTGATAAGAGGCATGGAGGAGCTCAGCTATGAGGAGAGATTAGAGGAAGTGAATTTATTCTCTCTTGAGAAGAGGAGATTAAGGGGGGATATGATCAACATGTACAAATATATAAGGGGTCCATATAGTGAACTTGGTGTTCAGTTATTCACTTTACGGTCAACACAAAGGACAAGGGGGCACTCTTTGCGTCTAGAGGAAAAGAGATTTCACCTCCAAATACGGAAAGGTTTTTTCACAGTAAGAGCTGTGAAAATGTGGAATAGACTCCCTGCAGAGGTGGTTCTGGCCAGCTCAGTAGATTGCTTTAAGAAGGGCCTGGATTCTTTCTTAAATGTACATAATATAACTGGGTACTGACATTTATAGGTAAAGTTGATCCAGGGAATATCCGATTGCCTCTCGGGGGATCAGGAAGGAATTTTTTCCCCTGCTGTAGCAAATTGGATAATGCTCTTCTGTTTTTTTTTGCCTTCCTCTGGATCAACTGTGGGTATAGAATTGGGTATATGGGATTGTACGATATATGTTTATTTTTATTTTTTACGGTTGAACTGGATGGACTTGTGTCTTTTTTCAACCTGACTAACTATGTAACTATGTAACAGGACCGAAAAGAAACGAACCGAAACTAAACAAATTTTTCCGTTGTGCACAAGCCTAATAATTGTCCTGTTGTTGAAACCTGGTAAGGAGGCCCATTCCCCGGATTCTTATAGGCCCATTTCATTGTTAACGACTGACGTGAAGTTACTGGCGAGGGTTTTAGCTACCAGACTGGCTACAGTTATACACAAACTAAATCACAAAGACCAATTGGGATTCATCCCTTCCCGGTCAACGGCCCTTAATATTAGACGCCTGTTTCTTAATCTCCAAATACCTGCTGACAACACAGGACAGAGGGCGATTCTTTCCTTGGACGCTGCCAAAGCTTTTGACAGCGTCGAATGGCCTTATTTATGGGAGGTTTTGAGACGCTTTGGCCTGGGTGACACTTTCATCAAATGGGTGGGGTTGTTGTATGCGGCCCCCACGGCTAGGATCCGTGTGAATGGGGACCTCTCAGACTCTTTTCCTCTTTTTCGGGGCACGAGACAGGGGTGTTCATTGTCGCCCCTGTTGTTCGCGCTAGCACTTGAACCACTTGCAGCTCTGATACGGTCCTCGCCGTCAATCATTGGCTTTAACAGGGGTGTGAGTGTGGAGAAGGTTTCCCTTTACGCGGATGATATGCTGTTGTATTTAGGGGATGTGGACACGTCCCTTACCACAGCGATGAAGTGATTCAACATTTTGGCTCCTTGTCAGGATTCTCCATAAATTGGAGTAAGTCTGTCCTCTTGCCTGTAGACAACCCTATAACTTCATTGCCGGTTGCTGCAAGGTCCCTCAAGATAGTCTCCTTGTTTAAATATCTAGGGGTGCAGGTGTCATCTAGCCCATTGACGTATTTGGAGGAAAACCTACTGCCTCTTTTTAAAAGACTCCAAATGACGTGTAATACTTGGTGCAAGCTCCCTCTGTCAGTCATAGGCAGGATAAACCTAATTAAGATGGTGTGGTGCCCCCAGCTATTGCATATAATGCATAATTCCCCTCAGTGGATACCCTGTAGGTGGTTTACTCGTATAGATACCCTATTTAGGTCCCTAATTTGGAAAAAGAGAGTGGCTAGGATTAGTCTCTCTACTTTACAATATGGTAAGGATCGAGGAGGAGCGGCGGTTCCTAACCCCAAATTATATTTTCTGGCTTCCCAGCTACAGCACCTGGGTGGGATGGGCCAAGTGAGTGAATCTGATTCTATTGAAAGTCTGTTGAGGATGGGGACACAGAGTACTTCAGTGCTGGCAAACTTGGAGGCGGGATTTCCTCACCTGCCACAGGCGGTGCCTACTGTAGTCCTCCTGAAAAAACTCTGGTCCGCGGTAAGGTCTAGCCTGCGTATTTCGGGATTTCTTGCTGACACGCCAATTTGGGATAATCCCAATTTGAGGGAAGTATTCAAACTGGACGGCTTCCAATCTTGGAGACAGGCTGGTATTTGCAAGATTGCTCAACTGTACTCTTTAAACATTCTTAAATAATTTCAGGACTTACAGATTGAATTTAACCTCCCTAGACACCAATTTTATAGATACATCCAGGTCCGCCATGTTTTGCAGGCCCAGGGTCAGATTTCTGTCCTCCTACTTTCCAGTCACTCCCTGATTGATGACGTCTTTTTTGGTCAGGAAAAAAAAGGCTTAATATCCCATATTTATTCAAGTCTACTGTCGACCGTACAAGACACCGCGACTTTACCGTGTAGAAGGGGCTGGACAGAAGACCTGGGGATCATCGATAGTGAAACTTGGGACACGTGCTTACAAGCAGGTTCGCTCACGTCGGTTTCACAGTCGCACAGACTGTCTCACTTGTTTTTACTGCATAGGGCCTACCGCACGCCCATACAATTGTTTTGCTGGGGAAGGAGAGACTCCTCTCTATGCCCTAAACAATGCGGGGGGGGGAGGGATCGCTCATTCATCTGATGTGGCGCTGTCCCAAGTTACACCGGTATTGGGGTGAGGTTACAGAAGTTATTTCCTCGGTTTATCAGGTTGGGGTCCCTTTGGACCCCCTAATCTGCATACTGGGTGCAGTCGATGAAGAAATATACCCCCATCCAACTAACATTGCAGTGATCAGACTATTATATTTAGCGCGTAAGTTGGTGGCTAGGTTTTGGATCTCTCCACGTGTCCCGACCAGAAAACAATGGATTGAGCAGATTAATCTCATCCTTATACGGGAGCACTTTACATATCAGCATAGGAATGCTGCCCGGAAATTTTATTCCATATGGCAGCCCTGGCTGGAGACCCCTGGGTTAGCGCCCCCACGCTTGATTTTGACTCGGTTGCTACAAGTTTAAAAGGCACTTCTATTCATGGTGGAGATTTCACTCTATTTGGAATACACATCAAATAGGTACTGCAATTTGGGTACCAGTTTTTGGTTTTACGGTGGGTACGGGTTCAAAGCGATAGGCAGACTGTGGGATGTAGAGTTTAGGATGTGGCCCGTTGGCCTTCAGTTTGGCCCTATTGGGGGGTGGGGTCGCACTTTCCCCCCGGTGCTGCCTACCTTTTATTTTCTTGTTACTGGTTGTCAGGGTCACCTGTGGCCAGGTGACAGATGCACACCGTAGGGGGACAGGAGTGCACCGCGAGGTAGTGAACCCTATGGCTGGCTTCTGCGGATAGGAAACTGGGTGGTTGTGGAAAGCGGGACCAGAGGAGCACAACCGGGATCCCAACGGAAGCGAGAGCCAAGATTCCCCAGGGCGCGGAGTCTAAGACCCAGCTGGTCTTCTCCAGGGCCTCTAGTGGTGAGGATGTTATGCTGCAGGCTGGGACCAGGTCGCGGCCCCTGGAGTTTCCTAGCTCACGCCCCGTAGGATAAGGGGAAAAGAGGGGAAGCAGCAGCACACGATAGAGAGAACCGAATAACAAGCTGAAGGTCAGGGGCCACAAGCAGACAAGGATAACGAAGAACGAGCCGAAGGTCAAGGGTCACGAGCAGACAGGGATAGTCGGGGACAAGCCAATAACGTAACAGAGAGACAGACGTAGCACACGGCAGGCAGGAACCCAAACACACAATGCCTAACAAACACGTTGATCAGCAAAGCAGGCTTGCAGTGCACAGGTTAATATAGTGTTTAGTGATAGGGCCTGGGGTGGAGTCAGGCTGGGAGGAGATTATAAAGGAAGCCAGGTGAAGGAGGTCTGGTCTCTAGATGAACACATGAGGAGGAAGGTAAGATGGCAGACAGACATTAATGCATATCCATGACAGTACCCTCCCTCTTACGAGGCCTCCCCCTTCCCCGCCTGGGCCCAGGTTTAGAGGGAAACTTCAGATGAAACTCCTTTAACAGACGAGGTGCAAAGACCTCAGATGCAGTGATCCAAGACCTCTCCTCAGAACCAAACCCTTTCCAATGAACGAGGTACTGAAGAACGCCTTTACAGAGTCGGGAGTCCAGAATTTGACTGATCTCGTACTCCTGATTATCCTCAGAGACAGGTGCCACGGTAGGGAGAGGACGAGAGAATTTATTGAGGACTAAAGGCTTTAGAAGAGCAACATGAAAGGAGTTAGTGATTTTAAGGCTCTTAGGAATCTGGAGTTTGAAACAAACCGGATTCAGTTTAGCAGTTACCGTGTATGGACCGATGAATCGTGGAGCAAACTTCAGAGAAGGAACTCGGAGCTTGATGTTCCTGGTAGAGAGCCAGACTTTGTCCCCTGGCTGAAGAGAAGGCGGTTTACGCCTGCGGCGGTCGGCAAAGCCTTTGAATTTTTCAGCAGCTGCCCGGAGGGAATCATGAACGTGACCCCAAACGGAATTGAGAGACTCCTGAACCGAAGCCAAAGCTGGAATGTCTGGAGAACAGATCATGGGAAGAGGAAGTTGAGGGTGTTTTCCATAAACTGTGAAAAAGGGTGTCTTCTGCGAACTGGTATTCACATGATTGTTATGGGAGAATTCTGCCCACGGGAGTAGAGAGGACCAATCGTCATGGTGAGAAGACACAAAGGTGCGAAGAAAGACCTCTAACTCCTGATTAACCCTCTCAGTCTGTCCATTGGATTGGGGATGGTAAGAAGAAGAAAAATCCAAGACAATATTGAGGGATTTGCAAAAGGCTCTCCAAAAACGAGACGTGAATTGGACTCCCCTGTCGGAAACAATATGAGAAGGGACCCCATGTAGGCGGAGAATTTCCCGAATGAAAATGGGAACCAAGGCAGGGGCAGAAGGAAGACCAGGAAGAGGAACAAAATGAGCCATCTTGGAGAATCGATCGATTACCACCCAAATGACTGTATTATTCTCAGACAGTGGGAGATCGGTGATAAAATCCATGGCAATATGGACCCAGGGTTCCTTAGGAATGGGCAAGGGCATGAGGAGACCAGCGGGAGCTTGTGTGGAGGATTTGGACTGAGCACAGACATGACAAGCTTTAACGTAGTCTTTGACGTCTGAGCGGAGATTAGGCCACCAGTAGTGACGACTGATGAGTAGGAAGGATCGGAGGAATCCAGAATGCCCTGCCACCTTGGAATCATGTCCCCAACGAAGGATCTTAGCTCTTAGCTCAGTGGGGACAAAGGTCTTACCAGGCGGAATTTTAGACTTCAGGGTGGTAGAGTGGGCAACAATGCATGAGGTGGGAATGATCGGCTCGGGTTCAGGGGCGGACTCCTCGTCCAAAGTGTCAAATGACCTAGAGAGCGCATCAGCCCGACCGTTGCAGGAACCAGGTTTGTAGGTAATCGTGAAATTAAAACGGGCAAAGAAGAGACTCCACCTGGCCTGTCTAGGATTCAGACGTTTAGCATTCTGTAGATACTGTAAATTCTTGTGATCGGTAAAGATGGTTATGGAGTGAGGGGAACCCTCCAAGAGATGACGCCACTCCTCTAACGACAATTTAATTGCGAGAAGTTCCCGATCACCGATGGCATAATTCCTCTCTGCCTGAGAATTTTTTTTGGAGAAGAACGCACATGGTTGGCGTCTCTTCTCAAAGATTTGAAGAAGCACAGCTCCCACCCCCATTGAAGAAGCGTCCACTTCAATAAAAAATGCATTCCCAGGATTTGGTCTCCTCAAGAGGGGGCCAGAAACAAAGGCCTGTTTCAGGTTGTGAAATGCAGAGACAGCTTCGGGAGGCCAGTCTCTGGCATTCACACCCTTCTTGGTCAAAGCGATAATAGGCGCGGCAATGGAAGAGTAATTCCTTATGAACTGTCTATAATAATTAGTGAAGCCAAGAAAGCGCTGTGTGGCCTTGAGGCTAGCAGGAAGAGGCCAGTTGGTGATAGCCAAGACCTTCCCAGGGTCCATACGAAGCCCCGAACATGAGACGAAGCACCCCAAAAACAGGACCTCAGAACATTCAAAGGAACATTTCTCCAGCTTGGCATAGAGATTGTTCTCTCTAAGACGTTGAAGTACAGTGCGGACATGGTTTCTGTGGACGAGCAGATTCTCAGAAAAGATCAGAATGTCATCCAGATAGATGACAACAAACTGGTACAGCAGATATCTGAAGATTTCATTGACAAAGTTTTGAAACACGGCTGGAGCATTACACAGACCAAAAGGCATCACCAGATATTCGTAATGCCCGTCTCTAGTGTTGAATGCAGTCTTCCATTCGTCACCCTCCCGTATTCGAATGAGATTGTACGCGCCTCTGAGATCCAACTTGGTGAAAATGGAGGCACCCTTCAACCTATCGAATAGCTCAGATATTAAGGGTAAGGGGTATCGATTTTTAATAGTAACCGCATTTAAACCCCGATAATCGATGCAGGGTCTTAAGGTACCATCCTTTTTGGCAACAAAAAAGAACCCTGCCCCTGCAGGCGATGAGGATTTCCGGATGAAACCTCTCTCCAGATTCTCTGCTACATACTCCGACATGGCCTGGGTCTCTGGGATGGACAGAGGGTAGGTACGACCCCTGGGTAGAGTTGCTCCGGGGACAAGATCAATAGCACAGTCAAAAGACCTGTGGGGAGGAAGCACCTCAGCTGATTTTTTACAGAACACATCCCGGTAATCGCTGTATGCGGCGGGAAGATCAGAAGAAACAGAAGTGGCAGCAACCGGAAGACTCTCCTTGGGGGTCACCTTGAAAAGACACGACGAGAAACATGAGGAACCCCAGGCCAGGATCTGCCCAGAGACCCAGTCCACATGTGGAGAGTGGAGCTGTAGCCAAGGGAGGCCCAATACAACTGGGGTAGAGGCCTTGGGTAGAATAAGAAAGGATATCCACTCCTGGTGGAGAATCCCTACCGACATCCTAATGGGTAGCGTCTGGAAGCGAATAGGGCCCCCTGGGAGAACAGTGCCATCAATTGCCGAGACTACCAATGGGGTAGTGAGAGGTGAAAGGGTAAGCTTCATAGAAGAAGCAGTTCTCCAATCCATAAAATTGCCGGCAGCCCCGGAATCCAGGTATGCAAGGGTTGACTGAGGAGAAGTGCCTACATGAAGGAACACCGGCAAGAGCAGGCGAGAAGGTGATGTTTCTGGGTCCAATACTCCACCTTCCAAATGTATTAGACCCGAGCGTTTCCCGGACGAAGCGAGCAGGAGTCACGAAAATGACCCTTGCCCTCACAATAGAGGCACAAGCCCAGAGTTCTGCGCCTAGCACGTTCTTCGGGGGTTAGTCTGGTCCGGCCCAGCTGCATAGGTTCTTCAGCAGGTAGAGGATGCTCCACGGAATGAAGGGAGGGGAGCTCAGACTGGCTAGGACCCAGAGAGTGCTGGCGTCTTTTTTCTAAGGACCTCTCTTGAAAACGAATGTCGATCTGGTTGCATAATGAAATTACATCGTCCAGACCGACGGGAATGGCTCTTCCCGCTAATTCGTCTTTCACTCGGTCAGAGAGGCCATGTAAAAAGGTAGCGACCAGGGCCTCATTATTCCAGCTCAATTCAGCTGTGTGGATACGGAACTGAAGAGCATATTGCCCCACTGAACTAGATTCTTGGCGAAGACGTAAGAAGCCCGAGCCGGCTCTTCGAAGATATTACGAAAGAGCTTCAAGAATTCGGACAGACTGGAAACCACCGGATCGTTCCTCTCCCACAGGGGGGCAGCCCAGGCCAAAGCTTCACCGGAGAGGAGGGAAATGATATAGGCTACCTTACAGGGCCGGCCCAAGACATTGTGCTGCCTGGGACCAAGAATTAAATGCTGCCCCCCCCCCCCCAAAAAAAAATCACGCCCACCAAAAGGCCCCCACATTCATTATTTTATATCATGATAACTAAAGGGGACCCGTCATGCTCTATACATGTCAACAGGAGTATAAAGAGGACCTGTCATGGCTCTATACGTGTATATAGGAGTATGAAGGGACCTGTGCATGGCGGGCGGCCGCAATGTCTTTTGCGCAAACTAATCAATGTACGCTAATTGTGTTTTTTTGGTACCAAAAATATGTAGAAGAATACATATTGGCCTAAACTGATGAAGAAATATTTTTTTTTTTATAATTTTTTTGGATATTTATCATAGCAAAAAGTAAAACATATTGTCAAATATCACCAAAAGAAAGCTCTATTTGTGGGAAAAAAAGGACATCAATTTTATTTGGGTACAGTGTCGCATGACCGCGCAATTGTCAGTTAAAGCGACACAGTGCCGTATCGCAAAAAATGGCCTGGTCATTAAAAGGGGTTGTAAAGATTTGTTTTTTTTTCACCTTAATGCATCCTATGCATTAAGGTGAAAAAACACCTGGCAAGTACTGCCCCCCAGGCCCCCCGTTTTACTTACCTGAGCCCGTTCACCTGCTGTGCGCGTCCCCCGGCGTCCTCTTCTCCACGGAGGCTGGCCGTTTATTGGCTAGATTGGATAGATTGATAGCAGCGCAGCCATTGGCTCGCGCTGCTGTCAATCACATCCAATGACGCGGCCCGTGGGGGGGCGGGAATGAGTCGTACACGCTGTGTCTATGGACGCAGTGTGTATGACAGGGAGCGCGCCCACAAGCTAACCTCCTTGGGAGAGCGCTTCCCAGAAGGGGGTTATCTGACGCAGGGAGGAGCCGAGACAGCCGCCGAGGGACCCGAGAACAAGAGGATCGGGGCCACTCTTTTCCAAACTAACTGCACAGTGGAGGTAAGTATAGCATGTTTTTTATTTAAAAAAAAATAAAAAACAAAGCCATACAATCGCTTTAAGTGGGCGAATCCTTCCGGTCCTTAAGTGGTTAATCAGGGCTGGGCAAGGCAAGTCCCTCTCAGGCTCTCATGTCTCATACAACTTGTGATGTGTGTTTGTACTTACAGTTTTGCTTTGGACTCCACCACCAGATGCGGGTTGTCACCTGCCACACGTTGCGGGTTGTCACCTGCCACACGTTGCGGGTTGTCACCTGCCACACGTTGCGGGTTGTCACCTGCCACACGTTGCTGATTGTCACCTGCCACACGTTGCTGATTGTCACCTGCCACACGTTGCGGATTGTCACCTGCCACACGTTGCGGATTGTCACCTGCCACACGTTGCGGATTGTCACCTGCCACACGTTGCGGATTGTCACCTGCCACACGTTGCGGATTGTCACCTGCCACACGTTGCGGATTGTCTACTGCCACACGTTGCGGATTGTCACCTGCCACACGTTGCGCATGGTCACTTGCGTCACATGCCACACGTTGCGGGTTGTCACTTGCCACATCACATGCCACACGTTGCGGATTGTCACTTGCCACGACATCACCTGCCACACGATGCAGATAGTCACGTGCCACACGTTGCGTATTGTCACTTGCCACACGTTGCGGATTGTCACAACGTCACCTGCCACACGTTGCGCGTTGTCACTTGCTGTGTCCCAGAGTGCACACGGCTGCACAGTGAGGGTGGAATTGTGGTGATTCAGGGCGGGCGGTGAGAGATGACATCATCTCTCTGCTCCGCTGCGCGCTCACTCACTGACTGCTCCTAGCCCCCCCCGGGCTGCGAGTGTTCTGCCCGCGGCTGCCCCTGTCACCACTAACAGCAGCGGCGCTGGGCTCCTCACAGGCAGCGGCGCCTGCCCGCTCACTCACTGACAGCCCCCACCTCCCGGGCTGTGAGTGTCCTCACACAGGCAGCGGCGCCTGCTCGCTGACTGCCCCCCCCCCCCCGTCCCCGGGATGCGAGTGTCCTCACAAGCAGCGGCGCCTGCCCGCTCACTCGCTAACTGCCCCCCCCGCCCCTGGGCTGCGACTGTCCTCACAGGCAGCGGCGTCGGGTTCCTCACAGGCAGCGGATCGGGCGGAACAGGCTGGCTGGCGGGCGTCAGTTTGCCGCCCCCCTAAAAGTGCCGCCTGGTACCATGGTACCACCCGGTCCCATCATAGGGCCGGCCCTGCTACCTTAGCCCGGTCAGACAGGAAGCTTTGAGGCTCAAAATGAATAGTGCATTGGCTGAGAAACCCTCTGCAGGCCTTGGAGTCCCCAGAGAAACGGAACGGAGCTGGCAGTGTTAGTGAGTGTGTGGCTGCGACTGGTGCGATAGGTACAGCCGCTGGTTGTACTTGGGGTTGCGGATTTGGGGTTCCCAAGGAGACCTGAAGCTGCTCGAATCGAGAAGCCAGATCCTGGAGGAATCGCATCACCTGGGTCTGATTTGATTCCTGGGTCTCAAGTCTGCGAACTATGCCCTGCAATGGATCATCCGCGGGAAGCGGGATGTCAGCCGGGTTCATGGCTGATCAAACTGTCAGGGTCACCTGTGGCCAGGTGACAGATGCACACCGTAGGGGGACAGGAGTGCACCGCGAGGTAGTGAACCCTATGGCTGGCTTCTGCGGATAGGAAACTGGGTGGTTGTGGAAAGCGGGACCAGAGGAGCACAACCGGGATCCCAACGGAAGCGAGAGCCAAGATTCCCCAGGGCGCGGAGTCTAAGACCCAGCTGGTCTTCTCCAGGGCCTCTAGTGGTGAGGATGTTACGCTGCAGGCTGGGACCAGGTCGCGGCCCCTGAAGTTTCCTAGCTCACGCCCCGTAGGATAAGGGGAAAAGAGGGGAAGCAGCAGCACACGATAGAGAGAACCGAATAACAAGCTGAAGGTCAGGGGCCACAAGCAGACAAGGATAACGAAGAACGAGCCGAAGGTCAAGGGTCACGAGCAGACAGGGATAGTCGGGGACAAGCCAATAACGTAACAGAGAGACAGACGTAGCACACGGCAGGCAGGAACCCAAACACACAATGCCTAACAAACACGTTGATCAGCAAAGCAGGCTTGCAGTGCACAGGTTAATATAGTGTTCAGTGATAGGGCCTGGGGTGGAGTCAGGCTGGGAGGAGATTATAAAGGAAGCCAGGTGAAGGAGGTCTGGTCTCTAGATGAACACATGAGGAGGAAGGTAAGATGGCAGACAGACATTAATGCATATCCATGACACTGGTGACTAGGTAATACTTTTGGTGCCACTGTTTATCCATTGTACACGTCATTCAATGATGTAACTAATTCTGTTTTGTTCTTTGAATATGGTATGTAACTTGTGTTCTGTATTTTCTTTTTGGCACAATAAAACATTTATCTGATTAAAAAAGAAAAATAAAATTTCAGGTATGGGTGCAGTTCAGTCAGCTAAATTCCCCAATGGCTATTAGAAACAGAGTAACAATATATCCCATCAAGACTTCTAGGTACTTCATGGAGTTCTCTAACCTCTTACTGCTGAAATATAGAAGAAACCAGTGTTTGGTTATACCTTTAGGTAAACATCTGAAATATCAGTGTTGTGTGGAGTGATCATTGACAATGAAGATTCATTAGTTTTGAAAATGTCCCAAAATCATATTGCAGTAAATTGACCCAAACATTGAGCATGAGAGAACAAAAACATATATTTCTTGAGACAATCTCAAAAAGCTACAAGCAATTAATTTTATTACCCTATTAACAGAGTGAACGCTCATTGATTTCCGTGGGCCGTTTGTTAAAGGAAAGGTCATATGTCGTAATTAAAGTGTCATCGGGAAGAAAAGGTCTGCAGTCATACATTTCTTCCCCTAAATCTGTCAAGGGGGTCTATGAAATGCGGTCGGCAAAGTCAGCTCTCAGCAAAATGCTCTAAAAGGCTCCGAGGTCACAGAACACCTAGAGGACATCATACAAAAAGGAACATGGAAATCAAAATGAATTGCTTGTAGCAAAAATGTCATGGTCAGGAAATATGAGATGCCACCATTAAGTCTCAAATGCGGAGCCAATTCAAGAATGGTTTGGCACTCAAAGATGTCACCGGCTTTGATTGACAATCTCTAATACTGTAATTACTGCTGAGTTCCAGGCACATATAAAGAAGACCCTTTATTACTTTATGAATTTAATCATAAATCAGTAAATGGACATTTAAATACTGTTATAAATACTGTTAGTATAAGAATATGTTTTTACAGTAAATTCCAATAACATTCTAGAACTCAGAAGGATAAACAGGGTCAGCATTGTTGCCCAATTACTCTTTGTCACCGTGTTGTCAACCTAACAAGTTTTTAGGTACTGAGCTTGACTATAGGACAACAGATAGGTGGAATGACTCTACCTGGGTGTGTAGTGTGTAACAATCAACCTTACACCTTAATTCATCCATACATGGGTCGAATTCCAAAATATTTTTCTTTCAGAAATCTTATCAAAAAATTTATGTTCGAATTTAGCACCATTAATGGGCCATTAAGCATTGGTCAGTTTTCATGCAGCCATCGAATTTGAGTGATCGGCATGTTGGAAATTTTTTGAAAAACTAACGATTTTCTAATCAATGATGGGAGAATCGTGTGAGAAATATAATCGAAAAAGAAATGCGCGTGAACACAAGAAAATACAATTTTCAGAAAGAAAAGAAAATTCCTGGAAAGAAAAGAAGATTCCCGGCCACAAAAATTATTTTCTGTATCAACATGAGGTGAAATTGAAGGCTTGGTTGTTCAAATTTTGAATTATTTGAAAGAAAATTTGTTCGGAAATCAACCCATGTATGGCCTGCATAAGTCATCTGCTATTGTTAAGGCCCGTACACACGATTGGATTTTGTGTGATGGCAGGCTGTTGTCGGAAAATCTGACCGTTTGTATGCTCCATCGGACAAAAAACTGTATACCAGTTAAAGTGCATCAAAGCGTAGCTATTACTCAGTTAACTAAAACTGACTAATTAATATATGCACATCACCATATATATGTGAAAACAGTAAAAGACACAAAGATCAGTGGTTGATAGTAGGATAAAGTCTCTGGTGGAAATAGATGGTAGACAGAGAAACTTGTAAGTGATGAATACACCTTTCACCGAAATTCCTTAACACCTGTGATCCACACACCCCTTAGGGGTTTAAACTCACCACAATGATGAGAAATGAATGCCTCAAGGAAATCCAACCGCCTGCTTGATCTATGCCTCACAAAAACCTTCCGACATCCAGTGACATGGGAAAGAAAGGCTCCACATAGTCTAATTCCGTTTTCATCATTTATTAAAGTTCATTAAAATTCCATATGTACAGACACTGTGGTGCTTCACAGGCGATCATATGGCTCAGTGTCAGTATAAAGCGCTCCCACTCTTACTGTCAGCCAGAGGGATCAGACGTGCTGTCGGGAGAGATTGTAATGATCTCGGTGTTCTACACTTTCTCCTTCCGGCTTCCCCACCGAGTCCTGGAACGCAATGGTGACGTTTCCGGCGCCGTGAGATCACACCCTGACCAGTTTCTTCATCACGACTTTGTCATTGTGGTGAGTTTAAACCCCTAAGGGGTGTGTGGAGCACAGGTGTGAAGGAATTTCGGTGAAAGGTGTATTCATCACTTACAAGTTTCTCTTTCTACCATCTATTTCCACCAGAGACTTTATCCTACTATCAACCACTGATCTTTGTGTCTTTTGCTGTTTTCATATAGATATATTGTGATGTACATATATTAATTAGTCAGTTTATGTTAACTGAGTAATAGCGCCGCTTTGATGCATACATACTTTAACTGGTATACAGTTTTTTATTATACATCATTTGTTTATAATTTTATACTTTTTAAGTGGCTGCTGACGGACTAGTTTGTCCAATGTGTTTCATATATATATTTTTATTCTGTTATCTATGTTACGTGTTGTGCCATAGCGCTGAGATCGGAAGAGTTGGGTAGTGCGAGTTTTTTTTTCTTCCTTTTTTAAACAAATGTGTGTTGTCGGATTATCTGATCGTGTGTACAGAAGTTCTTCGGACAAAACTCCAAAGTACAAAGACGCATGCTCAGAAGCAATTCTAATCATAACACAACATTAGCAGAAGTTGCCCAAAGGGTGGCGCTAAAGAGCTGAAAAACCATGTTGTTTTGTGTTTGTTGGCCCACAATTCTTTGCAGTTTGTATGCAAGACAAGTTCATGGCCAACGCCCTTTGGACAAAAGTCCTACGCTTTGTCCACGGAAAATCCGATCGTGTGTACCAGGCTTTATTCAGCACTGCAGCTTAGGTCTATGCTGTGCTCACCTGACATTATTAGTGTTCTTGAAAGCAAGGTCAGAATGTCACGCCTGAGCCTGATCAACAGGTTTAACTATTTCCTCATGCCTTTGATAGAGGTCTGTCTGACTGTCTGCCTGTTCAAGATTTGGATTATTCCTGTGTATTGTTTGGACCGTATTTGTGTCCAGCTTGTCTTGATCTTTGGCTTATTATGTCTATTACTGCCAGTCATTGCTCCATTTACTTGTCTGGGCCATTGAAAGACAATAGTGCTGAAATATTTCTCTCTGCTAGATGCTGTGTTCATAAGTCTGTTTGGGGAGCAGGTAGCTATAAAATTCCCATCAGTTCGCATGCGCGAAGCCGCCTGAGGTAGTCATGTCTGCCTGAGCGCTCCGCACCGACCGGGACACAAACGGCCTAGGGATGAGCTTCGAGTTCGACTCGAACTCATGTTCGACTCGAACATTGCCTGTTCGCCCGTTCGCCGAACAGCGAACAAATTGGGGTGTTCGCGGCAAATTCGAAAAATCTATGGGAGAAATCTAAAGTGCTAATTATAAAGGCTTATATGCAAGTTATTGTCCTAAAAAGTGTTTGGGGACCGGGGTCCTACCCCAGGGGACATGTATCAATGCAAAAAGAAGTTTTAAAAACGGCCGTTTTTTCGGGAGCAGTGATTTTAATAATGCTTAAAATGAAAAAATAAAAGTGAAATATTCCTTTAAATTTCATACCTGGGGGGTGTGTATGATATGCATGTAAAGTGGCGCATGTTTCCCGTGCTTAGAACTGTCCCTGCAAAAAATGTCATTTTTGAAAGAAAAAAAGTCATTTAAAACTGACTCGCGGCTATTAATGAATTGTCGGCTCCCGGCAATACATACAAAAGTCATTGATAAAAAAAAAAAAAAAAGCGTGGGGGTTCCCCAGAATTCAATTACCAGGCCCTTCAGGTCTGGAATGGATATTAAGGGGAACCCCGCCGCAAATTAAAAAAAAAATTGACGTGGGGTTCCCCCAAATATCCATTCCAGGCCCTTCAGATCTGGCATGGATTTTAAGGGGAACTCCACCCCAAATGTAAAAAAAAAATGGCGTGGAGTCCCCCTAAAAATCCATACCAGACCCCTTATCCGAGCACGCAACCTGGCCGGCCGCAGGGGAAAAGGGGGGACGAGAGAGCGGCCCCCCTCCCTCCTGAACCGTACCAAGCCACATGCCCTCAACATGGGGAGGATGTCCCCATGTTGATGGGGACAAGGGCCTCATCCCCACAACCCTTGCCCGGTGGTTGTGGGGGTCTGCGGGCGGGGGGCTTATCGGAATCTGGAAGACCCCTTTAACAAAGGGGACCCCCAGATCCCGGCCCCCCCCTATGTGAATTGGTAAGGGGTACATTGTACCCCTACCATTTCACGAAGAAAGCGTAAAAAAATGTTTAAAAAAACACACAAACACCTTGAAAAAGTCCTTTATTTAAAAAAAAAAAAAAAAAACATTCCAGCGGTGAAATCCAGTGTCCCGCGGCGATCCCGATGTCCAGCGCTGTCCTTCATTGGTTGTGCCTGAGCGGACCTGATGGGGAACTCCCTCTCAGTATTTTAAATGTATAGACCCGCCCCTTCTAAAGTTCCCCATCAGGTCCGCTCAGCGGACCAGATGCGGAACATGAGAAGGGGCGGGTCTATACATGTATTACCAAAGTGAGAGCAGTTCCCCATCAGGTCCGCCCCCTCGGTATGTCGGACCCGCCTACGTCATTGGCTTGAGCGGAGAACTTCCTTCACTGTGTAATTTAAACTTCCCTCAAGTTTATACCACATCAGCAGCTACCAAACAAAGAGGTGTCCTAGTCGCGTTTCACCATACAGCATAATTTACACTACAAACTGAACTTAAAGACCCTGAAGGTCGCTACATAATATTAACTGGCCTTTTACAAGACACCGAAGTCACCATAGTTTCATACTATGCCCCAAATAAAAACCCATTGTCCTTCTTATCTCACTTATTCTCTGTTATAGAAAATCATAAACGAGGTACACTTATACTTGGTGAAGATTCTAATCAGGTAATATATCAATTTTTAGATAAATCTCCGACCCCGATACAAACCCAACGCTGCTCATACCAACAACTTCTCAGGCCTGGTTCACACTGGGGCGACAAACGCTCCGACATTGGGAGCTCATGTCGCATGACGTGTGAAAATCAATGTTTCCCTATGGGAGCCGTCCTAACTGGTCCGACACATGTCGGTCCGACTTTGAAAATGCTCCCTGTACTACTTTGGTCCGACTTTGATCCGACTTCAGCCCATTGACTATCATTGAAGTCGGATCAAAGTCGGACCGCAGTCTTGCATGGTCCGACTTTGGCATGCGACTTGTGCTGTACTGCTCTTGAGGGGGAACTCCAGGCCAAATTTTAAATAAAAAACAGGCGTGGGTTCCCCTCCAGAGGCATACCAGGCCCTTGGGTCTGGTCTGGATTTGAACGGGCGCCCCTACGCCGAAAAAACGGCGTGGGGGGTCCCCCCAAAATCCAAACCAGACCCTTATCCGAGCACACAACCTGGCAGGTCGCAGGGGAAGAGAGGGGGACGAGAGAGCGGCCCCCCCTCCCTCCTGAACCGTACCAGGCCGCATGCCCTCAACATGGGGGGTTTGGTGCTCTGGGGCAGGGGGGCGACCTGCGGCCCCCCCACCCCAGAGCACCCTGCCCCCATGTTGATGAGGACAGGGCCTCTTCCCGACAACCCTGGCCGTTGGTTGTCGGGGTCAGCGGGCGGGGGGGCTTATAGGAATCCGGGAGCCCCCTTCAATAAAGGGGCACCCGGATCCCGGCCCCCCACCCTATGTGAATGCGTATGGGGTACATCGCACCCCTACCCATTCACCTGGTGGAAAAAAATTGCAATAAAAAAACACTACACAGGTTTTTAAAGTAATTTATTACACAGCTCCGGGGGTCTTCTTCCGACTTCCGGGGGTCTTTTCTGACTTCGAGGGTCTCCGGTGTCGTCTCCCGCTCTCCGGTTCTTTCTTCCGCCGGGCCTCCGCTAACTTCTTTTTAGCTCTCTTGCTAACAGAGGCCCGGTCTTCCCGTTGTCTCGTCCGGCTCTCCGTTGTCCTTCTGCCGGCCCCTCCACTAACTTCTTTGTAGCTCTTTCGCTAGTGGAGGAGCCGGGCTTCCCGTCGCTGTCGCCGTCGGCTTCTTCTTCCCTCTTCTCCTCCTCGATGTTGACGCGTCGCTTCTTCCCGCTGTAATACTGGCTCTCCGCTCCGCTCCGCATTAATATAGGCTTCTCATGACGTCACAGTCACATGTTCCAGGGCACATGGCCCCGGAACATGTGACTGTGACGTCATGGGAACATGTGACTGTGACGTCATGAGAAGCCTATATTAATGCGGAGCGGAGCGGAGAGCCAGTATTACAGCGGGAGGAAGCGACACGTCAACATCGAGGAGGAGAAGAGGGAAGAAGAAGCCGACGGCGACAGCGACGGGAAGCCTGGCTCCTCCACTAGCGAAAGAGCTACGAAGAAGTTAGTGGAGGGGCCGGCAGAAGAACAACGGAGAGCCGGACGAGACAACGGGAAGACCGGGCCTCTGTTAGCAAGGCGGAAGAAAGAACCGGAGAGCGGGAGACGACACCGGAGACCCTCGAAGTCGGAAGAAGACCCCCGGAAGTCGGAAGAAGACCCCCGGAAGTCGGAAGAAGACCCCCGGAAGTCGGAAGAAGACCCCCGGAGCTGTGCAATAAATTACTTTGAAAACCTGTGTAGTGTTTTTTTATTGCAATTTTTTTCCACCAGGTGAATGGGTAGGGGTACGATGTACCCCATACTCATTCACATAGGGTGGGGGGGCCGGGATCCGGGGGCCCCCTTATTGAAGGGGGCTCCCAGATTCCGATAAGCCCCCCGCCCGCAGACCCCGACAACCAACGGCCAGGGTTGTCAGGAAGAGGCCCTGTCCTCATCAACATGGGGGCAGGGTGCTCTGGGGTGGGGGGGCCGCAGGTCGCCCCCCTGCCCCAGAACACCAAACCCCCCATGTTGAGGGCATGCGGCCTGGTACGGTTCAGGAGGGAGGGGGGCCGCTCTCTCGTCCCCCCCTCTTCCCCTGCGGCCGGCCAGGTTGTGTGCTCGGATAAGGGTCTGGTTTGGATTTTGGGGGGACCCCCACGCCGTTTTTTCGGCGTAGGGGTGCCCGTTCAAATCCAGACCAGACCCAAGGGCCTGGTATGCTCCTGGAGGGGAACCCGCGCCGTTTTTTTAATTTAAAATTTGGCCTGGAGTTCCCCCTCAAGATTCATACCAAACACAGTGCCTGATATTGGCGGGGATCCAAGTCGGATCCCCGTTCATTGAAAGTCGGACATATGTCGGCTTCATGTCGCAGGGCAAAGTCGGATCCAAAGTAGGACAGATGTCGTGTCGCACAAGTGTGAACCCAGCCTTAATCAATATTCTTTAATAGACACATGGAGGGAGCAACATCCAGCTAGACGACAATATACCCATTATTCCCATCCACATAAACAATTTTCCCGCATTGACCATCTTCTCATTAATATCAACATCTCAGCTTATATCTTAGACTCAAACATTATACCGTGTACATGGTCTGACCATAACATAGTTCTGACAACACTTTCCTCACTTATACCACGACCGAATCATAAAACTTGGTATATAAATGATGGTTTATTAGCACAGCCTTCATATGGAAAGGTCATTGAGAAAGCTATCACAGATTATATTGCAAATAATAAAATTACTGATACAAATCCTTTAACTTACTGGGAAGCCCTTAAACCTTGTATCAGAGGTGTCTGTATAAGCCAGGCATCTCACTATCATAAGCAAAAACGGCAGCTTCACAATGAGTTAGAAAAAGCTTTCTATGATGCTTCGGAGAAATTCCAAACTGATCCAAACCCATCTACAAAAATACAATATGATAAAGCACGTTTGGAACTAGATTTACTTTTGACGGAATCAGCGGAAAAGATTCTCCGAAAATCCAAGCACACCTTTTATATGAAGGCTAATAAACCTGACACTTTCTTAGCACTTGCTCTAAGAAAGAAAGTTTATACTCCAAAACCAATAAGACTAAAATTAACCAAAGATAACTTCACTAGTAACCCACTTAAAATACTACAAGAATTTCAAAAAAGATTGTCAGAACTATATAAAGATCCTCATAATTTTGACCAAAATAGACGAAATAATCTCCTATCTACAATCACTTTACCATCACACTCCATCTCACAACAAGAAAACCTAGACAAACCGATCACAGTTTTAGAAATACAAAACGCGATCAAGTCCCTAAAACCACATAAACGCCCAGGTATTGATGGTTTTTCAGCCACATATTATAAAAAATTTGCTAACCTACTATCACCCCTCATGGTTGATGCCTTTAATTCCCTTCTCACTGACCACTCATTCCGTCCAGAATCCCTCCTGGCCTCCATTTTTATGATATCAAAACCAAATACGGATGATACATCTTGGTCTAACTACAGACCTATATCAATACTTAACATTGATATAAAATTATTAGCTAAACTTCTCTCAAATAGACTCAACCCTATAATAGGTACTCTAATACACCGAGACCAAACAGGATTTATTCCTTGTAGATAAGTGGGAGATAACATACTGTACGTCGGGCGGCAATTTTGGCCCACACAGCTCGTACCAGGAACATCCCTACCTGTTTCCTCTCACTGGATATAAGAAAGGCATTTGACTCCTTATTTTGGCCCTATCTAAACTCAATTCTACATAAATGGGGATTCGGTACCCACTTCATGAGATGGATATCCGCTCTATATCAAGATCCTAAAGCCTTTATATCATATTCTGGATTCCGCTCAAATTCCTTTGATATTGAGAGAGGAACTCGTCAGGGATGTCCCCTATCCCCACTTCTCTTCGCTTTAGCGATAGAACCCCTGGCCCAACTCATCCGATCCAACACTGATATCAAGGGACTAGAACTAGGTGGCTATCATCACAAAATCTGTTTATTTGCAGATGATGTCCTAATTTTTCTCACTAATCCCTTGCTATCAGCACCAATTCTCCTTAAAACCCTCAATGAATTCGGACATATTTCTGGTCTAGCAGTTAATATACAAAAATCTAAAGCATTGAATATATCATTATCTCCTGAACTTCAATCACAATTACAATGTTCGATTCCTTTCACTTGGTCGATGTCTCACATTACTTATCTAGGTATTAATTTCACAGCCAACCCAAGTGATCTTTATAAGTCTAATTATCCACCGATGTTAACACAATTATCCAAATTACTTTCCACATGGTCATCCATACCTCTAGCTTGGTTAGGTCGTATCACTGTCATAAAAATGTCTATTCTCCCTAAAATCCTATACCTATTTAGAGTACTCCCCATTTCAGTCCCTTCACACTTCCTGCGTATCCTCCAACGCAGGACCAACCAATATATCTGGAATAAACTCAGACCTCGCCTTCCTAAACATACACTATATACCCCTAAAATTAAAGGTGGCCATGGAGTACCTGATTTTACAAAATATTTTTATGCGGCACAATTAGCTCAGTTAACGAAATATCATGCTACTAAAGAAATACCACTATGGGTTGTATTAGAATCGGTAGACTGTGATCCCCTCCCCACCGCCAATCTCCTCTGGCTCTCCCCAGCCCAACGGAAATCAATCACAAATCCTTATACTAAACATGGCCTTTCCTTATGGGATAGATTAAAAACTTGTTTTGGTCTGCAATCTAAACTAAACCCTCTTCTCTCCTTCCTTCATAACCCTTCCTTCTATCCGGCCTGGTCATTCCCTTAATCGTTCTCGGCATGGACCACTGCAGGTCTCCTGAGGAACCACCAATTTTTCCAAGCTTCAAAAATATTACCTTTTTCGACTTTTTGCGAACAATACAATTTACCACAAACAGAATCCTTCTGGTACCTACAAATAAAAAAAATTCTGTCCTCCTACGAACCTACAGACACTACACCTCACAAATTCTCAATTTTTGAGCAAAGTTGTAAATCAAATCCGCACAGGAAGGGGTTAATCTCAGATCTTTATGCCCAATTGACTTCTCATACAACTTCCTCTCTTCCGTCATACATAGAAAAATGGAAAAATGACCTTCACCTCCAACTAGATGAACACGACTGGGCCCAAATATGGCAAGCAACTAAATCAGCCAGTCCCAACATTGTAGCTCTTGAGACTAATTACAAAGTCCTTACTAGATGGTACTTAGTACCTTCCCGTCTATCTAAATTTAACCATCAATACCCTGCCAATTGTTTTAGAGGCTGTACAGACCGAGGCACATACATACACACATGGTGGGAGTGTCCTATAGCTAACTCATTCTGGAAGGAAGTTTTTAAAATTCTCTCAACAATTTTTAAAACAACCTTACTGCCTGACCCAAAGATTGCTTTATTAAACTACAAACCCCAATGCTTGACCCTTCGCCAATTCAAACTATCCTTATTTGTTACAACAGCGGCTAAACAATCCATAGCCAAAGCATGGAAAACCAATTCCCTCTGCATACAAACTGTTAAACAGAGAGTGACGCAAGCCATGGTACATGCTAAAACTGAAGCAATTTACTTGGACAGAATCCATAAATTTGAATCTGTATGGCAACCATGGATTGACCACTATCTTCCACCAGATACAAATATATCATTGATATAAACTTAATATATATAATATAATTCTCTGAATGCTGCTTCCTTTTTCCCCTCTCCTTACAACTCTCCCTTTTCTTTTCCCTCCCCCCCTCCCCACAAAAGATAGAATACGAGATAGGGGTAGGAAAATTATTAATTTACTCTTTCAGGATACGCCACGCCACACAGCCGGACCCTGGCCCTGATTAAGGACTGATATACCCCTTAACTCCATCAAATTCTAAAATGCTATTCTATCTCTTTTCTCGTTTTATATATGGTTCATAACTTTCATATTCTATTTTGGCTGATTTACTCAATGTTTATTATTCACTTAATTTATTACTCTGAATGTCTTATTTTACTTTACGCTATTTAGAAATACTCTAATATGTAAAATTTCGGACATTTTGTTTTATGTAGTAGAATGTTTAAAAATCAATACTATAATCGATTAACTTAAATTTTCATGAGAAGCTCTCCTGTTTATGTTTAATTTTATGCTTGAAACTTGTTTATTACGATTAATATTATTGTAATTTGTTGTATCTTACAAAATATAATATAATAAAATATTTAAAGAGAAAATTCCCATCATGTGCGACTGCAGGTCCCACTCTGATCAATGACTACCTGGTGAAGTATCTCAAATCAGGACCACCAGCCCACTGACACAGGAGCAACATTTAATATTCCTCTCAATAAGATGCAATTTAAAAGAGAAAGAAAATACATAAAAAGAAAAGGGAGTTGACAGTACAAAAATGTATGATATGTGAAATAAATAAACAGACTATTTAGAAAGTAAAAGCCAGTCTAAATAATATTTGCTAAGCAAGTAGACAGAAAAATACTAACGCTGGCTGCTGGGGCTCAAGGACCACATAATGGAGGCAAAAGTGTAGCATTTTACACCTGGATGGTACACTATTTGATTGATTTACTAAAGGCAAATTGGCTGTTTACTTTGCACGGGAATTTTTTCATAATGTAATGAATGAGATACATCTCTGTTGACTTCCATCATCCAATCATATATAAGCAAAAATACAGTTTTTTTTTAATTGTCTTTGCATGTGAGTGGGTATTATTTTATGTAGTTGGGTGCTCTGCACGCTGTGTGCAGCTCTCTCTTACTTCCCTCCACCCTTCCCACTGTGAGCAGTAACAGAGCTTCTGTGCATTATGTGGCAGCTGGCTGTCACCCCTTGCTTCCCTGTTGTCTGAGCAGAGCAAGCTGTGTTCCACTCACCCCTCACTTCCGTGTTGTCTGAGCAGAGCAGGCTGTGGTCCTCTTACCCCTTGCTTCCCTGTTGTCTGAGCAGAGCAGGCTGTTTTCCTCTTCCCTCCCTTCCCTGTTATCTGAGCAGAGCAGGCTGTGTTCCTCTCACCCCTTACTTCCCTGTTGTCTGAGCAGAGCAAGCTGTGTTCCTCTCACCCATCATGTCCCTGCTGTCTGAGCAGAGCAGTCTGTGTTCCTCCCACCCCTCACGTCCCTGTTGTCTGAGCAGAGCAGGCTGTGGTCCTCTCTCCCCTTGTTTCCTTGTTGTCTGAGCAGAGCAGGCTGTTTTCCTCTCCCTTCCCTGTTATCTGAGCAGAGCAGGCTGTGTTCCTCTCACCCCTCACTTCCCTGCTGTCTGAGCAGAGCAGGCTCTGTTCCTCTCATTCCTTACTTCCCTGCTGTCTAAGCAGAGCAGGCTGTGTTCCTCCCACCCCTCACGTCCCTGTTGTCTGAGCAGAGCAGGCTGTGGTCCTCTCACCCCTTGCTTCTCTGTTGTCTGAGCAGAGCAGGCTGTTTTACTCTCCCTTCCCTGTTATCTGAGCATAGCAGGCTGTGTTCCTCTCACCCCTCACTTCCCTGCTGTCTGAGCAGAGCAGGCTCTGTTCCTCTCATTCCTTACTTCCCTGCTGTCTAAGCAGAGCAGGCTGTGTTCCTCTCAACCCTGACTTTCCAGATGTCTGAGCAGAGCAGACTGTGCTCTTCTCCCCTCCTCACTTCAATGCTGTCTGAGCAGAGTAGGCTGTGTTCCTCTCACCCCTCACTTCCCTGATGTCTGAGCAGAGCAGACTGTGTTCCTCTCACCCCTGACTTCCTTGTTGTCTGAGCAGAGTAGGCTGTGTTCTTCTCCCACTCACTTTCCTCCTGTGTGAGTAGAGCAGGCTCTGTGTGAAATTTCCACTCGCTCCTACCCCTGCTTTCTCCTGGAAGCAAAGGATCTGAGCCAATCAGCAGCAAGAGGACTTGCTATGCGGCGGCTACCATTGAGTCTGGGAAATGTAGTCCTTAAAGGGCACAGTGCAGTGCAAGTGAAGGGAGACTGATGGAGCTGTGGACTACCCAATATTCTCTCCATAGCAGAGGAAGGGAGATATGACTTTTCCCAGGCAATTCTGGAGAAATCTGGCTCTTTTGCAGGAGGAAGCCAAGCTGGACAGACTGGTGCCAGAGCTTCTGAAGTGTGGGGAACAGAGGGTGCAAACCCAACACTGGGGTACCTGAGACACTGAGAGATTGCTTGCTGAGCTGGGACCAGAGCTGGAAAGATCCACTGCCGTGGGTGTCTACAGCAAAAGGAGAAGCAGTGGGAACCAGAGCTGAAGGGCTGAACCTGTTCATGAGGACTGGGTGCAGGATACCTAAGGACAGTAGACTGCCAAGTGATCTGTTCTGGATTCTTGTGCACCAGAAGGGGTGAGCTGAACCATCTGTGCTTATCTCAACACTGACACAGCTAGGCCTCATGCATATTGGACATATAAAATGCTGCTTAGACAGGCGTTTGGTGTTTTTTTCTTTCTGCCTGTAAAAACAACTCTATGATAGCCTATGTGTCTATGCATATTTGAGCGTTTACAGTCATATTTGTAGAGGAGCATTTACAGGCTTAAAAAGACACCACAAGTGCGTTTTTGAGGGGGGCTTTTAGGCAGAAAAAATATTTGATGTGCATAAACGTACATAAATGCAACATCTAGGCATGTTTGGCGTTCTCAAGTGTGAATTGATTACAGGGAAGAATGAGCAGAGGAGAATTTTTTGGAAGAAAATGCTTATAAACACAAACACACATGAACACACATAGGCGTGTGCGCAATATGAGCCATTATGAGCATTTTTAGGCTGCTTTTTCAGGTGCTAGTGTGCATGGACCCTTTATATGATAGAGACTGCTATTGCATCCATCATCTATCCATTGCACACTCTACAGGTGACCCACCTTACAGAAGGGACCCAATGATAGCCAGCTAATATTGACATTTAGGCACCAAGTACTTGTAGTCAAGAGGTACCCGTTTTTCAGTAACGTATACGCCCACCCGCTATTGGGGCTGTATGCTTAGTGTGCACACGAGGACCTTAATTTTGTGGGTTAGTTAGTGTCTAATCTTTTAACCCTGTTACACCAATATCAATTTGGTTTAGCCTCATTACAGTTCAATTAATTGTCATCTTATGGGTCAGTGTTTACATTATCTAGTACAGAACCTTTAAACCTGTTCAACTGCCTGTTTATTGATTCATACTTTGTTTACCTGCATTGCCATAATACATCCTTTCAGTCTACTATCCAATTGCTTGTGGTCTATTTTATGTACATTATTATTGAGTGATAACATACTATTATTATTATTATACATGATTTATATAGCGCCAACAGTTTGCATAATGCTTTACCATGTTAGGGCAAATTGTACAGTTATGCCGGGTAAACACGGTCTGAATTTCTAACAACAAATGTTCGATGTGAGCTTGTTGTCGGAAAATCCAACCGTGTGTATGCTCCATCGGACATTTGCTGTCGGAATTTCCGACAAATGTTTGAGAGCTGGTTCTTAATTTTTCCGACAACAAAAGTTCTTGTCGGAAATTCCGATCGTCTGTAGCCAATTCCGACGCACAAAAATCCTACACATGCTCGAAATCATTGAACTTCATTTTTCTCGGCTTGTCGTAGTGTTGTACGTGACCGCGTTCTTGGCGTTCGGAATTTCCGACAACGTTTGTGTGACCGTGTGTATGCAACACAAGTTTGAGCGAACAATCCGTCAGAAAAAAATCCACGGTTTTGATGTTGGAATGTCCGATCGTGTGTACAAGGCTTTACAATACAATTAAATACAGGAGGAATCAGAGGGCCCTGCTCGTTAGAGTTTATAATCTAGAAGGGAGGGTCAAGTGATACAAAAGGTAATAACTTGTGGGGGATGAGCTGATAAAGAAAATAAAAGTACAGTTGTTAGGTGGAGGCAGGATAGGCTTCTCTGAAGAGAAACGTTTTCAGGGATCGCCTAAAAGTGAATAGAGTTGGAGATAGTCAGATAGATTGGAGTAGGGAGTTCCATAGGATAGGAGAGGCTCTGGAAAAGTCCTGGAGGCGAGCATTGGAGAAGGTGACGAGGGAGCTAGAGAGAAGTCTTAGGAGGAACAAAGATTTGGTCGGTATTTTGAGACTAGGGTAGTGATCTAGCTGAGGGCCAAGTTGTGGATAGCTTTGTAAGTTATTGTTAGCAGTTTGAATTTATTTCATTGGGTGAGTGGCAGCCAATGGAAAGATACTAACGTTACACAGGTGTGTCAGTAAGGACCAAACAGATTAAAGAGTAGTGGCAGAACAGAGAACCCATCATATCTTGTGCCTCCTGTAGGGGTAAGCTCTACACTTGCAAAGTGAGTTTTCACCACTTTCACCAAGCTAAGCCTATTTGCTGTTAGTAAATCAACCCTTATAGTTTCTCTATAAAAAAAAAGACATGGATAAACATTGACAATATTACACAGATAAAGGTACTTTTGCTTGACCTGTGGTCTGTAACAAAACAAAATACAATTCCAAAGACAAAAAACGTCAATTGCTCAAAAGCCAGAGACTGTCCCTTGTTTTGTCTTCTCATATGGCCCGTCTACAGACCCTGGCCCGGCCAAAGCCAGCGTGTACATCTGATCCTTTCCTCTTCTCCATTTCTTAATATCAGTCTGCTCTCAGCCGATAAACATTCACAACAAAGTGATGATAATGACAGCATGAAACAGGGCAACATATTATTCCAGCATTGAAAACATTGTCAGCCTTGCTTGTTTTCAATTGCCCGTGTTTGATTGGAACAACAGGCACTGCCAGCTGATGATTTAAATGAGTCATCTGTGCTTGCCTCGAAAGTTCTATTTCCAATTGAATCTTTTCATCTTCTCTTGAGTGTTGATGAAAATAATCAGCGACTATCACATACAATTATATAAGGGGAGGTCTAATATAATGTTCTCCTGTTTAACCACTTAAGGACCGGACCAATCATAATGACCAGAGGTGATTTCACAATTTGGCACTGCGCTGCTTTAACTGGAAATTGTGCGGACATGCAATGTTGTACAAAAACAAAATTTGCGTCCTTTTCTTCCCACAAATAGAGCTTTCTTTTAATGGTATTTGATTGCCTCTGCCATTTTTTATTTTTTGCGATATAAACGGAAAAAGACCGAAAATTTTGAAAAAAAATGATATTTTCTACTTTTTGTTATAAGAAAAATCGAATAAACTAAATTTTAGCCATACATTTCGGGCAAAATGTATTCAGCCACATGTCTTTAGTAAAAAAAAATGTCAATAAGCGTATATTTATTGGTTTGCGCAAAAGTTATAGGGTCTACAAACTAGGGTACATTTTCTGGAATTTACACAGCTTTTAATTTATGACTGCCTATCTCATTTCTTGAGGTGCTAAAATGCAGGGCAGTACAAAACCCCCCCATATGACCCCATTTTGGAAAGTAGACATCCCAAGGAAATTGCTGAGAGGCATGTTGAGCCCATTGAATATTTTTTTTTTGTCCCAATTGATTGAATAATGACAAAAAAAATAAATAAAAATTACAAAAAGTTGTCACTAAATGATATATTGCTCACACATGCCATGGTTATATGTGGAATTGCACCCCAAAATACATTCTGCTGCTTCTCCTGAGTACGGGGGTACCACATGTGTGAGACTTTTTAGGAGCTTAGCCGCGTACGGGACCCTGAAAACCAAGCACCGCCTTCAGGATTTCTAAGGGCGCAAATTTTTGATTTCACTCCTCACTACCTATCACAGTTTCGAAGGCCATAAAATGCCAAAATAGCACAAAACCCCCCCAAATGACCCCATTTTGGAAAGTAGACACCCCAAGGAAATTGCTGAGAGGCATGTTGAGCCCATTGAATATTTTTTTTTTGTCCCAAGTGATTGAATAATGACAAAAAAAAATACAAAAAGTTGTCACTAAATGATATATTGCTCACACATGCCATGGTTATATGTGGAATTACACCCCAAAATACATTTTGCTGCTTCTTCTGAGTACGGGGATACCACATGTGTGGGACTTTTTAGGAGCCTAGCCGCATACGGGCCCCCGAAATCCAAGCACCGCCTTAAGGATTTCTAAGGGCACAAATTTTTGATTTCACTCCTCATTACCTATCACAGTTTCGAAGGCCATAAAATGCCAAAATAGCACAAAACCCCCCCAAATGACCCCATTTTGGAAAGTATACACCCCAATCTATTTGCTAAGAGGCATGGTGAGTATTTTACAGCTCTCATTTGTTTTTTAAAATTAAGAAAGAACATTTATTTGAATTTTTTTTCAATTTTCAAAACTTTGTGACAAAAAGTGAGATCTGCAAAATACTCACCATACCTCTCAGCAAATAGCTTGGGGTGTCTACTTTCCAAAATGGGGTCATTTGGGGGGGGGGGGTTTGTGCCATCTGGGCATTCAATGGCCTCCGAAACTGTGATAGGCAGTGAGGAGTGAAATCCAAAATTTACACCCTTAGAAAGCCTGAAGGCGGTGCTTGGTTTTTGGGGTCCTGTACGCGGCTAGGCTCCCAAAATATCTCACACATGTGGTATCTCCGTACTCAGGAGAAGCAACAGAATGTATTTTGGGGTGTAATTCCACATATGCCCATGGCATGTTTGAGCAATATATCATTTAGTGACAACTTTGTGCAAAAAAATTTAAAATTAAAAAAGAATTGTCTTGTTTCCGCAACTTGTGTCAACATATAAAATATTCCATGGACTCGAAATGCCTCTCAGCAAATAGCTTGGGGTGTCTACTTTCCAAAATGGGGTCATTTGGGGGGGTTTTGAACTGTCCTGGCATTTTATACACAACATTAGGAAGCTTACATCCACTCTTCTAACCACTTGAAGACAAAGCCCTTTCTGACACTTTTTGTTTACATGAAAACATTTTTTTTTTTTGCAAGAAAATTACGTTGAACCCCCAAACATTATATATTTTTTTTAAAGCAAAGGCTCTACAGATTAAAATGGTGGGTGTTGCATTTTTTTTTTCCCACACAGTATTTGCGCAGCAATTTTTCAAACGCATTTTTTGGGGAAAAAAACTTATATTGCCCAAATGTTTCATGAAATAAAAAAGATGATCTTAGGCCGAGTACATGGATATCAAACACGACATGCTTTAAAATTTTGCACAAACGCGCAGTGGCGACAAACTACATACATTTTTAAAAGCCTTTAAAAGCCTTTACAGGTTACCACATTCGATTTACAGAGAAGGTCTACTGCTAAAATTACTGCCCTCGATCTGACCTTCGCGGTGATACCTCACATGCATGATGCAATTGCTGTTTACACATGACACCAGACCGACGCTTGCGTTCGCCTTTGCGCAAGAGCAGGGCGGGACAGGGGTGTTTTTTTTTTTTTAATTATTAATTTTCCTTTTTTATTTTATTTTTAAACTGTTCCTTCCATTTTATTTTATTTTTTTATTGTTTTTTATTGTTATCTCAGGGAATGTAAATATCCCCTATGACAGCAATAGGTAATGACAGGTACTCTTTTTTTGAAAAAATGGGGTCTATTAGACCCTAGATCTTTCCTCTGCCCTCAAAGCATCTGACCACACCAAGATCGGTGTGATAAGATGCTTTCCCAATTTCCCAATGGCGCTTTTTATATCCGGGGGGGGGGACATTCCCTCCCACTGCTTGTAAAAGCAGTCCAGAGGCTAATCGCTAGGATTGCTTTTACAAGAAAGCTGGCCGCTGGCTGAAAAGAATGATACCAAGATGATACCTAAACCCGCAGGCATCATTCTGGTATAACCATTCAAAGTCCAGCAACATACCAGTACGTTGCTGGTCCTTGTTGAACATGTATTGTAATCTTTTTTTTCATGCAGCCTGTTGGCTGAATGAAAAAAAGAGATTGATCGGTGGGTATGCCCACCATTAGAATACCTCCCTTCATTCACCCACTTCTAATGATGGGCATACATGCACCATTTATATATGCCGAAGCATGGGGGCATCATCCCGCAAAAGTTATGCCGCGTACACACGGTCAGACTTTTCCACGGGCAAGCCTCCTTCGGAATTTCGACCGTATGTACGCGGCATTAGGAGCAAAATCGCCCCTCCGCCCCTGCTGCCATGTTTCGGCATATATGCTCTTTTTTTTAACTGTGGTGGTGAAATCACCTCCTACAGCACTGGAGTCGCAGGGATCAGGCCTGTCTCTGCGAACGCTGCAGTTATGTGTGTTGTGTTTTGTAAGTGACAGTGATCGATCGATACTGCACTTGGGTGGCCTGGGCTGGACGGAGGGGCAAAACGCAGGTGCTAGCAGGTATCTGGGCTGATCCCGTTAACACTGCGTTTTTGGGAACCCTAAACCGCTGGGGATGCTAGTATAGATCTGATCAGATACTTTACCACTAAGGGAGGTGTATGCTTCACTCGTGGGTGTTAGCGCTATTGGCACTAACCTGACGCTGCCTGGGGTGACGCAGACCCTCTCTGACGCTAAAACCTAATTGATATCACCCGCCAGGCGATCAGTGGGTTAAACCTTTATTGGGTTATATACGGCGGGTGCCTGACACTATAAAAAGCAAACTAACTAACCAGCGTCACCCGTAACACTTATACGGTGATCACTGGTGAAAGGGTCAACTAGGGGCAATCAGGGGGTTAAAATCTTCATTAGGTAATATATGGGGGTACCTGACGCTATAAAAACCTGGCGGCGAACCTAAAAAAATAACTGACTACCTAGCGGCATCACCGACACTAATACACCGATCAGAAAAACGATCGCTTAGTGACAGTGGTGCTAGGGGGTGAAAGGGTTACCTGGGGTGGCAATCAGGGGGTTAAACCTTTATTAGGTAATATATGGGGGTATCTGACGCTATAAAAACCTTGCGGCGAACATAAAAAAATAACTGACTACCTAGCGGCATCACCGACACTAATACACCGATCAGAAAAACGATCGCTTAGTGACAGTGGTGCTAGGGGCTGAAAGGGTTACCTGGGGAGCGATCAAGGGGTTAAACCTTTATTAGGTAATATATATGGGGGTACCTGACGTTATAAAAACCTGGCGGCGAACATAAAAAAATAACTGACTACCTAGCGGCATCACCGACACTAATACACCGATCAGAAAAACGATCGCTTAGTGACAGTGGTGCTAGGGGCTTAAAGGGTTACCTGGGGAGCGATCAAGGGGTTAAACCTTTATTAGGTAATATATATGGGGGTACCTGACGTTATAAAAACCTGGCGGCGAACATAAAAAAATAACTGACTACCTAGCGGCATCACCGACACTAATACACCGATCAGAAAAACGATCGATTGGGGGGTGATCAAGGGGTTAAACCTTTATTAGGGGGGGGTTGGGGGGCTACCCTGGACCTAAGGGACCCAACACTAACTGCCCTGACACTTTTACAGTTACAAATGTCACTGATTGCAGTGATCAGTAAATAAATGATCACTGCAATCGGTGACACTGTGACTAGGCGCTGGGGGTGATCTGGGGGGTGATCTGGGGGTGACTGGTGGGGCGATTGTGTGCCTATGTGTCCTGGTGTGAGTGTACTGCTTGTGCACTAACCTTGATGTCTTCTCTCAACAGCGCTCCGGTATATGTGGGCGCCGCAGGAGAGATGACATCACTTCCTGCTGCTTCCTCTCTGCCTGTGTTTACATTACACAGGCAGAGGAAGCATTTGATTCGCCGGGAGCGATCGCGAGGGGGTGGCCAGAAACCAATGGCCGCCCCCTCATCACGGATCGCTCCCAGAGCGATCCCGACCGCTCACTGTACCAGAGGGGGGTCCGATAGGACCCCCCACCCATACGAAGGCAGGCACGTACAGGTACGTGATTGTGCCTCCAGGTACCATTCTGCCGACGTATATATACAGTGAGCGGTCGTTAAGTGGTTAAAGGACATCTTGTTTCTCGTATAAAACAAAAGTTCCTAACTAGGAAAACAAAAACGTATTTTACTTATCCCTACCGTATTGCTTTTGCTGGGTATAATTAAAAGGTGAACTGCCATTTACATACCTCCCAACCTGCACGGATTCTGCGGGTTTTTCCCGCAGGGACACCAGTTTCCCGCAGTCCCGCGATACCCAGTGTATTCCCGCACAGCAGAGGAGACCAGGAGGCAGAGGAAGGAGGAGGAGGAGGTAAGACCTGATGTTCTTGTAGCAAAGCCTTGTCGCGCCGCCCCCTCTCTCCCGTCGACAGAACCCCCCCAACTAACAATTAGCATGAGATGAGACGGTGTCCTGGAGGAAATAAGCCCACTGTTTTAGCCTGGGTTCACACCTGTGTGATCACAGACATTGCATGTGATCAGCACCGCACTGCTATGCAGATCACATGCAATGTTTGTGTGATGCAAATGCAGCCATACAAACTGTATGGCTGAAATCGCATTTGCACCAAAATGGTGCAGGACCCTTTTTTTTGGTCCGCACTGGAATCGGATTGCACCCATGCGATCTGATTCCTACACAATTTGACAGTTCACACTGGGATCTGTGAACCGATCTGGGGGTGTCATTAACTTTACATTGATACCCCCAGCGGTTTGCAGATACCAGTGTGAACCAGTGTGCGATTAAGGTGCAATGCGGGAACCGGCCCTGAATCGCAGGGTTTCCCCACATCGCACCAGTGTTACCTGGGACTTAAAAGCGGTGCTGCAGCAATACACGGTCCTGTACGCGGGTGCTGATGCGTGTTGTTCCAAAATGGCACCCCCACACGTCTGCTAAAAAGCATGATACATGATTTTGCATGCGTTCCCGACCTGTACATACGTAGACCTAAGCTTCAAGACGATATAATAAGGAAGCATTTTAAATGCTTTTATTGTTTTTATTTTTAATCAGATTAATTAGTTTTTTTGTTTTTATTATCTTTAAAGTGGAAAAAAAGCATAACTATATATTTTCTTAAAAATGCTCCCTCTCCCTCCTCCTTACCTATCCTACCTAGCCTGTATAAAAAAGATTTGTGTACTTACCTATTTTTACTCTGCTCTGGTCCAGTCAGGGGATCCCACAGCTCAGTCTCCTCTGTGTCAGTGAGCAGCTGCTGCAGGGGAGAGGAGGGAGTGCCGACAACAGCTGGGCCATGTGAGCCCATGGGTTATGGCTCCTGGAATTCACAGCTGTTGTTGATTATTCCCTTACACACAGCCGCAGGATCATGTGACCAAACCAGAGCTGAGTGAAAATAAGTAAGCATACAGGCCTTTTTTATATAGGAAGGAGGGGGAGGGAAATTGTTATAGTTGGAGTTTTATTCCACTTTAAGCAGCCACACCTGTCAGCTATGCTCCCCATGACCGGCTGAACCCCATATGATATGTATGTAGCGTGGTCCTAAATTTAGGGGAAGTGTTTGAGTGGTAGTTATGCTCAAACACTCCAATTGTCAGGATTCTATCAACCATTTTTGTACGCAGGGAAAGTATCGGCGTATAGTTCCCTGTGGCCGGCAGGTGGCGCTGCCATGGTAGGCCAGGGTTGAACCGCTGATACAGTGCTGTGCCTTGTGTGTCCCCTCTCAGCAGCCATACAGGGGGTGTGGCAGGCCTGCTGTGCACACTGGGAGAGGATATAAAAGGGGCAGGCTCTGCCTGGTCGAGGTTCTTCTTCAGTCGTCGGGAGTCCTACTCCCAGGAGTTTGTGTTCCTGTCCGCCCTGGGCACCTTTGGCCCAGGGGCGGAGGTCAGTGAATCAGTCCCAGGCACCTTTAGCCCTGGGACTGCAGCAAAGGCCTTGGGCCCAGCACCTTCGGCTGGGGCCCATCAAGGATCGAGGAACCCCAGGGTGCTGCCTTGCGAGGGGACCCGTATCTTAGACGAGGAGGCCGGGGGAGGAACTGTTCCAAGGGACCGATGAGAAGTCACGGTGAAGGAAGGGGCCCGGTAACTCTCTGGAGGGATGTCTTCTCCTTACAAAGAGGTCAAGTTCACCAGGTCTGTGGCAGAGACCAAGTTCACCAGGTCTGTGGCAGAGACCAAGTTCACCAGGTCTGTGGCAGAGACTGAGCGGTTAAGTTAGAGTACCATTTGGCTGCTAGTCCCTACCTAGGGAGTAGTGATGAGCCGAACACCCCCGGGTTCGGTTCGCACCAGAACCCGCGAACGGACCGAACGTTCGTACGAACATTAGAACCCTATTAAATACAATGGATGCGAACGTTCGAATTCTAAAGTGCTAATTATAACGACTATTATGCATGTTATTGTCCTAAAAAGGGTTTGGGAACCCGGGTTCTGCACCAGGGGACATGTATCAATGCAAAAAGAAGTTTTAAAAACGGTCGTTTTTCGGGAGCAGTCATTTTAATGATGCATAAAGTGAAAAAAAAAAGTCAAATATTCCTTTAAATATCGTACCTGGGGGGTGTCTAAAGTATGCCTGTGAAGTGCCACGTGTTTCCCGTGTTTAGAACTGTCCCTGCACAAAATGACACTTCTAAAGGGAAAAAAAGCCATTTAAAACTGCTTGCGGCTTTAATGTAATGTCTGGTCCCGGTAATATGGATGAAAATCTTTAAGAAAAATGGCATAGCTACCACATGACCCCCCCCCCCCCTACCCCAGCCCATTACCAGCCCCTTTGGGTCTTGTATGGATATTAAGGGGAACCCCGCACATAAAATAAAAAAGGCCCTATATACTCTGAACAGCCGTATACAGGCGGTGCATACAAGACAGGGACTGTAGGTTTGTTCTTATGTAGAATCTGTTTGTAATTTTGAACAGGTACATTGTTTAAGTGTAGCTCCAGCCCAAAAATCTATTTTTAAACTTTTTGGAAAACATAGGTAAGGGTTATCACCCCTGTAACATTTGTTTTGCTGTCTGTGCCCCTGTTCAGAACATTTCACCTCACTTTCCGTCCCAATGACAACTGTTTTTGAAATGTGGTGTTTTTCTTGAAACAAGGATTGGTGATAAAGCATCAGTACAGAGGAGACACCTTTCTCCCATATTAATTCTTACAGGAGAGAATTTTCCTTCCTAGGGGTAGATTTCCTCTCACTTCCTGTTGTCTTCTTGCGTTTGCAAGTAGGAGTCGTTTGTAAGTTGGATGTTTGAAAGTAGGGACCTGCTGTATATACTCTGCAGAAATAGGCCCCTTAGTTGTTGGTGTTGGCACAACACTGTAAGCACTCACAGTTACTCTTGGTTGGTGCTGGAACGCCCTGCTGTCAACTATTATATCAGGAATTGTAATTACATATAATTGTTGAACAGTGGTAGTAAAAATTGGGCCTTCGATGGTGGTGCTGGTGCCACAACACTGTAAGCCCTGACAGTTACTCTTGGTGGGTGCAGCAATGGGCCCTGCTGTGAATTATTAGATCAAGAATTGTAATTGCATGCCCCTGTTGAACAGGGGCTGAAAAATTGGGCCTTTCGTGGTGGTGGTGGTGGTGGTGGTGTTGCCACAACACTGTAAGCCCTCAGAGTTACTCTTGGTGGGTGCAGGAATGGGCCCTGCTGTGAATTATTAGATCAAGAATTGTAATTACATGCCCCTTTTGAACAGGGGCTGAAAAATTGGGCCTTTCGTGGTGGTGGTGGTGGTGGCGTTGCCACAACACTGTAAGCCCTCAGAGTTACTCTTGGTGGGTGCAGCAATGGGCCCTGCTGTGAATTATTAGATCAAGAATTGTAATTACATGCCCCTGTTGAACAGGGGCTGAAAAATTGGGCCTTAGGCACTGGTGGCACAACACTGCAACCCCTCACAGATACTGTACTTGGAGCACAGCAATGAGCCCTGTTGCAAAGTATTGCTTCAAAAATTGTAATTACACGCCCCTGTTAAACAGGGGCTGAAAAATTGGGCCTTAGGCACTGGTGGCACAACACTGCAACCCCTCACAGATACTGTACTTGGAGCACAGCAATGAGCCCTGTTGCAAAGTATTGCTTCAAAAATTGTAATTACACGCCCCTGTTAAACAGGGGCTGAAAAATTGGGCCTTAGGCACTGGTGGCACAACACTGCAACCCCTCACAGATACTGTACTTGGAGCACAGCAATGAGCCCTGTTGCAAAGTATTGCTTCAAAAATTGTAATTACACGCCCCTGTTAAACAGGGGCTGAAAAATTGGGCGTTAGGCACTGGTGGCGGCACCCATAAACAAAAATGATCTTCCAAGCTATCATCATCAATCGTATCATTGAGGACTCGGAGGAGGAGGATAGCCAGTCAACATAACAGCACAGGCACTCAGCATCAGCATCAGTCTTGAAGGGATGTGACATGTTAAAATCAATTAGTCTGTTATATCAGCATCAGGTGTGTGGTAGCTGGTGGTGATCCAAGACTGGTTCATCTTGATGAAAGTCAGTCGATCAACCGAGTCGGTGGACAGGCGCACCCTGTGATCCGTGACAAATCCTCCAGCAGCACTGAATGTGCGTTCCGAAAGAACGCTGGATGCAGGACAGGCCAGTAGCTCAATTGCATACTGTGCAAGCTCTGGCCAGTGATCCATCCTCAAGACCCAGTAAGCCAGAGGATTTTCGGTGGGGAAGGTGTCCAAGTCTGACCTTGCCCCTAGATATTCCTGCACCATGTTTATCAGACGCTGGCGATGGTTGCTGGAACCGATCATACTTTGGGGCTGCGGACTAAAGAATTGTCTGAACGCATCGGTCAGACGGCCACCTTCCCCACCGCTCCTTCTTTGACTGGCCGAAGCCTCAGCAACTCGTTGTCCAGGACCAGGAGTTTGCAACCTCCCAGTCTCTGGGAACGCGTTGCACAGACCTTTCTGCAAGGCCTCCCGGAGTTGTCTCATCCTCTGCTCCCTCTGCGACGGTAACATAAGGTCCGCAACCTTACCCTTGTACCGTGGATCAAGGAGAGTGGCCAGCCAGTAATGGTCCCTCTCCTTGATCCGAAGAATACGAGGATCCTTCCGCAGACTTTGCAGGATCAGGGAGGCCATGCAGCGTAGGTTAGCTGAGGCATTCGGTCCGGAGTCCTCTGGGTTACTAAGGACGACATGATCCGCAGCCACCTCCTCCCAGCCACGTACAAGTCCACGGGTTTCTTGGGACTGTAAATCATCCCTAAAAGACTGCTGCTGTTGATGCTGCTGAGTGCCAGGCTCCACCTCCATGCTGACACAATCCTCCTCCTCCTCCTCCTCCTCCTCCTCGTCCTCTTCATGTGCGATGGGTGGGACAGAAGGAACACTGTCTGGGTAAAGGGGGCCTTGAGAGGCAAGGAAGTCCTCCTCTTCCTGCCTCTGTTCTGCCTCAAGTGCCCTGTCCATTATTCCACGCAGCGTGTGCTCCAACAGGTGGACAAGAGGTACAGCGTCACTGATGCATGCACTGTCACTGCTCACCATCCTCGTGGCCTCCTCAAATGGTGCCAGGACAGTGCATGCATCCCTGATCATGCCCCACTGGCGTGGAGAAAAAAAACCAAGCTCCCCTGACCCTGTCCTGGTGCCGTAGTCGCACAGGTACTCATTGATGGCCCTCTGCTGCGTGTGCAGCCGCTGCAGCATGGCCAACGTTGAGTTCCACCTGGTGGGCATGTCACATATAAGGCGGTTCTTGGGCAGGTTCAACTCCTTTTGCAGCTCAGCCAGGCGAGCACTGGCATTATAAGATCTGCGGAAATGCACACAGACTTTCCTGGCCTGCCTCAGGACATCCTGTAAGCCCGGGTACCTGCCCAAGAACCGCTGCACCACCAGGTTAAGGACGTGAGCCACACAGGGCACATGGGTCAGTTGTCCCTGTCGGAGGGCGGAGAGGAGGTTGGTGCCATTGTCGCAAACCACCATTCCTGGCTTAAGCTGGCGTGGCGTCAACCACCTCTCGGCCTGGCCCTGCAGAGCAGACAGGACCTCTGCCCCAGTGTGGCTTCTGTCCCCCAAACACACCAGCGCAAGCACGGCATGGCATCTTTTTGCCTGCGTACTTGCGTAGCCCCTTGAACGCCTACGGAGCACCGCTGGTTCAGAGGACAAAGCACAGGAAGAGGCCATGGAGGAAGAAGAAGAGGAGGGGGTGGAGGAGAGAGGTGTGTCACAACCAGTAGTAGCATTTTGGAGGCGTGGCGGTGGAACAACCTCCAACACTACTGCACCTTGTCCTGCATCCTTCCCAGCTGCCAAAAGAGTGACCCAATGGGCCGTGAAAGAAAGGTAACGTCCCTGTCCATGCCTGCTGGACCATGAGTCAGCGGTAATATGCACCTTACCGCTGACCGCCCTGTCCAGCGAGGCCAAGACATTGCCTTCCACATGCCGGTAGAGAGCCGGAATAGCCTTCCGTGAGAAAAAGTGGCGTTTGGGAACCTGCCACTGAGGAACCGCACATTGCACAAACTCACGGAAGGGGGCCGAGTCTACCAACTGAAAAGGCAGCAGTTGAAGCGCTAGCAATTTAGCCAAGCTAGCATTCAACCGCTGGGCATGTGGATGGCTGGGAGTGAACTTCTTTCGACGGTCCAGCAGCTGGGGCAGGGAAATTTGCCTGCTAGAATCGGACGTCGGTGTACTGCTAGCAGAGTGGCCGCAAGTACTTGGCTGTGACACACCTAATTCTACACCTTCATTCCTCTCAGTGCATGTTTCAGAGAGGACTGAAGTTATAGTGGGGTTGGAGATCCCAGCTGATGCGGTGCAAGGAGAGGTCCGCTTTGTTCTTTGGTGTGGGTCTTTGAGGTAGGCTTGCCAACGAGCTGCATGGCAGGTCAACATATGTCTGGTCAGGCATGTGGTACCCAAGCGGCTGATGTTTTGGCCACGCGATATACGCTTGAGACATATGTTGCAAACAGCAGCTGTGCGATCTGATGCACTAGCCTCAAAAAAGGCCCACACCAAAGAACTTTTTGAATGACGGGCAGAGGCAGCGCCCTGCACAGGCGGAGCTCTGCGGTGTGATTCCGTCGGTGTACTGCCCTTACGCTGGCCACCAAAGGGCATCCTGCCTCGTTGGAGATGTGCCTCCTCCTCATCCTCCTCCTCCTCCTCTCTCCTATTAGGCACCCACGTGGAGTCAGTGACCTCATCATCCCCTCCCTCCTCATCACTGGAGCCAATCTGGCAGTATGCTGCAGCTGCTGGAACATGACTGCCAGATTGGTGTCCTTCTTGAGCATCCCCTCTGTCTGCTCTCACGCTACTGCCTTCCTCTAGCTGGGTTTCATCATCAGACCCTTCGAAACGCTGGGCATCCTCCTGGAGCATGTACCCAACACTGTGCTCAAACAGTTCGGGGGACTCCTCAGGAGGAGGACATGGTGGGTCTAGGGAAGGAGTGACTGATTATGAGTCTGACATTGATACCAGGGAAGAGGACGCTTTGGCAGCTGCTTTGCCAGTACCCTGAGCCTGGGTGAGAGAGGATGAGGAGGAGGAGGAGGGCTTGGTCATCCACTCTACCAAGTCTTCGGCATGATGTGGCTCAACATGTCCAGCTGCCGAAAAGAAGGACAAGCGTGTCCCATGGCCATGTGCTGATGACAATGCACTGCGTCCACGACCAGCACTGTTGCCCCCAGACACAGAGCCTGCTTGCCCTCTTTTATTGCCTCCTGACTGTCTGCCTCTCCTTGTTTGCCTTCCAGACATTCTAATGGATGGCCTGCAGGGAGATGTGAAAAAAAGCAATAAGGGCTACCTTCAGGTGTCCTTCTCTGTCTCTTTACTTAAGGATTTCTAAATATGGTTGAGGATGATTGCTTTCGCACAGAATAGCACAATGACAATTTCCCTGACTGTCCAAAAAACAAGGATTTCAAAGATGGTTGATGAGGAATGCTTTAGCACAGTATAGCACAATGAGAATTTCCCTCACTGTCCTTCCCTGTCCCTACAAACAAGGTTTAGCACAGTAAAACACACTGACACTCTCCCTACCTATAGTTTTCTGTCCCTATAAATTTTTTTTTTTTTAAAGATGGTTGATGAGGAATGCTTTAGCACAGTATAGCACAATGAGAATTTCCCTCACTGTCCTTCCCTGTCCCTACAAACAAGGTTTAGCACAGTAAAACACACTGACACTCTCCCTACCTATAGTTTTCTGTCCCTGTAAAAAATTTTTTTTTTAAAGATGGTTGATGAGGAATGCTTTAGCACAGTATAGCACAATGAGAATTTCCCTCACTGTCCTTCCCTGTCCCTACAAACAAGGTTTAGCACAGTAAAACACACTGACACTCTCCCTACCTATAGTTTTCTGTCCCTATAAAAAATTTTTTTTTTAAAGATGGTTGATGAGGAATGCTTTAGCACAGTATAGCACAATGAGAATTTCCCTCACTGTCCTTCCCTGTCCCTACAAACAAGGTTTAGCACAGTAAAACACACTGACACTCTCCCTACCTATAGTTTTCTGTCCCTATAATTTTTTTTTTTTTAAAGATGGTTGATGAGGAATGCTTTAGCACAGTATAGCACAATGAGAATTTCCCTCACTGTCCTTCCCTGTCCCTACAAACAAGGTATAGCACAGTAAAACACACTGACACTCTCCCTACCTATAGTTTTCTGTCCCTATAAAAAATGTTTTTTTAAAGATGGTTGATGAGGAATGCTTTAGCACAGTATAGCACAATGAGAATTTCCCTCACTGTCGTTCCCTGTCCCTACAAACAAGGTTTAGCACAGTAAAACACACTGACACTCTCCCTACCTATAGTTTTCTGTCCCTATAATTTTTTTTTTTAAAGATGGTTGATGAGGAATGCTTTAGCACAGTATAGCACAATGAGAATTTCCCTCACTGTCCTTCCCTGTCCCTACAAACAAGGTTTAGCACAGTAAAACACACTGACACTCTCCCTACCTATAGTTTTCTGTCCCTATAAAAAATTTTTTTTAAAGATGGTTGATGAGGAATGCTTTAGCACAGTATAGCACAATGAGAATTTCCCTCACTGTCCTTCCCTGTCCCTACAAACAAGGTTTATCACAGTAAAACAGACTGACACTCTCCCTACCTATCCTTCTCTTTCCCTAAACTAAAGGAATCCAGGTTAAGCAAGAAAAAAAAAATGTCACTGTCCCTGCCTATGCTTCTCTTTCCCTGCTCCGGAACACACTACACTAGGCCGCCGTGCTGGCGGCCTTTTATAGTGTGGGGTGTGTACTAAACACCCTCAGCAATAATTGGCCACAGGCATCCTGCCTGTGGCCAATCATTGCTCTCCTCGCTGCCGGCGCTGTGATTGGCCAAGCATGCGGGGTCACAGTGCATGCTTGGCCAATCACAGCGCCTGGATGACACTGCGATGGCGTAGTGCATTGTGGGCCGCGAATTAGGCGCGAACGGCCCAAATCGTTCGTTGTTCGGCGAACGATCGAACAGCCGATGTTCGAGTCGAACGTATGTTCGACTCGAACACCGAGCTCATCCCTACTAGGGAGACTATCCATTTGGGCTGAGTCTGCTTGAGAAGCGGAGCAGTGAAGTGATTACGTTTGTACCTGGACCTTTCCCACACCTTATGCTGTCCTGTCTTCTTGCTCCAACCTTTATCTATCAGAGACTGTTATTTGCAAAGAGAGAATAAACTCTACGTTGGAGTTGCAGCTGGTGTGGACATTCAAGTCACTGGGGGGAACAAGGACTTATTTCTGTCAATTATAGAGGTGAGAACCATTCTCTGGAGGATTCTGGTTTCTGGTTGTAGAGACCCGCTAACAACACCGCTCAACCTCTTTACACAGGAGGGTATGGGCTTGTGGCGTGGTGTGCCCTCTCTACCTGCGAGGAGCCAAAGGCAGGTGAAGGGGATGAGGGCGCTACGCGTACATACGCATATTGTATGTATGAATAAGTATATGTTCTAAAGCTGTAAAAGTTTGGCTACACAGTTACTTGTCCAGGCTCTTAAAGAGACCTTTTTTTAACAAAAACCAAAATAGTTGGATTTTAAACACAGCCTATAAAATGTCAACAAAGTTTTTAAGACACGTCTCTTACTTCCTGCTCCTCTTTCCCTACCTGCTGTTATGGACAGTTACCAGCTGTCAAAATGACAGCTGGGAATTGCTTGGTATTAGGCCCCTTTCACACGGGCTGTCTGATCAGGTCTGCCTGTCAGTATTTTTAGGCGGACCTGATCAGACCCTCCATTCATCCCTATGGAGCAGCGGATGTCAGATTCGATCCTGTCTGCAAAATCCAGACGGATGGTGGTCCTATCTTCCATTTGTCTGGCGGATCGGATCGTATATGATCGGATGAAAACGGACAGGCGGTCCTTTTTCACGCAATCTCCTCATAGAGGAGAGCGGGACTGGGTCCGTCTCTGCTCTGCTCAGTAAGCAACGATGGACCTGTCATGCGCCTGCTCAGCGGGGATGAGCAGAGCGATCCCCCGCTGAGCAAGCGGATCCCGCAATATAGAGGCGCCCATTTGAAAGGGGCCTTAGACAGCAGAGGCAACAGTCAAAATGTAGTTGTTGCTTTGTAAAACAACACACTTGTCTGCAAGTGTCATTGAGTTAATATAATGTAATAATGTATTGTTATTACAGTTTCATTTATATGTAGATCATAAGTTTGTCTTTTAATCTTTATATCATATCACTTACATTTTTTTACCATTTGTCCTGGATTATGGTCAATGAAAAATTGACAAGTATCCTCAGAAGCAAACAAGCCAGATTTGAAAAAGTGTAGACTCCCTGGATTTAATACAAAATTATGCAGTCAAGGGCCTTGATTGAGGGAACCGATTCTTTTTCTTCTTTTTTCTTCTTCTTTTTGCCCCTTTCCTCTTTCTTCTTATGATTTGTGGTTCTAGTTATATGGATGCAAATGGAGAGTCCATAGAGCCTCTTATACTTCAATATTCATAAGGAAGCGAGGCATCGTTCCTTGAGGCGTTAGAATAACTTTGTTTAGAAGTGCTCCCACACCTTTTCACCCTCCTGCATTAACACTTGACCGTCCGTTGAAGTAATGTTCTTCAAAGTCATGTCTTTGCTCTGTTATTGTTGTAGAGTGATTACATTTACCTTGCTTTTGCCTTGGGCAAGCAGTAGCTCAATTTGGTAGGATCAATCTTTCAAACCTTTGTTTTCGATTCAGTAATTCTTCATTGAGTGCAATGTATACAATACAGAAAAAAAGAAGACAAACCGGCAGGACACTTGCACAGTGAGGTGTATCCGATAACAAGGATGTGAGTTTACCTGTCTTCTTAGGGTAAGGCAAGCATACAAGGTACAAATTATATTTGTAAATTTTTATAAGATAGGTTTAGAGGGAAAAAGGAAGAGGAGAGACAAAAGGCAGAGAGCAGGGAGAAAACGGTAGAGTTAATCAGAAATCAAATGGGTCTACTAAAGGAGAAGAAATGTATGGAGAGTATTGATGCATATCCCGGTACCCAATGGCATCCCTAGGGGGGGCCAGAGGGGCCCTGGCCCCCCAACATTATGCTGTGCCCCACCATGTGCCCCCCCCCCAAAAAAGAATAATTTTTTTTTGCATTTTTTTTCGCTCGGGCTGCTGCTGGGGTAACATAGTCTCTCCTGAGAGGGAGAGCGTCCCCAGTCAGCTCCTGTGGGGGATTCCTCCCCCTCCCTCTGCTCGCTTACACTGCATAATGCGAGCGCTCACACAACCACAGCCGCCCGATCTGCTCCTTTCCCTGCATCCTCATTGGCACGGAGAAGAGCGAGTTGCAGGAAGGACTCCACGAGCACTGTGGGAGGGGGGCCCAAGCCTTCATCTCAGTTACTGAAAAAACTGCAAGCTGAGCCGAGTGTCAGTCTATGACACTCTTTCACAGCCCAGCGAGTCCAACCACCCCCCTCACTCTCCTCACATACGAGCAGGGAGGAATACAGCTCCTCCTCCTCCTTCCAGTCCCGCCCACACTATCCCGGCGTGCTGTATCTGAAGAGAGGGGATGTGTGGGCGGGAAATATGAAAATCAGCAGCATTCCTGGCTGTGTGTGAATGATGCCTGAGATTCTAGCCTGGACCGTGGGTAAGTGTGTGCACTGCAGACTGCAGTACACTGTAATCACTGAACTGCATTATCTCCATCCCTTCTCTCCCCCATCTGTCTCCCTCCCCCTCTCCTGTTCTTTCAAGACATTCACAATTTACTTTCACTTTCAGTTAGGCAGGTAATAGACGGTGCACATTTCTTTCCTGCATCCACAGATTGCAGGAAAGAAACTTGCATAATTCCCCCATCAACACAGACAGTGCTGACAGGGGAATATCCCTCCTGCCCAGCAATTGTATTCTCCCGACAAACAGTGATTATCACTAGTGGCTATAGCAATCACTAGTGATAATCATAAGAGAATCTGCTCATTAATGGTTCGAATCTCAGCCAGTTCCTGCTGAACCAGCTGAGATTTAAACTGTCTATGGCTGGTCTTAGCTCTTAGGCAGCCCATACATTGATCACTTTTTTTCATTCAACTATTAGGTTGAATGAAAAAAAAAGGAAATTATCCAATTCCCCTGTAGCGGGGTCTCCCCTCTCTCTCTCTATCTTTATCGGTTATTTGGCTGTTGTCTAGGGGTACCTGGGAGAGAGAGATAAGACACACCATGGCCCATGTCCTCCATAGCTAAGAGGTGAAGGCCAGCAAATTGGGTTTTGTGTAGGTGTCCTAGAGTCAAGTCCAGTACTTCGTTCCTGACTCCTTTGCTCCTGGTAACCAAAGTTCCACACAGTGAATAGGTCCAACTCAGTTTTATTCTTCTTGCCAAGCAATAAAACAGTTTCTTTACTTTGGAAAATGGGGACAGATCGAGGCACAATCCTTTCCCTTCTTCTGCTGACCACTGTGCTGTCACCAGTGGTAAATAGTCACTGCCACTGACTAGGTGATGTAGAACGTGAATTACCTTCGCTCACGCTGCCCCTGTCAGAGGAAGAAATCCGTCCAAGGGAGAAATGGAGGCCTCTCAGTCACCAGCGATGCTGCGCCGGACTCTTCAGAGAAGTTACTGCACACCAGTCCTCACAAACTCAGACACAGGCACCCAAGGAATTAGGGCCCCCTCGGATTCCTCCACCCTCACGGAACTCAGTCGAAGGTACTGAGCCCCAGGGATCCGCCATAGTACATCACCCCAGGCTAAAGGTGCCTGAGATGGACTCCATCTCCGCTCCGGCCAGGTCAAGGGCACCTAGGCCTGGAACACCGGAACGCCAGCACCCAAGCTGAAGGTGCCTGGGTGCGGCCGCATCTTCTGGCTCCGGACTCTAACCCCGTGATCAGGGCGTCCGCCCCTTTTATGACCTCTCCCTTCGCGCCACAGCGGGTTCCCCGCCCCGCTGTACCAGCTCCAGGGGAGGACACAAAAGGTACATTCTTGCGGTGCGAGCCCAACCCCGGTCCAAGGCAACAACGCCACCTATAGGCCGGCGGGAACTTCACACCACCAGAGTCCTCCAAGATTCACAAAGGGAACCTTGAATTTCCTAACAATCAAGGCATCTGGGTTACACTACCACCCAGATGCTTCCCCTAAAATCAAGTACCCGCTACACCATCTACACATTATAGGTGGATGGGGGAATGTTCCCAGTGTGGACCAGTGCTGGAACAACCAGAGTTGCTGTCCTGTCCCGGCTATTCACATCGCTGGTCTCTGTCTCCATGGTAGCGGCGGCAGCACATTGGAACCCAGTGCTGGTTACTTTATGGGGCTGATGTACAGGAGGGCCAGCACAATTTGTTGTTAAAGATGGGCTGGGCATGTTCAAAATTCCACATGCCAGAGCCTGCCAGGAAGCCCACACTGCACAGCGCTAATCACAGGCAATGAGACATTTCCCGGTCCGCAGCTCCACAGATCAGGAAATGTCTCACTGGCTGTGATTAGCACTGTGGAGTGTCGGCTTCCTGGCGGGATCGGGCATGTGGGTTTTAAAACACACCCGAGCCCACCTCTATTGATTGTAGACAGTTGAGCTCCCTGCAGGTTGCTTAGCAGCAGTGGAGCCTTCTCTGACATGCTGATCGTGATGCAATCCAGATGATGCTCCTAGTCAAATCCTAGTGTTAAATATCAATGATTTTATTGATCAAAGCCCACACTTTACAGGTATAGAGCCCACATGGCTGCTGAACATACGGTTGATTATATATATGTGGTTGTACTCTTGATCCTAATAAATACTGTGTTTATTAGATCTGACTGGGAGCATCACTAGGATCACATCCCGATCAGCATGTCAACAGAGAAGGTTATACAGCATTACTGCTGCTAGGTGACCAGCTGGGGGCTCGGCTCTCTATAACCAATAGTGCCAGCCTTCCCCTACATGCACGCATAATGTCACCAGCACAAAGTCCTAATAGACTGCCGCCGGTACCAAGGAGACAGATGCCAGACCAGCGCTGTCAATAACAGGGACAGGACAGCTGGGGAACCCCACAGTGGAAGAACACCAGGGCCCGGTGGCAAGACAACCTTTGCAACCCTGATAGTTCTCCCACTGCTTTGGACCCTTATATTTTCTTGGTGTGCTGGTGACATATATCTCTTGTTTTCTGCCACCCTGGTGGGGCCCCAGTATAGTAGGAAGGGAGCTCACTGCAGAACATGTGAAAGGGCCCATTGTGGGATCGTAGTAAAGGGCCCCAGGATGTATATATATAGATATATATAATTGCATTTTATAGTTGGCCCCCCTACTTTTGTCCCTGTCCCCCCATGTGCCCCCCCTAAATATGAAAGCTGGAGACGCCACTGCCGGTACCAGATCACAAGTGCACAGTATTTAGCAAGGTGAGGTAATAGAGCTAGTGAGCAAGGTTAGGTAGCACTAAAGGGTCAGTTCTGAAAGCATAGTGTTTGGATTAGATCAATTCAGTTTTCAATAGTGCAATTGGAGTTTAGTATCTCACATATTTTGAAATTTAGAGTGTGTGAAGTGGGATTTCGCAAACATATATTCCAAATGAGCACGGCCATTTAAAATTGAAAAGCAGAATAAAATGTGGGAGGTTCCTTATCCTTCCATTTGCTAGTGATAGAAATAGCTTAGTAGCAGATAAAACATGAGTAAGGTCCCTTTCACCCTGAGGCATTGCAATAACGCGCTAAAAATTATTAGCGTTTTTACCGCATTAGCGCTAAAAATAGCGCTAACGCCTATGCGTTTTTACCGCGTTTTTGCGGTAAAAAGGATTATTTGGTATCCAACAATCCTACACTCTACTGCGGTCATGTGACCTTCCCACAGCTTCTGGGCGTTTTTACCGCGTTTTTACAGCGGTACTTATTCATTTCAATGGGGATAGGCGTTTTTTCAAAGCTATTTTATGAGCCCCAAATATGATCCAAAAAAGCTGTTTGCAGGATTTTTTCCAACGCACAGCCAGCACAATTCACCTTTTATCAGGAAGGGCATGCCAGCAACCAACATGGCGACGGCAGAAGATGTTCTGAGCTCCCCATTCCAGTAAGAAGAATAGCACAGGTGCGCCTGCGTGTGCCGGTGCGCACATGCGTGCGTATCTGTGCGTGCGGGAGTCCCGTGAGAGGTCATGGCGCCATATGGGCTATTTAAACTGGGTCAGCACCCAGGGTCCATGCCCAGGAAACTCCCCAGACCTTAATGCCACTGAGAACTTGTGGTCAAACCTCAAGAGGCAGGTAAACAAAAACCCCCACAAATCTGTCAAACTCCAAGCATTGATTATGCAAGAATGGGCTGCCATCGGTCAGGATGTGGCCCAGAAGATGATTGATAGCATGCCAGGGCAAATTGCAGAGGTCTTGAGAAAGAAGGGTCAACACTGCAAATATTGACTATGCATAAATTTAACGTGATTGTCAATAAAAGCCTTTGACGTTTATGAAATGCTTGTAAATTTACTTCAGCATAGCATAGTAACATCTGACAAAAAGATCTAAAAACACAGAAGCAGCAGACTTTGTGAAAATTTATATTTGTGTAATTCTCAAAATTTTTGGTCATGGCTGTATATTTATATAAACTAGTTGTTTTTTAAAATAATACTTCTCAAAACAAAGAACACATATACTAATACTTACCCTTTTTTTGTCTATAGATTTCAAAGAAATTAAATAATTTTTGCAAAACAACTCCCCTGCCTCAAAAAAATTTATATATTACTTTATCTTAGTTAATCATAAAGTCATCGCCATATAAACAGGCCCATAGTGGAAATGGAAACATTTCTCTGGTCCATTAGGAGTGTAGCCCTCTTTTTGAGGGGGGTTATGAGAAATGGCCTTCCCTAAACAGGACATTGTGCTAAACCTATAGGTAAATAAGAGAACCAGAACCTTCACTAAGTGGTAGAGTGGGTTTAATAATAAAATTGGCAGTGGATTTCCTTCCTGGGAAATGAATCATTCATCTAAACAAAGTACAGTAAAACCTTGGATTGAGAGTTACTTGGTCTGAGAGTGTTTTGCATTCAAGCTATTTTTTTAAAATAAATTTTGACTTGATAAACGAGCGATGTCTTGATATTCAAGTAGCGGCATGTCACAACTGAGTATAAAAGAGAAGAGAAGCGTCTCTAAGTGTAACAATATGGTTACATTTAATGAAGGTACCACATTTAGTAACTCACATGGTTGATGATTAAAACAGGTACATCTAAGTATGGAGGTGTAGTGGGGTCTTTAAATCTAGGGGTATGTTTGAGTGGTATTTGTACTCAAACACACTATTTGATAGGGTTCTGTTAAACCATTTTATACTGCAGGTGGGATACTGGTGTATAGTTCCCTGTGGCCTGTTGTTGGCACTGCCTTCGGAGGCTAGGGTTGAACCGCTGGTATAGTGCTGTGCCTTGGATGTCCCCTCTCGGCAGTGGTGTGGTGGGCGTGTCGGCCTGCTGTGCATGCCGGGAGAGGATATAAAAGGGGCAGACACTGCCTGTGGGGTGTGAGTTCCCGGGGTCCGACCCCGGGGAGTGTGTTGTTTTGTTCGTGGGCCACCCCAGGCACCTTTAGCCCTGGGGTGGGGTTCCTGGCCCGGTACACTGGCGGATCAGTCCCAGGCACCTTTAGCCCTGGGGCTGCAACTGAAGGCCTTGGGTCCAGCACCTTCGGCTGGAGCTCACGGAGGGAAGAGGAGTCCCAGGGTGCTGCCTTGCGAGGAGACCTGTATCTGGAAGAGGAGGCCGAGGGAGGACCGTTCCGAGGGACTGGTGAGAGATCACAGTGAAGGAAGGGGCCCGGTAACTCTCTGGAGGGATGTCGTCTCCCTGAAAGAGGCCTAATACCAGAACCAAAGTTCACCAGGTCTGTGGCAGAGACCCAAAGTTCACCAGGTCTGTGACAGAGACCCAAAGTTCACTAGGTCTGTGGCAGAGACCTAAAGCTCACCAGATCTGTGGCAGAGTTTGTGCAGAGACTGTGTGTGTTATCTAATTCGAGCATCACTCCGGCTGCTAGGATCCACTCTAATGAGAGACTATCCGGGTGAGCTGAGACTACTTGAAGATACACGTAGTGAATGTGTCTTTGTTTGTGCCTGGACCTACTCCAACACCTCTTGCTGTCCTGTTCTCCATCCATCCTTTTCTGTCTAATGACTATGCATATGAGAAAATAAACTCTACGTTGGAGTTGCAACTGGTGTGGACCTTGGAGTTATTGGGGAAATAGAGACTTGTCTTTATTGCAGTAAAGATGGGAACCATTCTCTGGAGAACCTAACCATAGAGACCCAGTTACATTTACACCGCTCAACCTCTTCACACAGAAGGGTACGGGCATGTGGCATGGTGTGCCCCTTTTCTTGCAAGTGAGCCGAAGATAGGAAGAGGGGTCTGTGTGCTACAGAGGCATCCGGGGTAAAGCTGTCCACATAGACCATCCTCCGCACCGCCGGCTAATTGTTATACCTTGATTAAATGTTGCTACACTTAGAGGAGCCTCTCTTCTCTTTTATACTCTGTAGCTCCTGATGAATTTTGCTTCCAATCCCCTTGTGGAGGCTTCCATTTGTGGACGGGCATTTTATGGCTACAGAACCTATCACGGTGCTATAATCTTTTTATACAGACTATAAACTGAAGGACTTATAAATAAATGGTGGTGGAACGAATCATCTGAGTTTCCATTGTTTCTTATGGGGAAATTTGCTTTGATATACAGTACAAGTGCTTTGGATTAGACATGTGCACAACAATTTGTTTAGTTTGGTTTCGTTTCTGTGCGTTTCCGTTGATTCGTAACAATTCGTAATTTCGTAAGATGTGGGTTATCGTATTCGGACTCTTTCGTATTTCCGTAAGGGTTATTTTTCTGTTGATTTGTTTTTCCGTTAGTCTAATTTTCGTTGATTCGAAATTCGTATTTACGTTATATTTTATATTCGGCCACGTTCGTATTTTCGTAAGAACTATATTTTCGTTGATTTGCAATGATTCGTATTTTCGTGTCTAATTTCCGTTGATTGGAAAATTGTACTTTTGTAGATTTAATTACATTCGTTCTTTCGTTAGAATACATTTCCCGTTTATTCAAAACACTACTCGTCGTAATTTTGTAATTCGTACTTTCGTGAGATTGACTGGCTTATTTATTCGTACTTTCGTAACATTGTTTTCGTAGATTAGTAATCGTGGCATAATTCGTAATTTTACATAATGTGTCAGAATAGGAGAAAACAAAAATTTGTCAGAGATATTACAAAATACAAATATAGAAATTAGAATCTAGACAGAGTATGCTTAACCACTTAAGCCCCGGACCATTTGGTAGCTAAAGGACCAGAGGTGAATTCAGAATTTTGCACTGCACTGCTTTAAGTGTAAATTGTGCGGACATGCAATGTTGTACCCAAACGAAATTTGCGTCCTTTTCTTCCCACAAATAGAGCTTTCTTTTAATGGTATTTGATTGCCTCTGCGATTTTTATTTTTTGCGATATAAACGGAAAAAGACCGAAAATTTTGAAAAAAAATGATATTTTCTAGTTTTTGTTATAAGAAAAATCGAATAAACTCAATTTTAGTCATACATTTAGGCCAAAATGTATTCAGCCACATGTCTTTAGTAAAAAAAATGTCAATAAGCGTATATTTATCGGTTTGCGCAAAAGTTATAGCGTTTACAAACTAGGGTACATTTTCTGGAATTTACACAGCTTTTAATTTATGACTGCCTATCTCAATTCTTGAGGTGCTAAAATGACAGGGCAGTACAAAACCCCCCCCCCAAATGACCCCATTTTAGAAAGTAGACACCCCAAGGAAATTGCTGAGAGGCATGTTGAGCCCATTGAATATTTTTTTTTTTGTCCCAAGTGATTGAATAATGACAAAAAAAAAAAAAAAATTACAAAAAGTTGTCACTAAATGATATATTGCTCACACATGCCATGGTTATATGTGGAATTGCACCCCAAAATACATTCTGCTACTTCTCCTGAGTACGGGGATACCACATGTGTGGGACTTTTTAGGAGCCTAGCCACGTACGGGACCCCGGAAACCAAGCACCGCCTTCAGGATTTCTAAGGGCGCAAATTTTTGATTTCACTCCTCACTACCTATCACAGTTTTGAAGGCCATAAAATGCCAAAATAGCGCAAAACCCCCCCAAATGACCCCATTTTGGAAAGTAGACACCCCAAGCTGTTTGCTGAGAGGCATGGTGAGTATTTTACAGCTCTCATTTGTTTTTGAAAATGAAGAAAGAACATTTTTTTTTTTTTCTTTTTTTTTTCAATTTTCAAAACTTTGTGACAAAAAGCGAGATCTGCAAAATACTCACAATACCCCTCAGCAAATAGCTTGGGGTGTCTACTTTCCAAAATGGGGTCATTTGGGGGGGTTTTGTGCCATGGCATTCCATGGCCTCCGAAACTGTGATAGGCAGTGAGAAGTGAAATCAAAAATTGACACCCTTAGAAAGCCTGAAGGCGGTGCTTGGTTTTTGGGGTCCCGTACGCGGCTAGGCTCCCAAAAAGTCTCACACATGTGGTATCCCCGTACTCAGGAGAAGCAACAGAATGTATTTTGGGGTGTAATTCCACATATGCCCATGGCATGTTTGAGCAATATATCATTTAGTGACAACTTTGTGCAAAAAAAAAAAAAAAAAATTGTATTTTTTCCGCAACTTGTGTCAACATATAAAATATTCCATGGACTCGACATGCCTCTCAGTATATAGCTTGGGGTGTCTACTTTCCAAAATGGGGTCATTTGGGGGGGTTTTGAACTGTTCTGGCATTTTATACACAACATTAGGAAACTTACATCCACTCTTCTAACCACTTGAAGACAAAGCCCTTTTTGACACTTTTTGTTTACATGAAAACATATTTTTTTTTGCAAGAAAATTATGTTGAACCCCCAAACATTATATATATTTTTAAAGCAAAGGCCCTACAGAATAAAATGGTGGGTGTTGCATTTTTTTTTTCTACACAGTATTTGCGCAGCGATTTTTCAAACGCATTTTTTTGGGAAAAAATACACTTTTTTTAATTTTAATGCACTAAAACACACTATATTGCCCAAATGTTTGATGAAATAAAAAAGATGATCTTAGGCCGAGTACATAGATACCAAACACGACATGCTTTAAAATTTCGCACAAACGCGCATTGGCGACAAACTACATACATTTTTAAAAGCCTTTAAAAGCATTTACAGGTTACCCTGTTAGATTTACAGAGGAGGTCTACTGCTAAAATTACTGCCCTCTATCTGACCTTCGCGGTGATACCTCACATGCATGGTGCAATTGCTGTTTACATATGACGCCAGACCGACGCTTGCGTTCGCCATTGGGCAAGAGCAGGGCAGGACAGGGGTGCTTTTTTTTTTTTTTTTTTTTATTTATTATTATTTTGCTTTTTTATTTTATTTTTAAACTGTTGCTTCCATATTTATTTATTTTTATCACTTTTATTGTTATCTCAGGTAATGTAAATATCCCCTATGATAGCAATAGGTAATGACAGGTACTCTTTTTTGAAAAAACTGGGGTCTATTGGACCCTAGATCTTTCCTCTGCCCTCAAAGCATCTGACCACACCAAGATCGGTGTGATAAAATGCTTTCCCAATTTCCCAATGGCGCTTTTTATATCCGGGGGGGACATTCCCTCCCACTGCTTGTAAAAGCAGTCCAGAGGCTAATTAGCCACTAGGATTGCTTTTACATGAAAGCCGGCCGCTGGCTGAAAAGAATGATACCAAGATGATACCTAAACCCGCAGGCATCATTCTGGTATAAACATTCAAAGTCCAGCAACATACCAGTACGTTGCTGGTCCTTGTTGGACATGTATTGTAATCTTTTTTTTCATGCAGCCTGTTGGCTGAACGAAAAAAAAAGATTGATCGGTGGGTATGCCCACCATTAGAATACCGCCCTTCATCCACCCACTTCTAATAATGGGCATACATGCACCATTTATATATGCCGAAGCATGGGGGCATCTTCTCGCAAAAGTTATGCCGCGTACACATGGTCAGACTTTTCCACGGGCAAGCCTCCGTCGGAATTTCGACCGTATATACGCGGCATTAGGAGCAAAATTGCTCCTCCGCTCCTGCTGCCCCAATGCTTCGGCATATATGCTTTTTTTTTTTAACTGTGGTGGTGAAATCACCTCCTACAGCACTGGAGTCGCAGGGATCAGGCCTGTCTCTGCGAACGCTGCAGTTATGTGTGTTGTGTTTTGCAAGTGACAGTGATCGATCGATACTGCACTTCGGTGGCCTGGGCTGGACGGAGGGGCAAAACGCAGGTGCTAGCAGGTATCTGGGCTGATCCCACTAACAGTGCGTTTTTGGGAACCCTAAACTGCTGGGGACGCTAGTATAGATCTGATCAGATCAGATATTGATCTGTTCAGATACTGTACCACTAAGGGGGGTGTATGCTTCACGTGTGGGTGTAAGCGCTACTGGCACTAACCTGACGCTGCCTGGGGTGTGACGCAGACCCTCTCTGACGCTAAAACCTAACTGATATCACCCGCCGGGCGATCAGGGGGTTAAACCTTTATTGGGTTGTATACGGCGGGTGCCCTGACACTATAAAAAGTAAACTAACTAACCAGCGTCACCCGTAACACTTATATGATGATCACTGGTGAAAGGGTTAACTAGGGGCAATTAGGGGGTTAAAACCTTTATTAGGTAATATATGGGGGTACCTGACGCTATATAAAAACCTGACGGTGAACCTAAAAAAAAATTACTGGCTACCTATCGGCATCACCGACACTAAGACAACGATCATAAAAACGATTGCTTAGCGACAGTGGTGATAGGGGGTGAAAGGGTTACCTGGGGGGCGATCAGGGGGTTAAACCTTTATTAGATAATATATGGGGGTACCTGACGCTATAAAAACCTGCGGCGAACCTAAAAAAAATTACTGGCTACCGATCAGCATCACCGACGCTAAGACATCGATCAGAAAAATGATCGCATAGTGACGGCGGTGCTAGGGGGTGAAAGGGTTACCTGGGGGGTGATCAAGGGGGTTACACCTTTATTAGGTAATATATGGGGGTACCCGACGCTATAAAAACCTGCGGCGAACCTAAAAAAAATTACTGGCTACCGATCAGCATCGCCAACGCTAAGACATTGATCAGAAAAATTATCGCTTAGTGACAGTGGTGATAGGGGGCGAAAGGGTTACCTGGGGGGGGTGATCAAGGGGGTTAAACCTTTATTAGGTAATATATGGGGGTACCCGACGCTATAAAAACCTGCGGCGAACCTAAAAAAAATTACTGGCTACCGATCAGCATCACCGACGCTAAGACATCGATCAGAAAAATGATCGCATAGCGACGGCGGTGCTAGGGGGTGAAAGGGTTACCTGGGGGGTGATCAAGGGGGTTAAACCTTTATTAGGTAATATATGGGGGTACCCGACGCTATAAAAACCTGCGGCGAACCTAAAAAAAATTACTGGCTACCGATCAGCATCACCGACGCTAAGACATCGATCAGAAAAATGATTGCTTAGTGACGGCGGTGCTAGGGGGTGAAAGGGTTATCTGGGGGGTGATCAGGGGGTTAAACCTTTATTAGGGGGGGTTAGGGGGCTACACTGGACCTAAAACTAAATGTAGTGACACTTTTACAGTCACAAATGTCACTGATTGCAGTGATCACTAAATAAATGGTCACTGCAATCAGTGACACTGTGACTGGGGGCTGGGGGGGGGGCTGGGGGGTGATCTGGGGGTGTCTGGGGGGGCCTGGGGGGCGATTTATGTGCCTATGTGTCCTGGTGTCAGTGTAGTGTTGTGTGTACTAACCTGGCATCTTCTCCTGTACGGCGCTCGGTATATGTGAGCGCCCCAGGAGAGATGACATCACTTCCTCCTTCCTGGCAGGCAGGGGAAGCTCTCTCATTCGCCGGGAGCGATCGAGAGGGGGTGGCCGGAATCGAACGGCCGTCCCCTCATGCCGGATCGCTCCCGAAGGTAAAACGACCACCCACTGTAAAGAAGGGGGGTCCGATCGGACCCCCCAACTATACAAAGGCAATCACGTATATGTACGTGATTCTGCCTGTCGGTGCCATTCTGCTGACGTATATTTACAGTGGGCGGTCGTTAAGTGGTTAAGAAACAAAGAATTTCTCTCTCACAAGTCACAACTTTACTCACAAATCCAACAGAACAGTGCAACCTACTCAACCACAACCTATCTGGACTGTGGATGAAATGCACTGCAGTCTAACACAGAAAAATACACAAGGGAATAAGAAACAAGCTCATTGGGGGAAGAGACAACCTCTTCAGGGGAAGGGACAAGCTTATTGGCCATTGGCCAACGTCCAGAACTAATTAAGAACTAACGAAATAGAATTTCCGTTTTTAGAATTTTCGTTGTTTTGATTTCCGTTTTCCGAAGATTCGTAATTTATTTTTCGTTCATTTTGATTTTCGTTAATATGGATCTTTGTTCGTTATTTTCGTTGTTTTGTTTTATGTTTTCCGAATATTCGTAATTTCGCGTTTTCGTTCATTTAGATTTTCGTTATTTTTTGATCTTTGTTCGGTATTTTCGTTGTTTTTATGTTTTCGTTTTTTACTTTTTTGTATTTTGGCTGTTTCAAATTTAATAAATTCGTATTTTCGTTGTTTTCCATATTCGTTCTTTTCGATAATTCGTTGTTCGTTTGTAATTTTATCAAACCGTTAGTTTATTCATATGTTTACGAATCAGCGAATATAACGAATTTTGACGAATAACGAATTCGTAACTAAACTAATTGCACATGTCTACTTTGGATTACAAGCATGTTTCCGGAACGAAAACATACTCGACATCTAAGGTTTTACTGTAGTTGGAAGAAGAAGAACTACTGAAACCAGCAAATAGCATTAAAGTATAACAAAAGGCACATTTTGTTTTTTAGTTTTGGATAGAGTGGAGATGGATTAGAACACCTGTCTTTTTTTTTTTTTGCTGTTTGTGTCCCTGTTAGGGGGAATCATCCTCTCTATTTGTCCTGTTTACCATTATCATTGAAAGTGAAAGAAAAAGAAAATATAAAATTATGGGTCATCCTCAGAAAAGTAATAGAAGTGAAATCTTCCAATGGGGACACAAATTCTGGTGAACTGGGGGTCCCCAATGAATTCTCTTAATTTGCTGGGATTTCCTCTTATTTCCTGTTTTGTCTATGGGACAGAAAGTCAAGGTAAATCTCCCCATTGGGACAAAGAGGGCAAATGAAAACCTTTTAGTGGTTTTAAACCTCCCTTACTCTATTCCCCAAAAAATCTTACTTTAACCATAAGCATATTGAGGCACACCAGTATAGAAACAATACAAGCTTTATATAAGAATCGATTAACCACTTAACGACCGCCCACCGCCGATTTACGTCGGCAGAATGGCACGGACAGGCAGAATCACGTAGATCTACGTGATCGCCTTTGTGCAGTTGGGGGGTCCATCCGGACCCCCCTTCACTGCAGTGAGCGGCCGTTAAGTGTTCGGGAGCGATCAGGCATGAGGGGGCGGCCGCTCGATTCCGCCCCCCCCCCTCGCGATCGCTCCCGGCCAATGAAATTGCTTCCTCCGCCATGTGATGTAAACACAGGCTGGAGGAAGTGATGTCATCTCCCTCGCCGCGGTCTTTTCGTTCCCGGCGCCGAGGAGTGAAGACAGAGGTTAGTGCTCCAACAGTCCACTGACACGTAGGTACACATAGGCACACAAATCACCCCCCAGTCACCCCCAGATCACCCCCCAGGTCACCCCAAAGCCCCCAATCACAGTGTCACTGATTGCAGTGATCATTTATTTTACTGATCACTGCATTTAGTGTCATCTGTGATTGTAAAAAGTTGCAAGGCAGTTAGGATTAGGCCCCTTTAGGTCCAGGGTAGCCCCCTAACCCCCCCTAATAAAGGTTTAACCCCTTGATCACCCCCCAGGTAACCCTTTCACCCCCTAACTTCAGCGTCACTAAGCGATTGTTTTTCCGATCGCTGTATTCGTGTCGCTGGTGTTTTAGATAGGCAGTTATTTTTTTTTTAGGTTCGCCGCAGGTTTTTATTGGTGTCAGGTACCCCCATATTTAACCTAATAAAGGTTTTAACCCCCTGATTGCCCCTAGTTAACCCTTTCACCAGTGATCACCATATAAAGGTTACGGGTGACGCTGGTTGATTAGTTTGCTTTTTATAGCATCAGGGCACCCGCCGTATATAACCCAATAAAGGTTTAACCCCCTGATCGCCCGGCGGGTGAGATCAATTAGGTTTTAGCGCCAGAGAGGGTCTGCGTCGCCCCAGGCAGTGTTAGGTTAGTGCCAGTAACGCTAACACCCACGCGCAAAGCATACACCCCCCTTAGTGGTATAGTATCTGATCAGATCTATACTAGCATCCCCAGCGGTTTAGGGTTCCCAAAAACGCAGTGTTAGCGGGATCAGCCCAGATACCTGCTAGTACCTGCGTTTAGCCCCTCCGCCCAGCCCAGCCCAGCCCACCCAAGTGCAGTATCGATCGATCACTGTCACTTACCAAACACAACACACATAACTGCAGCGTTCGCAGAGACAGGCCTGATCCCTGCGATCGCTAACAGTTTTTTTGTAGCGTTTGATATATTTGCTGACGACAGTCAGGTGCTTTTTTTCCTGTGAATCTTACTAGTGTACCCCTAAATTTAGAGCCCAAAATGGCAAGTCGAAGGTACACTAGTAAAGAGGCCTACGAGATTCTGAGCATGACAGATAGTGAAGAGGAGGTCACGTATCTGTCAGATTCAGGCTCAGAATATCTTCCCGTAGAAGACAGTGACGTCAGCGGCCCCACGTCAGATAGCTCTGACGACGAAGTTGAGGTCCCTGCTAAGGTCAGGCGTACCCGATCCCGATCTTCTGAGGTTGTTGAGGAGCAAGAACCGCAGGTCTCTCGTATCATGGAGCAGAGTAGTACTAGCGCCGCTATTCCTTCTGGTGAACTGGCAAGCACCAGCGGCCTAGTACAGCCTGGACGTACATCCAGCACTGCAGTAACACTTGGTGACGTGGCGAGTCCCATAAGTGCAGTTCAAGCTGGCGAGGTGGCAAGCACAAGTAGTGTCCCGCTGCCACCAAGAAGACTAAGGCAGGCCCGTCGTGCCCATACTGCCCTTCCTGCAGAATTCGCCTATCCTGATTGGGTCCCCACCACTTCTGCAGAACCCGTACTTCCCCCATTCACTGCCCAACCCGGTATTCAGGTGGAAACAGCTGATTTTATGCCAATCGATTTTTATTCGCTGTTTTTCACGGAAGATCTCTATAGATCTATTGTGGACCAGAGTAATTTATATGCTGGTCAATTTATCGCCGCTAACCCCCAGTTGCCTAAAATTGCCAGAAATTGGAAACCAATTACGGTTTCCGAATTTAAGACCTTTCTGGGCCTTTCCCTCAACATGGGCACACATAAATTTCCGTCATTGCGTGCTTATTGGTCCACGCACCCAATTGACCACATGCCCGTGTTCTCTGCCTCCATGTCCAGGGCACGATACGAGCAGATTTTGCGGTTCATGCACTTCAACGACAATGAACTTTGTCGTCCACGTGGGGACCCTGAATACGACCGGCTCTATAAAATTCGGCCCCTCATAAACCACTTCAACGAACGTTTTGCAGCCTTGTTTACTCCCGATCAAGTTGTCTGCGTTGATGAGTCCCTGATTAAATTTTCTGGCCGCTTGTCTTTCAAGCAGTACCTTCCCAGCAAGCGTGCCAGATACGGGGTCAAGCTCTACAAGTTCTGTGACAGGGCAACAGGCTATGTAGTGAACTTTACGGTTTATGAGGGAAAAGACAGTCAGATTGAGTCGGTCAACTGCCCGGATTACATAGGGAGCGCTGGCAAGATAGTGTGGAACTTGGTGTCACCCTTATTCGGAAAGGGGTACCACTTGTATGTGGACAATTATTACACGAGCGTGCCACTGTTTAGTCACTTGTTTGATCATAAGATTGGAGCATGTGGCACCGTGCGACCTAATCGCCGGGGCTTTCCCCAGCGGCTTGTAGATGCCCGTCTTAGGCTGGGGGAGAGAGCCTGCTTGAAGTGTAATAACTTGCTCGCTATGAAGTGGAGGGACAATAAGAATGTTTTCCTTCTTACCTCCCTTCATGCAGACACGACAGTCCAAATTCCTACGGCGACTGGTGTTGTGGAGAAACCCCTCTGTGTCCACGAATATAACCAAAATATGGGAGGGGTGGACCTCAACGACCAGTTGATGGCGCCGTATCTAATTGACCGTAAGGCGAGACGCTGGTACAAAAAAGTGTCTCTATCATTATTCCAATTGGCTTTGCTGAACGCTCATGTGCTATACAGAGCTTCAGGCGGGACGTTATCTCTTCTAAAATTCCAGAATGAGATAGTCACAGAACTCCTGTATCCAGGCGGTTCTGCACCTCACCATCCCCAACCAAATGCAGTAAGCCGGCTGCATGAGAGGCATTATTCGTATGTCCTCCCGAGTACCCCTACCCAAAGCCACCCCCAAAAAAGATGTTGTGTCTGTAGCAAGCGCGGATTTAGGCGTGACACCCGTAGTTTTTGTCCACGCTGTCCTGACAAGCCTGGTCTTTGCCAAGGTGAATGTTTTGAACGCTACCACTCAAAAGTGAAGTTTTAGCGTAGGGTACAGCATTTCACAGACTAGGACACACTTACACAGGGTCTCCCAAGATGCCATTACATTTTGAGAGACCCGAACCATTACAGTTGTAAAGTTACAAAAAAAAGTGTAAAAAAGAAAAAAAAAAACGTAAAAAACAAAACACAAAAAAAATATAAAATAAAAAAAACAAAAATAGTTGTCGTTTTATTGTTCTCTCTCTCTCTATTTTCTCTCTATTGTTCTGCTCTTTTTTACTGTATTCTATTCTGCAATGTTTTATCATGCTTGCTTTTCAGGTATGTAATTTTTTGTTTTCAGGTGCGCCATTCAACTGCAGCGCGGAATTATTTATCTTGACAGCAACAGCGTTTGCTCCCACGATACATAAAGCCGTGACTCCAGTGCTGTAGGAGGTGATTTCACCACCACAGTTAAAAAAAAGAGCATATATGCCGAAGCATGGGGGCAGCAGGGGCGGAGGAGCGATTTTGCTCCTAATGCCGCGTACATACGGTCGAAATTCCGACCGTGTGTACGCGGCATAACTTTTTTGCGGGAGGATGCCCCATGCTTCGGCATATATATATTTTAGGCACAGGTTGCGTTAAAACATTTTTTTATTTTTTACTAGGTTTTGTTTTGGTATTTGCTTTGCAGGTATGGCATGGTAAGGTCTTACTGTTGTACTGTAATGTTACTTTGTTTTAATGTTAACCACCATTTGCTTAGCAGGTACGCCATTCAGTTGCAGCGCGGATCTATTTATCTTGACAGCAACAGCGTTTGCTCCCACGATACATAAAGCCGTGACTCCAACGCTGTAGGAGGTGATTTCACCACCACAGTTAAAAAAAAGAGCATATATGCCGAAGCATGGGGGCAGCAGGGGCGGAGGAGCGATTTTGCTCCTAATGCCGCGTACATACGGTCGAAATTCCGACCGTGTGTACGCGGCATAACTTTTTTGCGGGAGGATGCCCCCATGCTTCGGCATATATATATTTTAGGCACAGGTTGCGTTAAAACATTTTTTTATTTTTTACTAGGTTTTGTTTTGGTATTTGCTTTGCAGGTATGGCATGGTAAGGTCTTACTGTTGTACTGTAATGTTACTTTGTTTTAATGTTAACCACCATTTGCTTAGCAGGTACGCCATTCAGTTGCAGCACGGATCTATTTATCTTGACAGCAACAGCGTTTGCTCCCACGATACATAAAGCCGTGACTCCAACGCTGTAGGAGGTGATTTCACCACCACAGTTAAAAAAAAGAGCATATATGCCGAAGCATGGGGGCAGCAGGGGCGGAGGAGCGATTTTGCTCCTAATGCCGCGTATATACGGTCGAAATTCCAACGGAGGCTTATCCGTGGAAAAGTCCGACCGTGTGTACGCGGCATAACCTTTTATGCCACGTACATACGGTCGAAATTCCGACGAAGGCTTGACCGTGTGTACGCGGCATAACTTTTTTGCGGGAGGATGCCCCCATGCTTCGGCATATATGCCCATCATTAGAAGTGGGTGGATGAAGGGAGGTATTCTAATGGTGGGCATACCCACCAATCAATCTCTTTTTTTCGTTCAGCCAATAGGCTGTATGAAAAAAAAGATTACAATACATGTCCAACAAGGACCAGCAACGTACTGGTATGTTGCTGGACTTTGAATGTTTATACCAGAATGATGCCTGCGGGTTTAGGTATCATCTTGGTATCATTCTTTTCAGCCAGCAGCCGGCTTTCATGTAAAAGCAATTCTAGCAGATAATTAGCCTCTAGACTGCTTTTACAAGCAGTGGGAGGGAATGCCCCCCCCCCCGGATATAAAAAGCGCCATTGGGAAATTGGGAAAGCATTTTATCACACCGATCTTGGTGTGGTCAGATGCTTTGAGGGCAGAGGAAAGATCTAGGGTCTAACCCCCCAATTTTTTTCAAAAAAAGAGTACCTGTCACTACCTATTGCTATCATAGGGGATATTTACATTCCCTGAGATAACGATAAAAATGGTAAAAAAATAAAATATGGAAGGCACAGTTTAAAAATAAAAAAAAAAAGCCAAATAAATAATAAAAAAAAAAAAAAAAAAAGCACCGCTGTCCCCCCCTGCTATTGCGCAAAGGCGAACGCAAGCGTCGGTCTAGCGTCATATGTAAACAGCAATTGCATCATGCATGTGAGGTATCACCGCGAAGGTCAGATCGAGGGCAGTCATTTTAGCAGTAGACCCCCTCTGTAAATCTAACGTGGTAACCTGTAAAGGCTTTTAAATGCTTTTAAAAATGAATGTAGTTTTGTCGCCGCTGCGCGTTTGTGCGCAATTTTAAAGCATGTCGTGTTTGGTATCCATGTACTCGGCCTATGATCATCTTTTTTATTTCATCAAACATTTGGGCAATATAGTGTTTTTTAGTGCATTAAAAATAAAAAAAGTGTGTTTTTCCCCCAAAAAATGCGTTTGAAAAATCGCTGCGCAAATACTGTGTGGAAAAAAAAAATGCAACACCCACTATTTTAATCTGTAGGGCCTTTGCTTTAAAAAAATATATAATGTTTGGGGGTTAAACATAATTTTCTTGCAAAAAAAAATTTTCTTTCATGTAAACAAAAAGTGTCAGAAAGGGCTTTGTCTTCAAGTGGTTAGAAGAGTGGATGATGTGTGACATAAGCTTCCTAATGTTGTGCATAAAATGCCAGGACAGTTCAAAACCCCCCCAAATGACCCCATTTTGTAAAGTAGACACCTCAAGCTATTTGCTGAGAGGCATGTTGAGCCCATTGAATATTTTTTTTTTTTGTCCCAAGTGATTGAATAATGACCAAAAAAAAAAAAATGTACAAAAAGTTGTCACTAAATTATATATTGCTCAAACATGCCATGGGCATATGTGGAATTACACCCCAAAATACATTCTGTTGCTTCTCCTGAGTACGGGGATACCACATGTGTGGGACTTTTTGGGAGCCTAGTCGCGTACGGGACCCCAAAAACCAAGCACCGCCTTCAGGATTTCTATGGGTGTAAATTTTTGATTTCACTCCTCACTGCCTATCACAGTTTCGGAGGCCATGGAATGCCCAGATGGCACAAAACCCCCCCAAATGACCCCATTTTGGAAAGTAGACACCCCAAGCTATTTGCTGAGAGGTATGTTGAGTATTTTGCAGATCTCGCTTTTTGTCACAAAGTTTTGAAAATGTAAAAAAAGAAAAAAAAAAAGAAAAAAAAATGTCTTTCTTAATTTTCAAAAACAAATGAGAGCTGTAAAATACTCACCATGCCTCTCAGCAAATAGCTTGGGGTGTCTACTTTCCAAAATGGGGTCATTTGTGGGGGTTTTGGGCTATTTTGACATTTTATGGCCTTCAAAACTGTGATAGGTAGTGAGGAGTGAAATCAAAAATTTATGCCCTTAGAAACCTTGAAGGCGGTGCTTGGTTTTTGGGGTCCCGTACGCGGCTAGGCTCCCAAAAAGTCCCACACATGTGGTATCCCCGTACTCAGGAGAAGCAGCAGAATGTATTTTGGGGTGTAATTTCACATATAACCATGGCATGTGTGAGCAATATATCATTTAGTGACAACTTTTTGTACATTTTTTTTTTCTTTTTGTCATTATTCAATCATTTGGGACAAAAAAAAAAATATTCAATGGGCTCAACATGCCTCTCAGCAAATAGCTTAGGGTGTCTACTTTCCAAAATGGGGTCATTTGGGGGGGTTTTGTGCCATCTTGGCATTTTATGGCCTTCAAAACTGTGATAGGTAGTGAGGAGCGAAATCAAAAATTTATGCCCTTAGAAACCTTGAAGGCGGTGCTTGGTTTTTGGGGTCCCGTACGCGGCTAGGCTCCCAAAAAGTCCCACACATGTGGTATCCCCGTACTCAGGAGAAGCAGCAGAATGTATTTTGGGGTGTAATTTCACATATGCCCATGGCATGTGTGAGCAATATATCATTTAGTGACAACTTTGTGCAAAAAAAAAACAGTTTGTCATATTCCCGCAACCTGTGGCAAAATATAAAATATTCCATGGACTCAACATGCCTCTCAGCAAATAGCTTGGGGTGTCTACTTTCCAAAATGGGGTAATTTGGGGGGGTTTTGTGCTATTTTGGCATTTTATGGCCTTCAAAACTGTGATAGGTAGTGAGGAGTGAAATCAAAAATTTACGCCCTTAGAAATCCTGAAGGCGGTGCTTGGTTTTTGGGGCCCTGTACGCGGCTAGGCTCCCAAAAAGTCCCACACATGTGGTATCCCCGTACTCAGGAAAAGCAGCAGAATGTATTTTGGGGTGCAATTCCACATATAACCATGGCATGTGTGAGCAATATATCATTTAGTGACAACTTTTTGTACATTTTTTTTTTTTCTTTTTGTCATTATTCAATCATTTGGGACAAAAAAAAAAATATTCAATGGGGTCAACATGCCTCTCAGCAAATAGCTTGGGGTGTCTACTTTCCAAAATGGGGTCATTTGGGGGGGGTTTGTGCCATCTTGGCATTTTATGGCCTTCAAAACTGTGATAGGTAGTGAGGAGTGAAATCAAAAATTTATGCCCTTAGAAACCTTGAAGGCGGTGCTTGGTTTTTGGGGTCCCGTACGCGGCTAGGCTCCCAAAAAGTCCCACACATGTGGTATCCCCGTACTCAGGAGAAGCAGCAGAATGTATTTTGGGGTGTAATTTCACATATGCCCATGGCATGTGTGAGCAATATATCATTTAGTGACAACTTTGTGCAAAAAAAAAAAAGTTTGTCATATTCCCGCAACTTGTGGCAAAATATAAAATATTCCATGGACTGAACATGCCTCTCAGTAAATAGCTTGGGGTGTCTACTTTCCAAAATGGGGTCATTTGGGGGGGTTTTGTGCTATTTTGGCATTTTATGGCCTTCGAAACTGTGATAGGTAGTGAGGAGTGAAATCAAAAATTTGCGCCCTTAGAAATCCTGAAGGCGGTGCTTGGTTTCCGGGGTCCCGTACGTGGCTAGGCTCCTAAAAAGTCCCACACATGTGGTATCCCCGTACTCAGGAGAAGCAGCAGAATGTATTTTGGGGTGCAATTCCACATATAACCATGGCATGTGTGAGCAATATATCATTTAGTGACAACTTTTTGTAATTTTTTTTTTTTATTTTTTTTTTGTCATTATTCAATCACTTGGGACGAAAAAAATAAATATTCAATGGGCTCAACATGCCTCTCAGCAATTTCCTTGGGGTGTCTACTTTCCAAAATGGGGTCATTTGGGGGGGTTTTGTACTGCCCTGCCATTTTAGCACCTCAAGAAATGAGATAGGCAGTCATAAATTTAAAGCTGTGTAAATTTCAGAAAATGTACCCTAGTTTGTAAACGCTATAACTTTTGCGCAAACCAATAAATATACGCTTATTGACATTTTTTTTACTAAAGACATGTGACTGAATACATTTTGGCCTAAATGTATGACTAAAATTGAGTTTATTCGATTTTTCTTATAACAAAAAGTAGAAAATATCATTTTTTTTCAAAATTTTCGGTCTTTTTCTGTTTATATCGCAAAAAATAAAAATCGCAGAGGCAATCAAATACCATTAAAAGAAAGCTCTATTTGTGGGAAGAAAAGGACGCAAATTTCATTTGGGTACAACATTGCATGTCCGCACAATTTACAGTTAAAGCAGCGCAGTGCCGAATCCCAAAAACAGGCTTGGTCCTAATGGCCCGAAATGGTCCGGGGCTTAAGTGGTTAATACCAGGGCATACATCCAATGTACAAACCGGTATTATCAGCAATGGGCCTGATATGAATCCTGCTGAAATTGTGTACATATACCCAGGTATATATAGATATTAATAGAGATGCCTCCACATGAATATTGCAGCAAATTCAAGTTGCAGGGGACCCTGAGGATGATGCTACATCTGTCTTTGTGTTGGAGACCTGAAAACAAGATCTGCAATCCTGGGGAGATCCTCCAAATGTTGTCCAACCAACCTGGAAGGGAGCTTCTCATTAGCAAGAACCAGGGCCATCTTTTCCATTGGGCACGCTGGGCAGTTGCCCGGGGGCCACACTTGCCTTGGAGGGCCCCACCGGCTGCCCAGCGACCCCAGTAAAAAATGGTGGGAAGCGGCGGGTCAGAACTGTGCATGCGCAGTTTGCAGAAATCGCAGAGAAGATCCGATCCTCCACGAGTGCTGCCTCTGTCTGTCCGCCGATGATGACGTTAGCCACACCCGCCAGACTTAAAAAAAAAGAGGAGCTGAGGGTGAATGGACAGAGTAGAGTGGTCAGAGCAGACAGCACAGCAGGCTTGAAGCAGAGTGTGGCGGAGTCGGACCCCTGTCGGCAGTGCCAGTTTTCGTGAGCCTGTAACCTGCCCAGCCACCAGCCAGTACAGACACGGAGTGCCCTGGTCGGTGTCGTATGGTGAGTGGCTGTCTGGCTGACTGTGCAGCTTGCACAAAGAGATTGGGGTGTGGTCTGTTGCTCTGATGTAAGTGGGAACTCTGATGTAAAGAGAAAGCAGTGGACTCTGATATAAGGTGGTCTCTGGTCACCAGAGCCCCCCCTTACATCAGCGTTTCCCCTTACATCATGATCTGCAGCGTTCCCCTTTACATAAGAGTTCCCTTGCACTGTAAGGGGAAATCCTGCAGACTCTGATGTAAGAGGAAACTCTGTGCTGGCTGGGTTATAGTAACCTAACCTTCATGTCAATGAAGAAATGTTTTTTTTTCTACTTTTGTTTAACTTAAACACATTGCTAATAGCACAATCTATATGTTTATAGTTTAAATACTGACATTTGCACTGTTTGGCACTGAAAACTGTAATTTTAGGTATCTTTTTGCAGTGTCAGTAAAAACATGTGGTTCTGCCAGTAAATGTCATGATTTTTGTCAGTAAAAAATTCTTGTGCGTGATTGTGAAGACAGGGCCCCAGTGCAGTGTATTGCCCGGGGGCCTATAATGCTCTTAAGATGACACTGGCAAGAACTGTGGTGTGTAGGGATGAGCTTCGTGTTCGAGTCGAACATACGTTCGACTCGAACATCGGCTGTTCGATCGTTCGCTGAAGATCGAACGTTATGGGCCGTTCGCGCCAAATTCGAGTGACGCGAGCTGCCCACAATACACTGCGCCATCGCAGTGCAATCCCGGCGCTGTGATTGGCCAGGCATGCACTGTGACCCCGCATGCTTGGCCTATCACAGCGCCGGCAGCAAGGAGAGCCATAATTGGCCACAGGCAGGATGCCTGTGGCCAATCATAGCTCAGGGGGGTTTAGTACATGCCCCACACTATAAAAGGCCGCCAGTGCGGCAGCCTTGTGCAGTGTGTTCCGGCGTGCAGGGAAAGAGATACATAGGCAGGGACAGTGTGTTCTATGTGCCACTAACTGTTGTGTGCCTCCAGCACAGTATACACTTGGATCTACACTTTATTGCTGTTCTCTAAGCTAGATAGGCAGGCAGGGACAGTGTGTTCTTTTCTCAAGCATCTGAAGCAGTAAGTGGGTGTTGTGTGCCCCAGCACAGTATACACCTGTATATACCCATCATTGCTGTTCTCTAATACAGGCATCTGCAGGAGTTAGTGGCACAGTATACACCTGTATATACCCGTCATTGCTGTTCTCTAATACAGGCATCTGCAGGAGTTAGTGGCACAGTATACACCTGTATATACCCGTCATTGCTGTTCTATAATACAGGCATCTGCAGGAGTTAGTGGCACAGTATAAACCTGTATATACCCGTCATTGCTTGACATGTTAAAGACCGATCCTTCGCTTTGACTTACCCTCTACCACCTTACCCACCCCCTTGTACCATTCTAATAAATAACGACTGACAAGGTTGTGGAGTAAAATTGGCCTTCCGGCCTATTTATTTTAACAACTTTATATGAAATAAATAACCACTTAAATAACCGTTTAAATAACATTTATAACACTTCCAATACCACTGGTGGGCTTATAGACCACCAACTCCCAACTTGGGCACTGGGACTAACATATCCCTTAGGCCTCCAGTCGCAAGACACCGACTCGGAGACGGTACACCTGGCCGCAGTGCCCTACCATTTACCCCCCTTCCTGGTTAACCCTTGTTGACCAGAAGGTACTCAAAAAACCCCATACCACCTATGGGTACCACCTTTTTCTCCAGACCTTCCCCTTTTACCTCCTTTTCCAGGAACCAAACTCCGCCACATCCAACTAAACACCGCCCATGACGCTCGCCCTTGTCTTACCCCTCACACAGGGAGGGTGGGTGGGAAGCTTTCTACCTCGTGAGTGAAATGGAGGAAGTGAGAAAACGTCACTTCCTCCCTGACTAACTGCGCTCCCCCTCCCCTTCTTCCCCACGGCCACCCCCCTTCTCTTAAAGGGAAACACAACCTCTGCTGGCTACTGCCTGTCTCACCTGTCATGCCGTCCCTCCGCTTATTTCCCCTTTTGTCATTGCTCCAGGACTCTCTGTTCTCTAATACAGGCATCTGCAGGGGTTAGTGGCACAGTATACACCTGTATATACCCGTCATTGCTGTTCTCTAATACAGGCATCTGCAGGAGTTAGTCGCACAGTATACACCTGTATATACCCGTCATTGCTGTTCTCTAATACAGGCATCTGCAGGAGTTAGTGGCACAGTATACACCTGTATATACCCGTCATTGCTGTTCTCTAATACAGGCATCTGCAGGAGTTAGTGGCACAGTATATATCTGTATATACCCGTTATTGCTGTTCTCTAATACAGGCATCTGCAGGAGTTAGTGGCGCAGTATACACCTGTATATACCCGTCATTGCTGTTCTCTAATACAGGCATCTGCAGGAGTTAGTGGCACAGTATACACCTGTATATACCCATCATTGCTGTTCTCTAATACAGGCATCTGCAGGAGTTAGTGGCACAGTATACACCTGTATATACCCGTCATTGCTGTTCTCTAATACAGGCATCTGCAGGAGTAAGTGGCACAGTGTACACCTGTCTATACCCGTCATTGCTGTACTCTAATACAGGCATCTGCAGGAGTTAGTGGCACAGTATACACCTGTATATACCCGTCATTGCTGTTCTCTAATACAGGCATCTGCAGGAGTTAATGGCACAGTATACACCTGTATATACCCGTCATTGCTGTTCTCTAATACAGGCATTTGCAGGAGTTAGTGGCACAGTATACACCTGTATATACCCATCATTGCTGTTCTCTAATACAGGCATCTGCAGGAGTTAGTGGCACAGTATACACCTGCATATACCCGTCATTGCTGTTCTCTAATACAGGCATCTGCAGGAGTTAGTGGCACAGTATACACCTGTATATACCCATCATTGCTGTTCTCTAATAAAGGCATCTGCTGGAGTTAGTGGGTGTTGTGTGCCCTAGTACAGTATACACCTGTATATACCCGTCATTGCTGTTCTCTAATAAAGGCATCTGCTGGAGTTAGTGGGTGTTGTGTGCCTCCAGCACAATATACACTACCCAATTGCTGGTTTTCCCATCTCCCTGCAGGCCATTACTATGTCTGGAAGGCCAACAAAGAGAGGCAGACAGTCACGACCCAATAAAAGAGGGCAAGCAGGCTCTGTGTCTAGAGACAACAGTGCTGGTCGTGGACGCGGTGCATTGTCATCAGCACGTGGCCATGGGACACGCTTGTCCTTATTTTCGGCAGCTGGACGTGTTGAGCCGCATCATGCCGAAGACTTGGTAGAGTGGATGACCAAGCCCTCCTCATCCTCCTCATCCTCTCTCACCCAGGCTCAGGGTACTGGCAAAGCAGCTGCCAAAGCGTCCTCTTCCCTCGTATCAATGTCATCAGTCACTCCTTCCCTAGACCCACCATGTCCTCCTGAGGAGTCCCCCGAACTGAGCACAGTGTTGGGTACATTCTCCAGGAGGATGCCCAGTGTTTCGAAGGGTCTGATGATGATACCCAGCTAGAGGAAGGCAGTAGCGTGAGCGCAGAGAGAGGGGATGCTCAAGAAGGACAGCAATCTGGCAGTCATGTTCCAGCAGCTGCAGCATACTGCCAGATTGGCTCCAGTGATGAGGAGGGAGGGGATGATGAGGTCACTGACTCCACGTGGGTGCCTGATAGGAGAGAGGAGGAGGATGAGGAGGAGGCACATCTCCAACGAGGCAGGATGCCCTCCGGGGGCCAGTGTAAGGGCAGCACACCAACTGAATCACACCGCAGAGCTACGCCTGTGCAGGGCGCTGCCTCTGCCCGTTATTCCAAAAGTTCTTTGGTGTGGGCCTTTTTTGAGTGGAGTGCATCAGATCGCACCGCTGCTATTTGCAACATTGTCTCAAGCGTATCTCGCGTGGCCAAAACATCAGCCGCTTGGGCACCACTTGCTTGACTAGACATATGTTGACCTGCCATGCAGCTCATTGGCAAGCGTACCTTAAAGACCCACACCAAAGAACAAAGCAGACCTCTCCTTGCTCCTCATCAGCTGGGATCTCCAACCCCACTATACCTTCAGTCCTCACTGAGAGGAATGAAGGTGTAGAATTGGGTGTGTCACAGCCAAGTACTTGCGGGCACTCTGCTAGCAGTACACCGACGTCCGATTGTAGCAGGCAAATTTCCCTGCCCCAGCTGCTGGACCGTCAAAAGAAGTTCACTCCCAGCCATCCACATGCCCAGCGGTTGAATGCTAGCTTGGCTAAATTGCTAGCAATTCAACTGCTGCCTTTTCAGTTGGTAGACTCGGCCCCCTTTTGTGAGTTTATGCAATGTGCGGTTCCTCAGTGGCAGGTTCCCAAACACCACTTTTTCTCACGGAAGGCGATTCCGGCTCTCTACCGGCATGTGGAAGGCAATGTCCATGCCTCGCTGGACAGGGCTGTCAGCGGTAAGGTGCATATTACCGCTGCTGACTCATGGTCCAGCAGGCATGGACAGGGACATTACCTTTCTTTCACGGCCCATTGGGTCACTCTTTTGGCAGCTGGGAAGGATGCAGGACAAGGTGCAGTAGTGTTGGAGGTTGTTCCGCCGCCACGCCTCCAAAATTCTACTACTGGTTGTGACACACCTCTCTCCTCCACCCCCTCCTCTTCTTCTTCCTCCATGGCCTCTTCCTGCGCTTTGTCCTCGGAACCAGCGGTGCTCCGTAGGCGTTCAAGGGGCTACGCAAGTACTCAGGCAAAAAGATGCCATGCCGTGCTTGCGCTGGTGTGTTTGGGGGACAGGAGCCACACTGGGGCAGAGGTTCTGTCAGCTCTGCAGGGGCAGGCCGAGAGGTGGTTGACGCCACGCCAGCTTAAGCCAGGAATGGTGGTTTGCGACAATGGCACCAACCTCCTCTCCGCCCTCCGACAGGGACAACTGACCCATGTGCCCTGTGTGGCTCACTTCCTTAACCTGGTGGTGCAGCGGTTCTTGGGCAGGTACCCGGGCTTACAGGATGTCCTGTGGCAGGCCAGGAAAGTCTGTGTGCATTTCCGCAGATCATATAATGCCAGTGCTCGGCTGGCTGAGCTGCAAAAGGAGTTGAACCTGCCCAAGAACCGCCTTATATGTGACATGCCCAACAGGTGGAACTCAACATTGGCCATGCTGCAGCGACTGCACACGCAGCAGAGGGCCATCAATGAGTACCTGTGCGACTACGGCACCAGGACAGGGTCAGGGGAGCTCGGGTTTTTTTTCATCACGCCAGTGGGGCATGATCAGGGATGCATGAACTGTCCTGGCACCATTTGAGGAGGCCACGAGGATGGTGAGCAGTGACTGTGCATGCATCAGTGACACTGTACCTCTTGTCCACCTGTTGAAGCATACTCTGCATGGAATAATGAACAGGGCACTTGAGGCAGAACAGAGGCAGGAAGAGGAGGACTTCCTTGCCTCTCAAGGCCCCCTTTACCCAGACAGTGTTCCTTGTGTCCCACCCATCACACAGGAAGAGGACGAGGAGGAGGAGGAGGAGGATTGTGTCAGCATGGAGGTGGAGCATGGCACTCAGCATCAACAGCAGCAGTCTTTTAGGGATGATTTACAGTCCCAACAAACCCGTGGACTTGTACGTGGCTGGGAGGAGGTGGCTGCGGATCATGTCGTCCTTAGTGACCCAGAGGACTCCGGACCGAATGCCTCAGCTAACCTACGCTGCATGGCCTCCCTGATCCTGCAAAGTCTGCGGAAGGATCCTCGTATTCTTCGGATCAAGGAGAGGGACCATTACTGGCTGGCCACTCTCCTTGATCCACGGTACAAGGGTAAGGTTGCGGACCTTATCTTGCCGTCTCAGAGGGAGCAGAGGATGAGACAACTCCGGGAGGCCTTGCAGAAAGGTCTGTGCAACACGTTCCCAGAGACTGGGAGGTTACAAACTCCAGGTCCTGGACAACGAGTTGCTGAGGCTTCGGTCAGTAGCAGAAGGAGCGGTGGAGAAGGTGGCTGTCTGACCGATGCGTTCAGACAACTTTTTAGTCCGCATCCCCAAGGTATGATCGGTTCCAGCAACTATCGCCAGCGTCTGATATACATGGTGCAGGAATACCTAGGGGCAAGGTCAAACTTGGACACCTTTCCCACCGAAAATCCTCTGGCTTACTGGGTCTTGAGGATGGATCACTGGCCAGAGCTTGCACAGTATGCAATTGAGCTACTGGCCTGTCCTGCATCCAGCGTTCTTTCGGAACGCACATTCAGTGCTGCTGGAGGCTTTGTCACGGATCACAGGGTGCGCCTGTCCACCGACTCGGTTGATCGACTGACCTTCATAAAGATGAACCAGTCTTGGATCACCACCAGCTACCAAACACCTGAAGCTGATATAACAGACTAATTTATTTTCAAATGTCACATCCCTTCAAGACTGATGCTGATGCTGAGAGACTGTCCTGTTATGTTGACTGACTATCCTCCTCCTCCTCAATGATCCGATTGATGATGATAGCTTGGAAGAACATTTTTGTTTCTGGGTGCCGCCACCAGTGGCTAAGGCCCAATTTTTCAGCCCCTGTTTAACAGGGGCATGTAATTACAATTTTTTATGCAATGCTTTGCAGCAGGGCTCATTCCTGCACTCCAACTAGAGTATCTGGGAGAGGTTGCAGTGTCGTGGCACCAGTGCCTAAGGCCCAATTTTTCAGCCCTTGTTTAACAGGTGCGTGTAATTACAATTTTTGATGCAATACTTTGCAACAGGGCTCATTGCTGTGCTCCAAGTACAGTATCTGTGAGGGGTTGCAGTGTTGTGGCACCAGTGCCTAAGGCCCAATTTTCAGCCCCTGTTTAACAGGGGCGTGTAATTAAAAATTTTGATGCAATACTTTGCAACAGGGCTCATTGCTGTGCTCCAAGTACAGTATCTGTGAGGGGTTGCAGTGTTTTGGCACCAGTGCCTAAGGCCCAATTTTTCTGCCCCTCTTCAACAGGGGTATGCAATTACAATTCTTGAATTTACAGTAGGGCCCATTCATGCGCCCACCAAGAGTAACTGTGAGGGCTGACAGTGTTGTAGCACCAGCACCACCACCAAAGGCCCAATTTTTCCTACCACTGTTCAACAATGGCATGTAATTACAATTCCTGATATAATAGTTCACAGCAGGGCGTTCCAGCGCCCACCAAGAGTAACTGTGAGGGCTCACAGTGTTGTGGCAACACCAACATCTAAGGGGCAAATTTCAGCAGAGTATATACGGCAGGCCCCTACTTTCAAACATCCAACTTACAAACGCCTCCAACTTGCAAACGGAAGGAGACAACAGGAAGTGAGAGGAAATCTACCCCTTGGAAGGAAAATTCTCTCCTGTAAGAATTAATATGGGAAAAAGGTGTCTCCTCTCTACTGATGCTTTATCACCAATCCTTGTTTCAATAAAAACCCCACTTTTCAAAAACATTTGTCATTGGGACGGAAAGTGAGGTGAAATGTTCTGAACAGGTGCACAGACAGCAAAACAAATGTTACAGGGGTGATAACCCTTCCCTATGTTTTCCAAAAAGCTTAAAAATATATTTTTTGGCTGGAGCTACACTTAAACAATGTACCTGTTCAAAATTACAAACAGATTTTACTTAAGAACTAACCTACAGTCCCTGTCTTGTCTGCACCGCCTGTATACTGCTGTTTAGAGTATATAGGGCCTTTTTTTATTTTGGGTGCGGGGTTCCCCTTAATATCCATACAAGACCCAAAGGGGCTGGTAAAGGGCTGAGGTGGCGGGGGGGTGATGGGGTAGCCATGCCATTTTTCTCAAAGATTTTCATCCATATTACCGGGACCAGACATTACATTAAAGCCGCAAGCAGTTTTAAATGGCTTTTTTTCCTTTAGAAATGTCATTTTGTGCAGGGACAGTTCTAAACACGGGAAACATGTGGCAATTCACAGGCATACTTTAGACACCCCCCAGGTACGATATTTAAAGGAATATTTCACTTTTTTTTTTTTACTTTATGCATCATTAAAATAACTGCTCCCGAAAAACGGCCGTTTTTAAAACTTCGTTTTGCATTGATACATGTCCCCTGGGGCAGAACCCGGGTCCCCAAACCCTTTTTGGGACAATAACATGCATATTAGTTGTTATAATTAGCACTTTAGATTTCGAACGTTCGCGTCCATTGTATTTAATAGGGTTCTAACGTTCGTGCAAACTTTCGGTCCGTTTGAAGGTTCTGGTGCGAACCGAACCGAGGGGTGTTCTGCTCATCCCTAGTGGTGTGGCACTGGAACTCAGAGTCAGCCTATCTACTCTGCACTTTAGTCCCTCACTAGTAGTGTATAATAATCTCTTCTGGCTCAGGATTAAGCAGCATGGGAAGGACATGTGGCTGAGACTTTCTCTCTCTGTCTCCACTTCCTCCTTCTGGGGTTTCAAAGCCAACAACCAGGGGAAGGAAGTGCATACATCATTTGTTTACAGGCATTTACAAAGTCAAACAGTAGAGGGCAGCAGTTCCCTACAGGAGTATACAGATACAAGAGCTAAAATGAAGTGAAGGCAGACAGCTAAATTCACAGCTGAAATATGTGACCTGTAGTGTGACCTGTAGAAAAAAACATTTTTTTCAGCTAGTTTTCCAATCCAGATATTCTTGTTTGACAACACATCTTACTGCTGACCTTGCTACAATTAATGCAACACAGCTCAGTGAAGGACCACCCACCCCTATGTTTGGTTGGTGAAAAAGCAGCAAACACTAAAGTATTTACTCTTAAGCCTCGTACACACGACCGAGTTTCTCGTCCAAAACCGGCAAGAAAAGTGCCGCGTGAGCTTTTTTGTCGAGAAAACCGTTCGTGTGTATGGTTTTACGACGAGAAAATTGCCGTGAATCTCGACGAGAAAATAGAGAACCTGCTCTCTATTTTCTCGTCAGGATTCCAGATTTCCTCGTCGTGTTTATGGTCGGCCTGTTTTGTGACGAGAAAATGGTTCGTGTGTATGCTTTTACGACTCTTCCAAAAGCGCGCATGCTCACAAGCAACTATGAGACGGGAGCGCATCTTCTGGTAAAACAAGCCTTCGTAATGGAGATAGCACATTCGTCATGCTCCAAATGTTTGCATCGTTTAAATGTTGGGCATTGAAATCTTCGTTAGAATGTTACATTAATCAAAACGAATGAACTTCTTTTGCTGCTGATATTCACACAGAGCTATGACTATCTTTTTTTAACCTTTTTCATGCTGCTCTTAAGAAGATTTATGTGTATTATATCGTGCACGTTTTTAGGAATATTTAAAACTTTGATATTTTTCAAACTGATGTTAATTGTAATTTCGCAATGTTTTCCCATTGAATCTTTTAATATATATTATTTAAATTTTACACCCTTTTTTGGGAAATACAATTTCGTTATTTTTTTGGGGGGTTGGTATCTGCCCCTTTTTTTGTCAGTCAAATGTATCTGCTTACTCCAAAGCTAGATTTTACATTTTTACAAATACACATAGTCAAGTATGAACTTAAAGAAAAATAACATTTATTCATGTTTGAACTAAAATAAAGAGAAGGCAGCGCTGGAGAAGCTGCTGCCATTTGTGCATCCCAGGGACCCCAGAGCACACAGCAACCCTGTGTGGACACTAAAATTGGGAGCTTGAGAAGGCCAACATTTCTGAACACAATCTGATGCTGGCCTCCCAGAGGTCAGGAACAGCAGCAGGTGAGATATATGTCCCAAGTGTGTGGTACTACAACAGGCTGCCTTCTGTCCGACCACAATGAAGCAAGGCCATCACTTCCTCGTCTTCCTGGCAACCTTCCCTGCAACCTTTCCTGAAGTCTTCCCTGCAGCCTTCCTTCTTCGTTTGGCTGGAGGCTGGGCCACTGGAGGGGTACTCCTGTCAGGAGGAGGAGGAGGTGGAGGAGAAGGGGGTGGCGCAGAAGAACAAGGTGGAGGTGGAGGAGAAGGGGGTGGGGTGGAAGAACAAGGTGGAGGTGAAGGAGAAGGGGGTGGGGCAGAAGAAGAATGTGGAGGTGGAGGAGGAGTTTGAGGTTGGGACAGTTGTGCCACCTCACAAATGGCGGTATTGGGGTAATTTTTCCCATCACCCCCTTGTTGAGCAAGGTGATGAGCAGGGGCTCGCATAGGAGGCGTTGCTCCATGCTCATCACCTTGAACTTTGCCTCCACTAGGCCGGCAATGGCCTCTTCAGGGGATGTGGGCTCTTTGAGGGTGGCATGGGCCTCTTTAATAAGGGCCATTGCTGCCTCACTGGTGGTCATGTCCCTCCTGCCTCTTTTGGGAAGCCGGATGGGAGGCACCTGGGATCTGGTGCTTCTCCTTTGCCCTGCCACCTCCTGGCTGCCACTGGGCCCTGCCACCTCCTGGCTCACAGTGGGCCCTGCCTCCTCCTGGCTGCCACTGGGCCCTTCCTCCTCCTGCCTGACAGTTTCCAGACCCTCCTCCTGGCTGATTTCATCCTGTGTATGAAAAAGGGACATAGTTTAATATGTTGGTTTAATCTTTGCAGCAAACTTTATAAACATGATTGAAGCAATTAGAATGTAAATCCAGAAATCATTTTTTCTAATTTACACCTACATCAGATTGACTATTTAGCACCCAATTAAGTGCAGACTAATGTCTCGAGATCTTGATTTCACTTGTGGAAGCCAAAATATTGTATGTTTCTCATCTTGACATATTTGGCAAACATTAATTTTATCCCAATACATTTTCATTTAATACTATACCTGGCTCCAGATGGCCAAATCAGGATCATCCAGGATGGCTGCCTCCTCTTGCTCCAGAGAAGGCTCAAGTTGGCTGCAGGGAAGTCTGGGGGGAAGAGTGGAGAGTGATGGCCTTGCCTCAATGTGGTCATCCAGGAAGGACATCCTGCTGTAGTACCACAAAATCGGGACATAAACATCATCTGCTGCTGCTCCTGACCTCTGAGAAGCCAGGACCTTAGAGCGTTCAGTCCTGTAGGTGCCTCTCAAGCTCCCGATTTTAGTGTCCACTTGTTTTGCTGTGGCTGTGGGCACCTTAGTCTGCACAAATGGGAGCAGCTTCTCCAGTGCTGCTTTTCTCACCCCTCTTTTTTTGTGGATGGGGTTTTTCGTCTCCCACAGAGCCGGCAGCTCCCTTACCCGGTCAATAAATTCCGCCAGGAACTCTTTGTCGCTAATAAAGACATTCATATTGTATCTGCAAGTTAAATAAATAATATATAACTAATGTGAGGCAAACAGTCTAACCTCCTTAACATCGTAGTCACCATATATATCCTACAACATTCTCAAGACAGTATAGGCCAACAATTTGGCACAGTCTCAAAATCACATACCTTCGTTCGCACGTCCGTCACTTGAACTCCTCTCTCCGCACACCGAACGTACTATAGTCACATGTGTGTTTGCTATATACACACCACGCATGCGTCAAAATACGAACACGTCGCTCCGCACACGTCGCCCGCCCATGACGTTCTAACTAACATCTTTTCCCCGCCCCTTCTCTTTTGGCGCGCAGACAGATATGGCGGAGTTACAGCAGGTGTCTGATAATTCTGCAACTAACGAGGAGGAGACAAGCCCGGAGACCGAGGAAACGTCACGATCAAGGAGGAGATTCAAGGCATCGAATATGTCTTTTGCCGAGATGGCGGAGATGGTGGACATCTTGCTCAAGTCTGATTATGACGCAAAGCATGGGCCGTATAGCAAACCAAATAGAAGGAAGGCCAAAATCCTCACTAAAGTCGTGAAGAGTCTGAAGACGAATTTCGGGGTGAAACGCTCAAATGAGCAGCTCAGAAAGAGGTGGTCAGACCTCAAACTGAGGGAGCCAGAGCAGTTAAGGAGCATTAAGAGAATGCTCGCAAAAAGTAAGTATAATGTACACTTTTCTGCTATTAATCCTTTTCTAAACTGACATGTTGCTGGTTTAGTTTTTTTTTCTTATTGGACTCCCTTCCAAAATGTAATATTTTGAACTTGGTTGGCCACAGTAATCGTTCGTTACGTTACAGACACTTCGTTCGGCCACTATCCGCTGTTTTGGCTTATTTTACAGCCACAAAAGTAATTACACATCTGCCATTTTTTTGGAAGTTTGGGGCACCAAGTTTTAGGCTAGATGATGTGTTTGTAAAGAGAATGAAATGCAATCTGTAAACTGTAAAGGAGAGGACACTCAGCAGCTGCTTCCACATCTGTACTTTGGAGCACTATAGTGTGGGCCACCAGACCCGCCTTTTTTGGGTGTCCCACACAGGTGCATCAGAGAATTTTTGTGTTGCCTACATGTCTAAAAAATGACAGACAAAGGTGAATACTAAACATATTCTTGGTCAGAAATAATGCATTCATCTTTAACTTCCGCCCAAACACACACTTGTACCCCACTTCCAAGCAATTTAGCCTGTTTTTTTTTTTACGTAGAGAATTTATGTGTGATAACTCTACCTTTTGTTTGATTCTCATAGGGGAGAGAAGACTGGGAGGAGGACACTCCAGGGAGCACAGGAACCCCACAGCTTCACAACAACCCCAAACTCCAAAAGACCAACAACTTAAAGATGTGGAGGAAGTTGAGGTGGAGGAAGGAGAAGTGCAGGAAGGAGAGGTGGATGACGTTGTGGAACTGGTCACCACAACAGGTCAGTATCTGTCACCACAGCTTCAGGTAAGAGAGGTAGGCCTGCAGAGTTATAATACCTTTTGTTTTTTGTTTTATGGGGATATAAATGTTGTGAAGGATAGTACACGGTTCTCTGCTGACAGTGCCCTCCGCCTCATCCAGCAAGTGATGGAATGTAGCACGGAACTGGACAAAATTAAAGAAAGAATTCATGTGATGGATCAAACATTTAAAGACATTCTCGATGTTTTGGGGAGAATTCAATAAGGCATCCCAACCCCCTTTTTTTCATGTTTCTTCTTCAACTTTTAAAAAACTTTTTGACAATCAAACCAGCCAAAAATTGAATCTGCACACAGTGTGTCAACATGTGCTATCTGCCATCAGGGGATATCCATGTACGTCTTTTGGGGGTGCAACCCCTTCCTCGTATCTAAAGTAGGTGAACTGAGGAAGGGGTTGCACCCCCAAAACACGTCCATTGATCACCCCTGATGGCAGATAGCACATGTTGACAATAGGGATCAGGAGTCCAAAATCCCTATAGGAAAATAATCCCAATTGTGTGCATATTCAATTTTTGGCTGGGCAAGGGGTGGCAGGACCCCATATTAGGACGGGCACATAGAGACATATAGTTTGTGTAAGTGAATGTCTCAGATTGCTCCGAGGTATCCAATTTTGTAATTTTTGGAATGCAACTGTTGTTTTTGTATTTTCCTAAGAAAACAATTGCCGGTTTGTGGCCAGGCAAACAAAAAATGTAAAATAAAAATAAAAAAGTGTGTGAATTTGCACATAGTAAAATATTTGAACACAAACAACGTGTAGCTTCTTTTTCTAATATGCTCTAACCTTATTTGGTACATTTTTAAAGGTTACATAGTGAAATGGTTGGTATTTACTAAAGGAAAATACACTTGGCACTACAAATGCACTAAGACAAACTAGGAGACAGGAAACCAACAAAAGTTAGAAGTTTAAAGATTTTTATTTGGATCGTTAGACAGGAATCTTTAGACATATCCTGGCATAGGAATTGCCCCCCTACCCGTGAAATAGTCCATGTATTTGTCCCGAACCTCACGGGCATTTTGGGGGGGCAAGCCAGTACGGGCAGATTCCAGGCCCGGCAGGGGATTATCAGGGGAAAGTCCAGCCTCAGGCAAAACTGAGGCCATATAGGAATTAGATTTGCGGCAAAGAAAATTGTGTAGCATACAGCAGCATAATACTACATAGTTTATTTTGTAGTCCGCCAAGTGTATTGAAGTCCTAAAAAGGCGGAACCGGCTGGCCATTATGCCAAAGGCATTTTCAACGACTCTTCGGCCCCTGGCCAGCCGGTAATTGAACACCCTCTTCTCTGGGGTCAGGGTCCTCTGAGGAAATGGCCTCATAAGATGTGGTCCGAGCCCGAAGGCTTCATCAGCCAAAAAAACAAAGGGGAGTCCTTCAATATTCCCTGCATCCGGTGGCAATGCAAGGTCGTCACTCTGGAGACGGAGGGCAAACTCCGTCTGGATGAAGGATCCCCCATCGGACATCCGGCCATTCTTCCCTACATCAACATAGAGGAATTCATACCGTGCTGACACCACCGCCATCAGCACAATGCTATGAAACCCCTTGTAATTGAAGTAGTAGGACCCAGAACGGGGTGGCGGCACGATGCGGACGTGCTTCCGATCTATAGCACCACCGCAGTTGGGGAAGTCCCACCACGTGGCAAACTCCGATGCCACAGTCTGCCATTCCTGTGGCGTGGATGGAAGCTGTGGAGTCAAACAAGATGAAAAAATATTAGAATACACAAATCAAACATTACAAGTATATTCTAAGAAAATACATTAGAGGCCAACATCAAGCAAAGTCTACGTTTATTAAGGTGTTTTAAAGAAGTATAATGGAAGGCTCATGTATCATATTCATCACCCCCTATGATGGTCCATTAATAAATTATAATGGGGAGGGGGGGGTAGATGTGTTTGGACACAGGATAGCATTGCGGTGGCGGTGCGTCCAGAGTGGGCGCTGGAGCACTGCCCCCTCTCTCCTGTTCCCATCACTCAGAACAATACATAGGTTCATGCCTTGCATGAACCTATGTATTGTCTATGCCGCCCACTATTCAGGTGGATGGCCCCCTGTTAAGCGACCGACATATGAAGAACTGCCGTATTTATGCGCTTAAAATTGCATATCAGAAACAGTAAGGAAAATTGTGTTGCACATTACAGCCTGAGGGATGTAATTGGCTTCAGAAAAGTTAAATAGGGGACGCAGGGGGGGGGGGCATTCCTTGGGTAAACACTGACAGGCTGCTCTGCCAATCATGTTCACCAAGTCTGTTTAATGGTAACATGATTGGCTGATGCAACATCAAGGGAAGGAGAAGACATCAAGGACAGAAGAAGGATGGCGCTGACCACAAGAAGGTAAGTGCAGGGCTGGGGGGGAACTGGCTGCATTGGAGGGAACAAATGGGGGCATTTAATAGGCACCAGAGCAAAAAAGGAGGAAGTTTATTTCCTAAATTGGGGTTTGAACCCCCAAACATTTGGAGCAACAGGCGCCCCTGCTGGAAAGGTTAGTGAAGGAAAATATGCATGGAGGTGAAAAAAGGGGCAATCTAAAGCTTCAAGCATGCATGAGGACAAAGGGGACATTCTCAGCATATTACAATCATGGTAATTAGGGAAGGATGAAAGAAATACAATACATTAGCATACATGTAATACATAAAATGTGATGTTAATGGAGAAAACTTACCCTAATATAGTCCTCCTGCAGGACTTGTATAATAGCAGAACAGGTGTCTGGGATTATGAGGCCCAGAGCCTGGGGGGAGATGCCTGTCGTGAACTTCAAGTCCTGAAGACTTCTCCCTGTCGCAAGATAACGTAACGTGGCGATGAGCCTCTGCTCAGCACTGATGGCTTCCCGCATAACGGTGTCCTTCCTGGTAATATAGGGGGACACCAAAGCCAACAGTTCCTGAAAAATGGGGTCAGACATCCGCAGAAAATTCCTGTAGTCCTCAGGATTATTCTCGACTATCTCCCGCAGCAGAGGCATGTGGCAGAATTGGTCCCGCTGGAGCAACCAATTATTGGTCCATGAACTCCTCCTCACACCATTCATGGACTGGTCTTTGTCCAAAACAAGCAGACCAACACCAAGCGCACGCACAGCACGAACTCGACGACGAGAACGTCCAGGCGACATGGCTAGGAAACGGTCGTCTTATCAGAACGTACAGAACAGAACGCACTTTAGAACAGCAAGGCCTATGAATAACGAACTGAAAAACAGAAACGAACGGGCAAGAACGCACTGTAAAACAGATACGACCTGCCTAGACGCCCTGAAAGTCAAGATACGAACCCACAAGCACAACATGAACCGCAGAAAACGATCTGAAAAGTACGAAGACTGAAAAGCGCGAATCGTCTCTTCCCAAACTTTTACTTCACACGCGGTAACACGAGATCAGCAAAAGCAGCCCAAGGGCTGGCGCCAAGAAAAAAGATCTTCCCCTTTATAGTGCCATCGTACGTGCTGGACGTGGCCACGGAGAACAACGAGGAAATTGGGAAATGTCAGTGTGTACGCATGGAAAGCTTGACGAGAAAATCGACAAGGTTAACAAGAATCTCGTCGAAAAAAACGACGTGTTTTTTACGACGAGAAACTCGGTCGTGTGTACGAGGCTTTAAGCTTGACCCTCAACTGAAAGTCAGACCGTCTGCTTTTATGGACGCTTGGACAGAGAAAATAGACTTCATTTTATTAAGAAAGATCAAAGATTGCATTGAAGTTATTGGTGAACTGCATAATTCAAAATGGACAGATTCTCTTTTATATGGTGGTTTCTGAATGAAGTGGAAAGGATTGTTAACTCCCATCACTAACTGTGTCTTTAGCAAAGGTCTTTATCAATTTAGTGCTGTCATACTTTAAGACAGACAGCTGCAGGCAAATTAAATACAATGTTGGTTAATAATGCAAAAGTGAAAGCGGTAACCACAAATCTATATCTGTCAGACAGGATCGATGGGAAGTTTGTGTTGTCAGCCAGTCTTTGAGGAAAAGTAATACTTGTATGGCTTCAGTCAAGCCATAGGCCTCGTACACACGACCGATTTTCTCGGCAAGAACCAGCAAGAAACTTGCTGGCAGAGATGTCTTGCCGAGTAAATCGGTCGTGTGTACACGGCTATCGGGTTTCTCGTCGAGAAAACCGACAAGTAACCTCGACGAGAAAATAGAGAACCTGCTCTCTATTTTCTCGTCGAGATTCTCGTCAGCCTGTTTCTCGACGAGAAAAGTGAGTGTGTGTACACTTACCTGTCCGCCGGGAAGCCCGCGCATGTTCGAAATGAATTCGACGCATGTGCGGTAGCTTCCTAGGCATACGTAGGGTATACCAAGATGGCGGCGACGGCATCAAATGTGACGAGCGCATGCTCGTCGTAGTCGATGACGTCACCGCGTACGCTCCATTCAAAGAACCGCGGGTTCTTTGAAACGAGCGTGTGTACACTCGGCCGGGACAAGTTTCTTGTCCAAGAATCTCGTCGAAAAAAAAAACGACATGTTTTTTTCAACGAGAATCTCGGCCGTGTGTACGAGGCCATAGAGTGGTTTTAGGTCTACCACTAATGCCCCATACACATGATAGTTTTTCTTGACATTTTTTTTCTTGCCGCTTTTCACGTCGTTTTTTTTTATGTTTCCTCTCAAGCCTGTCTTGCGTACACACGATCATTTAAAAAAACGATCAAGCAAAGCGCAGTGACGTATACCACGTACAACGGCACTATAAAGGGGAAGTTCCGCTCGAATGGCGCCACCCTTCATGTTAGTAAAGTTTGTTGAGCAACGATTCGCGCTTTTCAGCCTCGTGCTTTTCAGTCCGTTACTGCGTGACGAATGTGCTATCTCCATTACGAACGCTAGTTTTACCAGAACGAGCGCTCCCGTCTCATACTTGATTCTGAGCATGCGCGTTTTTTTTTCACGTCGTTAAAGCATACACACTATCGTTTTTCACGTCGTTAAAAAAAAAAACATGAAAACCGACGTGAAAAAAGAGAGCATGTTCGAAATTTTTAATGGCCGTTTTACACGTCGTTAAAAATGCTCTGGAGCATACACACGATCATTTTTAATGGCCATTTTTTAAAATGGCATTTTTAACGGCATGAAAAACGATCGTGTGTATGGGGCATAAGTCTAGCTGGAAACTCTTATGCCGCGTACACACGGTCGGAATTTCCGACAACAAATGTTCGATGGGAGCTTTTTGTCGGAAATTCCGATCGTGTGTAGGCTCCATCAGACATTTGCTATCGGAATTTCCGACAACAAAAATTTGAGAGTTGGTTCTCAAATTTTCCGACAACAAAATCAGTTTTTGTAAATTCTGATCGTGTGTGGACAATTCTGACGCTCAAAATTCCACGCATGCTCTGAATCAAGTATGAGACAGAAGCGCTCGGTCTGGTAAAACTAGCATTCGTAATGGAGATAGCACATTTGTCACGCTGTAACGGACTGAAAAGCACAAGGCTGAAAAGCGCAAATTGTCTCTCACCAAACTTCTACTAACACGACTGGTATTGAACTTCCCTTTAATAGTGCCATTGTACGTCTTGTACGTCACCGCGTTCATGGCGTTCGGAATTTCTGACAACATTTGTGCCACCGTGTGTATGCAAGAAAAGTTTGAGCCAACATCCGTCAGAAAAAATCCACGGTTTTGTTGTCGGAATTTCCGATCGTCTGTACGCGGCATTAGTTTGTAAAGGAAAACAGACTTTCTGTAAACTGTTTCTGGTAAGCACTTGTAATCTCAAAGTGTCTGTTACCTCCTGAAAATAATTCTTTAACATGCAAGCTCTGGGCAAAACTTTACAACAATAGCCCCCCAGCAGGGGTAAAAAAAACTAATCTCTGGTTGTACTACTCACCTCCTCTCGGGAGCTGTCTCCTGCAGTAATTCCTTTCCACTAGGTGCCCTTTGTCCAACATGAAAGAGTGCAGCGAATCCTGGACAAACCTACTGATGGTGTGTCCCCACAATGTCTTAGGCCCCATGCACACGAGACGCAGGTGCAAACTCTGCTGAACACACGTTTTTAAACTCTGAAACCGGCGTTTAAAAACGCGCATTTGGCCGCGTTTATTGGCGTTTAGCGGCGTTTTACCGCGTTTGCGTTTATAAGCGTTTCATCATAAGACCCTCCCTAAGCTCAAAAAACAGTAAATTTTAACCATTTCAGCCAGTTTGTGAGACCAGAGTGAGTAGCAGCAGCTGAGAGAGCCGCAGTGTACTTGTATTTAGCGTATCACCTGCCACGTCACCTGGCCACGTTACCTGCCATGTCACCTAGCCACGTCACCTGCCACAAGTTGTGGATTGTCCACTTGCCACGTCACCTGGCCACGTCACCTGGCCACGTTACCTGCCACGTCACCTAGCCACTTGACCTGCCACAAGTTGTGGATTGTCCATTAGCCACGTCACCTGGCCACGTCACCTAGCCACGTCACCTGCCACAAGTTGTGGATTGTCCACTTGCCACGTCACCTGCCACGTCACCTGGCCACATCACCTGGCCACGTTACCTAGCCACGTCACCTGCCACAAGTTGTGGATTGTCCACTGGCCACGTCACCTGACCACATCACGTGTCACCTGGCCACGTCACCTGCCACAAGTTGTGGATTGTCCACTTGCCACGTCACCTGGCCATGTTACCTGCCACGTCACCTGGCCACGTCACCTGCCACGTCACCTGGCCACGTTACCTGCCACATCACCTGGCCACGTCACCTGCCACAAGTTGTGGATTGTCCACTTGCCACGTCACCTGGCCACGTTACCTGCCACGTCACCTAGCCACTTCACCTGCCACAAGTTGTGGATTGTCCATTAGCCACGTCACCTGGCCACGTCACCTAGCCACGTCACCTGCCACAAGATGTGGATTGTCCACTTGCCACGTCACCTGCCACGTCACCTGGCCACGTCACCTGCCACAAGTTGTGGATTGTCCACTGGCCATGTCACCTGGCCACGTCACCTGACACAAGTTGTTGACTGTCCACTTGCCACGTTACCTGCCACAAGCTGTGGATTGTCCACTTGCCACATCACCTGGCCACGTCACCTGCCACAAGTTGTGGATTGTCCACTTGCCACGTCACATGCCACATGCCACGTCACCTGGCCACGTCACCTGGCCACGTTACCTGCCACGTCACCTAGCCACGTCACCTGCCACAAGTTGTGGATTGTCCACTTGCCACGTCACCTGGCCACATCACGTGCCACGTCACCTGGCCACGTTACCTGCCACGTCACCTGGCCATGTCACCTGCCACAAGTTGTGGATTGTCCACTGACCACGTCACCTGGCCACGTCACCTGGCCACGTCACCTGACACAAGTTGTTGATTGTCCACTGGCCACGTTACCTGCCACAAGTTGTGGATTGTCCACTTGCCACGTTACCTGCCACAAGTTGTGGATTGTCCACAATGCAATGCAAGCAATTACAGTTTTCTTTTATATTTTTTAATAGTTTTTCATCATTTGCCATCATTTTTGAGATTTCTAATGTTAAAAAATAGGTCACCTTTAAAAACGCTTATAAACGCAAACGCGGAAAAACGCCGGTACCGCGTTTAGCCGCGTTTAGCAGCGTTTAGCGTCTGAAACTTGAAAAACTTTTGCGTCTGAACCCATTTTTTTGCTTCTGAAAAAACGAGGTTAAACGCAACTGCTTGTAAACGCCAAAAAACGAGAGTGTGTGCATGGACACATAGGATAACATTGAATGGGTTCAGGGGCAGTTGAAAAAAGCGTCCAACTGCCTCTGAACGCGCGTTCAACAGCAAATAACAGCGTCTCGTGTGCATGGGGCCTTACACTCAAATACAATTATGTAGAGAGATGTGCTCATGTCATCAAATACAATTATTTTCTGTAATAGAGTAGGGAAAGGCTAGATACCCTGTCAGATTTTATGTTTGTCAGTACCCCATTGCAGATTTTTTCTCACTTCCTTTCTTGTAAAACCGCTGCAGAAAGAAATGTGCATAGGGGCGGAGTCTGCCATTTTAATGACGCCATCATGCTAATGGATGATTGGGATCCATTAGAAAAGTGGTGGGCTGTGCAATTGCTGCACTCTATTTGGTTCACATACACTATATTGGGATAAAATTATTGGGGTGCCTGCCTTTACACACACACATGAACTTGTCTTTACACACACATGAACTTGTCTTTACACACACACATGAACTTGTCTTTACACACACACATGAACTTGTCTTTACACACACACATGAACTTGTCTTTACACACACATGAACTTGTCTTTACACACACATGAACTTGTCTTTACACACACACATGAACTTGTCTTTACACACACACATGAACTTGTCTTTACACACACATGAACTTGTCTTTACACACACACATGAACTTGTCTTTACACACACACATGAACTTGTCTTTACACACACATGAACTTGTCTTTACACACACATGAACTTGTCTTTACACACACACATGAACTTGTCTTTACACACACACATGAACTTGTCTTTACACACACACATGAACTTGTCTTTACACACACATGAACTTGTCTTTACACACACATGAACTTGTCTTTACACACACACATGAACTTGTCTTTACACACACACATGAACTTGTCTTTACACACACACATGAACTTGTCTTTACACACACATGAACTTGTCTTTACACACACATGAACTTGTCTTTACACACACACATGAACTTGTCTTTACACACACACATGAACTTGTCTTTACACACACATGAACTTGTCTTTACACACACACATGAACTTGTCTTTACACACACATGAACTTGTCTTTACACACACACATGAACTTGTCTTTACACACACACATGAACTTGTCTTTACACACACATGAACTTGTCTTTACACACACATGAACTTGTCTTTACACACACACATGAACTTGTCTTTACACACACATGAACTTGTCTTTACACACACATGAACTTGTCTTTACACACACATGAACTTGTCTTTACACACACATGAACTTGTCTTTACACACACATGAACTTGTCTTTACACACACATGAACTTGTCTTTACACACACACATGAACTTGTCTTTACACACACACATGAACTTGTCTTTACACACACATGAACTTGTCTTTACACACACATGAACTTGTCTTTACACACACATGAACTTGTCTTTACACACACATGAACTTGTCTTTACACACACATGAACTTGTCTTTACACACACATGAACTTGTCTTTACACACACACATGAACTTGTCTTTACACACACACATGAACTTGTCTTTACACACACATGAACTTGTCTTTACACACACATGAACTTGTCTTTACACACACACATGAACTTGTCTTTACACACACGTGTCTTTATGGACCTTGATTTGTGCACTAGTGCACAGTCATGATGGAACAGGAAGGGGCCATCCCCAAACTGTTCCCACAAAGTTGGGAGCATGAAATTGTCCAAAATGTCTTGGTGTGCTGACTGACGCCTTAAGAGTTCCCTTCACTGGAACTAAGGGGCTAAGTCCACATCCTGAAAAACAACCACACACCATAATTCCCCCTTCATCAAATGATTTGGACCAGTGCACAAAGCAAAGTCCATAAGGACATGCATGAGCGAGTTTGGGGTGGAGGAACTTGACTGGCCTGCACAGAGTCCTGACCTCAACCTGATAGAACACCTTTGGGATGGATTAGAGCGGAGACTGCGAGCCAGGCCTTCTTGTCCAATATCAGTGCCTGACGTTACAAATGTGCTTTTGGCAGATTGGTCAAACATTCCCATAGACACACTTCTGAACCTTGGAGACAACCTTCCTAGAAAAGCTGAAGCTGTTATAGCTACATAGGGTGGGCCAACTCAATATTGAACCCTACGGACTTAGTCCCAATACATGGGCGTCCACTCCTTAGGGCAAGGGGGGTCAATTGCCCCCCCCTGGAAGTCAGAGTGAAGACACACACTTGCCCCCTGTGTTGCAATGGCCGCCGCGGCCGCCTCCCCTGCAGCCGTGGACTTTTTTTTCTAAGTCTGCAGACTGCTGCTGGCCTGGGGGCTGGGGCTGCTCTCAGTCTTTTCCGACTATCCCTCCCTCCCTCCTCCCTCCTCACCCCCGGCCCGAGCATCCGATTGGCTTAATATCACCGTGACCCTGACCGGGCTGTTCCGTGATTGGCTGCTGCCTCAGCCTGTGTAAATGTGCCTATGCCGATCCGGCCGGCGTGGCGCCGCCTCCTCCCACAGGTGCATGGCGTGCAGTGGCCGAGACAAGAGACTGAATACGCTGCCAGTGCCTGCCCTATCGCTGAAGAACTACAGGTAACAGCAGTGCCTGTGCCACGACACCACTGTATACATCTTTTTGTATTGCAATGTATTGCAATACATCTGTGTTGTGGGCGGCCATATTTTGATCTTGATGAAAACAACCTATACATACAGTTTTCATCAAGATCAAAATATGGCCACAACAGATGTATTGCAATACATTGCAATATAGAAAGATGTATATTCTCTAGGCTATATTTATATGGACATGGTGTAGTGAAGCTGAATTATCCTCAAGACCTATTTCACACTTCCAGCTGGCCACGTTATCGGTAAAGCGCCGCTAGTTTCAGCGGCGCTTTACCATCGTTTTAGTGGCGCTATTCGGTCGCTAGAGGGTGGGGGGGGAGGGGGGGTTAAAAAAACATAGAAATTGCTAATCAGACAATGGCAGCTTGATCCTTTTATTAAGCTTTTGCATCAGGTTTCTAAAACCTTTGAATGCCTGTCATAATGACTAAGCCCCTCCCCTTCATGACATTGTCAAAAAGGGACCGAGCATGGGTGACCTTAAAATGATGCCCCCCCTGAAAAAAGTTCAGCGGACGCCCATGTCCCAATACTTTTGCTAATATAGTGTACATATACATGTATAATAAAATCAATGACAGGTTCACTTTATTAACATGTGCTTTTACTACTCTGCTTGAGAGTTTATTTTAACCCTATTATTGCTAAATAAAGCACTCCGAGAATACTATGAGAGGTTTTTTTCTCTTTCATATGGATGTGTGTGAGGTGATGAGTATTATGCAGAGGAATTCTAGCTCTAGAAGACCTACAAAAAAAAGTCTTGATCTGGATGACTGAGCAGTATTTAATCCCTGTGGGGATACACGTGTGTTATGCCGCGTACACACGATCATTATTCGCGGCGGTTAAAAAAACGCCGTGAATAATGACAGGAAAAACGAGGGAACCGCTTGGTTCCCTACACACGGTCGTTTTTCCCGTCATTTTTTCTCTTGACGAGAAAAACGACCGTCTGTGGGCTCCGCGGCAGTGTTTTCCTATGGGAAAACTGCCGTGGAAAAAAATGCTAGAAAAAACGACGAGAAAATTTAGAACATGTTCTAAATTTTCTCGTCGTTTTTTATGCCGTTTTTCTCGACGAGAAAAACGACATAAAGCCCACAGACGATCGTTTTTCTCGGCGAAAATAAAAAATGCAGTTTTTCTCGTCGAGAAAAGCGGTCGTGTGTACGCGGCATTAGACCTAATTTCCTTGTAGAGGTCATATTATGAAGGTGAGCAGTTTGGAGACACTGGTGATCGGGCTGCACTTCACAGTGTGTAATTTAATAGAGTACACACACCTCATGGATTCACCTGGATTGGGATTTATGATCACAGTATACAGGTCCTTCTCAAAAAATTAGCATATTGTGATAAAGTTCATTATTTTCTGTAATGTACTGATAAACATTAGACTTTCATATATTTTAGATTCATTACACACAACTGAAGTAGGTCAAGCCTTTTCTTGTTTTAATATTGATGATTTTGGCATACAGCTCATGAAAACCCAAAATTCCTATCTCAAAAAATTAGCATATTTCATCCGACCAATAAAAGAAAAGTGTTTTTAATACAAAAAAAGTCAACCTTCAAATAATTATGTTCAGTTATGCACTCAATACTTGGTCGGGAATCCTTTTGCAGAAATGACTGCTTCAATGCGGCGTGGCATGGAGGCAACCAGCCTGTGGCACTGCTGAGGTGTTATGGAGGCCCAGGATGCTTCGATAGCGGCCTTAAGCTCATCCAGAGTGTTGGGTCTTGCGTCTCTCAACTTTCTCTTCCCAATATCCCACAGATTCTCTATGGGGTTCAGGTCAGGAGAGTTGGCAGGCCAATTGAGCACAGTAATACCATGGTCAGTAAACCATTTACCAGTGGTTTTGGCACTGTGAGCAGGTGCCAGGTCGTGCTGAAAAATGAAATCTTCATCTCCATAAAGCTTTTCAGCAGATGGAAGCATGAAGTGCTCCAAAATCTCCTGATAGCTAGCTGCATTGACCCTGCCCTTGATAAAACACAGTGGACCAACACCAGCAGCTGACATGGCACCCCAGACCATCACTGACTGTGGGTACTTGACACTGGACTTCAGGCATTTTGGCATTTCCCTCTCCCCAGTCTTCCTCCAGACTCTGGCACCTTGATTTCCGAATGACATGCAAAATTTGCTTTCATCCGAAAAAAGTACTTTGGACCACTGAGCAACAGTCCAGTGCTGCTTCTCTGTAGCCCAGGTCAGGCGCTTCTGCCGCTGTTTCTGGTTCAAAAGTGGCTTGACCTGGGGAATGCGGCACCTGTAGCCCATTTCCTGCACACGCCTGTTCACGGTGGCTCTGGATGTTTCTACTCCAGACTCAGTCCACTGCTTCCGCAGGTCCTCCAAGGTCTGGAATCGGTCCTTCTCCACAATCTTCTTCAGAGTCCGGTCATCTCTTCTCGTTGTGCAGCGTTTTCTGCCACACTTTTTCCTTCCCACAGACTTCCCACTGAGGTGCCTTGATACAGAACTCTGGGAACAGCCTATTCGTTCAGAAATTTCTTTCTGTGTCTTACCCTCTTGCTTGAGGGTGTCAATGATGGCCTTCTGGACAGCAGTCAGGTCGGCAGTCTTACCCATGATTGCGGTTTTGAGTAATGAACCAGGCTGGGAGTTTTTAAAAGCCTCAGGAATCTTTTGCAGGTGTTTAGAGTTAATTAGTTGATTCAGATGATTAGGTTAATAGCTCGTTTAGAGAACCTTTTCATGATATGCTAATTTTTTGAGATAGGAATTTTGGGTTGTCATGAGCTGTATGCCAAAATCATCAATATTAAAACAAGAAAAGCCTTGAACTACTTCAGTTGTGTGTAATGAATCTAAAATATATGAAAGTCTAATGTTTATCAGTACATTACAGAAAATAATGAACTTTATCACAATATGCTAATTTTTTGAGAAGGACCTGTATGTTGGATATCTAACACTTTATATGTGTACTTTGAGATGTGTTTTACATATTAATACGCTTGTTTTATGATTTAATATGATTTTGCCTTAGTGTTCGCAGTGTTGATTTGTTAGTCATATGTACAGCTTCTTCACCTGTAGGCAGGTTAAAATATGTTGGTTTTAGTGAGTTAGCGGCTGGCCCAGGCCAGGGATTAGGGTTAACTGTTGTAAGCTCAGTTCCCAGGCTTTTTGGTCCCAGCCAGCCCACTTGCGCTATAAAAAGGGGGAAAGCTGAGATCCAGGGCCCTTTTTTTTCCTAGTACCCTATTGGTTAGTTCTGTTCCTGCTTGTGGCTAAAGCCTCGTACACACGGTTGGACTTCCATCGGACTTTTCCGCAGGGGCGGATCCAGAGTTTTTTCTCGGGAGGGGCACTGCCAAAAAAGATGTTTTTTTTGTGGGAAATTTATCGGGGAAATGGCTGGTGTCGGCGCTTCAATCATCCCGGCACCAAGGTTGTTATGGTGTCAGGATGATTGAAGCGCATTATTTCTATTATTACATTGTAATATAAGATTAAATAGTTCAATGCAGAATCAGTGGGAGCCCCGAGAGTGTCACTTGCCACCGTCGCCTGCAATTAGTGGGAGCCTTGAGCGTGTTACTTGCCACACGTTGAGGATTGTCACTTGCCACGTCGCCTGCCACATCTTGCGGATTGTCACTTGCCACACCTTGTGGATTGTCACTTGCCACATCACCTGCCACACCTTGCGGATTGTCACTAGCCACACCTTGCGGATCGTCACTTGCCACTCACCTGCCACACCTTGCTGATTGTCATTTGCCTGCCACCAGATGCAGATTGTTATTTGCCACGTCACCTGACACAATTTGCGGATTGTCACCAACTCGCCTGCTAAGGTGTAGTTTTGGTTGTCTCTTGCTGTGTCCCAGACTCCCAGAGTCAGGCAGCAGAGAGATAATGTAATTTCTCTGCTGCCTGCACAGTAAGGGCGGAAGTCACTGCAGGAATGCAGGGCAGGCACGGGCGGTGAGAGATGAGCCTGCTCTCTCACTCTCACCTGCGCTGCCAACACACTGAGCAGCACGGTCTGCCCACGAACCGCGCCGCCCGCCCACAAACCGCGCCGCAAGCGGAGCCGCCTGCTTTCTTACCCATCTGTGGAGCCGCACGCTATCGCACCTGCCCGCAGAGCGGCCCAGCGTGACTCACTGACGTCACTCGTTGCTAGACGCCAAGCGGCCCAGGCGTTAGCAACGAGTGCAGGGAAGAGGCTCCACCCACCTCCTCCTCCGCTCCTGGTATCGTGTCAGTGCGCCACGTAACTACATTAGACGAGTCTCTCTCTCGGCGTCGCTGATCGGCTGATGTGAGAAACTGAGAGAGAGACTCAGAGAGGCAGCGGCAGCCGCAGAACAAGTACTGTATATACTCGAGTATAAGTGACCCGTATATAAGCCGAGGCACCTAATTTTACCCCAAAAAACTGGGAAAACGTATTGACTCGAGTATAAGCCTAGGGTGTCCATCTGGATGCCTCACTGTGCCTCACTTTGCCTCACTGTGCCCGTGCCTCACTGTGCCCATGCTTCACTGTGCCCATGACTAGACTGACGTTTAACATGGGAGTCTATGGAAGGAGAACCCGGCATGTGTGCCAAGTCTGGGGTCCAGGGCACCTACAACCGGCCGGTACCGGGTCCGCAAAGTCACCGGAGAAATGACCGTTTAACATTGGAGTCTATGGAAGGAGTGCCCGGCTTTGAAAAATCGGTTTCCCCGGCCGTAGGTCTCCCAGACACCAAACTGTGCACACTTGTAGAGAAGACATGTGGCTACATGTGTGCCAAGTTTGGGGTCCAGGGGACCTATGGCCGGCCGGTACCGGGTCCCCAAACTCCGGGAGATCAGGCGCAAAAAAAAACAACAGAGCAAGCAACTGAGTGTGACAGATGGTCTCGGGGGGGGGCAATTGCCCTGTTGCCCCCTCCCTGGATCCGCCCCTGCTTTTCAGTGGATTTTTGTCCGAACGGAGTTGGCCGGGCACACCCATAGCATACACACCACAGGACTTTTCTGCAAACTTTCCAAAAAATTTTTGCAACATCACATGGTTTTTCTGCTCTTTTCTGCTCTTTACCGCCACCCTTTGGTCAACTTCTGCTATTGTTGGTTGATTTTAACATTAGTTGATTTGTCCATCGGACAAAAGTCCTATGGTTTTCTGTACACACGGTAGGACTTTGCTCCATCGGACTTTTGTTGGGCAAAAGTTTGTCCGTTTGCAGACCCAACTTTTGTCCGATGAAAACAAAACCAAACGAAAAAAAGTTTGTCCGATGGAGCGTACACACGGTCGGATTGTTGGTCCAACTTGCTTAAAACGAAGTTTGTTGGGCAAAAGTCTGACCGTGTGTACGGGGCTTTAGGGTACTGGGACTGCTGCGCCAAGATGGACTCTGATCTCATTTGGTATGCCTGGGCAGCCACACTACAGTAGTTAGTTTAGGGAGCAGACAAGATTGACAAATTATGTCAACACAGGGTGGCTACCTAGGGTGACCACGTGTCCCGGATTGCCCGGGACAGTCCCGCATTTTGCAGGTCTGTCCCGGGCACCTTCATTCCAGGACAATACAGTGTCCCGGAATGAAGCTGACACAGCCACCCCCCGGGCCAAGCTGATGCCCCCAAAAAAGGGTGCCATATCACCGCTTTACTCACTGACAGTACTTGTCCTGGCCGGGAATGCCTGGAGGAGCACAATCCTGCCCCCTGCTTGTGATTGGAGAAATCATAAATCCCGCCTCTTGTGTCCAATCACTTTGGGAAGGGAGGGTGTCCCTGAATGGTAGTTTGGAAATGTGGTCACCCTATGGCTACCATGGGCCTCATTCCTGAACAACATGAGAAACAAAAAATCCCAAAATATGGGACTTTATGGGCACTGTATTAATAAGACATATTTAAAACTTGTATAATTATTTATTGAAAATTACCTAAAAACGATTATATACATAAAAACACATTTAGAAAAACAAACAAACAATGTATTAACTAATGGTAGCACCACCCCTCTAGTAAAGGTAGGGTGCCTCCAATATACTACAAACAATTATCAAAAACAACTTAGAGGGCACCACAGGCTCCTAGTACTCAATGGTACAAAGCGAGGGCTGTTAGGCCCCTTTCACACTGAGGCATATTTCAGGCGTTTTTGCGCTAAAAGTAGCGCATAAATAACGCCTGAAATACTCCTGCCCCAGCATTCTTAATGTGAAAGCCCTGAGGGCTTTCACACTGAGGCGATGCGCTGGCAGGAGACAAAAAAATCTCCTGCAAGCCGCATCTTTGAAGCGGTGAAGGAGCGGTGTGTATACCGCTCCTTTACCGCTCCTTCCCATTGAAATCAATGGGACACCGCGGTAATACCGCCCGCAAACCGTGGCTGTAGCTGTATTAACCCTTTTTCGGCCGATAGCGGGGGTTAAAACTGCACCGCTAGCGGCCGAATATCGCGGTAAACACGACGGTATAGGGCTCTGAAAATCGCGCTGCTATACCGTCACCGCATATGCCCGCCCCAGTGTGAAAGGGGCCTTAGGGGGTGAATGTCTCCAAGTGGATGAATACATTTAAACTAAAATTAACCCTTCGAGTTCCTGAAGAAGAGTTTCCCGTAACGCAAAACATGAGGACAGATTTATTCATCCACTTGGATGAATGTGCCCACTGTGCCCACCAATTCACTTCATTGCAGCCTCACTGTGCCCACCAATGCAGCCTCACTGTGCCCACCAATGCAGCTTCTCTGTGCCCACCAATGCAGCTTCTCTGTGCCCATGAATGCAGCCTCACTGTGCCCACCACTGCAGCCTCTGTGCCCACCAATTGCAGCCTCTCTGTGCCCACCAATTGCAGCATCTTTGTGCCCACCAATTGCAGCCTCTGTGTGACCACCAATTGAAGCCTCTGTGCCCACAAAATTCCAGCTTCTGTGTGACCACCAATTGCAGCCTCGGTGCCCACCAATTGCCGCCAATGTGTACCCAATTGCAGCCTCTGTGCCCACGAATTGCAGCCCCTGTGTGCCCAATTGCAGTCTGTGCCCACCAATTGCCGCCCCTGTGTGCCCACCAATTGCAGCCTCTGTGCCCACCAATTGCAGCCCCTGTGTGCCCAATTGCAGTCTGTGCCCACCAATTGCCGCCCCTGTGTGCCCACCAATTGCAGCCTCTGTGCCCACCAATTGTAGCCACTGTGTGCCCAATTGCAGTCTGTGCCCACCATTTGCCACCCCTGTGTGCCCACCAATTGCAGCCTCTGTGCCCACTCATTTCAGCCTCACTATTTCCTGGATAGGCGCTCCCCTCCCTCTGTCCTCCGGCGCTCGTATCGTATGTCACGGAGCTGGGTCTGTGTGCAAGGTCCCGCCCCCCTAGTTCAGCTCATGTGATAGGCGGAACACTAGAAGACTATTACACGAGCCGAACTAGGGGGCTGGACCTTGCACACAGACCCAGCTCTGTGACATATGATACGAGCGCCGGAGGACAGAGGGAGGAGAGCTCTGCAGTCGCCGCTTAAAGCAGCTCCAGGGCAGGCTGCCCTGTCACCACTCCTCTGCACTGCCTGAGCCGCCCCACGCCCCCCGCTTCACTCACGGGGGGTGCCGTATTGACACCCCCCGCAGTGTGTGGCACACCTTCTGGATTCCAGGGGGGGGCAATCGCCCCACCTTGCCCTATGGAGCAGACGCCCATGGCCTATGGTGCCCTATAAGTTGTTTTTGGTAATTGTTTGTAATATATTGGAGGCTCCCTACCTTTACTAGAGGGGTGGTGCTACCATTGGTTAATACATTGTTCAGGTATTTTTTCTAAATGTGTTTTTTTTTTTTTTTCCACAATTAGTTTTATTAGCAAGAAAACAGAATATGGTTGTACAAACTTTAAGTAAAATATTCCATCTGCAAATGGAACCATCGCACTTCAACATACAACGAACATTTTATGCGGTAATACAGCATTAGGTAGCAAAAAGTAAGACAACAGAGAATATTACAAGTTTATTCACGACTAAGCCTATGTATTATTGAAGACCGACCGCATCTCCTTCTAGCAGGGTCAGGTATCTGGATGCCCCACGGGCACCCTGTTCATGAAAGCATAGGCCCCGTAGACCCCTATCTTCCGTTCTAATCGCGGCCAATAAGGTTATAATATACCTGGTGGCTCGGAGGGTAGATGTGGTGCATGGGGTCCCAGCCGGGACCCCGGCAAGTAATAGGTGAGTTGCGGCCGTGTGGTGAAGAACCTATGAGATAGACGAGAAATGTAAGAGGGGAGGGGGGAAAGGCAGTCAGGGTAGAAGGAAGAAGGATGGGATAAGGGGTCTGGTTGTTAGAGGGGGGGAGGAGGGAACAGGGAGGGGGGCCACTCCACCCCTCAGGGCCCCCGGTCCCCCACCGGGGCACCTGTTTTGGGTATTGGGTGGGTTTAGAATCTCAGTGTTGAGAAGAAAAATGGGATTTGAACTGGTCAGTAGTTTTAAAATGAATCTAAATGTGTTTTTATGTAATTTTCCATAAATGATTATACAAAATTTAAATATGTCTTATCATTAATAGGGTGCCCATAAAGTCCCATATTTTTGTATTTTTTGTTTTTCAGTTTAGGGAGAAGAAGAACATCGTTTATTTTGAACTGTTATGGTACAACTTTCTCAGTAAAGTTGCATTAAACATTTGTGAGGGCGTTAGCTCGGCAGCGGGTGTGTGTGACCCCCGGGATGGGCTCCCCACACAAAACAGGCCCAGCAAACGGAGGTTGTGGTTTTCAAAATCAAAAAAAGGTGCGGTTTATTTTCTATTTACAGTGACAAAACACAGCAAAGCAAAAGAAACATAACCAAAATAAATCCTGGTCAAGTTGACCTCTGACTAAACATACAGGTTTCCTAACTAACAACTGGGATCAGCCTAGTGCTGTCCTAGTCCCTAAGTCCCTGGTTTAGTAAAAGTCCAAACAAATAGCCACACAGGCTTTGCCTCACCGCACAGGGGTTCACTCTCCCTAGACAGTCCACACAGGTCTGGTTCCAGGCATGAGCTAACATCTAATGAAGCTGGGAGTTCTTATAGAGGCCTAAATGAGCTGACAAGGTTCAGCTGGTCTCCTCATCTCTGTCTGCACGACGCCCCACACTCTCCCTAGAGGTATGAGTCATCCATGAGCCCACTAGCCTTATACAACTCTCCACCTAGTTGTATAAGTCGGCGTAAAGCCTGAATCTGGGCGAAATATATCTACCCCCCTGGATGCAACCAGGTGACTTTACCTTCCTGCTGTCACATACCCCCCCCTCTTGTTTTAACCTCGGGGTTGGAACACCAGCAATCAGGCATTCATGTACTCGAGACAAAGCATCCACATTCCCCATTTGAACGCCAGGGCGATGCTTTACTGTGAAGTTGAATTCCTGGAGGGCCAGGAACCACCTATTCACTCTTCTATTTGTTTCCTTGTTTTGAGCCATCCACTTTAACGGAGCGTGATCCGTAACCATGTCAAAGTGCCTACCTAGCAGGTAGTACCGAAGGGAATCTAGAGCCCACTTCACCGCTAAACACTCCTTTTCAACGGTGGCGTAATTTACCTCATGGGACTTCAACTTCCTGCTGAGGTAAATGACTGGGTGCTCTTCCCCGTTCCAGACCTGGGACAATACTGCTCCTAACCCCACATCTGACGCATCACTTTGTACGACAAAGTCTTTAGAGAAGTCGGGTGAGTACAACACTGGCTGGCTACATAAGGCTTGTTTCAAGAATTGGAATGCTGCCTCAGCCTCGGGGGTCCATTTAATTATGACCGACCCTTTCCCCTTCGTCAGGTTGGTTAGGGGCACAGCCTTAGAAGCAAAGTGGGGAATGAATCGCCGATAATACCCAGCGATTCCCAGAAAGGCTCGTACCTGCTTCTTGCTGTTGGGACGTGGCCAACTCTGGATGGCCTCGACTTTGTTGAGTTGGGGTTTTATTACTCCCCTCCCAATGGTGTACCCAAGATATTTGGCCTCCTCCTGCCCAATGGTACACTTCTTGGGGTTAGCCGTAAACCCCGCTTCCCGAACAGAGTCCAGGACTGCTTGCACTTTTGGCAGATGTGAGGCCCAATCTGTGCTATGGACAATTACGTCATCCAGGTAAGCCGCAGCATACTTCCGATGGGGCCTCAGCATCTGGTCCATTTTCCGCTGGAATGTGGCCGGCGCATTCTGTAACCCGAACGGCATTCTTTTATATTGGAACGCCCCGTCTGGGGTTACAAATGCGGTTTTCTCTTTGGCCGACTTGGCCAGGGGGATTTGCCAATACCCTTTTGTGAGGTCAAGAGTCGTCATGTATCGGGCTGTTCCCAGCCGGTCGATCAACTCATCTATACGTGGCATGGGGTAGGTGTCAAATTTTGTAACTTTGTTCAACTGACGAAAATCGTTACAAAATCGCCAGCTCCCATCCGGTTTAGGCACCAACACGATGGGACTAGACCAATCATTTTGGGACTCCTCTATCACCCCTAAGTTCAGCATTTTCTGTACTTCCTCCTGTATTGCCTCCCGTCGAGCCTCTGGGATCCGATAGGGTTTTAACTTCACCCTTTCACCGGGCGGGGTAATGATGTCATGCTCTACCCCAGATGTTTGTCCCGGCAGCTCAGAGAATACCTCCTTGTTGCGAAGCACAAACTCCTTAACCTCCTGTTGTTGGGGTTGTGACAAGGTGGCTGCTATTCCAACCTCAGGAATCACGCAACCAGTTTGAGCTGGTGACCAAGTGTCTGCGACTAGGGACTCTCTATCCCTCCAGGCTTTCAACAGATTAACGTGATAGATCTGTTCGGGCTTTCGCCTTCCTGGTTGTCTGACCTTGTAATTCACTTCGCTCACTTTTTCCATTATCTCGTAGGGGCCTTGCCATTTGGCAAGGAATTTACTTTCAACCGTAGGGACAAGTACCAATATCCTATCCCCCGGGGAAAAGGTACGGGTCTTGGCTCCACGGTTGTACACTCTCTGCTGTGCCAACTGCGCTTGGGCCAAATGTTCCTTCACGATGGGCATTACCTGTGCAATTCGATCTTGCATCAGGGCGACATGCTCAATCACACTCCTGTGGGGAGAACTCTCACTTTCCCAAGTTTCCTTGGCAATATCCAACAGCCCTCTTGGGTGTCTCCCATACAGTAACTCAAAGGGGGAGAATCCCGTAGAGGATTGGGGCACCTCCCTAATAGCAAACATCAAATAAGGAAGTAAACAGTCCCAATCCTTTCCATCTCTATCCACCACTTTCTTCAACATTTGTTTTAGGGTTTTGTTGAATCTTTCAACCAGCCCATCGGTTTGGGGGTGATACACAGACGTACGCAATTGCGTCACTTTGAACAATTTACACAGCTCTTTCATAACCCGGGACATAAAGGGTGTACCTTGGTCCGTAAGCAGTTCTTTACAAATACCCACCCGGCTAAAAACAAGAGATAGCTCTTTGGCTATGGTTTTGGCCGAGGTATTTCGGAGAGGGATCGCTTCTGGATAACGGGTGGCATAGTCCATTATAACTAATATGTACTGGTGCCCCCTAGCGGACTTGATTATAGGACCTACCAAATCCATGGCGATCCTCTCAAACGGGACCTCAATGATGGGTAGAGGGACCAGCGGGCTACGGAAATGTGGCATCGGGGCCAACCTCTGACACACAGGGCAGGAGGAACAATAATTGTCTACGTCCTTCATCACCCCCGGCCAATAGAATCTCTGTAATACCCTCTCTCGGGTTTTCTCTGTCCCCAGATGACCTCCAAGAATGTGCCCATGGGCCAACTCCAACACCAACTTCCTGTAAGGTTTGGGCACCACAAGCTGCTCAACGGTTTCTTCTGCCCTTTTTGCCACCCGATACAGTAGGTCCTTCTCTACGCTGAAGTATGGGTAAGTGCAGGTATTATCTGGGTTCACTAACTCACCATCTATTTTCACTACGTTTTCCCGTGCCTTTATTAGGGCGGGGTCTTTCAACTGTTCTGTGGCAAAGTTTTCCCTGTGAACCTCAAGATCAGAAAACTCCACAGACGGTAGGTTTTCGTCTGAGGAGGTGGGCTCCTCTCCAGTTTCTTGAGTCTCCCCTGCCAATACTGATAAGGGAAATTCCGGAGAGTCCTCACCACTCTCAGGGGAGTTCTGGCTATCACATTCCTGGTACATAGGGGCACCAGTGAGGGGCTCAGGATCATCCCACAGTTCCCAGAACTTCGGAAAATCCCTTCCCACAATGGCGTCATGCGGTAACTGAGATACTAAGCCCACTGGATGAGAGAGGGTACCTTTGGGGGTCTCGAAACACACTGTAGTCACTGGATACTCTCGGGTGTCCCCATGCACACAAATAACAGCTACCTTGCTATTCCCAGAGACCTCTGTTTTAACTAACTCAGCCTTTATCAGGGTCACAAGGCTACCTGAATCCAGCAATACCACAACATTTCTACCATTAACACACATTTTGCATAAATGTTTCTCAGTTCCTCGAATGGCAGTGCATGCGACTGTCGCACACAGCGACTGACGTCTGCCCGTCAGAAAGTCACACTGCATGGGTTCCTCCACAACCGGGCAATTGGCTGCAATATGTCCCGCTTGCCGGCAGCGGTAGCAAACGATCCTTCTTGCCGCCACTTGAGCCGCTGATTTCCCAGGCTGTTCTCGCCAAACTTGGGGTAGAGCTCCCACCCTCTCACTCTCTCCACCCTCACCCCTTGGAATCCTCTTATCCGCCCCTGGGGATGGTCTGGTCTTAGGGTGGAAAGTCCGAGTGTCTCTGGAAGAGGCCGTCAGGTTCTCTGTAGCCAAGTATTTCTCCACACGATCCACAAGACCATCGGCCGTCTCTGGGTCTCCATGGCTTACCCACTTTTGGATGGCAGTAGGAAGAGCTCTCAAAAACCGATCCATTACAACACGTTCCACAATCTTTGGTGCGGACAAAGTCTCTGGCTGTAGCCACTTTCTGCTCAGGTGAATGAGATCATACATTTGAGACCTGGGGGGTTTTCCAAGCTGGAAAGTCCAGTTATGCACACGCTGAGCCCGGACAGCCTGGGTGACACCCAGCCTTGCCAATATTTCAGCTTTTAGCATCACATAGTCTTTTGCTTGGTTAGGCTCTAGGTCATAGTAAGCTTTCTGCGATTCACCAGTTAACAGAGGAGCCACCAGTCCAGCCCACTGCTCCTCAGGCCACTTTTCTCTTTCAGCGGTCCTTTCAAATGTGGTCAAAAATACCTCTGGATCATCCTCTCCAGTCATTTTTGTCAATAAACGACTCACCCCAAAGGACGCGGTATTAGTGGGACGGCTTTCCTCACTGGTCTGCGGACGTTGCTGCATTACTGCTTCCATCTGTTGTTGTAGTCTCTGCTCTTGCTTCTGCAACAGGTCTATGAAGCGGGCCTCAGATTGCTGCTGGGCTCGTTGCTGAGCCTCCAGACTCTGTTGCAAAGTTGCGTTTGTCTGCTGCTGGGCTGCAAGGCTCCTTTGCAAACCTGCATTTGTCTGCTGTTGATTGGCATTTGCTAGAGCCAGCTGCTTCAGTATCTCCTCCATGCTGGCTTAAAAAAAACTGCCACTGGTTCTCCACCAACTGTGAGGGGGTTAGCTCGGCAGCGGGTGTGTGTGACCCCCGGGATGGGCTCCCCACACAAAACAGGCCCAGCAAACGGAGGTTGTGGTTTTCAAAATCAAAAAAAGGTGCGGTTTATTTTCTATTTACAGTGACAAAACACAGCAAAGCAAAAGAAACATAACCAAAATAAATCCTGGTCAAGTTGACCTCTGACTAAACATACAGGTTTCCTAACTAACAACTGGGATCAGCCTAGTGCTGTCCTAGTCCCTAAGTCCCTGGTTTAGTAAAAGTCCAAACAAATAGCCACACAGGCTTTGCCTCACCGCACAGGGGTTCACTCTCCCTAGACAGTCCACACAGGTCTGGTTCCAGGCATGAGCTAACATCTAATGAAGCTGGGAGTTCTTATAGAGGCCTAAATGAGCTGACAAGGTTCAGCTGGTCTCCTCATCTCTGTCTGCACGACGCCCCACACTCTCCCTAGAGGTATGAGTCATCCATGAGCCCACTAGCCTTATACAACTCTCCACCTAGTTGTATAAGTCGGCGTAAAGCCTGAATCTGGGCGAAATATATCTACCCCCCTGGATGCAACCAGGTGACTTTACCTTCCTGCTGTCACACATTCTAAATCTGGTCTAAAATGATTCAAAGGGGTGCATGTTTGATTTTGGTGTATATAAAGAATCAGGGTCTGTAAAGCACTACGGAGTAACACTACTGCAAGGGATTAACTCTACAAGAGGAGTTTCATTGTTAAGGGTAACCAAGTACAAGTTCAAAACACAACGTAACCAGTCATTAGGTGTGGTACCCGGTAAAGGTGACCGGTCCTCCAGTAGCAAGAGGGTCGATGCCTGGCCCCCTGCCCTCTGTATTCAATAGCAAATGGATCCAAACTTGAGTTACAAAGATCTTTGTTCTGATCACCAGGTACGGGAATTGAAGGTGTTAACAAGTGCATGCGTGAGGTCTGCGCTAGGTGCATGGGAGGTAATCTGAATGGATGGAAAGGGCGCAGGCTTAGCACGTTCCTCCTAATGCAAACTAAAGTGGGCAGTGACATGGGAGGGCACTTTGTCAGAGGAACTCTGCATTTATTATTGCACACAGTGTAGGCTCATCTATAAGTCACGGAAATGCCTTAGGCTGGGTTCACACTTGCTGCGGCCGCGGCTGCGGCTCGTAGCAAGGGGTCCGGTGTGTCCCTGTTTTCCATTTCAGAGGCGAATCAGGTCTGAATTTTTCCCTGAATTTGGACCTGAAACAGAGCCAAAGACGCACAAGACCCTTTTACAGTGCAAACCTTTGCCGCCCCGGAGCTGTGTGAACTGGCTCCATTGAGAGCCAATCACAGTCTCCTGTCATGTGAATTGATTGTGGGGAAACCCACATCCAATTTGCATAAATGTGAACCCAGCCTTATGCCCCGTACACACAATCCGAAAATCGGACGACAGATCGTCCGACTTTTTTCGTTTACTAGTCGCAAGTAGAAATTTAATAGGTTACTAAAGTCACGAAAATTCTCGTACGGCAGAAAAATAAATCGGAAGTGATGTCATGTGTTCTAATGTATTTGTGTTGTATTTTCGGACGACAACTGTACTGACTAGACGAAAATCGTACGAGGAAATTTTTCGTGCATGTCCGATAAAATAATATTGGATGAACTGTCATGATCGGCTCACGGAAGCCCTGTACTAACGATCCGATTACCATTTTTCGAACGATATTCGAATCGTGTGTACGGGCCATTAATGTTGGATTTTTCACATGACCGCAGTCTCCACCTGGTCTCGGGCATTAAAGAGCGTGCTCTGTTCAAAAGGTCCCCACTAGACATGTGCACAACATAAAAATTTGTTTAGTTTGGTTTAGTTTCTGTTAGTTTCCGTTGATTCGTAACGATTCGTAATTTCGGAAGACGTGGGTTATCGTATTTGGACTCTTTCGTATTTCCGTAAGGGTTATTTTTCCATTGATTCGTTTTTCCATTAGTCTCATTTTCGTTGATTCGAAATTCGTATTTTTCATATATTTTATATTCGGCCGCGTTCGTATTTTCGGAAGAACTATATTTTCGTTGATTTGCAATGATTCGTATTTCCGTGTCTAATTTCCGTAGATTGGAAAATCGTACTTTTGTAGATTTAATTACATTGGTACTTTCATTAGAATACATTTTCCGTTTATTCAAAACACTACTTGTCGTAATTTTGTAATTTGTACTTTAGTGAGATTGACCGGCTCATTTATTCGTACTTTCGTATCATTGTTTTCGTAGATTCGTAATCGGGGCATAATTCGTAATATAGAAACTAGATTCTAGACAGAGTATGCTTAAGAAACAAATAATTTCTCTCTCACAAGTCACAACTTAACTCACAAATCCACCAAAACAGTGCCACCTACCCAACCACACCCTATCTGGACTCTGGATGGAATGCACTGCAGAAACACAGAAAAACACATAAGGGAATAAGAAACAAGCTCGTTTTCCGAATATTCGTAATTTTTTTTTTCCGTTCATTTTGATTTTCGTTATTTTGAATCTTTGTTCGGCATTTTCGTTGTTTCTATGTTTTAATTTTTTCACTCTTTCGTATTTTCGCTGTTTTCTATATTCGTTCTTTTCGATAATTCGTTTTTCGTTGGTAAGTTAAGTAAACCGTTCGTTCATTCGTATGTTTACGAATATAAAGAATTTTGACGAATAACGAATTCGTAACTAAATTAATTGCACATGTCTAGACCCCACACGTGCAGGCCACAGTAGGCCCTGCCTGCACGTCATTATTTGTATATAACTTGATCATAAAAAGCTTTTTCTGTGAATTGAGTTTAATGAGGGTAGCGGTGGACTACATATTTTGTTATTGGAAAATAAAACATGGAAATATGCTTGTATTAACTTTTATAAATAGACCCCCCCCCTAATTTGTCATACTGTACCTACAGCAGTACAAACAGTTGTTATTTGCCACTGGTGTGCTTTGGCAATGAATCACTGAAAATCCTTGTTGCTAGTTTTACAACACTGCAGAACTATAAAATAAACCTTTTTTTTTTTAAATATAGGTAAAAAAAAAAAAAAACATAAAATGTTTACAGAGTTTTGCCTCTTTTACCTAATCCAGTTTAAAGTTTTATATGGAGGCTTACTATTTTCATATTCTTTTGGTCTATTGTAAATTATGGCACCCTTGGAAACGGAAGAATTCTGAACCTAGCTGCCAAGTTTTAAATGAGATTGTTTCTCTTGAGACTGCGCTGACTGAAACCTGCATTAATAGCTTAAGGAGTCACATATATTTCTAGTGACAAAAGTCATACTCGCTTTTCCGTGTACAGCCCTAAACTTTTGCTTTTGGTTAATGGACTTCATATCACTTCTAAATGGCTTCTGTGAAAATAAAGAGTGATGTTTATTACAACACTTTTTAAAGTGAACCTGTCATTGATTCTATTATTCAACATACACTATGTTGTCAAAAGTATTGAGACACCTGCCTTTACACACACATGAACTTTAATGGCATCCCAGTCTTAGCCCGTAGGGTCCAATAATGAGTTTGCCCACCGTTTGCAACTATAACAGCTTCAACTATCCATAAGGTTTAGGAGTGTGTCTATGGGTATGTTTGATCTTTCTTCCAGAAGCACATTTGTGAGGCTGGGCACTGATGTGGACGAGAAGGCCTGGTTCGCAGTTTCTGCTCAAACTCATCACAAAGGTGTTCTATCGTGTTGAGGTCAGGACTCTGTGCAGGCCAGTCAAGTTCCTCCACCCCAAACTCACTCATTCATGTCTTTATGGACCTTGCTTTGTGCACTGGTGCACAGTCATGTTGGAACAGGAATGGGCCATTCCCCAATTGTTCCCACAAAGTTGGGAGTAGGAAACTGTCCAAAATGTCTTGGCATGCTGATGTATTAAGAGTCTTCTTTACTAGAACTAAGGGGCCAAGCCCAAACCCTTGAAAAACAACCCCACACCATAATCCTTCCTCCACAAAATGCACCAGTGCACAACGCAAGGTCCATAACGATAAGTGAGTTTGGGGTGGAGGAACTTGACTGTCAGGAACTGGCCGAGATTTGAACCGTTTGTGGGCAGGCTGAATATACCAATTTGAACAGTCAATCAATTTGGGTACAACCAGCCTGCTGGATTCACTTGCGACTATCGCTGTTATAGCCGCTAACAATAATTACTGTCTTCTCCTGGTGGGGATGGCTTCCCCCGCTGACATCTGCATGACTTCATGCACAGATGTCCATGCAAGTCGTACATGAAATTTCCAAGAATAGTGTAGGAACCTTTTTAAAATTAGTGTAAGTCAGAGTTGTTACCAAAAGTGTTACCAAAAGCTGTACATCCCTTCCAGAGATTACAAAAAGATATTTCCAGATGCCCAAGTCAGGATCTTACGAGTATGCATTTTGTCTGTATGGACATGTTTTCTGGATGTCCAGTGGCAAATGCTACTGTAAAGGCCCCAGTAAAAAGTGTTATCAGAAGTAGTTAGTAAGTACAGAGTGCTAGAATCCACAGAGAGTAACAGAGGAAATCATTTTTATAGGAGAGTCCTTACTAGTTTTGAGGTTTTGTTTTTACACCCCTCTACTGTGTAGCGAAAAAAGTAGAGTAATGCCGCGTACACACGATAATTTTTCCCATCGGGAAAAATTAAATTTTTTCCTTTGGACGAGAAAAACGATCGTCTGTGGGCTTTTTGTCATTTTTCCAGACGGGAAAAACGGCATTAATCACGACGAGAAAAATTAGAACATGCTCTAATTTTTCTCGTCGTGATTCCCGTCGTTTTTTTCCGCGGCAGTTTTCCCATAGGGAAACACTGCCGGGGAGCCCACACACGGTCGTTTTTTTCGACCAAAACAAAAATGTAATTTAAAACGGCCGTGTGTGGGGGGAACAAGCTGTTCCTCGTTTTTCACGTCGATTTTCTCGACGGTGTTTTCACCGTCGAAAAAATCGATCGTATGTACGCGGCATTAGAAACAAAAAAAAAACTTTTGCCTGAATGTTTTCTTATATCGAGCCCCTGTTGTTGGACTCTCTCCCTATGGGATTTTGTTTGGGAGTGTGTTACTTACTTATATTTTTTTTGTCTCAGCAGCTGAAGTCCTCCATTCGGATCTCACAGAGAATGTTGCTGATCTTTTAAGGTTTTTGACAAACTCATATATGTGTTTTCTCCCCAATTCCAGATCCTAAAAGTTTGGAAGGATCTAATACTAAAGCCAGGTGACTTGGGGATTGCTAAGAGACATTTATATATAAGGAAATGTTTGGAGACTCAATACAGCATCTATTTCATGTACAGTTGTGCAAAACTTGAAGGAAAATTCACCTGGATCCACACCAGACACTGCAAAAAATTATTAAATTAAAGAAATCTCTGTGTTTGATTTGTTTCCCTCTTGGAATCACAGTCTAGGGTACTATTTATTCAAATTTTTTAACTGTAAGGGATATATATATACCGAGTATAAGCCGAGTTTTTCAGCACATTTTTTTGTGCTGAAAATGCCCCCCTTGGCTTATACTCGAGTCTGTGTCCATCTTCAACTTTGTGCACCTGATCCTGGCCAGCCGTTGGTCCCCTGGACCCTTAACTTGGCACACTTATAGCCCCACTATTCATCTACAAGTGTGCAAAGTTTGTTGTCCAGCGGACCTACGGCCGGGGAGCACCGATTTTTCAATAGATTTTTATTGAAAATTTTCAGTTTAAACAAGGACATGAAAATATATATTATGACATATCTCACAATATTGCGATCTTATATACAATTGGTATAAAAGTTCACATGAATCCAATATCAGTTTCATTTACTTTATAATAAGATATAGTGCTGAACCAGGCGAGCGTCTTTTGAACTTCCGGTAATGATCGTTCTGGGTCAGAGATTATGAGAATCACATCATCTGCAAATAAGCTTATTTTATGTTCCACATCAGCTATAGGGGATACCTTTGATTTTTGTGTTAGCTCTGATGCTCTCTGCAAGGGGTTCCATAATGAGGTTGAATATCAGGGGTGAGAGTGGGCAGCCTTGTCTAGTCCCATTGGATATTTGGAAAGGTAACAATAGGGTGTCAGCTGAGAACACCCGGGCTGAGGGGTTGGAGTACAGCGCCATTATGGAATCATGAATTTGGCCTGTGAACCTGAATTTATTTAGAACCGCGGATATGTAACCCCAATGCACCCTATCAAAGGCTTTTTCGGCATCAAGGGAGAGCAGGAGGGAGGGGATTTTCTTGGATTCTACTTGGTGGATAAGATTAATCATTCGTCTAGTGGCATCCGACGCTTGGCGACCTTTGGTAAAACCAGATTGGTCTCTTGATGTATAAGGGAGGGAAGGATGTTTTCTATTCTATTTGCAAGGAGCTTGGCGTATATCTTCACATCCAAGTTAAGTAGTGATATTGGTCGGAAATTTTTAGGGGAGATGGGTTCCTTTCCAGGTTTAGGAAGGGTAACTACCATGGCACTGAGCATTTCCACAGGAAAAGATGCGGATTTGGCGGCTGCATTAAAAGTTTGGCATAGGGAAGGGGCTAGAATGTTTTGGAATAGTTTGTAATATTCCCCAGTGAACCCATCCGGGCCAGGGGATTTTGCAGAGGGAAGTTTGTTTATCACTTGCAATATTTCAGCTATCGAGGAGGGGCTATTTAGGGAAGAGAGTTGTAGTGGGGTCACAGCAGGGAGATGGACCTTATCGAGAAAAGATTGTATATTCTCCGGGGAGGGTTGTGTGATGGAGGGGTCATTTTTGAGGTTATATAGGTCTTCGTAATATGTGCTAAAGGCATTCGCGATGTCGTGGGGTTTGAGGAGTTTCTCATTAGAGTGAGGGTGATGTAGGAAAGGGATTTTCGTTTTACTCCTATACCCTTTGATTCTGAGGGACATTGCTTTACCAGCTTTATTCCCTGTGGTATAAGACTTGGCTTTGAGCAGTCTGTATGTTTTTTCGTGTTTCTCGAGAAGGAGGGATTTCAACTCGTGGCGTAATGTAAAAATTTTGGCTTGTAGGAAGGGGGAAGGCGTAAGTTTGTTTTGGGACTCAGCAGTGGACAAGTCTGTTGTCAGTTTGTCCAGTTTTTGGGTCCTGGCTTTCTTCGCTCTGGCTCCCATTTGTAAGAAAATTCCCCTAATTACAGCCTTATGGGCGTTCCACACCACCACCGGGTCCGATACAGTCCCCTGATTGGTTGCAAAGTAGTCTTCTAAATGTTGTTTGATAGGTGAGGAGTAACAGGGGGTACCAAGGAGGTAGTCATTGGCTCTCCAAATGTAGGAATTGGGCTGGGGAGAATCATCGGTTATAGATAAACTGATAGGGGCATGATCCGACCAGGTGGTGGTGTGTATAGTAGACTTGGATACCTTCTGTAGCAAGACCTTATCAGTAAGAAACAGATCAATTCGCGAGAAGGTGTTGTAAGGCGCCGAGAGGAAGGTGAAGTCCCTCTCGCTCGCATGACAACACCTCCACACATCATACAAATCATTAGAAGCAATGAAGCCTTCCAGAGGGGAAGAGCGACGTTTAACACCTGATGTTGAGTCCATGTTAATGTTTGGAACCATGTTAAAGTCCCTGCCCACCAGAAGATGGCCTTGTTGGATCTTCTTGACAATAAGTATAGTCTTTTTAAGGAAAGCCATTTGGCCATAGTTAGGAGCGTATATAGATACAATAGTGTATGGGACATTGTTAATTGTCCATATCAAGATTATATACCGTCCATCCGGATCCGATTCACAGTGTTTAAGTTGAAAGTTCACCGTGTTTTTGACCGCTATCATCACTCCTCGCTGTTTTTTGGGGTAAGAGGATTTGAACACATGGGGAAAAAGTCTGTGGTGACAGTTGGGAGGAGACTCAAGAGCAAAGTGTGTCTGTTGGACGCATAGGATATCGCAGTTATAGGCAATAGCAGTGTTCCAGAGGGAGGATCTCTTAGCAGGGTGGTTTAACCCTTTCGCATTTAGGGAGAGAACAGTGAACCCCATGGCGGATGTCAAAATGGAAGGTGAGTGTGTATCAACTTACAGTTCTGGAGAACGTTGATTCAGCAACGGCGATGTCAAGCTATGTCGGGTGAGAAGTCCTCCTTCGTTGCTTGAGAAATTCAGAACAGTGGGTCCCGATATATACTATAGGGGTATATAATGGGTTAGATATGACAAGTTGCAACTAAACAAGCAAGTGATCCTTGTTCATCGTGCGGTACCGATGTGTGTTAATTGGCAAAAAAAAAACTGAAATAGGAAAACAAAAGTAACAAAAGAGAACAAATAGGAGGACCAGTAACAGGTAGCTCACTGGAGCAACTGGTCAAGTATTGGGGTATAGTTCAGCAAACAGGCAGAACCATTCCGGACGAGTCAGTCGCTCAGAAGTAGCTGTGTGGACTGAATTATCAGTGGTTGCCTTTGCGGGATCTGCGGCCCACACCAAAGGTAAAGGGGTTCGGACCCCCCGGGGGATTCTTGTTGAGCATGAGGGGGGTCCGGTAATATTCCCCAGTCACGTAGGAGCTTCATGCCTCCCTCGAGGGTGGAGACGGTATGAGGTATGTCGTTATAGGTAACTAAGATGGTGGCAGGGTGGCGCCATTTGTACACAATCTTGTGGTTGTTTAAGGCCTTTGTGATAGATTTAAGTTGTCTGCGCATTTGCAGCGTGTATTGCGACAAGTCAGCATAAAGTTGAATATCAGAGTAAGGTGCAGGTAGGGGGGACAATTCTCTCGCTTTCATGAGGATTTGCTCTTTAGTTTGGAAGAAATGAACTCTGAGGAGGACATCTCTGGGTATGTCCACCTCAAGGTGGCGTGGTTTTGGGAGTCTATGAATACGGTCGATAGTAAGTTCGATCGGGGTCAATTCAGAAAGCATGCTAGAGAACATGGTGCTGGTAAAGTTATGCAATTCCTTAGGTTGGACAGATTCTGGAATACCGCGTATCTTAATATTATTGCGCCTGGAGCGGTCCTCGAGGTCCGCGAGTTTGGATTTGACCCATAGAGATTCATCTCTTTGATCATGATATGCATCCACCAATTCATTTACTGTGTCGGTTCCCTCCTCCATCCTGTTCTCAATAAATTGCACCCTATTGTCCATATGTTTAATTTCTAATCAAAGTCTATTAATCAGTGACGATAGATGAGTCATGAGAGAGGATTGCAAGGACACGAGCATATCCTTCATAGTAGTGTCCAGAACTGGTTGCCCCAGGGTTGGAAACTGAGCTATTGAGGACTGCAAGGATGATATGGCTGCATCATTATGTAGGCCTGTACTCACAGTTTCTGAGGCCTGTCCTGTTAGATCCATCCGCATCCTCGATTTTCCCGGGTTCTGGGTAGACTGGGGTTGCAGGTGACGGCTCATGAGAGAAGCCTGGAGGTAATCCCTGCTGCATTTCGTGTGTATGATCCCCGGGGAGTCCAGAGAAGATCAATGAATGCCGCGCTGTGCCTCCGGCGGCGCCATCTTGCAGCGTGTGGCGGGGCTGGTAAGCGAAGGCTTTCAGCCGCTTCGGACCTGGTTCCTGGCCCCGTTTGCGGGACATTTCGGCGGCGGAGCTCGTTGGGGATGTCAGGAGGCAAAGTGGTGCCGAGGATGACGCTGGAAAGCCCACTAAGTTGCTTTTCGTCCGGTCCGGTGTGCGGAGCTCTCAGCTCAAGTAGCCATCCACGATCGTGCGCAAGCCACGCCCCCGAGCACCGATTTTTCAAAGCCGTGCACCCCTTCCATAGACTCCCATGTTAAACGTCAGTCTAGTCACACAGCGCCAGAGATCAGGTAGGGAGATTGGGCACAGTGAGGCATGGACACAGTGAGGCATGGGCACAGTGAAAGTGAGGCATGGGCACAGTGAGGCATGGGCACAGTGAGGCATGGGCACAGTAAGACATGGACACAGCGAGTCATGGCCACAGAAAGGCACAGTGAGGCATGGACACAGTGAGGCACAGTGAGGAATGCAGATGAACACCCTAGGCTTATACTCGAGTTAATAAGTCTTCCCAGTTTTTCGTGGCAAAATTAGGTGCCTCAGCTTATATTCGGGTCGGCTTATACTGGAGTATATAGGGTAATAATGAAACGTAGTTTGGCCATGTTGAAGTCATATTTGTCTTTTGTAGGTCTTCCATTTTATGTAGAATTGTCTGTGTTTACATATGCCGATAAGTCAGCATGCCAACAATTAAACTAGAAGGCCATTCTGGCCACAGGAGTGTACAGCCAGTACTCTGTAAATATGTCTTATCAATCATTTGTTTTTCACAATAAAAGGTCATTTTGTAATGAAAAAAAGCTGCTCAGCTATTATATTCTCCACAATGGAGTTTTACCTCTTTGGCCAGGACTACTTCCACCTAAGCGTGTGAAGGTTCCAGGTTAAAGGCGATAGCAGGTATGGTTAGTGATCAAAATATTGATCAAAAGAGAGGAGACTGTTAAGGAAATTTGTAAGTTCTGTATATAATTGTATTCTATTTCGTATGTATTGCACACTGCCCTCACTGTGCACACAGCACTAATAATGCTTTCATTACATGTTTGCATTTTTTCGAGTCCTGATTAGAATTAATCTGCCTATGTTACGCCCCTTGTTACCATAAACGTACAATTGTAATATTAATGTGATACCTACGTAATCATGTGTATAAAAACCTTCAATTGCGTCATAATAAAACAGAACAGTTATTTGGAAAGATGCTGAGTGTATCTTTTGTGTCTGTTCCCTACTGCAGTAGTTATTACAGGCATACCCCACTTTTAAGTACACAATGGGGTTTATTTACTAAAGCTGGAATGTGCAAAATTAGGCTCACTTCTGCATATAAACCAATCAGCTTCTAACCCCATCTTGCTCAATTAAGCTTTGGTAATAAAACCTGGAAGCTCATAGGATTCTATGCAGAAGTGAGCCTGATTTTGCACTTTCCAGCTTTAGTAAATAAACCCCATTGTGTACTTAAAAGTGGGGTATGCCTGTATTAATTTGGAACCACTAATCAATATGAGGATAGGAGTTGCCTATCTATAAAATGTCCAGGTCACTGGTTATTGGTTAGGTAGAATTTTCCAATTTGTCTAATGAATAATCAATGGCATCTTCTCCTCTGAAAGAAAAACTTCCAAATATAATAATCGTTAATTTATAGAAAATGAATCTCTAAAATGTTGGCAACCATTAAGACCCTAGGGAGGCTTAGCTGCATTTTGTTAACTAATATATGTAATGTAAAAATAGCACTTACCTAGAAGTCCAAAGTAGATTATTTGCATAATTTCTCCATACACAGGAAGCATTGTCTGAAGTTCTACTATCTGGACTTAGAATCTCAGCGAGGTGCCGATAAAGGTTGATTTACTAAAACTGGAGAGTGCAAAATCTGGCGCAGCCCTGCATGGTAGCCAATCAGCTTCTAACTTCAGCTTGTTCAATTAGGCTTTAACAAAAAAATCCTGAAAGCTGATTGTTTTTAGAGATTTTGCACTCTCCAGTTTTAGTAAATCAACCCCATAATGCCCAATAGGCTGATATAGTACAGTCCTAAGGTCAATGTTTTGGATTATCAAGGTCAGTGAGGTGATCAGCCTCTTGGCTAAGATCAGGTGTAGTATGTATTACTTTTTGGCCTTTTGTTTAAATGTGTAGTAGCAACTATGTAGTGTAGTACCTGTTCTTTCAAGGTTGGAGAATGTCCTGCCAAGCCTGATTGTGGCTATAAAAATTCTTCTCCTCTCAGCAGGAATCAGCTCTCTAGTTTTTGGGAATATGGTGGATTGTCCAATAGTAGGCAGGATTCTAAGTGGCCCAATGCCATGTAACAAAATAGTTTACTCAATTCAGTGATGGTCTTTTTCATTTTAGTTCTGATTATTTCCATACATTTGCCAAGGCTAGTTTTAGCCAATTAAGTATATTAAAATGCATACACATGTTTCTTTATTATCATCATAGACAGGAATAGGGATGAGCCGTACACCCCCCGGTTCGGTTTGCATCCAGAACATGCGAACGGACTGAAAGTTTGCACGAACTTTCGAACACCGTTAAAAATCAAAAGTGATAATTTTAAAAGCTAATATGGAAGTTATTGTCCTAAAAAAGGTTTGGGGAGCAGGTCCTGCCCCAGGGTACATGTATCAATGCATCGGGATCGGGAGCAGTGATGTTAATGATGCTTAAAGTGAAAAAATAAAAGTGAAATATTCCTTTAAATATCATGCCTGGGGAGTGTCTATAGTATGCCTGTAAAGTGGCGCGTGTTTCCCTTGTTTAGAACTGTCCCTGCACAAAATGACATTTCTAAAGGAATAAAAGTCATTTAAAACTGCTTGCGGCTTTAAAGGTAATGTCTGGTCCCGGCAATATGGATGAAAATCATTGAGAAAAACTCCCCCCAGCCCATTACCAGCCCATTTGGGTCTTGTATGGATATTAAGGGGAACCCCGCACCCAAATTAAAAAAAGGAAAGGCGTGGGGCCCCCAGGCCCTATATACTCTGAACAGCAGTATACAGGCGGTGCAAACAAGACAGGGACTGTAGGTTTGTTCTTAAGTAGAATCTGTTTGTAATTTTGAACTGGTACATTTTTAAAGTGTAGCTCCAGCCAAAAAATCTATTTTTAAGCTTTTTGGAAAACATAGGGAAGGGTTATCACCCCTGTAACATTTGTTTTGCTGTCTGTGCACCTGTTCAGAAGATTTCACCTCACTTTCTTATCCAATGACGATTGGATTTTGAAAATTTGTTTTTTTTAGGGAAACTAGAATTGGTGATAAAGCATCAGTGGAGAGGAGACATCTTTTTCCCATATTAACTCTTACAGGAGAGAATTTCCCTTCCTAGGGGTAGATTTCCTCTCCCTCTGTTTGTAAGTCGGAGTCGTTTGAAAGTATGGGCCTGCCCTATGTACTGTGCAGAAATTTGAGCCTTAGGTGTTGGTGTTGCCACAACACTGTAAGCCCTCACAGTTACTCTTGGTGGGCGCAGGAATGGGCCCTGCTGTGAAATATTAGATCAAGAATTGTAAGTACATGCCATTGTTGAACAGTGGCAGAAAAATTGGGCCTTTGGTGGTGGTGCTGGTGGTGCTGGTGCCACAACACTGTAAGTCCTCACAGTTACTCTTGGTGGGCGCTGGAACGGGCCCTGCTGTGAAATATTGTATCAAGAATTGTAATTACATTCACCTGTTGAACAGGGGCAGAAAAATTGGGCTGTTGGTGGTGGTGGTGGTGTTGCCACAACACTGTAAGCCCCCACAGTTACTCTTGGTGGGCGCAGGAATGGGCCCTGCTGTGAAATATTAGATCAAGAATTGTAATTACATGCCCCTGTTGAATAGGGGCAGAAAAATTGGGCCTTAGGCACTGGTGCTGGTGCCACAACACTGCAACCCCTCAGATACTATAGTTGGAGCGCAGGAATGAGCCCTGCTGCAAAGTATTACAGCAAAAATGGTAATTACACGCTCCTGTTAAACAGGGGCAGAAAAATTGGGCCTTAGGCACTGGTGCTGGTGCCACAACACTGCAACCCCTCACAGATACTCTAGTTGGAGCGCAGGAATGAGCCCTGCTGCAAAGTATTGTAGCAAAAATTGTAATTACATGCCCCTGTTAAACAGGGGCAGAAAAATTGGGCCTTAGGCACTGGTGTTGGTGCCACAACACTGCAACCCCTCACAGATACTCTAGCTGGAGTGCAGGAATAAGGCCCTGCTGCAAAGTATAGAAAAATTGGGCCTTAGCCACTGGTGGCGGTGCCCAGAACCAAAAATGTTCTTACAAGCTATCAACATGAACATTGAGGAGGAAGAGGATAGTCACTCAGCATAACAGGGTAGTCACTCAGCATCAGCATAGGCAGTCTTAAAGGAATCTCACATTAAAAAAAAAAATATTCGGTTACATCAGCATCAGGTGCTTGGTAGCTGGTGATCCAAGACTGATTCATTTTTATGAAGGTCAGCCGATCGACCGAGTCAGTGGACAGGCGCACCCTGGGATCGGTTACAAAGCCTCCAGCAGCACTGAATGTGCGTTCCAAAAGAACGCTGGATGCAGGACAGGCCAGTAGCTCAATTGCATACTGTGCAAGCTCTGGCCAGTGATCCATCCTCAAGACCCAGTAACTCAGAGGATTTTCGGTGGGAAAGGTGTCCAAGTCTGATCTTGCCCCTAGGTTTTCCTGCACCATGTGAATCAGATGCTGGCGATGGTTGCTGGAACCGATCATACCTTGGGGCTGTGAACTAAAAAATTGTCTGAACGAATCGGTCAGACGGCCACCTTCTCCACCGCTCCTTCTGTGACTGACCAAAGCCTCAGCAACACGTTGTCCAGGACCAGAATTTGTAACCTCCCAGGCTCTGGAAACGCATTGCACAAACCTTTTTGCAAGGCCTCCGAAAGATGTTTCATCCTCTGCTCACTCTGCAACGACTGGATAAGGTCCGCAACCTTACCCTTGTAACGTGGATCAAGGAGGGTTGCCAGCCAGTAATGATCCCTCTCCTTGACACCACGAATACGAGGATCCTTTCACAGGCTTTTCAGGATTAGGGAGGCCATGCAGCGTAGGTTTGCTGAGGCATTCAGTCCGGAGTCCTCTGGGTCACTCAGGACGTCCTGATCTGCAGCCACCTCCTCCCAGCCACGTACAAGTCCATGGGTTTCTAGGGACTGTAAATGATCCCTTGAAGACTGCTGCTGATGCTGAGTGCTAGGCTCCACCTCCATGCTGACACAATCCTCTGGTGGCAGAACAACCTGCAACGCTACGTGTTTGGGAACCTGCCACTGAGCTACCGCACATTCCACAAACTCACAGAAGGGGGCAGAGTCTACCAACTGAAAAGGCAGCAGTTGAAGTGCTAGCAATTTAGCTAAGCTAGCATTCAACCGCTGGGCATGTGGATGGCTGGGAGCGAATTTATTTTGCTGGTGTAGTAACTGGGGCAGGTAAATTTGCCTGGTACAATCGGACGTTGGTGTACCAATAGCAGATTGCCCGTAAGTACTTGGCAGTGGCACACCTAATTCTACACTAGGGATGAGCTTCGTGTTCGAGTCGAACATACGTTCGACTCGAACATCGGCTGTTCGATCGTTCGACGAAGATCGAACAATTTGGGCCGTTCGCGTCAAATTCGAGTGACGCGAACGGCCCACAATGCACTACGCCATCGCAGTGTCATCCAGGCGCTGTGATTGGCCAAGCATGCACTGTGACCCCGCATGCTTGGCCAATCACAGCGCCGGCAGCGAGGAGAGCAATGATTGGCCACAGGCAGGATGCCTGTGGCCAATTATTGCTGAGGGGGTTTAGTACACGCCCCACACTATAAAAGGCCGCCAGCACGGCGGCCTTGTGTAGTGTGTTCCGGAGCAGGGAAAGAGAAGCATAGGCAGGGACAGTGTCATTTTTTTTCCTTTACTAATCCTGGATTCCTTGTGTTTAGGGACAAATAAGGATAGGTAGGGAGAGTGTCAGTGTGTTATTCTGTGCTATACCTTGTTTGTAGGGACAGAGAAGGACAGTGAGGGAAAGTGTCAGTGTGCTATTCTGTTCTAAACCAATCTTGCAGAACCATATTTGAAATCCTTGAGTTTAGGGACAGAGAGGTACAGTGAGGGAAAGTGTCAGTGTGCTATTCTGTTCTAAACCAATCTTGCTGAACCATATTTGAAATCCTTGAGTTTAGGGACAGATAGGTACAGTGAGGGAAAGTGTCAGTGAGCTATTCTGTTCTAAACCAATCTTGCTGAACCATATTTGAAATCCTTGAGTTTAGGGACAGAGAAGGACACTCGTGGAAACTATCAGTGTGCTATTCTGTGCTAAATCTTGTTTTTAGGGACAGAGAAGGACAGTGAGTGAAACTGACAGTGGGCTATTCTGTTCTAAACCAATCTTGCTGAACCATATTTGAAATCCTTGAGTTTAGGGACAGAGAGGTACAGTGAGGGAAAGTGTCAGTGTGCTATTCTGTTCTAAACCAATCTTGCTGAACCATATTTGAAATCCTTGAGTTTAGGGACAGAGAGGTACAGTGAGGGAAAGTGTCAGTGTGCTATTCTGTTCTAAACCAATCTTGCTGACCCATATTTGAAATCCTTGAGTTTAGGGACAGAGAGGTACAGTGAGGGAAAGTGTCAGTGAGCTATTCTGTTCTAAACCAATCTTGCTGAACCATATTTGAAATCCTTGAGTTTAGGGACAGAGAAGGACACTCGTGGAAACTATCAGTGTGCTATTCTGTGCTAAATCTTGTTTGTAGGGACAGAGAAGGACAGTGAGTGAAACTGACAGTGTGCTATTCTGTTCTAAACCAATCTTGCTGAACCATATTTGAAATCCTTGAGTTTAGGGACAGAGAGGTACAGTGAGGGAAAGTGTCAGTGTGCTATTCTGTTCTAAACCAATCTTGCTGAACCATATTTGAAATCCTTGAGTTTAGGGACAGAGAGGTACAGTGAGGGAAAGTGTCAGTGTGCTATTCTGTTCTAAACCAATCTTGCTGAACCATATTTGAAATCCTTGAGTTTAGGGACAGAGAGGTACAGTGAGGGAAAGTGTCAGTGAGCTATTCTGTTCTAAACCAATCTTGCTGAACCATATTTGAAATCCTTGAGTTTAGGGACAGAGAAGGACACTCGTGGAAACTATCAGTGTGCTATTCTGTGCTAAATCTTGTTTGTAGGGACAGAGAAGGACAGTGAGTGAAACTGACAGTGTGCTATTCTGTTCTAAACCAATCTTGCTGAACCATATTTGAAATCCTTGAGTTTAGGGACAGAGAGGTACAGTGAGGGAAATTGTCAGTGTGCTATTCTGTTCTAAACCAATCTTGCTGAACCATATTTGAAATCCTTGAGTTTAGAGACAGAGAAGGACACTCGTGGAAACTATCAGTGTGCTATTCTGTGCTAAATCTTGTTTGTAGGGACAGAGAGGTACAGTGAGTGAAACTGACAGTGTGCTATTCTGTTCTAAACCAATCTTGCTGAACCATATTTGAAATCCTTGAGTTTAGGGACAGAGAGGTACAGTGAGGGAAAGTGTCAGTGTGCTATTCTGTTCTAAACCAATCTTGCTGAACCATATTTGAAATCCTTGAGTTTAGGGACAGAGAAGGACACTCGTGGAAACTATCAGTGTGCTATTCTGTGCTAAATCTTGTTTGTAGGGACAGAGAGGTACAGTGAGTGAAACTGACAGTGTGCTATTCTGTTCTAAACCAATCTTGCTGAACCATATTTGAAATCCTTGAGTTTAGGGACAGAGAGGTACAGTGAGGGAAAGTGTCAGTGTGCTATTCTGTTCTAAACCAATCTTGCTGAACCATATTTGAAATCCTTGAGTTTAGGGACAGAGAAGGACACTCGTGGAAACTATCAGTGTGCTATTCTGTGCTAAATCTTGTTTGTAGGGACAGAGAGGTACAGTGAGTGAAATTGACAGTGCGCTATTCTGTTCTAAACCAATCTTGCTGAACCATATTTTGAATCCTTGAGTTTAGGGACAGAGAGGTACAGTGAGGGAAAGTGTCAGTGTGCTATTCTGTTCTAAACCAATCTTGCTGAACCATATTTGAAATCCTTGAGTTTAGGGACAGAGAAGGACACTCGTGGAAACTATCAGTGTGCTATTCTGTGCTAAATCTTGTTTGTAGGGACAGAGTAGGACAGTGAGTGAAACTGACAGTGTGCTATTCTGTTCTAAACCAATCTTGCTGAACCATATTTGAAATCCTTGAGTTTAGGGACAGAGAGGTACAGTGAGGGAAAGTGTCAGTGTGCTATTCTGTTCTAAACCAATCTTGCTGAACCATATTTGAAATCCTTGAGTTTAGGGACAAAGAAGGACACTCGTGGAAACTATCAGTGTGCTATTCTGTGCTAAATCTTGTTTGTAGGGACAGAGAAGGACAGTGAGTGAAACTGACAGTGTGCTATTCTGTTCTAAACCAATCTTGCTGTCAGGAAAGGTTCCATCCGCTGGTGGCATTTATTATTTATCTTGCAGTACTGTGGTCCACCAGCAGGTGTCTCCTGGCAGTTTGTAACTGTCAGGAGAATCTTTCCCTGCTGGTGTTGTATTATCTTTTGGACGCAGTACTGGTTTCCACCAGCGGATGGATCCTGGCAGTGTGGAGCAGACTGCCCTCCCTCCGATCAGGTGTGACCTGAAGCTAATCAGGCATTCCTATAAATACCCGGCAGGTGTATACACACACTGCCCTGGTATCGTCCTTGTGCCCTGACCTGTAGCCTGTCTGCTTGAACCTTGATCCATGTATCCTGATCCCTGTAACCTGAACCTGTAACCTGATCCTGAACCTGTTGTGTCCGTCCTAATCCCTGCTCTGCAGCCTGGTTGCCCCCTGCTTGATCCTGTCTCCCTGTCCTGATCCATCCTTACCCCATCTGCTGATCCCCCTGTGTATGACCTCGGCCTGGCCCTGTTTATGATTCTGGTTTCCCCATTACTTGTACATATTTGTCTGTTACTGTTATTAATTGTGGGTTCTGTTTGTTATTGGTTGTTGTGCACTGTGTGGTATTGGAGGTGGTTATATATATATATTATTTCACTTATCTTTAATAAATCTTTATATTTCACTTATAAGTGTTTGGTGTTCCTCTGTTGCTAGCTGCACAGTTCTGGTCACACTTGGTACGTGACAGTATACCAGGGCCATTAATGATCAGAAGTAGCTGCACAGAGGACCCATTTTGGTTCTGTTACTCTGCTAAAATGAACTCTGATATGATTCCTTATTATACTCTGTTGGCGTCAGAGAGTGGTGAATATCTCCGTCAGACACTGAAAGAGTGGACCAGTGATCAGCTGCTAGAGATTATTCGTTTAGCTCACTCCTGGGTTGATCAGGGCTGTATGACGTTTGGGGATGTTCAACCTTTAATTAAAATCTGCACAGAGCTGGCTTTGCCTTGTATCCCAGAGCGCCATGATGATTTTTCTCCCCCCTTTAATGTTAATCAGGTCATATCTTTGGTTTGGCTTCTGGAGGATGACTCCCCATACTTTTTTGAACATTACACAGCTTGTTCCCAACAGTAAATAATAGAGTGTGTTGATTGTGTACAATCCCTTGTCAGACAGGCAGAATGTAAACTGCAGTTTGTGCAGCCACCACTCTCAGCATGGTCTGATATTTTGCAATCGGCCCCAGCCAGCCCACAAAAAAACATCTCTGCTGCCAGACACCTGCCTGCCCAAGAGTCTATTTCTCCATCACCCATGGCAACCCCAGTCGCAGTTCAGTACACACTACTTCCCACCAGGTATCAATATCCAGTCTCTGCTCCCTGCACCTATCCTGCATTCAACCCACCTGCCTCTTCTCAGCTGCCTGCAAGCCCACAAGAACCTCCTCCAGCCACTGTCCCCGTATCCCTGCCATATTCTTCCATTTGCTCGATTCCAGCTTTTCCATATACTCCCCCCGTTATGTGCAAACCTGCAGTGCCCAAATCTAAAAAGAAGCAGAAGTATTTCCCTACCCGCACAATCCAACCAGTAATCCCACCTTCCTCCACACCCACCAACCTGCTCCAGCCTGTAATCCTTGAGCCAGCCTTCCAGCCTGCGGTCCTTGAGCCCGCCTTCCAGCCTGCAGTTCCAGAACCAGCCTTCCAGCCTGCAGTTTCAGAGCCAGCCTTCCAGCTCGCAGTTCCAGAGCCAGCCTTCCAGCCTGCAGTTTCAGAGCCAGCCTTCCAGCCTGCAGTCCTTGAGCCAGCCTTCCAGCCTGCGGTCCTTGAGCCCGCCTTCCAGCCTGCAGTTCCAGAACCAGCCTTCCAGCCTGCAGTCCCAGAGCCAGCCTTCAAGCCAGCCTTCCAGCCTGCAGTTCTCAAGCCAGCCTTCCAGCCTGCAGTTCTCAAGCCAGCCTTCCAGCCTGCAGTCCCAGAGCCAGCCTTCCAGCCTGCAGTCCCAGAGCCAGCCTTCCAGCCTGCAGTCCCAGAGCCAGCCTTCCAGCCTGCAGTCCTTGAGCCAGCCTTCCAGCCTGCAGTCCTTGAGCCAGCCTTCCAGCCTGCGGTCCTTGAGCCAGCCTTCCAGCCTGCGGTCCTTGAGCCAGCCTTCCAGCCTGCGGTCCTTGAGCCAGCCTTCCAGCCTGCGGTCCTTGAGCCAGCCTTCCAGCCTGCGGTCCTTGAGCCAGCCTTCCAGCCTGCGGTCCTTGAGCCAGCCTTCCAGCCTGCGGTCCTTGAGCCAGCCTTCCAGCCTGCGGTTTTCGAGCCAGCCTTCCAGTCTGCGGTTCTCGAGCTAGCCTGCCAGCCTGAGGACCCTGTACCAGCCTGCCAGCCTGAAGATCCTGTACCAGCCTGCCAGCCTGAAGACCCTGTACCAGCCTGCCAGCCTGAAGACCCTGTACCAGCCTGAAGACCCTGTACCAGCCTGCCAGCCTGAAGACCCTGTGCCAGCCTGCCAACATGGAGTTCCCATGCCAGCCTTCCAAACTGAAGCCCTGATGACAGTGTCCCAGTCGGAAGATCCGGTGCCCGTTTCCTGGCCTGTGGTTGTGGTGCCCGTTTCCCGGCCTGTGGTTGTGGTGCCCGTTTCCCGGCCTGTGGTTGTGGTGCCCGTTTCCCGGCCTGAGGTTGTGGTGCCCGCTGCGGTGCCCGCTCCCTGGCTTGAGGTTGTGGTGCCCGTTTCCCGGCTTGAGGTTGTGGTGCCCGTTTCCCGGCCCGAGGTTGTGGAGCCCTTTTCCCGGCTCAAGGGTATGTCGTCTGCTGCCCAGCCTGAGATGATCCCGTCTGCTGCCCAGCCTGAGATGATCCCGTCTGCTGCCCAGCCTGAGATGATCCCGTCTGCTGCCCAGCCTGAGATGATCCCATCTGCTGCCCAGCCTGAGATGATCCCGTCCGCTGCCCAGCCTGAGATGATCCCGTCCGCTGCCCAGCCTGAGATGATCCCGTCCGCTGCCCAGCCTGAGATGATCCCGTCCGCTGCCCAGCCTGAGATGATCCCGTCCGCTGCCCAGCCTGAGATGATCCCGTCCGCTGCCCAGCCTGAGATGATCCCGTCCGCTGCCCAGCCTGAGATGATCCCGTCCGCTGCCCAGCCTGAGATGATCCCGTCCGCTGCCCAGCCTGAGATGATCCCGTCCGCTGCCCAGCCTGAGATGATCCCGTCCGCTGCCCAGCCTGAGATGATCCCGTCCGCTGCCCAGCCTGAGATGATCCCGTCCGCTGCCCAGCCTGAGATGATCCCGTCCGCTGCCCAGCCTGAGATGATCCCGTCCGCTGCCCAGCCTGAGATGATCCCGTCCGCTGCCCAGCCTGAGATGATCCCGTCCGCTGCCCAGCCTGAGATGATCCCGTCCGCTGCCCAGCCTGAGATGATCCCGTCCGCTGCCCAGCCTGAGATGATCCCGTCCGCTGCCCAGCCTGAGATGATCCCGTCTGCTGCCCAGCTCGATAACCCAGAGCCTGCTGCCCAGCCCAAAGTGTTCCTGTCTGCTGCCCAGCTTGATGATCCGGAGCCTGCTGCCCAGCCCGAAGTGTCCCTGCCTGCTGCCCAGCTCGATGACCCGGAGCCTGCTGCCAAGCCCGAGGTGTTCCTGCCTGCTGCCCAGCTCGATGACCCGGAGCCTGCTGCCCAGCCCGAGGTGTTCCTGCCTGCTGCCCAGCTCGATGACCCAGGGCCTGCTGCCCAGCCCAAGGTGTTCCTGCCTGCTGCCCAGCTTGATGTGATTGTCTGCCCGGATGTGACTTTGCCTACTACCCAGCTGATTGCCATGAACTTTCTCCGGCAACAGCTAGTTGGAGCGTCCGGAGGCCGCTCCTTTGAGGGGGGGTACTGTCAGGAAAGGTTCCATCCGCTGGTGGCATTTATTATTTATCTTGCAGTACTGTGGTCCACCAGCAGGTGTCTCCTGGCAGTTTGTAACTGTCAGGAGAATCTTTCCCTGCTGGTGTTGTATTATCTTTTGGACGCAGTACTGGTTTCCACCAGCGGATGGATCCTGGCAGTGTGGAGCAGACTGCCCTCCCTCCGATCAGGTGTGACCTGAAGCTAATCAGGCATTCCTATAAATACCCGGCAGGTGTATACACACACTGCCCTGGTATCGTCCTCGTGCCCTGACCTGTAGCCTGTCTGCTTGAACCTTGATCCATGTATCCTGATCCCTGTAACCTGAACCTGTAACCTGATCCTGAACCTGTTGTGTCCGTCCTAATCCCTGATCCCTGCTCTGCAGCCTGGTTGCCCCCTGCTTGATCCTGTCTCCCTGTCCTGATCCATCCTTACCCCATCTGCTGATCCCCCTGTGTATGACCTCGGCCTGGCCCTGTTTATGATTCTGGTTTCCCCATTACTTGTACATATTTGTCTGTTACTGTTATTAATTGTGGGTTCTGTTTGGTATTGGTTGTTGTGCACTGTGTGGTATTGGAGGTGGTTATATATATATTATTTCACTTATCTTTAATAAATCTTTATATTTCACTTATACATGTTTGGTGTTCCTCTGTTGCTAGCTGCACAGTTCTGGTCACACTTGGTACGTGACACTTGCTGAACCATATTTGAAATCCTTGAGTTTAGGGACAGAGAGGTACAGTGAGGGAAAGTGTCAGTGTGCTATTCTGTTCTAAACCAATCTTGCTGAACCATATTTGAAATCCTTGAGTTTAGGGACAGAGAAGGACACTCGTGGAAACTATCAGTGTGCTATTCTGTGCTAAATCTTGTTTGTAGGGACAGAGAAGGACAGTGAGTGAAACTGACAGTGTGCTATTCTGTTCTAAACCAATCTTGCTGAACCATATTTGAAATCCTTGAGTTTAGGGACAGAGAAGGACACTCGTGGAAACTATCAGTGTGCTATTCTGTGCTAAATCTTGTTTGTAGGGACAGAGAAGGACAGTGAGTGAAACTGACAGTGTGCTATTCTGTTCTAAACCAATCTTGCTGAACCATATTTGAAATCCTTGAGTTTAGCGACAGAGAAGGACACTCGTGGAAACTATCAGTGTGCTATTCTGTGCTAAATCTTGTTTGTAGGGACAGAGAAGGACAGTGAGGGAAACTGTCAGTGTGCTATTCTGTGCTAAACCAATCTTGCTGAAGCATATTGCAAATCCTTGTGTTTAGGGACAGAGAAGGATAGGCAGGGGACAGTGTCAGTGTCATTGTTGCTAAGCCTCCTGCACAGTATACACCTGAAGGTAGCCCTTATTGCTGTTTTTCCCAGCTCCCTGCAGGCCATCCATTAAAATGTCTGGAAGGCAAACAAGGAGAGGCAGACAGTCAGGAGGCAAAAAAAGAGGGCAAGCAGGCTCTGTGTCTGGGGGCAACAGTGCTGGTCATGGACGCGGTGCATTGTCATCAGCACATGGCCATGGGACACGCTTGTCCTTCTTTTCGGCAGCTGGACATGTTGAGCCACATCATGCCGAAGACTTGGTAGAGTGGATGACCAAGCCCACCTCATCCTCCTCATCCTCTCTCACCCAGGCTCAGGGTACTGGCAAAGCAGCTGCCAAAGCGTCCTCTTCTCTGGTATCATTATCTTCATTAGTCAATCCTTCCCTAGACCCACCATGTCCTCCTCCTGAGGAGTCCCCCGAACTGTTTGAGCACAGTGTTGGGTACATGCTCCAGGAGGATGTCCAGCGTTTTGAAGGATCTGATGATGATACCCAGCTAGAGGAAGGCAGTAGCGTGAGAGCAGAGAGAGGGGATGCTCAAGAAGGACACCAATCTGGCAGTCATGCTCCAGCAGCTGCAGCATATTGCCAGATTGGCTCCAGTGATGAGGAGGGAGGGGATGATGAGGTCACTGACTCCACGTGGGTGCCTAATAGGAGAGAGGAGGAGGAGGAGGATGAGGAGGAGGCACATCTCCAACGAGGCAGGATGCCCTTGAGTGGCCAGCGTATGGGCAGCACACCGACGGAATCACACCGCAGAGCTCCGCCTGTGCAGGGCGCTGCCTCTGCCCGTCATTCAAAAAGTTCTTTGGTGTGGGCCTTTTTTGAGGCGAGTGCATCAGATCGCACAGCTGCTGTTTGCAACATATGTCTCAAGCGTATATCGCGTGGCCAAAACATCAGCCGCTTGGGCACCACATGCTTGATCAGTCATATGTTGACCTGCCATGCAGCTCGTTGGCAAGCCTACCTTAAAGACCCACACCAAAGAACAAAGCGGACCTCTCCTTGTACCGCATCAGCTGGGATCTCAAAACCCACTATACCTTCAGTCCTCTCTGAAACCTGCACTGAGAGGAATGAAGGTGTAGAATTAGGTGTGTCACAGCCCAGTACTTGCGGCCACTCTGCTAGCAGTACACCGACATCCGATTCTAGCAGGCAAATTTCCCTGCCCCAGCTGCTGGACCGTCGAAAGAAGTTCACTCCCAGCCATCCACATGCCCAGCGGTTGAATGCTAGCTTGGCTAAATTGCTAGCGCTTCAACTGCTGCCTTTTCAGTTGGTAGACTCGGCCCCCTTCCGTGAGTTTGTGCAATGTGCGGTTCCTCAGTGGCAGGTTCCCAAACGCCACTTTTTCTCACGGAAGGCGATTTCGGCTCTCTACAGGCATGTGGAAGGCAATGTCTTGGCCTCGCTGGACAGGGCGGTCAGTGGTAAGGTGCATATTACCGCTGACTCATGGTCCAGCAGGCATGGACAGGGACGTTACCTTTCTTTCACGGCCCATTGGGTCACTCTTTTGGCAGCTGGGAAGGATGCAGGACAAGGTGCAGTAGTGTTGGAGGTTGTTCCACCGCCACGCCTCCAAAATGCTACTACTGGTTGTGACACACCTCTCTCCTCCACCCCCTCCTCTTCTTCTTCCTCCATGGCCTCTTCCTGTGGTTTGTCCTCGGAACCAGCGGTGCTCCGTAGGCGTTCAAGGGGATATGCAAGTACGCAGGCAAAAAGATGCCATGCCGTGCTTGCGCTGGTGTGTTTGGGGGACAGGAGCCACACTGGGGCAGAGGTCCTGTCTGCTCTGCAGGGGCAGGCCGAGAGGTGGTTGACGCCACGCCAGCTTAAGCCAGGAATGGTGGTTTGCGACAATGGCACCAACCTCCTCTCCGCCCTCCGACAGGGACAACTGACCCATGTGCCCTGTATGGCTCACGTCCTTAACCTGGTGGTGCAGCGGTTCTTGGGCAGGTACCCGGGCTTACAGGATGTCCTGAGGCAGGCCAGGAAAGTCTGTGTGCATTTCCGCAGATCTTATAATGCCAGTGCTCGCCTGGCTGAGCTGCAAAAGGAGTTGAACCTGCCCAAGAACCGCCTTATATGTGACATGCCCACCAGGTGGAACTCAACGTTGGCCATGCTGCAGCGGCTGCACACGCAGCAGAGGGCCATCAATGAGTACCTGTGCGACTACGGCACCAGGACAGGGTCAGGGGAGATCGGATTTTTTTCACCATGCCAGTGGGGCATGATCAGGGATGCATGCACTGTCCTGGCACCATTTGAGGAGGCCACGAGGATGGTGAGCAGTGACAGTGCATGCATCAGTGACACTGTACCTCTTGTCCACCTGTTGGAGCACACGCTGCGTGGAATAATGGACAGGGCACTTGAGGCAGAACAGAGGCAGGAAGAGGAGGACTTCCTTGCCTCTCAAGGCCCCCTTTACCCAGACAGTGTTCCTTCTGTCCCACCCATCGCACAGGAAGAGGAGGAGGAGGAGGAGGAGGAGAAGGATTGTGTCAGCATGGAGGTGGAGGCTGGCACTCAGCATCATCAGCAGCAGTCTTTTAGGGATGATTTACAGTCCCAAGAAACCAGTGGACTTGTACGTGGCTGGGAGGAGGTGGCTGCGGATCATGTCGTCCTTAGTGACCCAGAGGACTCCGGACTGAATGCCTCAGCTAACCTACGCTGCATGGCCTCCCTGATCCTGCAAAGTCTGCGGAAGGATCCTCATATTCTTCGGATCAAGGAGAGGGACCATTACTGGCTGACCACTCTCCTTGATCCACGGTACAAGGGTAAGATTGCGGACCTTATGTTACCGTCGCAGAGGGAGCAGAGGATGAGACAACTCCGGGAGGCCTTGCAGAAAGGTCTGTGCAACGCGTTCCCAGAGACTGGGAGGTTACAAACTCCTGGTCCTGGACAACGAGTTGCTGAGGCTTCGGGCAGTCAAAGAAGGAGCGGTGGGGAAGGTGGCCGTCTGACCGATGCGTTCAGACAATTCTTTAGTCCGCAGCCCCAAAGTATGATCGGTTCCAGCAACCATCGCCAGCGTCTGATATACATGGTGCAGGAATACCTAGGGGCAAGGTCAGACTTGGACACCTTCCCCACCGAAAATCCTCTGGCTAACTGGGTCTTGAGGATGGATCACTGGCCAGAGCTTGCACAGTATGCAATTGAGCTACTGGCCTGTCCTGCATCCAGCATTCTTTCAGAACGCACATTCAGTGCTGCTGGAGAATTTGTCACGGATCACAGGGTGCGCCTGTCCACCGACTCGGTTGATCGACTGACTTTCATCAAGATGAACCAGTCTTGGATCACCACCAGCTATCACACACCTGATGCTGATATAACAGACTAATTGATTTTAAAATGTCACATCCCTTCAAAACTGATGCTGATGCTGAGTTCCTGTGCTGTTATGTTGACTAGCTATCCTCCTCCTCCTCCTCAATGATCCGATTAATGATGATAGCTTGGAAGATCATTTTGGTTTATGGGTGCCGCCACCAGTGGCTAAGGCCCAATTTTTCAGCCCCTGTTTAACAGGGGCGTGTAATTACAATTTTTGATGCAATACTTTGCAACAGGCCTCATTGCTGTGCTCCAAGTACAGTATCTGTGAGGGGTTGCAGTGTTGTGCCACCAGTGCCTAAGGCCCAATTTTTCAGCCCCTGTTCAACAGGGGCATGCAATTATAATTATTGATCTAATAATTCACAGCAGGGCCCATTGCTGCGCCCACCAAGAGTAACTGTCAGGCCTTACAGTGTTGTGTCAACACCACCACCACCACCACCACCATCACCACCAAAGGCCCAATTTTTCAGCCCCTGTTCAACAGGGGCATGCAATTATAATTATTGATCTAATAATTCACAGGAGGGCCCATTGCTGCGCCCACCAAGAGTAACTGTCAGGCCTTACAGTGTTGTGTCAACACCACCACCACCACCACCACCAAAGGCCCAATTTTTCAGCCCCTGTTCAACAGGGGCATGCAATTATAATTATTGATCTAATAATTCACAGCAGGGCCCATTGCTGCGCCCACCAAGAGTAACTGTCAGGCCTTACAGTGTTGTGTCAACACCACCACCACCACCACCACCAAAGGCCCAATTTTTCAGCCCCTGTTCAACAGGGGCATGCAATTATAATTATTGATCTAATAATTCACAGCAGGGCCCATTGCTGCGCCCACCAAGAGTAACTGTCAGGCCTTACAGTGTTGTGTCAACACCACCACCAAAGGCCCAATTTTTCAGCCCCTGTTCAACAGGGGCATGCAATTATAATTATTGATCTAATAATTCACAGCAGGGCCCATTGCTGCGCCCACCAAGAGTAACTGTCAGGCCTTACAGTGTTGTGGCACCAGCACCACCATCAAAGGCCCAATTTTTACTACCACTGTTCAACAATTATATGTTATTACAATTCCTGATATAATAGTTGACAGCAGGGCGTTCCAGCACCCACCAAGAGTAACTGTGAGTGCTTACAGTGTTGTGCCAACACCAACACCTAAGGGGCCAATTTCTGCAGAGTATATGCGGCAGGTCCCTACTTTCAAACATCCAACTTACAAACGACTACTACTTGCAAACGGAAGAAGACAACAGGAAGTGAGAGGAAATCTACCCCTTGGAAGGAAAATTCTCTCTGTAAGAATTAATATGGGAGAAAGGTGTCTCCTCTCTACTGATGCTTTATCACCAATCCTTGTTTCAATAAAAACACCACATTTCAAAATCAGTTGTCATTGGGACGCAAAGTGAGGTGAAATGTTCTGAACAGGGGCACAGACAGCAAAACAAATGTTACAGGGGTGATAACCCTTCCCTATGTTTTCCAAAAAGCTTAAAAAAAGGTATTTGGGCTGGAGCTACACTTAAACAATGTAGCTGTTCAAAATTACAAACAGATTCTACATAAGAACAAACCTACAGTCCCTGTCTTGTATGCACCGCCTGTATACGGCTGTTCAGAGTATATAGGGCCTTTTTTATTTTGTGTGCGGGGTTCCCCTTAATATCCATACAAGACCCAAAGGGGCTGGTAATGGGCTGGGGTAGGGGTGGGGGGGTTGATGGGGTAGCTATGCCATTTTTCTTAAAGATTTTCATCCATATTACCGGGACCAGACATTACATTAAAGCCGCAAGCAGTTTTAAATGGCTTTTTTTTCCTTTAGAAATGTTATTTTGTGCAGGGACAGTTCTAAACACGGGAAACACGTGGCACTTCACAGGCATACTTTAGACACCCCCCAGGTACAATATTTAAAGGAATATTTGACTTTTTTTTTTTTCACTTTATGCATCATTAAAATGACTGCTCCCGGAAAACCTCCGTTTTTAAAACTTCTTTTTGCATTGATACATGTCCCCTGGTGCAGAACCCGGGTTCCCAAACTCTGTTTAGGACAATAACATGGATAATAGTCGTTATAATTAGCACTTTAGAATCCGAACGTTCGCATCCATTGTATTTAATAGGGTTCTAATGTTCGTGCGAACTTTCGGTCCGTTCGCGGGTTCTGGTGCGAACCGAACCCGGGGGTGTTCGGCTCATCACTATTCTACACCTTCATGCCTCTCAGTGCAGGTTTCTGAGAGGACTGAAGGTCTAGTGGGGTTGGAGATCCCAGCTGATGAGGAGCAAGGAGAGGTCCGCTTTGTTCTTTGGTGTGGGTCTTTTATGTACGCTTGCCAACGGACTGCATGGCAGGACGACATATGTGTGGTCAAGCATGTGGTGCCCAAGCGGCTGCTGTTTTGGCCACGCTTGATACGCTTCAGACATATGTTGCAAATAGCAACGGTGCGATCTGCTGCACACGTCTGAAAAAAAGGCCCACACCAAAGAACTTTTGGAAAAAACTGAGTCAGCAGCACCCTGCACATGCGGAGCTCTGCGGTGTGATGCAGTCGGTTGGCTGCCCTTAAAGCTGGCCCCTGGAGTGGATCCTGCCTCATTGGAGATGTGCCTCCTCCTCCTCTCTCCACGTAGAGTCAGTGACCTTATCATCTCCTCCCTCCTCGTCACTGGAGCAAACCTGGCAGTATGTTGCAGCTGGGGGAACATGACTGCCAGTTTGTTGTCCTTCTTGGGCACCCCCTCTGTCTGGGCTCACGTCACTGCATTCCTCAAGCTGGGTACCATCATCGGAGCCTTCAAAACGCTGTGCATCCTCCTGCAGCATGCACCAAACACTGTGGTCGAACAGTTCGGGGGACACCTCCGTGCATGATGGTGGGGCTAGGGAAGGAGTTACTGATGACATCGAGCCGATGGAATAGGCCGCTTTGGCACCTGCATTGGCAGCCAAAGTAGCCTGGGTGACAGAGGATGAGGAGGATGAGGATGGCTTGGTCATCCACTCTACCAACTCTTCTGCATGTTACGGCTCAACGCGGCCAGCTGCCAAAAAAAGGACAATCGTGCCCCACGGCTACGTGCTGATGAGGATGCACTGTGTCCACGACCAGCACTGTTGCCTCTAGACACAGAGCTTGCTTGCCCTCTTTTATTGGCCTGTGAGTGTCTGTCTCTCCTTGTTGGCCTTCCAGACATACTGTATTTGATGCATTGGAAAGGAATAGGTACACAAGGAATGGCCTGCAGTCATCTTTACTTGCACACTGTGCCCAGTATACAGTACACTATCTTAATATACTGCAGCTTAGCTCAATCAACTGCCTGTCTGTATTATTAGGAAAAGAACAGGGATGGTCTGCACTCAGCTTTACCTGTACACTGAGCCCAGTATACAGTACACTGACTTAATATACTGCAGCTTAGCTCAATCAATTGCCTGCCTTTATTATTAGGAAGAGAGCAGGGATGGTCTGCAGTCAGCTTTATCTGCACACTGTGCCTGCCCAGTATACAGTACACTAATATACTGCAGCTTAGCTCAATCAACTGGTGGTTAAAATGAAGCGCTGAGTGTTCAGAAGGACCACAGACTAAACCTAGGTCCTAAAACAATATGCAAACAATAATAGTGGTGACATTAGAGTCCACATAAACGTGATAAGTGACAAACAATGTCCATAAACAAAATCATGTAAACGATTGGTGAAGCTGGACGTGGAACCATATAGACCATCAAATAACCCTTATTGTGATGAAATACAAAGAGGTGAAATACTCCTACCAGAGCAGGTGGACCTACGTGTCAGCGACAGTAGATCATTAGAGCATGGAAAATCCAAAAGGCAAATCTCTGCAGCTTGTCTGAAGACTCTCACCGTCAGGCACCTTGAATGGAAGTCGTGGACCCCAACTACACCTGCAGACAATGCTTGTTCAAGCTGTCCTGGATCTGGAAGGAATTCAAGCTGGACTGGACATCGGGTATGGTCCTCACATGAGTGTTGAAAAAACTGACACATGCAACAGTGCCTGTCTGGACCATGAAAGACACACAGGAGCCGGACTTCAAAAAAAAAAATTCACCACGGCATGGAGAAAAGACAAAAAAAAACAGAGGGGGCTCTGATAGTGTAGATCAATTGTGGGTTTATTGGATAAAAACCGACAATGCATAAAAAGTGATCACATTGATAATAATAAAATGGGGCAGTAAGTGGAGTGGTTGTAACAAGCCCTACGCGTTTCGGACGACAGTACTTCAACAGGGGCATCAGGGTTGATGCCCCTGTACTCTAGTGTCACCACTATTATTGTTTGCATATTGTTTTAGGACCTAGGTTTAGTCCATGGTCCTTCTGAACACTCAGCGCTTCATTTTCACCGCCAGCATATTTTGAATTTTAATCATATTTTATTGCAGCAGCCTTTTGTTCAGATTACTTGAAGACCAGCGCACATTTTTCTTTTCACACTAGCTTAATCAACTGCCTGTCTGTATTATTAGGAAGAGAATGGGGATGGTCTGCAGTCAGCTTTACCTGCACACTGAGCCCGGTATACAGTACACTGACTTAATATACTGCAGCTTAGCTCAATCAACTGCCTGTGTCTGTATTATTAGGAAGAGAACAGGGATGGTCTGCAGTCAGCTTTACCTGCACACTGAGCCCCGTATACAGTACACTGACTTAATATACTGCAGCTTAGCTCAATCAACTGCCTGTCTGTATTATTAGGAAGAGAACAGAGATGGTCTGCACTCAGCTTTACCTGCACACTGAGCCCAGTATAAAGTACACTGACTTAATATACTGCAGCTTAGCTCAATCAACTGCCTGTCTGTATTATTAGGAAAAGAACAGGGATGGTCTGCAGTCAGCTTTACCCGCACACTGAGCCCAGTATACAGTACACTGACTTAATATACTGCAGCGAGAATAACAGGAACACTCTGAAGTGAGATCTAGCTAAACTGAATACAGTGTATATATATATATATATACACAACTCCTGGGATGCATATATATATATACTAAATACACTGACTGCAGCTACCTGAATCGCCTGCCTGTTCTATCTAACTGAAATGAAATGACACTCTGACTCTCTCTATCTCTCTCACAACGCCACAACACACTACACAAGGCCTACGCGCAGGCGGCCTTATATAGTGTGGCTCTCTGTGCTGACGGCGCTGTGATTGGCCAAAGCATGCGGGTCATAGTGCATGCTTGGACAATCATCAGCCAGCAATGCACTGTGGCTCAGGTAAGTATTAGGAGGCCTGAGGGGAGGCTGCTACACACAGAAGTTTTTTTTTTTTTTATCTTAATGAATAGAATGCATTAAGATAAAAAAAAAAATCTGACTTTACATCTCCTTTAAAGACATTATAAACCTTCCTACCTGTACCTTGGGGTTGATTTACTAAAAATGAAGCGTGCACAATCTGGTGTAGCTGTGCATGGTAGCCAATCAGCTTGTTAAATTAGGCTTTGACAAAAAAAAACCTGGAAGCTGATTGGTTTCTATGCAGAGCTGCACCAGATTTTGCACTCTCCAGTTTTAGCAAATAAATCCTCCTGTGTTTTTCACTTACATAAGATGTGCAATGATCATGTAGTTTAACGGTGTCATATGTTGTGTCCAATCAGATGTTTCTTTTTGTGTCCAATCATGAGGCATTCAGCATGGCACTGCACTAGTTAACGCATGACCTCTGTTTGTGGTCTAAGAACTGACACTTCCTGTAAAGAAACTACATATTTTACAATCACTGGGTCTCTCAGTCTAGGTGAGAGCTAAATACTAATTCGATCTGACAGAGACACAAACAGGAAGAGCAATTAATGGAGCACATTTTTGATGCAACACAGAGGAAATGGCGAAGAATGCATTATACGGTGTGTTACCTAAATCAAGAAGCTGCCCATCTCTTTAGCAAATATGGGCAGGCTAGCTGTAGGAACTAGGGATGAGCTTGATGTTCGAGTCGAACGTAAGTTCGACTCGAACATCGGGTGTTCGCCGAACAGCAAATATTATGGGGTGTTCGCACAAAATTTGAGCGCCGCGGAGTGCCTGAAATTGCACTGCAAGATCATAGTGCATTGCTGTATGATGATTGGCCAAACCATGCACCTGACCTGCAGGCTTTGGCCAATCACAGCACGCTCTGCTGAGAGAGCCATAATTGGTCAAAGGCAGGGTGCCTTTGGCCAATCATGGCTCAGGGGGACTAAGTCCGCACGCCACACTATATATATATATATATATATATATACTATGCATTTCAGTGTAGACTCTATATTCAGTTAGTGCAGGCAGTGTAGTTTATATAACACAGTTTATTAAAGTGACTAAGGGGAACTTAAAAATAAAAAAAATGGAGTGGGCCCCACTCAAAATCCAGGTAGGGTTCAGGAGGGGGGGCCTGTCAGGTTACATGCTCAGATAAGGGTCTGGTATAGAATTTAGGGGGGCCCACACATTTTTTTTTATTTTTTTTTGGCGGGGGGTTCCCCTTATAATCCATACCAGACCTGAAGGGCCTGGTATTATTTTGGGGGGAACCCCCATAACATTTATTTTTAAAATACATTTTGGCGTGGAATTCCCCTTAATGTTCATACCAGACCCAAAGGGCCTGGTATGGACTAGGGGGAACCCACAATGTTTTTTTCAATAATGTTTTATGTATATTGCAGGGATCCAGCAATACATTACAGCCCCGAACAATTTTAAATGAAATGTTTTCCTTTAGAAATGTCATTTTGCTGCGGCACTGTTATAAACATGGGATAGATGCACTACTTTACAGGCAGACTAAGGGGACCCCCAGGCACGATATTTAAAGGAATATTTCATTTTTATTTTTTCACTTTAACCACTTAACGACCGCCCACTGTAAATATACGTCGGCAGAATGGCACCGACAGGCACAATCACGTACATATACGTGATTGCCTTTGTATAGTTGGGGGGTCCGATCGGACCCCCCTTCTATACAGTGAGCGGTCGTTAATTGTTCGGGAGCGATCCGGGATGAGGGGACGGACGTTCGATTCCGGCCACCCCCTCGCAATCGCTCCCGGCGAATGAGAAAGCTTCCCTGCCTGTGTAATGTTTACACAGGCAGAGGAAGTGATGTCATCTCTCATGCGGCGCTCACATATACCGAGCGCCGTACAAGAGAAGACACACAGGTTAGTGCACAAACAGCACACTGACACCAGGACACATAGGAACATAAATAGCCCCCCCAGGCCCCCCCAGATCACCCCCCAGCCCCCAGTCACAGTGTCACTGATTGCAGTGACCATTTATTTACTGATCACTGCAATCAGTGACATTTGTGACTGTAAAAGTGTCACTACAGTTTAGTTTTAGGTCCAGTGTAGCCCCCTTAACCCCCCCTAATAAAGGTTTAACCCCCTGATCGCCCCCCAGATATCCCTTTCACCCCCTAGCACCACTGTCGCTAAGCAATCGTTTTTCTGATCGCTGTTTTATTGTCAGTGATGCCGATCGGTAGCCAGTTATTTTTTTTAAGGTTCGCCGCAGATTTTTATAGCGTCGGGTACCCCCATATATTACCTAATAAAGGTTTAACCCCCTTGATCGCCCCCCAGATAACCCTTTCACCCCCTAGCACCACTGTGGCTAAGCGATCGTTTTTCTGATCGCTGTTTTATTGTCGGTGATGCCGATCGGTAGCCAGTTATTTTTTTTGGTTCGCCGCAGGTTTTTATAGCGTCAGGTACCCCCATATATTACCTAGTAAAGGTTTAACCCCCTTGATCGCCCCCCAGGTAACTCTTTCACCCCCTATCACCACTGTCGCTAAGCGATCGTTTTTCTGATCGCTGTCTTATTGTCGGTGATGCCGATCGGTAGCCAGTTATTTTTTTTAAGGTTCGCCGCAGGTTTTTATAGCGTCAGGTACCCCCATATATTACCTAATACAGGTTTAACCCCCTTGATCGCCCCCCAGGTAACCCTTTCGCCCCCCAGGTAACCCTTTCACCCCTATCACCACTGTCGCTAAGCGATCGTTTTTCTGATCGCTGTCTTATTGTCAGTGATGCCGATAGGTAGCCAGTTATTTTTTTTTTGGTTCTCCGCAGGTTTTTATAGCGTCAGGTACCCCCATATATTACCTAATAAAGGTTTAACCCCCTTGATCGCCCCCCAGGTAACCCTTTCACCCCCTATCACCACTGTCGCTAAGCGATCGTTTTTCTGATCGCTGTCTTATTGTCGGTGATGCCGATAGGTAGCCAGTTATTTTTTTTAGGTTCGCCGCAGGTTTTTATAGCGTCAGGTACCCCCATATATTACCTAATAAAGGTTTAACCCCCTTGATCGCCCCCCCCCAGGTAACCCTTTCACCTCCTATCACCACTGTCGCTAAGCAATCGTTTTTCTGATCGCTGTCTTATTGTCGGTGATGCCGATAGGTAGCCAGTTATTTTTTTTAGGTTCGCCGCAGGTTTTTATAGCGTCGGGTACCCCCATATATTACCTAATAAAGGTTTAACCCCCTTGATCGCCCCCCAGATAACCCTTTCACCCCTATCACCACTGTCGCTAAGCGATCGTTTTTCTGATCGCTGTCTTATTGTCAGTGATGCCGATAGGTAGCCAGTTATTTTTTTTAAGGTTCGCCGCAGGTTTTTATAGTGTCAGGTACCCCCATATATTACCTAATAAAGGTTTAACCCCCTTGATCGCCCCCCAGGTAACCCTTTCACCCCTATCACCACTGTCGCTAAGCGATCGTTTTTCTGATCGCTGTCTTATTGTCAGTGATGCCGATAGGTAGCCAGTTATTTTTTTTTTGGTTCTCCGCAGGTTTTTATAGCGTCAGGTACCCCCATATATTACCTAATAAAGGTTTAACCCCCTTGATCGCCCCCCAGGTAACCCTTTCACCCCCTATCACCACTGTCGCTAAGCGATCGTTTTTCTGATCGCTGTCTTATTGTCGGTGATGCCGATAGGTAGCCAGTTATTTTTTTTAGGTTCGCCGCAGGTTTTTATAGCGTCAGGTACCCCCATATATTACCTAATAAAGGTTTAACCCCCTTGATCGCCCCCCCCAGGTAACCCTTTCACCTCCTATCACCACTGTCGCTAAGCAATCGTTTTTCTGATCGCTGTCTTATTGTCGGTGATGCCGATAGGTAGCCAGTTATTTTTTTTAGGTTCGCCGCAGGTTTTTATAGCGTCGGGTACCCCCATATATTACCTAATAAAGGTTTACCCCTTGATCGCCCCCCAGGTAACCCTTTCACCCCCTTTTGCCAGTGTCACTAAGCGATCGTTTTTCTAAACGCTGTATTAGTTATGCTGGTGCCGATAGATAGCAAGTTATTTTTTTTAGGTTCGCCGCAGGTTTTTATAGCGTCAGTTACCCCCATATATTATCTAATAAAGGTTTTAACCCCCTAATTGCCCCTAGTTAACCCTGCATCACACCCCAGGCAGCGTCAGGTTAGTGCCAGTAATGCCAACACCCACGCGTGAAGCATACACCTCCCTTAGTGGTATAGTATCTGAACAGATCAATATCTGATCTGATCAGATCTATACTAGCGTCCCCAGCAATTTAGGGTTCCCAAAAACGCAGTGTTAGCGGGATCAGCCCAGATACCTGCTAGCACCTGCGTTTTGCCCCTCCGTCCAGCCCAGGCCACCCAAGTGCAGTATCAATCGATCACTGTCACTTACAAAACACAACACACATAACTGCTGCGTTCGCAGAGACAGGCCTGATCCCTGCGACTCCATTTCTGTAGGAGGTGATTTCACCACCACAGTTAAAAAAAAAGCATATATGCCGAAGCATTGGGGCGAAGGAGCGGAGGAGCAATTTTGCTCCTAATGCCGCGTACATACGGTCGAAATTCCGACGGAGGCTTGCCCGTGGAAAAGTCTGACCATGTGTACGCGGCATAACTTTTGCGGGAAGATGCCCCCATGCTTCGGCATATATAAATGGTGCATGTATGCCCATCATTAGAAGTGGGTGGATGAAGGGCGGTATTCTAATGGTGGGCATACCCACCGATCAATCTCTTTTTTTCGTTCAGCCAACAGGCTGCATGAAAAAAAAGATTACAATACATGTCCAACAAGGACCAGCAACGTACTGGTATGTTGCTGGACTTTGAATGGTTATACCAGGTTGATGCCTGTGGGTTTAGGTATCATCTTGGTATCATTCTTTTCAGCCAGCAGCCGGCTTTCATGTAAAAGCAATCCTAGTGGCTAATTAGCCTCTGGACTGCTTTTACAAGCAGTGGGAGGGAATGTCCCCCCCCGGATATAAAAAGCGCCATTGGGAAATTGGGAAAGCATTTTATCACACCGATCTTGGTGTGGTCAGATGCTTTGAGGGCAGAGGAAAGATCTAGGGTCTAATAGACCCCAGTTTTTTCAAAAAAAGAGTACCTGTCACTACCTATTGCTATCATAGGGGATATTTACATTCCCTGAGATAACAATAAAAATGATAAAAAAAAAAATATGGAAGGAACAGTTTAAAAGTAAAATAAAAAAGCAAAATTAATAATAAATAAAAAAAAAAAGCACCCCTGTCCTGCCCTGCTCTTGCGCAATGGCGAACGCAAGCGTGGGTCCGGCGTCATATGTAAACAGCAATTGCACCATGCATGTGAGGTATCACCGCGAAGGTCAGATCGAGGGCAGTCATTTTAGCAGTAGACCTCCCCTGTAAATCTAACGTGGTAACCTGTAAAGGCTTTTAAAAGCTTTTAAAAATGTATGTAGTTTGTCGCTAATGCGCGTTTGTGCGAAATTTTAAAGCATGTCGTGTTTGGTATCTATGTACTCGGCCTAAGATCATCTTTTTTATTTCATCAAACATTTAGGCAATATAGTGTGTTTTAGTGCATTAAAATTAAAAAAACTGTATTTTTCCCCCAAAAAATGCGTTTGAAAAATCGCTGCGCAAATACTGTGTGGAAAAAAAAATGCAACACCCACCATTTTAATCTGTAGGGCCTTTGCTTTAAAAAATATATAATGTTTGGGGGTTCAACATAATTTTCTTGCAAAAAAAAATATGTTTTCATGTAAACAAAAAGTGTCAGAAAGGGCTTTGTCTTCAAGTGGTTAGAAGAGTGGATGTAAGCTTCCTAATGTTGTGTATAAAATGCCAGGACAGTTCAAAACCCCCCCAAATGACCCCATTTTGGAAAGTAGACACCTCAAGCTATATACTGAGAGGCATGTCGAGTCCATGGAATATTTTATATGTTGACACAAGTTGCGGAAAAAAGACAATTTTTTTTTTCTTTTTTTTTTTTTGCACAAAGTTGTTACTAAATTATATATTGCTCAAACATGCCATGGGCATATGTGGAATTACACCCCAAAATACATTCTGTTGCTTCTCCTGAGTACGGGGATACCACATGTGTGAGACTTTTTGGGAGCCTAGCCGCGTACGGGACCCCAAAAACCAATCACCGCCTTCAGGCTTTCTAAGGGTGTCAATTTTTGATTTCACTTCTCACTGCCTATCACAATTTCGGAGGCCATGGAATGCCCAGATGGCACAAACCCCCCCAAATGACCCCATTTTGGAAAGTAGACACCCCAAGCTATTTCCTGAGAGGTATGGTGAGTATGTTGCAGATCTCGCTTTTTGTCAAAAAGTTTTGAAAATTGGAAAAAAAAAAAAAAAGATTTTCTTTCTTCATTTTCGAAAACAAATTAGAGCTGTAAAATACTTTCCAAAATGGGGTCATTTGGGGGGGGGGGTTTGTGCTATTTTGGCATTTTATGGCCTTCGAAACTGTGATAGGTAGTGAGGAGTGAAATCAAAAATTTGTGCCCTTAGAAATCCTGAAGGCGGTGCTTGGTTTTCGGGGCCCCGTACGCGGCTAGGCTCCTAAAAAGTCCCCGTACTCAGGAAAAGCAGCAAAATTTATTTTGGGGTGCAATTCCACATATAACCATGGCATGTGTGAGCAATATATCATTTAGTGACAACTTTTTGTAATTTTTTTATTGTCATTATTCAATCACTTGGGACAAGAAAAAAAAATATTCAATGGGCTCAACATGCCTCTCAGCAATTTTCTTGGGATGTCTACTTTCTAAAATGGGGTCATTTGGGGGGGGGGGGGGGTTGTGCTATTTTGGCATTTTATGGCCTTCGAAACAGTGATAGGTAGTGAGGAGTGAAATCAAAAATTTGCGCCCTTAGAAATCCTGAAGGCGGTGCTTGGTTTTCGGGGGCCCGTATGCGGCTAGGCTCCTAAAAAGTCCCACACATGTGGTATCCCCGTACTCAGGAGAAGCAGCAAAATGTATTTTGGGGTGCAATTCCACATATAACTATGGCATGTGTGAGCAATATATCATTCAGTGACAACTTTTTGTATTTTTTTATTTTTTATTTTTTTATTTTTTTTGTCATTATTCAATCACTTGAGACAAAAAAAAAAAAAATATTCAATGGGCTCAACATGCCTCTCAGAAATTTCCTTGGGATGTCTACTTTCCAAAATGGGGTCATTTGGGGGGGTTTTGTACTGCCCTGCCATTTTAGCACCTCAAGAAATGAGATAGGCAGTCATAAATTAAAAGCTGTGTAAATTTCAGAAAATGTACCCTAGTTTGTAGACGCTATAACTTTTGCGCAAACCAATAAATATACACTTATTGAATTTTTTTTTACTAAAGACATGTGGCTGAATACATTTTGGCCTAAATGTATGACTAAAATTGAGTTTATTTGATTTTTCTTATAACAAAAAGTAGAAAATATCATTTTTTTTAAAAAATTTCAGTCTTTTTCCGTTTATATCGCAAAAAATTAAAATCGCAGAGGCAATCAAATACCATTAAAAGAAAGCTCTATTTGTGGGAAGAAAAGGACACAAATTTTGTTTCGGTACAACATTGCATGTCCGCACAATTTCCAGTTAAAGCAGCGCAGTGCCAAATTCTGAAAACAGCTCTGGTCCTTTAGCTACAAAATGGTCCGGGGCTTAAGTGGTTAAGCATTATTAAAATCACTGCTCCTGAAAAATAGGGCCGTTTTAAAAACTTTTTTTTGCATTGATACATGTCCCCCAGGGCATGTTCCGGATCTCCATACACTTTTTATGGTAATATCTTGCATATAAGCCTTTAACCACTTCCCTACCCAGCCATAGTCAAATGACGTCCACAGATGGGATCTCCCATCCTGGGTGGACGTCATATGACGTCCTCGGCTTTGTAGGGGGATATCTGAATGATGCCTGCAGCTAGAGGCATCATTCAGATATCCTTTTGAAGTGCCGGCGATTCTGCGCACCATAAGAATGATCATAGCGGCAGTTCCGCCGCTTGATCGTTTTTACAGGCGGCGGGAGGGGACATCCCCCCCTTCCGCCGCCATCCGGTGCTTCTCCGGGCTCCCCGTGCGATCGGGGACCCGAAGCGAATCTTCCGGCGTCGTTGGTGGGGTCACGTGATGAGCATAGAGATGACTGGTGACCAGATGGTCACCAGTCATCTCTATGATCGTCGGAGGCCCGGGCGCGATGTGATGACGTCACGGCTGGGCTTCAAATGTAAACAAATCCGCCATTGCGGCTGTAAGTATGAGATCAGTGAAAAAAATTTCACTGATCTCATGCTTTCCAGCCTGGAGGAGAGATGTGGGGTATTATTGACCCCGCATCTCTCAATAAAGAGAACCTGTCACACATATCCTATTACAAGGGATGTTTACATTCCTTGTAATAGGAATAAAAGTGATAAAAAAAAGTAAAATCATTGTAAAAAAATAAAAAAATAAGTAAAATAAATAAATAAAATAATAAAAAAAAAATTAAAACGCCCCTGTCCCCGGTAGCTCGCGATCAGAAGCGAATGCACACGTAAGTCGCCCACATATGTAAACGCCGTTCAAACCACGCATGTGAGGTATCGCCGCGTGCGTTAGAGCGCATGAAACAATTCTAGCACTAGACCTCCTCTGTAATTCTAACCTGGTAACCTGTAAAAAAAAATTAAGCGTCGCCTATGGAGATTTTTAAGTACCGAAGTTTGGCGCCATTCCATGAGTGTGCGCAATTTTAAAGCGTGACATGTTAGGTATCTATTTACTCGGCGTAACATTATCTTTCATATTTTCCCCAAAAATTGGGCTAACTTTACTGTTTTGTTATTTTTTAATTCATGAAACCATTTTTTTTTTTTTAAAAAAGGCGTTTGAAAAATTATTGCGCAAATATCGTGCAAGAAAAAATGTTGCAATGACCGTCATTTTATTCCCTAGGGTGTCTGCTAAAAAAACATATATAATGTTTGGGGGTTCTGAGTAATTTTCTAGCAAAAGAATGATGATTTGTACATGTAGGAGAGAAGTGCTAGAATAGGCCCGGTATTGAATAGGTACAAAAAGCCCTGTATTGAAGTGGTTAAAATGAACACTTTTGATTTTTCACGTTTGTGTCCCATAGACTTTAACGGTGTTCGCATGTTCGCACAAATTTTTTCTGTTCGCATGTTCTGGTGCAAACCGAAGCGGGGGGGGGGAGGGTTGGGGGTGTTTGGCTCATCCCTAGTAGCAACACATGAAGATAGGAGAATGGATCAGCCATGACACTACAAACTGCAGCTGCAACAGGTGAGCCCATCATTACAAGGTAAGGCAAACCATTGACAGGGAGTAGAGCTTCATTCCCAGTAGACAACATTTTTGTGGAAACGTGTCGGATCAGAGAATCCCTGTAAAGCCACCCAACTGGTTAGACAAATGATATCGCCGCCAGGTACTACAATTTTTCATGCTTGAAATTTCTGCATTGTTGTAAGTGTAATCTTTATAAGCTTTTTAATAAATCTAGGCAGTTTTACACTATGAGGCTTTTTCTGATATTTGGAGTTCCTTTACATTGTTATGGATATAAAGACCTGGTATCAATACACTTGAGATTTCCAAGCCAGGTAATAAGCTGAAAGCAATCCAATTCCTTGGTCTTTGAATCACCTGAGTTCAAGTCTCTGGGTTGCATGGAAGCAGGGCAACCAAGTGGATGATATCCAGACAGGCGTATATAATCCTACAGCGAGTTTGATCTCTGTAATAAGGCCAACTTTTACCTTTTGAGACACCATATCTTCAAATATATGTGATTGTTTTCAAGCGGGAACATATCAGACATCTTGCAATGCTCAGTGATTGAAAGCATAGGCGACATATGCAGGAGATTGCCTGAATGAGATTCCACATATGCTGCATCTATTCACTATATGAACTTTGTGTATTACAAATAAGAGTCACAAAGGGCACTTATTATTTATAATAGGTTTATTGAATGTTTATTCATTTTGCACTTTTTTGAGCACTTTTTTTATATTGTGGTTTATGCATCAGTCACTTTTATTCATTTTCATTATATTGAAGCACATTTGCATCAAGTGTTATCCTATGCACAATGATCACTTTATAAATTATATATTGTCGCATTTTATATGGTTTAACACAGGAAGTAGCGCTGCATATATATATTAATATATAACTACACTAATACCTAGTTAAAACAAAAACATTTAAAAGTGTACAATGCCTTTAAAGATGGACTCCAGGCAGAAAACACAAATGGATGCAATTCTGCTTTTTCTAAATACAGCATTAAATTGATTTTTTAAATGCAATCTAAGGAATGAAGGAAGGAAGGAGAAAAATGCAGTTAAAACCGCTACCTTATATGTATTTTATCTTTGTGTTTAGCTGTTTTGGCTGGACTTCAGCTTTAATATACTTATTCTGGTTCTAAAGCAATGCTTTTTCCTGAATATAATGTTCCCTGTTCATTATGACTACTGCTTCTGGTTTATCAGTACAAGTGATCATAACGGTATTTTATTCAGATCATTTTTCCATGTGTAGATTTTACTTTAGACTGTGTTTTCTGCAGTTCTTTGGCTAACCTAATGAATTTGTTCTCTACCACTGAATTTAATTCACTAATATAGACACATGATTCATTATCTGATAAAAAAATAGGACTGAGATTTAATATTGGTGTTTAAATCCTCACTAACCTTATCTAAATTATTATCACCCTTTGATGCCATTAAATGAGTCTGTGCACATAATCCTTCTAAAAACAATTTTTCCCTAATGATCATTTGAAATCTAAGCAATATTCAAGAAGAATTCCGGGAATCTTTCATGGAAGGAATGGTGAAAGTTAATTCAGTGTAAAAGTATTAATAGCATTTACCTCTATGGTGTCTTTTCCGACATACAGCACTGGGAATTCCCTGCTGACAGTGACACTTGCTTCCTGCAGTTCTTTCCATTAAAACTTTATGAAGTCCTTAAACATCACGGTGTCCGCAATACATTCAGTCGAGGTTGTGCAATGTTTATTTCCGAATGAGTGCATTTAAGTTCAAAAGGGTATCATTCAGTGAAAAACTTTGAGTGGATGCTAAAATAAGTTCTTTACTTACAAGTTAAATGTTACTCAAAGTGGTGCTGGAGCTCTGCAAGCTAAATATTTTTCTCTGGGGTTGATACTCCATGTTCAAAAAGGGAAAATATGGCATTAAAATGTACGAATAATCAGGTTTGGATAAAGTAAAGCTGGGCAGGCATGGAGTGAATTTTGTCCAGTCAGAAATTTGGGCTGCGGGTGGCCCTGTTGGCATGCTCCCACCAGGCATCTCCTGATTTGAAAATGAAAGGCGCTGGGCAGTGGCTGCCTGTCTATATGGGGTGCAGGGGCGCTGCCCCCCTAATCCATGCGCCCAGCCCCTAATCTACATGCAGGGTGCCGGACGCATGGATTCCAATGTTTTTTTTTTTTCTAAGCACAAGATTAGAGCCTGAGGCTCCAATTTTGCGTCAAAAAAGGGTGGGCTCGGGCGCAGAGAACTGCGCCCGAGCCCATCCATTGGTGTGACAATAGCAAATTATTATTCACTATTGTCTTTCTGATTCTCCTTCCAGCCAATCAGGAAGCTTGTCCTGAGACCCGATTGGCCAGGGAGGTGAATAGTGTGGGGCCGACCGACCGTGGAGCTGGACTGAAAATTACCCAATAAGATGCAGCCATTGTTTGGGTATCCAGACAGTTGTGGATGCGACTGTCTGAATACAATTGCTGGCAGGAGAGATTTGGCCATCTACACTGTTTAGTGTGGCTGGAATAATTGAACTAGCCATCTTAGAGCATATGGCCAGGCTTAAGGAAGGATGAGACTGTCTGTCATGATTTTATTGCTGTCTGTGATCATTTGTACCAAGAAAGAAAGTAATAGGAAACCAAAATTGTTACATTTGTCACCAGAACAAGAAGCAAGAGGAAATACAGTGGGGCAAAAAAGTATTTAGTCAGCCACAAATTGTGCAAGTTCTCCCACATAAAAAGATGAGAGAGGCCTGAAATTGTCATCATAGGTAAACCTCAACTATGAGAGACAAAATGTGGAAACAAATCCAGACAATCACATTGTCTAATTTGGAAAGAATTTATTTGCAAATTATGGTGGAAAATAAGTAATTGGTCACCTACAAACAAGCAAGATTTCTGGCTCTCACAGACCTGTATCTTCTTCTTTAAGAGGCTCATCTGTCCTCCACTCATTACCTGTATTAATGGCACCTGTTTGAAATTGTTATCAGTATAATAGACACCTGTCCACAACCTCAAACAGTCACACTCCAAACTCCGCTATGGTGAAGACCAAAGAGCTGTCGAAGGACACCAGAAACAAAATTGTAGACTTGCACCAGGCTGGGAAGACTGAATCTGCAATAGGCAAGCAGCTTGGTGTGAAGAAATCAAATGGGAGAAATAATTAGAAAATGGAAGACATACAAGACCACTGATAATCTCCCTCGATCTGGGGCTCTACGCAAGATCTCACCCCGTGGGGTCAAAATGATCGCAAGAACGGTGAGTAAAAATCCCAGAACCACACGGGGGGACCTAGTGAATGACCTGCAGAGAGCTGGGACCAACGTAACAAAGGCTATCATCAGTAAAACACTACGCCGCCAGGGATTCAGATCCTGCAGTGCCAGACGTGTCCCCCTGCTTAAGCCAGTACATGTCCGGGGCCGGCTGAGGTTTGCTAGAGAGCATTTGGATGATCCAGAAGAGGATTGGGAGAATATCATATGGTCAGATGGAACCAAAGCAGAACTGTTTGGTAGAAACACAACTCGTCGTGTTTGGAGGAGAGAGAACGCTGAGTTGCAACCAAAGAACACCATACCTACTGTGAAGCATGGGGGTGGCAACATCATGCTTTGGGGCTGTTTGTCTGCAAAGGGAACAGGACGAATGATCCGTGTACATGAAAGAATAAATGGGGCCATGTATCGTGAGATTTTGAGTGCAAACCTCCTCCCATCAGCAATGGCATTGAAGATGAAACCAGGCTGGGTCTTTCAGCATGGGAATGATCCAAAACACACCGCCCGGGCAACGAAGGAGTGGCTTCGTAAGAAGCATTTCAAGGTCCTGGAGTGGCCTAGCCAGTCTCCAGATCTCAACCCTATAGAAAACCTTTGATGGGAGTTGAAAGTCTGTGTTGCCTAGCGACAGCCCCAAAACATCACTGCTCTAGAGGAGATCTGCATAGAGGAATGGGCCAACATACAAGCAACAGTGTGTGACAACCTTGTGAAGACTTACAGAACACGTTTGACCTCTGTCATTGCCAACAAAGGATATATAACAAAGTATTGAGATGAACTTTTGATATTGACCAAATACTTATTTTCCACCATAATTTGCAAATAAATTCTTTCCAAATCAGACAATGTGATTGTCTGGATTTGTTTCCACATTTTGTCTCTCATAGTTGAGGTATACCTATGACAACAATTACAGGCCTCTCTCATCTTTTTAAGTGGGAGAACTTGCACAATTGGTGGCTGACTAAATACTTTTTTGTCCCACTGTATTCCACTGGAGACATTTATTCTGGTGACAACCAGGGCCGTTTGAAGGAATTTGGGGGCCCCAAGCAAAATGGTCATGGAGGCCCACCCAACCCCCCCTCCCCCCCCCCCCCCCCGCACTCACACAAAGCCTACAGGAACCACAGCATAGTGATACAGTTTAAGCTCACCCACACTTTATATAAATAAAAAAGGTTTACAGTGCAAATACTGCTGTTGCATATAATCCAACATACTTAAAACACATGCACATTCACATTAACATTAAGATGCTTTTTAGGACTGTTTATGGACAGTGGTATGGACAGGGGGACCGTGGGATGGACAGGGGGACAGTGGGATGGACAGGGAGACAGTGGGATGGACAGGGGGACAGTGGGATGGACAGGGGGACTGTGGGATGGACAGGGGGACCGTGTGATATCCACATCCATCTCCCCCACTGTAATATCCACATCATCTCCCCCACTGTAATATCCACATCATCTCCCCCACTGTAATGTCCAGATCTCCCCCCTGTAATGTCCAGATCTCCCCCTGTAATGTCCACATCTCCCCCCTGTAATGTCCACATCTCCCCCCTGTAATGTCCACATCTCCCCCCTGTAATGTCCACATCTCCCCCCTGTAATGTCCACATCTCCCCCCTGTACTGTCCACATCACCCCCCTGTAATGTCCACATCTCCCCCCTGTAATGTCCACATCTCCCCCCTGTAATGTCCACATCTCCCCCCTGTACACATCTCCCCACATCTCACCTCGGCCGCTGCCGCCGGGTGTACCAAGATGGCCACCGCTCCGGAGCTGGGCCGAAGCCGCGGCCTTTCCTATGGCCACAATTTGCGGATCAGCACGGGCAGCTCGGCTGCTTCGAGTCCTGCAAAGGGAGCGGCGTTCCTGCTGTGAAAAAAGTGCAGGGACGCCGTTCCCATGCGTTCCCGCAGGACTCGAGCCCTGGACCCAGGGCGGAAATCCAGGACAGTGACAGGCAGCAGGCAGGCACCCTAGGCTGGGGCCACAGGCCAGCTCGGGGGCCCCAAGCAATTGCTTGTTTTGCCTGTCCTGTTGCGACGGCCCTGGTGACAACTAAAAGGGAAACTACCCTCATTTTGTAGAGATTTTCTTCCATATCCTTTCAAGTTGCCAAAGGAAAATCACCCCAAATGGGACAATAAATAATAACCTGCCAGGTTTAAACCCTTCTTTATTCTACGCAATCTAAACAAAAAAGTTTTGAATATATTGTACACTTTAATGTACAGGTAGATCCTGTATCAGAGGGTTGGAAGGATGCTGTTGTATTATCACTATAATTTTGCAGCTAATCACTTCATATTAGATGTATCTTTTCGTTCTCTGTACTGCTGTTTTTGTAGGAATTGTTGGCAAACTATCCAACTCTCATTTAATTTCCATACAAAGCAGGCAGAAGTAGAGCACCCAATGTTTTGCTGGCTTTGTTATTTTTAAGTGTTGGTATTTAACGACTTCGCGCCCGGGCCATATGAAAAAGACGGCCGCAAAGCGGTCGTCAATTGCTGATAGGACGTCTATGGACATCCTCCCATTTACTCCCGCGATGCGCGCCACCGCGGGCGCGCATCGGGGAAAAGCTGTGCCCGCCGTGTCAGGCGGGTGCCGATGCGCGTGCCTGGTGGCCGCGATGTCCGCCAGGTATGAGCGATCGGCTGTCACAGAGCCAGGGACGTGGATCTCTGTGTGTAAACACAGAGATCCACGTCCTGTCAGGGAGAGGAGACGGATGGTGTGTTCCTTGTACATAGGGACAACCATCAGTCACCTCCCCCAGTCAGTCCCCTCCCCCCACAGTAAGAACATCTAGCAGGGAACATATTAACCCCTTGATCGCCCCCTAGTGGTTAACCCCTTCCCTGCCAGTCACATTTATACAGTAATCAGTGCATATTTATAGCACTGTTCGCTGTATAAATGTGAATGGTCCCAAAAATGTGTCAAAAGTGTCCGATGTGTCCGCCATAATGTCACAGTCACACAAAAAAAATCGCAGATCAACGCCATTACTAGTAAAAAAATAAATAAAAAAAAAATAAAAAAATCATAATTCTATTCCCTATTTTGTAGGCGCTATAACTCTTGCGCAAACCAATCACTATACGCTTATTGCGATTTTTTTTTTTTTTACCTAAAATATGTAGAATACGTATCGGCCTAAACTGAGGAAAAAAGTAGTTTTCTCTTATCATCCATGTACTGACACGGTGTCTCTTTACACTTTACACGTGGGTTATGTCCCTGCTTGCAGGAGAAGACCTAGGCAGAATGTGAGATGTTATACATACATTCTAAAAGCCAGAGCTGAACAGCCCCACCCAGGGGGCGGTCTCTCCGGACATAACCCTCCCAGTACAGTCAGCAGACTTCAGTTTTTTTCTGCCTAGCAGAAGGAGAAGACGTGGCTCTCTCAGGAGCCAGTCTCCTGACCTATTTTTTATTCCTTTTCTGGAATTCTTTTTTATTTTATATTTGAGAATCTTCTATCAACTGTCGGCTGGGCAACAGGTTGGGTACAAGATATCCTCGTAGTCTTCCCTGTCCGACCATCGAGCGTGCTGATCCTCGCCTTGTGTGCGTGAGACTCAGTTCACGACAGGCCCCATGACTCCAGGGGTGGCCGGGTTTGCTTTCATGCTCCCACGGTCCTCTCAAGACTGAACAGTTCCTGACTGACTGTATCTTTCACGGTGGACCGGGCCGACAGCTACTCAGAACTGCACTGTGATAGTCCTGTCAGAAACACACCAGTGGGTCCCTCAGGGGACGGGTAAGTAGTCTCTCCTGCCTGCAGGTGAGTACAAAAAGCTGTGTGTTTCTCTGTGGGGGATTTTCCCTGTCTCCCCCTGTATTTCATTGTCACTCTCTGTCACCATTGCTGGCGCTGTGCTGTGTGGGGTGCCTGGGGGTCACACTGTTCTTGGAGGGGCTCATGCTGGTCTGCAGATATGCTTGGGGCCTTTTTTGTGAGTTTTGGGGCCTGAGCGCCGAGTGGCGCTGTGTGTGTGCTGTTGTTTCACTTTAGCTGCGTCATGGCGGCCATCTTGCCGCGGATCGTCTCAGTGAAGTGCGGCGGCCATTTTCTTGTAGCCCGCGCGCTCCTCAGCACTAGTTTTGGCCTCTAGCGCTGCTGTAACAGCGCAAATCTCCTCACAATCTCCTCACAGCTCACCAGCGCTGACACTGCGCGGTACAGACAGCGGAACTGAGCGGTCCCTGGTCCGGTTTGGTGAGTCCCCTGGGCGCCCCCTCCTCAGTCAGCACAGCCTGTGGGTGGACTTTTTATCTGAGGAGTCTCAGAGGGGGGCAATGTGGAGTCTCGGTCACCAGCTTCCCCTAAATGTCAGTGGACAACAGGCAGTGCTTCAGCACCTGCGGTCCCTAGGGACCAGTTGTGGGCAGTCCTGGAATCATTTCTGACCAGGATGGGAGCTGTGTGCAAGCGCAAGGGAGCAAAAAAGCGCCCTCTCCCCACTTTACTACATGAGGGCAGTGTGCTGATTCAGATATGGGCCTAGCCACTCCCGCTCAGGACCCTAGTTCTGAATGTATTGGATGGTTTTGAACAGGACATTCCTTATGTGGAAAACTCCAGTTCTGAGTCAGTAAATTACAGGGCGCTTGTTAGTGTACTCATGACTGCGGTGAGGGACACTCTCAAGCTAAAATGCTGCGGATGCAGAACCTCAGGCGGATACAGTCTCCTTTGGTTCTTTTAAGGCCAGGCCTTCTAAAGAGGTTTTTCCATATGTACTTTCTTTGACCAGCTCATTGATAAGGTCTGGGAAAAGCCGCAGAAGAATTTTTTTATGGTCCCGCAGCGTTTGTCTATCAGATACCCCTTGAAGATGCCCTACTTAAAAAGTGGGCTTCTCCCCCAGTGGTCGACCCTCCAGTCGCCCGGTTGAACAAGGCCATCACTCTCCCAATGGAGGGGACTCCTGCATTTGAGGACCCCACTGACAGGAGGTCAGAAGTGGTGAGCAGAGCCATGTTTGCCTTGTTGGGATCCGCCCTACGACCTGTGGTAGCGGCGACCCTTGTGTCTTAAACACTTACAGGTTGGGCAAAAATGTTGCACCTTGCTGTACAGGAGCATATTCTTCCTCCAGACACAGTTGCTCTGGCCCACCAACTGGTTCAGGGCCTGGTTTCTGTGTGCGACGCCACGCTGAACGCGGCCCCTTTAATATCCAGGGCCTCTGTCTCGGCGGTGGTATTGCGTCGTCTTATCTGGTTGAAATGCTGGTCTGCTGACCTAGCCTTAGGAAGCTCCTGACGGATCTACCATTTAAAGGCGGTAGACCTTTCGGTGCTGCTCTGGATGACATCGTCATGGATGTCACGGGAGGTAAACGCACTCTTCTTCCTTAGACTAGCAAGGGTGAGGAGGCCCGCCGCAAACAGGGGCCTTCCTTTCCAGCAAAACAGGGTTTTTTCGTCAGTCAGAGTCCACGGGTAGGCCCTCTCAGACTGACGGCAGTGCGGCTGGTGGGCACAAGTGCCCCTGGGTGCGTAAGCCAAACAAGCGGCTCCCAAGCCCGCCTCCGCGTGAAGTCTTGCCTCCGCCCGACTCTGGGGTGGGACGACGACTTCGCAGGTTCACGGATCGGTGGACCTCCCGAATCTCCGACTGGTGGGTGTGTGAGGTGGTCACCTCAGGATATAGGATAGTATTCCGATCCTGGCCCCCACACAGATTCTTTCCCTTGAATATTCCTCTCCTTCCTACCTGTCGGGCAGCCCTCTTGGGGGCTGTACAGGATTTGATCAGGTCCGGAGTGATTGTGCCGGTTCCGTCACAGGAGAGTTTTCAGGGATTCTACTCTAATCTGTTTGTCGTCCCAAAAATAGGACGTGGTTCGACCTATCCTGGACCTCAAGGCCCTGAATGCCTTCGAGAAGGTGCAGAAATTCCACATGGAATCCATTCGCACGGTGATCGCTACACTCCACCAAAGGGATTTTCTTCTGGCGTCCTTGGACTTCAAGGACGCCTACTTGCATGTTCCGATCTGCGCAAGTCACCAGAAGTTTCTGCGCCTTGCGATCAGCGAAGTCCACTATCGATTGTGGCTCTTCCTTTCGGCTTTGCCTCGGCACCAAGGGTGTTCACCAAGGTGCTTGCTCTGGTTCTAGCCTTCTGTTACAGCGAGGTATTGCTGTCGTGGGCTATCTGGACGATCTTCTGCTATGAGCAGAAAGTGGCTCAGACTTAGAAGAAAGGTGACTATCGTCAATTAGACCCTCAGGGACTTCGGGTGGTTCCTGAACATTCAGGAGTCAGTCCTGGTCCCGACTCAGTGTCTGGAGTATCTAGTTCTGGTTCTGGACTCCTTGGAGGCAAAGGTATCCTACCTCTGGAGAAGTTGCTGACACTTCAGTCTGCGGTGCGGGTGCTGACATCCCAAAAATGGTTCTCAATCCGTTTTTTGCATCAGAGTCCCGGGACTCGTGGTGGCCTCCTTCGCGGCCATTCCGTATGCCCAATCACACACCAGGGCATTGCAGAAGGAGATCTTGTCCACCTGGGACAAATCCCCGTTGTCTTTGGATCTTCGGATCCAGGTGATTCACCTGGTCAGGGCGTCCCTGACATGGTGGTTGAGACCCTCGGCTCTTCGGTCCGGAAAGTCGTTCCCCTCCCATCCAATGGATGGTACTCACGACGGACACCAGCCTGACGGGCTGGGGTGGAGTCTGGGGAGTCCTGTCGGCTCAAGACCTTGGACTCCGGACGAGCCCGTTTACCAATCACTGTTCTGGAAATACGGGCCATCAGACTGTGTCTCTCCTCAGGTCGGAGAGAGTACGGGGTCGCTCCATCAGGAGCCAGTCGGACAACGCCATGGCGGTGGCATATGTAAACTATCACGGGGGGACTCGGAGCTCAGCTGCGGCTTCCGAGGTAGTCCGTATCCTGAAGTGGGCCGGAAGAAACGTGCTGGCTCTGTAGGCCATTTCCATTCTGGGCATAGACAATGGGCAGGCGAACTATCTGAGTCGCCAATCGCCAGACGCCGGACCAAGAAGAGTGGTCCTTGCATATTTCAACTCCTTTGCCGACGGTGGGGCACGCCGGATGTGGACCTGATGGCCTCTCGACTCAGTCGCAAGGGTCGAGGTTGTGGCCAGATCCAGGGATCCTTGGGCGATGCCTCGGATGCGTTGGTGGCCCCATAGGGTCCTTATCGCCTGATATTAACTCCGGTGATCCTAATTGTTCCGGATTGGCCTCAGCGTCACGCTGATCTGGTACGTCTCGTTGCGGACGTTCCCTGGCGGTTGCCGATGAGGGAGGACCTTCAGTCTCAAGGTCCTATGTTTCATCCGGCTTACAGTCTCTGGCTTTAACGGCAGGGCTGTTAAAAGCCAGGTGTTGAGGGACCGAGGTCTCTCGGACTCTGTCATTTTGACCATGTTAAGGACACAGAAGTCTTCCTCCAGGCAGATCTATCACCGTGCCTGGAAAGCTTATATCGCCATATGCGAAGCGCTGGACTGGCGTCCTCGGACGTATTCCGTTCCCAGAATCCTGCGTCCTCTGCAGTGTGGAGTGACCCAAAAGCTTGCTTTGAGTACCATCAAGGATCAGATTTCGGCCTTGGCCGTCTTCTTTCAGCGACCTCTAGCGGGTCATTTCTTGGTTAGCACCTTGTGTTGGGGGTTCGCCATGTGCTCCCTCCTGTCAAGCCTTCTCTCCCACCGTGGGATCTGAATTTGGTGCTCTCGGTCCTCCAGGAACCTCCTTTTGGGAATATCCGGGATATTCCCCTCTTGTCTTGTCTCAGAAGGTGGCCTTTTAGTGGCAATCACTTCTGTTTGACGAGTGTCTGAGTTGGCGGCTTTGTCCTGCAAGTCGCCATATTTAGTCATCCATAAGGATAAGGCGTGTTGCATCCGCGACCTTCCTTTTTGCCATAGGTGGTGTCTACCTTTCACCTACATGAGGACATTGTCCTCCCGTCCTTGTGTCCTCACCCATCGCATCCCAGAGAGTTTGCGCTGCACATATTGGATGTGGTACGAGCCTTACGGGTGTACCTGTCTGCTACTGCTTCTATTTGGAAGTCCGACTCACTGTTTGTGACTGTCCCTGGTCCATAACATGGCCAAGCGGTTTCGTCTGCCATCATTTCTAGGGGAATCAGACAAAACCGTCATTTAAGCCTATGCTCTCAAAGGGCGGGCGCCTCCCTTTCCGGTTACGGCGCATTCCACCAGGGCAATTGGTGCTTCCTGGGTTTTCCGACATCAAGCGTCAGTTGCACAAGTGTGCAAGGCGGCGACCTGGTCGTCTGTTCATGCCTTTTAAGTTTTATAAGGTTGATGTGGCTGCATCTTCGGATGCTTCCTTCGGCTGCAGGGTGCTGCAGGCCGCTGTTTAAAGTTGCGACTCCTCCGTTGAGGAGCTCTGCCTTCTTGGAGTGAAGTTTTTGGTTTTTCCATTTATACTGCTCCCATCCCTATTGACACTGCTTTGGGACATCCCACGTGTAAAGTGTAAAGAGACACCGTGTCAGTCCATGGATGATAAGAGAAAATAGGATTTTTTGTACTCACCGTAAAATCCTTTTCTCTGACATCCATGGACTGACACGGCACCCACCCTTCCTTTTAAGTTTGTACTGCTTTGTTACGAACTGAAGTCTGCTGACTGTAGTGGGAGGGTTATGTCCGGAGAGACCACCCCCTGGGTGGGGCTGTTCAGCTCTGGCTTTTAGAATGTATGTATAACATCTCACATTCTGCCTAGGTCTTCTCCTGCAAGCAGGGACATAACCCACGTGTAAAGTGTAAAGAGACGCCGTGTCAGTCCATGGATGTCAGAGAAAAGGATTTTACGGTGAGTACAAAAAATCCTATTTTTTAAAAAAAAAATTGGGATATTAATTATAGCAAAAATTAAAAAATATTGTGTTTTTTTCAAAATTGTCGCTCTATTTTTGTTTATAGCAAAAAATAAAACCGCAGAAATGATCAAATACCACCAAAAGAAAGCTCTATTTGTGGGGAAAAAAAGGCGTCAATTTTGTTTGGGAGCCACGTCACACGACCGCGCAATTGTCATTCAAAGCGTGACAGTGCTGAAACCTGAAATTTCGCCTGGGCAGTAAGGGGGTTATGTGCCCAGTTGTCAAGTGGTTAAAGTGGAACTGTGGCCAGGCTATGGCCATTCAAATATTTATGTATCCCTATGTAGGACTTACCCCCAAAGGAGCCCTGATGTTTGGGTCCCCTCATTCTGGATGTCAACGACCTTCCTGGCAATGCCACTGCTTATGGCACGCCAAGGCTGAAGAGGGAATATTATTTGTGCAACACATGTAGGAACATGATAAATAAAGTAGCAATAATAGTGAACAATAGCTTATAGCAATATTGTATAACGCAATAAACTGCAGAAGCAAATGTCTCTGACCCTAAGCCCTAAAACCAGTGAGGTCCCAACAAAGGGGTGGTACTGGGAACTAAATTAACATTAGTCTCTTCAAACCCCTCCCACTGGCCAATGTGTTGGTGATCATTGGATCCCAAAGTTCTGGTGTTCAGCTTTGAGTGGGTTTTACAATACCGGTGTAAGTGCCCAAACTGTATCCAAAAAATAGGTGACACTGTATCTTTAGGCAATGGACAAAAATCTGTGGCCTTCAGCTTCTCTCCACCAAACAATCTGTGTTTTCGCCTTCTCTCACTCTCTGTCTGCACTTGGTGACATCAGCTGTGATCTCTGTGTTGATGTGGCAGTAGAATCTTTTTTTTGTATTTCCAACACCATGGTGAACCCTCCAGGCGCAGCTCTCCAACACAGCAGTTCACTTTAATATTTCACTGTCCTTCACAAGATTGCTTCAAGCCCATGCACTCTCTCCCCCTTTTCCCTTTCTCAGCCCCCTGTCCCTGATGGGACTTGCAGTTCATACAGTCTGTGGTTTATTAGCAAACTTTCTCTGGAGACTACATTTTCCATAGTCCCAGGTGGTTCCTAGCAGTCCTCTTCCTCCCAGGCTGCACAGCAGGCAATCAATGTCCTCTGATGTCCTGGGAAGGTGGGTAGGATCTCCCCTGGCTTACAGTGGCTGCAGCAAAGCCTTACAAGTGTCCTGTGTTGCCTCTTCCTCTCCTCCCCTCCTGGCAGCCAAGGAGATGGAGAACAGCTGCAAATATGGCACTGTCAGTGACGGGCAAGAGAGTTAGGGCTCTAGACTACTCTTAAAAGAGATATGTGGGGTTATAAAAAAACAAACATACCTACTCACCTCCATGTGATGCTGCAGCTATTCCCCACCGAATCTAAGTCCAAGAACTGAGCGATCACATGACCGCTGATTGCTCAGTTCTCAGTCTGCTCTGAGAAGAGAGTGGTGACTGTCAATCACTGCTCTCTGCGCTGCCCCTTCAACACTCACTGGGCAGGAGAGAGGGCAAGAACGGAATGCTCAGACTCTCAGCGGCAATAGATAACAAGCAATAGATAAGCTTTAAAGCTGTAGTAAACACCACTTTTTAACTATAATAAGGCTATAATAAGCCAGGTACGGCTGCTGGCTGTGTGCAGATTCCTCCCCTCCCTCACTCGCCCCCTTTCCTCTGCCAGGATACTGCATGGTATGACAGGAGCACTGGGCTGTGTGCATGCAGCCAGTTCTCTGCTCTCGCAGGCTCTGTGTTAATCCTCAGTTCGCTCTTTCACACCCCCCCCCCCTTCTGGCAGAGTCAGAGGACTAGCAGCAGTGGACCAATCCATGGAAAGCATCATGGATCATGGGACATATAGTTCCTAAAGGAGGCTTCACAATGCAACTGAATAGGGGCTTGGACTACAAGGGGCATAAATCCCTGCCTACAGAGGAGGAGAGACATGTGAGTCTTTGCAAGCTTTTGCCAAAGAGAAGCCAAGCTGAGCAGCCACATCAAAGAGACAGTTAAACAGAACCTTGTATGGAGAGCCTAAGAGAGAGGACCTGTGTGTTCCTGTCTGACTAGAATAAGGGACCAGAGGGCTAAGACCTGTAAACCTTGTGAGAATCTGAGCAGAGAGACTTGTAGGACCTGATTTCAGAGGACTGCAGACCACCAAGTAATCCTGTATACTAGGAGGGGTGAGCTAAACATCCATGCTTTTCTCAGCACTGACACAGTTAATGCAGGAGAGACCCCCCTTGTTTAGCAGCCCACTAGCCATCTGCTGCATCTGCTGGACAACTACATGTGCACCACATAAAGGAGGGTCCCAAGGAAAGGCGGCCAACACTGATAATTATGTGCCAGGTACATAACAATCACCTCCAGGAGTACCCCTCCATGAGTAACTCATAGATTCATCCACTATTGGGGCTGTATGTGTGCATACAAGGACCTTTCATTTATTGGATACGTTGATGGCAAGACTTTAATGCTTTTTGCACCAGTTATAGTGTGGCTTAATATTGCTACAGTCAAATTTATTGCTGGATCATAGACAAGTGCTCAATTATATAGTAATGCATCTTTAAACCTGTTTGATTGCCTGTTCACTGATTTATGCATTGTTTAACTGCATTACTTTAATACATCCATTTAATCCACCACCAGCTATGTGGACTATGTCCTGTGTAGTGTTATAGATTCCTAGAATACCAACGCTTAAGTTACACAGGTGTAAGTGGCCTTCTACTATAACCAGGTGTCAGTGGGGACCAAGCAGCTTTAAAAGTCGTGGCGGAACAGAGCCCCCATCATCACCAGCGGCTCCTGCGGGGGTAAGTGCTGCAGGTGTACCTGCTCCTTCTTTTCTCTGTACAGGCAGTTACAAAAGACTAATAACAGCATCAATGATTTTACTTACTTGCTAATTATACTAATTGGTTTTAAAAAATACATTTAAGAATTTTTATTGATGACGTAACAGCATTTTTTTGTGTTTTTTTTTTTAATAGCTGCATGGTTTTAGCCTTATGTAAAGTCAAGACTTTATTGACCCTCTATAGTAATAAAGTTAAACGGAAAGCTGAGTCCTGAGTCAGTTCTTCCTGCGTTCAGGTCGTAGCTGTCCTACATTTTATTTTGGCTAATTTGCTCTCATCTCTGTGACTTGGAAGCAGTTTATTTTTACTATATTCTGTCCTCAAACTCCTGAAGGATGAAAAACTAGATCAAAGCAGTGATGGGGAGCGAACATCGTTTGACTTTCCAATGACCTTGAAAAATGTTTCCTGGGTAATTTGTAGAGTGAAACCAACCTGCAGCCTTAGAATTCTGCAGCATGTTCAATAATATTGGAAGGGCATAGTGAAAAATCCATCTTATTGCTGTGTGCTTGTTTTTTTCTCACTTGCAATTATTTGTAATTGCTTACAGTTTTATTGTGTGTGTTTTGTACTCACTTAAAGCCAAACTCTGCCAGTATAAAATCGCCACTGTATTAATTGAAAATATATATATTTTTTAAAGTGCAATTTCATCAGTCCCTGATTTTTTTTTTTTTTTATTGTTTTTGGATCCCTGCAGTGTACAGGACATATTGGGAGTCGGAGGGTCAGTATTCTGGGCCAATCAATCTCTGAGGTAGACATATGTGCTTCATCTGTCTGCATCTGCACCTTAAGTCTAGGTTCACATCTATCGTGATGCGTTTTTCAGGCACGTTTTGTGCATTTTGCGCTTTTAAACCCACGTCTTTGCTGCATTTTGGCATGCAGTTTTGTGTTTTTGTTTTTCCCTTTAAAAACACTGTATATAGCTGGTTGCTAAGCCGGCTGCTGCGTCCTTAAAGCGAAGTTCCACCCAAAAATGAAACTTCCGCTTTAGGTACTGGTGACCCCCTGACATGCCACATTAGGCATGTCATTTTTTTGGGGGGGGAGCAGGTACCAGTTTTGAAAGGCACCTAGCTTCCACTTCCTCCCCTAGCGCCGCTGCCCCGGAAGGAAGTTCACCTCTCCCCCTGCAATCTTCTGGGACACGTCACAGGTCCCAGAAGATTGCCCGGCCATTCACAATGCGCAGCACGGCTCATGGAGAGCAGCGAGGCTTCGTGCTCCCGCATCACTGGGCTCACGGGACAGGTGAGTGTCTGTTTATTAAAAGTCAGCAGCTACACTTTTTGTAGCTGCTGACTTTTAAATGGGTGGAACAAAGCTTTAAAAACTGATAAGGCATAAGCGGTCAGCTGGGTTCCCCGCTGACAGCTGAATGTAAAAAAAAGAATTGCAGGTAAAGAAAAATTGTGAGAAAAAAAAGGCGTGGGGTCCCCCTCAAATTCAGAAGGGTTTCTTCATAGTAAAAAATGTGGAATAAACTCCCTCAAGAGGTGGTTCTGGCCAGCTCAGTAGATTGCTTTAAAAAAAGGCCTAGATTCTTTCCTAAATGTACATAATATAACTGGATAGTGGATACTAACATTTATAGGTAAAATTTATCCAGGGAATATCCCATTGCCTCTCGGGGGATCAGGAGGGAATTTTTCTCCCCTGCTGAAGCAAATTGGATCATGCTTTGCTGGGGTTTTCGCTTTCCTCTGGATCAACTGTGGGTACAGGATTGTGTATATGGGATTGTATAATATTATTTTTCTCTTTTATTGGTTGAACTTGACGGACTTGTGTTATTTTTCAACCTGACTAACTATGTAGATCCAAATCCAAAATAGCTCCGCACTCCTCAAAGGCTAGCTGTCGACTGCCCGCTCCTCCATCTGACAGTTCTTAAAAAGGTGAGGGGCAGGGCCACCCGGTGACATCACCTGGTGACCCCGCCCCTTTTTAACGTCCCCACCAGTTGCATGACATCACACGATGACTCATCAGTTGTTAAGGACGTGGCAGCCGGCTTCCCGGCCTGCTTTTTAGTAACCAGCTATATACATTGTTTTTAAAGGGAAAAAAATGCAAAATGCAACACTCCATTTAGCTATTATTTTTTACTTTTGTTCGTATTTATTTATCTATTTATTTAATTTACTTTTTTTTTTTTTTAATGTCTGCTCTTTTGTGTTTTTATGCTTTAAAGAAGAAAAAAAAACAGCTTTGCCATGTGTTATACCAGAATTGCAATTTTTTTATCGCTTTATAAATTAGACTAATTACAGAATAAATTTTGCTATTTTTATCTAGAGCAGGGATATGCAATTAGCGGACCTCCAGCTGTTGCAAAACTACAAATCCCATCATGCCTCTGCCTCTGGGTGTCATGCTCGTGGCTGGCAGAGTCTTGCTATGCCTCATGGGATTTGTAGTTCTGCAACAGCTGGAGGTCCGCTAATTGCATATCCACGATCTAGAGTAATAATATTTGGGGTCATTGTCCTACTGCAGAATACATTTTAGGCCAATCTCCTACCTCCCTGATGGTATGCCATGATGGATAAGTATCTGCCTGTATTTCTCAGCATTGAGGACACCATCGATCCTGACAAAATCTCGAACTCCAGTTGCAGAAATGCAGCCCCAAACTTGCAAGGATTCTCCACCATGCTTCATTGTTGCCTGCAGACACTCATTATTGTACCGTTCTCTGGCTCTTCGGCAAACAAACTGCCTCCTGCTACAGCCAAATATTTCAATTTTTGACTCATCAGTCCAGAGCACCTGCTGCCATTTTTCTGCACTCCAGTTGCTATGTTTTTGTGTGTAGCTAAATCGCTTTGCTTTGTTTTCCCTGACTTTGTGCATGTGTCCAAAGTGTGCAAGTGTAAGAATTGATGCTGGTTTGAAGCCAAAGGGTCACACCAAGTATTGATTTGATTTCGATTTTTCTTCTGTTCGCTCATTTTGCATTTTATAAACTATTGAAATATATATTTTTGAAAGCATTCTTACTTTACAGCATTTCTTCACACCTGATTAAAACTTTTGCACTGTACCGTATATATAAAGTATACTTCTTGATGCTTGTGCTATGGTGCTATGTACTATAATTCTCCCACCATCGTTCTCTCTCTCCCGGGCCCCTTTCTCTCTTTCTCTATCATTCTCTCTCTCTCTGATGAGTTGTTGCAGGATGCATGGTTTGGCTTGGTCCTTGCTGGTCAGTAAAGCTTTATGGTGGTATGAGTTTGGGCTGCTGTTGTGTAGCTGGTCCCAATATATTATTGCCCTCTTCTTCCCCCCCCCCCCTTTCTCTCTCTCTCTCTCTCTCTCTCACTCTCTCTTTCTCTCTTTCTCCCTTTCCCCACTCTCTCCCCCCTCTCCCCTCTCTCTCTCTTGCTCTCTCCCTCCCTTTCCCTTCTCTCTCTCTCTCTCTCTATTCCCTCCTCTCTTCCCCCTCTCTCTTTCTCCCTTTCTCTACTCTCTCTCCCCCTCTCTTTCCCTTCCCCTTCTCTCTCCCCCCTCTCTCTTTTTCTCTCTTTCTCCCTTTCCTCATTCTCCCTCCCTCCCCCTGTCTCTTCCCCTATCACTGCCTCTCCCTCTGGCAGGTCTCGATTTCCCCCCTCTCCCCTCTCCTCTCTCTCTTTCTCTCTTTCTCCCTTTCCCCATATCCCCCCTCTCTCTCCCCCTCTCTCTCTCCCCCCCCTCTCTCTCTCCCCTCTCTCTCTCTCCCCCTCTCCCCTCTCTCTTCCCCCCTCTTTCTCTTTCTCCCTTTCCCCACTATCTCTCTTCCCCCTCTCCCTCTCCCCCTCTCTCTTTCTCTCCTCTGCCTCTCTTTCTCCCATTGCCCACTCTCTCTCCCCCTTTCTCTCTTTCCATCTCTCTCTCCCTTCCCCCTCTCTCCCTCTCTCCCTCTCTCTCTATCCACCCTCTCTCTCTATCCTCCCTCTCTCTCTCTTTCTCTTCTCTCTCCCTTTCCTCACCCTCACTTTCTTTCCCCCTTCTCTCTCACTTTCCCCCTCCCGTCTCTCTTTCTCTCTCTCTCTCTCACGCAAAAAATAACAACGATTCTTGTTTTATCTTTTATTTGAAAAACATCAATACATAGGATGAGACAGAAAACAAACATAATGGCTAGACCCCAGATGGATGCTGCACCAATTGCTGCGGATCATCTAATAAATCTGTCATTGCCTACCTCTCTAACAAGCCAAGATGTTCAGTGCCCGCTTTAATTTTCCACTTGCATGTTCGTGCACATTGAACTGTGTGATTTTTATAACCATGCTGCAGGGGACAGATACAAATGAGACAAAACTAAACTGTATAGAAATTCAATTATTCTGAAACTTTTGAATTATGATGATGGATAATAATCTGACGTACAGATTGCTTTGGAAAAATCATGGGCATGCCTACAGCAGATGCAAGAGAGAAAAAATATATTTTACTGTGTTCAGGACATAATTAGAGCGCATTTAAAATATTTTTTAATATAATTTAAGTGGATCTTGCACTACAAATGCAAAGTCCACCTATTTTCTCGCCAAATGTCTCCCATGCCAAAATAAAATAAAACAGTAACCCCCCTCCCCCCAGCTTATTAAGACCTTACACCCAGCTTCACCTAGATGAGGGTAACATCACCACCCTTGCAGTGCGATCTGGGAGAATGCTCAGTAGCCCAATCTTGCAAGAAGACTCCCTTGTGCAGTGCATCGTCATCTTGCAAGGTTTGGGCTACTAAAAAAATGGTGAGGAAGTAGACGTCCATTTCTGGAGTGCCCACACACAGCCAGTGTGCCTGTCAGTGGTTGTGAGCAGCTTTCATTGGGTGGATTAGTTCACAAACACAGTGTACGTAGCCTATCTGAGCCGCTCTGTACCATGTGATTACTGTGATGGCCATTCACAGCTTTCACATATGTAAATAGTGTACTGTTTACATTGAAGAGTCCATCTTGACTTCTTACAAAAGAGAAAGGAGAAACTAATGATTAAACAACTGTTGTGAGTACAAACAGCAGTAGATTTGTGGTGGGGGAGGATCGATTGCGATGGGAAGGATAAATGATCATGTGACCTCTGTGATTGGCCATCATGGTGGTCACTTGATTGGACACCAGTCCTGCCAGCTACAGATCTTTAGTAGGGCCTGGGAGCTGTTTTTCACATGGGTAGTCCAATAACGCTTATGTGTGGTGCACCTTTCTTATCCTGCACATATGAACATTAACCCCCTATCCATCCTCCTATTCTATGTACAGATTCAGGTTTAGATTCAGAATACTTTAATAAACCCAAAGAGAAATGATGTGATCTGTACATTAACCCCTTCACCTCCTCTTACCCTTGTGCATAACCTATAATGTTGCTGATTCTAGAGAACCATGATTTAATCATCTCAATACCGGCAAGTTCTTTTCTTTCCCCCAAAAAATGGCAAACACTGAGATCGCCTTGGGGTGTCTATCCTTTCAAAAAAAGAGGTCTTTTGGGGGTGTTCACACTTCTTTGGCATTTATTATTTGCTATGTTTGATAACAGAAAGAAAGGGAAACATAGTTACATAGTTACATAGTTACATAGTTAGTCAGGTTGAAAAAAGACAAAGTCCATCCAGTTTAACCATAAAAATAAAAAAAATATCGTGCAATCCCATATACCCAATTCTATACCCACAGTTGATCCAGAGGAAGGCAAAAAACCCCAGCAGAGCATGATCCAATTTGCTACAGCAGGGGAAAAAATTCCTTCCTGATCCCCCGAGAGGCAATCGGATTTACCCTGGATCAACTTTACCTAGAACTGTTAGTACTCAGTTATATTATGTACATTTAGGAAAGTATCCATGCCTTTCTTAAAGCAATCTACTGAGCTGGCCAGAACCACCTCTGCAGGGAGTCTGTTCCACATTTTCACAGCTCTAACTGTGAAAAAACCTTTCCGCATTTGGAGATGAAATCTTTTTTCTTCTAGACATAAAGAGTGCCCCCTTGTTCTCTGTGTTGACCGTAAAGTGAATAACTCATCACCAAGATCAATATATGGACCCCTTATATATTTGAACATGTTAATCATATCCCCCCTTATTCTCCTCTTCTCAAGAGTGAATAAATTCAGCTCCTCTAATCTTTCTTCATAGCTGAGCTCCTCCATGCCTCTTATCAGTTTGGTTGCCCTTCTCTGCACTTTCTCCAGTTCCCCGATATGCTTTTTGAGAACTGGTGCCCAAAACTGAACTGCGTATTCCAGATGAGGCCTTACTAATGATTTGTACAGGGGCAAAATGATGTCTCTCTCTCTGGAGTCCATACCTCTCTTAATACAAGAAAGGACTTTGCTCGCTTTGGAAACCACAGCTTGGCATTGCATGCCATTATTGAGCTTATGATCTACCAAAACCCCCAGATCCTTTTCCACTACGGATCCCCCCAGTTGTATTCCCCCTAGTATGTATGATGCATTCATATTCTTAGCCCCCAAGTGCATAACTTTACATTTATCAACATTAAACCTCATCTGCCACATAGTCGCCCAATTAGACAGGGCATCGAGGTCGGCTTGTAAATTGGAGACATCCTGCAAGGACGTCATTCCACTGCATAGCTTGGTGTCATCTGCAAAGACAGAAATGTTACTTTTGATCTCAGACCCAATATCATTTATAAAGATATTAAAAAGTAAGGGTCCCAGCACTGAACCTTGGGGTACACCACTGATAACCTTGGACCATTCAGAGTAAGAATCATTAACTACTACTCTCTGAATTCTGTCTTTTAGCCAGTTTTCTATCCATTTACAAACTGATATTTCCAATCCTGTAGACTTTACCTTACACATGAGCCGTGTGTGGGGAACTGTATCGAACACTTTTGCAAAATCCAAGTATACCACGTCCACAGCCACGCCTCTGTCCAAGGTTTTACTTACCTCTTCATAAAAAGAAATCAGGTTTGTCTGACAACTTCTGTCTTTCATGAATCCATGCTGTCTGTTGCTTAAATAGTTTTTTTCCAGCAAGAACTCATCTATGTGGTCTTTTATTAATCTCTCCAGTATCTTCCCAACTATGGAAGTTAAACTAACAGGTCTATAGTTACTTGGTAAAGACTTTGTTCCCTTTTTAAATATAGGCACCACATGGGCCCTGCGCCAATCCAGTGGTACTATTCCTGTCATTAATGAGTCCCTAAAAATTAGATACAATGGCTTTGAAATTACAGAGCTCAATTCTTTTAGGATCCGTGGGTGGATGCCATCTGGTCCAGGTGCTTTATCCACCTTTACTCTGTCTAAATATTTCTGGACCATATCACTTTTGAGCCATTGTGGATTTGGGGCTGTGTCACTACCACCCCCATTTTGGACATGAGCTCCCCCATGCTCCATTGTATACACAGAGCTGAAGAAAGTATTTAATAAATTAGCCTTTTCTTTGTCCCCAGTCACCCACTCTAGATTATTTTGTAAAGGGCCTACATGCTCAGACTTGACCTTTTTACTATTAATATATTTGAAGAATTTTTTGGGGTTTGTCCTACTATCTTTTGCAATCTGTTGTTCGTTTTGAATTTTTGCATCCTTGATTTCCTTTTTACATATCCTGTTATATTCTTTGTAACATTTAAACGACACTAGTGTTCCTTCATTTTTATATTTTTTAAAAGTGCTTTTCTTATTGTTTATAGCTTTTTTAACTTTAACTGTGAGCCACATAGGTTTTATTTTTAGCCTTTTAAACTTATTGCCCATGGGAATATACTTTGCAGTGAGTTCACAAACAGTCTTTTTGAAGAATTCCCATTTCTGTTCTGTGTCCATTGATGCCAATTTTCCCTCCCAGTCTAAGTCCTGGAGAGCAGCCCTCATCCTTGGAAAATTTGCTTTATTGAAATTAAGTGTTTTTATCCTTCCTGCATGTATTTCTTGCTTACAGCTAACATCAAATGAAATCATGTTATGGTCACTGCTACCCAGGTGTTCCTTTATCTGAACATTAGTAATGTGCTCTGCATGGTTTGAGATTACCAGGTCCAACAGAGCATCATTCCTAGTTGGGGCCTCAATAAACTGGACCATAAAATCCCCCATTATTATCACCGTCCCAGCCCTTGCAGCCCTTTCCATCTGTGCAAGGAGCTGAGTCTCCACCTCCTCATTAACATTGGGTGGTCTATAACAAACTCCAATGATTAACTTTGAACTACGCACATCTGTATGCAGTTCCACCCATAATGCTTCAGCCTCATCACACTCTCCATCAACCAGGTCCTCTTTCACACTCGCTTTGAGATCACTTCTCACATAGAGACAGACCCCGCCACCTTTCCTTTTTGCCCTGTCTCTCCGAAAGAGTGCATAGCCAGGAATATTAATAATCCAGTCATGTGAGGATTGAAGCCACGTTTCAGCAATACCGATTACGTCATAGCTCTCCTCATGCACCAGAGCTTCCAACTCACCTATTTTGCTTGGCAGACTTCTGGCATTGGTGAACAAACACATTAATGTATTACATTTTTCTCTGGTGTTTTTCATATAATTTTTAGTAGTACAAATGGCACTATAGTTTCCAATGGCTGTTTGCAACATGGGAACTTTCTTGTCACCTGCCATAACCCTCCCCCCATCTATCCCCATTCCACTCTCCATTAATGTCTGACCACTAACTGACCTGTGTGCCCGATGTAATTCTAGTTCACCCTCCCCCCTCAAACCTAGTTTAAATACTCCTCCAGCCTTCCCCTAAACCTCTCCCCCAGCACCGCAGACCCCCTTCCATTCAAGTGCAAACCGTCTTTAGCATATAGGTTGCACCCCAATGAAAAGTCAGCCCAGTGCTCTAGAAACCCAAATCCCTCCTCCCTACACCAGGTCTTTAGCCATGCATTCAGCTCTCTAATCTCCCCCTGCCTTTCCTGTGTTGCGCATGGCACAGGCAATATTTCAGAGAATATCACCTTGGAGGTCCTTGCCTTCATCTTGCAGCCTAGTTCTTTAAATTGATTCTTAAGGAGCCTCCACCTTCCATGTATACTGTCATTGGTTCCAACGAGGACCAAGACAGCTGGGTCATGCCCAGCCCCTCCCAGTAATTTATCCACCCGGTCCACCACATGCCGAACCCTGGCACCAGGGAGACAGCAAACCATTCGGTTGAGGCGATCCTGGCGACAAATTATTCTATCAGTCCTTCTGATTATAGAATCCCCTATAACCACCAACTGTCTTGGCCTACCTGCACTCCCCTCACCACCTCTACTAGATGGGTTGCTCTCCCGGCTGTTAGGGGTAGCAGTGACATCTAGGGCTGCCACCTCTGTGTTTGCCACCTCCACATCTTCACCCAACGTGGAAAATTTGTTTTGATGCACAACTACAGGACTGGCCTTCCTTTTCTGCAAGCCCCTTCCACTCCCTCTAACTACATTAACCCATCTTCCTATCTGATAATCCTGACTTGCCACTCCACCCTCCACATCAGCCCTACTAACCACCTGCTGAGCGAGCAGAGGACCCCTTTCAAGGTTGTCCTTTCCGCCCAGTGTTGCAACTTGCTCTTCCAGATCTCTAATGCGAGCTTCCAGAAGGGCAACCTGCTCACATCTGTCACAGCGGTATCCATCCTGGAGCTGTTGCACCAATTTTGCATACATGTGGCACACTGTGCACTGAGCAAAACCTTCAACCCTGCTAGCACTCATTTCCCAGTTACAATATAATTACTTGTAGGAAGTTTATAATGTTACTCACAGTTTAGAAGACTCCTGTCTTAACTCCTGTTTTAAACTCCTGGTTTTTAACTCTCCACTGTAGTTCAAAATTCCACTGATGTTCACAAAATCCACATGCAAGCCACCATCAGCAGGGAGCCAGCTCCTAAGGGAGTTTGTACAGACACTTATATACTCACCTGTGAACAATTAACAACTCCCCTTAATTAGCAGAAAGGAAAAAAAAAAGCTGTTTAAAAAGTGTCAGAGAAAGGGGGGGGGGAGTATTTTTAAAACTGATAAACGTATCAAATAAAGGACAAAAAATACATATAAATCAACACTTGCAAGCAGAAGCAGTTAAAAGCAAAACTCCTGGTTTTTAACTCTCCACTGTAGTTCAAAATTCCACTGATGTTCACAAAATCCACATGCAAGCCACCATCAGCAGGGAGCCAGCAAAAAAACAGTGGTTATTAAAAATCACCAAATGAAAATTATATCTGGTTAAAAAAAAAATCTAAATTGAATTTGGGTACAGTGTTACATGAATTTTTGTCAGTCAAACATAACATCACAGCATTAAAAAAAAAAAAAAAATGGCCTAGTAATGTAGGGGTATACAGGCTGGTACTGAACTACTTCTCCCCCCTGAGGAGATGGATCAGTGAGCTGAGGAAAGGGCTGCACCAGTGGCGGGGCGCCGGACGCATGGATTCCAGTGTGGTTTTCTTTATTTATTTTTGAAGCACGTGATTAGAGCCAGAGGTTTTATTAGGCTTCGAAAAAGGGTGGGCTTGGGGCGCAGAGCACTGCGCCTGAGCCCACCCAGTTGTGTGACAATAGCGAATGAACATTCGCTATTGATAAAATGATTCTCCCTCCAGCCAATCAGGAAGCGGGTCTTGAGACCCATTTCCTGATTGGCCATAAGGAGAAGCGATCCTATTGGCCTAGGAGGAGGGAGGAGACGCACGGCCACCATGATGCCGAAAAGGAGACATGGGGAAACTGACGCCCGTCGCAAAGTGTTGCCTGTGCGTCATAGATGGGGTAAGTATGGGGCTGGTAACCGACTGGGGGGGGGTGCACAAGGAGGCTGCAGGTCCTGCCTCTGTAGCTGAAACATGGTAAAGGAGAGAGTGAGCATTCTGTAGCAGCGTGTCCCCTTGCTTGCTTTACTCAGTGGGGGGCATGGCTACTTTAACTCCATTTCCCACAACCTCTTGGGCTCCCATCATGCCCTGGACTCCTGGACACACCAAGTGGATATATATTCGAGTTTTCCCACCCACCGGGGGTCACAAGGACCATGCCTGATGGGACTGCAGTAACCGGGCATGTTACCAGCGGGGCTGCTGTTAAAAATCATGAGGCCCTGTACAGGCTGTCTGACAGGGCCCTTCTTCCCCCCAAAATATATCAAATAATATTTTCACTAAAACGACTCTAAAATCATTATTAGTGAACATAAACACAACAAACCCTTGCTAAATCTAAAAAATAAAACTGTTCTGAGTTTATAAGAAAGGTTTTGTGTGTTAATGAGGTGCCTATTCTGAAATGACTCCCGTGTGTGCCCTCACAAAACTATGCTTCGTATATGATGTAAGATGTATGACATCCAGCTTTGGTCTATTACAGCATTTTCTAGATCTAATTGGTATAATTTAAATTAGCAACATTTTTTGAAACATTCTGTATGCCGAAGCACTTTTTTCCTCTTTTTCTTTTCTTTAGATGCACCCGCAGATTGTGTCTGCAGAATCTCTGCAGAGGATCTTGTGCTGTTTGCATAATCTATTCAAAATAAAAAAATAGAAAATAGAAGACGATGAGGTCTAAGAGGGGTTCTGCCCTTGACGCATACCCAGTGGCGTAGCGTGGGTTGTCAGCGCCCGGGGCAGGGCAAGAGATTTGCGCCCCGTAACCCGCGGATTTTTAGCACTCTGAGTCCCTATAGCTAGTACAGTAGTACTGACCAACCTGATTCCTACACCGACCTACTTGACCACTATACTAGCCTACCTGATTCCTATCCTGACCTGCTTGATTCCTACACTGACCACTAAACTGACCTATATGATTGCTATACTGACCACTACACTGACCTACCTGATTCCTACACTGTCCACTACACACCTTATTATTGCTCACCGATTTGTTGCTAGACAATACTGCACATAATTACCGCTTACCCATTGTTTGCTAGAGGTTACTGCACATCATTACTACAAACTGATTGGTTGCTAGAGGTCACTGAAAAATATTATTGCTCACTGATTGGTTGCTAGAGATTACAGCAGATCATTACTCTTTGCTGATCGGGTGCTAAAGGTTACTGCACATCATTACCACTCACTGGTTGCTAGAGGTTACTGCACATTATTAATGCTCCCCAATTGGTTGCTAGACATTGCAGCACATCATTACGGCTCACTGATTGGTTGCTAGAGGTTACAGCACATCATTACAACTCACTGATCTCACTGCCTGCACACCACAGACTGCGGAAGTGACGGGACCCACCAATAGACAGAAAAGAAGAACTAGAACTAATTATTAGCAATGAGGGTTGAGGAGTGCACTGTGTAGTGAGTGCAAGGCTGAGGGATGCGCTTTGTACGTAATGCAGGAGTGCAGGGTTGAGAGGTGTGCTGTGTACTGAATGCAGGGTTTAGAGGTACGCTGTGTGTGGCGTGCAGGGTTGAGGTGGTGCGCTGTGTGTGGCATGCAGGGTTGAGGGGGGTGCGCTGTGTACATCTCTCCCCCCCCAAATACAAAGCTCTCTTTCCCACAGATTCCAGTTCAGAGCTCAGCCCCAGCCCCCCTCCAGCTACCATCATCCCATACAGAGCTTTCCTCTGTAGAGGAGTACTCACAATATCCGTGCAGCTGCTGGTGAGGAGGGGCTTCTGTCTGTGTGGATGATGCCTCATCCTCTTCCTCCTGGCCCCGGTTTCCTCCAGTCCTGGGGTGGTCGGTGCAGGGTCAGAGTGCCTGTGACCTGTCGAGAAACACCGGGGCCGTGTAGCAGCACACTGACAGGCACAGGCAGGACTCAGGAGAAGCGGCGGTGGTCGAAAGTCTGGGCTGTGGAGCGGGCTAAGTGGACGGAAAGCATGTCGCACGAGCCAGGATCCTGGACCTCGTGTGTGGGGAGTGGCGTGTAATGGAGAGGATGCCTCGTGAGTCGCCTGCCCTCCTCCTTTACCCCAGTCTCCACATGGTCACAATCCCTGGGATCATCATTGATGGTCTTCAGTGTTCATTTACTCACTGCTGTGTCAGTGTGACCGCTGGAGCTTAAGCCGGGACTGCACCACAACTTCTTTCTCATAGCAAAGCGGAAGAGCTCGCAGTCTCCTAGACTGCACAGCACAGGAGAAGAGCTGCAGATAACCTGCTGCCTGCTGCTGCACCCCTCTAAATTTTGCACCGAGGAGACCGCCCCCCCTGCCCCCCCACGCTACGCCACTGTGCATACCATGATGTCATTCCTGGTTTGTTTTATCTGTTTTGCTTATTATATCTCATGTTATATTAGCATGTGTTTCTTTGAGCATTTTTTATAAAATATTATGAAGATATAAATATGTTTTATAACAGCATGCAAACCAGCATGACATGGTATTGCGTATAGTATCATAATCATTTTATTTATATATTGTTTTAATACAACATTATATTTTTAGATATCTGTGATTAATATATTTTTTTTTTTCAATGAGCTTCATCCTTGATATTTTTTACTAACAATCATCTAGGTTATTATATGAGCTCACTACATTTATTTTAGAGCAATATATGTTTATTTCACAGTATTTCATATTATAGTTCACAAATATTGTGTGTGGATATTGTGACATTCTTACATGTCTGTATGCGTTTATACACATGCTGATATACACTTTTTCCTTTTTTATTTCTTTTCGTCACATCCACTAATCTAATTAATGAATCTAATTATTGTTGTATTGCTAAATATTTTAGTTTATTTCATTTTATTTTATTCACGATATACACATATCACTTTTGTTTTTCAACCACATTGGTTATGATCTATATTTGGTTCACACATGGCCATAGGTAATTTTTCTCATTATCATTATTCCCTCATTTAATCACTGGTATGAGACTTTGTTTAACCCTATACACGATAGCACTCCATGTGTGACACATCAAGGTTCATTTAAGTGTTCTATTGACTAACGATCACCTGTGGGTTGATTGGTGGAACATTTCATTCTCCTTTTTTCACACTCCCCCTTTTTAAACATGGTTTTGTCATTGTTCACTAGCTATGAGTAAGCATCACACGATGTGAAACATGTCAGCTGTTTTTTTCCTGTTGTTCACTTATTTTGACTGTATCGCTTTGGTTGTTTTTGGATTTCATTTACTCAATAAAGACGTCGTTTTATGGAGTGCAGCAGTCCATAACTGTAAAGTTCGGGTTCGTACCGGACTTTTGGATTTTTGGGTCCCGGACCCGAACCCGAACAATTGACTGTATGTTCGGGTTCGGGTCCGGTGTTCGGCAATGTAATGGCGCATTTCTAAAAGCTACAGGGCAGCCAATAAACTTTCGTTTAACTGGTGTGCCCTTAGAAGCCATCACAGCCATGCCTACTAATGGCATGGCTGTGATTGGCCAGTGCAGCATGTGACCCAGCCTCTATATAAGCTAGAGGCACACAGCACAGCACATCACTCTGCTTTAGACAGTATAGGGAAAGGATCCTGGCTGCTGTTGCTGTGAGGGAGAGAATGAAATGATAGGAGTTAGTCCTGATTCTGCAATCTGAGAGAAAAGATAGAGACAGTTTAGGGCAAGGTTTCTGTTGCTGCTTTCAGGGAGAGAGATTTATCTAGGAGTCCAGATTGAGAGATCTAATAACTCAGCGATCTGCATAGATTTACCTGGTTGGGTTGCAGTGCACAGTCTTTTTACACTGCCATGAGCCCAGTGCCAGAGAAAATCTAACTTTTATCTGCAAGCTCAGTGCACCAGCACTGCATATGTTACGTTGAGATACACCCTGTACATACTGTGGGTGTATTCTGCTCTTCCAAAAACACCCATTTAGGGCAACAAAAAAAATTTGCAGTGTTTTCTGCATATATGCAGGTGTGAGATAAACAATTTATATATTTTTCTTCTATTGTGCTATTCTAAAAAAATAATTTTAGGACAAAAACATTTTTTTTTAATAGCATTTTCTGCAGTTCTGTAGGTGTGAGATACCACGTTTACATACTGTGGGTGTATTCTGCTCTTTCAAAAACACCCATTTAGGGCAACAAAAAATATTTTGCAGTGTTGTCTGCATATCTGAAATTTCGACAGGATTCTGTATAGAAAGGAAAAGATGTGGATATTTAATTTAAATAGCATGCAGCCGGCAGGACTCAACAATGAGTGTAATTTATCAGTATTTCTTGAACCTTAATTGGTCCATTTGTATTTGAATTTTCTATATATTTTTTTAATATATTTTTTTTAATTTTTTAATTTTTTGACTATTATGGGTTGTCATGGTGGCTGACGCGCATGCGTGATTGAATATCCACATACCTGATACTCTGGCCGGACTCTGTGCTGCTGTATATTAAATTAACAAAAATTCCTCAATCTGTGACCGTCATTATTTCAAATCTCCCTTTTAATTCTTTACATTAACTTTAATGAATTTTCTGTACTCTAGATTGATTTGGCTAGCAGCACAAATTCATTTGCAGGTGGCTAGTAAAGTCAACTAACTAGCAGCGGAGAATTTTACTCAATCTATATGTACCAATCATGATGAAAACATTGAATATTATGAAAGAAACATGATTATGTATGTGATCCATATTTAGGGAGACCCTAATATTTTCCACTTTGGATGCCAATTCCTGGCTTTTTATTGTGATCATTGCAATACGTCATTTAAAAGATCTGTTCTCTTCCCTTTTCCTTTCTGCTTATTTCAGGTTTTTGCTCCCTATGTTAGTTCGGTTTTTTAAAACACTCCATCATATATATATATATATATATATATATATATATATATACAGTATACATATATATATATATATATATATATATATATATATTGTTCCATTGGTAAAAGTATCTTTTTCTTTTCACTTTTCTGAGCTGCTAGGGGTTTTTTTTTTTTTTAGAAGTTCCACAGGTCTTCCCTCTGTATTGTCTACATAAACAAATTTGTGTGAATTGGCATGTATGGTGGTGTGATTTATCCAATTAAGCCACAGGTGACCATAATTAGACACCTGTTATGGAAGGTATATCTGGACAGACACCAGACCAACACGCATGCTCCGATGAAGCTTTCCTAAAAGCGAAACATGTAAGCAGTTTTCTGTTACACCAGTTGTAGTTTTAAACATGGGTGCCCGACCCATACGACCAACACCCGATTATTTCTACATATGATCATCCACTCTTTACTCTCTGGACATTGCTCGATTTGAATGCTGACATCAAAGCTCTGTGAACTCGGTTACACCTGGATTCCCTGATACACCCATTCCCAGATCTACTGCTTGGACACAGAGCAAACTGGTAGGACAGAAACTATCTTTTGTTTACATGTATCATTTTGAAATCCAGCCGAGATTGAACTGACCCATAGCGCATGGAACTGGTGAGTGTTGTATAATTTCCCCTCAGACGGGACTTTAAAATAAACCAGAGGATACATGATTGAAAGGCTGTTTGATTTTTCAATACACCAAATGGTAAAATTCCAAAAAATCTTTTTTGTGACCGTCAGGCTTGTTTGACAGGTCATCTACTGTGGAATGCCTGACCTCCTTCATGATACCTCCACCGGATAAGTATGCAAACAATTGAGTCAGTGTGTGCATAAAATATGCCTGTCAGCAAGTGAATACATGAGGCCTCATGCCCACTGGCGTTTTTACAGCTGCGTTTTTTGCAGCTTAAAAACGCCTGTCCATGTTATTGTAAGGCCTCATGCCCACGGGCGTTTTTTCAGCCGCGTTTTTGAGCGTTTTTTACAGCTTAAAAACGCCTGTCCATGTTAGTCTATAGCTTCATGCCCACCTAGGCGTTTTTGAGCTGTAAAGAGCATAGGCGTTTGTAAGCTGTAAAAAAAAACCCAGGGCCAGTGCGTTCCTCAGCGTCAGAATTTGGCAGGAAAAAACGCGAGCGTCAAAAAACGCGCAAAAAACGCGCACTAACGCGCGGTCGCGTTTTTAGCTCCGACGTTTTTTTTTTTTTTTTTTGTTTGTTTTTTTAAAAAAAAAATATTTACAATATCATGGACAGGCGTTTTTAAGCTGCAAAAAACGCAGCTGTAAAAACGCCAGTGGGCATGAGGCCTAAATATTTTTTTTTTTTTTGAAAAAAAAAAAAAAAACGTCGGAGCTAAAAACGCGACCACGCGTTAGTGCGCGTTAGGGCGCGTTAGGGCGCGTTAGTGCGCGTTAGTGCGCGTTTTTGCGCGTTTTTTGACGCTCGCGTTTTTTCCTGCCAAATTCTGACGCTGAGGAACGCACTGGCCCTGGGTTTTTTTTACAGCTTACAAACGCCTATGCTCTTTACAGCTCAAAAACGCCTAGGTGGGCATGAAGCTATAGACTAACATGGACAGGCGTTTTTAAGCTGTAAAAAACGCTCAAAAACGCGGCTGAAAAAACGCCCGTGGGCATGAGGCCTGAATGTTATTCCGACTATACAGCAAGATCCATAAATATTCTTATTTGACTGACTGTATTTAGTATATTTCATCATCTTTTTTCCATGGTCTACAACCTAAACGAATGAATATTCAGTAACAAGACAAATACCGGAATTGCAATTATTTTCTATCTTAAAATAGTGGTGGGTGAATGATTGTGGTGTGTATGGCCGGTCGGGTGGCCACCCTTGTTTATAGTTTAAGACTAGTCTAATTTTAACATTTTGGTAATAGATGTCGTGTGTTTTTTCTATAATCTATTAAATAGCTAATATCTAATTGCGGTTCACAATAAAGTGTATATAATAATTCGTTTCTTGTTGAATTCTTTCTGGAGGACAGATTGTCCTCATATCCTTTCCTTCCTTTTCCTATATGTGTAAATAATTCAGAGGAACTAATATCAGGTGGACGGTTTTGTATTTTTTGGTATCCCCCCTAACTATATATTCGGCCTATTGCCGGCTAATAGAGGGGAATTCCATAGCCTTAATAAATACATCCGACCCCCGGTAATCATTTAATTGGATGAGCTCATTGTATACCTATTTTTTTTTTTTGTTTGTTTTCTGCATATCTGGAGGTGTGTGAGATAAACAATTTATATATTTTTCTTCTATTGTGCTATTCTAAAAAAATAATTTTAGGACAAAAACATTTTTTTGAATAGCATTTTCTGCAGTTCTGTAGGTGTGAGATACACCGTTTACATACTGTGGGTGTATTCTGCTCTTCCAAAAACACCCATTTAGGGCCACAAAAAATATTTTGCAATGTATTCTGCATATCTGGAGGTGTGTGAGATAAACAATTTATATATTTTTCTTCTACTGTGCTATTCTAAAGAAATTATTTTAGGCCAAAAAATTTTTTTTTAAATAGCATTTTATGCAGTTTTGTAGGTGTGAGATACACCGTTTACATACTGTGGGTGTATTCTGCTCTTCCAAAAACACCCATTTAGGGAAAAAAAAAAATAATTTGCAGTGTTTTCTGCATATATGCAGGTGTGAGATTTACAATTTATAAATCTTTCTTCTATTGTGCTATTCTAAAAAAATAATTTTAGGACAAAAAATTTTTTTTTGAATAGCATTTTCTGCAGTTCTGTAGGTGTGAGATACACCGTTTACATACTGTGTGTCATGGAGATCCTGCCAGGAACAGACACCCCCGGGACTTCCTGGGTCCCGTTTGCGTGCACGCGCGCGCACCCCGCAGGTGACGCCAGAAGGGCTACTTAAACCCCTCACTTGCAGACAGTCCCTGCTGTCTGCTCTACAGCGTATACCCAAAGTGACCTGATCTGTTTAATCACCTGTATCTGACCCGGCTTTCAGTGACCCTCCTGCCTTCCACCTGTACCTGACCCTCGGCCTGTCTCTGACTTCCGCATTGCCTGATCCTTCTGTACCTTGCTGCCTGCCCGTTTACCCGACCCTGGCTTGTCTGACGATCCTGCCTGATCCAGGTTCCTGATCACCTTCCGCTGCTCAGTGGTTCCAGTCTACCTGCTGTGCCTCCCGGTTCCGGTCACCTGCTGTAGTTCCTGGTTCCTGTCTACTCACCTGCTGGTTCCAGTCCACCTGCTGTACCTCCCGGTTCCGGTCACCTGCTGTAGTTCCTGGTTCCTGTCTACTCACCTGCTGGTTCCAGTCCACCTGCTGTACCTCCCGGTTCCGGTCACCTGCTGTAGTTCCTGGTTCCTGTCTACTCACCTGCTGGTTCCAGTCCACCTGCTGTGCTTCCCGGTTCCGGTCACCTGCTGTAGTTCCAGGTTCCTGTCTACTCACCTGCTGGTTCCAGTCTACCTGCTGTACCTCCCAGTCCCGGTCACCTGCTGTAGTTCCTGGTTCCTGTCTACTCACCTGCTGCAGTCCTTGATCCTGCCAGGCACTCGTACCCCTTCCACCTCCGTGCCTCCTGTTATACCACCAGGGCCGCCGGTGGGAGCCGTAAGGGAGGCCTCCCTCTGCTAACCGGGCTCGTCACCGTCAGGTACGTGACAGCAGCAGACAGCCATGTCTGAGCCCGAGCAGGGAGCCTCACCTATGGAGGAACTATGCCGACACCTGGCGGGACTGACCGAGGCCGTCAAGAGCCTCCAGCAAGGCTACACTCACCTGGAAGGACAAGTGCGGGCCCTCACCAACCCCGTTGGAGCTCAAGGGGGTCCAAGTGCCTCCACTTCCTCCGCCGGAGCAGGAGCTGCACCCACGGTGGTCATGCTTCCCCCTGAACCCAGAGTACCTACGCCCGAAAGATTCTCCGGAGACCGAAGCAAGTTCAGGGCTTTCCGGAACTCCTGTGAGTTGTACTTTGCCTTACAGCCCCGCACTTTCTCCTTAGAAGCCACCAAGGTGGGCTTTGTAGTTTCACTGCTTTCTGGAGACCCACAGAACTGGGCCCACCGCCTGCTAGAACGTAAAGATGCATCCTTGGACAGCCTCACTCTTTTTTTTGATGCCATGGCCCAACTGTATGAGGACCCTCAGCTCTCGGTCACTGCAGAGAACGCCCTGCGAACCCTTCAGCAGGGACGCAGAGCAGCGGAAGACTATGTAGCTGAATTCAGGCGCTGGAGCGCAGATACCAGCTGGAATGACGCTGCCCTCCGTCACCAGTTTCGTATAGGCCTTTCTGACCCCCTGAAGGACGAACTGGCTAGGGTCGGAATACCAGAGAATCTGAACCTGCTGATCGATCTGACAATTCAGATTGACCGACGCCTGAGGGAACGGAGGGCTGAGAGGGCCACGGGCTTCACCCGGCCGACCTGGATGCTTCCCCGGGTCCCCAGTCATCTGCAGCCAGCTCCTGCAGCACCTCTGACCCCCTTGCACGATGCTCCTGAACCCATGCAGCTTGGGGTCCTCCGCCCTTCCCTTACTCCGGAGGAATGCCGGCGTGCGCATAACCTGTGCCTGTACTGCGGGGAATCCGGACACTTCGTTAGGAACTGTCCTCTGAAGTTCCGTAAGTGCTTATCAGTTTCTCCTGTTGTGATCAACCCTCAGACCAAATCCTCCTCTCACCTTGCTCTTTCTATCTCCCTGCAGCTCCCAGGAAGGACTCTGCAGGTGTCCGCAATTATTGACTCTGGGGCTTGTAGTTGCTTCATGGACTCAACTTTTGCCCGCACTCAACTGATCCCTCTATTTCCCAAGACCCATGGACTACGTGTTCACCTGGCTGATGGGTCCGTTATCAAGTCGGGGCCCGTGGTCGAGGAGACGGCTCCCCTACCTGTCACTGTCCCCACCTCTACCGGGGTGCACCGAGAATATCTACGGCTGGACATTATCTCTTCTCCACTGTTCCCCATAATTCTCGGTATGCCCTGGCTACAAGCCCACAATCCTACCATCAACTGGGTCATGGGGTGATCACTTTCTCTTCCTCCTACTGCCAACAGTCCTGCGGCTCACACAAGCCCCCTGGGCCTGCCACTTTAATGTGTACCGACACTGGGGCCGGAATACGTCGGGCCATCCCTGACGCTTACCTGGACTTTCTTGATGTGTTTAGTAAACAGGGGGCAGAGACACTACCACCCCACCGGGCCTACGACTGCCCCATCAATCTACTTCCCGGAGCAGCCATTCCTTTCGGTAGGATCTTCCCTTTAACGGAGGTAGAACAGGGGGCTCTGAAGGAATACATCGATGAGAACCTTTTAAAGGAGTTCATTCGCCCCTCTACGTCGCCAGCAGGCGCAGGCATTTTCTTCGTGGAGAAAAAGGACCATACCCTTAGGCCATGTGTGGACTACCGTGAACTAAATAAGGTCACCATCAAAAATCGCTACCCTCTTCCTCTGGTACCAGAGTTATTCCAAAGATTGGGAGCTGCCGTGATTTTTACTAAACTCGACCTCCGGGGAGCCTATAATCTGGTTCGAATCAAGGAGGGCGATGAGTGGAAAACTGCCTTCCGCTCCCGGGTTCGGACATTTCAAGTATTTGGTGATGCCCTTTGGGCTGTGCAATGCCCCTGCCACCTTCCAGTATTTTATTAATGATGTACTTCGGGACTTTTTAGATCTCTTTGTGATTGCTTATTTAGATGACATACTAATCTTCTCTTCCTCCCTTGACTCCCATCGCAGGCATGTCAGAAGTGTGTTAGACTGGCTTCGACAGCATAGTCTATATGCGAAGGCTGAGAAATGCGAGTTTGAGCGGGAGAGCATAGCATTCCTGGGACTGATCATCTCTGGCGAAGGCATCAGGATGGACCCAAAGAAGATCACCGCAATCTTGGACTGGCCAGCGCCAGTGGATAAGAAAGGAATCCAACGATTCGTTGGATTCGCTAACGTTTATCGTAAGTTCATCCGGGGGTTCTCCGCCATCATTGCGCCCATTACCCAGTTAACCAAGCAGGGAACCCGTTTCCACTGGTCCCCTGAGGCCCAAAAGGCCTTCGAGGCTCTCAAGGGTCTCTTCACCTCTGCATCCATCTTAAAACATCCAGATTCCTCTCTACCATTTGTGCTTGAGGTAGATGCTTCTGAGGTCGCTGTAGGGGCAATATTGTCACAGAGGCAAGGAACCAAGGCGTTGCTTCATCCAGTGGCCTTCTTTTCTCGCAAATTATCTGCGGCAGAGAAGAACTATGACGTGGGAGACCGGGAACTCTTGGCGATCAAGTCCGCCCTGGAAGAATGGCGGTACTTACTCGAAGGTGCTGCTCACCCGATCTTAGTATTTACCGACCATAAGAACTTAGAGTACCTGAAAACTGCAAAAAGACTAAAACCACGACAAGCCAGATGGGCCCCTTTTTTTTCCCGGTTCTCCTTCCATGTCACATACCGCCCCGGCGCCAAGAACACTAAACCTGACGCGTTGTCCCGAATGTTCCATGGATCCAAAGAACTCTCCTCACCCGATACAATTCTCGCTCCTGGGAACTTTCTTCTACTTCAGGAGGACCTACTTACCCAGATCAGACAAGCCACCACTAGACAGGAACTCTCTTCTGAGCTGGACCAGCAGACCAAAGACGGATTACTCTGGCATCAAGACAGGATATTCGTACCAGAAGAACTAAAGATAACTGTGGTAGAGCTCTGCCACGATCATGCCCTTGCGGGGCACTTTGGCGTGGCTAAAACCACTGAGTTGGTCCAACATACCTTCTGGTGGCCTCGACTACGCGAGGATTGCAGGAAGTTCGTGGAGTCCTGTACTACATGTACCCGGAATAAAGGGTCCAGATCCAAGGCCTGGGGACTACTGAGGCCCTTACCCGTTCCGGATAGACCGTGAAAAATGCTTTCTATCGACTTTATAGTGGAACTGCCCCCGGTTGAGAACCATACCACTATCTTTGTGATAGTGGACCATCTGTCCAAGATGGTACATTTTGTTCCTATGAGAGGGACCCCCCTCGGCCCCGGAAACTGCGCAAATATTCATTAAAGAAGTCGTCAGGCTCCACGGGGTACCTGCTAATATAGTCTCCGATCGGGGGGTACAATTTACCTCCCGGTTCTGGAGGTCCCTCTGCAAGACCCTGGGAATAGAACTATCATTCTCTTCGGCCTACCACCCTCAAACCAACGGGCAGACGGAGAGAACAAATCAGACCCTCAAGCAATATTTGCGTTGTTTCTCCTCCTTTGCTCAGAATGACTGGCTCTCCCTGCTTCCGCTAGCTGAGTTCGCCTACAATAATTCCATCCACTCCGCAACTAACCAGACCCCATTCTTCGCGAACTTCGGGTTTCACCCCACATTTCTGCCCAACTCTCTTCCAGAGTGCTCGGTGCCCGCAGTTCTGGAAAAGGTGAATTTCTTCTCCTCTAACAACCAGCTTCTACGCGAAACCATGGCGAAAACTCAGGAGTATAACAAGATGGTCTACGACAGGAGGAGACGGGGTGAATTAACGCTGGCACCAGGCGACCAAGTATGGCTCTCTACCATCAATCTAAGATTGGCTTGCCCGTCCAAAAAATTGGGTCCCAAGTTTCTAGGGCCATTTCCTGTCAAGAGGAAAATTAACAAAGTGGCCTACGAGCTGGAGCTCCCCGACTCCCTGAGGGTCCACCCTGTTTTTCATGTGTCTCTGTTGAAACCATCAGTCTCCAACCCATTTCCAGGTCGGACCCCGATTCACCCTGATCCCATCATCATAGACGGGGAACAGGAATTCGAGGTGGAAGCTATTTTGGACACACGAAGGAGAAATAACCGGAATCAATTCTTAATAAAATGGAAGGGTTACGGACCAGAGGAAAACTCTTGGGAACCGGAAGAGAACATTCACGCCAAAGACCTGATACAAGCCTTCAGGAGGTCTCACCCCGAGAAGCTTACCCGTAGGGGCATCCGGAGGCTGCCCCTTGGGGGGGGCAATGTCATGGAGATCCTGCCAGGAACAGACGCCCGGGACTTCCTGGGTCCCGTTTGCGTGCGCACGCACGCACCCCGCAGGTGACGCCAGAAGGGCTACTTAAACCCCTCACTTGCAGACAGTCCCTGCTGTCTGCTCTACAGCGTATACCCAAAGTGACCTGATCTGTTTAATCACCTGTATCTGACCCGGCTTTCAGTGACCCTCCTGCCTTCCACCTGTACCTGACCCTCGGCCTGTCTCTGACTTCCGCATTGCCTGATCCTTCTGTACCTTGCTGCCTGCCCGTTTACCCGACCCTGGCTTGTCTGACGATCCTGCCTGATCCAGGTTCCTGATCACCTGCCGCTGCTCGGTGGTTCCAGTCTATCTGCTGTGCCTCCCGGTTTCGGTCACCTGCTGTAGTTCCTGGTTCCTGTCTACTCACCTGCTGGTTCCAGTCCACCTGCTGTACCTCCCGGTTCCGGTCACCTGCTGTAGTTCCTGGTTCCTGTCTACTCACCTGCTGGTTCCAGTCCACCTGCTGTGCCTCCCGGTTCCGGTCACCTGCTGTAGTTCCAGGTTCCTGTCTACTCACCTGCTGGTTCCAGTCTACCTGCTGTACCTCCCGGTCCCGGTCACCTGCTGTAGTTCCTGGTTCCTGTCTACTCACCTGCTGCAGTCCTTGATCCTGCCAGGCACTCGTACCCCTTCCACCTCCGTGCCTCCTGTTATACCACCAGGGGCCGCCGGTGGGAGCCGTAAGGGAGGCCTCCCTCTGCTAACTGGGCTCGTCACCGTCAGGTACGTGACACTGTGGGTGTATTCTGCTCTTCCAAAAACACCCATTTAGGGCAAGATCCTAAATTTGGAAAATATGAGGAGAACGTCAAAGGGACGTGGCCCCGGTTGTGGTGCTGCTGGTGGAGCTCCTGTTGCAGGGAGAGGACGTGGTCGATCTGTGCCAGCTACACGCACAAGTGAAACACTTTCCTCAGGTAGGCAACAGAGCCTGCAGCGGTATTTTGTCACGCCTAATGAGGCTGTACGAATGTTGAGGCCAGGACAAGTACAGGCGATAGTAGATTGGGTTGCTGACAGTGCCTCCGGTTCCTTCACATTGTCTCCCACCCAGTCTTCTGATGAAAGATCAGAGTTGGCACCTGCAGCCGATGTCCATCAGTCTTTCACCTCACCCCCTTGCAAATCAGCCAAGCAGTCTGAGCCCCAAATCATGCAGCAGTCTCTTCTGCTTTTCGATGACTCTGTTAGCAGGGTTTCCCAGGGCCATCCACCTAGCCCTGCCCCAGAAGTGGAAGAGATTGAGTGCACCGATGCCCAACCACTTATGTTTCATGATGAGTACATGGGAGGACCATCGCAGCACGTCTCGGATGATGACCAAACACAGGTGCCAACTGCTTCTGCTTTCGCAATTGTGCAGACCGACAAGGAGGACAGGGGTGAAGACTGGGTGGAAGATGATGTGGAGGACGATGAGGTCCTCGACCCCACATGGAATCAACATTATGCAGGTGACCAGTGTAGTTTGGAGGAAGAGGCGGTGGTTGCACAGAGCCACTAGCACAGCAGAAGAGGGAGCAGGGTGCAAAAGTGGAGTGTCCGTCCCCTAGACAGTACGTCTGCTACTGCCCAACGCAGCAAGGAACCGAGCACACCAAAGTCAGGTCCAAGGAGTTCCCTAGCGTGGCAGTTCTTCAGACAATGTGCTGATGACAAGACACGAGTGGTTTGCACGCTGTGCAATCAGAGCCTGAAGCGAAGAAAAAATGTTCTCAACCTGAGCACAACCTGCATGACCAGGCATCTAAGTGCAAAGCACGAGCTGCAGTGGAGTAGACACCTCAAAATCAAAGAAAGGTCTCTGGCTCCTCCTGCTTCCTCTTCTGCTGCAGACTCTGCCTCTTCATCCACCTCTGTAGTGACAGTAGCACCTGCCAACCCGCAAACAGAGGATCTGCCAGCAACACTACCACCTGGGTCACCAACCATCTCCACAATGTCCCATGGAAGCGTTCAGCTCTCTATCTCCCAAACACTGGAGCAGAACAGGAAGTACCCCCCTAGCCACCTGCGATCCCTGGCCCTGAATGCCAGCATTTCAAAATTCCTCGCCTTTGAAATGCTGTCCTTCCGTCTGGTGGAGACGCAGAGTTTTAAAAGCCTGATGGCATTGGCTGTCCCACAGTACATCATGCCCAGCCGCCACTACTTTTCCAGGCGAGCCATCCCTTCCCTGCACAACCAAGTGGGGGATAAAATCAGGTGTGCACTGCGCAACGCCATCTGTGGCAAGGTCCACCTAACTACGGATGCGTGGACCAGTAAGTACGGTCAGGGACGTTATATCTCCCTAACAGCACACTGGGTAAATGCAGTGGCGGCTGGGCCTGAGGCAGATAGCAGTTTGGCGCATGTTCTTCCAACACCGAGGATTGCAGGGCGCTTCAGTTTGCCTCCTGTTGCTAACTCCTCCTACTCCGCTTCCTCATCCTCTACCGCCTCTTCATCCGGTCAGCGTAACACCTTCACCACCAACTTCAGCACAGCCAGGGGTAAACGACAGCAGGCAGTTTTAAAACTTTCCTGTTTGGGGGAAAATGCCCACACCGCGCAGGAGTTGTGGAGGGACATGGAACAACAGACCGATGAGTGGTTGGTGGCAGTGAGCCTCAAGCCCAGCCTGGTGGTGTGTGATAATTGGTGAAATCTCGTAGCAGCTCTGGGCCTAGCCGGTTTGACGCACATCCCTTGCCTGGCGCATGTGCTGAACTTGGTGGTCCAGAGGTTCCTGAAAAATTACCCCAATATGCCAGAGCTGCTGCAGAAAGTGCGGGCCGTCTGTGCGCACTTTCGGCGTTCTCACCCTGCTGCTGCTCGCCTGTCATCGCTGCAGCGTAACTTCGGCCTTCCCGCTCACCGCCTCATATGTGACGTGCCCACAAGGTGGAACTCCACCTTGAACATGCTGGCCAGACTGTGCGAGCAGCAGCAGGCGATAGTGGAGTTTCAGCTGCAGCAATCACGCATGAGTCATTCTGCGGAACAGCACCACTTCACCACCAATAACTGGGCCTCCATGTGAGACCTGTGTGCCTTGTTGCGCTGTTTCGAGTACTCCACCAACATGGCCAGTGCCGATGACGCCGTTCTCAGCTTTACTATCCCAGTTCTATACCTCCTTGAAAAAACGCTTCGGGCGATGATGGAAGAGGATGTGGCACAGGAGGAGGAGCAACCGGTATCATTTCAAAGGCTTTCAGGGCAGTCTTTCACAAGTGGCTACGAGGGTGGGTTCCTGCACCAACAAACGTCAGGTACACAATTGTCCGGTAGCAAGGGCACAGTTCTGGAGGATGACGAGGTGGAGGATGAGGAGGAGATGGAGGAGGAGGAACCATGTTCACAGCAGGGTGGCACCCAGACCAGCTCATGGCCATCACTGGTGCGTTGCTGGGGGGATACAGAGGACACAGACGATACACCTCCCACAGAGGACAGCTTTTCGTTGCCTCGAGCGGGATCGTAAGAAGTGCGAGTACAAGCGCACGCTGGTAGATGTGGCATTCCCACCTGACAGCGAGGGTACGGTGGAAGCACAAGGTGAAGGCAGAGGAGGAGGAAGAGGTCGCCAATGCAGCCGGGGCACCGCCAGCACCTCAGAAGGCAGGGTTAGCATGGCCGAAATGTGGAAAAGCTTTGTCAGCACGCCACAACAACCAGCACCACCAGCTGAGATGGAACGTCTTAGCAGGAGGCAGCAATTCACCAACATGGTGGAGCAGTATGTGTGCACACGCCTACACGTACTGAATGACGGGTCTGCCCCCTTCAACTTCTGGGTCTCCAAATTGGGCACATGGCCTGAGCTTGCCCTTTATGCCTTGGAGGTGCTGGCCTGCCCTGCAGCCAGTGTATTATCTGAATGTGTATTTAGCACGACAGGGGGCGTTATCACAGACAAGCGTAGCCGCCTGTCCAGAGCCAATGTTGACAAGCTCACGTTCATTAAAATGAACCAGGCATGGATCCCACAGGACTCGTCCGTACTTTGTACAGAATAGACATGTATACCGGTGTTCTGACAAAAACTGCCTGGCCATCGGATAGTGTCTGGCCCGTACTGCGCAGGCGCAGCCCTTGTGTAGTACGGAGGACAAGGAGATTCACAAAATCTCCGAAGATGAACGGCACCTGCGCAGTGAGTGCAGGTTCAAGCCCCACCATCCAAGTGGATATACGGTAGCACATAGTAACAGGGCCCTTCACGGGCTCGCTTTGCTCGCCAGTGTCGCCACGCTTCGGGCATGGCCTCGCTTGGCCCGGCTTGAACCTCGGATGGGAGGGAGGGAGCCGCTCAGGTGTGGAAGTCCCTGGAATTACCTCCTCCCAGCAACCAAGGGTGCAGGCAAATGCAAATGCAATTGAAGAAAGAAAAGAAGGTCTTCTGGACGCAGCACTCCGATTAAAAGGCCTTTATTCCAAAAAAAGGGGGTTTCAGGAAACCAAAAACACTCTGCACAACACAACAAACTGATCTAGTTTAGCTGACGCGTTTCACACTATTTAAAGTGCTTATTCATAGCTAGTTATTACACAAATCCTACCCAAGATATACCCTAAACAGGGAGAGTCATGTGATCCAACCCCAAGGTGAAAATAATTAGTTAATTGAAAATCAATTAAATTAATTACACATGAAGTGATTCAAGTGAAATGGGTGAGGTTCACTGACCACAATGAGAAAAGAGGATAGAAATGCCTCACCATATGACAATCTATACAGATATGTAAAAAATATATTTTTAAAAAATATAATATATATAAAAAAATATATATAAAAAAGTGTTTTTGGTTTCCTGAAACCCCCTTTTTTTGGAATAAAGGCCTTTTAATCGGAGTGCTGCGTCCAGAAGACCTTCTTTTCTTTCTTCAATTGAACCTCGGATGGTGTGGCTTGAACCTGGACTCACCGCGCAGGCGCCATTCGTCTTCGGAGATTTTCTAAATCCCCTTGTCCTACATACTGAGCAAGCGCAGTACAGGGCGGACACTATCCGACGGGGGACAGAATTCGACACATCACCGACCTTACCCAGCCATTGTTGTATTTTTGAACCAGTGTTGGCTACCTCGTCCTCCTCCACCGCCGCTTCCACCTACACAGCCACATCCACCGCCACCTCAACCTCCTACTCCATATGGACCTCGTCCTCTTAGGTCAAGATTATAATTAAAAAAAAATGTAATTTCAAAGTATTTTATTTTCCCACTAGCTTATCCATTAAATTTAATAATTTTTTCCAGAAAGGGCGTATTCTGGGGCATTCCCACCTTATGTGTGGCATCGTGCCGTTGAGTTTCTGAGGTTCTTAATGGCTTCCTGTACCTCTTCTGCTGAGAACGGGGCCTCCAGCATATTATTTTTTATTATTTTTTATGTTGTTTTAAGTTATTTCCCTATCCACATTTGTTTGCAGAGCACTTGCCATGCTCTTAACAACATTTTGCTGCCATTTGCAGCCCTCTAGCCCTTTACATTACTATTTTAGAGGCGTTTTAGTCCTCAAAAGTTTGGGTCCCTATTGACTTCAATGGGGTTCGGGTTCGGGGTCAAGTTCGGTCCCGAACTCAAACTTTTTTCCGAAGTTCGGCCGAACCCGTCGAACCCGAACATCCAGGTGTCCGCTCAACTCTTCTTCTGACCCTTGGCCAGCACCACCAAATCCATACATATGAGAGACTCACCTCACTCTCTGGCTCAGTGTACACTTTAGAATTTGATAGTCACAGTGTGGCTTTGTGTTGACCCAAACACTAGATCAGTGTTTCTCAACTCCAGTCCTCAAGGCGGGTCATGTTTTCAGTATTTCCTTTAGATGAAATGGTTGTGGTAATTACTAAGGCAGTGAAACTGATCAAATCATCTGTGCAAAATAATGGAAAGCCTAAAAACATGACCTGTTGGTGCGCCTTGAGGACTGGAGTTGAGAAAAACTGCAGTAGATGCATTGTATAGGACTAGTCTGGCCATTGATTTACATTGCTCCCTCTATAATAAAACCCTTTCACAACTTCCCCTGGGGCAACTATCCTCAACCAGGGTTCAGTGGAACCCAATGGGTCCTCCCAAGATGGCTAGGGGTTCTTTGAACTGTGGCTAACTCCACTTGACAGTGCCAGTACCATGATTTTAAATGTGGCATTCTGGCCACCACTGTAAGGTGGAGCATTCTTCCCACTGGCCACCACCAATATGAGGGGCATTTTCTCAATGGCCATCAATGGACCAATGTTAGCAGTGGTTCCCTGAGGCCTGAAAATTATAGCAAGGGATTCTTTGGGGTAAAAAGGTTGAGAAAGGCTGCCCTAGGAAACATGTTCAGAGTACAGGTGTGGTTGTTCCCAAGTGCTAGTTTACTCTTTTTCTCTGCATTTAGCACCTGTGAATACTCAGTTATACATTATTCATTGACTTGAGCATCTCTTTATCATTTTACCAAGAACCCATAAGAGGTATCATGGCCCAGTTTTTATGTCCTGGGTGCCCGCTAGTTAGTTTCATATAGCAACAGATGAAGAACTCAGGCAGTTAACATTAGCAGTGTGTCTCACAAATCAAGTTCAACCCATCACAGCCCGTCTTGGGTCTGGGAAAATCTCTGAGTGGACTTGCTCAACAACTCTTTGTGGCATATTGTTTGTTGAAAACCACTTTGTAATTTCTGGCATCAGGGAAAATCTCCCTACCGGGGTTCCAGAAAGCGATTAAGACTTAGGATTGGATCATGCCTTACACCCAAACGGTACAAATTTGTTTTGAGTTGACTTGCTCAATTGTTGCATATTGTTTGTTGAAAACCACTTTGTAATTCTATAGCTTAGTTTGTACTTTTATTATCAAATAACCCATATCAAAATAATATTTGTAATTACTGGCGAACACGTCTCACTGTACACTGTCACACTCACGTGCTTTCTTAATTCACTGTTAGCAGATGTTCCCCTTCACCTTTTCCTCCGAAATCACGCTGCACCAAACCATTGGGAATAACATCGATACAGTACAGACATTTGGCAGAGAGATGTTCTTTAAATTGACAATGAATTCATTCTACTGCATTGTCCTCTGCCGCATTGTCTCGGGTCTTTCCAAATAATGTCTGTTGGTCTTATCTAATGAAAGAAAACAACGAGCAGAGATGCCATGCAAAGTGCAGGAATCCATAAAAAAACAATCAAAAATCATATTTTACCAATCTGAACAGAGTAAACTTAAATCTTAATGGCTTTCTATGGCTTTGTGAACTTGGCTCATCATTTACAGTATGCTCTGCGTTCAAATTCATAAATTCAATTCTAACCTAAACTTATGCCTAGTACACACGACCGGTTTTTCCGTCAGATAATAAACCAACGGTTTTCCCGACAGAATTCCTCTCAGCCTGCCTTGCATACACACGCTCAGACAAAAGTCCGTCCGTCCAAAGCGCGGTGACGTACAATGCGTACGAGGGCACTATAAAGGAGAAGTTCCATTCCAACGGCGCCACCTTTTGGGCTGCTTTTGCTGATCTCGTGTTTATCTTGTGTTAGTAAAAGTTTGGTGAGAGACGATTCGCACTTTTCAGTCTTCGTGCTTTCAGTTAGTTTTCTGCTGTTCAGTAGGTGCTTGTGGGTTTGTATCTATCTTTCAGGGTGTGTAGTCAGTGCATATCTGTTTTTTCAGTGCGTTCTTGTCCGCTCGTTTCTGTTTTTCAGGTCGTTCTTCATAGGCCTTGCTGTTTTTCAGTGCGTTCGGTGAGTTCGTTCTGACCAGCCGACCATTATCTAGCTATGTTGCGTATATGTACTCGTAGTAGAGTTCGTGCTGTGCAGGCGCTTGGTGTTGGGCTTCTTGCTTTAACCCAAGCTCAGTCCATGAACAGGGTGAGGAGAAGTTCATGGACAAAGAATTGGTTGCTCCAGAGGGACCAATTCTGCATATGCCTTTGCTGCGGGAGATCCAGGAGAATAATCCTGATGACTTCAGGAATTATCTCCGGATGACGGACCCCGTTTTTCACCGTCTGTTGGCTTTGCTGTCCCCCTATATCACGAGGCAGGACACCATCATGCAGGAAGCCATCACTGCCGTGCAGAGGCTAGTTGCCACGTTAAGATACCTGGCAACTGGGAGAAGTCTGCAGGACCTCAAGTTCTCGACAGGTATTTCCCCCAGGCTTTGGGGATCATTATCCCAGAGACCTGCTCTGTCATAATTCAAGTCCTGCAGAAGGACTGTATTAAGGTAAGTTTTCTCCTTTAACATCACATTCTATGTATTGAATGTTTGCTAATATATTGTATTTTTTTCATCCTTCCCTAATTATCCTGATTGTAATATGCTGTAAATGTCCCCTTTGTCCCCATGCATGCTGTAAGCTTTAAATGCTCCTTTTTTGGCCTACATGCATATTTTTCTTCATTCTATCCTGGGCCCATACACACCTAGCCTAGTCACTTCCCAATGTATTTTGTCAGCTCCATTGTAGTGCTTTACCATAAACACCCCCCAAAATGTGTACAAATGTTTTTGTTCTCATAACATTTAGACAGAGTGGCAGTCTTTTTTTGGGGGTCCCAAAGTCAGTTAGAACCCCACCCCCAAATTTTGACAATGGGCCATCAGAGGGGATGAAGAATCTGATAATTGTGCCTTATAATTTTGGCTTTAAATAAATGTTATACTGATATTGGCCAAGAATGTTTTTTTTATAATCTGCTTGCAATGTTATGTGCAAAAGTACTAATATATTTTTTTTGTTTTGACTCCACAGTTTCCTTCTATGCCACAGAAATGGCAGACGGTGGCCTACCAGTTTGCCCAGCGGTGGGACTTTCCTAACTGTGGAGGGGTCATAGACGGAAAGCACGTCCGCATCGTACCACCACCCCATTCAGGGTCTTACTACTATAACTATAAGTGTTTCCATTGTACAGTGATAATGGCGGTGGTATCGGCGACATATGACTTTCTATATGTGGACGTGGGGAAAATGACCGAATGTCTGATGGTGGAGTGTTTGCCCAGACAGAGTTCTCCCGACATCTCCAGAGGGGTGGCCTGGCATTGCCACCTGCGGAAGACAATGTGGAAGGACTCCCGTTTGTGTTCGTGGCTGATGAAGCGTTTGGGCTTGGAAACCATCTTATGAGGCCATTTCCCCAGAGGACCCTCACCCCTGAGAGGAGGGTGTTCAATTACCAGCTGGCCAGAGCCAGAAGAGTGGTCGAAAATGCGTTTGGCATAATGGCCAGCCGGTTTTGCCTGTTTCACACATCGATCAATATGGCGGAGTACAAACGAAATTACATTGTGATGGCATGCTGTGTGCTGCACAACTTTATACGGAAAAAGTCGTCAAATTATATGCCCTCAGTTGGGCATGAGGCCGCAATTCTGGACCTCAATGTAATCCCAGCCCTGGATGCTGGCTGTACTGGCTTGCCCCCCCGAAGTGCCCGTGATGTGCGCCAAAAATACATTGACTATTTTACAGGTAGGGGGGCCATTGCTATGCCAGAAGATTTTTGATTTCTTTCAAAATAATAAAATAAATTTGACCTGTAATCATCTTGAATTTGAATTACTGCTTGTGTTTTATTTAGCTATCTCATAGGTTCTCAACGTGCACTTGTAGTGCAAAGTGTGAATTTTCCTTTAGTAAATAACCATCATTGTCACTGTAATCACAAAATTATTATAAAAAATGGTATTGAGCATAGAAAGAAGAAGCCACACATTGTAAAATTTCAAAAAATTTTCTTCCGTGCACATTCACATGTGCGTTATAAAACATTATTTCCAAAAATATACATCTGGCTTTAATTCTCTTTTTTATTTTTTATTTTTTTGCTTTAACAGGCATGTTTCAAAACAGAACATACAAAACTCTGGAACTTACAAAGTTCAACGTACAAAATGTGAAGGCAATATCAGACATTATAGTATGTCAATGTGTTGCTGTTGCCTTCATTAGATGGGGGGGGGGGTGATGTCACCCCTTTACAAGCCAAATTTCGAAGATGCACACAAATACGGATTTGAAATGGGGATTTTCCTCCTGATCCCATGCCTAATGTCAACATGTGCTATCTCCCATCATGGGGGATCAATGGACGTGTTTTGGGGGTGCAACCCCTTCCTCTCACCTACTCGAGTTGCGAGGAAGGTGTTGCACCCCCAAAATGCGTACATTGGTATCCCCTGATGGGAGATAGCACATGTTGACAAACTGTGTGCATCTTCAAAATTTAGCTTGAAGAAATTAGTAACATTTTTAAAAAGATTGCATTAAAAAACAAAAGGGGGTGAATTTTGTGTTTCTTTAGATTCGCCCCAAAATATAAATCATGTTCTTAAATTTTTGATCCATAAGATTCATATTATTCCTTAAAAAGTCTAGTTCTCGACTACACACCATGATTTCCTGGATTAAAATTTGTGCACTAGCACTTCTAAAATGAGGAGTTTCTTCTTCACCAACATGTTCATCACCTAAAAATGAAAAAAAAACATATTATAAAGATGCAGGCCTACATCTCTTACCTGAAGCTGTGGTGACAGACACTGACCTGTTGTGGTGACAATTTCCACCACTTCATCCACCTCTCCTTCCTCCAAATCTTCATCTTGGGGTTCTCTCTGGTCCCCTTCTTTCTGAGGTGTGGGGTTCCTGGTGTCCTCTGAGTGGTGTCCTCCGAGTCTTTTCTCCCCTATGTGAATGAAACAAAAGGTATACTTAGCACACAGATATTTGAGGCCAGAAATAGGAATATGAAACATTGCTTGGAAGTGGGGTGCAATTATCTGTTTTGGCAGAGTTCCAAGCTGAAGACATGTTTTTTCACTTAACAAAGCTGGAATAATTACCTTTTTTGGAAAAGTTTCACACATGTAGACACCCCAAGAATCCACTGGAGCACCTGTGTGGAACACCCTAAAAAGTTTGTTCTGGTGTCCCACACAAGTGCTCCATAGTCCAGATGTGTAAACAGCTGCTGAGTGTCCTCTCCTTTCCACTGAATCAAGCTTGCATTTCATTCTAGTTACAAACACATCTAGACAACAATGTACTAAACTTCTTTTTATACAAATAGGCATGACCAAATGTAGTTAACCCTGTATCTAATAAAGGCATTGTATGTAGTGGGGGAAAGATGTTTACTACGACCGAGTACTGTGCCCACTAACCTGAAAGTTTCCATTTTAAACTGTCCAACGATAAAGAAAAGCACATGGAGCAACATGCAAGTAATAATAATATTAATAGGAACACAGGACATATACATACTTTTTTTAAGCATTTTCTTGATCCTCCTGTAGTGGTCATGCTCCCTCAGTTTCAGGTCTGATCAGCCTTTCCTCAGCTGCTCCTTGGATCGTCGTAGCCCAAAATTCATGTGCAGACTTCTCACAACTTTAGACATGATCTTGGCCTTTCTCACATTAGGGTTGTTGTACAGTCCATGCTTCCCATCATAGTCTGTCCTCCAAGATGTCCACCATCTCCGCCATCTCTGCAAAGGACATATTTGAGGCCTTGTATCTCCTTCTGGATCGTGACGTTTCTGGCTCCGAGCTTTCCTCCTCATCACTAGAATTATCATGCACCTACTGTGTCTCCGCCATGTCGTCTCCCACTGCGCGGCGAAAGAGAAGGGGCGGGGAATATACTAGAATGAACGTCAGGGGAGGGCGACACGGGCGGAGTTTCACGCATGCGCAGTTTATAAAAAGCTAACACGCATGTGTCGTACCTACGTTCTGTGTGCGGAAGAAGGAGTAAGCGACGAACGTGAGACTGAAGGTAACATTTTCACTTGGGGCATCAGTGGCCTATACTGCTTCGAGATTGTGGCCTATATGGGGATAAAGATTAGTAGAGTTTAGACTGACATTAGTATTTTTGGCTTGTGTTTTGTCTTTCAGAAAGAATGAATGCTTTAAAAAATGTAGATTTTATGAGCGAGCTCCTGGACAAATACAGGGAGCTGCCTGCGTTGTGGGAAACAAAAAACCCAATACATAAAAAAAAGGAGTGAGGACGGCAGCGCTGGAGAACCTGCTGCAATTTGTCCAGACACGGGTCCCCACTGCAACCATCCAGGATGTGCACAATAAAATTGGGAACTTGAGAGGCACATACAGGAAGGAGCGCACTAAAGTCCCGGAGTCCCAGAAATCAGGAGCAGCAGCAGCTGTTTATGTGCCTACTCTGTGGTACTACAATAAATTGCACTTTCTGGATGACCAGCTGGAAGTGAGGCCATCACTTTCTACCCTTCCCTGCAGCCTTCCAGCCAGCCAGCCTTCCATCCAGCCTTCCATCCAGCCAAGCTGAGCCTTCTGAGGAGCAACCTGAGCCTACCATCCTGGAAGAACCGGATGTGGAGTTCTGGAGCCCGGTATAGTATTTTTCCAAATATTTATTGTCGTAAAATTAATGATGTAAAATAGATGTTAATATTGATAAGAAATTAATGTTTGAACAAAAAATGTTTTACATATCAATAGACAGAAGTGGACAAAAATGATTGGGACAAGAATGAAAACTGCTGGGGTCAGAATGATAGTCTTTTCTATTTATTAACATTCTATTTGCAACAGTCATGAGCTGAAAATTGTGTGTGATTGATGAACCAAAAACTAAAACTATGTCCTTTTTTTATACACAGGAAGAGCTCAGCCAGGATGAGGGTGGGGAAAGTGGCAGGCAGGAGGAGGCAGGGGTCAGTGTTAGCCAGGAGGTGGCCGGGCCCAGTGGCAGCGAGCAAGGGGCCAGGCCCAGTAACAGCCAGCAGGTGGCCGGGCCCAGTGGCAGCACCCAATCCCAGTCCATCCGCCTTCAAACAAGAAAAGTAGGAACGTGGAGGAGGCAACACTGGCCCTCATTAGGGAGGTTAATGCCACACCACAAGAACCCCCCACCACTCAAGAGGGCTATGCCTGCATAGTTGCTTCAAAAATGCAGGCGATGGAGATGGGCCAACGCCTCCTTTGTGAGACACTAATATTCAAGGCACTAAATATGGGGTTGATGGGCACAATCACAAGAAATACAGACATTTGTGAAGTCGCCGATCCTTCTCCACCTCCTCCTCCACCTCCTCCTCCTTCTCCTCCTCCTGCCACCTCCAGTGCCACAGGCTCCAAGGAAGCGTGCAAGGAAGGCTGCAGAGAAGGCTGCAAAGAAGGCTGCAGGGAAGGTTACAAAGAAGACCAGAAAGTGATGGCCTGGGTTCAGTGTGGTCTGACAGAAGATGCAGGCTGTTGTAGTACCACAGACTGGGGACATATATGTCATCTGCTGCTGTTCCTGATCTCTGGGAGTCCAGGACCAGATTGTGCTCCCAATTGTATGGACTTCCCAAGCTCCCAATTTTATTTTACAAATACTTGATGTCTGCCCTGGGGTCCAAAGGCTTCGCAAATTGCTGCAGGTTCTCCAGTGTTGCCTTCCTCTTTAATTTGTTATGAGCCAGAATAAATGGAATTTATTTTTACAGTAAATACTTGCCTATGCGTTTTGATTAAAAAAGGACAGTTTGTGAGTAGGCAGGTACATTTCATAAATACAATGTGTAATTAACAAGGGACACCAACCAATCTCCTTGAGGTTACAAAATACAAGATAGTAATGTTATTGTGGTAACTTGACACACCAAAATAAATAAAACAAATATATGCAGATCACTAGAAAATAATTTTGAAATAAGCACAAAAAATGCAGATCTTGCTTGAAATTTTAAAAATAAAATTAAACAAACAAAAAAAAACATTATTATGGAGATCTAGCTTTAAAAAAGTAAAGAAATATTCATGAGATCACGAGAAATAATAACGAAACAAGTTTGTCAGAACTCTGTGAATATCAGCAGTAAAACAAGTTCATTATTGTAGCATTATAAAGAAGAAAAGAATGCGCTGCATTAAACAATGCAATAATTTGCAGCATGACAAATGTGCTATCTTCATTACGAATGCTGGTTTTACCAGAAAGAGCGCTCCCGTCTCATACTTGATTCTGAGCATGCGCATTTTTTTGCCTGTCGTAAAACCATACAGACGAACGGTTTTCCTGGCAGGATTTTTTCCTGACGGGAAAAAATAGATCCTGCTCTCTTTTTTTGTCTGTCAGTTTTCCCGTGGGAAAACTGTGATGGAGCATACACACGACTGGGATTCCCGATGAAAAGCTCTCATAGCAGTTTTCCCGTCGGAAAAAACGGTTGTGTGTACGAGGCATAAGTGGAATTATGTATTTTCCTTTTTCATGTAGGACCCACATATTAGTTCACTGATCAATTAATCAGTGTACTGCTAATTCTATCACTGCATTGCGGTTATCAAAAAGTACAATTGTTTTACTTTAAAATGGTAGAAGGTCTACTTACTTTTAATTTGAGCCTTATATAATCCATGGTAGGGGAATACAGTGGGCCTTTCACAGTGTCTCTTGAAAGGATTAGCACCAAGGTCAGGGCTGGGTTTCTGACACTGGAGCATGTAGGCAAACCTCTCTGTTAGGATCAGAGATGAGCAAGTGTCGCCAGGTTGGCCACTTCCTGAAGACGCCAACCCGGCAAAACATATGTCAGAGTAGAGGATCCACCATTCCAGGTCCTGATCCTACATCCCACTCAAGATTTGCCCTTAGGAGAGGCACGGACTACATGCCATCCTTCATGGACTAGCCGACTTGCACACGCTGATTACACCTGGTGCCTGGATCGGCACTGTAACATGTGAGTGTAACCACCATTTGTTGTTGTCATTTTTTACCTTTAATAAAATTACTACGCTATGAGACCTTCCTCTATGTCTCTTGTTGAGTCATTTTTCCCATCCTAGTTTCTTCTCGAGGGGCCAGTGGAGTGGAACTGTGCTGTCAGTGGAATCAATTGGTATTCCAGAATCGCTGTTTGAACTTCCTGTTAAAAAGGGGTCATTGTTTTCTAGTGAGTGGCCACCCATCTATTAAGCACTCGTGGTGAAGAACTAGAAGTTTATTTTTTGAGCATCACATTTTGGTGTTGGGATTCATCACATATGGACTTTCTAGCTTGCTATACTATGTATATTTATATTTGCAAATAATTTTATATGATTTACTGAACTTCACTAGCGCCTCAACCTTTAATATCTTGTTTTGCAGATTTCGATGACATGTTCACTCTTAAACGGGCAACTTATACTATGTTTGTTCAGTGATTTTTTTAACAGGGCGCCATTCATTGTTTTTTATTCTTTCTTTTTTATTCTTTCATCTGTTTCTGAGTGAGCTATGTTACATGTCTAAGTAAGCTTCAATGCAACATTTACAGCCGTGACCAAGAGTTTTGAGAATGACACAAATATTAATTTTCACAAAGCTCCAATGTTTTTTGTCAGATGTGACTATGGTATACTGAAGTATAATTACAAGCATTTCATAAGTGTCAAAGGCTTTTATTGACAATGACATGACGTTTATGCAAAGAGTCAATATTTGCAGGATTGACCCTTCTTTTTAAGGACCTCTGAAATTCACCCTGGCATGCTGTCAATCAACTTTTGGGCCCATTCTTGCATAATCAGTGCTTGGAGTTTGTCAGAATTTGTGTTTTTTTTTTTTTTTTTTTTTATTCAAGTTCTCAATGGGATTAAGGTCTGGGGAGTTTCCTTGCCATGGACCCAAAGTTTTGATGTTTTGTTCCCCAAGCCACTTAGTTATCACTTTTGCCTTATGGCAAGGTGCTCCATCATGCTGGAAAAGGAATTGTTCCTCACCAAACTGTTCTTGGATGGTTGGGAGAAGTTGCTCTTGGAGGATGTTTTTGTACCATTCTTTATTCATGGCTGTGTTCTTAGGCAAAATTGTGAGTGAGCCCACTCCCTTGGCTGAGAAGCAATCCCACACATGAATCGTCTGAAGATGCTTTACTGTTGGCATGACACAGGACTGATAGTAGTGCTCACCCTTTCTTATCCAGACAAGGTTTTTTCCGGATGCCCCAGTCCTCAGCAGTCCAATCCCTGTAACTTTTGCAGTCTGTCAGTCTGTCCCTGATGTTTTTCCTGGAGAGAAGTGGCCTCTTTGCTTCTTTTCTTGACATCAGGCCATCCTCCAAAAGTCTTCTCCTCACTGTGTGTTCAGATGCACTCACATCTGCCTGCTGCCATTCCTGAGCAAGCTCTGCACTGGTGGTGCACCTATCCCACATCTGAATCAACTGTCGGTCCTAGTGTTTGCTGGACTTTATTGGGCGTCCTAAATCCTTCTTCACAAATGCAATGGAAATGTTTTTTATGTGATTAGGTTCATTTCCGTGGCAAAGAGGAACTTTGCAATTAATTGCAATTCATCTAAACACTCTTCATAACATTCTGGAGTATTTGCAAATTGCCATGATAAAAACTGAGGCAGCAGACTTTGTGAAAATGAATATTTCTGTCATTCTCAAAACTTTTGGCCACGGCTGTATACTTTCTTCCATAATGTGCCAAACTTAAAATGACACTGAGCTCCCATTCACAACTGAGCTCAACATGCAGAATCCCATTGTTTGTAATTGCTTTTTTTTTTGTAAAATCTGTATTTATTGAGAAAAACATGTACACACAAATAAAAGTGCAACTTATGGCATACATGGTCCACATCGAGCATACAATTCTGTACGGTGCAATAGGTATAACTCAGCAACTAAAGGTACCATTTCCTAGTTAATGTAACAATTCCGTCGAGGGGAACCTATCCCCCCCAACTTGCCTACTAGTCTGCTAACATTTCCCGGGGTCATGGACCAAGCTATGCAAGGGGCCCTCACATCCCCATGCCCCATATGGGGAGGGGGGCCAAAATAGCCTCCATCAAACCCTCCCCGCCCGGAATTCGGCCCTTGGGCACAAAGAGGTGGGGGACCCCGCTCGCCTAGAAATCTCTTCCCCCAAACAGAAGGAGAAGAGACTTCAACTGCATAATAAGATCAGTCCCAGGCAAGGGGCCAACCCCTGCAGCCAGTAAACAACCTGAGCTGAGCAAATATGTGAGGATCCATGTGATATCTTACAAAAAGAGTAAGAAAATAAAACTGAGTAAAAAAAACAGACAAGACAGACAGACATAAACGGGAAACAGCAGGGTAGGAAAGCCAGAAAAAGGGAATAGGAGAAAGAAGTAAAGGGAAATAGGACTACCTCCATCAGGCATGCACCCATAGCATCACACGGCTCTACCATCCAAGGGAAGGCTGTTAGTGCTCAGCTCAATATCCGGTCTCTGTCTCCAGGGCCTGCGCCACGTTAACCCTACGTCCCCTAAAAGAGGGCTCCGCAAGTTCCAACAGGGCGATGTCTAGACTAGAGGGAACAAACTCCCCACCTGAAGTATGTTGCAACCAAGTGGTCCAGATGGTTTGAAAGCGCTCACCTGCACCATTACAATTTGCCACCTGTACCTTCTTGGACCAGTCCTCGAGACCAGGTACATGAGCCTGCTTCCAATAAATAGGGAGCAAGCGCCTGGCAGTGTTTAGGAGGTGTGGCAGTACACATTTCCTGTAACGGCTGATCGGCATAGATGGTAAATGGAGAAGGAAGTGCACTGGCAAAAGTGGGACGTATACACCCAGTATGGCCTTAATTTGTTGCCGAATAGTTTCCCAGAAGTGTTGAATTTTCGGGCATTCCCACCATATGTGAAGCAAGGTGCCACGGAGGCCACAGCCTCTCCAGCAATGATCAGATACAGCGGGGTATATACGTGAGAGCACAGCAGGCACCCTGTACCACCTTGTCAGTAACTTGTAGTTAGTTTCTTGTGTTCTAGACTCTATGGAGCTAGAGTGGGTTAGGCGGTACAGGGAGGCCAGCTGTGCCTCTGAGAACTCTGTCCCCAGGTCTCGCTCCCATTCCCTAATGTAGGCCGGCTTGGTCTCCGTCACGGATGAGCCAAGTAGCTGGTAGAGCTCGGATATCATGTGAGAGATGAGATCCTCTGTGACAAAGAAAAGCTCAAAGGGTGAGAGTTGAAAGGGGGTATGAATAGGGGTAACCTGCGTGGCAAAAAAATGGCTAAGCTGCGCGTGTCGCCAAAAGTCCATTGAGAAAGTGCCATGGCGTGCCCTAAGAGATTCCAACGGGGGGAGTTTTCCACCCTCCAAAAGTTTACCACAGGCAGCATTAGGGTCATCCACCCAGTTCCTAAAAAAAGCCCTTTGCTCCCCCAGGAGGAACCAACAAAAGCCAGCTCCGTAATTCCTTAATACATATTGTTTCATACACAATGGATTACCCCGTCACCATGACACATACCGAATCCACCACCACTACAACAACCACAGGAGTAGACACAGGGTTTAGCCGAACTCTTACCGCCCCAGCTAACAATCCCTTACGCTCCAGCCAGCAACTTTTTTCACAAACAGCGGATGTAGACAATTTCTCTCTGAGACGCATATTCCGCAAACTTGAGAGCCTTATGGCAAAGGAAATAAGGGTGTTCTGGGATGTTAACACACTCACGGAATATATCACTATGGAACAAATACCTCGAGGACTACGCATTATGAAGTTTCCCACGTTTGATTTTCCAGACGAGGATACAAAAATGAAATGGACTAATACCCTTTCTGCTTGTTCGTTTGAACTGATGAAAATCATTGTGAACTTTAAACAAAAAGAATTGAATAGGGTACAGGATGAAATGTCCATGATACAGAAGGAACTAGTGGATCAACAGGGACAACCTGGATATTCAGATTTAGACATGCAGCTGAATAAAAAAATGGATAAACTAGAAAGAGGAGTAATTGCTACTAAAAAAGAGAAAAAGACCAGAGATCAGTTAGATTATGATGCAAATAAAGTTTATACTTGGAAGAAGCCAATATTTCACGCGAACCGCCCACAAAAAACTCCAAGCAAAAAGCGGGTCAGTTTTTCAGACACGGAAGGTGAACCCCCAAATGACACTTTTGCAGCGACTGGATCTGACTCTTCCTCTGACAGCTCCAAACCCGAATACACACGTAAAGATCAACCGGTTCCTTTAAACCCTCACGGTCAGAATCACAGCAAGAAAAACAAGAAGAAAAACAACAAAAAAACAAGAAAACCAGGAGAGGCGGAAAGAAACACAGAAGACAACAGAGGAAATCGCTACCCTCTACGGGATCGCAAGTAGCTGAAATATCGAATGTAATGAATCTGTCGGGATGTCCTTTAACCGAATCAGACATTCTATTATTGTCAAAAGGCTTGAATTTTTGTCCATCCAATCACTTTAACCTCTTCAACACCATCATAGATGTCAACAGATTAGCAAGAGTTCTCACACTGCAAAAACATTACTTTTCTGAACAAGATATTTCATCGCCAGACTTTTCCACAGAGGACTCCACCATGGGTGAGTGTATACCTTATTCTAATCATTTCATTGATGTATGTGCTTTGATGGACTTGACAGATCTTGCTGGTGAATCAGATATAGTCAGAGAAGATATGGATGTTTTTGGTCCAGGTCATAACCCAGTTCATTTTAAGGTTAAATCAGACTTTTATCCGATAAATTCCAGAGGAAAGGACATGGATTTATACCAAAAATTAGTAGAAAGGGATTTATCCCTTTTGGCTAAAAATATATCTAAAACATCCAGCAAAAAGGGTTTTGATAATTTGTCTGTTGAAGAAAAAATATCGTTAGATAAACTACAAAAGGATCCCTCTATAGTTATAAAGAACTCCGATAAAGGCGGGGTGGTGGTTGTCCTAGATGCCACTATCTACAAACAAGAGGCTTTAAGGCAATTGTCGGACACTACCACTTATCATAAGCTTAGAGGTGACCCCACAGAATCCTTCAAGAAAGAACTCTCTGCGTTATTGGATAGGTCAGTCCTAATAGGAGTCTTCACAGAAAAGGAAAAATAAGTTTTGATCCCACCTTTCCCTGTCATGCCCATCTTTCATCATCTACCAAAACTGCATAAGGGCCTTACACCTCTTATGGGCAGACCGATTGTGGCAGGAATCAATTCCTTAAATGAACATTTAGGGCAATGGGTGGATGAACAACTCCAACCTTTGGTTATGGACTTACCAGGGTACATTAGTGACACCAATGACCTTTTGACCAAACTGAATGACATCACATGGAATGAAAACTGTCAGTGGATCACTTGTGATGTCACAAGTCTTTATTCCTCCATACCCCATACTTTGGGTCTACAGGCTGTTTCTCACTTTTTACAGAGATCGGATCGATTTTCCCCTATTCTACAGGAGTTCATTATTTTATGTTTGGAATATTTGCTTACTCATAATTTTTTTATGTTTGACGGGGACTATTACCTCCAAAAATGCGGAGCCTCGATGGGAGCCAAGTTCTCTCCATCCCTGGCCAATCTCTACATGGGATGGTGGGAAAGACTGCGCATTTTTGGGCCTCATAGTCCCCGTCGCAAAGATACTTTATTTTTTTGCAGATTTATAGACGATCTCTTGTTTATAGTGAATGACCCATCATGTGACCTAGAAAGATGGCTAGCATACATGAACGATAATACACTCAATCTACGCTTCACTGGTACACTCAACAAAAACACTATTGAATTTCTAGATGTTAAGTTGTCAGGTGAAAACAATGCTATTTTCTCCAGTTTATACAGAAAACCTAATGCAGGGAACACGCTGTTGAGAGCAGATTCCAGTCATCCTACACATACTATCAATAGCATCCCTATTGGACAGTTCCTGAGGCAAAGGAGATTGTGCAGCAGAAACACTGACTTTGAAAATGAAGCCAAAGCTATGTCTAGTAGATTTGAAGAAAGGGGATATCCCACACCTGTTATAGAAAAGGGATTATCCATTGCCAGGAATACATCTCGTGATTCCTTGTTGTCTAAAAAAGCAGATCACGCACATGGAGAGGATAGAAATAAAGACAGAGATAGGATCAGAGAGACCAACAAAAAGAAAAGGAAAAGCAAACATAGATTTAGAAATAAAAAGAAAAACAATATCGACAACGGTATCCCCACGTTTTCCACCCCATATAGTGCTGAATTCCAGAATGTCAAACGTATAGTCATGAAATATTTACCTATATTAACACATGATCCTATATATGATAAAATATTACAGAAGGGCATTCGTACGGTTTCCAGAAGAGCACCATCTCTTGGAAACCTACTATCTCCTAGCCTTTTTTCTAGTAAGAACACCACGAAACACTGGTTATCATTTAAAGGGACATTTAAATGTGGGGGAACACACTGTGTTTATTGTCCATTCATACAGAAAGGTGACACTATTACATCCATGTCGACTGGCAAAACACATAAGATAGATTCTTTCATCAATTGTAACACTAGCTACATCATATATGCCATCACATGTACACAGTGTTCCATACAATACATTGGGAGAACTACCAGACGCCTCAAAGATCGGTTATACGATCATCTTTACGATATTGATAAGGACCACATGACCAATGTAGCACGACATTGGAACGAGGTTCATCATAAAAACACCTCTAGCCTCACTATACAGGGAGTGGAAAGGATCACCAGACCCGTTAGGGGTGGGGACAAATTTAATACACTATGCAGACAAGAAGTTTGGTGGATCTTCCTACTAGACACTAGACGCCCCACAGGGTTAAATTATGAATGGGATGTATCACATTTTTATTAAATTACCTGTGAAGATGCATCCCATATGGATAGCATATAAGTTATCATGATAACTTGCTTCATTGTTACAATGATCCTCTCATTTAGTGTTGGTTTTTCCTTATACTGCTTGTCTTCATAATTTGAACAAAAAACTTTTTTTGTCATTTATTTCCATAATTTACAACTGCAGTTACGAAATTATGCATTATTGCATTCATATTTCGCACTTTTCATGGTCCACACATGCACATCTTTGGGCATATAGTTGTTTTTGTTTTTTTCTCCAACTCGAAACATGAGCCTGTCTGCACAGTGTCCTGTCCCCTTTTTTTGTAATGAGTACCAGTGTTGTGTGTTTTTTTTTTTTCCCCCATAACTTGTTTTCAAGACTTTCGCACAGAGGACCCTTTTTTTTGAGATTTATAGCATAATTTGCAAGGATGTGCTTTATTGCATTGGAATTTTGCAAATTTAGTACATATCCTGTCCTTTGGTGCGTTAGACTTGAAACATGAGCCTGTCTGCACAGTGTCCTGTCCCTTTTTCCTAATGAGTATCATTGGTGTTTCTTGTCCTCCAGAGGATTTTTGGAGATCAATCATTGTGAGGCCTAGCATCATTGTATCTGTTCTACCTTTGTTTACATCCACCTTCTCTTTGTGTACACATATTTGTAAACACATATTTGTAAACATTTTTTATTTTCATTTTTTCAAACCAATGATGGCCAATTACTCCAATCATTTGTCGCCGTGTTTGTATGGACATAACTCTAATGTAATATATCTATATAGGATAAAAATATCCTTTTGATTTTTTTCAATTTTTGATATTATATTTTGATATTTTTTTACATTTTTGTTTCTTTATAAATGCCCATACACCACGACGACAATTTTCGAGCTATTATCAACTACCAGTCCTCGAACTAATAGTAATTCCGTTCTTAATACATATTTGAAATTCCGTGATTATGAGCATCGGCTTCCAGTACTTAGGTACCATAGTGTCTATGCACATGCCCGGCCACCATGCACACTTTTATATGTTCATATATTATTTAATTTTTAATTTTGGATAAGTGCGGTGATTGACATGTGCATACACACTATTTTAACAGATTCCCTTGACAATTAAGGTTAATATCATGATTTTATCATTATTTGAATATTGGGTTTACATCTTAAACCGCAGAGATGAGGGTACATCTATGCAAAGATGCATGGTCATCCTGCTAGATAGTATTGTGTGTGGTTCAATACCATTTCCCTATATGGATCTGAACATCCGAATTTCCTTACACACATTTTCATGTACCCCCTTGCATGATTTTATTGTATATTATCGTGCATATCTTTGTACATTCTTATACTCATTTATTACACATTTCTTATTTATGTTTATGTTTAAAGTTGAAAGTCCAAGGTTCATGTGTGCATACAGGAGAGACATGTGTCTCCGGTAAATGCATATATTCACACATGATATTTATTTAAATTTTATTGATTTATCCATGTTTATTTTGTTCTATGGCATATTGTATTATATCCATTGACCCATTACAAGGTGGATTATATTATGTTATATAGCACATTTATAGACATTCATATATGGACATTTCTTTACACTTTATACACACACATATATCTCCTTCATGATCACTTATCATTTATTTATTCACATTTATCATTCTTCACATTTCCCTATGTAATTGTCACACAGTCTGTTTGGCAGTAGCACGCATTGTGCACATTTTGTGCATTTAAATTTTATTATTTATTATTTATTAATTAATTCATCATTATGGTTTTTTGGAGTATTTGTAAATTACTATTATTATTATTTCAATTCACACGAATATCACATAATAATAGGATTTTTATAACAGCTTACCTGTAAAATCCTTTTCTTGGAGTACATCACGGGACACAGAGCGACATAGTCATTACTAATGGGTTATATAGATACCGTCAGGTGCTGGCACTGGCAACTTCCAAAACCGGAAGTACCCTCCCCTATATAAGCCCCTCCCATCCGGGAGCACCTCAGTTTTGTAGCAAAGCAATAAGTGTCCCCAAAGAGGGGCGGGAGCTCTGTGTCCCGTGATGTACTCCAAGAAAAGGATTTTACAGGTAAGCTGTTATAAAAATCCTATTTTCTTTCTCGTACATCACGGGACACAGAGCGACATAGTCATTACTAATGGGATGTCCTAAAGCAATGCCAAATGAGGGGGGGGATACACCATATATAAGCTGAGCGCTATCAGACATGAGGATCTTTTGCGGCCTGCAACACACTGCGCCCAAAGGCGACATCCTCCTGACTTCTAACGTCCACCTGGTAGAACCTAGTAAACGTGTGAACTGAAGACCATGTTGCGGCCTTACAGATTTGAGCCAGGGAGGCCTGGTGATGCACTGCCCATGAAGTTCCAACTGCTCTCGTGGAGTGCGCTCTAACTTTGAACGGAGGCGGTCTCCTTCTCAAGCCATAGGCTTGTATTATGACCTGTCGAATCCACCTGGCTAAAGTAGATTTTGACGCTGCCTGACCCTTTCTGGGGCCTTCCGGCAGAATAAACAAAGTATCCGTTCTGCGAATCTGAGCAGTGGCTTTTAGATAAGCTTTAACTGCTCTTACTATATCCAAAGAATGCAATAACTTTTCCTCTACCGAAGTAGGTCTGGGGAAAAAAGAAGGAAGAACCACATCTTGGTTCAAATGAAACCTCGATACCACCTTGGGAAGAAAGGCTGGATGAGGACGTAATACTACTCTGTCCTTATGGATAACCAGATATGGCTCCCTATAGGACATAGCTGCTAATTCTGACACTCTTTTAGCCGAACAAATGGCTACTAGAAAAATCAATTTCCTGGTGAGAAGCACCAAGGAAATATGCTGTAATGGTTCAAATGGTTGTTTCTGTAAAACCGACAGAACCAAGTTTAGATCCCATGGACATATGGGAATATTAACCGGAGGACTAATACGCATCACTCCTTGTATAAAGGCTTTGACTAGTGAATGCGAAGCCAAAGGCCTTTGAAAAAATATTGACAAGGCCGAAATCTGACCCTTGATAGTACTCAAGGCAAGCTTCCTATCTACAGCCCATTGTAGGAAGTCCAGAATCCTACCTATTACGTATTTACGTGGATGCCATTTCTTGGCCTCACACCAGGCGATGTACGCCTTCCAGATTCTATAGTAGATCTGCCTGGATACCGGCTTCCTGGCATTGATCATGGTAGATACCACAGCATTAGAGAGCCCTCTCTTTTTTAGAATGTGGGCTTCAATAGCCAGGCCGTCAAACCTAGGGCTGGTAAGGAAGGGTGGTATATCGGTCCTTGCGAAAGCAGGTCCGGACGATGTGGGAGGGTCCAAGGACTCCCCACAGACATTTTTACAATCTCCGCGTACCATGCTCTTCGGGGCCACGCTGGAGCCACCAGAATCACTGGTTTCTTTTCTACCCTGATTCTGCGGAGTAATCGAGGTAACAATTGTGGCGGTGGGAATGCATATATCAGCTTGAACTGATCCCAAGGGAACACTAGGGCATCCGAGCCGCAAGCTAGGGGATCCCTTGTCCAAGAGACAAACCTGTCCACTTTTGTGTTGAATCTGGATGCTAGCAGATCTACATCCGGTGTTCCCCACCGCTGACATATTGTCCGGAAAACCTCGGGATGAAGGGACCATTCCCCTGGGCATAATTGTTGGCGACTTAGAAAGTCCGCCTTCCAATTCTCCACTCCTGGAATGAATACCGCAGATATGGCTGGGACATATCTTTCTGCCCATCTCAGGATGTAATTTACTTCCCTTTGGGCTGCACGACTCCTGGTGCCCCCCTGACGATTGATATATGCCACTGCTGTGGCATTGTCTGATTGAATTCTGACAGGGGACCCTTGGAGTTTGGATGTCCATGCTACTAGGGCATACCGGGCTGCTCGTATCTCTAAGAGATTGATGGGCAGGGCCTTTTCCGCATCCGACCATCTGCCCTGGAGAGACCATTGCTCCAGCACTGCTCCCCAGCCTATAAGGCTGGCATCTGTAGTGACCACCTTCCAGGAAATCGGACTGAAGGATTTCCCTCTTTCCAGATTCTGGGGAACCAACCAGCAGCGGAGGCTCTTGCGAACGGAAGGGGACAAGGACATTGGTAAGTCCAGAGCCTGAACTTTTTTGTTCCAGGCTGACAGTATGGCCCTTTGCAACTTCCTTGAATGGAATTGACCGTAGGGTACTGCTTCGAATGATGCCACCATTTTTCCCAGCAGCCTCATGCGCAGGCGTATGGATGGCTGTCTTTTTGAACCCACTAAGTGGATCAAATCTCTCAAAGACGACCCCTTTTCTTGAGGCAAGAAAATTTTTCTCTGGTCTGAATCCAGCCTTAGCCCCAAGTATTCCAGACTTTTGACTGGTTTTAGGGCTGACTTGTCTTGGTTGATAATCCGAACGTGATATTCCAGATACTTGATTGTCTCGTGAACAACCAATTCTAGTTTTTCCACTGAGTGGTCTATCAGCAACAAGTCGTCTAGATATGCCATTATCGTTACACCTCGTGTTCTTAGATTGGCCAATAATGGGGCCAGAATTTTTGTGAACACTCTTGGTGCTGTGGCCAGACCGAAGGGTAAGGCTCTGAACTGAAAATGGCGCCCTTCTACCGCAAAGCGTAGAAATTTTTGGTGGGCTGGAAAGATGGGAATGTGCAAATAAGCATCTTTGATGTCGATCGAGGCTAACCATTCCTCCCCTTGTAGGGCAGTGGCTACCGACCGGATCGACTCCATCCGGAAAGTCCTGATATGTAGGAATTTGTTTAGCCCTTTTAGATTTAATATGGGCCTCACGTCCCCGTTTGGCTTCGGGACTGTAAAGAGGTTTGAGTAAAACCCGAACCCCCATTCTTCCAGGGGAACCTCTATAATTACTGCTTGGAGCAATAATTGTTCTAGTGCCAACAGGAGGGATCCTCTCTTCTGGGGATCCCTTGGCACGTTTGACCTTATAAAGCGGGAAGGAGGGGAGTTTTTTAACTCCAATTTGTATCCCAGATCTACTGCGGAGAGCACCCATCTGTCTCGGATCGTGTCCCGCCAGGTCTCTGTGAACAACTGAAGTCTTCCCCCCACCCGATTGGGTGGGGGCAACCCTTCATGCATTTGACTTTGGGGGAGGTTTTGTACCTCTCCTGCTCCAGGGCTTCTTGTTACCCTGCAATTGTCCCTGATTTTTACCTCCGGGATTTGACCGAGGAGGCCGTCGGAACTGTTTCACAGCCGATGTCCTAGGGACTGGAGAAGCAGGCCTCTTAAAAGAGGGACCTCTAACTCTATTTTTAACCGGCAAAAGTGTACTTTTACCGCTGGAAATTCTCTGGATATATTTGTCCAGGTCTTCCCCGAATAAGCGTTCACCATGAAATGGGAAGCTGACCAGCAATTTTTTACAGGGAGCTTCAGCAGACCAGTTTTTGAGCCATAGAAGCCTGCGCATATGTACTACAGACAGCGTAAGGCGGGAGGCCTGATGGATTGAATCCTTTATAGCGTCCACCGCAAAGCATAAGGCTCTAGGTAGATCAGCTAGGGCAAGAGCCTGCTTATCTGGCAAGTCTCTTAAGACCTGTTTCAACTGATCCTTCACTGCTTGGCAGACCCCAATAGCTGCCACTGCTGGTTGTGTCACCAATCCTGCTGTAGAAAAAGCAGATTTTAATAAGGACTCCAATTTTTTATCTATTGGGTCCTTGAACATTTGGACATTATCCACCGGACATGTCAGTGATTTATTCACACAAGAGATGGCTGCGTCCACTGTAGGGACCCTCCATTTTCTGATGAACTTATCCTCCATGGGATAGACCACCGGAAATCTCTTGGGGGGAGTAAATATTTTGTCAGGATGCTCCCAATCCTGGTAAATGAGCCCTTCCAGTAAAGGATGGATCGGAAAGGAACAAACAGTCTGGGGAGCTTTTAGCGACCCCAACGAGGAGACAGAAGTGGATGATGGCTCCGCAAGTGGCATTTTAAATGCTGATCGGACCATATTAGTCAGGGACTGAACCCATAACCTTTCAGCATGTGATGCTGAGAACGGCTCTTCCACTGTTGATTCCTCTACAACCAAATCGACCTCATCCTGATCCCCTTCAGGTAGGTCGATCCCTGTATGGGACTGTTGCTCTGTTAACAGGCACTCTGAGGGAGGAGACGGAGATCGAGCGCTTTTCTCCTGTGACAGGGAAGCCGCGATCAATGCTGACAATCTCTCTTCCAGCCCTCCCAGAGCTGAGGAAAAAACCTCCTCTGTTACATACACAGGAGCAGGTGAACTGAGGACAGCCACAGTACCAGGTACTCCTGAGGGTGCTCTACGGTCACTAACCTCTGATTCTTCAGGGGAGACTGGTGCAGCCAAAGCATGCCCAAGATCCTCAGAGCCCGATGGAGACCCCCTATTCCTCCTGGAATTTCTAGTCCCGGAGTTTTTAGACGGCATATTCCTAAGCCACAAAGCTGAGGTATTCCAGCCGAAATACACCAGTTACTGACAATAGTCTAGCATAAATGCTGCTATAAGAAACAGTTGGTGTCTACTAATGTGCCTTTCTAGGGGATGCCTGTATCAACCGCTTGCTGTATGCCTTCTTTAAATGTTGCCAGCTCTGTCTCTGTACCTCATAGCCAGCTCACCACACAAAATTGTGGTTTTTAACATGCTGGGACGCCCGCACATGCACAGAAGCGCTGCGGCGCGCACAGAGCGTCATCCCCCAGGCTCCGCCCCCTTTCCCGGCTCACCTCTATATATAGAGGCGCGTGCACGCGCACGCGCGCGGCCACGTGCGCCTTCGGTGCTAATTTCGAAAATGGAAACCAGGGACAAGAGCCAGGGCCCCTTTGCCGCAGGCCGGGGGATGGACGAGCATTGCAACATGGCAGAGGAAGCAGTTTCCCATAAGAGAACTCACCATCTGCCTGGACTCGCTCTGATGAAAAGAAACTAGTCCACATGACAAGAAACGTTCCACAGCGGCCTCTAGTGGACAAACACAGGTACCGCAGTCTAATATATTAAATATATATAAAAAAATTTTTTTTTTTTTTCTTGACCACCATTAAAAATTATTACATTTTTTTTTTTTAGTAGTTACAGGCATGCACAGAATTTTGCGGGAATACCATTAGGTAACAGACAGAAAGACAAATTAGGCTTGGGGGTCCCCCAATAGAACCAAGTTCCTGGGGGCCCCCACTTACCTGTTCCCCGCCGCAGGACTTTGTTTGGTCCACAAAAGCCCAAACTTCACCTATCACGGCAGGCATTGTAATCAAACCTTCAGGGACCGGGTTCCCAAGGATTCCACTCCCCTGGACCTGTATAGCACCCTGCACAGAAAACATCTTGGTCGTGGGTATGACCAGAGCTCTGGATCCCAGGGTCCAGCTCTCCTAAGAGAAGCATTACAGGCAAAACCTTGCTCTTCTCTGCAAGGCCCGGGTACCGACCGTTTAGCTATGAAGCTTTTTTGGTCGGATCCGGAATAGCTTACTGAGGCCCAAAAGAACCTGTACGCAAGCTCAGTGAAAAACACATGTTTCTTCTTGGCCAACACCTTAGACACTGGCAAAAAACTGAGGTGCTCCCGGATGGGAGGGGCTTATATAGGGGAGGGTACTTCCGGTTTTGGAAGTTGCCAGTGCCAGCACCTGACGGTATCTATATAACCCATTAGTAATGACTATGTCGCTCTGTGTCCCGTGATGTACGAGAAAGAAAATTATTTCACATACATGAATATATTTACATCTATGGCTCACCATCTCCAAAAAACATTTTCACATTTTCACTTTTCATTTATTTATTCATTTTAAAAATATTTTTTCGTTCATTTTTTGAACTTAATTAATTGACATTCATACTTATCACTGTCATATTCATTCACTTTAAATAATATATAGACACACTTTGGTGTGTCTATGTTTAAGCATTAAGTGTTTAGTTTATAATTTATACACATTTTGTAATTTTGTATTTTTGTGAATGGTCTTCAAAAGAGTGCTATTCCCTTCCCCCCTCACCCTTTCTTGGGAGTGTCGGAATCAAACATAAGGTTATCCCAGTCAGCTGTGTTCTTTCAGTACTGATTGGTGTAAAGTTACTTTATTTTTCATTTATACCTCTATTGATTCCCACACACCTTAGCTATGAGTAAGCGTCAATTCGTGACGTGAAACGCGTTAGCCACCCTTCCCTGCATGCACACTATCTGCATTTGTTGTTTTGGATTTATGGATTTATTTTGAATTTGGATTTTTTACCTGAAATTTTGGAACAAATAACTGTCTATACAGAGTGCGGCAGTCCAGGGTTTCTTTTTCTCCCAAGTAGCTGGTAGAGCTCGGATATCATGTGAGAGATGAGATCCTCCGTGACAAAGAGAAGCTCAAAGGGTGAGAGTTGAAAGGGGGTATGAATAGGGGTAACCTGCGTGGCAAAAAAATGGCTAAGCTGCGCGTGTCGCCAAAAGTCCATTGAGAAAGTGCCATGGCGTGCCCTAAGAGATTCCAACGGGGGGAGTTTTCCACCCTCCAAAAGTTTACCACAGGCAGCATTAGGGTCATCCACCCAGTTCCTAAAAAAAGCCCTTGGTTCCCCCAGGAGGAACCAACAAAAGCCCCCTAGCGGGGCCAATGGGGACCCAGGGGGTGCCAAAGAGTATGAGGTGTTAATCCTGTCCCAAACCCTAAGGGCATGTCTCATTAGGGGAGATGTCAAATCAGACAACCCCCTATGCTCCTTCGCGAGCCATGGGGCATAGGCCAAGTCCCTGCCAGCCATGCTCTTTTCCAGGGGAACCCAAAGTCTGGTGCGGGTGTGGAACCTCCAGTTCAGAATCCTGTGAAGGACAATGGCCCTGTACTACCGTTGAATGTCTGGAATCCCCAAACCCCCAGCCCTCTTAGATTGTTTCAGCACCCTCATGGCTATTCTAGGCTTCTTTGCACTCCACACAAAATCTATGAGCATGCTATTAATTTTAGTGAAAAAGGTACCCGGTAGGGGAATTGGCAACATCTGCAAGTAGAATAGGAATCTGGGAAGCACATTCATCCTAATAATTTTCACCTGCTCGAGCCAAGTAAAGGCCGTTTTAGTCCAATGGGAGAGGTCAGTTTTAATAGTCGTCAGTAGGGTGGGATAGTTGGTCGTGATACAGGGTCTCATAATGGTCAGTCAGTTGGATACCCAGGTACCTTATAGAGGACCTAGCCCATGTGAAAGGGAACACCGCTTTCAGGCTATCTTTGAGTGACAGAGGGAGCACTATCGGCAGAATCTCAGACTTTGAGTAATTAATTTTAAAATTGGACAAGGCTCCAAACTCATGGAGTTCTTTCATGAGGTTTGGCACCGAGATGAGGGGTTCGGTAAGATGGAACAGGACGTCATCCGCATAAGCCGAAAGCTTATGCTCCATGCTTCCCACTGTCAATCCTTTGATGTCCTGGTTGGCCCTTACCCTGCATAACAAGGGTTCCAGGGTAAGGGCAAACAGGAGGGGCGAGAGGGGGCAGCCCTGTCTCGTACCATTTTTAATCGGAAACCTTGAGGAGAGGATGCCATTCACCTTGACCTGGGTGCTTGGGTAGAGTAGAAGGCCATGATCCAAGTCAACATAAATGAGCCTAGACCCACAGACTCTAGGACCGCACGCAGGAAGGAAGGAAGGACCAGTCGACCCGGTCGAAGGCCTTCTCAGCGTACGTTGAGAGGACCAAATATGGGGTCTGTTTTGGATTAGAGCGTGCCCAATGAATCAGAGGTATAGCTCGCAGCGAATTGTCTCGGGCCTCGCGCCCCGTGACAAAACCGGTCTGGGTGCACGATATTTGGAACTAGATGTTTAAGGCAATTGGCCAATATGTTAGCAATGATTTTAACATCCACGTTCAGTAACGATATTGGCCTATAACTCTGAGCCAGGGAAGGGTCCTTGCCCTCTTTAGGAAGCACCGTAATGTGGGCCAACAAGGCCTCTGGAGGGATCGGGTCCTCCCTGGCAATCGAGTTAAAATATCTGCACATAGGGCTGACTAAGATCGGGAGAACAGTGCTGTAGTATTCCCCGGGCTCTTCCTAGTTCCTGCTCCTCGGACAAGGAGGGGAGCCAAGAGTTTACCAGATACTCCTTAATAGCACTATACTTAGAGGCCGCAGACTCCGGTGTAGCAGCCGAGTCTAAAGAGTAGAGCTTCGCATAGTAATCACGGAACAGAGAGGCAATCTTGGAGGAGTGAAAAACTAACCCACCCGATGTGGATTGACGTTTGTGAATAAGAGTCTGGGCCCTGCGTTTTCTGAGGGCCCTAGCGAGCATCCTACTGCATTTGTTACCATGCTCATAATACTTATGAGAAAGGTAACGGAGCTGTCTGCAAACCTTAGGGTCCAAAAATCGAGAGACTAGTCCTCTAAGCTCCAACAATCTCTCCAAAGCCTCTGGGTCACCGCAGCGCTTATGACGAAGCTCCGCCTGTTGGAGATTTGTCAAGATCCTTTAAAAATCAGCCTGTCGCGCCCTCTTGCACCTAGCCTCTTGTGAAATCAGCTCCCCCTTATGACAGCTTTGTGACACTCCCATATTTTCCCCTCACTGACATTCTCGGTAGTGTTTTCTTTAAAATAGTGCGTTATGACCTCTGAAACCTCCGCCACCACTACAGTGTCATCCAATAGATTCTCATTCAGATGCCATGACCATTGGCGCTGTGCACCCTGAGACACCTTTAAGGTAATTGTGATCACAGCATGGTCAGATATGGTAATGTTCTCTATGGATGCCACCGGCAGTAGCTCGAGGGTATGCTGATCTACAAATATGAGGTCTATATGAGTGTACACATCATGAACTTTAGAATAATAGCAACTTCCGGTTCCGGCGCCGTATGAGGTAGCTGCGTCTCCTCACAGCTCCCGCACCAGGACCCTGCATCGGCATATAACCTCTGCCTGAGTGGCCCCCCACATCCATCTGCCTTCCCCAAGTTCCCCCCTCACTCTATGGCACTCGATGGACCGTTTTGTTGAGAAAACCGGCGCCCGTTCGTTCGCGGGCGCGGCAGCGCCGCCGGCCAGGCCGCAAATCGAGGCCCTGGCTTCGGCCTACTCGCACGCCGCGGAAGTCACACAGGCGGCTGACATGGAGGTGAGTGGACAGCCCTCCCAGCACATCACCACATCCTCTGCCAACTCACCCCAAGGACTAGATCCACCATCCGCTCTGCCAGGCACACCAGGGGGCTTTAACATCTCCTTACCCCCCGGGGATAATGATCACACCCACCGCATTGCCAATGCAGTAGCAGCCCTTCTCTCCCCTATGATTTCTGCCTTGGTGGAAAAGGCAGTAAATGCGGGCATGCCGCAAATTAAAGCCCAGCTCACTGAACATTCCACTAGACTAAATGAGGTAGAACACCGCCTTTCTGAGGTAGAAGACGAACTCTACCAAGCGCAGGCCACGGAACAGTCGCAGGACAAAACTAATCAATATATTATCCAAAAATTGGAAGATTTGGAAAATAGATCCAGAAGGAGCAACTTGCGATTTGTAGGCGTCCCTGAATCGCTCCCCTCTGCAGCTTTGTCAGAATTTTGCTTAAAACGCATACCGGAAGCAATGGGGCTCTCGGGCCTGTTCACAGTCGAACGCGCACACCGTATGGGCACCTTTAATACCGAGCGCAAAACACCACGTCCCATCATAGCCAAATATCTCAACTATGCTGACAAATCCCTAATCCTGCAGTCATTCCGCCAATCCCCATCTCTCCAAATCGACGGGGTGAAGATCCTCATTTTTGCTGACTACTCGATCGAAGTTTCCAAGAAGAGAAAAGCCTTTCAACCGATCTGCTCTAAACTCTTCAAGCAACAAATAAAATTCACCCTGGCCTTTCCTGCAACTCTACGCCTCAAATCTCCTAAAGGGGAGCAACTGTCTTTCCAGGATCCCTTGGAAGCAGAATCCTTTGTCCGTTCCCTTCGGGGAGATATACTTCCTCACACGCCTTCAAAGTCGACTTCTAGCCTCCGGTCTCTGGAACAGAGGAGCCCTCGTAAGGACTCTCCGAAACGCTTCAGACCTTCTGATACGTACCAACGCAACCACAACTCCATGCGGTGAAGTTTTCTACACACAGACATGGTTTTTCATCCATCCCATTGCAGGTTGTATGGTTTCTCTATGGTACGCCTGTTGTTTGTGATGTTATATCTCTTTACATGGCCCTTTCTGTGGTCACCCAGAACTCACCGCTGGGCACTGACCCCATGACTGGTCCCCCAAGTTTTTTTTTCTTTTCTACTCCCTCAATTGCTTTGAATTTATTGGTCATTTGTCACTGTTATATATGCATTATAGTGTATTGTTTGCTATTGCTTGAGCTCGATGTTGTCAGCAAGGGCACCATTGCATCCATGCCACGTTACGCGTAATTGGGTTTACATTTCAATATCCACCGTGATCTCGCTGTGCAGCGTACCCGGCTCCCAACCATGATTCCACTCTGGGGATCCCTCGCACATCATTGATGTCCCTAGGGCTCTCAGGCATTTTTTCTTGCTCCTTTTTTTTCTTTCTCATGCAGGGTCCTGCATGGGGAGCTACCCTGCACAGCGAACTCATGCGGAAAAAAGCGAAGTTTACTCTGGTATTTACTTTCACTTGTTGGCTTGTTTTGCCTTGTTTTCTCCTCTGTTCTCTCCCCTTTTCCCTCCATTCCTCCCCTCTCCTCCCTCTCCACATATCATCTCACACTCCCAACCCAAGGGCTTCACATATAGACACACACGTTCCTCCCGGGCTTAAACTGGACCTCCTGATCCCCACTTTTGCTCCTATGGCTACTGATCCTCCTTACATATCTCTTTTTCTCCGTGATGTCTTAAGGTAATTTCATGGAATGTGAAGGGTCTCCGTTCTCCTAACAAGAGAATGAAGATTCTTCGTCATCTCAAAAGGCTAAAAGCTGACATAGCACTACTACAGGAGTCTCATCTTCCAGCATCAGACTTCAGTCGTATGCAGAAACTCTGGGTTGGAACGGTCCTGGGGGCAGAATCAGTTGGACGGAAAGCTGGTGTCCTCCTTCTGATTCACAAAAACCTCCCATGTACGGTTCTATCCACACACACAGATGACCAAGGGCGTTTCGTCTCTTCCAGGGTTAAAATAGGCACCAAAGAACTAGTGATCTCAAATGTATATGCTCCCAACAGTCCCACAAAAACCTTCTATTCCCAACTCTCTTATGGCTTCTCACCGTCTCCCATCTATCGCACTTAGTTGAGGGAGATTTTAATGATCTCATGCACCCTCCAGACGATAGGTCCTCACCGAAACAATCCACCCCGGCACTCATTACATCTGCTCCCTCCTTGTTGGCCTCCACCATGGATTCTCTCCACCTCACCGACATTTGGCGTTTAACACACCCGGTAGACAGGGAATTTACTTTTTACTCCAATCCGCACAAGATCCTCACTAGGATTGACTATTTCTTTGAGTCCGATAACCTTATTTTGCTAGTTTCAGACTCAGAGATTGGGGACATAGCCATATCAGACCATGCCCCAATAACCCTTACTCTGGACAAGTTAGACCTCCCCCCCATCCCAATATCTGGCGTTTCCCATCCTTTCTCCACAATAATGCTGATTTTAGTGCATATATGGAACGATCATGGGCAGAGTTCACATCTGCCAATGCTCCACACGCAGGGGATCCGAATCTTCTCTGGGATGCTGGCAAAGCATACATGAGGGGCCGGATTATATCATACGCCACTTCCTTCAAAAGACATGCCTTATCGAAATTCAAACTGGCCAGCGATAGACTTCACCTTGCACAACGCACTCTAGCCACCTCTACATCACCGGCCGACAGGGCTGAGTGGTCGGCGGCTAAAACTGCCTTTGACACCTGGGCTGACACTCTGGAATTCACAAAAAAATCTCACTTAGATGCCACTCTACATAAATTTGGCAACAAAGCTGGTAAACTCCTCTCTAGGCTCTGCAAGGGCTCATTCCGTCCGACACACATCACCTCGCTGAGGGACCGCATGGGAAATATTCATTCTACCCCAGAGCATATAAACAAAACCATGCTGGACTACTATACGGCCCTATATGCCCCCGACCCTATCGACCATAAGCTAGCCCAAGCTTTTCTTGAAAAAATGGACCTACCAACTATTTCTTCCACCCAACTGGAAACCTTAAACGCTCCCATCTCCCTCGACGAAATAGAATGCACCATCCGCACTCTCCACCCCTCGAAAGCTCCCGGACCGGACGGCTTCACAAGGGAATTCTATAAAACTCTCCCTAATATCACGGTTCACATACTTCACTCGGTTTATTCCAACATCTGGGCGGGGGGTCCTTATCTCCCGACGGGCAACCAGGCTATCATCAAGTTACTTTCTAAAAAGGGCAAAGACCCTCTAGAACCGGGCTCCTATAGGCCCATTTCTTTACTCAACCTAGATGTCAAAATTCTGTCAAAAATAGTGGCATCCAGACTAGTTATCATCCTCCCAGACCTCATCCACCCGGCCCAATCAGGTTTTGTGAAGGGGCGGACAGCCACTCTTAACATTCGTAAAGTTCTCTTGGCCCTTGAACGAGCCAAACAGGACCCCACGGGGGACTATGCAATCATTACCCTAGATGCAGAAAAGGCTTTCGACAATGTTAATTTTGACTGGCTATCTCTCACACTTTCTAAAATGGGTTTCTCAGGCCCCTTCTGCCACCTAATTAATTCTATGTATACAGCGCCCTCAGCTAGACTTGTTGCAGCGGGTCTCCTCTCTGAGGACTTCCGCCTTCATAAAGGGACCAGACAGGGCTGCCCTCTTTCCCCCCTCCTGTTCAACTTAGCCTTAGAACCCCTCTCTAGATATCTTTCCCAGACAGCCCCCTTATGAGGCATCAAAATAGGCAAAACGGAACTTCGCACCTCGTTGTTCGCCGACGACATTCTCATATTTACGGGTAACCCCCAGGACGACATCTTGATCATTAAAAGCACCTTTGACGACTTTCGATTGTGTTCCAGCCTCCGTATCAATTATTTCAAGAGTGAAATTCTCCCCTTCGGTATACACTCCTCAACCTCCTGGACTAAACACTCCCTGTTTAAGGTCGCATCTTCCCACATTACATATCTTGGAATAAAGATTGGGAAACTGCCCTCTAATATATACCACCTCAATTATCCCCCCCTATTCACTAAACTTTTTCAGGAACTGTCAAACTGGATGGATCTCCCCCTCTCACTCCTGGGAAGGTGTCACCTTGTTAAAATGATTAGCTTTGCCAGACTGCTTTATTCTTTGCAAACCATACCTTTGCTCTTAAAACACAAAGATGTCAAATCTCTCAACTCCAAAATTTCGCAATTTATCTGGCGCGGCAAAAGGCCTTGGATAGCTTTTAAAAAACTACACCTTCCCAGACGTGACGGGGGTATAAGTCTACCTCATATTAGATTATTTAATTTAGCTTGCTTGTTTAGGACCAGCCTAGACTGGATAGCCCACTCTTCCCAACACTCTAACTACGACTTAGAATCCGAAATGGCTCACCCCTACTCATTGGTGGCCCTCCTTCACTGCCGATGGAAAACTGTTCCCCCTCCATATCAACACAATCTCCTTTTACGGGACACAGCTCCTGCGTGGAGAGAAATCAGGAAAACCCTCAAGCTCCCTCCCTTCATCTCTCCCCATTTACCAATCCAGGGAAATCCTAGCTTCCTCCCTGGTCTTCATTGCAAAGCCTTTTCGGTCTGGCAGAATCGAGGACTTTCCAATTTTTCCTCCTTGTGCGAAGGCAACACAGGAAAACCACTTCCTTTTTCCACTATATCCTTGTCTTTTTCTCTGCCCCCTTCACACATATTTTACTACAACCAATGCATCAGCTTCCTGTCTACTATCTGCAAAGAAAAACACCGGAGATTTGAGACCAGTTTCTCTGACCTTCTACTACATTCTGGACATTACAAAATCTCTGACATCTACAAACATCTCCTACGAGAATCATCCCCGTCTCTGTCCTCCTCATCTCTTGCTAACTGGGCTGCGGATTTCCCGGATCCCAATATAACAGAAAAAATCTTGGCCGGTCTGCAGAAGACTCTTTAACTGACACCCAACGAAATTTGGAGAGAAACCCAACTCAAGATCGCCCATCGGGCCTATATCCCGTTCCTCTCCCCCAAATCCAATAAGGATGGTGCCTCATGTCCTCTATGCAAGGTTCCCAAGCCTCCTCTCTCTCACCGTTTTTGGTCCTGCTCCTTCATTTCATCATTCTGGGATCGAGTCATATTCTACATTTTCAAAATTACTATATTGAAGCTGCCCAAGGACCCTTTACTCCTAATATTCGGTTATTGGGACCCTCTACTGCTACCCTGGTCCCGGCACCCTGCTGCATCACCATCCTCAGGGACCACCAAACATCCTTCCTCCAAAGACTGGATTTTGCTTTGCCTGCTTATCGCAAGGAGACTCATTCTTAGATACTGGATCTCGCCTCAAAGCCCTTCCATCATCCAACTCGAAAAGGATTGCCTCAACCTTTTTTATAAAGAACGTTTTCTCACAGACTTCAAAGAACCTAGATCAAGAGCTCGTTTTTTCTACAGATGGCACTCCTTCATCACTTCGACCCTCTCTTCTGCTGATCACGAGGCCCTGGAACATTTTTCCTTTTCCTATGGTGACCCAATCTCAAAAGGGCTGTAGGCAATACTTAGTCATTACTTTCCTATTGGCCTCACCATGGCTGTTATCGTTCTCGGGATCCTCCATGTTTTGAAACGCATAGCCCACCTTTACCTCTGGACCCCCTCCCCTCCCCCCCCTCTCTCCTTCACCTATTATTTTATGTTATGTTCCCTCCCCCCTTATTCCCGATTTTAATTAACTGCAGGGACGCGTAGACAGATTCATCCAGTTTCTACCTTCCCGATGTTTATTGGTATTGATATTTATCTAGGATGACTTTTTGTATCCTCACTAGGTGAGTCTTTTTCAATGCTCTCTACAACCCCGTCCTGTTCAGTTTTCTAATGTCAAATTTTATCTTCTGTATTTTGTCCTCCTTGACCTATGCAACTCGCTATATTTTTGTCTATGGAACTTATGTTTTGAAACTGACTGACATTCTCTTTGTACGATTGTCTTTATCTCCCAATAAAAATTTGTTAAAAAAAAAGAAGAATAATAGCTATAATCTCTTACTGAGGGTTGGAGCACTCGCCAGCTGTCAAACAGGAGATGGGATTGGATAGTTTTCCTAAACCTTTTCAGGAACGCATGGGAATGGGCTGAACGAATAAGAGAAGTGTCGAATAAGGGATCCGGGCTAATATTAAGGTCCCTCCTAAGATCAGACGACCTTCCCAAAATTCAGTGAGGCGGTTAAGTATGGCATCTACAAAAGTCAGCTGGTTAGCGTTAGGGGCATATACGCTAGCAAAGGTGTAAAGAGTCCTAGCTATCTCCCCTTTCAAAAGGATAAACTTACCCATAGGATCTGAGAAATGTGCTTTAAGGTGGAAGGGGCAGGACTTGTGAACGGCTATGGCCGTTCCCTTGGCCTTAGGAACCAAGGAGGTGCTAAGGAACCATTGGTTGAATAAATGAGTAGGGAGTTTCGGAGTGGATTGAACGGTGAAGTGGGCCTCCTGCAAAAACACTATCTGCGCCCCCAAATGTTTCAGTTCCAACCATAACTTGCCCCTTTTGTGTGGAGAGCAAAGACCCTGAACATTGTAAGATACTACCTTAACAGAAGCCATGGAAACTGGGGATGTCCGTCAGAGCCAAGGAGTAGCCGCTGAACCCAACAGGAGCAATTCTGAGGAAGGAGTACCTGGGAAAACTCCAGGCGCAGAGAAGGGAAGAAGTGGAGAGGAGAGAAGATTAGAGTAGGGCAGCCAGGGGAAACAACACAAAGACACACAACACAACAAAACAACATGAGAACACAGAAAATAACACAGTTAAGCAGGTCAGGAGGCACAGCCCGCCGAAGCAAGCCATGTCTAGCCAACCCACCAGAAAAAAACACACAAAGCGAGCCCGACCCAGGTTACCCTTCCAACACAAGGAAGGCCCCTGGCCGAAGCCCACCGTCCCGTAAAGGGAAAACACCAACTGTGGGTAGGCCTACTGGGGGAACATAGACCAACATGAGGGAGGTAAGAACCTCACTCCACCCACACCGCCTCTATGAGGCAACAAAGTACTATCGGGGGGCACTCTCAGTGTATGTCCCTAGCCAGGCCTCTTAGACAGGAAGAGATGAGTCTGCAGCTTCAGAAGATAGAGGGCTGCAAAGCACAAAACTAAACGCACCCGCAACCCCCCCTGAAGATGGAGTTCTGCTGTCCACGGTGCAGTCTATGGAAGCCAAGAACACAAAAAATGGGTCATCTTTTACTGAAGGGCAAGGACATCTCAGTCTCTTGCGGATGCAGGGCCGGAAGAGGTGCTGCTATTGCGGCATCTGTTGTTCCTCCTGCGTCCCCTACCCGGCACGGTTTGCCAGGCCTGCGAGAGAGCCAGTAGGACTGGAACTCCTCTCCAGTCAGGAAAGTCCACATCTCCAAGGTGCAGGACCGTGAGGAAGTGTGGCAGATCATCCTTAGTGCGTAGCATCATCTGGCGCCCCTCATGCAGTACTTGAAGACTGAAGGGAAAGCCCCATCGGTAGGAGAGGCCTGCATCCTGAAGAGCTGACAGCAGGGGTCGTAGAGCCCTGCGTTGCATAAGAGTGCGCCGGGAGAGGTCTTGGTAGAAAAAAAGTTTAGCTCCATCAAAATCAAAATAAGGCTTATTCTTCATCCTTTAAAGTATATTTATGGAGTTTACAGATAATGTCCCATGGGGATTCAGGGTCCTGGGAAGGCGGCTTCAGGGCTCTGTGAGCCTGATCAATCTCTATCGGGGTGGTGGCTGGAAGTCCCAGTATTTCCCTGAACACCCTCTCCAAAGAAGGGATTATATCCCGCGGCGCAGTGGCTTCTGGCATACCACAAATGCGTATGTTAGCTCGCCTGCTGCGGTTCTTAAAATCATCCATTTGGGAAATTAAGGCCTCCATCTTGTTACTCTGTGCATTACATGTCTCTTGCAGCAGGGCTATACTGGGAAGAGAGTCCTCAAATCGCTGCTCTAAGGTCTCCAGCCTGCTCCCCAAGTGTGCAGTGTCAGTCTTAAGCTGGGCTATGTCCTGGGTGAAAGCCTTCTCAATCCTGGCAGTGAAACGCTCCAGGTTCTCCCTAGTAGGGAGAGACCATATGTGCCTCTTTAAGTTTTCATCACCTAGCAAGTCCATAGGATCCGGGCCTAATCCCTGTGAGGAAGGGGAGCCTGGGGATGCAGGGGGAGCCGTATCACTCACCAGCTGAGGAGATGGGATAGGAGAGGCCGCCGGCCCAGAGGCTGCTCCTCGTGCTGTTTGGGGCCTTTCTTTTCCGCCGCCATCTTGGAGTCTGTTTTCCCGGGCCGCCGCAGCTCCGTGCAGAACAAATCCATTGTTCCCTGTGTCGCCTGGTCCACCTTCGGAGGCTGAGAGGACGCCCTCGTTTGCTGGGACATGATCCGGTGAGTTCCCGGCCGATTATGCCCCTGGGAAAGCTGAAATAAGCTGCGGTGTGAGCGGAGCTGAGAGCACACACGTCCTCACTCCACCATTGCTTGGCCACGCCCCTTGTAATTGCTTTTAAAAGCACATTTTTTTGTAAGCTCTATGCCTGGAGCTCAAAAAAAATCACAGGAGCAATTTTATTTTCACCCCAAACACTTTGTTTGTAGACGCTATAATGTTCATGTAAATCAATCTATATAAGCCTATTGGGATGTTCTTTTACCAAAAAACATGTAGCAGAATACACATTGGCCTAAATGTATATAGAAATGTTATTATTTTGTTTTGAGATATGATTTATAGCAGAAAGTAAAAAAATATATATATATATTGTGAGGGGGTTAACTCGGTATTGGGGGTGTGTGATCCCCTGGATGGGCTCCCCACACAAAAACAGGCCCAGCAGACGGAGGTTGTGGTTTTCAAGATCAAAAAGGTGCGGTTTATTCCTCTATTTACAGTGACAAAAAAAAAACACAGCAAAGCAAAAAGAAACATAAACAAAATAAACCCTGGTCAGCTTGACCTCTGACTAAACATGCAGGTTTCCTAACTAACAACTGGGATCAGCCTAGTGCTGTCCTAGTCCCTAAGTCCCTGGTTTAGTCAATGTCCAAACAAATAGCCACACAGGCTTTTTCTCACCGCACAGGGGTTCACTCTCCCTAGACAGTCCACACAGGTCTGGTTCCAGGCATGAGCTAACATCTAATGAAGCTGGGAGTTCTTATAGAGGCCTAAATGAGCTGACAAGCTTCAGCTGGTCTCATCAACTCCCTGTCTGCACGACGCCCCACACTCTCCCTAGAGGTATGAGTCATCCATGAGCCCACTAGCCTTAGCTGGGCTTATACAACTCTCCACCTAGTTGTATAAGTCGGCGTAAAGCCTGAATCTGGGCGAAATATATCTACCCCCCTGGATGCAACCAGGTGACTTTACCTTCCTGCTGTCACATACCCCCCCCCTCTTGTTTTAACCTCGGGGTTGGAACACCAGCAATCAGGCATTCATGTACTCGAGACAAAGCATCCACATTCCCCATTTGAACGCCAGGGCGATGCTTTACTGTGAAGTTGAATTCCTGGAGGGCCAGGAACCACCTATTCACTCTTCTATTTGTTTCCTTGTTTTGAGCCATCCACTTTAACGGAGCGTGATCCGTAACCATGTCAAAGTGCCTACCTAGCAGGTAGTACCGAAGGGAATCTAGAGCCCACTTCACCGCTAAACACTCCTTTTCAACGGTGGCGTAATTTACCTCATGGGACTTCAACTTCCTGCTGAGGTAAATGACTGGGTGCTCTTCCCCGTTCCAGACTTGGGACAATACTGCTCCTAACCCCACATCTGACGCATCACTTTGTACGACAAAGTCTTTAGAGAAGTCGGGTGAGTACAACACTGGCTGGCTACATAAGGCTTGTTTCAAGAATTGGAATGCTGCCTCAGCCTCGGGGGTCCATTTAATCATGACCGACCCTTTCCCCTTCGTTAGGTTGGTTAGGGGCACAGCCTTAGAAGCAAAGTGGGGAATGAATCGCCGATAATACCCAGCGATTCCCAGAAAGGCTTGTACCTGCTTCTTGCTGTTGGGACGTGGCCAACTCTGGATGGCCTCGACTTTGTTGAGTTGGGGTTTTATTACTCCCCTCCCAATGGTGTACCCAAGATATTTGGCCTCCTCCTGCCCAATGGTACACTTCTTGGGGTTAGCCGTAAACCCCGCTTCCCGAACAGAGTCCAGGACTGCTTGCACTTTTGGCAGATGTGAGGCCCAATCTGTGCTATGGACAATTACGTCATCCAGGTAAGCCGCCGCATACTTCCGATGGGGCCTCAGCATCTGGTCCATTTTCCGCTGGAATGTGGCCGGCGCATTCTGTAACCCGAACGGCATTCTTTTATATTGGAACGCCCCGTCTGGGGTTACAAATGCGGTTTTCTCTTTGGCCAATTTGGCCAGGGGGATTTGCCAATACCCTTTTGTGAGGTCAAGAGTCGTCATGTATCGGGCTGTTCCCAGCCGGTCGATCAACTCATCTATACGTGGCATGGGGTAGGTGTCAAATTTTGTAACTTTGTTCAACTGACGAAAATCGTTACAAAATCGCCAGCTCCCATCCGGTTTAGGCACCAACACAATGGGACTAGACCAATCACTTTGGGACTCCTCTATCACCCCTAAGTTCAGCATTTTCTGTACTTCCTCCCGTATTGCCTCCCGTCGGGCCTCTGGGATCCGATAGGGTTTTAACTTCACCCTTTCACCGGGCGGGGTAATGATGTCATGCTCTACCCCAAATGTTTGTCCCGGCAGCTCAGAGAATACCTCCTTGTTGCGAAGCACAAACTCCTTAACCTCCTGTTGTTGGGGTTGTGACAAGGTGGCTGCTATTCCAACCTCAGGAATCACACAACCAGTTTGAGCTGGTGACCAAGTGTCTGCGACTAGGGACTCTCTATCCCTCCAGGCTTTCAACAGATTAACGTGATAGATCTGTTCGGGCTTTCGCCTTCCTGGTTGTCTGACCTTGTAATTCACTTCGCTCACTTTTTCCATTATCTCGTAGGGGCCTTGCCATTTGGCAAGGAATTTACTTTCAACCGTAGGGACAAGTACCAGTATCCTATCCCCCGGGGAAAAGGTACGGGTCTTGGCTCCACGGTTGTACACTCTCTGCTGTGCTAACTGCGCTTGGGCCAAATGTTCCTTCACGATGGGCATTACCTGTGCAATTCGGTCTTGCATCAGGGCGACATGCTCAATCACACTCCTGTGGGGAGAACTCTCACTTTCCCAAGTTTCCTTGGCAATATCCAACAGCCTTCTTGGGTGTCTCCCATACAGTAACTCAAAGGGGGAGAATCCCGTAGAGGATTGGGGCACCTCCCTAATAGCAAACATCAGATAAGGAAGTAGACAGTCCCAATCCTTTCCATCTCTATCCACCACTTTCTTCAACATTTGTTTTAGGGTTTTGTTGAATCTTTCAACCAGCCCATCGGTTTGGGGGTGATACACAGATGTACGTAATTGCGTCACTTTGAACAATTTACACAGCTCCTTCATAACCCGGGACATAAAGGGTGTACCTTGGTCCGTAAGCAGTTCTTTACAAATACCCACCCGGCTAAACACAAGAGATAGCTCTTTGGCTATGGTTTTGGCCGAGGTATTTCGGAGAGGGATCGCTTCTGGATAACGGGTGGCATAGTCCATTATAACTAATATGTACTGGTGCCCCCTAGCGGACTTGATTATAGGACCTACCAAATCCATGGCGATCCTCTCAAACGGGACCTCAATGATGGGTAGAGGGACCAGCGGGCTACGGAAATGTGGCATCGGGGCCGACCTCTGACACACAGGGCAGGAGGAACAATAATTTTCTATGTCCTTCATCACCCCCGGCCAATAGAATCTCTGTAATACCCTCTCTCGGGTTTTCTCTGTCCCCAGATGACCTCCAAGAATGTGCCCATGGGCCAACTCCAACACCAACTTCCTGTAAGGTTTGAGCACCACAAGCTGCTCAACGGTTTCTTCTGCCCTTTTTGCCACCCGATACAGTAGGTCCTTCTCTACGCTGAAGTATGGGTAAGTGCAGGTATTATCTGGGTTCACTAACTCGCCATCTATTTTCACTACGTTTTCCCGTGCCTTTATTAGGGCGGGGTCTTTCAACTGTTCTGTGGCAAAGTTTTCCCTGTGAACCTCAAGATCAGAAAACTCCACAGACGGTAGGTTTTCGTCTGAGGAGGTGGGCTCCTCTCCAGTTTCTTGAGTCTCCCCTGCCAATACTGATAAGGGAAATTCCGGAGAGTCCTCACCACTCTCAGGGGAGTTCTGGCTATCACATTCCTGGTACATAGGGGCACCAGTGGGGGGCTCAGGATCATCCCACAGTTCCCAGAACTTCGGAAAATCCCTTCCCACAATGGCGTCATACGGTAACTGAGATACTAAGCCCACTGGATGAGAGAGGGTACCTTTGGGGGTCTCGAAACACACTGTAGTCACTGGATACTCTCGGGTGTCCCCATGCACACAAATAACAGCTACCTTGCTATTCCCAGAGACCTCTGTTTTAACTAACTCAGCCTTTATCAGGGTCACAAGGCTACCTGAATCCAGCAATACCACAACATTTCTACCATTAACACACATTTTGCATAAATGTTTCTCAGTTCCTCGAATGGCAGTGCATGCGACTGTCGCACACAGCGACTGACGTCTGCCCGTCAGAAAGTCACACTGCATGGGTTCCTCCACAACCGGGCAATTGGCTGCAATATGTCCCGCTTGCCGGCAGCGGTAGCAAACGATCCTTCTTGCCGCCTCTTGAGCCGCTGATTTCCCAGGCTGTTCTCGCCAAACTTGGGGTAGAGCTCCCACCATCTCACTCTCTCCACCCTTACCCCTTGGAATCCTCTTATCCGCCCCTGGGGATGGTCTGGTCTTAGGGTGGAAAGTCCGAGTGTCTCTGGAAGAGGCCGTCAGGTTCTCTGTAGCCAAGTATTTCTCCACACGATCCACAAGACCATCGGCCGTCTCTGGGTCTCCATGGCTTACCCACTTTTGGATGGCAGTAGGAAGAGCTCTCAAAAACCGATCCATTACAACACGTTCCACAATCTTTGGTGCGGACAAAGTCTCTGGCTGTAGCCACTTTCTGCTCAGGTGAATGAGATCATACATTTGAGACCTGGGGGGTTTTCCAAGCTGGAAAGTCCAGTTATGCACACGCTGAGCCCGGACAGTCTGGGTGACACCCAGCCTTGCCAATATCTCAGCTTTTAGCATCACATAGTCTTTTGCTTGGTCAGGCTCTAGGTCATAGTAAGCCTTCTGCGATTCACCAGTTAACAGAGGAGCCACCAGTCCAGCCCACTGCTCCTCAGGCCACTTTTCTCTTTCAGCAGTCCTTTCAAATGTGGTCAAAAATACCTCTGGATCATCCTCTCCAGTCATTTTTGTCAATAAACGACTCACCCCAAAGGACGCGGTATTAGTGGGACGGCTTTCCTCACTGGTCTGCGGACGTTGCTGCATTACTGCTTCCATTTGTTGTAGTCTCTGCTCTTGCTTCTGTAACAGGTCTATGAAGCGGGCCTCAGATTGCTGCTGGGCTTGTTGCTGAGCTTCCAGACTCTGTTGGTGAGCTTGCTGCTGGGCTGCAAGGCTCCTTTGCAAACCTGCATTTGTCTGCTGTTGATTGGCATTTGCTAGAGCCAGCTGTTTCAGTATCTCCTCCATGCTGGCTTAAAAAAAACTGCCCGCATTCTCCACCAACTGTGAGGGGGTTAACTCGGTATTGGGGGTGTGTGATCCCCTGGATGGGCTCCCCACACAAAAACAGGCCCAGCAGACGGAGGTTGTGGTTTTCAAGATCAAAAAGGCGCGGTTTATTCCTCTATTTACAGTGACAAAAAAAAAAACACAGCAAAGCAAAAAGAAACATAAACAAAATAAACCCTGGTCAGCTTGACCTCTGACTAAACATGCAGGTTTCCTAACTAACAACTGGGATCAGCCTAGTGCTGTCCTAGTCCCTAAGTCCCTGGTTTAGTCAATGTCCAAACAAATAGCCACACAGGCTTTTTCTCACCGCACAGGGGTTCACTCTCCCTAGACAGTCCACACAGGTCTGGTTCCAGGCATGAGCTAACATCTAATGAAGCTGGGAGTTCTTATAGAGGCCTAAATGAGCTGACAAGCTTCAGCTGGTCTCATCAACTCCCTGTCTGCACGACGCCCCACACTCTCCCTAGAGGTATGAGTCATCCATGAGCCCACTAGCCTTAGCTGGGCTTATACAACTCTCCACCTAGTTGTATAAGTCGGCGTAAAGCCTGAATCTGGGCGAAATATATCTACCCCCCTGGATGCAACCAGGTGACTTTACCTTCCTGCTGTCACAATATATATATGTAGCGGGGTCCTCAATTTGGGACATCAAGTGCCCGGCACCCAGAGATTGGCTTCTGCTGTGACTTATCACAGCAGAAGCGGTCTGCCAGTGGCTTGCGCGCACCCCAGCAGACGGAAGTGCAGAATAATGTATATAGCACAGTAGCAGTAAAAGTGCTATAGGGTGATCAGCAAGCGGTTAAAGCAGATTTTACAGCATGTTATCACAATACACATTATTTTTTAACAGGTTAGAGACCGCCCAGGTTTACTGCGACAGGGCGGCCACTCTGCACCAGATCATGTACCTGGCACGGGAACCTACAGTTCCGGGTCTGGGGTGCGCATTTGCAACGCCGGCAACCCACTTCCGCTGTGATTGGACACCCGCCGATCATTCAGGAGAAAGATCGCCGTTCTGTGAGAGGGGAATGTGCTGATCCTGTGTTTCTAAGCAGGAACTTGGATCTTAACATTCCCCCAGTCAAAGCATCTCCCCCACAGTTAGTAATCATTCCCAGGGAACACAGTTAACCCTTTTATCGCCCCTGATGTTAACCCCTTCGCTGCCAGTGTCATTAGTACAGTAACAGTGCATATTTTTTTTAGCACTGATCACAGTATTAGTGTCACTGGTCCCCAAAAAGTGTCAGTTAGTGTCCGATTTGTTTGTCGCAATATTGCTGTCCCGCTATAAGCCACTAATCGCTCCCATTTCTAGTAAATAAATAAATAAAAATTAGGGCTGTGGAAATTAACTAATAATTCCTCAATTAATCGATTAATTGTTTTGATCGATCAAAATTCTTTGTGTTTGCCTTGTCCATCTGAAGAGCTCCTTTGCTGTGCCTTCATATCTGCATGCCGGCGGGACCTTATTATCTGCCACACGCAAGGGCTGTTACACTTCCCTCTATCACTTCCCTCTATCACTTCCCTCTATCAACCTGGGATTCTACGGCCATCCACTGGGAGTTGTGATAGTTCCCTTCACGGGACATCTACATGCCGTGCCGACGGACTGATGTTAGCCCCTTCTCATCTGGATTCAGCAGTGGTATCGTTGTACACATTTTTATACCAGTATCATACTTAGCTACATGTTTTTATGACTGCTTTTGCTACAGTTTGGTATTAATCGCACCATTTTTACAGTTTATGTAGCTACATCGATTTCATCTCCAGTGCAATATTTATTTTGTTACCTACTTGAAGACTATAAAAGTTTTAATGCTATTCCCATCGAGCGCTGCCTTTGTGTGTTTTTTTGTATCCTGCTATCCATTTTTCCAGTAGTTGGTAGCTGCACTGGGAATCGGCCTGCAAGGAGATCAGCTAAAAGTAGTTGGATCTGTATGTGCGTTATAATTAATCGAAATTTGTTGATTAATCGATTAAAAAAAAAAATCTATTAAACGAACACGAAAATTTTAATCAGTAACAGCCCTAATAAAAATATAACCCAATCAATATACATGTATTGGGTTTTTATTTTTACCTAAAATAAGTGTAGCGGGGCTCACCCCTCTCTCTATCTTCATCGGTTATATGGCTTTTGTCTAGGGGTACCTGGGAGAGAGGGATAAGACACACCACGGCCCATGTCCTCCATAGCTAAGAGGTGAAGGCCAGAAGATTGGGTCTTGTGTAGGTGTCCTAGAGTCAAGTCCAGTACTTCGTCCCTGACTCCTTTGCTTCTAGTAACCATACAGTGAATAGGTCCAACTCAGTTTTATTCTTCTTGCCAAGCAATAAAACAGTTTCTTTACTTTGGAAAATGAGGACAGATCGAGGCACAATCCTTTCCTTTCTGCTGCTGCCCACTGTGCTGTCACCAGTGGTGAATAGTCACTGCCACTGACTAGGTGATGTAGAACGTGAATTACCTTCGCTCACTCTGCCCCTGTCAGAGGAAGAAATCCGTCCAAGGGAGAAATGGAGGCCTCTCCATCACCAGCGATGCCGCGCCGGACTCTTCAGAGAAGTTACTGCACACCAGTCCTCACGAACTCAGACACGGGCACCCAAGGAGTTAGGGTCCCCTCAGATTCCTCCACCCTCGCGGAACTCAGTCGAAGGTACTGAGCCCCAGGCATCCACCATAGTACCTCACCCCAGGCTAAAGGTGCCTGAGATGGACTCCATCTCCGCTCCGGCTAGGTCAAGGGCACCTAGGCCTGGAACACCGGAACGCCAGCACCCAGGCTGAAGGTGCCTCAGTGCGGCCGCATCTTCTGGCTCCGGACTCTACCCCGTGATCAGGGCGTCCGCCCCTTTTATGACCTCTCCCTTCGTGCCACAGTGGGTTCCCCGCTGTCATGGATATGCATTAATGTCTGTCTGCCATCTTACCTTCCTCCTCATGTGTTCATCTAGAGACCAGACCTCCTTCACCTGCCTTCCCTTATAATCTCCTCCCAGCCTGACTCCACCCCAGGCCCTATCACTGAACACTATATTAACCTGTGCACTGCAAGCCTGCTTTGCTGATCAACGTGTTTGTTAGGCATTGTGTGTTTGGGTTCCTGCCTGCCGTGTGCTACGTCTGTCTCTCTGTTACGTTATTGGCTTGTCCCCGACCATCCCTGTCTGCTCGTGACCCTTGACCTTCGGCTCGTTCTTCGTTATCCTTGTCTGCTTGTGGCCCCTGACCTTCGGCTTGTTATTCGGTTCTCTCTATCGTGTGCTGCTGCTTCCCCTTATCCTACGGGGCGTGAGCTAGGAAACTCCAGGGGCCGCGACCTGGTCCCAGCCTGCAGCGTAACATCCTCACCACTAGAGGCCCTGGAGAAGACCAGCTGGGTCTTAGACTCCGCGCCCTGGGGAATCTTGGCTCTCGCTTCCGTTGGGATCCCGGTTGTGCTCCTCTGGTCCCGCTTTCCACAACCACCCAGTTTCCTATCCACAGAAGCCAGCCATAGGGTTCACTACCTCGCGGTGCACTCCTGTCCCCCTACGGTGTGCATCTGTCACCTGGCCACAGGTGACCCTGACAGTTTGATCAGCCATGAACCCGGCTGACATCCCGCTTCCCGCGGATGATCCATTGCAGGGCATAGTTCGCAGACTTGAGACCCAGGAATCAAATCAGACCCAGGTGATGCGATTCCTCCAGGATCTGGCTTCTCGATTCGAGCAGCTTCAGGTCTCCTTGGGAACCCCGAATCCGCAACCCCAAGTACAACCAGCGGCTGTACCTATCGCACCAGTCGCAGCCTCACACTCACTAAGATTGCCAGCTCCGTTCCGTTTCTCTGGGGACTCCAAGGCCTGCAGGGGGTTTCTCAGCCAATGCACTATTCATTTTGAGCTTCAGCCTCAAAGCTTCCTATCTGACCGGGCTAAGGTAGCCTATATCATTTCCCTCCTCTCCGGTGAAGCTTTGGCCTGGGCTGCCCCCCTGTGGGAGAGGAACGATCCGGTGGTTTCCAGTCTGTCCGAATTCTTGAAGCTCTTTCGTAATATCTTCGAAGAGCCGGCTCGGGCTTCTTCAGCGGCTAGTGCTGTCTTACGTCTTCGCCAAGAATCAAGTTCAGTGGGGCAATATGCTCTTCAGTTCCGTATCCACACAGCTGAATTGAGCTGGAATAATGAGGCCCTGGTCGCTACCTTTTTACATGGCCTCTCTGACCGAGTGAAAGACGAATTAGCGGGAAGAGCCATTCCCGTCGGTCTGGACGATGTAATTTCATTATGCAACCAGATCGACATTCGTTTTCAAGAGAGGTCCTTAGAAAAAAGACGCCAGCACTCTCTGGGTCCTAGCCAGTCTGAGCTCCCCTCCCTTCATTCCGTGGAGCATCCTCTACCTGCTGAAGAACCTATGCAGCTGGGCCGGACCAGACTAACCCCCGAAGAACGTGCTAGGCGCAGAACTCTGGGCTTGTGCCTCTATTGTGGGGGCAAGGGTCATTTTCGTGACTCCTGCTCGCTTCGTCCGGGAAACGCTCGGGTCTAATACATTTGGAAGGTGGAGTATTGGACCCAGAAACATCACCTTCTTGCCTGCTCTTGCCGGTGTCCCTTCATGTAGGCACTTCTCCTCAGTCAACCCTTGCATACCTGGATTCCGGGGCTGCCGGCAATTTCATGGATTGGAGAACTGCTTCTTCTATGAAGCTTACCCTTTCACCTCTCACTACCCCATTGGTAGTCTCGGCAATTGATGGCACTGTTCTCCCAGGGGGCCCTATTCGCTTCCAGACGCTACCCATTAGGATGTCGGTAGGGATTCTCCACCAGGAGTGGATATCCTTTCTTATTCTACCCAAGGCCTCTACCCCAGTTGTATTGGGCCTCCCTTGGCTACAGCTCCACTCTCCACATGTGGACTGGGTCTCTGGGCAGATCCTGGCCTGGGGTTCCTCATGTTTCTCGTCGTGTCTTCTCAAGGTGACCCCCAAGGAGAGTCTTCCGGTTGCTGCCACTTCTGTTTCTTCTGATCTTCCCGCCGCATACAGCGATTACCGGGATGTGTTCTGTAAAAAATCAGCTGAGGTGCTTCCTCCCCACAGGTCTTTTGACTGTGCTATTGATCTTGTCCCCGGAGCAACTCTACCCAGGGGTCGTACCTACCCTCTGTCCATCCCAGAGACCCAGGCCATGTCGGAGTATGTAGCAGAGAATCTGGAGAGAGGGTTCATCCGGAAATCCTCATCGCCTGCAGGGGCAGGGTTCTTTTTTGTTGCCAAAAAGGATGGTACCTTAAGACCCTGCATCGATTATCGGGGTTTAAATGCGGTTACTATTAAAAATCGATACCCCTTACCCTTAATATCTGAGCTATTCGATAGGTTGAAGGGTGCCTCCATTTTCACCAAGTTGGATCTCAGAGGCGCGTACAATCTCATTCGAATACGGGAGGGTGACGAATGGAAGACTGCATTTAACACTAGAGACGGGCATTACGAATATCTGGTGATGCCTTTTGGTCTGTGTAATGCTCCAGCCGTGTTTCAAAACTTTGTCAATGAAATCTTCAGAGATCTGCTGTACCAGTTTGTTGTCATCTATCTGGATGACATTCTGATCTTTTCTGAAAATCTGCTCGTCCACAGAAACCATGTCCGCACTGTACTTCAACGTCTTAGAGAGAACAATCTCTATGCCAAGCTGGAGAAATGTTCCTTTGAATGTTCTGAGGTCCTGTTTTTGGGGTGCTTTGTCTCATGTTCGGGGCTTCGTATGGACCCTGGGAAGGTCTTGGCTATCACCAACTGGCCTCTTCCTGCTAGCCTCAAGGCCACACAGCGCTTTCTTGGCTTCACTAATTATTATAGGCAGTTCATAAGGAATTACTCTTCCATTGCCGCGCCTATTATCGCTTTGACCAAGAAGGGTGTGAATGCCAGAGACTGGCCTCCCGAAGCTGTCTCTGCGTTTCACAACCTGAAACAGGCCTTTGTTTCTGGCCCCCTCTTGAGGAGACCAAATCCTGGGAATGCATTTTTTATTGAAGTGGACGCTTCCTCAATGGGGGTGGGAGCTGTGCTTCTTCAAATCTTTGAGAAGAGACGCCAACCATGTGCGTTCTTCTCCAAAAAATTTTCTCAGGCAGAGAGGAATTATGCCATCGGTGATCGGGAACTTCTCGCAATTAAATTGGCGTTAGAGGAGTGGCGTCATCTCTTGGAGGGTTCCCCTCACTCCATAACGATCTTTACCGATCACAAGAATTTACAGTATCTACAGAATGCTAAACGTCTGAATCCTAGACAGGCCAGGTGGAGTCTCTTCTTTGCCCGTTTTAATTTCACGATTACCTACAAACCTGGTTCCTGCAACGGTCGGGCTGATGCGCTCTCTAGGTCATTTGACACTTTGGACGAGGAGTCCGCCCCTGAACCTGAGCCGATCATTCCCACCTCATGCATTGTTGCCCACTCTACCACCCTGAAGTCTAAAATTCCGCCTGGTAAGACCTTTGTCCCCACTGAGCTAAGAGCTAAGATCCTTCGTTGGGGACATGATTCCAAGGTGGCAGGGCATTCTGGATTCCTCCGATCCTTCCTACTCATCAGTCGTCACTACTGGTGGCCTAATCTCCGCTCAGACGTCAAAGACTACGTTAAAGCTTGTCATGTCTGTGCTCAGTCCAAATCCTCCACACAAGCTCCTGCTGGTCTCCTCATGCCCTTGCCTATTCCTAAGGAACCCTGGGCCCATATTGCCATGGATTTTATCACCGATCTCCCACTGTCTGAGAATAATACAGTCATTTGGGTGGTAATCGATCGATTCTCCAAGATGGCTCATTTTGTTCCTCTTCCTGGTCTTCCTTCTGCCCCTGCCTTGGTTCCCATTTTCATTCGAGAAATTCTCCGCCTACATGGGGTCCCTTCTCATATTGTTTCCGACAGGGGAGTCCAATTCACGTCTCGTTTTTGGAGAGCCTTTTGCAAATCCCTCAATATTGTCTTGGATTTTTCTTCTTCTTACCATCCCCAATCCAATGGACAGACTGAGAGGGTTAATCAGGAGTTAGAGGTCTTTCTTCGCACCTTTGTGTCTTCTCACCATGACGATTGGTCCTCTCTACTCCCGTGGGCAGAATTCTCCCATAACAATCATGTGAATACCAGTTCGCAGAAGACACCCTTTTTCACAGTTTATGGAAAACACCCTCAACTTCCTCTTCCTATGATCTGTTCTCCAGACATTCCAGCTTTGGCTTCGGTTCAGGAGTCTCTCAATTCCGTTTGGGGTCACGTTCATGATTCCCTCCGGGCAGCTGCTGAAAAATTCAAAGGCTTTGCCGACCGCCGCAGGCGTAAACCGCCTTCTCTTCAGCCAGGGGACAAAGTCTGGCTCTCTACCAGGAACATCAAGCTCCGAGTTCCTTCTCTGAAGTTTGCTCCACGATTCATCGGTCCATACACGGTAACTGCTAAACTGAATCCGGTTTGTTTCAAACTCCAGATTCCTAAGAGCCTTAAAATCACTAACTCCTTTCATGTTGCTCTTCTAAAGCCTTTAGTCCTCAATAAATTCTCTCGTCCTCTTCCTACCGTGGCGCCTGTCTCGGAGGATAATCAGGAGTACGAGATCAGTCAAATTCTGGACTCCCGACTCTGTAAAGGCGTTCTTCAGTACCTCGTTCATTGGAAAGGGTTTGGTCCTGAGGAGAGGTCTTGGATCACTGCATCTGAGGTCTTTGCACCTCGTCTGTTAAAGGAGTTTCATCTGAAGTTTCCCTCTAAACCTGGGCCCAGGCGGGGAAGGGGGAGGCCTCGTAAGAGGGAGGGTACTGTCATGGATATGCATTAATGTCTGTCTGCCATCTTACCTTCCTCCTCATGTGTTCATCTAGAGACCAGACCTCCTTCACCTGGCTTCCTTTATAATCTCCTCCCAGCCTGACTCCACCCCAGGCCCTATCACTGAACACTATATTAACCTGTGCACTGCAAGCCTGCTTTGCTGATCAACGTGTTTGTTAGGCATTGTGTGTTTGGGTTCCTGCCTGCCGTGTGCTACGTCTGTCTCTCTGTTACGTTATTGGCTTGTCCCCGACCATCCCTGTCTGCTCGTGACCCTTGACCTTCGGCTCGTTCTTCGTTATCCTTGTCTGCTTGTGGCCCCTGACCTTCGGCTTGTTATTCGGTTCTCTCTATCGTGTGCTGCTGCTTCCCCTTATCCTACGGGGCGTGAGCTAGGAAACTCCAGGGGCCGCGACCTGGTCCCAGCCTGCAGCGTAACATCCTCACCACTAGAGGCCCTGGAGAAGACCAGCTGGGTCTTAGACTCCGCGCCCTGGGGAATCTTGGCTCTCGCTTCCGTTGGGATCCCGGTTGTGCTCCTCTGGTCCCGCTTTCCACAACCACCCAGTTTCCTATCCACAGAAGCCAGCCATAGGGTTCACTACCTCGCGGTGCACTCCTGTCCCCCTACGGTGTGCATCTGTCACCTGGCCACAGGTGACCCTGACACCCGCCCTGCTGTACCAGCTCCAGGGGAGGACAAAAAGGTACAGTCTTGCAGTGAGAGCCCAACCCCGGTCCAAGGCAACAACGCCACCTATAGGCCGGCGGGAACTTCACACCACCAGAGTCCTCCAAGACTCACAAAGGGAACCTTGAATTTCCTAACAATCAAGGCATCTGGGTTACACTACCACCCAGATGCTTCCCCTAAATTCAAGTACCCACTACATATGTAACAGAATACATATTGGCCTAAATTGATAAAGAAAGTAATAGATTTTTTTTTTATATATATCAAAATTGACTGTCTTTTTTTTGCATATAACAAAAATCGCATAGTTGATCAAATACCACCAAAAGAAAGCTCTATTTGTGGGGAAAAAAAGGCATCAGTTTTATTTGGGTACAGTGTCGCACGACCACGCAATTGTCAGTTAAAATAATGCAGTGGCGTATCGCAAAAAAGGGCCTGGTCATAAAGGGGGTAAACCTTTCGGAGCTGAAGTGGTCAATCTGCAGCTTTCAATAATATAATACCTGGTGATCCCACCATGAAGGTCTTTGCTCAGGGCACCTCCTGCATTGTTAGCCTGTCACATACTCCCCTGGTGGAGAGTAGAGACTACAAGCGGTCATCCTGGTGCAAATTGTGCAGGCATAGTTACATAGTTACATAGTTAGTCAGGTTGAAAAAAGACACAAGTCCATCTAGTTCAACCAAAAATAATAGTCTACTGTTGTCAATATCAGGAAGTCAGCCCAGAATAATGATGTATGGAGTAAGTGTATGTAGACAGGACGTGGCTTTAAAGAGCATGGAGGAGATCAGCAGCACTAATGCCTTGTACACACGAGCGGAATTTCCGATGTAAAAAGTCAGACGGAAGCTTTTCATCAGATATTCCGTCCGTGTGTATGCCCCATCTGACTTTTTCTCTCGGAAATTTAGACAGAATTAGATAGAGAACATGTTCTCAATTTTTCTGATGAAAAAAAATCGAAATTTCCGTTCGTCTGGATGCAATTCCGATGGACTAAAAACCAAGCATGCTCAGAATCAAGTTGACGCATGCTCGGAAGCATTGAACTTCATTTTTCTCGGCTCGTCGTAGTGTTGTACGTCACCGCGTTCTTGGCGGTCGGAATTTGGTGTAACCGTGTGTATGCAAGACAGCTTGAATGGAATTCCATCGGAACTCCGTCGGAAAAACCGTCAGAGTTTATTCCGACGGGAAACCGGTCGTGTTTACAGGGCATTAGATGTAAAAAAAGGACTGAAAAAAAAAAGTGAGAACAGGATTGTGTTGGGAAAAACTAAAATAGCATTTTTTTTTTGATACACAGTGCTTTAGCAAACTAAACATCATCCAGTAAAGGTTTATACAAATATATATAAGTACAGAAATATACATATAGAATATTGAACACTGAATATCAGAAATTATTTCAGAGGTTTCCTGTAAGTTACTCCTATATTCATGGGAACGAATGACGGCGACGATTGCAGGTGCAGTACGACGCTATTAGGCATTCCATTATTTAATAGCTCTGTTCCACATAGTTAGCCAAGCTTGCTTTCAGCTGTTTCAATCGTCATTCTCATTATAAGCGCTGCAACCGTGCGTGAAGTCCCTGATCATCGGCTACTTTCAATCCTTACAGTGCATATACAAAACTTAAATGACTTTGCCACGTTTTTGGAACTTTGGCTAGTACACTTTGATTTTCGGAAACTACTTTTAAAGGGACACCATGATGTATTCTCAGTGAGCATACCTTCTGAATTGTTACTGTAATATTAAAGAGGAACTTCACGACCCCTCCCCAGCCCCAGGGTTAATTTTGATCCTAACCCCTCTTACCTTTCCCACTGGGTTGAGCTGAAATAACATATTCACCCGCCAAGTGAATCTAGCATTGTCCAGCTGTGATTCAGCCTAGGTTCACACCTATCCATGTTGTGATTGATGGGTTTTTTCAGGAGCAGTTTGCTGTGCATTTTGCATTTTTTGAGCAGGTTTTTGGTGTGTTTTTCAGGGTTTTTTAGGCAATAAGAAACTATTGAGTAGCGACTTTTATGCAACTTTACACTCATTGCAAAGTTGCATCAAAGTAGTTCAGGAACCTTTTCAAAGTCACATAGATTTAAAGGGGTTCCATTGCAGTCAATGGGCTACGTCTTGTCATGCGACTTTATATGTCCAAAGTTCCATGTTAGGGTTAGGGCTGAGGGCTAGGGTTAGCATTAAATGTTAGGGTTAAGGGTTAGGATTAGCACTAAATGTTAGGGTTAAGAGCTAGGGTTAGCGTTGAATGTTAGGGTTAGGGTTAAGAGCTAGGGTTAGCGTTTAATGTTAGGGTTAAGGGCTAGGGTTAGCGTTAAATGTTAGGTTTAGGGTTAAGGGCTAGGGTTAGCATTTAATGTTAGGGTTTAAGGGCTAGGGTTAGCATTTAATGTAAGGGTTAAGGGCTAGGGTTAGCGTTTAATGTAAGGGCTAGGGTTAGAGTTAAATGTTAGGTTTAGGGTTAAGGGCTAGGGTTAGAATTTAATGTTAGAGTTAGGGGTTAGGGTTAGCACTAAATGTTAGGGTTAAGGTCTAGGGTTATAATGAAATGTTAGGTTTAGGGTTAAGGGCTAGGGTTAGCATTTAATGTAAGGGTTAAAAGCTAGGTTTAGCGTTAAACATTAGTTTTAGGGTTAAGGGCTAGGGTTAGCATTTAATGTAATGGTTAAGGGCTAGGGTTAGTGTTAAATGTTAGATTTAGGGTTAAGGGCTAGGGTTAGCATTTAGGGTTAGCACTAAATGTTAGGGTTAAGGGCAAGGGTTAGTGTTAAACGTTAGGTTTAGGGTTAAGGGCTAGAATTAGAGTTTAATGTAAGGGTTAAGGGCTAGGGTTAGAGTTAAATGTTAAGGGCTAGGGTTAGCGTTAAACGTTAGGTTTAGGGTTAAGGGCCAGGGTTAGCATTTAATTTTAGGGTGAGGGTTAGCACTAAATGTTAGGTTTATGGGCTAGGGTTAGCATTAAATGTTAGATTTAGGGTTAAGGGCTAGGGTTAATGTTTAATGTAAGGGTTAAGGGCTACGGTTAGAGCTCAACATTAGATTTAGGGTTAAGGGCTAGGGTTAGCATTTAATGTTAGAGTTAGGGTTAGCACTGAATGTTAGGGTTAGTGGCCTAGGGTTAGAGTTAAATGTTGAGGTTAAGGGCTAGGGTTAGCATTAAACGTTAGGTTTAGCATTGAGGGCTAGGGTTAGCATTTAATGTTTGAGTTAGGGGTTAGGGTTAGCACTGAATGCTAGGGTTAGTGGGCTAGGGTTAGAGTTAAATGTTAGGTTGAGGCTTAAGGGCTAGGGTTAGCATTTATTGTTAGGGTTAGAGGTTAGCGTTTAATGTTAAGGGTAAGGGCTATGGTTTGTGTTTAATGTTAAAATTAAGGGCTAGGGTTAGAATTAAATGTTAGGGTTAAGGGCTAGGGTTAGCATTTAACGTTTGGTTTAAGGGTTAGGGTTAGAATTAAATGTTAGGGTTACGGGCGATGGTTAACATTAAATGTTAGGGTTAGAAAGCTAACCTTAACATTTAACGCTAACCCTTAACCCCAATCCTAACCCTAAACCCTTAACTACTAACCCTAGCATACAACTTTGGACACATAAAGTCACATGACAAGTCACAGCCTATTGATTGCAATGGAACCCCATCATCAAATTCAAACCACATTCAAATCTATACGACTTAAAGTTCCAGCAACATTAAAAAACTTCTTGCGCTACTTTGATGTGACTTTAATGCAAGTTGAGTGCCATTGAGTGTAAAGTCGCATCAAAGTCACATCAAATTCACATTAAAGTCACACTCAATACTTTCCTACTGGAACAAAAAAGCACAAAACGCATAAAAAATGCAATGCTTGCTTTTTTGGTGCATTTCCATTAACCGCTTGCCGACCGCCGCACAAACTTATACATTGACAGAAAGGCACGGCCAGGCAAATGGGCGTTAAATGTTCGTCCCTTTAAATTTGCCGCCGTGAGGTCGACCCTGCTGCGAGCTCCATGATCGTGCCTGTGGGACTCGCAGACGGGGAATTGTCAGTGTAAACACAACATCTCCCCCATAGGTGTGCGCAGCCTGGTGCATTAGGGTGTGCACTAGGCTTGTGCAATTCGTTTCGTAACGAATCGAAATTCGTCCGAATTTAGCAACTTTCGGACATTCGGAAGCATTCGAATTTCCGAACAGAGCAATTACAAATAAAACCGAATCCGAAATAAATTATACCGCAAAATAGCGAATGCCCGAAGGTCTTCGGCATAATTCGTTATGAAAAAACTTACGAATGTACGAATCCATTCGAAGCACAATAACACTCACTCTGCTCTCTGCTTCTCCCTCACCGTGCTGAACCCTCTCAAAATGGTGTACAGGGGCGGAGCCTATAGCCGCATGTAAAAAACGAAAGTAAAATACGAGATTTCGAATCGTTACAAATAACCGCTATGTATTTAGAAAAGTACAAATCCATTCGAAGCACATTAGGCATAATAGGCAGCGTCGTTGTGAGAGAGACACGGAAAATTACGAATCAACGAACCCAAAAAAAGTTACGAAAGTAGGAGTTGTGTCCAGAATCAACGAAAAACAACGTACTCTACCGAAAGTACGAATTATAAAGCAACAAAAAATTCAACGAAAAATGTCGCTTGCAAAAATACGAATGAGTTTGAACACGAAAAATCCCGTCTAGCAAAATTACGAATGATTACGAATCAACAGGACCGGAAAGAAACGAACCGAAAGGGAACAAATTTTTCCGTTGTGCACAAGTCTAGTGTGCACCCCAAAGCTCAAACACACATGAACACCACCTACTGCCACATGGAGGAGGCTCTGATGGTGGGAGACAGTTGATTGGGAGCATATTATGCTACATTCTAAATACGAGTGTAGTGTATTCCTATTGTTGAACCTAGCCTTTAATATAAGGGGGCATTTACACTGGCCACTGGCACCCCAAACCACCCACCTGATGCCACTCCTGGATAAGGTTAATGTACATGAGGTGATTAGGGTGTGCCCAGGCACACCCAGCACACCCTGTACGCACACCTATGATCTCCCCGTTCTTCCTAGTGGCAGGTCACTGATCATCTGCTCCCTCTCATCGGGAGCAGCGATCAGTGACGTGTCACTCATAGCCACACCCCCTAACAGTTAGATTCACTCCCTAGGACACACTTAACCCCTTCCTAGCCCCCTAGTGGTTAACCCCTTCACTGCCAGTCACATTTACACAGTAATCAGTGCATTCTTATAGCACTGATTGCTGTATAAATGTGAATGATCCCAAAATGGCGCCAAAAGTGTCCGATGTGTCCACCATAATGTCGCAGTCACAATAAAAATCGCTGATTGCCGCCATTACTAGTAAAAAAATAAATATATTAATAAAAATGCCATAAAACTATCCCCTATTTTGTAGATGCTATAAATTTTGTGCAAACCAATCAATATACGCTTATTGCTTTTTTTTTTTTTTTTACCAAAAATATGTAGAATACATATCGGCCTAAACTGAGGAAAAAAAAGTTTTTTTATATATTTTTGGGGGATATTTATTATAGCAAAAAGTAAAAAATATTGCTTTTTTTTCAAAATGTACGCTCTATTTTTGTTTACAGCGCAAAAAATAAAAACCGCAGAGGTGATAAAATACCACTAAAAGAAAGCTCTATTTGTGGGAAAAAAGGATGTAAATTTTGTTTGGGAACCACGTCGCACGACCGCGCAATTGTCAGTTAAATTGACGCAGTGAAAAATCGTAAAAAGTGCTCTGGTCTTTGGCCAGCCAAATGGTTCGGGGCTGAAATGATTAAAGTCTACTGCACCAAAAACGCAATCTGCTGCGGGACCCTTTAAAAAAAATGCAGCGGCAAAAACATAGATGTGAATGTGTCCCATAGGAAACCATGTAAATGGACTTTAGTGCGTTTCTGCAAAACACACTAAAAACACATAGGTGTGAACCAAGGGTCACTGAAAGCTACCGCATGCCCTTTCCCACGCCATCATCTTCTTCTCTGACATAATCAGGAAGCCAGCTGTCCCCCGGGGGGTAGAATATAGACATCTACAAATAGAGAGGGAGATTCACCCTCTCTATTTGTCCTGCTTACCATTATAACTGAAAGTGTCCCCAAAATAGTAAGAGGGGAAATCTTCCTATGGGCACACTAGTACTGGTGACAACCAGGGATTTCCCCCACTCTTACTTTCTGTTTTGGTTGTGGGACAGGAAGTGAAGGGAAATCTCCCTATTGTCTCCTCCGGACACTGCTGATCACAGATTGAGGTATCTCAATCAGCAGCTCTTTTCCCTGTGATCAGCTGTGTCCAATCACAGCTGATCACGATGTAACAGAAGTCAGTTATCGGTATTCCTTTCCTCACGCTGACAGCGTGAGGAAGGGAGAAGAGAGCCGATATCAGGCTTCTGCAAAAGGGACATGTACAGTAATAATTAGTGGTGCCGCCGAAACATATCGGCCGAAAAATGTGTTTTCGGCAGGCAGGCAAAATAAAAAAAAGAGCCGATAATGAAGCGGAAAAAGGGGCAGGCTGTCCTGCCGGGTGCCAAACATGTATCATCCCGACGCGCCCCTGTCAGAGTCTCCGCTCCCTCCTGCTCTTCTCATGAGTGTCATGAGATGCAGCCTCCCCAGTGCATGGTAGCACGATCTCACGCTGTGTGTCAGAGATCTGAATCGCCATGCAGCCATCGTAACAATGTCCCGCCTCCTAGACAGCCTCTTGTGATAGACGGCACACTGATCCAATGCCAGGAATCATTGTGCCGTGTGTCATAGGAGGCGGGACACCGTTACAGCAGCTGCACAGCGATTGAAATCCAGCTCTGACACACAGCGTGGGATCGCGCTACCAGGCAATGGCAGGCTGTATCTCATGGGCACTGGTAGGCTGTACATGATGGGCACTGGTAGGCTATACATGATGGGCACTGGTAGGCTGTACATTATGGGCACTGGTAGGCTGAATTTCATGGGCACTGGTAGGCTGTACATGATGGGCACTGGCAGGCTGCATTTCATAGGCACTAGTAGGCTGTTCATGATGGATTGGTAAAAAGAAGGTTGCGCTCTAACTGAAATGAAAATAACCACCAATAATGATAATTGGATAATATAAACACCATATATAGTGAAATGAAATTAATCGATCATATATAACATATGAAACATATATGTGTAAATATCTGTGTATATGAATATCCACCAAAGGAATGATTGTGCTCACCACATGAATAATGAAAGATATATAAATTATAAAAATCCCGTGAATAACAATCTTATTAGACTTTCATGAGCACAAATAGTCCAAAAAGGAAAAATTCCTTTCAATTAATAAATCCTGTGAAAAAAACTTGCAGTGAATAAAACTCCTGTGAAACAAAGAATGTCCTGTGAAAAAAAATCCTATGAAAAAAAAGAGAAAAGAAAGCCCTGTGCTGGAGATGATATTTACAGCAATAAACCGTCAACACATATAGTATTAATGAAAAGAAAATCACAATGGTGTCTGGGATAATTTGCATATAAACATACCAGGGAGGATTCAAAACATCAAGGTGTGCATACATCCAACGCTTGTGACTTGTACACCACAGATCCGCCACCAGTAGAAGTGCGCGCTTGCCCGCTGCACAGACCAAGCAAGCCTGTGGCGTTACACCCAGCCGGGGGGTCTTTTTCTCGCAATAAAGGGAAGGTCCTCACCACTCCTCCAGAAGGGCTGTTTGTATAGGGTCACTAGGGTAATATCTCTCCACCGATGTGGCTGACGATATATCTCAAAAAAGATAAAAATGCAGACGCTCCATAGGTAAAACCTGGGTAGGTATGTTTATTTTAAAAAAAGTCGCCAAAAGGCGTGAGGAACAAATACAATATAGATAAAATATAGATATAAAAGTTGCGGCCGGCCAGCTGCAGTATAAACGCACATGCTCAAACAACGGGGCGTATCGCACAGCGCTATCTTTAGACACGCCATAACAGGCATGTAAGCTGCTAATAATGACGAGGTAAAGTGTCAGGACAAGCAAAAAGGCCAGATGTTTACAACTAACCCAGTGTATGCACAAAATGTGATGGTAAGCACATATTGTAAACATATGATCCTTCAGTATGGAAAATCATATGCACCTCCACTTAAAAAATATCTCAAAAAAATTACCTTTTTTAAAAAAGAATTTTCAAAAATATTAAATAAGAAAATATATAAAAAATATTTTTTTTTAAATATGTACCTTATATTAACCCAGTGTTTCTCAACTCCAGTCCTCAAGGCGCCCCAGCAGGTCATGTTTTCAGGATTTCCCTCAGATGAAACGGCTGTGGTAATTACTAAGGCAGCGAAACTGATCAAATCACCTGTGCAAAATAATGGAAAACCTGAAAACATGACCTGTTGGGGCGCCTTGAGGACTGGAGTTGAGAAACACTGTATTAACCTATACTCAGAGAGAGTATTTGGGAAAATAGTGGAACCCACTCAGGACTATTAGTATGGAGATGTAACATCCTAAGTATTTGTATTAAGTGTGGGAGTGACAAATTAGGTAAATAAAAGTATAAATATAAATTAAATGTTATTATTGAGCGGACCTAAAGGGCTCATGCTGAAAAGGGCGCAAAATAGGCCAATAGAGTTATACTCTCAAGTATGGGGCTTCTCTAAAGTGTGGAAAACTCCCCCATCATTAAGAGGCGGGGAGCATATCCATACACGGACACTACACCTACAGAGCCATACAAAATATATATGTTATTATTTAAGTGAACCTAAAGGGCTCATGGGTAAAGAGCGCAGATAGGCCAATAGAGTCATATTCTCAAGTATGGGGCAACTGTAAAGTGTGGAAAACTCCCCCATCAGTAAGATGCGGGGAGCATATCCACACACGGCATTACACCTACAAAGCCGTACAACAATACAAGAATAAACACCACAAGTGATGGGTAAATCATGTATGTATGGGTCGATGTAATGTTGGATGTAGGGCCCAACCCATAACCATAATGAAAACAGGGAGCTTGCTTTCCAAGATTCAGAACTAGTTCACACCATCTAAAGGGCACTACTAGTCTTCCCATATCAACAAAGGGGGTGACTATAGATCTATCATGCGTTGTCAATAAAAGCGTTAACATCAACGTCCACATTTAACCCGTGAGGGAAAAAGTCTTCAACCTATACGCCCATGCCATCTCTGACCTAGAGATACTCCTCACAAGGTGGCTACCCCTCCAATGGGCTTCAAATCTATCTATCCCAAGAAAGATAGTATTGGAGGGATTTCTATTGTGGACAGTCAAGTAATGCTTTGATACTGAGTGTTTGGTGAAACCCTGTCTAATGTTATTGATATGTCCGTTAAGGTGAACCTGGAGGGGGCGTTTGGTCCTACCCACATACTGGAGGCCACAAGGGCATTGCAGTAGGTAGACCACCCCCTCCGAGGAGCACGTAACAAACAAATCAATTTTGAAAACCTTAGAGGTCACAGTAGAAGCAAAACTTGTAGTCCTCATAGTCTGACACCCATTCAAACTACACACCTGACACCTACCACATTTATAGTAGCCTGTAAATTCTCCAAAAAACTGTAATCTTTTTGTTGGTGGATCCAGAATATTAGGGGCCAGCTTGTCTTTCAGGCATGGAAAACCCCTGAAAACAACCTGAGGTTGGGTGGGCAGAATGATATTTAAAACCCTATCATTGCCCAAAATATACCAGTGCTTTTTCATGATATCGAGTAATACAAGTAATTGGTACAATACTAAACTGTGATATCCAATGTCTAATATATGTAAGACAACAAAAGTGCTAGAATTGCAAAATTGGCATATACACAGAAATATTAGTCCATTCTCTGTTTTGAAAGGAAGTCCATGCAAAGTGCAAATGGCGATACAAGCACTAATAGGCTTCAGTGTAAACATAGGCAGTGGCGGAGGGGGTACAAGGGAGAAAGGAAGGGGACAAGTCCACACTCACGGCAGCCATCCGGGGGGAACAGAGACCATATTCCCAAGTGCTGTGGAAAAACAAGAAAGAGGGGCGCCTCTGGGTGCAGACTGTATGGAATGTTTAATCAAATGAAAATTAAAAGTGATAACAACTCACATTTAAAATGGTTAAAACAGGCATATAAGAGTCCCATTAGGCAGGGATCATCAGTGCAGTCAGTCAGACAAACGCTTGTGGATATGTTCTCCTCAGCGGTATTCTCCTGTGCCGCTAGATGGTGCGCGGCCCGCTGTGATGGATGTCATGGTCCTTTGCCTGGATCTCAGCTTGCTCCCCAAGCCTCGGTTTGACGCTCATCCATGGGATGGGACTCTTATATGCCTGTTTTAACCATCCTAAATGTGAGTTGTTATCACTTTTAATTTTCATTTGATTAAACATTCCATACAGTCTGCACCCAGAGGCGTCTCTCTTTCTTGCTTTTTCATGATATGTTTAATATTCTGATGTTGATTCGAAAAATTCGTAATGAATGGAATTAATGCTGGCCCATCTCCATCATTGGTAGGTGGTTTATCCCTCAAAAGAGTCTCTCTATCCATCATCTTAACCTGATCAAGAGTATCAGTTAGGGCCTCTTGGGTGTATCCCTTGTCAAGGAATTTGAAAGTGTAAGGGTGTCAGCTTGTATCAAAAACTGACCAGGATCTGCGCAATTACGCTTCAGCCTCATGTATTGGCTTTTAGGTACAGATTGAAGCCAGAAATCATGGTGGCAACTCCCTACAGGAATATAGGAGTTCCTGTCAGTAGATTTGAAAAAGGTAGAGGTGGTAAATTTACCATCACCCACAGCAATCTTCAAATCAAGGAAATTAATTTCCTCAACACTGGCTTCATATGACAGATGTATTCCTCTGTTGTTTATATTGAGGTTGTCAATAAAATCGCTTAAAGAGGACCTACTGCCATGCCAGAGGAGGAGGATGTTGTCTATATATCTAGCCCACAAGACCACTTCTGGTCGTGCTTGGGCATAGACGACATCCTCCTCCCACTGGGCCATGAAAAGGTTGGCCAAGCTGGGGGCATATTTAGCCCCCATGGCAACGCCTCTGTCTTGGCGATAAAAAAGGCCATTGAACCAAAAGAAATTATGGCTTGCCGCAAACTCCAGTAGTTTCATGATGAAGTCTATCTGGTCTGGTGCAAGACTAGAGTCTCTGACCAAAAAATATCTAACAGCCCCTAAACTCAAGTCATGGGTTATGACTGTATACAGTGAGGTGACGTCAGCTGTAACCAGCCAGAGCCCCTCCTGAGGTGTTAACTCTGATAGGAGGTTGATTACATGCCGAGAATCCTTAATATAGGAGGGCATGGCTCGAACCAGGGGCTGCAGAAAAAAGTCTATATACTTGCGGGGTAAGTCAGGCTTTTATATATATTGGGCAGATAGTAAATAATGGGCACCCTCTGTGCCTTAGGAACAAGAAAGAGACTCTCCTTCTTGTTCAAAATGCCCGACAATGTGTCCCTCTGAACTATATTATCAAGTAACATTTTATATCTCCCTCCAGGGTTAGAAGGAAGGAGAGTGTAGGTGTCCACATCACCAACTATCCTATTCATCTCCTTCAAATAATCACTCTTATCTAACACTATGATCTGGGGGGAAGGCCTTGACACAAGATTGACACAAAATCGAGGGCACCTACTGTAGCAGTGTGTTTAAGTTTAAGTAAGAGATTGCAGACATGATACAAGAGCTGGTTATAGGCTGTGGACATGATACAAGAGATGGTTAGAGGCTGTGGACATAATACAAGAGATGGTTAGACCCTTTCAGTGCCCATCAGCTTATTAAAGTCTATCAATGCCCACCAGTGCAGTCTCATCAGCACACATCAGTGAAGGAGAAAAATTACCTGTTTGTAAAATTGTAAAACAAACTATGAAAAAGTTTTGTTTTTTAGTTAAAAAAAATTCGGTCTTTTTAAATTTATTTAGCAAAAAAAAAACCCAGTGGTAATTAAATAACAGCAAAAGAAAGCTCTATTGTGTGAAAAAAAAATGTAGTTTGGGTACAGCGTTGCATGACCGCGCAATTGTCATTCAATGTGCAACAGTGCTGAAAGTTTTAGCGGGACACATTTTTACATTCTTGCTGTTAAATGTTTTCATGATGGTAGTTCATACACAAATGTTACTGCTACTGACTTTATGTCTGTAGCTGAAGAATAACTGTAGACATAGTAGGAGAAGCCACATAGGCAGTCAATGCTTTTAGTTACTCTAAGAAGACTGATAGCGAAAAGCAGTAAAGCACAGTCACTATGTGGGATAACCAAATAGGAAGCAGAGCCTGCATACTGTATGTAATGATACAATATATACATAATTATATACACACAACATAGAGAAGGAGTTTCTAAGGCAATATCACATATTGGTAAAATTATGTTAATTAAACTGATTACATTAACATACTCTATATATATATATATAAAAAAAAAACACTATACAGTTCCTTTAGTTGGCAGTAATTGAAATATATAACTGAAGCAGACTTTATTTAAAGCAATCTTCCATGGCAAACAGAAGACTCACTTTTTTGCCCCCCAACCCCCTAGATAATTACCTCTGCCCCGGCCTCAGACACTTGCGGGTGTAATGGATGACATCCAGAGCCACCATTACAAATTGCGGGGGCCCCATACAGCCTGCCTGATAGGGCTTCCCCTGCATTACAGTCCTTGCCTTTAAATATCTTATTGCACATGGACAGTGATCCTGGCAATTTATGTAAAACCTTTATCCCAAATGGAAAAACACTTTTGCTGTAACTGCTTATAAAGTTTTGGCTGGAATTTGACTTTAACTTGTTAGTCAGGACCATATAAATCTGGTAGTCTGTTGGTAGGCGGGGTAGGGTTGAAGATGGCCTTTCCTATGTGTTCCCCATTAACCTGTTGGACGCCAAGTCTGGGTGACATGAGAGGACTACCCCCAGGGTGGGTTCTTCTGGGATACACTAGCCACTTGTAGAGGATCACTACCATACACTTGGGGTACCTTTGCTCTGTGCCGTTTCCATCAATGGCCTGAGACAAGGGTGAGGCAGCCATGGGGGAATACCCGATCTTAAGGCAGGCCTCTGCTTTTAGAGATAAACGTACATCGTGTACACTGACCTCTTGGGTCCTCTTGACAACGTACACCTTCCCTGTAATTTGCATTTAGGAGGGACATGCTGGGCCTTGTCCACATCTACCTGTCCAGCGTATCACCAGTAACTCACTCCCAGTAACAGTATAGGGTCATGTAGCACAGACTCCATGCGGGCACTTGACTTCACTAAACTCTTCTGTACCTGTTCACAGGCCTGGGACCTCTCCGTCCGCTTCCATTGCTTGAGACAGACAGGTCAGGGAGAGAGTGCCGACAACAACCCCTTCCTGCAAGAGGCTTTCCCACCTGCCCCAGGCACACAATTATGTCTTCATACCCAAATGTGTTTAACCACTTAAGCCCCGGACCATTTTGTTGCTAAATGACCGGGCCATTTTTTGCGATTCGGCACTGCGTCGCTTTAACTGACAATTTCACAGTCGTGCGACACTGTACCCAAACAAAATTGACGTCCTTTTTTTCCCACAAATAGAGATTTATTTTGGTGGTATTTGATCACCTTTATTTTTTGCACTATAAACAAAAATAGAGTGACAATTTTGAAAAAAATTCTATATTTTTAACTTTTTGCTATAATAAATATCCCCCAAAAAAATAAATATATATATATATATATATATATATATATATTTATATATTGTGAGGGGGTTAGCTCGGCAGCGGGTGTGTGTGACCCCCGGGATGGGCTCCCCACACAAAAACAGGCCCAGCAAACGGAGGTTGTGGTTTTCAAAATCAAAAAGGTGCGGTTTATTTTCTATTTACAGTGACAAAACACAGCAAAGCAAAAGAAACATAAATAAAATAAATCCTGGTCAACTTGACCTCTGAGTAAACATACAGGTTTCCTAACTAACAACTGGGATCAGCCTAGTGCTGTCCTAGTCCCTAAGTCCCTGGTTTTAAATGTCCAAGCAAATAGCCACACAGGCTTTGTCTCACCGCACAGGGGTTCACTCTCCCTAGACAGTCCACACAGGTCTGGTTCCAGGCATGAGCAAACACCTAATGAAGCTGGGAGTTTTTATAGAGGCCTTAAACGAGCTGACAAGCTTCAGCTGGTCTCATCAACTCCCTGTCTGCACGACGCCCCACACTCTCCCTAGAGGTATGAGTCATCCATGAGCCCACTAGCCTCAGCTGGGCTTATACAACTCTCCACCTAGTTGTATAAGTCGGCGTAAAGCCTGAATCTGGGCGAAATATATCTACCCCCCTGGATGCAACCAGGTGACTTTACCTTCCTGCTGTCACAATATATATATATATATATATATATATATATATATAAAAAAATTCCTCAGTTGAGGCCGATACATATTTTTCTACATATTTTTGGTAAAAAAAATCGCAATAAGCATTTATTGATTGGTTTGCGCAAAAGTTATAGCGTCTACAAAATAGGGGATAGTTTTATGGCATTTTTAATAATATTTTTTTTTTACTAGTAATGACGGCAATCAGCGATTTTTATCGTGACTGCGACATTATGGCGGACCCATCGGACACTTTGGACACCATTTTGGGACCATTGTCATTTTTACAGCGAACAGTGCTATAAAAATGCACTGATTACTGTAAAAATGACAATGGCAGTGAAGGGGTTTATCTGTAGGGGGCGCTGAAGGGGTTAAGTGTGACCTAAAGAGTGATTCTTACTGTTATGGGGCGTGGCTTGGCGTGACACGTCACTGATCGTTGTTCCCTATGACAAGGAACAGACAATCACTGACAGTGTCACTAGGAAGAACGGGGAAAGGTTTGTTTACACTTACCTCTCCCCGTTCTTCAGCTCTGTGACCCGATAGCGGGACACCAGCGGCGATCGGGGCCGTGGGTCCCGCGGGTGCAGTCATGGAGTTCCCGACAGGGTCGGGAGCGCCCCGGTGGTGGCGCGCACGCGACCAACGGTTTTCACATTAAAGGGGACGTACCTGTACGCCAATGTGCGCAGCCGTGCCATTCTGTCGACGTACATCGTCATGCGGCGGTCGGGAACCGGTTAATGACACGAGCTGTAGGCCATATGTGACGGTTACTTGCATTACACCCCTTGTGCAACTTCCGACCAGGTGGGAACAAGGTTTCAAAGCTTTACTTAGAAAATTGCAAAAATTAACATCTCAAAGTCTAACATGCAAGAACAGTATTTCTCCTACATCCCTAATCCTAACTCAGATTATGTGCTGGCCCGGCATACCTGTGAAGGTACAGTCCATGTACGATAAAGGGAATACAATAGTTACACTTCCCAGTGTTCGAATCTTTGGGGACAAGCCCCTGGTCCTGATGACCTTTTACTTTGACGGCAGTAGCAACCAACATTCTTTTACTCCTACTGGGTCCGGCTCTCCGATCTTTTTCCTGACGGGGTTGTCGTATGGGTTCTGGGCCTCTCTGTTTGGGGGCTTCCTTTTCTGGACCACTGTCCCTCTTTTGTATCACAGGATCAGTGGTTCAGACTCAAAGATAATCTGCCAAAACCGGGAAAAACATTAACCTTTACCCTCCCACCCAACTGGCATTATTTCAACTCACTTATATGTCTAACACTAGCATCTCCACGGGTTGAAAATGCTGCTGTCCAAGGGTGTCTCTGTTGCTCCTTCATGGAGACACCCTTAGACTGGAAATGTGTTATTGGCTAGATTATGACGTAGCGCCCCTTTACTTTTAGGGGAGCTAGGTACCTAAATTTAGGGGTTGATCTGGGTCAGTAGTCAGACCCAGATCACTTAAATTGTTAGGTTTTGTTCTTTTGCTTTTGCCAAGTGGTGTTGCTGGTGTACAGTTCCCTGTGGCCTGTGGGTGGCGCTGCCAAACAGGTCAGGGTTGAACCGCTTGTGACATTGCTGTACCTTTGGGTGTCCTCTCCAGGCGGTTGTGCGAGGTGGCGTGGTTGGCCCGCTGCGCATGATGGGAGAGGATACATAAGGGGCAGATGCCATCTGGAGAAGGAGGGGTACTGAGGAGCAGTACCGAGGAGCAGTCCGTCTGCGCCTCGTGGCCCTCCAGGCCATGGGGTTGTGCATGGATGGATCCGTCTCAGGCACCTTTAGCCTGGGGCTGCAATTCTTCATGTAGGCCCAGCCCCTTTAGCTGGCCTACCATCTAAAGAGGAATTCCAGGGCACTCGAGGGTGACCAGTTCTGGAGAGGGAGCCAGGGTTACCGGTGAAGGAAGTCACCGCCTTGGATGAGGCCTGGTCACCTACAGAGGGATTCTGCAAGTCCGCCACAGGCATTGTAGCGTGCTTTAACTTGCACCTAGGTCCTTATGCTACAAGTGCTGGGAAGTTTGAAACTAGTCAAATGGGTTCTGATCGTATCCCTAGGAAAGAAGAGTAAAGTTTGTGCATCACTCCGGCTGCTAGGACCGTGAGAGGGAACTATCCGGGTGAGCAGAGTCCACTTAGGATTGAGTGGTGATATTGAGTGCCTGAACCTGCCTCCCTGTTAATCTATTCTTCACTTTCAACTTTCCTGTCTGGTTTCAAGCATAAAGAAAATAAACCTTCAGTCATCGAGGTTTAACCTTGTCTGGACATTGGCCTTCTTGATACACAAACAACAGACTTTTCTCTACACTCTAGAGAAAGGAACCAACCTAGGAAGGGTAACTCGCTGCGGAACCCAACAAATCTTGAACACCGCTTAACTTCTTCTTTATTTTTTTTATATTTGGTTTCAGATATGTGTTATTACAATAGATACTCAATATATACATTTTCTGGTTTAGATATGCTTTAAAGCTGATCTCTTTCACTTGTCTATCTAAAAATCTGTAAAAGGTCTACAATTGCTCTTTAAGTCCCAGCAAAACAAATAACTTTCCGTGAACTCCTATGAACTGAGCAAAGCCAAGAGAGCATTGTTTGCTGCAGTCTCTCTAATATCTGTCTGAGAAAGAATGATTAGAGCAAGCTTATAAACCTGAAGGATGGCAGTGACGTACACAATAATGCAGAGCTTTCTCCTGATTACCATTCCATGCGCAGGGCGACGTAGGGGCTGAGAGTACTTTGCATACATCACTGTACAGTAATGCAGGTGACCTGAAAGAGAGGGACATGCGTTTAAGATTCCAAACAGAAAACCTTAATGAGCAGAGCCGTGATTTATGTCTACCAATCGCCAGAGGAATAGTTCAGGTCAAATGCACTAATGCACTGATATAGATTAACTGCTTTGTTTGGCTCCTCAGAGAATTGAGTCCCCCAGGCCAGGAGAAATCAGATATTGCTTTTGTTAAAACACAATGTGCAGGTTCAGGGAGGAAAAATGTGCTAATCATTATAGTTTGAGATGGGCGGATTTATTGAAATATACACAAAAGGACAACACGGGCGAGGAAGAACGCTCTTGTGTCTTGATATTGGTGAAGTCAGTATATAGTAGAGTCTACCAATAACACAGCCAGAGTTTTTCTTATAAAATAATAGAATATCAAAGCATTAGCTTGACTTCATTTAGGTTCTTTCATATGGGTCAGCTGAGCCCTTTCAATGTGGCTTGGTTCCTGCAGCCAGACAGCCCATGTTCACCATACTACCTCTCATTGACATATATGGATGTACTTGTGTACAGTATATGATGGTGCTATAATAAACTTAAGTATAGTGTATAGTATAGTATAGTATAGTATAGTGTATGGGCATATGCAGAAAATTGAAATTGAAATTTTCTGTCACAGTCAGGGGTCAGGCTCAGAGACCCTGAAAAAGTAAAGCAGCAGGTCAGCCTGGCGGAAGACACGGATCATCCGAGGGGCAAAGTCTAAGCACTAGACTAGACGGTGTTCACCAGAGCTCATGATTGTGGAGATGCATACCTTCCAACTTTTTGAGATGGGAATGAGGGACACCTATCAGCAAGTGTATGCAGGCATACGAAACACCCCTTGCCACGCCCCCTTAAAGGAGAATTGTACAAAAAAACAAGATTGGTTAAACCCATAAGTGTTTTTTTTTTACCACTACTATTACTTTATATTGGCTTTTGGAATTTGCAAATGCAGCAATTTAGAAATCATATGAAAACACGTTTTGATAGATAAAAAGTGCATTTTAGATACATCTATATAGATCAGACCAAAATGAGGGAGAAATGAGGAGGAATGAGGGACAGAGGACCATTGCTCCAAATCAGGGACATTTCCTTTGAAATTAGGGGCAGTTGGGAGCTATGGAGATGAGTTTTGCTACGTGTTAGTACCAGGTTGCGGTCCTTAGGATTGCCCCACCAGGAGGTGAGCAAGTCAGGGTCCAGTAGCAGATATAGCGGGTAGGGATCAAGTAAACAAGCCAAAGGTGGGAACGAGTGGTGGCAAAGATATTGACAGCAGCAGGCGTGACAAGAGTGAGATATTTTAAACAAAGGAATAAAAATCACCACTGCAATATACTGAAATAGAGGATCACCAAATACATGGAATTATCCCCACTCCCTAATCCCTATACAGTGGGGCAAAAAAGTATTTAGTCAGCCACCAATTGTGCAAGTTCTCCCACTTAAAAAGATGAGAGAGGCCTGTAATTGTCATCATAGGTATACCTCAACTATGAGAGACAAAATGTGGAAACAAATCCAGACAATCACATTGTCTGATTTGGAAATAATTTTTTTTGCAAATTATGGTGGAAAATAAGTATTTGGTCACCTACAAACAAGCAAGATTTCTGGCTCTCACAGACCTGTATCTTCTTCTTAAAGAGGCTCCTCTGTCGTCCATTTATTACCTGTATTAATGGCACCAGTTTGAACTTATTATCAGTATAAAAGACACCTGTCCACAACCTCAAACAGTCACACTCCAAACTCCACTATGGTGAAGACCAAAAAGCTGTCGAAGGACACCAGAAACAAAATTGTAGACCTGCACCAGGCTGGGAAGACTGAATCTGCAATAGGCAAGCAGCTTGGTGTGAAGAAATCAACTGTGGGAGCAATAATTAGAAAATGGAAGACATACAAGACCACTGATAATCTCCCTCGATCTGAGGCTCCACGCAAGATTTCACCCCGTGGGGTCAAAATGATCACAAGAACGGTGAGCAAAAATCCCAGAACAACACTGAGGGACCTAGTGAATGACCTGCAGAGAGCTGGGACCAACGTAACAAAGGCTACCATCAGTAACACACTATGCCGCCAGGGACTCAGATCCTGCAGTGCCAGACGTGTCCCCCTGCTTAAGCCAGTACGTGTCCGGGCCCGTCTGAGGTTTGCTAGAGAGCATTTGGATGATCCAGAAGAGGATTGGGAGAATGTCATATGGTCAGATGAAACCAAAGTAGAACTGTTTGGTAGAAACACAACTCATCGTGTTTGGAGGAGAGAGAATGCTGAGTTGCAACCAAAGAACACCATACCTACTGTGAAGCATGGGAGTGGTAATATCATGCTTTGGGGCTGTTTCTCTGCAAAGGGAATAGGACGACTGATCCGTGTACATGAAATAATGAATGGGGCCATGTTTTGTGAGATTTTGAGTGCAAACCTCCTCCCATCAGCAAGGACATTGAATATGAAACGTGGCTGGGTCTTTCAGAATGTCAATGATCCTAAACACACCGCCCGGGCAACGAAGGAGTGGCTTCATAAGAAGCATTTCAAGGTCCTGGAGTGGCCTAGCCAGTCTCCAGATCTCAACCCCATAGAAAACATTTGGAGGGAGTTTAAAGTCCGTGTTGCCCAGCGACAGCCCCAAAACATCACTGCTCTAGAGGAGAGCTGCATGGAGGAATGGGCCAACATACCAGCAACAGTGTGTGACAACCTTGTGAAGACTTACAGAACACGTTTGACCTCTGTCATTGCCGACAAAGGATATATAACAAAGTATTGAGATGAACTTTTGATATTGACCAAATACTTATTTTCCACCATAATTTACAAAAAAAAATATTTCCAAATCAGACAATGTGATTGTCTGGATTTGTTTCCACATTTTGTCTCTCATAGTTGAGATATACCAATGATGAAAATTACAGGCCTCTCTCATCTTCTTAAGTGGGAGAACTTGCACAATTGGTGGCTGACTAAATACTTTTTTGCCCCACTGTACCTCCGGATTACATCAGGTGTGGTCTCTTTGAAGGAAAGGCATATAGAAAAAAGTTGAGCATAGCAGATCCTCACAGTAACCTTCTATATAGACACCAGGGTTAAAGAAAAATATTATACTTTTGTAGCAGGGTCTCCTTTTAAGGCCCCGGGACTACGTTACCCAGAACCCCGTTCGGCACCCAGAGTGCAGTTAGCCACCGCAGAGACTCATGGGAGGGGTTATTTAAGGAGGAGACGAGGCGGAGCTCGGCCTCTTTGGACACCGCGCTGCAAGCAAGAGTTTCTTCCTGTGTGGATTTGCTGCAGTGCAAGGCCTGAAGCCTGGGCCTTGTGCAGCTTCTGGGGAGCCTTCCACCCCACTGCGGAGCCTGGGTGGCATCTGACTTGTCGAGTGAGGACATCAGTTGGATCGGGGACCCGATTGTTGCAGACGCTGTGTGCGGAGACACAGTAGGTGGAAGTCCCGGGCTGGGATCGCGCCCGGAGTGGTGAGCGAGCACTTGCTCAATCAAATAGACTTTACAGATTCTAGGCCTATAGATTGCCATGGCTCACCGATTGTTTGTTTGTTGTTCCACTGGGGGACCGGTAGCAGGACAGAGTTGAAGTGTCCCCCCAGCATAGTGTTCTTAGTGATTGCCATATTTGTGGATTACAAATACTATTCATCAAGTGCACCACCGAAAGTTTGCATGCAAAGAAATCCCTATAGGAAGGACTGAGATTTATTCTGGGTCAGGCCTGGCCAGGGTGGGGAGATAGGATATTGTTTAGTGCGCCACAGGGCGTGTATACCATAATAGCTACGCGTGGTGGATTACCGCGCAGCGCCATTATTGTGTGCTATATTGATTGCTGCAGGGCTCTGCAAGCCGGTTGTGTGTATTATATTCTGCTTAAACCTTTTTCAACCAAAGTAAAACTGTTATGGTTAATCTTTAACATTTGTGTGTTGTTTTACTGTAAAGAGGGTGCCTTTACAATACCAAATGGTTATGATAAAAATATAACCCCTAGACTAACTGTGCCAGGGTGGGTCGAGCAGATTGCCAGGGGTTGGTGGTGCTGTACACAGGGCCCGAAAACAAATCCAGCGGCTCTCTTAACTGGGGGTAGCGCTACACTTTATTCAAAACAATATAGCAATGAGAGACATTAAGATAAAAATACCACACTACCACCAGTGCAAAAGATTTATAAGACAACGTTGTCAAAGTGGATACAAAGAGCTGCTTGCAGCACACCTCAATCATGCATGTCTTCCATTCACACCACCAGGACATGGGGAAAAAGAGATTGAACTTCAATGGAGTTGAACAATATAAAGCACAGATTGCACAATGAAGATTGCAAATGGGTAGTCACTGCTGAAAAGCCATGTGTAAATTGCTGTTCATGGACCTGTCATTGAATGGTCACCCCAAGGACAGGAAGTGCCTGTAATTCAAGGTGGGTGTCACAGAAAGTTGAAGCCTGGATGGACCAAACTTCAATGAGTGAGATATTGACTGGAGAGAGCACAATAATCTGGCAAACAGGAAGTGCAAAATCATGGCTAAAATAGGAGGTTCATGGGAGGAGCAAAGGGTTCAAGTTTCAAGTGAAACAAGGTTCAAGTCAAGATCGTTTAAGGAATTGTCCAGTGAGCTGTCCAGCATCCCAGGTGGTTTAGCAAGAAAAACATCACCAGACACAGCAGAGGTCGCAGGTTCAGACTTGGGTTCTGACATTTTTTACCCTGACACTGTACACCGTGCACTTGTATGCTTACGCCTTTACAGCTTTCTCTTGGCCCCCCTGCAAGGTCCCACAATGACCTGTTAAAGAGGAATTAAACTCAAAGAATAATATATAATAAGGCTTACCTATAGGTACTGTAAATATCTCCTAAACGTGTACCATTTAGGAGATATTTATAATACATGCAGCCGATGACGTCATCTGCGCATGCGCTCTGAAGAAACGGTCACCAGTGCCGTTCCTTCAGATACCTGTGCCCCCTGTGCCGTGAATGACGACTCCCCCTATCAGCATCGTCACTCCCGAATCACAAGCCTGTATCTCGTCAATCACCTTGACCACACCCATTGCCTTTTGGATTGACAGCACTGCCTCTGTTGCTAAAACCCCCTCACTGTGAGCTGCAGCGTCTGGGAAGGGAAGCATGTAATAAAAGTGTAGAGCTACCCCCATAATGGTCACTGGATATGGCCTGTCCTCTTGTGCTGATTTGACTCAGGGAACTTCCCAGCTCTTCTGACACTCTAGGTTCTGACATACAGTAATATGTACCCCTTTAAATGGACCAAAGACACAATGTGAACCAAACTTAGCAGACTTCTGTATTGAATAAGGCAAACAGTGGGTGTAAAAGGTGTCAGTCAGCCAAACCCTGGGACAGCACCCAAGACTATGGTCGAGTCGGACACATGGCAATTAGGTATGTTCAGAATAACAAAAGCATACAGTAATGAATAACAACACATGAATATTCAAAGAATAGTAGCGCAGTGGGGGGGGGGGGGGGTTATGTCTAAAGAAAGACTGGACTTCAGGGAATTCTACTTATATGGGGAAAAGAGGTTAAGCATTGTTTGGACCAGCTCCCCCCTGCAGAAGATGGGATAAGGGTAGTCCAAGTGTCAGATAGTGTAAATGTGCACTGTTTCTATGTAAAGGTTGGGAAAACCCAGAGTAATAATAAATATATTTCCAATGCGTTTCCCCTAAGGAGGCGTCAACTGGGATTGGAGACCCAGTTGACGCCTCCATAGGGAAACGCGTTGGAAGGAGCCAGTTGTAACGTCGGAAAGCACGGTCTGCACTGCAGGCGGCTGTGCCACAATTTTTTGCTGTAACATTTTTTAAGTGCCTTTTTAAAAAATATATATTTTTTATCAAACGATAATGCACTATTAGTCTTCCTCAAATTTTTGATCATCCATCATGAGCTGTTAACCAGGAAACCACTTGGGCCCTCTGAGGAAAGTATAGAGGAATCCATTTTATCAGCCGCAGATAAGCGTCCATGCTTAAACATCCATTCGGGTCTGCTGGGAGCTGTTGCATCCCTAAGCTGTGGATCAGGAGGAGGGTGAGGGTGTTCCATTTATGTTTATAGTTGCAGTAGGGTGATGGTACATTCTTGGCCCAATTCTCATGGTTTCTAATGTTTGTATCATAAGTCCCCAGTCTACCCTGTTGAAGGCTTTTTCAGCATCTATTGAAAGGAATAGACCTGGGGACCTACTTTCTTTTATCTTCTGGAGTAGGAGTAAAGTTCTCACCCCGTCATCCCTCCCCTCCCTGCCTGGGATAAATCCCACCTGGTCAGGATGAACCAGTGTGATCATCAGACCTTTCATCCTTCCTGCCAGTACTTTAGCATATAGTTTTGTGTCTGCATTTAGCAGCGATATGGGCCTGTAGCTGGAACAGAGCGTACCGTCTTTCCCCTCCTTTGGGATTACTGTTGTCATGGCGGACAAGGCCTCCCTGCTCATGTCGTATTTAGCCCCTAGACCGTTCATGTATTGACACAGCCTGGGGGTCAAAATCTCTTTATATTTTTTAAGATGATATGTTGTAAACCCATCGAGGCCAGGGCTTTTCCCCAGGGGCCGAATCTATCAAAGCTTTATTTATTTCCCCTCGATTATAAGTTTATCTAGTATCAACCTTTCACTTTCCGCAGTCCTGGGCAGTATAGCATCTTTTAAGACTTTGTTAGTTTTTTCTCTTTTCTCTCCTGCCTGAAGCCCCTTCTTTTCTACTGAATACAACCCCCCAAAATAGTTTTTGAATATTTACGCTATGTCTTTTGTCACATGAGCTATTTCCCCTTTCTTATTTTGATTTTTTTCTATATAATTTGTAGATTTTTTATTTTGTAGCATTCTAGCTAAGTGTTTGCTGGCTTTATTCCCCCACTGATCGCTATTCTATTGAATGTTTTTTTGGTCTCTTGTTCCATAGGGTCCTTTAACTCGTCTCTTTTGATCACAAATTTTTGGTACAGCAATTGATGTTGGCCCTGATGTTTTTTGTGCTCTTGTTCAACTCTAAACATTTCTTCAGTTAGTGTTTTAATTTTCTTTATTCTCTCTTTTTTCTTCCCTGCTCCCACGGCGATTAAAATCACCCTAATATAGGCTTTATGGGCCTCCCATAGGGTTGCCCCTGATATCTCTTCTGTATCATTTGTTAGAAAATATTGTTCTAGTTCTTTTTTCACAATTTCTGCAACTTCCTCATCTCTGAGTAATTCTTTGTTTAATTGCCATGTATAGGGTTGTCTTTGGTTCCCAGGGACTACCATTTTCATTCTTACTGGGGCGTGATCGGATAGCGTAGATATTTCTATGCTTGTTTCCATTATCCTTTCCAGTGATCTGTGGTCTACCAATATGTAGTCTATCCTGGAGTATGTCCCATGCACAGGGGAGTAAAACGTATAGTCCCATGCTGAATCCTCCATACGTCAACCATTTGGCACGAATGCATTTTTTGTTTAATAATTTTTAGCTGTAAGTTGTTCGTCCCCTGTGCTCAGGACGTATTATCCACACCAGGTTCCATGAAGAAGTTCATGTCCCCATCAACATCACATGCCCTCTCTTGAAATCCATCAGCTTTCCCAGTATATCTTTTAGGTATTTTGTTGGGTTCCTATTGGGGGAATAGATGTTTGCCAATGTGCATTCCATTTCGCACAGTTGGCCCTTTAGGAAGAGAAATCTTCCTTCCGGGTCAGTCATCCTTTCCTCCAATTTGATCCGCGTCCCTTTAGCAAACCCTATTGCCACTCCCCTTGCTCTCTTTGTTATTGTGTCACCATAGTACCATGTCGGAAAGTTAGGGTTATTAGTAATTCACATTTGATTCATGGGTAAGGTGGGTCTCTTGCAAAAAGACCACTTCGGCCCTGTACCGTTTGAGCTCTTTTAGGATCTTATGTCTCTTGGCGGGAGTGTTTAATCCCCTGATGTTATAGGTCATGAAGTTTATTGTTGTCATCTCTTTTTCTCTATTTTTCTATACGGGGCACCCATTTCCTGTCTGCAGCGGGGCTTCACCATTCTTGTGTGTACAGTAAAGAGGTATACCTCCCCTCCCTCTCACCTCCTCCCCTCTCCCCCCCTCCACCTTCCCCCACTTTCCCTCCCCCCCTTTGGCCCCTTTTTGGCCTCAGAACCCTTAGTGGTCCCGCCTACCATCCTCGCCATTGGTTCTCCTGTTTCGAGGTGTGGCTCTGACTATGCCGCCCAGCCCCCTACCCCCCCTTCCGGGGGGGAGAAGGCCAAGGGTGCTGTACAGAGCCCCAGTTGGCAAAACTCAGCCCCTGATTACTCAACCCTCCCCCCTCCCCCCCCCCACCCCGTGCCTCTTAGTAGTTTCTTTGTGAGAGTTGTTCTAAAGCCTTATCGGCCTGTTTCACATAGACCTCCTCCTTTTATGCCTCATTTTCTATTTCTACCCAACTTGGCAAATCTGGCACCTGTAAATCAAGTTTGTTACAAAATACTGTCAGTTCTTCCGGGAACCTTAATCTATCTAGCTGATCTTCCCTCTTTCTGGCCTATTAGGCAAGTCAGGAATCCCCAGTTATATTTAATGTTCTGTGCCCGCATTTGCTCCAGTAGTGGTTTCAGGGATCACCGTCTTGCGAGTGTTTCCGGTGCTAAGTCTGTAAAAGTTTGTAACTCAGTCCCTTCGTACTGTATAGGTGGTTTTCCCGCTAATTTTGGCCAGATTTCTTCTTTGTCTTCATAGAACCGGAACCTCACTATTATATCTCTCGGCCAATGAGCTTTGCCATTTTTTGGTTTTCTGGCCCGGTGTACTCTCTTGATCTTGAGGCGGTCCTCTGTTCCTTTGTCCAGCAGTTGAATATTGTATTCATAATTTTTCTCAGGTCTTCTCCTCTTTCCTCTGGAAGTGAGCGGATTCTCAGGTTTTGTCTTCTATTTCGGTCCTCTTGATCTTCTAATCTATATAAGATTTTCCTCTGGTTTTGTTGCGTTAGTTTGACTTGCTCCTTTAATTTACTTAGTTCCTGGGCGTGTTTGTCTGTTCTCTCTTCCGTCACCTCAACCCTTGTCAGGAGGTGCCCTAGATCAGTTCTTAGTGAGTTAATTTCTACCTTGATTGCATTTTCCAGTCTCAATAGCATCTCGGTCATTTCCCCCTTTGTTGGAATTTGTGCATCTGCCCATTGTTCGTCTGCTCTGCTTATCTCTAGTTCGTTCTCTGTTGTTAGGTCGTCTCTGGATTGATCCAGTGCATCCTCTACCTTTTTTGCAGTGTTCTTTTTTTTATGTTTTCTTGTCTGTTTTATCTTGCTGTTGTTTACCCAGTCCGGGGCTTTTTGGGCTTGCCTCCTGGGTCATGTATTGTTTAATCGTACTAGTTGCTGCGCTGTTTTTAGGGGTTTTTGGGGCACTGCCCTTCATGGTTTTACTCGTAGTCTTACTCCTGGTGTTTTTATTAATCGCTCTAATGCAGTTCCCCGGTTTGAGGTTTATTGTTTTATTTTCTGTATTTACTTATTTGTCTGCTCTCTTTTATCGAGTCAGCAGTCCACACACCTATACTGGGTGGACTACTTGCTCCAGAGAAAGTCTAAGGTTAGGCCACTGTAGGGGGTACTACTATATGCCCCTATGAGCAAGGTTTGAGATACAGTATTTATGGGGGTACGTGTATCCTTTGTGTGGTCAGGAGGCGTGTGTCTTGCTGTAGTCACTTCGCTCAATGATCCCCAATGAAGTTCCTCTGTCAGCTTCTATACTCTGGTTTTTGTTTCAATCCAGCTGCTGTATATGCTTAGGGGGGTGGTCTACCAGGTGTATGGTCAGACCCTGTGGATTTCCGGGCTGGGAGCTTGTCTGAGCTGATAGGTGTGATGTTTAACCCTCACAAGGGTCGCAGGTAAAAATAACAAACAGGTGTCTCAGCAGTCTTCTAAAATGATCACACTGTTTTTGTGTTCAATCCCGGCTCTTAAGGGCTGAGTGAGTCCTAGGAGAAGTCCAGTGGCGGCCCTTGTATTTACCTGCTTAGGCAGTCTCCCAATACAGGAAGGTACTTGATTAGTATTGATTATTTCTATGATAGTTTGTCAGCAGTAATCCTCCCTCCTGTGCTCCCCCCCCCCGTCCGACTCCTCTCCACCACAGTTTTTATAGTCCAGGCAGTTAACCACCAGTATATCTTTCCTCAGTAGAGCTAATCCACCCTAGAAAGCTGGTTGTGTGCTGCCTGATGGCTATACAGCCGTTGGATGTATCATCCAATCAGAGGAAGGAGACAGACATCTCTATGTGACCTTCACCTTTTACATTAAATCTTAGTTCTGCCAGGCTGCTGGCTGTGCGGCCTGGGTGGTAAATGATCCAGTCAAAATCAGGAGACAGACATATCTATGTGGTATTCCCATTGTACATTAAGTCTCACTTCTGCTGGGCTAAATCGTGTTATAAGTTCACCCCTTTGCATGTCAGTCTGTTTTCATAAATTAGCTGCACACCAACTGCACACCACTCCTTTCAACCTGTAATAGCAGAAGCTGGAAAAGCCTCTATTTTGCAGACAAGGATCCTGGAGTTTAACACACTGAAAACCTTTATTGACCATCTGTGGATAAGTCCAATGGTTTATCAGTATGTCACACAGGTAGGCATCTCTTCTTGCAAGCCGATTGTCCCTTAACAGCAGTTCAGTTCATTTTGCAGCTTTACCTTATCCTCCTTGTGGTTTGGCCGCAAACAAAAGTTTTTAACTCTCACCTAGCCCCTCACTGATGGTCTCTGTCCGTCCTTTCTGCGGATTGCATAGGGCGTTCTGCTGGTGATCCGGGCAAGGCTCGAGGGTGGGAGCAGGGGGGCGCGGGCAGAGGAAGCTGGGTGGGACTCACTCCTCCGGTGTTCGGGTATGTGCCGTCATCCTGTCACCGACTCCGCTGGCTGGGTAAGTCCCAATATGGGCTCAGAAGCAGGGGCATCATCTGTGGCTACGCAGCCTCTCACTCTGCATTGGAACCATGGCTCTCCCTGGTGTTCACCTCATTCCCCTGTCAGCGGCATGGTCAGGCCCCTCCCTCAGAATGTGAGTATCACGTCCTCATGTCCATCCCCGATGATGTGACATAGACTATATGGAACCTGAGAGAGACTGCTGATATATATTTACTCTCTTGTCAGTTTTTATTTTTTTCCTTTTTAGATAATTTTTTTAATTTTCCTTGCACGTGATTGGGTATTCTTTGCAAAGTGAAACTTTACCTGATTTACTAAGCTCTGGAGCAACTGCACTGAGTGCAATGGCCCTTTTCAAAGTGCACAGTCTATTTTCCTTTAGTAAATTAACCCCAATGCATTGAGTGAGCATTGTCACCTTAGAACAGGAGATGTGTTACTACAAATTCACCAGGAGAAAATGGAGAAAAAACGTCTAAGGACTGGTAAGCTGCAATATATTATTTTTTAGGTTTAAGGTTTAGATATAGTTTAACTGCAATGGAGAAAAATAAAGTCACTACCTTTGCTGTATAGTCTGTCAGGGCTATGTAAATCCTAGGATTGGATAGACAGGATGACAAATACTTTGGCAGATAAAAGAAATTTCCAACATATGTATTTAATTTGTGTATTTAGTTGGTTACCTTCAGCTCACCTTTAAAACAGCCACAGTAATGAAAACTAACATTACACAAGATTCATTAAGATATTGACTAGTATTAAGAGCTTATAAACCCAATAATATTTTCAGTTTTATGGCATTGTCCATGCCGTATTTGCTGCAATTTCCAAGCCACAGGTCCAAACTTGCACAAGAGCTCCATTTACTCAACACATCCCATTTAAAGCATATTTTTGCATGTTACTTTCTGCATAATATTCAGAACCGGCTTAGTAAAATAGCATGTTTTAGATTTGGTATGTTGAGTTCTCTGTATTTCTATGGTTGGTATGGTAGCCAGGACAAGGGCAAGCTGATGCCTGAAGCTCCTGCCTCCATTGTGCTGACACAGAGAATCGGTCACCAAGCTCTGAGGAGGTCATTGTCACAATTTATGCGTTTAGCATTTTAATGACTTTCTCCATTTTTATACATCTTAATTAAACTTACATTTTATTTCTCCCTGGGAAGTTTGCTTCTTTATTAATAGGCACTTAAGAAAGCAAAACAATAGGGAGCAATAAAAATTTAAGTAAAATAGGAAATTAATACTTTGCTAAAGCATCATTTAGTCTATTGCCCAGACAGAGGTAATTTCAATTTATTCAACTGTTGGCCTCATTTAACATCACAAGGTAACTAATTTCAGTCTGTGTTATCCCAAAGCTACCAACCAAATTCAAGAGAGGAAGTTTAAATGTCATTGGCCGCTCTGGGGGTCAAGTCAGATCAACCTGATTTGCATGCATGTGGGCAAGGAGTAGGGAAGTTTTTAGAAGTGCTATTCAAAGGAAAAAACTTTATTTCTTTAGCTTTGGATACGAACAAAAACAAAAATATAATATAGAGCAGGGGTCTCCAAACTTTCTAAACAAAGGGCCGGGTTACTGTCTCTTAGAGGGGCAAGACCTGGCCAGTGGAAGAAGAAAATGTCTTGGCATCAGTAGGAGTAAATAAGGTTCCATCTTGGGTATTAGTGGGAGGAATAGTGCCCCATCCTTGGTGTCAGTGGGAGGAATATTGCCCCATCATTGGTGTCAGTGGGAGGAATAATGACCCATTTTTGGTGTCAGTGGGAGGAATAGTGTCCCATTGTTGGTGTCAATGGCAGAAATTATGTTCCATTGTTGGTGTCAGTGGAGGGAATAGTGCATTATATCAGAGGGAAGAATAGTTCCCCAAGGGCCAGATAAAGATAAGTGAAGGGCCACATCTGACCCCCGGGCTGCAGTTTGGAGACCACTGATATAGAGTATAGCAACTTACCAGTCCTTATATGTGGTGGCAGCATTTATTTTCTTTGTCATACTTTTTCCCTTCATCTTCACCTGGTGATTCTGCCAGTAACACACTTCTAGTCCTAGGATGACAACGCTCTGTCATCCTTCTGTATCAGATCAACAGAAACAATTTAATACAGGACACATTTACCCACTTCCTGCCCAGGTCAATTTTCAGCTTTTAGCGCTGTCACACATTGAATGTCAATTGTGTGGACATGCAACACTGTACCCATATGACATTTTTTTATTTTTTCACACAAATACAGCTTTCTTTCGGTGGTATTTACTCACCACTGTTTTTGTTTTAGTTTTTGTTAAATAAACAAAAAAAGACTGAATTAAAAAAAATATATATATTTTCCTTTGTTTCTGTTATAAATTTTTGCAAATAAATCATCCTTCCTCATATATTTAGGCCAAGGTATATCCGGCTATATTTGTGAACATAACCCAAATCAGTGTATATTATTTAGTCTGTTATAGAGTCTACAAACTGTGGTACTGTATATAGCTGAAAATTGATCAATCCTGATGAAAAAGAGAGGTTTTTTAAGTAATTTTTTGTCACAATTTTTGGGAAAATTAAGAAATTAAAAAGAAATGTTTTTTCACAATTTTTTATTTTGCCCTTTGACATTATGTCCGACTTCCATGCGACTTCAATGAAGGGGATCCGACTTTGATCCGACCACACCAGGCCCTTTGAGTCTTGTATGAATCTTGAGGGGGGAACCCCATGCCAATTAAAAAAAAAAAGATGTGTGGGGTCCCCTCAAGACCATACCAGACCCTTCAGTCTGGTATGGATTTTGGGGGGACCCATTTTCTTTTTTAATTTGTTTGGCGTGGGGTTTCCCCTCAAAATCCATACCAGACCGAAGGGTCTGATATGGTCTTTGAGGGGGACCCCACACCGTTTTTTTTTATTTGGGCATGGGGTTCCCCTTCAAGATCCTCAGAGCACAAGTCGCATGTCACAAGTCTGGTCAGTTAAGATGATTATCCGACTTGGATGCCACTTCCATTCAAATCAATGGGCTGAAATTGTGCCCAAGTCAGACCAAAGTAGTGCAGGAACCTTTTTCAAAGTCGGACCGACACAAGTTAGACCAGTTAAGACGGCTCTCATAGTAAATCATTTATTTTGATATGTCATGCGACTTGTGCTCTCAAAGTCGGAGCGTATGTGAGACCAGTGTGAACCGGCCCATATAGTCATTATTGGTAAGTGATCCAATTTAGTGAGTTAATGAAAATGCTACTAGTAGCTGATTCTGTTCTGTTTTGCTATAAGCAGTTTCTTCTACCAATAGGAATTTGAAATATCATACTGTAGCACTTAAGTTATACTGTATTTTGTAATGTTATGTATAGAGTTAAGCTTCTTAGCAGTGTGAGAAAAGACGAATAGACTCAGACACACAAAGCAACAGGATATACATTTATTAAATGAGCAACATAAGAATATATAACTCTTAGCTAAGGATTAAGGATGAATTTGAGGCAATAAAAAAAACATTCCACTAATCCAAACGTAATTCTTTCCCTTATTTGAATTTGTTTTTCCCTTTGTCCAATAGGCAGCAGAGCTTTCAGATATTCTTCCTAAAGTACTATACATTCTAGTCCCTTGGTGATTATTTTCCAACAACCGCTTGCCGCTGTCTTCTTTCGTTAAATACATGACCGGTTACGTAACAGAGGTCATCTCACTCCACGCTGATCTGAGGAATGACATGATGGGAGCCTCTTCATTCACCTAACAAAATATCTTCCACATTACTAAGTGCAAACCACACGACTTTAGTTGGGATATCTAGTTCCAAACACATAGGAATTTGAGACTATGTTGGAAAATGAGGAGGACTGTCCATTGACCTCATATGGGTGACAATGACCGGTTGTATGCGGACCATTAAATGTGTTTCTATTTGAATGCTTTGGTTATAAACCGTGAGTGTTCTTGCTGAAACTTTTCCTGAAGAAGTGGGTTATCCCCTGCGAAACGCAAACTGCGTCGAAATAACAGAAACTCACTGTGCTCTACTGTAGTGGAGCCAACAAGAACCTATACTGAAAGGAGTATCAGATGGTTTTGGCAATTTTTGTGTGCAATTTTTGTGTGTATTACATGTTTTTGGATATGTGCATATGTGAATCTTTTTATTATATAAACAATTTTTGATACTTTTTATTAACTTAGGGGTACCGTTAAAGTCCTTTATATTTAGCTTGTTAGGGTCTACTAATTTGTGTATTATTGTCGAGGATGAGGTACAGGACATACATTGTCCATTATTTGAGGGTCTTCTACTTCTACCAATTTTATATTTTTCATATGTAACAGCACTTGTGTATTTCAAGTATGCAGCACTATCATGCTCACCTCCATACTGCTTGTAGGGGCTGGAGCAGGTTTGCGCATTTGGCTACACCAATTGACAAATATCTCCTAAACCATGTAGGTTTAGGAGATATTGCAAACACCTACAGGTAAGCCTTAATCTAGGCTTACCTGTAGGTGTTTGTTGTCAAAGTGGGTTTACAACCACTTTAATAAAACTGGCCATACCCAAGTAGAATGTTTTTCCAAAAATTTGTTTTGGGAAAATTTGTTTAACTTTCTAGTAGCTAACGGGTCTGAAAAGCTATTGTTTTTTAATGTAGTTACAAGTAAAGTTGAATAAGAAGGATGGACATTTTTTTTCAGATGAATGAAATTTAAATTTATGGGTTTTAAATCAGAAAAAAACGCACTTATTGTAGTGAACGTAAAATTCACCACTTTGCCATAGCAATCGAAGTAGACTTTGAAGGTTTTTATACAAAATGTATCAAGTCCATAATGGTACTATTGAATGCTCTTAACAATTTTTCAGAATTTCTGTACAAATGTTCGAATGAGATTGTACTGGTTTATGGTCAGCTTAAGGTGGCAGTAAACTCGCTATTTTTTATTTTTACCTACAGGTAAGCTTCTAATAAAGCTTACCTGTAGGTAAAATTAATATCTCCTAAACATGCGTTTAGGAGATGTTGTAGTGAGCAGGAGCCACTGATGTCAATGGTTCATGCACTCTGAAGGAACGGCATACCCATGCCATTCCTTCAGAGCTATGCTGCTGTCATGACTCTGCACGAATGCCCAGAAGTGACGTAGTCGTGGCTCGGCCAATCAAGCAACCGCAGCCCGAGAACCCGGAAGAAAGGCCGGGTGAAGATGGAACCCTCTGCAGTGGTGACAGCCTGCCGATGTGGGGCTTCATTTCAAGGTAAGTCTTTCATAATGTGCTGGTATGCAATGCATACCAGCATATTATGCCTTTACCTTGCAGGGAATGTTTGTTTGTTTTTCTATTTACTACCACTTTAAGATTTGGGTGTTATGTCTATTATAATTTTACAGTTAACAAACACCTTCCTTGCTTAACCCATCACAATAAAGAAGCATGATTGAATGATCACTGCATAACAGGGTGTATTCTACAAGTGCGCTTAATTAGTAAGCCATTATGTACCTTAGAATCATTCTCCCTCTTTCTAGTCCATGACTAAATATTGAAACTAGTAAGATGTTTTAACTGTAAACCTAATGAAAGCTTCAGGTCCCCATTCCGGCTTATGCAGCCACATCCAGTGCATTCCAACCAGGGTACAGGTTGGGGAAGAAGTCCGTCCAAACTACTTGTAATGTATGAGAGCAAAAGTAAAGAACTACAAGCCGCACACCAAGCAGTCCTGTACATCAAGGAGGTAGTAGCAGCCTCAGTCTATCATACACTATCGTGCGTTGTGCCCTGTCCACAGGGCTTAATCAAGGACGTCCCTATAGACCTAAGCCCCATGAGTGGGGAAAAATGTGTCGGGGAATGTGGCTGGGATGGAGATAGAGGATGCTACTACCTCCTTGATGTATGGGACTGCTTGGTGTGCAGATTGTTGTTCTTTACTTTTGCTCTTATACATAGAAAGATGTTTTCTTGGGAAACATTAATGTGGCACCTACCTAGTTCCTTCTCCTCCATGAAGCCATTGCCATTTTGTAGTTAGAACTTCCTGTCAATGCGGCACTAGTCGTGAATACTCAAGATGTAAGCAAGAAAATCCCAAGAGCATTACATTACAAAAATGCATCAAAAGAGCCCTTGCAGGATGTTTACTGAGTGTTGGTGCACACATCAGCCTGCCACGCTGAGCTCCGGGAACACATAGGGGCTGATTTACTAAAAGTGGAGAGTGCAAAATCTGGTGCACCTCTGCATAGAAACCAATCTGCTTACAGGTTTTATTGTCAAAGCTTAATTGAACAAGCTGAAGTTAGAAGCTGATTGGCTACCGTGCACAGCTGCACCAGATTTTGCACTCTTCAGTTTTAGTAAATCAACCCCATAGAATCTCTGGACATGTAAGCAAAGGGATGGGGATAGCAGTGATATCTCTGCCTAAATATGGTCATAATTCGGCAATCACATTTATATAGCTGATATGGTATATTTTGGGGGACCTTTGGAGGGTTCTGTGTGCCTTTTTCTTTTAAATAGGCCAGAAGAAAAATGTAATTTGCCAGCAATTTTAAACCATTTTCCTTTGTAAATGTCAGTCCTTTAACCGCTTGTCAACCGCCCACCGTCAAATGATGGCGGGCGGAAGACCCTGTTGTTCTGGGCGGACGTCATATGACGTGATCGCCTTCAGAAGTCACTAGAGGGCGTGCGCGCGCCGCGTCACTGGGGACCCGATGCGTGTGCCCGGCGGCCGCGATGGCCGCCGGGCACCCGCGATTCCCCAGTAACTGAGCAGGACCGTCTGTAAACACAGAGATCCACGTCCTGTCAGGGAGAGGAGACCGATGGTGTGTCCCTTGTACATAGGGACAACCATCGGTTACCTCCCCCAGTCAGTCCCCTCCACAGTAAGAATCACAATCTAGGGAACACATTTAACCCCTTGATCGCCCCCTAGTGTTAACCCCTTCCCTGACAGTCATATTTATACAGTAATCAATGCATTTTTATAGCAGGGATCGCTGTATAAATGTGAATGGTCCCAAAAATGTGTCAAAAGTGTCCGATGTGTCTGCCGCAATATCGTAGTCACGATAAAAATCGCTGATCGCCGCCATTACTAGTAAAAAAAATAAAATAATAAAAATACTATAAATCTATCCCCTTTTTTGTAGCTGCGATAACTTTTGCGCAAACAATCAATATACGCTTATTGCGTTTTATTTTTTTTTACCAAAAATATGTAGAAGAATACGTATCGGCCTAAACTGTGAAAAAATTTCGTTTTTTTATAGATTTTTTGGGGATATTTATTATAGCAAAAAGTAAAAAATATTGTGTTTTTTTCAAAATTGTCGCTCTATTTTTGTTTATAGCGCAAAAAATAAAAACCGCAGAGGTGATCAAATACCACCAAAACAAAGCTCTATTTGTGGGGAAAAAAATTCATTTGGGTACAGTGTTGCATGACCGCGCAATTGTCATTCAAAGTGTGACAGCGCTGAAAGCTGAAAGAGCTGAAAGCTGTAGGCAAGTGGTTAAAAAAAAAAAATCATTGCTACTGGCCAAATAGAATTTTAAACATTTTTTCTTTGCACTGGTTCATGTTCCCCAACTCCTTGTCTATTATTGATTTCAATGGGTTTCTGGTTCAGCGTCTGTTTTTTTTTTAAGATCGCCGAACCCTGAATAAAATGAACCCAGGGTTATACAGAAATAAAGTAAGGGGAAATACAAAATTCCCAGAATAAGGCGGGGAAATCTTTCTGTGGCGACACTTGTTATAGGGGTAACTAAGGAAGGAATTCTCTATATTTGGGACATTACCTCTAGCTTCCCCTTGTGTCTTTGTTACAAGTGATGGGAAAGTTCCCCAATGTTAGACAAATTAAAATGGTAGGTGGTTTTAATTCTTCCATAGTACTCTATGCAAAACTTGAAAAAAAAAGGTTTGGCCATACATACACTTTGACTGAAACTAATAGTATCATTCTGAAAATAAGATTCATTATTCTGCTGTGTTAGCTTTGTGAACTGAGCCTACTGCAGCAAATAACAATTTCTATAGCTGAGAGAATTGAGCTTTTTTTTCTTCCATATATTTTTTCAAAATAGCTGCTTTTTCCAGCGGACTCAAATTTATCAGAAATTGTCAGTGGGCTAACAACTTCTTTGATCCCTCTGATCCGTAAAAGCTTCACATATCCTGCTAATTATATCAGTAGGAATGCATTGTATTTTTCCTGTACTGCACTGCAAGGTCATATCAATGTGAGCATCCCATCCATAAAGCAGGTCGGGTTGTGTAAACAAGCATATGTTATTAGAGGCTGGAGATTGCATTCAAATGTTCATATCACATTGCCGCTCGTGCATTGATAAGTAGTAGCGATAATTGCATCTTGCAGTGACACAATTGCTCTTTTGCCTGAAACATTTTTCTCTTTTGTTTATTTCAGTTTTCAGACAGGCAGAATCCAATTATACTCACAATTGCATTTCAGAGGTACATTTTCTGATTTTAGCCAGAAAAAAAGCCAGTGTTTTCATTTCGTACTAAATACTATCATACAGCCATTGGGGCCCATTCTCATTTATATATTCAGTTGTGGTGTGTTAAAGGGTTAGTTCACCAATTAAGAAAAAACAAAAAGTGAACTAACACCATACACCCTCCCCAACCTCCGGTCCCCACTGTATGATGTGGGGTGATAAGCTGTCAGTGCCCATGCAACCGCTGTGGTTTGAGGAACTGAAATCCCCGCTTATCTCCCCCTTCTTTCTGCAGTGCTTCAGGGATGGATCGGAACGATTCTGATCGGTCAGTACCGGCAAAGTAAATCGCTCTGATCCATTTTTGAAGTGCTGCCGAAAGAAGTAGAAGAAGTAGAAGAAGAGCAGGGATTTCAAATCTCCAGACCCAGTGGCGGCTGGTGGGTTTTTCATTTGGGGGGCAGCAAACAAGCACCCCCCCTCCAGGCTCCCCGGCAGATAGACACTGACAGAACCCCCCGGGTGGCCTGCGGAGAGGCACTGATACCACCCCCACCCTTCCCCCCCCCCCGGGCTGACAAGCCCCCCGGGTGGCCCGCGGCACGGCACTTATACCGCCCCCCACCCTCCTTCCCTCTCGGCTGAAACCCCCCCCCAGGCGCCTGCCAGTCAGACACCTACCCAATCTAGGGTCGGTGGGCTGTCGTGTCCTTTCCTCCTCTCCCGGTGCGGGGAGAGGTTCCGGTGTCCGCTTCTCCCACGACTTCCTCCGCCGTGTGTCTCATCTCTGTTCCTCCTAAGTGCTAGGCATCCAAAAGGATCGCCTGACGCTTTGGCAAATCGGGAAACAGACCTGCCTCCTGATTGGCTGGGAGGAACTTTAGTGTGAAAATAGCAAAAATGTATTTGCTATCGTCACATAACTTGATGGGCTCGAAGCGCAGTGCTCTGGCTCTAATCAGGTGCTTAAAAAAAAACAACACTCCCCCCTATTGGAATCCATAGTCCATAGTCCGATTTACATATCAAGGGGCCGGACGCATGGATAGGGGGGGGCGGCGCCTGTGCGCCCCCTGTGGACCGGTCGCCACTGTCCAGACCACTACACCAGCTGCGCGAGCACTGACTGCTCATCACTCACTGAGGTAAGTACAGCGGGGACTGGAGGGGTGGGGAGGGTGTAGGTGTTAGTTCACCTTTTTATTTTTCAAAAAAGATGAACTTAGACTTTAATGCTCATGCATGAATTAATGTGTGTTATGGTATGAATTGTTTTAAGCCAGCCCATTCATTATTACTTGGGGGCAAATGCATCACAAAATTGTAGCACATCACAATGCACGGTATATGCATAATGGTGTGCCATGGAGCATTGAGCTCTCTACTGTACAATGCATTGGGGTGTCATTTCCAATGACTGACACCACAATGCATGGCACATAGATTCAGTGCATTATGGCAATGCATGGTTTAGCATATGTTACTGAAACACACAAGTGTGTCAGAACACCAAAACACATACTGTATAAGGCTCGTTTATACATGCTTCAACTTTAACACACATTAAAGCATGCATTTTTGATGCTTCTGTGATGCATCGCTGATGCTTTAGTGATGCTTTTTTGAAGCTTTAACCACTAGATTTGGCTGCTCAATGACCAGGCCATTTTTTGGGATACGGCACTGCGTCGCTTTAACTGACAATTGCGCGGTCGTGCAACATTGTACCCAAACAAAATTGATGTCCTTTTTTTCCCACAAATAGAGATTTCTTTTGGTGGTATTTGATCACCTCTGCGGTTTTTAATTTTTGCGCTATAAACGACAATTTTGAAAAAAACACAATGTCTTTTACTTTTTGCTGTAATAAATATCCCACATTTTTTTTCCAAAAAACTTTTTTTTTCTAAGTTTAGGCCGATATGTATTCTTCTACATATTTTTGGTAAAAAAATCGCAATAAGCGTATATTGATTGGTTTGCGCAAAAGTTATAGAGTCTACAAAATAAGGGATAGATTTCTGTCATTTTTATTATTATTATTTTTTTACTAGTAATGGCAGCGATCTGCAATTTTTATCGGGACTGCGTTATTGCGGCAGACAAATTGGACACTTTTGACACTTTTTTGGGACCATTGACAATTATACAGCGATCAGTGCTATAAAAATGCACTGATTACTGTAGAAATGTCACTGGTAGGGAAGGGGTTAACACTAGGGGGCGATCAAGGGGTTAACTGTGTTTCCTCACTGTGTTCTAACTGAAGGGGGATGGGACTTACTAGGGGAGATGACAGATCGCTGTTCATACATTGTATGAACACACGATCAGTCTCTTCTCCCCTGAAAGAACCGGGATCTGTGTGTTTACACACACAGATCCCGGTTCTCGCTCTGTCATGAGAGATCGCGTGTGCCCGCCGGACACTCGCATCCCTCTGATCCGCTCAGTAGTACCCCCACTCAGCAGATCCCCAATGAATTAGTATCCCTGTTCAGCAGATCCCTAGCTTGTTAGTACCCTCATTCAGCCGATCCCCAGTGTATTATTACCCTTGTCCAGCAGATCCCCTGCTCAGTACTACCCCCAGTTTGATCCCTCACTCAGTAGTATCCTCTAGCTCTGCTGATACCCCCACTCTGTAGTAACCCCCATCTCTGCTGATCCCCTACTCAGTAGTAACTCCCAGCTTTGCTGATTTTCTGGTTTGCTGATCCTTCTCTCTTTCTGGGCCCTGTTCACCTCCTGCTATTTTGCTCACACGCTGCTCACCTTGTGTGACATCTGCTAGTAAGGCCTCATCTGGAATATGCGGTTTAGTTTTGGGCACCAGTTCTCAAAAAGGATATTGGGGAACTGGAGAAAATGCAGAGAAGGGCAACCAAATTAATAAGAGGCATGGAGGAGCTCAGCTATGAAGAAAGATTAGAGGAACTGAATTTATTCTGTCTTGAAAATAGGAGATTAAGGGTGAATATGATCAACATGTACAAATACATAAGGGGTCCATATAGTGAACTTGGTGTTGGGTTATACACTTTAAGGTCATCACAGAGGACAAGGGGGCACTCTTTACGTCTAGAAGAAAAGAGATTTCATGTCCAAATATGGAAAGGTTTCTTCACAGTAAGAGCTGTGAAAATGTGGAATAGACTGCCTCAAGAGCTGGTTCTGTCCAGCTCAGTAGATTGCTTTAAAAAAGGCCTGGATTTTTTCCTAAATGTACATAATATAACTGGGTACTAACCAGTGTTGCCAACCCCGTGAAGTGAAATTTACTGGCAAGGATGCCAAAATTTCTGTACGGCACCAATTTCTTACTGGCAAAAATACCGTATTTATCGGCGTATAACACGCACTTTTTTCCCCTTAAAATCAGGGGAAAATCGTTGGTGCGTGTTATACGCCGATACCCACTGATCCCGGCGATCTCCGCTGACTGAGCGGAGCGCAGCGATCGCCGCCGAGATACACATAGCCGAGTGTACTCGGCTATACTCGGCTTTTCTCGGCTCTGCTCACAGTCACGCCCAGTCCCGCCATTGGACCCGTGATATGTCCATCATAGGGCGGGACTCGGCGTGACTGTAAGCGAAGCCGAGAAAAGCCGAGTATAGCCGAGTACACTCGGCTATGTGTATCTCGGCTCCGCCCAGTCCCTGCGTTCTCGGCGGCGTTCGCCCCACTCCGCCCAGTCTCTGCGGCGATCTCGGCGGCGCCAATTTTGAAAACTGGGGCAAGGCTGCACTGGACACTGGGCAAAGGCTGCACTTAGCAAAGGCTGCACTGGACACTGGGCAAAGCTGCACTGGACACTGGGCAAAGGCTGCACTGGACAAAGCTGCACTGGACACTGGGTAAAGCTGCACTGGACACTGGGCAAAGCTACACTGGGCAAAGGCTGCACTGGGCAAAGGCTGCACTGGACACTGGGTAAAGCTGCACTGGACACTGGGCAAAGGCTGCACTGGGCAAAGGCTGCACTGGACACTTGGTAAAGCTGCACTGGGCAAAGGCTGCACTGGACACTGGGCAAAGGCTGCACTGGACACTGGGCAAAGGCTGCACTGGACACTGCTGGCAAGGCTGCACTGACAAGGCTGCAACGGACACTGGTAAGGCTGCATTTAAATGTAAGTTTTTTTTTCCTTAAACTTCCCTCCTAAAAGTTTTTTCCCCTAAAATTGTCATGTACCTGGGTGTATTTGAACCGGGATCTTCCTGGTCGCAAAGCTGCAGCCTTACCTGTTGCGCTACTGAGCAGATCTGGACTTTTGGAAATGTCCTCTCAGTGTTAAACATTACCTTGGACTCACTAGCCCCACCTGCTGCCAGCTGTGGACAATTTTCAATCAAAGCAGCCCTTAAAAAGGAAGTGATGCTATCTCTCAGCGCCCGTTTGTGTGGAATAGCTCCCTGGGTGTTGTGACTGCTTTTTGATCCTGATTTTCATGTTGAACTTCTGCCTGAATTCCTGACTACTCTCCAGCCTGCTGATTTTGTACTTCACTGCCAGCTCATGTATGACCTTTGCCTGCCTGACCACTCTCTGGATTTCGATCGTGTACCATTTTGCCTGATCTGTTGCCAACCTAATCTGCCTGACTACGTTTTCGCCTGAATCCTCAGCACACAAGTTCCACTTCGGACACTACCTATCACAGGTACCTTACATTACAAACGGGCCACAATGACAGTGGACCCTGCTGAGATTGTTAAGGCGGTTTCACGTCAGGGACAATTGATTGGAGCTCATGAACAGCATCTTTCTTCCCTGGACGCCAAGTTAGATGAACTTTGTACTATGCTTAAATCTTGTTTGCCTGCTTCCTCTGCAACGGTCCAGACTCTGGATCCTACTCCTGCTACGATCCAACCCACCTCTTCTGTACCATCCAAACTTCCTATGCCTGACAAATTTGGTGGTGATACTGAGGACTGCAGAGGCTTTTTAAATGTTTGCCGTTTGCATTTCCGCAACAACCCTGGGACCTTTAGCACTTCTTCTGCCAAAGTGACTTTTGTAATTTCCTTGTTAAAGGGGAAGGCCCTGGCCTGGGTCTCTCCTTATCTGGAACGCAATGATCCTGTGCTGCAAGACGCTGACAAATTTCTGGCTTCTCTCCAGACTGTATTTGACAAGCCAGATAGAGCTTCTGCAGCTGAGTACTCACTCTTGGACATGCAACAAGGCACCAGGTCTGTGGCACAATATGCTATTGAGTTTCGTACCCTTGCTGCTGAGACTACTTGGGACTCAAGGGCATTACGTGCAGCCTTCCGAAAAGGTCTTGCAGATCGCATCAAAGACAAATTAGTCTATAAGGATTCCCCAGAAGACCTAGAGAAATTCATAGAGCTCTGTGTTCGTCGGGATGTCCGGTATCATGAAAGGTGCCAAGAGAGACTTAGAACTCGCAAGTTTCCTCGGCCAGTCTACCGTTTGGCCCCTAACTTCCAAGCACCACCTCAGCTAGAACCTGAAATCTCAGTTGAACCCCAGACACCTGTGGAACCCATGGATGTAAGCCGTCTCCACCTAACTGAGTCTGAGAAACAAAGGAGGCGTGCATTGGGCCTATGCCTATACTGTGGACTTAAAGGACATTTATTATCTGTCTGCCCTTCCCGTCCAGTAAAAGGCAGGGTCTAACCAGTGTTGGAGGAGCTGGCTTAGACCTTACAGGTATATCCTCCAAGACCAAGATTACCATTCCTGCAATTATCCATTTACCCTCTAAACTTGTCTCCTGTGAGGCTTTTGTGGATTCTGGAGCTGCTGGCATATTCTTGGACTACACTTTTGCTAAAAAAAATAATATCCCATTTGTTCCAAAATCTAGACCCCTGAACATTACCACCGTGAATGGACAACCCTTGGGAGATGGCATTGTAAAATTTGAGACTATAACAATCACCCTTCAGGTAGGCGTACTCCACAAAGAGGAAGTTGTCTTGTCTCTTATTGATTCTCCACTTCTGCCTGTTATCCTTGGTTACCCATGGTTACAACAACATAACCCTTCTTTTGATTGGGAAAATGGATAACTAACCTCTTGGGGGTCGTTCTGTCATTCAAACTGTTTGTCTCAACCCAAAAGACTTCCTGCTTGTATGTTGGCTTCCGTGGCCGTCCCACCTACCTTGTCTCATGAATACCATGCGTTTGCAGACGTATTTTGCAAGCAAAAGGCAGAGGTTTTACCTCCACATCGTTCTTTTGACTGTGCAATTAAATTGATTCCTGGAGCACCTCTTCCCAAAGGAAGGACCTATCCCCTGTCTTTGCCTGAACAAAAATCCATGGAGGAATACGTAAAAGACAACTTGGAAAGAGGTTTTATCCGACCCTCTTCTTCTCCAGTAGGGGCAGGTTTTTTCTTTGTTGAAAAAAAAGATGGGGGTCTTCGACCATGCATAGACTATCGAGGGTTAAATCAAATCACTGTAAAAGACTCCTACCCTTTGCCTCTCATTCTTGAACTGTTTGTACTTAAGGGGGCTGTTATCTTCTCCAAGCTAGACCTACGAGGGGCTTATAATCTAATTCGAATTAAAGACGGGGACGAGTGGAAGACAGCATTCAACACTCGTAATGGACATTTTGAATATCTGGTTATGCCATTTGGGTTGTGTAACGCCCCTGCTGTCTTCCAACGTTTCATGAATGAAATTTTTCATGATTTCAGCAACAGTTTTGTGATCATCTACTTGGACGACATTTTAATCTTTTCCAAGACTCATCTAGAGCACATCTCGCATGTAAAGCAGGTATTGCAACGACTGAGAGAAAACCATCTTTACGCGAAGATTGAGAAATGCAGTTTCCATCAAAGCCGTATTCCTTTCCTTGGATACATTATAAGTGCTGCCGGTTTCCAAATGGACCCTCAAAAACTTTCCGCTGTCTTGCAATGGCCCCAACCGACCACTTTAAGAGGGCTCCAAAGCTTTCTAGGGTTCGCAAATTACTACAGACGCTTCATCAAAGGTTTTGCCTCCATTGCGGCCCCCCTTACTGCTATGACTAAGAAAGGTACAAATTGCAAGGTATGGTCCTCAGAAGCAGAATTGGCTTTCCAGCAATTAAAAGACATGTTCAGCAAAGCTCCAATTCTTCAGCATCCAAATCCCGATCTCCAGTACATAGTTGAGGTTGATGCCTCTGAGGTAGGAGCAGGTGCCGTGCTCTCCCAGAGACAGCCTAAGTCTGGTAGTATCCATCCAGTAGCATTTTTTTCTAGAAAGTTTTCTCCAGCGGAGATGAATTACGATGTTGGGAATCGAGAACTACTGGCCATCAAATTGGCATTGTCTGAATGGCGACATCTTCTGGAAGGGGCTCCCAAACCTTTTTCTATCCTCACTGACCATAAAAACCTACTGTACCTTCAGACTGCAAGACGTTTGAACTCACGTCAGGCTCGATGGGCTCTGTTTTTCTCCCGTTTTAATTTTGTTCTTTCTTATGTTCCTGGGCATAAAAACAAGAAAGCCGATGCTCTTTCCAGACAGTTTGCTACCTCTGAAGAAGACCAACCTACCGAGCAGTATATAATCCCACCTCACAAAATTGTCGCACAGATCTCTACGGCTCTTTCCCAACAGTTACAAGAAACCCAGAATTGTGTTCCCCAAGGCTTGAAGATACCACCAGGTCGCCTGTTCGTAGCCCCTAGCCTCAGAAAACCTGTACTCCTCTGGGCACATGATGGTGTTTTATCTGGTCATCCTGGTGTCACCATCACTCTTAAGACCTTGCAGCGTCATGTCTGGTGGCCTCATATGAAAAGGGATGTTACTGACTATGTGGCTGCCTGCCCAACTTGTGCTGCTAATAAAGTACCCCGTACATTGCCTACTGGACTGTTACAACCACTTTCAGCACCTCGTCAGCCTTGGACCCATTTGACTATGGACTTCATTACAGACTTACCCAAGTCCGAGGGCATGACTGCTATATGGGTCATAGTGGATCGCTTTTCAAAAATGTCTCATTTTGTGCCGCTCCCGGGATTACCTACAGCGGAAGCACTGTCCACTCTCTTCCTTTCCCATATTGTGAGATATCATGGCATACCTACCAATGTCGTCTCAGACCGCGGATCCCAGTTTGTTTCCCGATTCTGGAGAGCATTCTGCAAGAAACTGGGAGTAACTCTTTCACTCTCTACCTCACATCACCCTCAAACAGATGGTCAAACCGAACGCATGAACCAGACCCTAGAAACCTATCTTCGACATTATGTCAATGCCTTACACTCCAACTGGTCTGAGTATTTGCCTTTAGCTGAGTTCGCCATTAATTCCCGTTGGCACAGTGCTCTTCATACCACACCATTCTACGCAGCCCTAGGCTATCACCCTCAGACTTTCCCCCTACTTCAGCCTTCTTCTGGTGTACCAGCAGCAGATCAGCGGGTTAAAAATATTCTGCTACATTGGAAAAAGATTCGCTTTTTACTACGGAAGTCAGCAGGCAAGTATGCACTTTTTTCCAACAAACGAAGACGCCATATACCTCCATATGTGGTGGGGGACAGAGTTTGGCTATCAACCAAATATGTGAGACTGAAACAACCTTCTACCAAATTGGGCCCTCGATTCATTGGTCCTTACAGAATTATTGCTCGAGTCGGGCCAGTCTCCTATCGGTTGAAATTACCCTCCTCTCTCCGGATTCATCCTGTGTTCCACGTTTCCCTCCTCAAAAAAGCAATTTTCAATCGCTACTCCAGAACGCAACAGCTACCTCCTCCTGTTCTTGTTGATGGACAAAACGAGTTTGAAGTCTCCATGATTCTTGATTCTAGAAGACAGGGTCGTGGCCTTCGGTATCTGGTTCATTGGAAGGGATATCCTGTCACAGACCGTTCCTGGGTTCCAGCCAAAGATCTGCATGCCCCTTCTCTTATTCGAGACTTCCATGCCTCCTTTCCCACTAAGCCCCGCTAGGCCCCCGGAGGGGTCCACTGGGGAGGGGGCCCTGTCATGTACCTGGGTGTATTTGAACCGGGATCTTCCTGGTCCCAAAGCTGCAGCCTTACCTGTTGTGCTACTGAGCAGATCTGGACTTTTGGAAATGTCCTCTCAGTGTTAAACATTACCTTGGACTCACTAGCCCCACCTGCTGCCAGCTGTGGACAATTTTCAATCAAAGCAGCCCTTAAAAAGGAAGTGATGCTATCTCTCAGCGCCTGTTTGTGTGGAATAGTTCCCTGGGTGTTGTGACTGCTTTTTGATCCTGATTTTCGTGTTGAACTTCTGCCTGAATTCCTGACTACTCTCCAGCCTGCTGATTTTTGTACTTCACTGCCAGCTCGTGTATGACCTTTGCCTGCCTGACCACTCTCTGGATTTCGATCGTGTACCATTTTGCCTGATCTGTTGCCAACCTAATCTGCCTGACTACGTTTTCGCCTGAATCCTCAGCACACAAGTTCCACTTCGGACACTACCTATCACAGGTACCTTACAAAAATTCCCTCCTAAACTTGGGGTGCGTGTTATACGCCGGTGCGTGTTATACGCCGATAAATATGGTAATGAAGATTACTGGCAGAGCTGCATTTTTTACTGATGCTGCAAAAAAGTACCTAAAATTACGTTTTTTAGTGCTAAACAGTGTAAATATCAATATTTCAACTATAAACACACAGCTAATGCTAATATCAATGTGTTTAAGTTAAACAAAAGTAAAAAAACATATTTCTCAATTCACATGAAGGTTAGGATACTATAACCCAGCCAGCACAGAGTTCCCTCTTACATCAGAGTCTGCAGGATTCCCCTTACAGTGCAAGGGAACTCTTATGTAAAGGGGAACGCTGCAGTTAATGATGTAAGGGGGAACTCTGATGTGGAGGGGGGCTCTGGTGAATAGAGACCACCTTCCACAGAGTGAATACACTAAGGTAAGGGGGGGTACTAATATAAGGGGGAAACCTTTATATCAGTGCCCCCTTACATTATTGTATTCATTCACCTCCTTACATCAGTGACCCCCCCCCCCCCTCAGAATGGCCTGGCGGCACTGTCACATACCTCCTCTCAGGTGCACAGTGTGGGGCTCAGTCAGACGGCTCCAGCTTGGTGGCTCTGATCTCCTCTTCCCAGTCCACACGTCTGTTTCTTCCTGGGCCGTAACCCCCATCCCGGCGGCATTCCCACTCTTGACTCCTTTCTAGGATCCCCTCAGAGACTGTAGACATGACAAGAGATGGTCAGAGGCTGCGGACACACTACAGGAGGGGGACAGAGGCTGCGGACACACTACAGGAGGGGGACAGAGGCTGCGGACATACTACAGGAGGGGGACAGAGGCTGCGGACATACTACAGGAGGGGGACAGAGGCTGCGGACACACTACAGGAGGGGGACAGAGGCTGCGGACACACTACAGGAGGGGGACAGAGGCTGCGGACATACTACAGGAGGGGGACAGAGGCTGCGGACATACTACAGGAGGGGGACAGAGGCTGCGGACATACTACAGGAGGGGGACAGAGGCTGCAGACATACTACAGGAGGGGGACAGAGGCTGCGGACATACTACAGGAGGGGGACAGAGGCTGCGGACACACTACAGGAGGGGGACAGAGGCTGCGGACACACTACAGGAGGGGGACAGAGGCTGCGGACACACTACAGGAGGGGGACAGAGGCTGCGGACACACTACAGGAGGGGGACAGAGGCTGCGGACACACTACAGGAGGGGGACAGAGGCTGCGGACACACTACAGGAGGGGGACAGAGGCTGCGGACACACTACAGGAGGGGGACAGAGGCTGCGGACACACTACAGGAGGGGGACAGAGGCTGCGGACACACTACAGGAGGGGGACAGAGGCTGCGGACACACTACAGGAGGGGGACAGAGGCTGCGGACACACTACAGGAGGGGGACAGAGGCTGCGGACACACTACAGGAGGGGGAAAGAGGCTGCGGACACACTACAGGAGGGGGACAGAGGCTGCGGACATACTATAGGAGGTGCCGGTGGAGACAGGCTGTGAACATGATGGTGCCCTCCTCACCCCCTCACAGTAGCCTCCTTCTCTGTCCACCACCATATTACTTCTGCACATCATCAGTGTGCTGTGTCCTCCTCCTGTGCCCCTTTCACCACTCCACAGGTCAGGGCAGCACTGTGCTGCCCTGACCTGTGAAGAGGTGGAAGGGACACAGGAACCAGAGGAGGACACAGCACACTGATGACGCTGTCCCCTTGTATCCCCCCAGTTTCACTGACCTCGAGTCCGTCCTCCTCACCCCTGGCTGGGCCCTGTCAGTGCTCCGGAGTCCTCCACCGACCACCTATGATGAGTGCATGGCATGCACTCACTGCAGGTGTCCCGCCACTGCCGCCAGCCACTGTGGCCTTTTCAAAAATGGCGCCAGCGGCGCCATCACGTTACTGCGTGTGCGCCGCCCGGCCGAGTTCCGAATGCGCTCGGCCGGCGCATTCGGAACGGCGCATGCGCAGTTGTATGGCCGGCTCGCGGCCATCTTTTTTATGGGCGCCGGTGCCCATAAACTGACTTTAACGTACAGCCCGAAAAAGGGGTTAAATCGCGGGCTGTACGTAAATCTACGTACGGTTGGCAACACTGGTACTAACATTTATAGGTAAAGTTGATATCCGGGGTAAATCCGATTGCCTCTCGGGGGATCAGGGAGGAATTTTTTCCCCTGCTGTAGGAAATTGGATCATGCTTTGCTGCGGTCTTTTGCCTTCCTCTGGACTAACTGTGGGTATAGGATTGTATGATTTTTTTTTTTTTTTTTTTTTATTGGTTGAACTACTAGATGGACTTGTGTCTTTTTTCAACCTGGCTAACTATGTGACTATGTAGTTTCTCCTGCTTTGGTCCCAGAGCTGTACTGATCCTCTGCCGCTGATCCTCTGTCCTCTTTTTCCAGTCCCCACTCACCTTCTTCTGTAGTGTTCCCATGTTGCACACCACGTGTGCCATCTGCTAGTTGCTCTGCTCCAGTTCGGACCCCGTTCATCTTTCTGCTACTCCACGCTGAACACCAAATGTGATGTCTGCACCAAACACTTCCAGAATACATACACATGAACCAGAAGTGACTGCTGATGACTAGAGTTGAGCGGACACCTGGATGTTCGGGTTCGACGGGTTCGGCTGAACTTCGGAAAAAAGTTTGAGTTCGGGACCGGACTTGACCCGAACTTGACCCCGAACCCGAACCCCATTGAAGTCAATGGGGACCCGAACTTTTGAGGACTAAAATGGCTCTAAAAAAGTTAGTAACAGGAAAGTTTTAAAGCTGCCTGCTGTCGTTTACCCCTGGCTGTGCTGAAGTTGGTGGTGAAGGTGTTACGCTGACCGGATGAGGAGGCGGTAGAGGATGAGGAAGCGGAGTAGGAGGAGTTAGCAACAGGAGGCAAACTGAAGCGCCCTGCAATCCTCGGTGGTGGAAGGACATGCGCAAAACTGCTATCTGCCTCAGGCCCAGCCGCCACTGCATTTACCCAGTGTGCTGTTAGGGAGATATAACGTCCCTGACTGTACTTACTGGTCCACGCATCCGTAGTTAGGTGGACCTTGCCACAGATGCCGTTGCGCAGTGCATACCTGATTTTGTCCCCCACTTGGTTGTGCAGGGAAGGGATGGCTCGCCTGGAAAAGTAGTGGCGGCTGGGTACGACGTACTGTGGGACAGCCAATGCCATCAGGCTTTTAAAACTCTGCGTCTCCACCAGACAGAATGACAGCATTTCAAAGGCGAGGAATTTTGAAATGCTGGCATTCAGGGCCAGGGATTGCGGGTGGCTAGGGGGGTACTTCCTCTTCCGCTCCAGTGTTTGGGAGATAGGGAGCTGAACGCTTCCATGGGACATTGTGGAGATGGTTGGTGACCCAGGTGCTAGTGTTGCTGGCAGATCCTCTGTTTGTGGGTTGGCAGGTGCCACTGTCACTACAGAGGTGGATGAAGAGGCCGAGACTGCAGCAGAAGAGGAAGCAGGAGGAGCCAGAGACCTTTCTTGGTTTTTTGAGGTGTCTACTCCACTGCAGCTCGTGCTTTGCACTTAGATGCCTGGTCATTCAGGTTGTGCTCAGGTTGAGAACGTTTATGCCTCGCTTCAGGCTCTGATTGCACAGCGTGCAAACCACTCGTGTCTTGTCATCAGCACATTGTCTGAAGAACTGCCACGCTAGGGAACTCCTTGGACCTGGCTTTGGTGTGCTCGGTCCCTTGCTGTGTTGGGCACTGGGCAGTAGCAGACATACTGTCTAGGGGACGGACGCTCCGCTTTTGCACCCTGCACCCTCTTTTGCTGTGCTGGTGTCTCTGTGCGACCACCGTCTCTTCCTCCGAACTACACTGGTCACCTGCATGACGTTTATTTCATGTGGGGTCGAGGACCTCATCGTCCTCCACATCATCTTCCACCCAGTCTTCACCCCTGCCCTCCTTGTCGGTCTGCACAATTGCGAATCTTTCATCAGGGGACTGGGTGGGAGACAATGTGAAGGAACCGGAGGCACTGTCAGCAACCCAATCTAGTATCGCCTGTACTTGTCCTGGCCTCAACATTCGTACAGCCTCATTAGGCGTGTAAAAATACAGCTGCAGGCTCTGTCGCCTACTCGCACCTGAAGAAGGCGTTTCACTTGTGCGTGTAGCTGGCACAGATCGGCCACGTTCTCTCCCTGCAACAGGAGCTCCACCAGCAGCACCACGACCGGGGCCACATCCCTTCTTTGACATTCTCCTCATATTTTCCAAATTTAGGATCTTGCCCTAAATGGGTGTTTATGCAATAGCAGAAAAATATATAATTGGGGTATCTCACACCTCCAGATATGCAGAAAACACTGCAAAATATTTTTTTGGCCACTAAATGTGTGTTTTTGCAATAGCAGAATACACCCAGAGTATGTAAACGGTGTATCTCACACCTACAGAAATGCAGAAAATGCTATTAAATGTTTTTGCCCTAAAAAAAATTTTATTTGAATAGCACAATAGAAGGAAATATATAAATTGGGTATCTCACACCTCCAGATATGCAGAAAACACTGCAAAATAATTTTTTTTTTTGCCACTAAATGTGTGTTTTTGCAATAGCAGAATACACCGAGTATGTAAATGGTGTATCTCAAAACCTACAGAAATGCAGAAAATACTATTCAAAAAAAATGTTTTTGCCCTAAAAATCTTTTTTGAATAGCACAATAGAAGAAAAATATATAAATTGTGTATCACACACCTCCAGATATGCAGAAAACACTGCAAAATATATTTTTTGCCCTAAATGGGTGTTTTTGGAAGAGCAGAATACACCCACAGTATGTACAGGGTGTATCTCACAGTAACATATGCAGTGCTGGTGCACTGAGCTTGCAGATAAAAGTTATATTTCCTCTGGCACTGGGCTCATGGCAGTGTAAAAAGACTGTGCACTGCAACCCAACCAGGTAAATCTATGTAGATCGCTGAGTTATTAGAATAGATTTCTGAATCTGGACTCCTAGATAATTCTCTCTCCCTAAAAGCAGCAACAGGAACCTTGGCCTACACTGTCTATCTTTTCTCTCAGTGCAGTGTAAAAAGCTTGTGTACTACACCCACACAACTAAATCTATGTAGATCGCTGACTAATTAGAATCTATTTTACAATCAGGACTGACTCCTATCATGTAATTCTCTCCCTCACAGCAACAGCAGCCAGGAACCTTTCCCTACACTGTCTAATGCAGAGTGACGTGCTGTGCTGTGTGCCTCTAGCTTATATAGAGGCTGGGTCACATGCTGCACTGGCCAATCACAGCCATGCCATTAGTAGGCATGACTGTGATGGCTTCTAAGGGCACATCAGTTAAACTAAAGTTGATTGGCTGCCCTGCAGCCTTTAAAAATGCGCCATTACATCGCCGAACACCGGACCCGAACATACAGTCAATTGTTCGGGTCCGGGACCCAAAAACCCAAAAGTCCGATACGAACCCGAACTTTACAGTTCGGGTTCGCTCAACTCTACTGATGGCGTCTTTCCGGTTCGCTTGTTGGTTTTCCAGTGCATCCTGGAATATCTCATACCTGCAGTACCTCCAAAACAAAGTGAGCTAAACTTCTATGGAGGCTTTAAAGCACCAAGAAAGTGAAATGGGGTGTAATTTTTGAAGCGAAGCCCATACTGCATTTAATTTTATCCATCTTTTCAATCTTTTTTTAAGAGCTCTGGAAAATGGCTAATGTCTGTTTTGCTCTATTTGAACATGATAATGCTGGTAAAATGAGTGTTCCCATTTTAATTATCAATCTACTTTCTATGCTAATGGCTTAGGGCTTGATTCATTAAAAGTCAGTAAAGGAATATTAGAAAGCAATGATTACAGCAGCATTTAAAGTTTTTGAAAACTCTAACAATGAACTCTTATTTGGGCCATTTTGAGCTGTTAAATTTACCATTGAGCCCTGGTTCACATTAATGCGATTTGGCATACGATTGACAAATTGGCGGCAATTGCCGGAAATGGTACCGTCTGAATCGGTGCGACACTGACTTTGCAGAGCCGCACCGATTCCCATATGTCGTTTCTGTACTACTTTTGCCGATTTCAGGTGCGATTTCCATTGACATCTGTGCAGCAACCCGCACAGATGTCTCTGAAATCGCCCCCGAATTCGGCACTGACATGCAGGAATGAAATGGTTCGAATTCAACTGAACTCACACCATTTCTTTCCCACTGTCAGTGTGAACCAGGGCTGAAAGTGTTTTGAAATTTTTGTTTGATAAATGCAAAAAGAAAAAAAATATGTTAGCTGACCCCCCCGCCAGAAATCCAGTGAGCTCACAAATTCGTGTGCCTGTGCTGCACTAAAATCTTAAACATTAACAGTCCTGCCTGTTTTCTCTCTGTACAGAACATCTCCAGAGGGATATGTATTCTCTAGTCCTTACACACTACCTGTCCTAGGGTGACAAAACTGTTCTTTAATAGATATTAGACTTGTGCACAACGGAAAAATTTGTTTCGGTTAGTTTCTTTTCGGTCCTGTTGATTCGTAATCGTTCGTAAATTTGCTAGATGTGATTTTTCGTGGTCGGACTAATTCGTATTTTCTCAAGCGACATTTTTCGTTGAATCGGAATGATTCGTATTAAGGTAAGCCTTATTTTTCGTTGATTTATAATTCGTACTTTCGGTAGAGTACATTGTTTTTCGTTGATTCTGGACACAACTCCTATTTTCGTAACTTTTTTTGGGTTCGTTGATTCGTAATTTTCCGTGTCTCTCTCACAACGACGCTGCCTATTATGCCTAATGTGCTTCGAATGGATTTGTACTTTTCTAAATACATAGCGGTTATTTGTAACGATTCGAAATCTCGTATTTTACTTTCGTTTTTTACATGCGGCTATAGCCTCCACCCCTGTACACCATTTTGAGAGGGAGTTCAGCACGGTGAGGGAGAAGCAGAGAGCAGAGCAGAGTGTTATTGTGCTTCGAATGGATTCAAAATCTCGTATTTTACTTTCGTTTTTTACATGCGGCTATAGCCTCCGCCCCTGTACACCATTTTGAGAGGGTTCAGCATGGTGAGGGAGAAGCAGAGAGCAGAGCAGAGTGTTATTGTGCTTCGAATGGATTCAAAATCTCGTATTTTACTTTCGTTTTTTACATGCGGCTATAGCCTCCGCCCCTGTACACCATTTTGAGAGGGAGTTCAGCACAGTGAGGGAGAAGCAGAGAGCAGAGAGGAGTGTTATTGTGCTTCGAATGGATTCGTACATTCGTAACTTTTTTCATAACGAATTATGCTGAAGACATTCGGGAATTCGCTATTTGCGATATAATTTATTTCGGATTCGGTTTTATTCGTAATTGCTTTGTTCGGAAATTCGAATGCTTCCGAATGTCCAAAAGTTGCTAAATTCGGACGAATTTCGATTCGTTACGAAACGAATTGCACAAGCCTAATAGATATGGTATGGTGAGTGGACACCACTTGAAAAAGTAAAAAAAAATAAAAAAAAGCCTGAAAATCGATACTAATAGAGCCATCACATCTCATGATTGGTAAGCTTTTGTTTTTGGGTTTAGATGCATTTGAATCTATATCCAAATCTACTATTTATTTTGAGTGAGCAGTTTCCCTAAAATCAATGATAATCAATGGTATTTTCTAATATGTACAACGCTGATCCTGTGCTATGATTCTGTAATCTCCAGTGAAAAACGTCTACGCATATATTGGCAACACCCCATGGATCTTCAAACTAATTTCCAAGAATGTATTAAAGCGATCAAGCATTTCGGGGCTATGCAGGACCCCTTCATCAGCCATGCTAAGGAAACATCTCAACTTAATGCTGGGATCTCTTTTATTATTTGAATTATCTTGAATGTTCTTTTGAAGATCTATAGTGTTCTGGTCATACACAGTATGCTTTGACCAGTTCCCAGCTGATAGTTGCTACAGCACCCACTTGCTTCAAGCCAATCCAGGAATTGTGTGCAAAATGAATAATCTTTTTATTTATTTTTTTCTGGTGAAAGGGCCTCTTTTAACCAGTCATTAGATTTTTTATTTATAAAAAGGGAAAAATTAACCAAAGTCAGATTTCTTACCTGCAGTCGTGGTCACGTGAGAAGTCTAAGTCCAAAGTCTTCTGTGTTTTGGTCTGTAGTCCTTCCAGTGCCCACTTTGCTTTCTGGTGATATGGAAACTTCAAACTAGCTTACAGAATAGTCAATTTCAGGGGTCCACGCAGGGTCCTGAGGACTTCAAGCAGCAATGTCCTGATTTCATAACACAAGGGATGGGTTTCTGTTTGCACCAGCTGTAGTAAATCTCTCCCTTAAAGGGGTTGTAAAGGTTTGTTTTTTTATTTTCTAAATAGGTTCCTTTAAGCTAGTGCATTGTTGGTTCACTTACCTTTTCCTTCGATTTCCCTTCTAAATGTTTTTTTTTCTTTGTTTTCTTTGTCTGAATTTCTCACTTCCTGTTCCTCCTCAGTAAGCTGTTCAGTAAGCTGTTCTGGCTGACTAAACACCACTCGGATGATGGTGTAAAGTTTACTGAGGAGAAACAGGAAGTGAGAAATTCAGACAAAGAAAAAAAACATTTAGAAGGGAAATCGAAGGAAAAGGTAAGTGAACCAACAATGCATTAGCTTAAAGAAACCTATTTAGAAAATAAAAAACAAACCTTTACAACCCCTTTAATATTAGTATAAAGTGGGCCAATCACATGCACAATGCTATCACAAAGGAGGCTGGCAGGTCATGGCCATATTTATCAATAATAACACCTGGGATCCCTCACTCTTAAGCCCTGTACACACGATCGGTTTTACCTATGAAAACAGTCCGATTGACTTTTTTCATCGGACAAACCGATCGTGTATGGGCCCCATCGGTCTTTTTTCCATCAGTGTTAAAAAAGAGAACATGTTTTAAATTTATCCGATGGAAATAAAAACGATAGCAAATTACTATCGTCTGTGGGGAATTCCATCGGATAAAAAATCCACGCATGCTCAGAATCAAGTCGACGCATGCTCAGAAGCATAGTACTTCATTTTTCTTGGCTCGTCAGAGTGTTTTACGTCACGGCGTTTGGGACGATCGTTTTTTTGACTGATGGTGTGTAGGCAAGACTGATGGAAGTCAGCTTCATCGGATTTCCGATGGAAAAATCCATCGGTTTAAAATCCATAGGAAATCCGTTCTTGTTTACAGGGCTTAACATTCAGCTTCTTGATGGGGAAATGTCATTTATGGTGAGTCAAGTCAGCAGCAGATCATGTCTGCGGGTCAACATGTTTTTTGGTTGGCGGGGCATCATTCATCATGCGAATTCAAATTAAAATTCAAATAAACTAAATGAATTCTGAAAATGAATTAAACAAACTAAACTAATTTAACTAAACTAATTTATGTAAATAATGAATCAAAATGAAACTGAATCAATCTTTTCATTCAGCACATGTCTACCTATTATTTGTAGTGTCTCCTTAATTTTAAACTGCGTCAGACACATGGGAAGGGATGGTTTGATGCACAGACTATGTAGGCCATAGAGAATCAGATACTAGCCCCTCTAGGGTTTCTTTTGGAACTTTTGACTAAACTGGACTCAAATTACTGGCTAATAAATAGGGGAATGGAGTTGGAAAGACTGAGTGGCATCCCCTGGTTTCTACAAGTTTTTGGGCAGAAAAAGAGAAGGAGTTGGCAATGTGTTGTCCTGTTATGTCGGTTGACCCCAGTTCAAGTACAGTATTTGAAAACCACCTGTGTTGATAATAGTTTATTTCATGAGATCCTACAGAGTGAGCTGAGCGAGCCTACGGCCAGGAGAATGCAGGCAACCAAGATGGTGTGGTTTCTTTATAACTTAAAGCTGTGTTCCGGCCGAAATTGTAATTTTTAGATAAAAATACCACTTTACTACTCATTCTTCTTACATAGTTACATAGTTAGTCAGGTTGAAAAAAGACAAAGTCCATCCAGTTCAACCATAAAAAAAAATAAAAAAAATATCGTACAATCCCATATACCCAATTCTATACCCACAGTTGATCCAGAGGAAGGCAAAAAACCCCAGCAGAGCATGATCCAATTTGCTACAGCAGGGGAAAAAATTCCTTCCTGATCCCCCGAGAGGCAATCGGATTTACCCTGGATCAACTTTACCTATAAATGTTAGTTATATTATGTACATTTAGGAAAGTATCCAGGCCTTTCTTAAAGCAATCTACTGAGCTGGCCAGAACCACCTCTGGAGGGAGTCTGTTCCACATTTTCACAGCTCTTACTGTGAAGAAACCTTTCCGTATTTGGAGATGAAATCTTTTTTCCTCTAGACGTAAAGAGTGCCCCCTTGTCTTTTGTGTTGACCATAAAGTGAATAACTCAACACCAAGTTCACTATATGGACCCCTTATATATTTGTACATGTTGATCATATCCCCCCTTATTCTCCTCTTCTTAAGAGTGAATAAATTCAGTTCCTCTAATCTTTCCTCAAAGCTGAGCTCCTCCATCCCTCTTATCAGTTTGGTTGCCCTTCTCTGCACTTTCTCCAGTTCCACCGATATCCTTTTTGAGAACTGGTGCTCAAAACTGAACTGCATATTCCACATGAGGTCTTACTAATGATTTGTACAGGGGCAAAATAATATCTCTCTCTCTGGAGTCCATACCTCTCCTTATACAAGAAAGGACTTTGCTCGCTTTGGAAACCGCAGCTTGGCATTGCATGCCATTATTGAGCTTATGATCTACCAAAACCCCCAGATCCTTCTCCACTACGGATCCCCCCAGTTGTACTCCCTCTAGTATGTATGATGCTTTCATATTCTTAGCCCCCAAGTGCATAACTTTACATTTATCAACATTAAGCCTCATCTGCCACATAGTCGCCCAATTAGACAGAGCATTGAGGTTTGTAAATGGCGACATCCTGTAAGGACGTTATTCCACTGCATAGCTTGGTGTCATCTGCAAAGACAGAAATTTTACTTTTGATCCCAGACCATCATTTATAAAGATATTAAAAAGTAAGGGTCCCAGCCCTGAACCTTGGGGTACACCACTGATAACCTTAGACCATTCAGAGTAAGAATCATTAACCACTTCTCTCTGAATTCTGTCTTTTAGCCAGTTTTCTATCCATTTACAAACTGATATTTCCAATCCTGTAGACTTTACCTTACACATGAGCCGTGTGTGCGGAACTGTATCGAACGCTTTTGCAAAATCCAAGTATACCACGTCCACCGCCACCGCTCTGTTCTTGTATTCTATTAAAGTTATTCTGTACATAAATGACCGTCTAGCATTTTTGCAGCAGTGTTTTCTTACTTTATAAATTCCAAGCAGACCGCGGCCATCTCCTGTGTGGGCATCTGAAGCTGGATAGTATCTCTTCCTGTATCCCGAGCATGCACCTGCTGATCTCACACATGCGAGCAGTAGAGGTCTGGGTTTCCATAGCAACAGCTATGCAAATAGGAAATGCTAGGACTCGGCGATGCCTATTGCCTCCTGGGATTGATGACACATATCCAGGAGACAATACAAAAGCCGGAAATGACGCGCAAGGCCACGGCCACGAAGGAGGAAGTTGAAAAATATATTTTCTACAATAAAGTAAGTGATCCCCACAAAAAAAAAAAAAAGACAATTCATTACAACTGGACACATTAGTGCAGGATGGTGAGGAGTACAAAATGTGTGTGGAACTCTGCTTTAAGGATTATCTCATTCCTGTGCAGAAGTTTGTTGGAAGGAGCCCTTGGTGGGAACTGGCAGCAAATTGGGGCCACCAACAAGTATTGTGAGTGCTAATGAAGCCAGCTCACTGGCTGGAGACAAACATGCGAGTATCACATGACTGCAGTTATACACTAAATTATTTATACTTTACATTTGTAAAACTTAAGTGTGGGGTGCATGGTGGGGCATGGAAAAGGGGTTGGTGGGTTTTTTGGAAAACTAGAGTCAGGCTTTAATATTTTCAGAGTTCTTTGGGTTTTTTTTGTTTTTTATAAATGCACCTCTAAAAAAGCAAAGTGACAGCCACATTTTTACTGTCTGTATTATTTTCCACTGTTTGTTTAATTGGAGACAAATGAACAAATCTGCAGTTCTCCAGATTTGCAACATAAAATATAAAGTTGGAAAAGCAAACTGTTTATTGCAACATCTCATGGCGCTCATAAGAAACTTCACTTACTACCACCTTTTATGAGGATATTCGCAACAACACTCGCAGCTGCCAAATTACACTCTCACCATGAATGTTAAATCTGTTTCATTTGCATTGTGCTGAGCACGTGCTAGATGTGCCCTGTGATTAAATTATGCCCGAGTATTCAGTACTTATCTTTCAGCAAACTGTATGGGAGAGAACATTGAGCTGAATCAGCGGAATGTTTTAATAATGGCACACTATTAATAAAGTTCTATTAAACAAGAACTTCAGATTAATAGAAAATCGAGGCATTGCTTAAAAATGAAGACTAGATGATATAATTAAAGTTGAATGCCAGGCAGATGGTGGAACACTAAATAATGTAGTTATGTATTTATTAAAAAATAAATGTATTTCTAAATGCAGCTAGTGCAAGTAACTGGATTTGACTTGGTATCAGCCTATTGTAATACCCTGTACAGCAGAACTTAGACTGAGAGAGGGAAGGGTAGTGCTATGAGTCAATGCATGTGTTCAATGCTTTCATGCTGCCCAAAAAACCCCAGTGAAAGCAGAAGAGAGCAGGGTAAAGGAGTGAGCAGCTGCATTCCTTTTACTGTTCAATCACAGTCTGGGGGGGGGGGGTGGGTGTCGACCTAGTTTAAAAAATTATCTGCAAAGAAAAAAGACAGGTCAGCAGCCTGGCTGTACGGTCTAATGCACCTATTTAAATCTCAGACTGGATGGGCAGAAATACAAATCCTTTTGTAGCACCCTCTAGTGTGCAACTAGTATAGATAAACTTAGTTATGACTCATGGTAGCTGTGTGAGTCTGTAATTAGGTCGGTTTACTGCAGGTCAGGCTGGATGGCTCTACAGGGAAGGTCTATAGTACCTCCCTCTGGAACTAAAAACTTGGAGAAGCTTCTAGGAGTTAGTGGGTGGAGGCCAGGAAGTCCTGATCTGCATACTTGAGGAAATCTGGCCAATTTCCAGGTAGAGGGCCTGGTAGGGTGGCTGGGTCAGCCCTTAAATATGGTGGAACCTGGCCAGCTGGGAAGTCAGGTGGAAGGTGGAGTGCTCAGGTTGCTGTCCTATTGCCTGGGGTTGGGGGAGGGGGCTCTGTATCCAGGCTGGGAGCTGAGGAAAGGAATGAGAAGAAGAAGATGAGAGAAGTCTCCATTACCTTTGGACATCAGGGCTGGCATGGGAAGATCTGATCAATTGAAGGCCTAAACAGGAGTCTTGCCCAGTGTAGCGGGAGCAAAGGACAGTATGAGTACCTTAGCACACCCAAGGTAATACAAGGGGAAAGACTGCTAGAGGTAGCATACTTTCCAAGGACAGCATTGTGCTAAATCGCGATCCCTTGTCCTGGGGAGTTCTTTAAAGCAGCCAGGTGGGCTGGTAGTCAAGCCACTAGGTGGGGTGGTAGTTTCTGCAAGTGTAAGAACTGGAAATAAGAAGTTCCTTGGGACTTTTTAAGGTGCAATACTACAACTACAAGATTAATTAAAATTAACAGTATTTATTATATTTTTTTATTTTTTTTAAAACAACACTGTGTCCATAAAATTGAATGCCTTCATGACCCATTGCCTATGTTTTTTTTAGTTTATAATGGTATTGTAGTGGTGAATCCCAACATGTTTCACCCTCTGGGCTTCCTCAGGGGATATACTGTCCACTAAAGGGTCATGGCACTAAATTGAATAATTATTTCTCTTGTTTGCAAATTAAGGGAGGCGGTGCATTATTTAAATGGCGATACACCCATACTAACCTGAACCAGGTGAAGTTCTACAGAGGAAACAAGATACTTCAGCATACAGTTTGCAGCTTTGTGCTAATTCTTTAACCTTCCTAGCGGTATTCCCGAGTCTGGCTCGGGGTTAAATTTCAGCACCAAAAGCGGTAACCCCGAGCCTGACTCGGGCTGCATCGCAGTGATCCAGGCAGAGTTGCTTACCTTGTCCCCTGGATCCTGCGATGCCTCTCCGCTGTGTGATCGAGCCGTGTCTCCTCGCTCGATTCACACACTTCCGAGTGCCGCCGAGCTCCGTTCCCTGCGACGTTACGACGCACGGGGTCGGAGATCGGCGCCAAATTCAAAAAAGTTAAAACACATTACACATACAGTACACTGTAATCTTACAGATTACAGTACTGTATGTAATAATTACACACCCCCGTTGTCCCTAGTGGTCTGTCCAGTGTCCTGCATGTACTTTTATATAATAAAAGCTTTTCTTTCTGCCTAGAAACTGGAGATTGTCCATAGCAACCAAAAAGTGTCCCTTTATGTCAAAAGTGGTTTTAGACCAGCTAAAAAACAGCGATAATAAATTAGAATCACTCGCAGAATTGAGCGATAGCGATTTGTGGGGAAATTCGTCATCAAACACTGAAAAACACTTTTTTTATTATTATTATAATATTTGTTATAAATATTTTATAGTTATTTATTTTATTATAATGTATAATTTTGTTTTTTGAACTTTATCATACCCGGGATGTCTACTAGACTCTGGTTTGGACGGATTTAAGTGAGTTATTCCTAAGAATTACAGGCCTACAATATAAAACGCCAAATTTCCTTGCAGAATAATGGTACCGCTTTCAGCACCTAAAATCTGACAGAATCATACCGCCAGGGAGGTTAAAGGGGAGTGAGAGCTCCTTGTCCGTAAAAGATCTTGTCACTGATCCATATAAGGCTGGAGGCACAGGAGTGCCTAGGCACACTCACATACCACTTCACTGCTATTTTAAGCAGAATTTCAGACAAAAGATAACATTTTCAGGGTACTGCTTAGACACAATTAACATTTCTATATTTTCCCTAAAACATAGAAAATCTTAATTTTTCTAATTTTAGTAGAACTTTAATTTAGACTATTGAATGTTTCCTAGTACAGTGTCTACACAAGGGATATTATACAATGAAATATACATTATTCAGTTACTTAGCTTCTATGGTGTTGCACATAAAGGAATGCCAACAATACATCTCTCTGGTCTAACTGACTGTGAGAAGACTTCAGCATACAGAAGGCTAAACAAGCACTCGCCATGTTTCCAATTGTTGTAAAATAAATTCACTGCAGAACAAGAAAAGCTTATTTTTCCTTGACCTTCTAAATTACAAAGAGATCCCCTGGACAGCTGCAAGTGCTATTTTTAGGCTTGCTTTATTGCTTCAATGTTTGCCAACAATCGCTCAAAGCATGTAACAGACAGGTAACAAATTCTATTCCATAAGACCCCTTTCACACTGGGGCGGGCAGGTGCGGTGGCGGTATAGCAGCGCGATTTTCAGCGCTGCTATACTGTCGTTCTTACCGCGGTATGCGGTCGCTAGGGGGGTTAATTTAACCCCCGCTAGTGGCCGAAAAAGGGTTAATACCGCCCGCAAACCGCGGCTATTGCCGCGGTTTGCGGGCGGTATTACCGCGCTGTCCCATTGATTTCAATGGGAGACCGCGGTAAAGGAGCGGTGAACACACCGCTCCTTTACCGCTGTAAAGAAGCGGCTAGCAGGACTTTTGGAGCGGTCCTGCTAGCGCACCGCTTCAGTGTGAAAGCCTTCGGGCTTTCACATTGAAGGCACAGGGCAGGATTTTTTCATGCGGTATAACAGCGCTATTATTAGCGCTAAACCGCATGAAAAACGCCCCAGTGTGAAAGGGGCCTAAACGATTGAAGCTGAACGCCATTACAGCGGATGTAAAGAACACAAATTAATGCAGCTCTGTAATAAATGTAATTCATTAAAGGCAAGCAATATAAGTATCTCACCTGCTTATAGCCTTTCAGGGTCTATTGTACAACAGAGCTCAGAGAGGGGGAGCCACAAGCAACACAAGCAGCCAGGCAGTTGTTCTGTCATTCAAGGAACATGCTGATAGGGGCAGAGAGCAGAGTGTCAGAGAGATGAGCTCATTAGGCTGCTGTCTATTCTTTCACTGTCTGATTTATACGTCCTCTCCTGACCTCCACACAAAGTTGAAATGCAGCAGAGAAAGGTAAGATCTCCTCGCCTGTCAGGCAGAACAGTGCTGTATGACGAAGTTGTGGAACTCTCAGGACTAGGGATGAGCTTCGTGTTCGAGTCGAACATACGTTCGACTCGAACATCGGCTGTTCGATCGTTCGACGAAGATCGAACGATTTGGGCCGTTCGCGCCAAATTCGAGTGACGCGAACGGCCCACAATGCACTACGCCATCGCAGTGTCATCCAGGCGCTGTGATTGGCCAAGCATGCACTGTGACCCCGCATGCTTGGCCAATCACAGCGCCGGCAGCGAGGAGAGCAATGATTGGCCACAGGCAGGATGCCTGTGGCCAATTATTGCTGAGGGTGTTTAGTACACGCCCCACACTATAAAAGGCCGCCAGCACGGCGGCCTAGTGTAGTGTGTTCCGGAGCAGGGATAGAGCAGCATAGGCAGGGACAGTGACTGTTATTTCTTTCTTGCTTAACCTGGATTCCTTTAGTTTAGGGAAAGAGAAGGATAGGTAGGGAGAGTGTCAGTGTGTTTTGTGCTTGTGCTATAGTGTGCTTAAAAAAAACATTTATTCTAGGGACAGAAAACTGTAGGTAGGGAGAGTGTCAGTTTATTTCACTCTGCAAGTCCTTGTTTCCAGGGACCTGTAAGGACAGTGAGTGAATTGTCCTTGTGCTATATTGTGCTTAAAAAAAACATTTATTCTAGGGACAGAAAACTGTAGGTAGGGAGAGTGTTTATTTTCTTTCACTCTGCAAGTCCTTGTTTCCAGGGACCTGTAAGGACAGTGAGTGAATTGTCCTTGTGCTATATTGTGATTAAAAAAAACATTTATTCTAGGGACAGAAAACTGTAGGTAGGGAGAGTGTCAGTTTATTTCACTCTGCAAGTCCTTGTTTCCAGGGACCTGTAAGGACAGTGAGTGAATTGTCCTTGTGCTATATTGTGATTAAAAAAAACATTTTTTCTAGGGACAGAAAACTGTAGGTAGGGAGAGTGTTTGTTTTTTTTCTTTCACTCTGCAAGTCCTTGTTTCCAGGGACCTGTAAGGACAGTGAGTGAATTGTCCTTGTGCTATATTGTGATTAAAAAAAACATTTATTCTAGGGACAGAAAACTGTAGGTAGGGAGAGTGTCAGTTTATTTCACTCTGCAAGTCCTTGTTTCCAGGGACCTGTAAGGACAGTGAGTGAATTGTCCTTGTGCTATATTGTGATTAAAAAAAACATTTTTTCTAGGGACAGAAAACTGTAGGTAGGGAGAGTGTTTTTTTTCTTTCACTCTGCAAGTCCTTGTTTCCAGGGACCTGTAAGGACAGTGAGTGAATTGTCCTTGTGCTATATTGTGCTTAAAAAAAACATTTATTCTAGGGACAGAAAACTGTAGGTAGGGAGAGTGTCAGTTTATTTCACTCTGCAAGTCCTTGTTTCCAGGGACCTGTAAGGACAGTGAGTGAATTGTCCTTGTGCTATATTGTGATTAAAAAAAAAAAAATTTCTAGGGACAGAAAACTGTAGGTAGGGAGAGTGTTTTTTTTCTTTCACTCTGCAAGTCCTTGTTTCCAGGGACCTGGAAGGACAGTGAGTGAATTGTCCTTGTGCTATATTGTGATTAAAAAAAACATTTTTTCTAGGGACAGAAAACTGTAGGTAGGGAGAGTGTTTTTTTTCTTTCACTCTGCAAGTCCTTGTTTCCAGGGACCTGGAAGGACAGTGAGTGAATTGTCCTTGTGCTATATTGTGCTTAAAAAAAACATTTATTCTAGGGACAGAAAACTGTAGGTAGGGAGAGTGTCAGTTTCTTTCACTGTGAAAGTCCTTGTTTCAAGGGACAGAGAAGGACACCTGAAGGTAGCCCTTATTGCTTTTTTCCCATCTCCCTGCAGGCCATCTATTAGAATGTCTGGAAGGCAAACAAGGAGAGGCAGACAGTCAGGAGGCAATAAAAGAGGGCAAGCAGGCTCTGTGTCTGGGGGCAACAGTGCTGGTCGTGGACGCGGTGCATTGTCATCAGCACATGGCCATGGGACACGCTTGTCCTTCTTTTCGGCAGCTGGACATGTTGAGCCACATCATGCCGAAGACTTGGTAGAGTGGATGACCAAGCCCTCCTCCTCCTCCTCATCCTCTCTCACCCAGGCTCAGGGTACTGGAAAAGCAGCTGCCAAAGCGTCGTCTTCCCTGGTATCAATGTCAGACAAATCATCAGTCACTCCTTCCCTAGACCCACCATGTCCTCCTCCTGAGGAGTCCCCCGAACTGTTTCAGCACAGTGTTGGGTACATGCTCCAGGAGGATGCCCAGCGTTTCGAAGGGTCTGATGATGAAACCCAGCTAGAGGAAGGCAGTAGCGTGAGAGCAGACAGAGGGGATGCTCAAGAAGGACACCAATCTGGCAGTCATGTTCCAGCAGCTGCAGCATACTGCCAGATTGGCTCCAGTGATGAGGAGGGAGGGGATGATGAGGTCACTGACTCCACGTGGGTGCCTAATAGGAGAGAGGAGGAGGAGGAGGATGAGGAGGAGGCACATCTCCAACGAGGCAGGATGCCCTTTGGTGGCCAGCGTAAGGGCAGTACACCGACGGAATCACACCGCAGAGCTCCGCCTGTGCAGGGCGCTGCCTCTGCCCGTCATTCAAAAAGTTCTTTGGTGTGGGCCTTTTTTGAGGCTAGTGCATCAGATCGCACAGCTGCTGTTTGCAACATATGTCTCAAGCGTATATCGCGTGGCCAAAACATCAGCCGCTTGGGTACCACATGCCTGACCAGACATATGTTGACCTGCCATGCAGCTCGTTGGCAAGCCTACCTCAAAGACCCACACCAAAGAACAAAGCGGACCTCTCCTTGCACCGCATCAGCTGGGATCTCCAACCCCACTATAACTTCAGTCCTCTCTGAAACATGCACTGAGAGGAATGAAGGTGTAGAATTAGGTGTGTCACAGCCAAGTACTTGCGGCCACTCTGCTAGCAGTACACCGACGTCCGATTCTAGCAGGCAAATTTCCCTGCCCCAGCTGCTGGACCGTCGAAAGAAGTTCACTCCCAGCCATCCACATGCCCAGCGGTTGAATGCTAGCTTGGCTAAATTGCTAGCGCTTCAACTGCTGCCTTTTCAGTTGGTAGACTCGGCCCCCTTCCGTGAGTTTGTGCAATGTGCGGTTCCTCAGTGGCAGGTTCCCAAACGCCACTTTTTCTCACGGAAGGCTATTCCGGCTCTCTACCGGCATGTGGAAGGCAATGTCTTGGCCTCGCTGGACAGGGCGGTCAGCGGTAAGGTGCATATTACCACTGACTCATGGTCCAGCAGGCATGGACAGGGACGTTACCTTTCTTTCACGGCCCATTGGGTCACTCTTTTGGCAGCTGGGAAGGATGCAGGACAAGGTGCAGTAGTGTTGGAGGTTGTCCCACCGCCACGCCTCCAAAATGCTACTACTGGTTGTGACACACCTCTCTCCTCCACCCCCTCCTCTTCTTCTTCCTCCATGGCCTCTTCCTGTGGTTTGTCCTATGAACCAGCGGTGCTCCGTAGCCGTTCACGGGGCTACGCAAGTACGCAGGCAAAAAGATGCCATGCCGTGCTTGCGCTGGTGTGTTTGGGGGACAGAAGCCACACTGGGGCAGAGGTCCTGTCTGCTCTGCAGGGCCAGGCCGAGAGGTGGTTGACGCCACGCCAGCTTAAGCCAGGAATGGTGGTTTGCGACAATGGCACCAACCTCCTCTCCGCCCTCCGACAGGGACAACTGACCCATGTGCCCTGTGTGGCTCACGTCCTTAACCTGGTGGTGCAGCGGTTCTTGGGCAGGTACCCGGGCTTACAGGATGTCCTGAGGCAGGCCAGGAAAGTCTGTGTGCATTTCCGCAGATCTTATAATGCCAGTGCTCGCCTGGCTGAGCTGCAAAAGGAGTTGAACCTGCCCAAGAACCGCCTTATATGTGACATGCCCACCAGGTGGAACTCAACGTTGGCCATGCTGCAGCGGCTGCACACGCAGCAGAGGGCCATCAATGAGTACCTGTGCGACTACGGCACCAGGACAGGGTCAGGGGAGCTTGGTTTTTTTTCTCCACGCCAGTGGGGCATGATCAGGGATGCATGCACTGTCCTGGCACCATTTGAGGAGGCCACGAGGATGGTGAGCAGTGACAGTGCATGCATCAGTGACACTGTACCTCTTGTCCACCTGTTGGAGCACACGCTGCGTGGAATAATGGACAGGGCACTTGAGGCAGAACAGAGGCAGGAAGAGGAGGACTTCCTTGCCTCTCAAGGCCCCCTTTACCCAGACAGTGTTCCTTCTGTCCCACCCATCGCACAGGAAGAGGAGGAGGAGGAGGAGGAGGAGGAGGAGGAGGATTGTGTCAGCATGGAGGTGGAGGCTGGCACTCAGCATCATCAGCAGCAGTCTTTTAGGGATGATTTACAGTCCCAAGAAACCAGTGGACTTGTACGTGGCTGGGAGGAGGTGGCTGCGGATCATGTCGTCCTTAGTGACCCAGAGGACTCCGGAGCGAATGCCTCAGCAAACCTACGCTGCATGGCCTCCCTGATCCTGCAAAGTCTGCGGAAGGATCCTCGTATTCTTCGGATCAAGGAGAGGGACCATTACTGGCTGGCCACTCTCCTTGATCCACGGTACAAGGGTAAGGTTGCGGACCTTATGTTACCGTCGCAGAGGGAGCAGAGGATGAGACAACTCCGGGAGGCCTTGCAGAAAGGTCTGTGCAACGCGTTCCCAGAGACTGGGAGGTTACAAACTCCTGGTCCTGGACAACGAGTTGCTGAGGCTTCGGCCAGTCAAAGAAGGAGCGGTGGGGAAGGTGGCCGTCTGACCGATGCGTTCAGACAATTCTTTAGTCCGCAGCCCCAAAGTATGATCGGTTCCAGCAACCATCGCCAGCGTCTGATAAACATGGTGCAGGAATATCTAGGGGCAAGCTCAGACTTGGACACCTTTCCCACCGAAAATCCTCTGGCTTACTGGGTCTTGAGGATGGATCACTGGCCAGAGCTTGCACAGTATGCAATTGAGCTACTGGCCTGTCCTGCATCCAGCGTTCTTTCGGAACGCACATTCAGTGCTGCTGGAGGATTTGTCACGGATCACAGGGTGCGCCTGTCCACCGACTCGGTTGATCGACTGACTTTCATCAAGATGAACCAGTCTTGGATCACCACCAGCTACCACACACCTGATGCTGATATAACAGACTAATTGATTTTAACATGTCACATCCCTTCAAGACTGATGCTGATGCTGAGTGCCTGTGCTGTTATGTTGACTGGCTATCCTCCTCCTCCGAGTCCTCAATGATACGATTGATGATGATAGCTTGGAAGATCATTTTTGTTTATGGGTGCCGCCACCAGTGGCTAAGGCCCAATTTTTCAGCCCCTGTTTTACAGGGGCGTGTAATTACAATTTTTTTAGCAATAATTTGCCATAGGGCTCATTGCTGTGCTCCAAGTACAGTATCTGTGAGGGGTTGTAGTGTTGTGCCACCAGTGCCTAAGGCCCAATTTTTCAGCCCCTGTTCAACAGGGGCATGCAATTACAATTCTTGATCTAATAATTCACAGCAGGGTCCATTGCTGCACCCACCAAGAGTAACTCTGAGGGCTTACAGTCTTGTGGCAACGCCACCACCACCACCACCACGAAAGGCCCAATTTTTCAGCCCCTGTTCAAAAGGGGCATGTAATTACAATTCTTGATCTAATAATTCACAGCAGGGCCCATTGCTGCACCCACCAAGAGTAACTGTCAGGGCTTACAGTGTTGTGGCACCAGCACCACCATCAAAGCCCCAATTTTTACTACCACTGTTCAACAATTATATGTAATTAAAATTCCTGATATAATAGTTGACAGCAGGGCGTTCCAGCATCAACCAAGAGTAACTGAGTGCTTACAGTGTTGTGCCAACACCAACAACTAAGGGGCCTATTTCTGCAGAGTATATACGGCAGGTCCCTACTTTCAAACATCCAACTTACAAACGACTCCTACTTGCAAACGAAAGAAGACAACAGGAAGTGAGAGGAAATCTACCCCTAGAAAGGAAAATTCTCTCCTGTAAGAATAAATATGGGAGAAAGGGGTCTCATCTGTACTGATGCTTTATCAGCAATCCTTGTTTCAAGAAAAACACCACATTTCAAAAACAGTTGTCATTGGGACGGAAAGTGAGGTGAAATGTTCTGAACAGGGGCACAGACAGCAAAACAAATGTTACAGGGGTGATAACCCTTACCTATGTTTCCCAAAAAGTTTAAAAATAGATTTTTGGGCTGGAGCTACACTTCAACAATGTACCTGTTCAAAATTACAAACACATTCTACATAAGAACAAACCTACAGTCCCTGTCTTGTATGCACCGCCTGTATACGGCTGTTCAGAGTATATAGGGCCTTTTTTATTTTATGTGCGGGGTTCCCCTTAATATCCATACAAGACCCAAAGGGGCTGGTAATGGGCTGGGGTAGGGGGGGGGTCATGGGGTAGCTATGCCATTTTTCTTAAAGAATTTCATCCATATTACCGGGACCAGACATTACATTAAAGCCGCAAGCAGTTTTAAATGGCTTTTTTTTCCTTTAGAAGTGTCATTTTGTGCAGGGACAGTTCTAAACACGGGAAACACGTGGCACTTCACAGGCATACTTTAGACACCCCCCAGGTACGATATTTAAAGGAATATTTGACTTTTTTTTTTTCACTTTATGCATCATTAAAATGACTGCTCCCGAAAAACGACCGTTTTTAAAACTTCTTTTTGCATTGATACATGTCCCCTGGTGCACAACCCGGGTTCCCAAACCCTATTTATGACAATAACATGCATAATAGTTGTTATAATTAGCACTTTAGAATTCGAACGTTCGCATCCATTGTATTTAATAGGGTTCTAATGTTCGTTCGAACTTTCGGTCCGTTCGCGGGTTCTGGTGCGAACCGAACCCGGGGGTGTTCGGCTCATCACTACTCAGGACTGGATTGACAAAAATACACATTACTTAGAAGTTAAAACAGGTTCCACATATGTATTTCATCTGTATATGTAGCTCTTTGCGTGGAGTGGTTTAAAGACTCATCATCGTCTCTTACAACGGATGTGGTTGGCTGGTGTAGAACTTGGACTGTATAGGTTATAAAAAGATCCCAATGTACCTGCCTCCAGATTTAGGTTCAAATAGCTCAAACATTTAACCACTTAATGACCGCTCACTGTATATATACGTCGGCAGAATGGCACCGACAGGCACAATCACGTAGAGCATACGTGATTGCCTTTGTATAGTTGGGGGGTCCAATCGGACCCCCCTCCTATACAGTGAGCGGTGGCTAAGTGTCCGGGAGCGTTCCGGGATGAGGGGGCAGCCATTCGTTTCTGGCCACCCCCTCGCGATCGCTCCCGACGAATGGAAATGCCCCCCCTGTCTGTGTCAGACAGAGGGAGCAGGAGGAAGTGATGTCATCTCTGGTGCGGCGCTCACATATACCGAGCGCCGTACAAGAGAAGACATCAGGTCAGGACACATAGGGACATAAATCGCCCCCCCAGACACCCCAGATCACCCCCCCCAGCCCCCAGTCACAGTGTCACTGATTGCAGTGACCATTTATTTAGTGATCACTGCAATCAGTGACATTTGTGACTGTAAAAGTGTCACCAAAGTTTAGTCTTAGGTCCAGTGTAGCCCCCTAACCCCCCCTAATAAAGGTTTAACCCCCTGATCACCCCCCAGATAACCCTTTCACCCCCTATCACCACTGTCGCTAAGCGATCATTTTTCTGATCGCTGTCTTAGCGTCAGTGATGCCGATCGGCAGCCAGTAATTTTTTTTAGGTTCGCCGCATGTTTTTATAGCGTCAGGTACCCCAATATATTATCTAATAAAGGTTTAACCCCCTTGATCGCCCCCCAGGTAACCATTTCACCCCCTATCACCACTGTCACTAAGCGATCGTTTTTCTAAACGCTGTCTTAGTGTCGGTGATGCAGATTGGTAGCCAGTAATTTTTTTTAGGTTCGCCGCATGTTTTTATAGCGTCAGGTACCCCAATATATTATCTAATAAAGGTTTTAACCCCCTGATTGCCCCTAGTTAACCCTTTCACGAGTGATTACCATATAAGTGTTACGGGTGACGCTGGTTAGTTAGTTTGCTTTTTATAGTGTCAGGGCACCCGCCGTGTATATAACCCAATAAAGGTTTAACCCCCTGATCGCCCGGCGGGTGATATCAATTAGGTTTTAGCGTCAGAGAGGGTCTGAGTCACACCCCAGGCAGCGTCAGGTTAGTGCCAGTAACGCTAACACCCACGCGTGAAGCATACACCCCCCTTAGTGGTATAGTATCTGAACAGATCAATATCTGATCTGATCAGATCTATACTAGCGTCCCCAGCAGTTTAGGGTTCCCAAAAACGCAGTGTTAGCGGGATCAGCCCAGATACCTGCTGGCACCTGCGTTTTGCCCCTCCGTCCAGCCCAGGCCACCCAAGTGCAGTATCGATCGATCACTGCCACTTACAAAACAATAACACACATAACTGCAGCGTTCGCAGAGACAGGCCTGATCCCTGCGACTCCAGTGCTGTAGGAGGTGATTTCACCACCACAGTTAAAAAAAAAAAGCAAATATGCCGAAGCATAGGGGCGGAGGAGCGATTTTGCTCCTAATGCCGCGTACATACGGTCGAAATTCCGACGGAGGCTTGCCCGTGGAAAAGTCCGACCATGTGTGTGCGGCATAACTTTTTTGCGGGAGGATGCCCCCATGCTTCGGCATATATAAATGGTGCGTGTATGCCCATCATTGGAAGTGGGTGGATGAAGGGCGGTATTCTAATGGTGGGCATACCCACCGATCAATCTCTTTTTTCGTTCAGCCAACTGGCTGCATGAAAAAAAAAGATTACAATACATGTCCAACAAGGACCAGCAACGTACTGGTATGTTGCTGGACTTTGAATGTTTATACCAGAATGATGCCTGCGGGTTTAGGTATCATCTTGGTATCATTCTTTTCAGCCTGCGGCCGGCTTTCATGTAAAAGCAATCCTAGCGGCTAATTAGCCTCTGGACTGCTTTTACAAGCAGTGGGAGGGAATGCCCCCCCCGGATATAAAAAGCGCCATTGGGAAATTGGGAAAGCATTTTATCACACCGATCTTGGTGTGGTCAGATGCTTTGAGGGCAGAGGAAAAATCTAGGGTCCAATAGACCCCAGTTTTTTCAAAAAGAGTACCTGTCACTACCTATTGCTATCATAGGGGATATTTACATTCCCTGAGATAACAATAAAAATGATAAAAAAAAAATACTTGGAAGGAACAATTTAAAAATAAAATAAAAAAGCAAAATTAATAATAAAAAAAAAGAAAAAAAAAAGCACCCCTGTCCTGCCCTGCTCTTGCCCAATGGCGAACGCAAGCGTCGGTCTGGCGTCATATGTAAACAGCAATTGCACCATGCATGTGAGGTATCACCGCGAAGGTCAGATCGAGGGCAATCATTTTAGCAGTAGACCTCCTCTGTAAATCTACTGGGGTAACCTGTAAAGGCTTTTAAAGGCTTTTAAAAATGTATGTAGTTTGTCGCCAATGCGCGTTTGTGCGAAATTTTAAAGCATGTCGTGTTTGGTATCTATGTACTCGGCCCAAGATCATCTTTTTTATTTCATCAAACATTTGGGCAATATAGTGTGTTTTAGTGCATTAAAATTAAAAAAGTGTATTTTTTAACCCAAAAAATGCGTTTGAAAAATCGCTGCGCAAATACTGTGTAGAAAAAAAAAATGCAACACCCACCATTTTAATCTGTAGGGCCTTTGCTTTAAAAATATATATAATGTTTGGGGGTTCAACATAATTTTCTTGCAAAAAAAAAAAATGTTTTCATGTAAACAAAGTGTCAAAAAGGGCTTTGTCTTCAAGTGGTTAGAGTGGATGTAAGCTTCCTAATGTTGTGTATAAAATGCCAGAACAGTTCAAAACCCCCCCAAATGACCCCATTTTGGAAAGTAGACACCCCAAGCTATATACTGAGAGGCATGTCGAGTCCATGGAAGATTTTATATGTTGACACAAGTTGCGGAAAAACGACAATTTTTTATTTTTTTTTGCACAAAGTTGTCACTAAATTATATATTGCTCAAACATGCCATGAGCATATGTGGAATTACACCCCAAAATACATTCTGTTGCTTCTCCTGAGTACGGGGATATCACATGTGTGAGACTTTTTGGGAGCCTAGCCACGTACGGGACCCCAAAAACCAAGCACCGCCTTCAGGCTTTCTAAGAGTGTAAATTTTTGATTTCACTTCTCACTGCCTATCACAGTTTCGGAGGCCATGGAATGCCCAGATAGCACAAAACCCCCCCAAATGACCCCATTTTGGAAAGTAGACACCCCAAGCTATTTGCTGAGAGGTATTGTGAGTATTTTGCAGATCTCGCTTTTTGTCACAAAGTTTTGAAAATTGAAAAAAAAATATATATATATATATATATATATATATATATATTTTTTTTTTTCTTTCTTCAATTTCAAAAACAAATGAGAGCTGTAAAATACTCGCCATTCCTCTCAGCAAATAGCTTGGGGTGTCTATATTCCAAAATGGGGTCATTTGGGGGTGTTTTGTGCGATTTTGGCATTTTATGGCCTTCGAAACTGTGATAGGTAGTGAGGAGTGAAATCAAAAATTTGTGCCTAGAAATCCTGAAGGCGGTGATTGGTTTTCGGGGTCCCGTACGCGGCTAGGCTCCTAAAAAAGTCCCACACATGTGGTATCCCCGTACTCGGGAGAAGCAGAAAAATTTATTTTGGGGTGTAATTCCACATATAACCATGGCATGTGTGAGCAATATATCATTTAGTGACAACTTTTAGTATTTTTTTTTTTTTTGTCATTATTCAATCACTTGGGACAAAAAAAATATATTCAATGGGCTCAACAGGCCTCTCAGCAATTTCCTTGGGGTGTCTACTTTCTAAAATGGGGTCATTTGGGCGGGTTTTGTGCTATTTTGGCATTTTATAGCCTTCGAAACTGTGATAGGTAGTGAGGAGCGAAATCAAAAATTTGCGCCCTTAGAAATCCTGAAGGCGGTGCTTGGTTTCCGGGGTCCCGTACGCGGCTAGGCTCCCAAAAAGTCCTACACATGTGGTATCCCCGTACTCAGGAGAAGCAGCAAAATGTATTTTGGGGTGAAATTCCACATATAACCATGGCATGTGTGAGCAATATATCATTTAGTGACAACTTTTTTGTAATTTTTTTTTTTTTTTTTTTTTGTCATTATTCAATCACTTGGGACAAAAAAAAAGAAAAATTCAATGGGCTCAACATGCCTCTCAGCAATTTCCTTGGGGTGTCTACTTTCCAAAATGGGGTCATTTGGGGGGGTTTTGTACTGCCCTGTCATTTTAGCACCTCAAGAAATGAGATAGGCAGTCATAAATTTAAAGCTGTGTAAATTTCAGAAAATGTACCCTAGTTTGTAAACTCTAACTTTTGCGCAAACCAATAAATATACGCTTATTGACATTTTTTTTACTAAAAACATGTGGCTGAATACATTTTGGCCTAAATGTATGACTACAATTGAGTTTATTCGATTTTTCTTATAACAAAAAGTAGAAAATATCATTTTTTTTTCAAAATTTTCGGTCTTTTTCCATTTATATTGCAAAAAATAAAAATCGCAGAGGCAATCAAATACCATTAAAAGAAAGCTCTATTTGTGGGAAGAAAAGTACGCAAATTTCGTTTGGGTACAACATTGCATGTCCGCACAATTTACAGTTAAAGCAGCGCAGTGCAAAATTCTGAATTCACCTCTGGTCCTTTAGCTACCAAATGGTCCGGGGCTTAAGTGGTTAAAGTACATTTGTCATGAGAGATATTGGGCTGCCATTGCTGCTCATTTTTGTGAAAATGCTAGCTGATTGGCAGTTACATTGGTCAACTGGCTCTAATATTACAGCTTCACCTATTTATCAATGTGCTGGGAAAATTATTTTAATATTTTAAAATGTCTGAATATAACCTATAGTCATCTCTTTTTCTTATAAACTGCAAATGTTTGTTGAAATGTGATGAAGTGAGCCCCACCAGGTTCTCCTAAAAAAAAATTAGTAAATCCAGGTAACACTTGTACTGTTTAATAAATGAACAAATAGGCTTACCAGAGGTGGCTGGTGGTATTTTTTTTTTTTTTTTGGGGGGGGGGGCGGCACCCCCCAGTCGGTCGGTCACCAGCCCTGCACTTACCCCATCTAGATCGCGGCCAGCGCTTTCTCCGGGCGGCGGCTTTACCCTGCATCTTTTCCTCCTGGTGCTTCAGGGCGGCTTTCCCTGCATCTCCTCCCTCTTCCTCCTCGGTGGACAATTGGATCGCTTCTCCTCTCGGCCAATCAGGTGAAGACCTGAAGACCTGCTTCATGATTAATTTGGGAGGAGAATCAGGAAGACAATAACGAATATTAATTTGTTACTGTCACACAACTGGGTGGGCTCGGGTGCAGTGCTCTGCACCCCAAGCCCACTCTTTTTGAAGCCTATTAGAGCAAGGGCATAATACACTAAATACGCGCTTAGAAAGACAGAACATCTGTGTTTTCACCGCCTCTCACGTTACTTCTGGTCCGTGATGTGCTCCGGCCACGCCCTACGCATTATTTCATGTCACGTCACGTGACTTTTTTAATGAATAAATGTTTTTTTATGGTAATGCACTATTGGAGGCTTGTCTACTTTACATGTGGGACGAAATCCTTTATTGGAGAACTGCAGCTGTGATCCCAGAAGGGGAGCTTATTGATTCCTATTGGATTGGTATCCAAGGCTTATGTTTTTATGCCTATAAGGTGAGAGTTCTGGGAGCACAGAGGTGTTGGTGACAGCAGTTTGACTCTCTGGGAACCATTCATAGACTTTCTTTCACTATCTTCTCTATTTGAACACTGGATGAGCCACGTCATTGGACTTTATTCACTATATTAATTTTTTTATTTTTTTTCACCTATGGTTCATATACTTATTAAGGCGTTATACTAAACGTTGTGCGCAAGATCACTGTACATTATATATATCTTTACATGTGTAGTTGTGAACATTTTTAGGTTTTGCAGCATTTCCACAAATTTGATTTATTTAATACATTTTTCACAATTATTTGGTAGCGCAGATGACTATTTATATATGTTAATATTATACCATTAAACTGTTATACACAGCATCAACTGTGAAAAGCATGAATGGCACAAAGAAAAGCTTCTCTATAACTCATTGCAATAACTACTCAAAAAATTACCTCTCTGTGCATACACTCCTAAGAATGGTTTGAAAAAATAAATACAATTTTACTCACCAGAAATGGCGGTTGCTATGCGGATCTTCCTAATCTGCCTCTTCCTATACCACGACAGGTCTTCTTCCTAATCCTCCTCCCGGTGTCTTCTGGGGAATGGGGAGCGCTGCCTTCTGGGAACTGTGTGTATCCCAGGAAGCAGCCGCCCATTCACAAAGTGCCGCGAGACTCGCACAGGTGCAGTAGGAAACGGGCAGTGAAGCCGCAAGGTGAAGCCGCAACTGCCTGTTTCCCTTAGTGAGGATGGCAACGCCGGGACCTGCCAGGATCGAGGTGTTGGCCTCGGGGGGGGCGATATCGCGGGCGCCTAGGACAGGTAAGTGTCCTTATTAAAATTCAGCAACTACAGTGTTTGTAGCTGCTGACTTTTAAAATAAAATAAAACGCGGGTGGAATCCTGCTTTAAACTGTTTGCAACTCAGCCACAAAGTGATAGGCCCCGTAAAAGGATAAAGCAGGGTCAGCGCATGCTGAAGCACACAGTGCACAGAAGTCGCCTTATTGAATAAATTTTAATTTATTGTCGATAGCCCAGTCCAAATTTGCATTGATCTTGTTTGTGTTATTTCAGAGAATTCTGCATTGGCTAAAATTAACTCAAATTAATTAATTGTTCAGACATTCCCTGACACAGACATAACACTGTACACCTGGGAGTTGATATTCTCTAACTGTAGTGGTATCTAGTGTGCTTAGTGTCAACAGTACAGTCAGTTAGCCATGGGTTAATAGAGGGTTAACTGTGCTCAGGGTGGCTCACTTCTAGGCCTGGAATTATGCCTTAAAGTGGTAGTAAATACGGCTTGGACACTTGTACCAATAAATAAGCTTATAATAAAGCTTACCTGTAGGTACAAGGAATATCTCCTAAACATGCACCGTTTAGGAGATATTCCGTGTTTCTGCATCCGACCATGTCATCGGTGCATGCGCTCTGAAGGGATGGCATACTCATGCCATGTCTTCAGAGCTCCATGACATAGCTATGACTCCCATGGGCATGTGCGGGAGTGACATCATCTTGGTTTGGCTATTCAAAAATGCCAGAGCCTGCAAACCCAGAAGGAAGAACGGGTAAAGATGAAAGCCCTGTCAGCAGTGACAGTGTACAGCTAGAGGGCTTTGTTTTAAGGTAAGTCTTCGTAATGTGCTTGTATGTTATGCATACTTGATATTACCTTGCTGGAGGAATTTTACTACCTCTTTAAGTTTACTAAACCGCAAAAGTTTACTAAACCTTTGAAAAAGTTTACTACTGCTTTAATGCTGATTTCTGAATGAAAGCAAACTCCTGCCTAGAACCTAGGCAATTAGCAGGTGTAGTTTTAGTGTCCCCAAGCAGGGTGCCTAAACCCCTCTAACAAGCTCTCCATGGATGTTTCTCTCATGCAGCACTGCCAGGTCCAAGCAGCAGGTCCGCACCACTTAGCAAAATATTCCATCCTTGGCAAAATTGCCTGTGAGAAGTCTCTGCTCTCCATCTCTGGTGTGCAGGGATTCCTGGGTACAAAAGTCCACAGCCCATTAGCCTCCATTGTACAGTGTTCCTTGTGGACTACTTATTCCACGATCCTCCTCTCTGCAACATAATCCTCCCCTCTTCACAGTATCACTGTTGCTGCAAGAAGGGAGGAGGGGGTGAGTGGGGGATCACACAGCTGCTCTGTCACAGTCCAGTGGTAGAAAAAAGGAAGAGGGAGCAGGCATCTAGCATGCAGCCACACAGCGGGGGGGGGGGGGGGGCAGCTGCACACAACACAGGAGTCCTGACGCTCCTCCTGGTTTCTTGCCAAGTACCAGGCTACACACTCCCCTCACCATAAAACCTTTGGTCCACCAAGGGAAGAATTTAGTCCAGTGGCAAGTAGCATTTCTAAACCTTTTACATAGCTTGGATAAGCAATGGGAGGAAAATTTAGGTTAGTAGTCACACAAAAGCAAACTGTTAGCTTTCAAACAGGAACCTGGCAATTGAACCTCCCACCATTTGTTAAAGGGACAGAAGTTGCCTTAACATAGACATATATTAACATATTGGAATGGCCCACTGAAATGTGTCGGGTTAGAGGGTGAGCTAGAGCTGAGAACTCTCAACCAATGTGTCATATGTCAGTCTTGTAGGTGAACAAATTACCCTTGGTCTTTGCACTTTTGGCTCGTCTTCTGGGACTCTTCACCCAGTTCTGGGGATGGTTGGACAGTCTCTGTATTGTTTGCACCCAGTGAAGTTGGCACATCTTCCAGACTTTGGTAATTAATTCTGGGGCCTCAGGGCCAGTGAGATTGATCTACTACTTTGGGAGAGTATAAAATCTGGTGCAACTCTGCATAGAAACTTTTTGTTTTCACCTATGGTGCTTGTATTGGTCCAGCAGTGCACCAACACCTTTGCTGCCATTGTGCTACGCTGGGTGTTTGGTGTGCTCCTGTACCTTTAAGGAGGGGTGGCTCCCCTTCAGTCCACCTGCCCTCATCTAACCATCAGAATGCATGTGCCTCCATTGTGGGGACACTCAATGTTAGTGTAGGACCACAGACTCCAGGGGGCCTTGGCGTGGCTCTGTGGCTCACGCATGCGTTTGCAAATGCGTGCGGACAAACCCCTGTTTTTAACGCATACTGTTAGACAGGTTAATTGGTTGTCAGCGAGCTGGTCGGTAAGTAGGCTTGGTTTTTCCCTGGGCATTCCCCTGGCCTTGTTGTTATCTGCATAGAAACTGCATAGAATCAGCTTCCATGTTTTTTGTTTTCATGTCAAAGCTTAATTGAACAAGCTGAAGTTAGAAGCTGATTTGCTACCACGTGCAGAGCTGCACCAGATTTTGCACTCTCCAGTTTTAGTAAATCAACCCCATTGCGTTAGTCTCTGCAGCAGGAGGGGGTGAAGTGGCATTTGTAAATGTAGATGGCCACAACCAGTCCATGTAGATATCTTCTCTGTCAAAGCAAAACAGAGAATGAAGAGGACTTGTGATCAGACTGAAGACCTAAGGAAAAATGGTATGTGTCCAATTAAAACAAGAGAGGAGCTCCAAGGGTGGTTCATACAGAAAACAGGGAGGAGGGGAACCTAGAGTTGGCTTTAACCACCTCTGATGTACATGCAACTCGGGAATTTATAGAGTGTCTGCAGCTAAGTACCAACTGCTGTTCAATGTATTAAGTAAAACTGAGAGTGGCAGAGATAATCTGCCACTGTGTGCTTTTGCCCCATAAGCCATAATGAGCAGATTGAATAAAGAAACTAAATGGTGGGACTTTAAATGCCTCTCATAGCTGCCCCCCTACCATTGATATACAGATAGGTAAGAGTGATTGGGACTTGTTTGCTCCCCCTCTTCCTTCTATACTCTATATGTTTTTTATAACCTTTTACTATCATAATACTCTGGCATCTTTTATTCTATTATAGATTCCCCCATACTGCGTATCTGCTCCTGACGAGTAGTATATTAACCACGAAACGCGTAGAGCTCTTCCATGATGATACGTCACAGTGTACATGCTTAATATCTGTATTTTACTACCCCATTTTAATGAACCAATATATTATTATTATTCTGTTTACATGCTACCCCTACAATTTTGGTTTGCATACCCAAAGCCAAACACCACTACGTTAGAGAATTATTTTTATTATGGCTTGTCTAGAATTTATTTACTGAGACTTGTGATTATCATACATTACCATGTATGTTATGTTGGAACACTATGTACAATCATGTAATATCTAGACTCCTATTATCGTTACCTATCAATATTATTATTTTACCATCCTTTATGTGTATGTTATGCCTTTTGTAATTAATAAACTATGTTTAATATAATTGGTTCATATAATTCAGTAGTGTGCTTTATTTAAAGTCCCACCATTTCGTTTCTTTATTCATGATATTGGGGATGGAGGTGTATATAGCTATTACCTAATTTAAAGTCCCAACCCTAGCTTTAGGTTTAGTATTTTTGTTCTCATAATAAGCAGATTGTCCAACATGCTCTGGAAATAAGATCAACATGTTAGAGGAATATAGGATCATGGAAAAGGGTCAGATTGTTTAGAATCATTTATCTTTGCCAGTTTTCCTGCCAAGCTCCCCTAATGATAGGAGCAAGATAACGTTTCTCAGCTCTAGCACAATCATATTATTTACACTGGTTTAATTAGTGCTCTAGCAGAGTATAATCAAACTCCCTCTAATCACTTCTGGTTTGTGTTTCCCATATAATTAAGCTGTCTCTAGAACTGACCATGAATTATTTGATATGGCAAATCTGATCAACAGAAGCATATCTGCAGATGGGTTTTAACCACATGAAAAAAACACGAAAGGAATATAGAGAAATTGTTTAATAATAATTAGCTCTTTTTGTCCATAACGACTATCTATTTTTCCACTGGAGGAAGAATTCAACTTATTACTCCAACTTCTAACTAAGCTAATAGCAGAACAAACAGTTGATGAGGGCCAAATATAGGCCTTGCTGACCCTGGTGATGGTCTGTTTAGGACAGGGGTCTCAAACTGGCGGCCCTCCAGCTCTTGCGGAACTACAAGTCCCAACATGCCTCTGCCTGTGGGAGTCATGCTTGTAACTGTTAGCCTTGCAATGCCTCATGGGACTTGTAGTTCTGCAACAGCTGGAGGGCCACCAGTTTGAGACCCCTGGTTTAGGAGGGCAGGTTTCTACAAGCTGGGGAAGAAGCTTGATTTCATCATTTAAAAAATAAATAAAGGGGATCCCTTTTGTTTATGTTCTTCACAGTTAAGAGAGGCATTATTTTAACCGTATGAAGGTTTTATGCGCAGCAACTAGAAACTGGAGAAACGTTCCATATTAAACATGTGCAGAACAAAAAAAATGTGTTTTGTTTCGATTAGTTATTTACATAAATTTGTTTAGTTAAATGCGTTTTATCCGTTTTCAGAATTTGTTTTGTTTATTCGTATTTTAATCAATTCTAATTTTCCGAATTCAAATAGTTTTTGAATTCAAATTGTTTTCAAATTCGAATTCAAAAAGTTTTCAAATTCGAAAAGTTTTTGTTGATTTGTTTTTCAATTTCCAAAGAGAATAAAATAGAAAAGAAGATAAAGGAATAGAATAGAAAAAAATTGAATAGAATAGAAAGGAATATAAAAGAAAAACAAAGAATAAAATATAATAGAGTAAAACAAAATAGAAAATAAAAGAACAGAATAATATAGAATAGAATAAAAAAGAATAGAATAAAATAGAAAGAATATAACTATCTTCTGAAATTCGAATAAAAAAGAATAGAGTACAAAATAATAGAATTGAAAAAACAATAGAGTAGAATAGAATAGAAAAAATATAACTATTTCCTGAAATTCAAATAGAATCAATTCAAATTTGAATAGAATACAAAAGAATAGATTAGAAAAGAATAGAAAATAACAGAATAGTATACAAAAAACAACAGAATAGAATATAAAGAATATAAGCATCTACCTATTCTAATCTATTCCTTTCTTTTCTATTCAAATTTTAATTGATTCTATTTGAATTTTGGAAAATGGTTATATTCATTCTATTTTATTCTATTCTAGTTTATTCTATTGTTTTGGATTCTATTATTTTTCTATTTGTTTATGCTTTTCTATTCTATTCTATTCTATTCTTTTCTATTCAAAATTCAAATTTCAGAAGATGGTTATATCCGTTCTATTCTGTTTTTTTTTCTATACTATTCTGTTATTTTCTATTCTATTCTAATCTATTCTATTCTATTCAAATTCAAATTAATTCTATTTGAATTTTGGAAAATGGTTATATTCTTTCTATTCTATTCTATTGTTTTTTTAATTCTATTCTTTTCTATTCTATTTCAATTCAGAACGAAACAAACTGCACATGTCTATTCCATATATTGCTCTGAAGAAAATCACAAAAGTGTGCAACAAACAGTATTGCTTTACTCTAATATGGAAGATTTGTTAGGGTTGATGGCGCATAGGTCAAATATTATTTATTATAGGTTCTTCTATAGTTACCCAACGCTATATATATATATATATATATATAGTAGATTCACATATGTCCCTAAGGTCTCTAGCTCACATTCATATATAGTAGAGCCAATTAACCTACCGGCATGTCTTTTGAGTGTAGCAAGAAACCCACACAGGCAGGGCATGCAAACTCTGTGCAGGTAGAGCCATCATTCGGATTTAAACCAACAACCTTAGTGCTGCTAGGTGAATGTGCTAACCACTTAGCTATGGTGCTGCCCATGCATTCTTTTATAGCTTTATCAGAGGTGGGGAAAGATATCTACGTGGATGACTTGGATATCAGAAAAATCCAGCAGGGCAAAGAACTTTAGCTCCCTCGACCCAAAAAGAAGGATTCTGTATCATAATCTGATTCTGAGCTACAGAAAAGTTCAGACTTGTGTTCAGCAATGACTTTAATTTGCATGCATTGCCCTGGATAGAAGTTTAATTTAAAAATTCCTGTTAATATTTTGAGAACGGTATGGATTCGGTACAAGATAAGCAATAGGGAATATGGTTTTAGTGGATAAGTGCCATACTCCCTAATAAATGGACATGGAGAAATCCCTCAAAGGGTGGGACTATAGCGGCACTGGTCAATAAAGTCAATGGGATAGTAAAAAATATCAAATTTTATTACAAACTATACATATACAAAACATCAAATGAAAAATGGTATTGAGCGGCGCATGCGCGGGACTTCCGGGAAGACGCCTTGAACGGGAGCTCCGCACCACTCCGGCCTCTCACTGCCCCCTGAGCTCTTAGATTGAGCAGGATTCGGCCGACTCTGACCCCATCGAATTGCGGGAGTTCCAGGCGCAGCTACACATGTCTGGCGGCTCGCAAAGAAGCGAGGTTAGCCGTCAGCTGGACTTTACACAGGCGGTGCTTTCTACACCTAAGATGGCGGCCGCAGCACGAGGGGGAATTGAGGAATCCGACTCCATTGCGGATCTTCCATCCATCTACCAGCCCCAGAATGGCCTGCTGGCAACCCCAGTAAGTACCTGCAATCCCCCAGCAATCTCCCCAGCTTCCACTGAGTCGCTGCTGAACAGGACATTTGGAGATCTCCCCCACACTCCCATGAAGCGATCCCCCTTGGGTCTGGAAGGCCCCCACCCTTCCTACCCTCTGCAGCCAGTACATTCTGCTGACATGCAACTCATGCTGCGGAACTTCTCTGAAATGCTAGCATCAGGACTAGCTCAAAATGCCTCACAGATCACTGCCACCATTAAGGCTGATCTACAGAGCTTAGGAGCCCGCATAGAAGCTATTGAGCAGGCAGTAGATAATACTGCGGCCCGCACTAACCAAAACACCACATGCATACAAACCTTGCAAGATCAACTTGAGAATGAACAGAAGTAGGAGATATAACTTCCGCATACGTGGGATCCCTGAATCTGTAGCTGATGTCCCCGGCACAGTTAAGCTATTCATAAAAGAACTTCTTCCAGACATTCAGGAACATAGATTGGAACTTGATAGAGCTCACAGAGCTCTCCAGCCCCCCCGCCCAGACGGCCTACCAAGGGATATCATCGTCAAACCCCATTATTATGGGGTGAAGGAGGATGTGATGAGACTAACCCGTAACTTGGACAATCTCTCCTTCCAGGATCAGAAAATACAAATCTTCGCTGACATCTCGCCTACCACGGTCCAGAAACGGAGATCCCTCAAACCCCTCCTGGAAATCCTAAACCAGAACTCCATCAAATACCGCTGGGCTTTCCCATTTCGTCTGCAGTTTCATTTCAGAGATAAAGCCTGCGGCTTCTCCACATTCCAAGATGGCGAACGTCTCCTGCTCCAACTCGGCCTTATCTCCCAAGAATTGGCTACGCTGAATACTACGGCCAAGTCAAGCTCCTCAAAATGCCCAACCCCGGGAAGCCCTCTGACACCGTTATGGAACAAACCACTAACGAAGAGACAGAAGGAATCCCGACCCCGAGATGAAAGCCTTCTTCTCTGCCTTTCTTTCCATTCTCTCCCAGCCGGAGGAGGTCTTGTTTTTGACTGCCCTCAATGACTCGGAGAGTAAATGACCCCCCTAGTTAAGTTAGGGGATTAACGATCCCACATGGCTCGGAGTTCCATTTGTTGGACCAGAGTCTGATTCGGGTTGGGGGGATCCCCGCTTGCCCATGTGTGGCTTGAGGAGACACCCATCACCTATTGATACTCCCACATTAACGAGGAAGAAGTTTCCTCGGTACTCCTGACTTAATGCAATTATGATGTGCCTGTTTTAGTTTCCACATATGGTTAAGCTTATTAGTCTCTACCTACCCTATCCCTCCTCCCCCCCCCCTTCCCTCCCCCCTCACTCCCCTCTCCCATGCCTCTTCCCCCCCCATTTACCCCCCCCCACCTTGCAGGTGTTTCTCTTTACACCAATCTTATCTGGGTACACACTACTTTCTGGCATGTTATTTTAGTTATTTTTGCCGTAATGTTCTCCAAAACTCTTTCGCACGTTGGCCTCTCTAGACATATTTTCCCCCTTGGGGGCCCCAGAGGCCGGAGTGGCCCTCCACGCCACTCTTTCTGTTGTTTCGCAGTGGGAATCTCCTTTTTCCCTCTGGTGACGGCAGGTAGACAACCCCGAGCGGGGTTGCCCTCTCTCCAAGACACCTTTTACAGGAGTCTTTGGACGTATTCCTGGCTTGCTGGGTCGGTTGTTCTCCTTTTTTTTCACTGATTTGTAGCATATGTTTGATTTACCTTCTTCTTGCAATTTATTCAGCTGTTGTAATGACATCTCTGTTCTTCTTTCCTCCACCTCTTCTTTCTTCTCGCTCTTACCTTCTCCCCTCTCTACAGGGATCCCATCCCCTTTCCTTCAGGACTCCTCGCGGAGGCTTCCCCTATGCCTTATTCTCAGGCGCATGTCGATGATCTGCTTCACGTCGGAGGTCCGGTCAACCCCTTCCTACCAGGTAAGCTCCCCTTTAGCATTCTCGCACACCCCCCTGGGCACCCATGGCTGAGAATAACACCCACAAGCTGCCTTTTAATGTAGCCTCCCACAACACGCAGGGTCTTAACTCTCCATCAAAATGCCGGAAGGCATTCCAGAGCTACCACTCCAGAAGCCTTGATGTTGTCCTCCTACAGGAGACTCACTTCCCCGCTAGCTATACCCCCTCCTTTCTCCACCGCAGTTTCCCCACCTTCTACCTTGCGAATGCGGACACTAAACAGAGAGGTGTAGCCATCCTCTTCGCTAAGCGGATTCCATTTTCTCATGCTTACACATTTCGTGACACAGACGGTAGGTACCTTCTGGTCAAAGGACATATAGAAGGAGTAATGCACTCCTTCGTTTCATACTATGCCCCTAATAAGGGCCAGGCTAAATTTTTTGCCTCCATGTTCTCCGTCCTCTCTCCTCACCTTGAAGGTAGAATCCTCGTAGGGGGAGATTCTAACATCACGTTTGACCATTCACTAGACAAAACCCACCTGGACAGACCCTGCCTTAAAAGACCTTCCAAACAGAGCCTCAGAATTGCCAGACTCCTGCATGACTTAGGCCTAATCGATTCTTGGAGAGAATTAAACCCCACGGCCAAAGACTTCATCCACTATTCTGCTCCCCACAAAACATATGCCAGGATTGACCATGTATTCATACCCAACTCGGACATACACACAGCTATTCTTGCCAAAATTCAGGACGTTCCATGGTCTGACCACTCCCTAGTAACTCTTACACTCTCTGGCTCCCTATCACCCTCAGGTCCCCCTCAATGGCGTCTGAGTAAATCCCTCCTAGCTAACCCGGTCCACTGCACCATGCTGGAAAGGGACATTCAAGAATTCTTCCTCCTCAATGATAACGGGGACACAACCCCTAGTTCTCTTTGGGGAGCCCACAAAGCCGTCCTGAGGGGCAGGATGATTCAACTGGCTTCCAATCTGAAAAAAGGTAGGAAGATTGAGTTGGACAACCTGGAAAGGGATTTTAGAATGCTCAGTAAGTCCCATAAATCAAACCCAACTCCCTCCAGCTTGGGTAAGTTGGAATCAGCCCGCACAGCCCTGAATCTAGCCTTGACCTCTAATGCGGACAAGCATCTAAGCTGGTTAAGCGGCAAATACTACTTACAGGGGAACAAAATAGGCTCACGTCTAGCATCCAAACTCTCTCCTAGGACCAAAAATTTCTCCTTACCCAGGATTAAATCACTTAAGGGCTCCCTCACCCAGAACCCCCAGAAAATACTAGAAACCTTCCAGGCCTTCTATTCCAAGCTACTATACTCCTCTCCCACTCCCGCAGACCCTGTTCCTTTAGAATCCTTTTTAGCGCATGTGACCCTTCCCAAACTTTCAGAGTCCCACAGATCCTTAATGGACTCTCCATTTCGCACAGAGGAAGTCCAGGAAGTCATTAAACACCTCAAAACTGACTCGCCCCAGGGCCGGACGGCTTCCCAGCCCTTTATTATAAAACCTTCTCTGGGATCCTCTCCCCCCACCTGGCTCGTCTCTTTAACTCCCTTCGAGAAGGCTCCCCTCTCGAACCCACGGACAATCTTGCTTTTATCTCGGTGATCCCCAAACAGGGAAAGGACCCTAGTGATGTGGGCAACTACAGGCCAATTTCATTGATCAATAATGATCTGAAAATCATGACCAAGATTCTGGCTAATAGAATGGCCTCCTTCATTGCTTCTTATGTACACAGAGACCAGGTGGGTTTCATCCCCGGAAGACAGGGACCAGACCAGATCAGGAGAGCGGTAGACTTAATTTCCCTCATGCAATCCTCCTGGGATGGCGGACCACCTCAGAAGGGATACATTCTCTCTATAGACCTCCAAAAGGCCTTTGACACTGTCACCTGGCCATACCTTTTCTCCATCTTACAACAGTGGGGCTTCGGCCCTGAATTCCTACGTACCCTAGAAACTCTTTATTCTTCCCCTAAAGCACAGATCAGACTACAAGGGCATCTCTCAGACCAATTCCCTATTTTAAAAGGTACCAGACAAGGATGCCCACTCTCCCCTATCCTTTTCGCTATAGCGATAGAAACCCTAGCTCTTGCAATTAGACAGCACCCAGGCATTCATGGGATACAAAGCGGTCAACGTTCACACAAATGCGCTCTCTTTGCGAACGACGTCCTTCTTTTCATCACCTCCCCTCTCCAGTCAACACCCGTCATACTCCAACTACTAAAAACTTTCGGAGCGGTCTCAAGCCTACAGGTAAACATGGCAAAGTCAATGGCCCTGAACATCACCACCCCCCATGACATAGTTGATAAACTCAAAGCTAGCTTCCCCTTTGCCTGGTGTACCTCCTCCCTTCCCTATTTGGGAGTCTTCCTTACTCCCAGAGTAGAACTCCTATTCCAAAACAATTACCCCGCCATGTTCCAAAAAATCACGGAAGACCTCTCACAATGGTCTCTTTATAACCTGTCCTGGCTGGGCAGAGTCAACTCAGTCAAGATGACCCTATTACCCAAACTGTTATACCTTTTTCGGTCCCTGCCTATCCCTGTCAAAAAACGAGCGCTGGATAGAATCCAATCGAAAGTCATACAGTTTATATGGGGGGGCAAGGGACATCGTCTTTCCAAAAAAATTTTGTATAGGGCAAGGAAGAAAGGAGGCCTTGGTCTCCCCAATTTGTGGTGGTACTACCAAGCAGCCCAACTATGTCAATTCTCTGCGATCTATACCAAGGGCCCAAAACCAGACTGGGTAGATATAGAAAGGCAAGCTACCCCTAATCACACTTTAGATTATTTAGCCTGGAGACCACGCAATGAACGTCCCTCGATCCTATCACCTACCCTTTCCCATTCAATGGCACTCTGCGACACTCTTCATAAACATCCCTCACTATCCTCCTCCTGGCATCCTCTGGCTCATATTTTCCACAACCCCCAATTTCCCCCAGGTCTAAACATTAGGGCTTTTGGATGGTGGCTCGACAAGGGCCTTTACAGAATAGGACAATACTTTAACAATGATGGCCCCATTTCACTCAAATACTGCTCTTCTAAACTAGATATGCCCACATCCGAAACTTTCCGTTATTAGCAATTGCTTCATTTTCTGCGTGGGGTCTGGAAAAGCTCGGACAACCCACTATCTGTTACGCAATATGAGCTATGGTGTTCTTCGGCTGTGGGCGTCAGGGGGGGCATTTCCCTGATCTACACGGCATTAGCTGACCCTAGGGGCAAAGCGAGCTATATGTCAAAATGGGAGCATGACCTCCAGTTTGAATGGGATCTAGACACTTGGTACTCAAATTTTTTCCGCTCATTTAAAGGCATTTTAAACACCTCCCTGATAGAAGCTGACATTAAGGTTATCTCCAGATGGTACCTGGTTCCTACACGCCTCTCTAAGTTCTACCCGGAATCCTCCCCCCTGTGTTTCAGAGGTTGTGGCCTTACAGGGTCCCTCCTCCACACTCTCTGGGAATGTCCTAAAATCAGGGGGTTCTGGAATACAATCTTTAGCCTCATTCGCAAATTCACCGGCCACGACGTGAGGCAGATCCCCACTATCGCACTTCTCAATGATGCTATCCCTAAGGGTCCTAAATTTTCCCGACACCTCATACACTTCATCTTGCTGGGAGCCAAGCTTACCTTGGCACGTTCCTGGAAATCGCCCTTTGTGTCATTTCGCCAAGCTAAACACAAGATTTCCTGGATTATGTCACAAGAAAGGATTTCGAGCACCTTGCTTGACTCTCCAGAAAAGTTCCGTCATATCTGGGAACCCTGGGCTACACACTTGGGCTTCTCCCTGCTTTCCTCATAGGTTAACGCTAGATAACCCCCAATCTCACTGACTACTGGATCCCTATCTCCCACCTCCGCGAGGAAGCCCCGACCTTCTCCTCCCCCCCTTTAACTTTCTCTCTCTCTACCTCACCCCCTTTTCCCTTCCCCAACCCCACTCTTCTCTCCCATCTTTTATTTTCTACTCGTATCCTCACAAATAGTATGGTTCCAGCCTCCCAGGGGTTTTCCTCTGACCTGTTCTTCTCCTCTTCTTTCTTCCTTCCTTCTTTTCTTTGTCATATCTTCTTGTTGACAGGTACAGCTAGATGATCAGCTTTATAGAACGCTGGAGGCTACTTCTTAGTTGGGTCCTGAAACCCCCAAGATCTCCAATAGAGGGTTAAGCTTAGTCTCACCCTGGATGCTTGTCCCCCTTTCGGGGGCAACAGCCAGGGCAGATGGATGGGTTGCCGAAACCTTTTGTTCATTCCCTTCCCTGGGTGCTTTGCCCTTAGCCACTCCGCACACAGCAGGTTCCCAGATGGGGTGTGCGGACTGGCAGGGAGTGGATGGGAGGCCGCTGCCCCTCGGGGCCCTTTGGCAATTTATCAATTACTTCCATTGGAATGTAAAGCCCTAGAATCCATCTATATTAAGCAAATTGGTCTAGGATAATGTGATGGATCCCCTTTTTTTTTTTTTTTTTCATATAGCCTCATTCTGTTCATCTTTGTTTACTTCTGTTGAACATGATCTGTATAGACCCCGGACGGGGTATAATGTTAATTTTTTTTTACTTGTATCGCACTTTTTCAAAATAAAATCTTTTAAACTGGGAAAAAAAAAAAAAATGGTATTGACATAGATTTTTTTAAAGAATGGATACAAACACCTGCCGGGGGTCACGTAACTTGATCCGGTACAAGATAAGGTTTACCCGCTGGCTATACCTATTTTGTACAAGCAGAATTCTTATAGATTCGTTTTCAACCATGCATTTTATATCTGTGTTTTTATTGTGTATATGTAATCTACATGTAGCGGCCTCCTCACTCCCCTCTTTCTCTCGTCTCGTCTTTCTCTTGTCTAGGGGTATCTTAGAGGGGAGGGAGCGGGGACACCACGCCTGGCTTCCACCACAGGTGTCAGTGCGGTATAAGCAACGTTCTTGTATTACCTTCGGGTCAGTGCTGTGCACCTGGATCCTCCCTCCAAGAGTCACCTTGAACAATGTCTGCTAGGAAATGAGCCCCACACCATTAAAGTTCAACACGCCTTTATTCTTCTCGAATGAACACAATCAGTTGAACTCCCTTGGTAGAAACAGAACAGAAAAGGAGGTGTGGATGCGAATAGGCCCAGACACAATGTAGTTCTCCACTTTCCTTCCTGAAAGTGGGTTGCAGTCTCCGCACGAGGGGGAATTTCCTTCCAGGTGGTCTCCGACGAGAGGCTCACCTGTCACCGGCAATATGCTGCACCGGGTCTTCAAGTGAGGAGCTCCTACCGGTCCATTGCACCTTCCAGATTCGGGTACCCACTCCCGGGTTCCCTAGGATCTCCTTCCCTCGCGGAACTCAGTGTTGGGCACTGAGCTCCGGACCTCCATCCGAGTACCTAACCCCAGGCTAAAGGTGCCTGGGATGGAACACGACCTCCGATCATCCTCTAGGCCTAGGCCACCCAGAGGACCAACACGAACCACTGTCCACAAGCTGAAGGTGCTTGGGACTCCGACCCCGTGACAAAGATGGCCGGCCCCTTTATACCCTCTCCCAGCAAGCACGGCGGGTTCCCCGCCCCACCATACCGCTGCCGAGGGAGGACAAAAAGAAGGCACAGCACACAGCAACGATTCAACCCCAGCCCAGGGCAGCAGCGCCACCCACTGGGCTGCAGGGAATTACACATCACTGATGTCTCTGTCAAGTTCAAATTTACACCCGGGAAAGTACATACCCGCTACATACACTATATTACCAAAAGAATTGGGACGTCTGCCTTTACACGCACATGAACTTTAATGGCATCCCAGTCTTAGTCCGTAGGGTTCAGTATTGAGGTGGCCTACCTATTTGCAGCTATAACAGCTTCAACTCTTCTGGGAATGCTGTCCACTGTTTACTGTCACTGTTTTGCATTGAAATTGGGCCTATATACTTTTTCTATTTATTTAGATATATTCCACCTTGTACACCCTGAAGAAGACAGTTGAAACGCGTTTTTAGTTAGATTATGCATGATGTATGGTATTTTCCCTCCTCATCAGGAGACCATGATCAAGTCAAGTCATGTCGAGCTTTATTGTCATTCTACTACACGTGAGGACATACAGTAGAACGAAATGTCATATCTCACAGGGCCGTGGTGCTACATACAAATTAAACAAAATTGTAAATAAATGTACAAAAAATAAAAACACAGTGAAGAACAAAATAAAATAAAAATATTTGATATGATATCTCCTCCTACCTATCTCAGCGCACTTTCAGTGTCACTTACAACTCCATCTCCTCTGCTCCTCTTCCTCTTTCTGTTGGGGTACCCCAAGGCTCCGTCCTTGGGTCTCTCCTAGTCTCACTCTATACCTCTTCCCTGGGCCAGTTGATAACCTCCCATGGCTTCCAATACCACCTCTATGCCGACGACACCCAGATCTATCTCTCCACTCCTCAACTCACCCCCTCGATCTCCTCACGGATCTCAAACTTACTGAATGACATATCGGTATGGATGTCACACCACTTCCTCAAACTCAATCTTTCTAAAACTGAGCTTGTTATTTTTCCTCCTTCACGGCCCCCCACTGTGACTTCACCTTTAATATCAACAACACAACCATTGGTCCCTCCACACATGCCAGGGTACTGGGTGTATTCCTTGACTCTGACCTCTCCTTCAGCCTCCATATCCAATAACTGGCTAAATCCTGCCGTCTTAACCCCCGCAACATCTCCAGAATTCGACCCTTCCTGACTAATGACACCACAAAGCAACTTATTCACTCCTTGATTATTTCCCGCCTTGACTACTGCAACTCTCTCCTTTACGCAGGCTATCCCCCCTTCAGTCTATTATGAATTCTGCTGCTAGACTAATACACCTCACTAACTGATCCGTGACTGCTGCTCCTCTCTGCCAATCCCTTCACTGGCTTCCCCTACCCCACCGTATAAAATTCAAAATGCTAACCACAATATACAAGGCCATTCACAACATCGCCCCCATCTACATCACCAACCTCATCTGCAGATATTGCCCAAATCGTCCCCTCCGCTCCTCCCAGGACCTTCTGCTCTCTAACTCCCTTGTTACCTCCTCCTATGCTCGCCTTTAGGACTTCTCCAGAGACTCTCCCATCCTCTGGAACTCCCTGCCCCAGTATGTCCGATCAGCCCCTACCCTGTCCACCTTTAGGAGATGCCTAAAAAACTAATTTATTCAGTGAAGCCTATCCCACATCCACCTAACAACTATCCCAGAGCCACCCCCTTCAAATTCTCTGCAGCTATTACCTTTTGTACCACCACACCCTCCCTTTAGAATGTAAGCTCTACAAGCAGGGCCCTCCTGCACCTTCTGTATTGAACTGTACTGTAATTGAGTTGTCCCCCCTATACATTGTAAAGCGCTGCGTTGGCGCTATATAAATCGTGTATAATAATAATATAATAATATTAGGCATTAGACCAGAAGTCGTGCTGTATAGACTAGAGGAATTTTAATCTTGTTGTATAATACACATTTTCTATTTTTATACTACAAAACTTATCTTTATATGTGTAATTTTGGCTGCAATAAAGCCACATGGGAGATGCATATTTTCTACTTTTGGTAATATAGTGTATATTTTGCCAATGGTCCCACCTTGGTTGTCACCATGGGAGTGAGGTTATCCCCCAGCATTCCCAAATGGGATACAAGGAAGGGTGGTAGATGGCTAGTCGTTGTTGCACAGTGGAGGATCACACTGGCAAGGGATTTTCCTTCAAGAGAGACTACATCACCAGAGAGATGTGAGTTATTTGGAATTTAAGCTCCTGTTCAGGGGAGCAGGGCTAGAGGTGCCACCGTTCCTTGCTAGTTTGGAGCATCATGATATACAAATAGATCATGGGGTACACATCAAATAGATCATGGCGTACACATTTGCGTTAATAAAGCGTTGTTACAAATTTGGAATATAGATGTACATTCTTCTTATCAGAAGACAGAAGGTAGAAAAGCCAAACACCTGCATTCTCCTCTTATAGGAGTGTAGTAAGGAGGAGCTAAGACTGAAGCTGTGTTTTCACCTTTCTGTGTGGTGGCTGGGCTCTGGTGTACACTGTTACTGCCTTCTGTCTTCTGATTTGCTTCTGCTAGCCTGGATGATTTTGTTTGACTGCCGGCAACTGTTTTGTGCTTTGGACTGCAGGGGAGGTTTTGTAGTGCTTTCAGCAGCACTCCAAGTTCTTTGAATATGGGTTACATTCTTGTTATGCTGAAGGGGGTTTCACAAAGTAAAGCACTTAAAATCAGTAAAAAAAAAAACTGAAGATGAGATCAAAACATCATGTTTGCCCTGCTGGTGTATGTGGAACATGTCCCTAAGTGTGGGCCAGGTAGAAACGTGGAATGTTAGCTCCTGTCTGTTTGATACAACTTTTGAGTGCTGATTTGGGCCAGTCGAAGACTTGAGAGGTCACGGGTCTCACACATGCTGCTTTTGCCAACTCTTACAACCATTTCCCTATTCAGTAATAATTTTATAGGCATTAGAATCAGAAGAGCATTACAAAATAGTGGATTTTTAAAAGTGTTAACGGAGGCTTAGGCTACATTCACACTAGCCTTGTGTGTTTAGTTAATTTAAATGTAGGAAAAATTAAATGGGAAATACAATCAAACGTTATTCTTTCCAGATCAAGTTCTCCTACATGTCAATGTATTTGTGTTTACATGCATTTGCGCACATTTACTCACTTTTAAGCACATATGACTACATGTATGTCACTGTCGGTGTGAATGAAGTCATACAGTTATAATTTTTAATTTAATTCCTTTGTATGTGAGGGCAGAAAAGTTCAGTGAATGCTCCAATTTGTGTTCTTTCAAAATCTTTCAGAAATCCTTTATGCAAGGCTTGACTGCTATAGTCTGTGACCTTTAAAATCTAGTGGTACCAAAAATGAAAATTCCACCTTTCTTTGTGATGTGGTCTTACTGGATATCAGAAAGTTTAGAGACAGAGATCAAGCTCAGGTTTAAAGATCATGGCAGTGAACTGTTAAAGCCACTAGACTCTTTTTTACCGGTTCAAAGTATGTCAAATTGATCTCCCCAATAGACATGTAAATTTCTTATGGATGCTGGGATTTGAGAATATCTGATTGGGGTAGTTTTGGTTAGCCCATCTCTAGTGGGCAATAAAAAAATAAATAAAAAAAAAAGTGATATCAAGGAAGAGTTTGCAGAAGCCAACCAATAAGATGTCAAGTTGGAGGGGAAGGAGGTGGGAAATAATGAGAACTATTGCACTTTTTTTTTTTTTAAGAAAAAGGACTATGTCTATGCTGGGTAAAAAAAAAATATCATAGACAATGAAGGAATAAATTATCCATATAGTTTACTTGGCAAAAATAAATTCCTTTAATCAAGATCTATATATCTCAATGCCTTATACTGGAGAGATGTACTTATAATAAACCAAGGTCAAATATTCCTTCCCATATTAATAAAACATCTAGTTGTCATGTTGACGGTATTCCTGTACAAAGTAGTGTCAGCGGTATCAAAGTGCCTTTTTTTTTTTTCATTTATAGCCATTAAACATACACTGAAGAGTGATGGTGTGCTGGGGCCATAAATCCAGGTTTCCAAACACAAATGTGTAAACGGATACTGGGCCAATATATCAAAATCATTCCTATGTTGGTTACTCAATCAATATGGAAGGCATGCATTATAGGACATCTATAAATGGGAATAACATTGAAGTCAAGGCTTCACTACTAGGGATGAGCCGAACACCCCCCTGTTCGGTTCGCACCAGAACCTGCGAACAGACAAAATGTTCGTGTGAACTTTAGAACCCTATTAAATACAATGGACTTGAACGTTCAAAATCTAAAGTGCTAATTATAAAGGCTAATATGCAAGTTATTGTCCTAAAAAGTGTTTGGGGACCCGGGTCCTGCCCCAGGGGACATGTATCAATGCAATTTTTTTTTTTTAAAACTACCGCTTTTTCGGGAGCATGATTTTAATAATGCTTAAAGTGAAACAATAAAAGTGAAATATTCCTTTTAAATTTCGTACCTAGGGTGTGTGTATAGTATGCATGTAAAGTCGCGCTTGTTTCCCGTGCTTAGAACTGTCCCTGCACAAAGTGTCATTTCTGAAGGAAAAAAAGTAATTTAAAACTCACTCGCGGCTATATTGAATTGTTGGCTCCCGGCAATACATAGAAAAGTCATTGATAAAAAATAAAAAAAAAGCGTGGGGGTCCCCCCTTCAGGTCTGGTATGGATATTAAGGGGAACCCTCCGGCAAATAAAAAAAAAATGCGTGAAGTTCCCCCAAATATCTATACCAGGCCCTTCAGGTCTGGTATGGATTTTAAGGGGAACTCCACCCCAAATAAAAAGAAAAATGGCGTGGAGTTCCCCCAAAAATCCATACCAGACCCTTTATCCGAGCACGCAACCTGGCAGGCCGCAGGAAAAGAGGGGGGGACGAGAGAGCGCCCCCCCTCCTGAACCGTACCAGGCCACATGCCCTCAACATGAGGAGGATGTCCCCATGTTGATGGGGACAAGGGCCTCATCCCCACAACCCTTGCCCGGTGGTTGTGGGGGTCTGCGGGCGGGGGGCTTATCGGAATCTGGAAGACCCATTTAACAAAGGGGACCCCCCAGATCCCGCCCCCCTATGTGAATTGGTAAGGGGTACATTGTACCCCTACAATTTCACGAAGAAAGTGTAAAAAAAACACAGACACCTTGGAAAAGTCCTTTATTAAAAATTAAAAAAATAAAATAAAATAAAAACATTCCAGCGATGAAATCCAGTGTCCCGCGGCGATCCGATGTCCAGTGCTGTCCACACGAAACGTCATTGGCTGAGCCTGAGCGGACCTGATGGGGAACTTCCTCGGCAGTGTATTAAATGAATAGACCCGCCCCTTCTAAAGTTCCCCATCAGGTCCGCTCAGCCAATGACGTAGGTGTAAGGCTAAGCGGACCAGATGCGGAACGTGAGAAGGGGCGGGTCAATTCATTTATTACACTGTGGAGGAAGTTCCCCATCAGGTCCGCCCCCTCGTATGTCAGACCCCGCCTACATCATTGGCTGAGCGGATCTGATGGGGAACTGCCTCCGCAGTGTAATAAATGAATAGACCCGGCCGCATCTGGTCCGCTTAGCCTTACACCTACGTCATTGGCTGAGCGGACCTGATGGGGAACTTTAGAAGGGGCGGGTCTATTCATTTAATACACTGCCGAGGAAGTGCCCCATCAGGTCCACTCAGGCTCAGCCAATGACATTTCGTGTGGATAGCGCTGGACATCGGATCGCCGCGGGACACTGGATTTCATCGCTGGAATGGTTTTTTATTCTTTATTTATTTTTTATTTTTAATAAAGGACTTTTCCAAGGTGTCTGTGTGTTTTTTTTTTTACATTTTCTTTATACTTTCCTTGTGAAATGGTAGGGGTACAATGTACCCCTTACCAATTCACATAGGGGGGGCGGGATCTGGGGGTCCCCTTTGTTAAAGGGGTCTTCCAGATTCAGATAAACCCCCTGCGCGCAGACCCCCACAACCACCGGGCAAGGGTTGTGGGGATGAGGCCCTTGTCCTCATCAACATGGGGACATCCTCCCTATGTTGAGGGCATGTGGCCTGGTACGGTTCAGGAGGGGGGGCGCTCTTCCCATCAAGCTTCAGCTCCCCGAAAAGACGGTTTCAGTACTTGCAATCATAGACTCTGGGGCCCCTCTTTTCCTGCGGCCTGCCAGGTTGCGTGCTCGGATAAAGGGTCTGGTATGGATTTTTGGGGGAACTCCACGCCATTTTTTTTTTAAATTTGGGGTGGAGTTCCCCTTAAAATCCATACCAGACCTGAAGGGCCTGGTATGGATATTTGGGGGAACTCCACACATTTGTTTTTTAAATTTGCGTCAGGGTTTCCCTTAATATCCATACCAGACCTGAAGGGCCTGGTAAGTGAATTTGGGGGGACCCCCACGCTTTTTGTTTTATTTTTGTCAATGACTTTTCTATGTATTGCCGGGAGCCGACAATTCATTATAGCCGCGAGTGAGTTTTAAATTACTTTTTTTCCTTCAGAAATTACACTTTGTGCAGGGACAGTTCTAAGCACGGGAAACAACCGCGACTTTACAGGCATACTATACACACACCCTAGGTACGAAATTTAAAGGAATATTTCACTTTTATTGTTCCACTTTAAGCATTAATAAAATCACTGCTCCCGAAAAAACAGGCGTTTTTAAAACTTTTTTTTGCATTGATACATGTCCCCTGGGGCAGGACCCGGTTCCCCAAACACTTTTTATGACAATAACTTGCATATAAGCCTTTAAAATGAGCACTTTAGATTTCTCCCATAGACTTTTCGAATTTGCCGCGAACACCCCAAATTGTTCGCTGTTCGGCGAACGGACGAACAGGCAATGTTCGAGTCGAACATGAGTTTGACTTGAACTCGAAGCTCATCCCTATTCACTACTAAAACAGGATTCCTGGAAAAGTAAGTTGCCCAGTCCTGTGCTTTAGGCTGGGTTCACACTTGTGCGTTGCGTTTTTGAGCTCCGGTTTCTTTGCCAAGTTCTCAATCAGTTGTTCAGCGGTTCCTTCGCGTTTTAGCTGCGGATTTGCTGACCTGGGAGAGGAGAGGGAAGTGTACAGTGGCTGACCGCAATCTCGCCGCTGTTATCATGAGGGGGAACTGCACGCCAAATTTTAAACAAAAAACTGGCATGGGTTCCCCTCCAGGAGCATACCAGGCCCTTAGGTCTGGTATGGATTTTAAGGGGAACCCCCTACGCCGAAAAACGGCGTGGGGTCCCCCCAAAATCCATACCAGACCCTTATCCGAGCACGCAGCCCGGCCGGTCAGGAAAGGGGGTGGGAACTAGCGAGCGACCCCCTCCTTAACCGTAACAGGCTGCATGCCCTCAACATGGGGGGTGGGTGCTTTTGGGACAGGGGGGCACCCTGCGGCCCCCCCACCCCAAAGCACCCTGCCCCCATGTTGATGAGGACAAGGGCCTCTTTCCGACAACCCTGGCCGTTGGCTGTCGGGGTCTGCGGGCGGGGGGCTTATGGGAATCCTGGAGCCCCCTTTAATAAGGGGGCCCCCAGATCCCGGCCCCCCACCCTATGTGGATGAATATGGGGTACATCGTACCCCTACCCATTCACCTGGTGGAAGAAAAATGTCAATAAAAAAACACACTACACAGGTTTTTAAAGTCATTTATTAGGCAGCTCCGGGGGTCTTCTTCCGACTTCGGGGGTTTCTTCCTTCTGCCGGGCGCCTCCGCTATCTTCTTCCAGCTCTTTTGCTTGCGGCGGCCCAGTCTTCTTCGTTGCCTTCTTCCCTCTTCTCTTCTCGAGATGTTGACACGACGCTCTCTGCCGCTGTAATGCCGGTTGCATGGTGCACAATGATTTATATAGGCATGGGGGCTCCCAGATTCCGATAAGCCCGCAGCCCCCGACAACCAACGGCCAGGGTTGTCAGGTGGAGGACCTTGTCCTCATCAACATAGAGGCAGGGTGCTTTGGGGTGGGGGGGCCGTAGGGCGCCCCCCTGCCCCAAAGCACCCACCCCCCATGTTAAGGGCATGCAGCCTGGTACGGTTCAGGAGGGGGGGGGCGCTCGCTCGTCCCCACCCCCTTTCCTGACCGGCCGGGCTGCGTGCTTGGATAAGGGTCTGGTATGGATTTTGGGGGGACCCCCACGCCATTTTTTTGGCGTAGGGGGTTCCTCTTAAAATCCATACCAGACCTTTCAAATTTGGTGAGGAGTTCCCCCCTCATGATTCATACGTACTGTGTTCAGAACGCAACATATCTGCAAATCAGATGCGTTCCTAAAGAACATAATGGGCAGACAATTCGCACCGCAATGCCTAGAAAACGCACACATTTTTTGGGCAATGCACAGTGTGAATGCATCGCACATATGTGAACCAGCCGAATTGAAATCAATGTATTTTAAAATGTTATGCGAATTGGATGCGGTATAAGCCGCAACCAATTTGCATAGGTGTGAACGGGGCCTCAAAAATGCATAACTAAACAGGAATAGATAGATAGATAGATAGACACTAAAACATTTTTTATTTAAACTTGTGCAAGTATAATATGAAATACTGCCTATTATGACGTGAAAACCGTTGTGTATATGCTTTCCCGAGGGGAAAAAAAACGGGCATGCTCGTAAACAATTTGACGTCATAGCCTTTGACATCACCGCGTTCTTGGCAGTCAAAAGTTCAGCAGTCTTTTGTGTGCCCGTGTGTATGCAAGGCAGGCTTGAGAGGAATCCCCTCGGGAAAAGCGTCGTTTTTTTTTCCTGCAGGGAAAACCGGTCATGTGTACGAGGCATAAGATGTGTTTCCTAGGGAACACAATGTACAGGGTGTGACAGCAGGAAGGTAAAGTCACCTGGTTGCATCCAGGGGGGTAGATATATTTCGCCCAGATTCAGGCTTTACGCCGACTTATACAACTAGGTGGAGAGTTGTATAAGCCCAGCTAAGGCTAGTGAGCTCATGGATGACTCATACCTCTAGGGAGAGTGTGGGGCGTCGTACAGACAGGGAGTTGATGAGACCAGCTGAAGCTTGTCAGCTCATTTAGGCCTCTATAAGAACTCCCAGCTTCATTAGATGTTAGCTCATGCCTGGAACCAGACCTGTGTGGACTGTCTGGAGAGAGTGAACCCCTGTGCGGTGAGAAAAAGCCTGTGTGGCTATTTGCTTGGACATTTAAAACCAGGGACTTAGGGACTAGGACAGCACTAGGCTGATCCCAGTTGTTAGTTAGGAAACCTGTATGTTTAGTCAGAGGTCAACTTGACCAGGATTTATTTTGGTTATGTTTCTTTTGCTTTGCTGTGTTTTGTCACTGTAAATAGAAAATAAACCGCACCTTTTTTGATTTTGAAAACCACAACCTCCGTTTGCTGGGCCTGTTTTGTGTGGGGAGCCCATCCCGGGGGTCACACACACCCGCTGCCGAGCTAACCCCCTCACAGTTGGTGGAGAACCAGTGGCAGTTTTTTTTAAGCCAGCATGGAGGAGATACTGAAGCAGCTGGCTCTAGCAAATGCCAATCAACAGCAGACAAATGCAGGTTTGCAAAGGAGCCTTGCAGCCCAGCAGCAGACAAACGCAACTTTGCAACAGAGTCTGGAGGCTCAGCAACGAGCCCAGCAGCAATCTGAGGCCCGCTTCATAGACCTGTTGCAGAAGCAAGAGCAGAGACTACAACAACAGATGGAAGCAGTAATGCAGCAACGTCCGCAGACCAGTGAGGAAAGCCGTCCCACTAATACCGCGTCCTTTGGGGTGAGTCGTTTATTGACAAAAATGACTGGAGAGGATGATCCAGAGGTATTTTTGACCACATTTGAAAGGACCGCTGAAAGAGAAAAGTGGCCTGAGGAGCAGTGGGCTGGACTGGTGGCTCCTCTGTTAACTGGTGAATCGCAGAAAGCTTACTATGACCTAGAGCCTAACCAAGCAAAAGACTATGTGATGCTAAAAGCTGAAATATTGGCAAGGCTGGGTGTCACCCAGGCTGTCCGGGCTCAGCGTGTGCATAACTGGACTTTCCAGCTTGGAAAACCCCCCAGGTCTCAAATGTATGATCTCATTCACCTGAGCAGAAAGTGGCTACAGCCAGAGACTTTGTCCGCACCAAAGATTGTGGAACGTGTTGTAATGGATCGGTTTTTGAGAGCTCTTCCTACTGCCATCCAAAAGTGGGTAAGCCATGGAGACCCAGAGACGGCCGATGGTCTTGTGGATCGTGTGGAGAAATACTTGGCTACAGAGAACCTGACGGCCTCTTCCAGAGACACTCGGACTTTCCACCCTAAGACCAGACCATCCCCAGGGGCGGATAAGAGGATTCCAAGGGGTGAGGGTGGAGAGAGTGAGAGGGTGGGAGCTCTACCCCAAGTTTGGCGAGAACAGCCTGGGAAATCAGCGGCTCAAGAGGCGGCAAGAAGGATCGTTTGCTACCGCTGCCGGCAAGCGGGACATATTGCAGCCAATTGCCCGGTTGTGGAGGAACCCATGCAGTGTGACTTTCTGACGGGCAGACGTCAGTCGCTGTGTGCGACAGTCGCATGCACTGCCATTCGAGGAACTGAGAAACATTTATGCAAAATGTGTGTTAATGGTAGAAATGTTGTGGTATTGCTGGATTCAGGTAGCCTTGTGACCCTGATAAAGGCTGAGTTAGTTAAAACAGAGGTCTCTGGGAATAGCAAGGTAGCTGTTATTTGTGTGCATGGGGACACCCGAGAGTATCCAGTGACTACAGTGTGTTTCGAGACCCCCAAAGGTACCCTCTCTCATCCAGTGGGCTTAGTATCTCAGTTACCGCATGACGCCATTGTGGGAAGGGATTTTCCGAAGTTCTGGGAACTGTGGGATGATCCTGAGCCCCTCACTGGTGCCCCTATGTACCAGGAATGTGATAGCCAGAACTCCCCTGAGAGTGGTGAGGACTCTCCGGAATTTCCCTTATCAGTATTGGCAGGGGAGACTCAAGAAACTGGAGAGGAGCCCACCTCCTCAGACGAAAACCTACCGTCTGTGGAGTTTTCTGATCTTGAGGTTCACAGGGAAAACTTTGCCACAGAACAGTTGAAAGACCCCGCCCTAATAAAGGCACGGGAAAACGTAGTGAAAATAGATGGCGAGTTAGTGAACCCAGATAATACCTGCACTTACCCATACTTCAGCGTAGAGAAGGACCTACTGTATCGGGTGGCAAAAAGGGCAGAAGAAACCGTTGAGCAGCTTGTGGTGCCCAAACCTTACAGGAAGTTGGTGTTGGAGTTGGCCCATGGGCACATTCTTGGAGGTCATCTGGGGACAGAGAAAACCCGAGAGAGGGTATTACAGAGATTCTATTGGCCGGGGGTGATGAAGGACGTAGAAAATTATTGTTCCTCCTGCCCTGTGTGTCAGAGGTTGGCCCCGATGCCACATTTCCGTAGCCCGCTGGTCCCTCTACCCATCATTGAGGTCCCGTTTGAGAGGATCGCCATGGATTTGGTAGGTCCTATAATCAAGTCCGCTAGGGGGCACCAGTACATATTAGTTATAATGGACTATGCCACCCGTTATCCAGAAGCGATCCCTCTCCGAAATACCTCGGCCAAAACCATAGCCAAAGAGCTATCTCTTGTTTTTAGCCGGGTGGGTATTTGTAAAGAACTGCTTACGGACCAAGGTACACCCTTTATGTCCCGGGTTATGAAAGAGCTGTGTAAATTGTTCAAAGTGACGCAATTGCGTACGTCTGTGTATCACCCCCAAACCGATGGGCTGGTTGAAAGATTCAACAAAACCCTAAAACAAATGTTGAAGAAAGTGGTGGATAGAGATGGAAAGGATTGGGACTGTTTACTTCCTTATTTGATGTTTGCTATTAGGGAGGTGCCCCAATCCTCTACGGGATTCTCCCCCTTTGAGTTACTGTATGGGAGACACCCAAGAGGGCTGTTGGATATTGCCAAGGAAACTTGGGAAAGTGAGAGTTCTCCCCACAGGAGTGTGATTGAGCATGTCGCCCTGATGCAAGATCGAATTGCACAGGTAATGCCCATCGTGAAGGAACATTTGGCCCAAGCGCAGTTGGCACAGCAGAGAGTGTACAACCGTGGAGCCAAGACCCGTACCTTTTCCCCGGGGGATAGGATATTGGTACTTGTCCCTACGGTTGAAAGTAAATTCCTTGCCAAATGGCAAGGCCCCTACGAGATAATGGAAAAAGTGAGCGAAGTGAATTACAAGGTCAGACAACCAGGAAGGCGAAAGCCCGAACAGATCTATCACGTTAATCTGTTGAAAGCCTGGAGGGATAGAGAGTCCCTAGTCGCAGACACTTGGTCACCAGCTCAAACTGGTTGCGTGATTCCTGAGGTTGGAATAGCAGCCACCTTGTCACAACCCCAACAACAGGAGGTTAAGGAGTTTGTGCTTCGCAACAAGGAGGTATTCTCTGAGCTGCCGGGACAAACATCTGGGGTAGAGCATGACATCATTACCCCGCCCGGTGAAAGGGTGAAGTTAAAACCCTATCGGATCCCAGAGGCTCGACGGGAGGCAATACGGGAGGAGGTACAGAAAATGCTGAACTTAGGGGTGATAGAGGAGTCCCAAAGTGATTGGTCTAGTCCCATCGTGTTGGTGCCTAAACCGGATGGGAGCTGGCGATTTTGTAACGATTTTCGTCAGTTGAACAAAGTTACAAAATTTGACACCTACCCCATGCCACGTATAGATGAGTTGATCGACCAGCTGGGAACAGCCCGATACATGACGACTCTTGACCTCACAAAAGGGTATTGGCAAATCCCCCTGGCCAAGTCGGCCAAAGAGAAAACCGCATTTGTAACCCCAGACGGGGCGTTCCAATATAAAAGAATGCCGTTCGGGTTACAGAATGCGCCGGCCACATTCCAGCGGAAAATGGACCAGATGCTGAGGCCCCATCGGAAGTATGCTGCGGCTTACCTGGATGACGTAATTGTCCATAGCACAGATTGGGCCTCACATCTGCCAAAAGTGCAAGCAGTCCTGGACTCTGTTCGGGAAGCGGGGTTTACGGCTAACCCCAAGAAGTGTACCATTGGGCAGGAGGAGGCCAAATATCTTGGGTACACCATTGGGAGGGGAGTAATAAAACCCCAACTCAACAAAGTCGAGGCCATCCAGAGTTGGCCACGTCCCAACAGCAAGAAGCAGGTACGAGCCTTTCTGGGAATCGCTGGGTATTATCGGCGATTCATTCCCCACTTTGCTTCTAAGGCTGTGCCCCTAACCAACCTGACGAAGGGGAAAGGGTCGGTCATGATTAAATGGACCCCCGAGGCTGAGGCAGCATTCCAATTCTTGAAACAAGCCTTATGTAGCCAGCCAGTGTTGTACTCACCCGACTTCTCTAAAGACTTTGTCGTACAAAGTGATGCGTCAGATGTGGGGTTAGGAGCAGTATTGTCCCAGGTCTGGAACGGGGAAGAGCACCCAGTCATTTACCTCAGCAGGAAGTTGAAGTCCCATGAGGTAAATTACGCCACCGTTGAAAAGGAGTGTTTAGCGGTGAAGTGGGCTCTAGATTCCCTTCGGTACTACCTGCTAGGTAGGCACTTTGACATGGTTACGGATCACGCTCCGTTAAAGTGGATGGCTCAAAACAAGGAAACAAATAGAAGAGTGAATAGGTGGTTCCTGGCCCTCCAGGAATTCAACTTCACAGTAAAGCATCGCCCTGGCGTTCAAATGGGGAATGTGGATGCTTTGTCTCGAGTACATGAATGCCTGATTGCTGGTGTTCCAACCCCGAGGTTAAAACAAGAGGGGGGGTATGTGACAGCAGGAAGGTAAAGTCACCTGGTTGCATCCAGGGGGGTAGATATATTTCGCCCAGATTCAGGCTTTACGCCGACTTATACAACTAGGTGGAGAGTTGTATAAGCCCAGCTAAGGCTAGTGAGCTCATGGATGACTCATACCTCTAGGGAGAGTGTGGGGCGTCGTACAGACAGGGAGTTGATGAGACCAGCTGAAGCTTGTCAGCTCATTTAGGCCTCTATAAGAACTCCCAGCTTCATTAGATGTTAGCTCATGCCTGGAACCAGACCTGTGTGGACTGTCTGGAGAGAGTGAACCCCTGTGCGGTGAGAAAAAGCCTGTGTGGCTATTTGCTTGGCCATTTAAAACCAGGGACTTAGGGACTAGGACAGCACTAGGCTGATCCCAGTTGTTAGTTAGGAAACCTGTATGTTTAGTCAGAGGTCAACTTGACCAGGATTTATTTTGGTTATGTTTCTTTTGCTTTGCTGTGTTTTGTCACTGTAAATAGAAAATAAACCGCACCTTTTTTGATTTTGAAAACCACAACCTCCGTTTGCTGGGCCTGTTTTGTGTGGGGAGCCCATCCCGGGGGTCACACACACCCGCTGCCGAGCTAACCCCCTCACAAGGGCTACATTAAATGGTATTGAAATAAATGCACACACTCAGGTTGAACTGGATGGACCAGTGCCTTTAGTCAACCTTACCAACTATGTAACTATTTATAAGAAACACACTATAACCTATACATTTCCATACTTGGAGTGATTACCCTAGAACAAGTATACAAAAGATATAGAAAAAATTGGTTGGAGATTAGGGATGAGCTTCGAGTACGAGTCAAACTCATGTTCGACTCGAACATCGGCTGGTCGACTGTCCGTCGAATTTCGAACATTATGGGCCATTCGCGTCAAATTCGAGTGGCGCGTCTCAGCCCATAATTCACTGCGGCATCGCAGTGCATTGCTGGCTGATGATTGGCCAAGCATGCACTATGACCCGCATGCTTTGGCCAATCACAGCGCGGTAAGAATGGAGAGCCATAGTTGGCCAAAGCCAGGGGGCTTTGGCCAATTATGTCTCAGGGGGTTTAGTTCACGCCCCACACTATATAAGGCCGCCTGTGTGGGGTCCTTGTGTAGTGTGTTGCGGCAGTGAAAGAAAGACAGAGAGAGAGAGAGATAGTGTCATCTCATTTGAGTTAGATAGAGCAGGCACGCCTTTTCTTTTTTTAATTTGGGTGCGGGGTTCCCCTTAATATCCATACAAGACCCAAATGGGCTGGGGGGGGCGGTTCTCAATGATTTTCATCCACATTGCAGGGACCACACATTACATTAAAGCCGCAAGCAGTTTTAAATTACTTTTTTTCGTTTAGAAATGTAATTTTGTGCAGGGACAGTTCTAAACACGGGAAACACGTGCCACTTCACAGGCATACTATAAACACCCCCCAGGTACAATATTTAAAGGAATATTTCACTTTTTTTCCACTTTAACCACTTGCCGACCGCAGCACGCCGATGTACGTCGGCAGAATGGCATGGGCAGGCATATGGGCGTACAGGTACTTCCCTTTAAATTTGCTGCCCTGCACGTGCGCGAGCCGCGTGCCTCGCGAGTGCGGCTGCGGGTTCCCGGGAACTCAATGTTCCCAGGAGTCCCGCGATTGCGGTCGGCAAGAGCAGAACAGGGGAATGCCTTTGTAAACAAGGCATTCCCCTATTCTGCCTAGTGACACTGTCACTGATGACCGTTCCCCGCGATCGGGAACGGTCATCAGTGACGTGTCACGTGTAGCCATGGCCCCTCACAGTAACAATCAGTCCCTAGGAAACACCTAACCCCTGCAGCGCCACCTAGTGGTTATCCCATTCACTGCCAGTGTAATTTTTACAGTAATCAGTGCATTTTTGATAGCACTGATCGCTGTAAAAATTACAAAGGTCCCAAAATGGTGTCAAAAGTGTCCGATGTGTCCGCCATAATGTCACAGTCATGATAAAAATTGCTGATCGATTGTAGAAGAATACGTATTGGCCTAAACTGTGCGGAAAAAAAATTATATATATTTTTGGGGAATATTTATTATAGCAAAAAGTTAAAAATATTGCATTTTTTTCAAAATTGTCGCTCTATTTTTGTTTATAGCACCAAAAAAAAAAACAGAGGTGAACAAATACCACCAAAAGAAATCTCTATTTGTCGGAAAAAAGGACAACAATTTTGTTTGGGAGCCACGTCGCATGACAGCGCAATTGTCAGTTAAAGCGACGCAGTGCAGAATCACAAAAAGGGGCCTGGTCCTTTAACTACAAAATGGTCCGGGGCTTAAGTGGTTAATCGTCATTAAAATCACTGCTCCCGAAAAAACTTCAGTTTTTAAAACTTTTTTTTGCATTGATACATGTCCCCTGGGGCAGGACCCGGGTCCCCAAACCCTTTTTAGGACAATAACTTGCATATTAGCCTTTAAAATTAGCACTTTTGATTTCGAACGTTCGAGTCCCATAGACTTTAACGGGGTTCGATAGTTTGCAAACCGAACCGGGGGGTGTTCGGCTCATCCCTATTGGAGATCAATACTCACTATTTGTTAACACCATACTGGGTGTGCAATATACCCATATGGTGTCCCAAAATTTGCAGACTCACCAATGGTAGGTGCGGTCTCTGTGCCTAGTAAATATACAGGAAATAGAGTTACAGGAGAAGGATTCCCACTGTGAAGAGACACAGGCGGACCATGCTGCTTAATATGGGATACATTTTATTAGAAAAATTGTTTAGCACAAAAAAAGGCAGCCAAGACCAGGTACCCACCACCAACACCAGGATAATGTTAAAATTAGACAACGTTGTCTGTTAACCGCTTAAGGACCGCCTCCTGCACATATACGTCGGCAGAATGGCGCGGACAGGCATATCAACGTTCCTGTACGTCCCTTTTAAATGCCTGTCCATGTGGTCACGCGCGCGCCGCCGCTGGTGTGCTCGCGACCCTGCCGCCATCCCTGTGAGTCGGACCGCGGGTCCCGCGTACCCCATCGCCGCGGGGATCCCCGCGATCGTCTCACGAAGGTATAGAGCAGGGAGATGCTTGTGTAAACAAGCATCTCCCTGCTCTGACTAGTGACAATGACACTGATCTCGGCTCCGTGTACTCGTTTTACTCGTGTAGCTTTTGGCCGGGAATCCCGGCCGTGTGTATGCTCCCTAGCAGTTTTTCCGGCAGGAAAACTGCCGGAAAAAATAGAGAACCTGCTCTCTATTTTCCCGTCGGGATTCCTGGCAGAGTGTTTCCTCCCGAGAAAACCAGTCGTCTGTATGCTTACCTGAAGGGGAAATAAACCATGCATGCTTGATAACAATTTGACGCATGCGCAGTAGCATAGAACGGAATTTAGCCGGCTCATCGTAGTCTTTGACGTCACCGCGTTCTTGCCAGTTAAAAAGAACAGTGGGTCTTTTGTGTAGCCGTGTGTATACATGGCTTTTCAAGGCAAGCTTGGCAGGAATCCCGTCAGGAAAACCAGCGGTTTTCAAACAGACGGGATTTCCGGGCGTGTGTACAGGGCTTTAGAGGTGATTATTTAAGTCAGGTAGCTAGTCCCACAGCGACAGCTGTAGTTGATTTTATAGCAGGGCAAAGCTGTCCATGTGTAAAGGTGATTAGAGTCCACAGTTAGTATTCAATCCAAAGGCATAGATATTCAGTTTTCCCAATATGGAATAGCATATATTGCTGTTATCTAACTGTTGGATCACCAATAGCTCAGTGACCCTGTTTGTAAAACTGGTAAATAAGAGCTATGAAATAGCATATGGCATGAAGTAAAATAAAATGAAGCAGTTTATAGGACCTATGGTCCGCTCACCCGACCATTTGTGGAGCGATATAGTGACAGTCCTGTGTTCTCTATCCCCGGTCCAGGGGGCTGTGGGTGCCGTCCTGTATGCTCCGTTATTTTAAGCGGGGTGCGTAAGGCTCTGGTGGACAGCTTGCTGTAAACACTGTATAAGTGTCAGGTCCTCTGGGCCACCATCCGCTTGATTCTTAGCCGAGATATTCACCGCCAGCTTCAAACAGTCAATTGTGAATGGGCAAGGTTGATGCGGTGAGTCATCCACGACGCATAGAGTGTCTCTGTCGTGATGCCAAGTCCGACATGTTTCACCAGGAACTCTGGTTTTCATAAACTGCCTCCTTTTTATTTTGCTTCATGCCGTATGCTATTTCACAGCCCTTATTTACCAGTTTTACAAACAGTGTCAATGAGCTATTGGTGATCCAACAGTTAGATAACAGCAATATATGCCATTCCATATTGGGAAAACTGAATATTTATGCCTTTGGATTGAATACTAACTGTGGACTCTAATCACCTTTACACACTGACAGCTTTGCCCTGCTAAAAAATTAACTACAGCTGTCGCTTTGGGACTAGCTACCTGACTTAAATAATCACCTCTAACAGGGGTTTTCCTTTGGAGACCAAAGGAGGTTTCCAATCAAACCTATTCTGATAGGATGGACTTTTGTTTTGTTATGTATGGTTTATGATATTGAGATCAGGAGTCTGGTCCATTGATATTACCTACGTTTATTAACATTAGCCCTGTTACAAGTGTGTGTATGCATGGTCAGAGCGTGATGCAGCTGCTCTTAACAGACAACGTTGTCTAATTTTAACATTATCCTGGTGTTGGTGGTGGGTACCTGGTCTTGGCCACATTTTTTGTACTAAAAAATGTATCTAATAAAATGTATACCATATTAAGAAGTATACAAAAGACCATTTCTTACTTCAACTTCACTTTATGATCTGTGTACTTTTGCCAGATCAGTAATTTAGAAAGATGGAAGCTCCTGTATTTACACGTTTACATATAAGAAGGTAAGAAGTGTTAGAAGTGCTCAATCATAATCAGGATGTGTTGCTTGTATTGCTTAGGAATGACAGCTGCAGAATGCTTTAAGCAAAGCTTTGAAGGTGACATTTGTCAAAATATTTTTTTATTTGCGAGGAGAGCCTACAGCCCAAGCTTGTAAAGCAGAATGAGAAGTCTCAGTCTGTTCCCTATCATTTTCCTTCTCCTCCTCATGGTCAGATTCTAGAGGAAACAATCTAAAATAAAGGTCTAAGAATAAATTTGAATAATAAAAAAAGTAATATACCATGCATAAAAAGAACCAAGCTAAAGTTGCTTTTACTGTTGAGGACGTGCAAATGCATGAAAGATTACACAGTAGGCAGACAAGAAAACTTTTTATAATAGCAAGAAAAATTACAATAGTGTGTTACTCTTTAGCTGCAAAATACATTTCATAGAATAAAATGGAGGATGATTCTGAAACTACTAGATGTCTTGGATAGAATGGGACTTCTGGCTGTATCTAAAGGTTTTGAGAACATCTGGGGTGAAAGAAGTTGAAATAGTAGAAATCCAGTGGAGAGCAGGAATAATAGGATTTTTATAACAGCTTACCTGTAAAATCCTTTTCTTGGAGTACATCACGGGACACAGAGCGACATAGTCATTACTAATGGGTTATATAGATACCGTCAGGTGCTGGCACTGGCAACTTCCAAAACCGGAAGTACCCTCCCCTATATAAGCCCCTCCCATCCGGGAGCACCTCAGTTTTGTAGCAAAGCAATAAGTGTCCCTAAAGAGGGGCGGGAGCTCTGTGTCCCGTGATGTACTCCAAGAAAAGGATTTTACAGGTAAGCTGTTATAAAAATCCTATTTTCTTTCTCGTACATCACGGGACACAGAGCGACATAGTCATTACTAATGGGATGTCCTAAAGCAATGCCAAATGAGGGGGGGGATACACCATATATAAGCTGAGCGCTATCAGACATGAGGATCTTTTGCGGCCTGCAACACACTGCGCCCAAAGGCGACATCCTCCTGACTTCCAACGTCCACCTGGTAGAACCTAGTAAACGTGTGTACTGAAGACCATGTTGCGGCCTTACAGATTTGAGCCAGGGAGGCCTGGTGATGCACTGCCCATGAAGTTCCAACTGCTCTCGTGGAGTGCGCTCTAACTTTGAACGGAGGCGGTCTCCTTCTCAAGCCATAGGCTTGTATTATGACCTGTCGAATCCACTTGGCTAAAGTAGATTTTGACGCTGCCTGACCCTTTCTGGGGCCTTCCGGCAGAATAAACAAAGTATCCGTTCTGCGAATCTGAGCAGTGGCTTTTAGATAAGCTTTAACTGCTCTTACTACATCCAAAGAATGCAATAACTTTTCCTCTACCGAAGTAGGTTTGGGGAAAAAAGAAGGAAGAACCATATCTTGGTTCAAATGAAACCTCAATACCACCTTAGGAAGAAAGGCTGGATGAGGACGTAACACTACTCTGTCCTTATGGATAACCAGATATGGCTCCTTACAGGACATAGCTGCTAATTCCAACACTCTTTTAGCCGAACAAATGGCTACTAGAAAAATCTATTTCCTGGTGAGAAGCACCAAGGAAATATGCTGTAATGGTTCAAATGGTTGTTTCTGTAGAACTGACAGAACCAAGTTTAGATCCCATGGACATATGGGAATATTAACCGGAGGACTAATACGCATCACTCCTTGTATAAAGGCTTTGACTAGTGAATGCGAAGCCAAGGGCCTTTGAAAAAATATTGACAAGGCCGAAATCTGACCCTTGATAGTACTCAAGGCAAGCTTCCTATCTACAGCCCATTGTAGGAAGTCCAGAATCCTACCTATTACGTATTTACGTGGATGCCATTTTCTGGCCTCACACCAGGCGATGTACGCCTTCCAGATTCTATAGTAGATCTGCCTGGATACCGGTTTCCTGGCATTGATCATGGTAGACACCACAGCATTAGAGAGCCCTCTCTTCTTTAGAATGTGGGCTTCAATAGCCAGGCCGTCAAACCTAGGGCTGGTAAGGAAGGGTGGTATATCGGTCCCTGCGAAAGCAGGTCCGGACGATGTGGGAGGGTCCAAGGACTCCCCACAGACATTTTTACAATCTCCGCGTACCATGCTCTTTGGGGCCACGCTGGAGCCACCAGAATCACTGGTTTCTTTTCTACCCTGATTCTGCGGAGTAATCGAGGTAACAATTGTGGCGGTGGGAATGCATATATCAGCTTGAACTGATCCCAAGGGAACACTAGGGCATCCGAGCCGCAAGCTAGGGGATCCCTTGTCCAAGAGACAAACCTGTCCACTTTTGTGTTGAATCTGGATGCTAGCAGATCTACATCCGGTGTTCCCCACCGCTGACATATTGTCCGGAAAACCTCGGGATGAAGGGACCATTCCCCTGGGCATAATTGTTGGCGACTTAGAAAGTCCGCCTTCCAATTCTCCACTCCTGGAATGAATACCGCAGATATGGCTGGGGCATATCTTTCTGCCCATCTCAGGATGTAATTTACTTCCCTTTGGGCTGCACGACTCCTGGTGCCCCCCTGACGATTGATATATGCCACTGCTGTGGCATTGTCTGATTGAACTCTGACAGGGGACCCTTGGAGTTTGGATGTCCATGCTACTAGGGCATACCGGGCTGCTCGTATCTCTAAGAGATTGATGGGCAGGGCCTTTTCTGCTTCTGACCACTTGCCCTGGAGAGACCATTGCTCCAGTACTGCTCCCCAGCCTACAAGGCTGGCATCTGTAGTGACCACCTTCCAGGAAATCGGACTGAAGGATTTCCCTCTTTCCAGATTCTGGGGAACCAACCACCAGCGGAGGCTCCTGCGAACGGAAGGGGACAAGGACATTGGTAAGTCCAGAGCCTGAACTTTTTTGTTCCAGGCTCACAGTATGGCCCCTTGCAAATTCCTTGAATGGAATTGACCGTAGGGTACTGCTTCGAATGATGCCACCATTTTTCCCAGCAGCCTCATATACAGGCGTATGGACGGCTGTCTTTTTTGTACCCACTAAGTGGATCAAATCTTTCAAAGACAACACCTTTCCTCGAGGCAAGAATATTTTTCTCTGGCCTGAATCCAACCTTAGCCCCAAGTATTCCAGACTTTTGACTGGTTTTTAGGGCTGACTTGTCTCGGTTGATAATCCAACCGTGAGATTCCAGATACTTGATCGTCTTGTGAACGACCACGTCCAGTTTTTTCACTGAGTGGTCTATCAGCAACAAGTCATCCAGATATGCCATTATCATTACACCTTGTGTTCTTAGATTGGCCAATAAAGGGCCAGAATTTTTGTAAACACTCGTGGTGCTGTGGCCAAACCGAAGGGTAAGGCTCTGAACTGAAAATGGCGCCCTTCTACTGCAAAGCGTAGAAATTTTTGGTGGACTGGAAAGATGGGAATGTGCAAATAAGCATCTTTGATGTTGATCGTGGCTAACCAATCCTCCCCTTGTAGGGCAGTGGCCACCGATCGGATCGACTCCATCGGAAAGTCCTGATATACAGGAATTTGTATAGCCCTTTTAGAATTAATATGGGCCTCCCGTCCGCGTTTGCTTCGGGACTGTAAAGAGGTTTGAGTAAAACCCGAACCCTCATTCTTCCAGGGGAACCTCCATAATTACTCCTTGGAGCAATAGTTGTTCTAGTGCCAACAGGAGGGACTCTCTCTTCCGGGGATCCCTTGGCACGTTTGACCTCAAAAATGGGAAGGAGGAGAGTCTTTTAACTCCAAACTGTATCCCAAACCTACTGCGGAGAGCACCTATCTGTCTTGATCGTGTCCCGCCAGGTCTCTTGCGAACAACTGGAGTCCTCCCCCCACCCGACTGAGTGGGGGCTTCAATGAATTTAACTTTGGGGGAGGTTTTGTACCTCCCCTGACCCAGGGTTTCTCATTACCCTGCTACTGTCCCTGTTTTTTACCCCCGGGATTTGACCGAGGAGGCCGTCGGAACTGTTACACAGCCGATGCCCCAGGGACTGGAGAAGCAGGCCTCTTAAAGAGGGACCTCTAACTCTGCTTTTAACCGGCAAGAGCGTATTTTTACCGCTGGAAATTTTCTGGATATATTTGTCCAGGTTTTCCCTGAATAAGCGTTCACCATGAAATGGGACGCTAACCAGCCATTCCTTACAGGGAGCTTCAGCAGACCAGTTTTTTAGCCATAGGAGCCTACGCATATGTACTATAGACAGCGTAAGGCGGGAGGCCTGATGGACTGAATCCTCTATGGCGTCAACCGCAAAGCCTAAGGCTCTAGGTAGATCAGCTAGGGCAAAGCCTGCTGATCTGTCAAGTCCCTCAAGACCTGTTTCAACTGATCCTTCACTGCTTAGCAGACCCCAATAGCTGCTACTGCTGGTTGTATCACCAAGCAGATTTTCATAAGGACTCCAATCTTTTATCTATTGGGTTCTTGAACATTTGGACATTATCCACTGGACATGTCAGTGATTTATACATACAAGAGATGGCTGCGTCCACTGTAGGGACCTTCCTTTTTTTTTTTTTTATGAACTTATCCTCCATGGGATAGACCACCGGAAATCTCTTGGGGGAATAAATATTTTCTCAGGACGTTCCCAATCCTGGTAAATGAGCCCTTTCAGTAAAGGGTGAAGTGGAAAAGAACAAACAGTCTGGGGGCTTCTAGCGACCCCAACGAGGATACAGTAGTGGTTGATGGTTCCGCAAGGTGCATTTTTAAATGCTGATCGGACCATGTTAGTCAGAGACTGAACCCATAATCTTTCAGCTTGAGATGCTGAGAAAAGGTTCCCCCACTGTTGATTCCTCTATAACAGAATCAACCTCATCCTGATCCCCTTCAGGCAGGTCGATCCCTGTATGGGACTGTTGCTCTGCTAACAGGCACTCTGAAGGAGGAGACGGAGATCGGGCGTGCTTTCCCTGACAGGGAGGCAGCGATAAATGTTGACAATCTCTCTAATCCTCCCAGAGCTGAGGAAAAAACCTCCTCTGTTACATACACAGGAGCAGGTGACTGAGGACAGCCACAGTACCAAGTACCCCTGCGGGGTCTCTACGGTCACTTACCTCTGAACTTCAGGGGAGACTGGTGCAGCAGGAGTATGCCCAAGATCCTCCGAGCCCGATGAGACCCCCTTCGCTTCCTGGAAGATTCAGTTCCGGAGCTTCTGGACGGCATATTCCTAAGCCTAAAGCTGAGGTATTCCAGCCGTAATACACCACTTTTACTGAGAATAGTCTAGCACAATTGCTGCTATATCACAGTTGGTGTCTACTAATGTGCCTTTCTAGGGGATGCCTGTATCAACCGCTTGCTGTATGCCTTTAAATGTTGCCAGCTCTGTCTCTGTACTTCATAGCCAGCTCACTACAATATTGTGTTTTTTTTAAAACTGCTGGGACGCCCGCACATGCGCAGAAGCGCTGCGGCGCGCACAGAGCGTCATCCCCCAGGCTCCGCCCCCTTTCCCGGCTCACCTCTATATATAGAGGCGCGTGCACGCGCACGCGCGCGGGCACGTGCGCCTTCGGCGCTAATTTCAAATATGGTAACAAGGGACAGGAGCCAGGGCCCCTCTTTGCCGCAGGCCGGGGGATGGACGAGCACTGCAACATGGCAGAGGAAGCAGTTTCCTATAAGAGAACTCACCATCTGCCTGGACTTTGCTCTGCTGAGAAGAAGCTAGTCCACATGACAAGAAAACATTCCACAGCGGCCTCTAGTGGACAAACACAGGTACCGCAGTCTAATATATTAAATATATATAAAAAAATTTTTTTTTTTTTTTTTTTTTCTTGACCACCATTAAAAATTATTACATTTTTTTAGTAGTTACAGGCATGCACAGAATTTTGCGGGAATACCATTAGGTAACAGACAGAAAGACAAATTAGGCTTGGGGGTCCCCCAATAGAACCAAGTTCCTGGGGGCCCCCACTTACCTGTTCCCCGCCGCAGGACTTTGTTTGGTCCACAAAAGCCCAAACTTCACCTATCACGGCAGGCATTGTAATCAAACCTTCAGGGACCGGGTTCCCAAGGATTCCACTCCCCTGGACCTGTATAGCACCCTGCACAGAAAACATCTTGGTCGTGGGTATAACCAGAGCTCTGGATCCCAGGGTCCAGCTCTCCTAAGAGAAGCATTACAGGCAAAACCTTGCTCTTCTCTGCAAGGCCCGGGTACCGACCGTTTAGCTATGAAGCTTTTTTGGTCGGATCCGGAATAGCTTACTGAGGCCCAAAAGAACCTGTACGCAAGCTCAGTGAAAAACACATGTTTCTTCTTGGCCAACACCTTAGACACTGGCAAAAAACTGAGGTGCTCCCGGATGGGAGGGGCTTATATAGGGGAGGGTACTTCCGGTTTTGGAAGTTGCCAGTGCCAGCACCTGACGGTATCTATATAACCCATTAGTAATGACTATGTCGCTCTGTGTCCCGTGATGTACGAGAAAGAAATGAATCTGAAAACAGTGTAGGCACACAATACAAGTACAGAGTCGGAAAAGTCAAATGGAAAAATACTAGTTTGCTGGCGGGTGGTAAATGGCTTTCCCTTATCTGTAGGGATCAGAAGCATCTGGTCATCGCCAGAGATGTTAAAGGTACAGATTGACTTGTGCGATAAGTCCACTCCCAGTATGTGACCCACTGGATTGCATAGCTGGACAATCACAGATGCAAGCATAAAAGCAGAGAGAGTGCTAACATTCATAAGCAAAGCCAATACAAGTCAGATAACAGGTCCAAATTTAGGTTACGTTAAGATACTCAATGCGAGAATCCTTGCCCAAATAACAGACAGAGAATGTAGTGGGAGATTTAGAACAGATTGACTTTGACAGATGTACATATTGGCGAGCATCTAAATACCAACACTCAAAACAAATTATTATTATTATTATTATACACGATTTATATAGCGCCAACAGTTTACGCAGCGCTTTACAATGTATAGGGGGGGCAGCACAATTACAGTACAGTTCAATACAGAAGGTACAGGAGGGCCCTGCTCATAGAGCTTGCATTCTAAAGGGAGGGGGTGGGGGTACAAAAGGTAATAGCTGCAAAGACTGATTTGATGGGGGTGGCTCGGGGACAGTTGTTAGGTGGGTGTGGGATAGGCTTCCCTGAATAAATTCGTTTTCAGGGATCTCCTAATGGTGGACAGGGTAGGGGCTGATCGGACATACCAGGGCAGGGAGTTCCAGAGGATGGGAGAGGCTCTGGAGAAGAGCTGAAGGCGAGCATGGGAGGAGGTAACAAGGGAGCTAGAGAGCGGGAGGTCCTGGAAAGGAGTGGAGGTGACGATTTGGGCGATATCTGCAGATGAGGTTGGTGAGATGCAAGTAAATGAGACGCAAGTAAAGACAAACTGACAGAACGACCCCTAAGATGGAATATATATATCAGACTTGAGATATTATAAGCCAAAACATACAAGACTTGTGACACTAAATCTATATTACAGGTTTTCTTGGAAATTGGAGATCATTTCAGGTGAGTCATTGGGCAAACAATAATTCACAAGCGCTATTTTTATTGCGTAAGGCAATATGAGGATTTATCAGAATCCTCAGATGAGGAACAGATTGCCAGATGGTAACTACAGAGTAAGCACCATCATTAGCCGCTGGTTCTGTAGTGATTGAAAAAAAAACACAACTAAGGCCTCGTACACACGACCGATTTTCTCGTAAATCGGTCGTGTGTACGCTGCTATCGGGTTTCTCGTCGAGAAAACCAACAAGAAACCTCGACGAGAAAATAGAGAACCTGCTCTCTATTTTCTCGTCAAGATTCTCCTCGGCATGTTTCTCGACGAGAAAAGTGAGTGTGTGTACACTTACCTGTCCTCCCGGAAGCCCGCGCATGTTCGAAATGAATTCGACGCATGCGCGGTAGCTTCCTAGGCATACGTAGGGTATACCAAGATGGCGGCGACGGCATCGAATGTGACGAGCGCATGCTCGACGTAGTCGATGACGTCACCGCGTACGCTCCTTTCAAAGAACCGCGGGTTCTTTGAAACGAGCGTGTGTACACTCGGCCGGGACAAGTTTCTTGTCCAAGAATCTCGTCGAAAAAAACTACATGTTTTTTTCAACGAGAATCTCGGCCGTGTGTACGAGGCCATAGATTTGCAATAGTCCTCTCCTAAAGTTTTCCACAGTTCTTACTCATGTATTCATTAGGAAGGAGCACCATTGATTGTACAGTCTGGTTATGCTCTTGGTCATTCTGCAAAACTGGCCTGGAAATAAAACCCAAAATTACATTTAACAGTAGCATTTCTAATAGTCAAATACATTTTTATATACAACAGTTACAAAAAAAAATGTCAAATATGGAAAAAGGAAATGCCAAAAAAAAAAAAGTGTTGCAAACCCCAAAACAGTATAGGCACAAACCATAGGCACACATATTGACACAAGTCAACATAGAAAAGGTACAGGAGCTATAAAAATTGGAGTAAATTTACAGTCAGCATTAATGTAATACTTGTACAGTACAGTTCAGTCTAGCACAAATGCAGTTACTTGAGGTTCCTTGAGAGCTACATAGTTACATAGTTACATAGTTAGTCAGGTTGAAAAAAGAAACAAGTCCATCCAGTTCAACCATAAAAAATATATATATATATATATATATCGTACAATCCCATATACCCAATTCTATACCCACAGTTGATCCAGAGGAAGGCGAAAAACCCCAGCAGAGCATGATCCAATTTGCTACAGCAGAGGAAAAAATTCCTTCCTGATCCCCCGAGAGGCAATCGGATATTCCCCGGATCAACTTTACCTATAAATGGCAGTACCCAGTTATATTATGTACATTTAGGAAAGTATCCAGGCCTTTCTTAAAGCAATCTACTGAGCTGGCCAGAACCACCTCTGCAGGGAATCTATTCCACATTTTCACAGCTCTTACTAACATCTAACATCTTTCTAACATCTTTCTCACAAGGAAGCTGTCAACACGTCTCAGAAGACTCAGGTCATCGGCCACAGAGATTTCCAAACAGGCTCCACAGAGTAAAGGTGAAAGGTAGAGTCAGAAATCCCAGGGAAGGGTGTACAAGGAGGCAGCTGAAGAAGCAAGGCCATCCCACTGGAAGAGCTCTACTCCAAAGCCAGCTAGTACAGCTTCTCCAACAGTGACTATGGCTTAAGATGAATCTGTGTGCTCCTGTTCTCTCATGCAATGAAAAAGGACCCCCACCTGGTGACAGCTGATACAGTGAGGGGAAAAAAGTATTTAATACCATGCTGATTTTGTATGTTTTCCCCCAAAAAATCCAGAAAAAATACATATTTCAAAAAAGTTATAAATTGATTTGCATTTTAATAAGTGAAATAAGTATTTGACCCCCTTCGGAAAACATAACTTAGTACTTTGTGGTAAAACCCTTGTTGGCAATCACAGAGGTCAGACTTTTCCAAGTCATTAAGGTTTTGAAGCTGACTTTTGGTAACTCAAACTCCTGGACCACTCCTGGACCTTAACCCCTTAACGACTGCTCACTGTACATATACGTCGGCAGAATGGCACGGACAGGCAAACTCACGTACCTGTACGTGCCTGCCTTCGTATGGGTGGGGGGAACGATCGGACCCCCCTCCGGTACAGTGAGCAGCCGGGATCGCTTCGGGAGCGATCCGTGATGAGGGGACGGCCATTTGTTTCTGGCCACCCCCTCGCGATCGCTCCCGGTGAATGAAAAGCTTCCTCTGCCTGTGTAATGTTTACACAGGCAGGAAGAAGTGATGTCATCTCTCCTGCGGCGCTCACATATACCGAGCGCCGTGAAGAGAAGACACACAGGTTAGTGCACTAAACAGCACACTGACACCAGCACACAGAGGCACACGATCGCCTCCCCTGGCCCCCCCAGACACCCCCAGATCACCCCCCAGATCACCCCCCAGCCCCCAGTCACAGTGTCACTGATTGCAGTGACCATTTATTTACTGATCACTGCAATCAGTGACATTTGTGACTGTAAAAGTGTCAGGGCAGTTAGTTTTAGGTCCAGTGTAGCCCCTAACCTCCCCCCTAATAAAGGTTTAACCCCTTGATCGCCCCCCAGGTAACCCTTTCACCCCCTAGCACCGCTGTCACTAAGCAATCGTTTTTCTGATCGCTGTCTTAGTGTCGGTGGTGCCGATAGGTAGCCAGTTATTTTTTTTAGGTTCGCCGCAGGTTTTTATAGCGTCAGGTACCCCCATAAATTACCTAATAAAGGTTTAACCCCTTGATCGCCCACCAGGTAACCCTTTCACACCCTTTTGCAAGTGTCACTAAGCGATCGTTTTTCTGATCGCTGTATTAGTGTCGGTGGTGCCGATAGGTAGCCAGGTATTTTTTTTAGGTTCGCCGCAGTTTTTTATAGCGTCAGGTACCCCCATATATTACCTAATAAAGGTTTAACCCTTGATCGCCCCCCAGGTAACCCTTTCACCCCCTTTTGCCAGTGTCACTAAGTGATCGTTTTTCTGATCGCTGTATTAGTTATGCTGGTGCCGCTAGGTAGTCAGTTATTTTTTTTAGATTCGCCGCAGGTTTTTATAGCGTCAGGTACCCCCATATATTATCTAATAAAGGTTTTAACCCCCTAATTGCCCCTAGTTAACCCTTTCACCAGTGATCACCGTATAAGTGTCACTGGTGACACTGGTTAGCCAATTAGTTATTTTGTTATTTAGGTTCCCCGTCAGGTTTTTATATAGTGTCAGGTACCCCCATATATTACCTTATAAAGGTTTAACCCCCTGATTGCCCCTAGTTAACCCTTTCACCAGTGATCACCATATAAGTGTTACGGGTGACGCTGGTTAGTTAGTTTGCTTTTTATAGTGTCAGGGCACCCGCCGTGTATATATAACCCAATAAAGGTTTAACCCCCTGATCACCCGGCGGGTTATATCAATTAGGTTTTAGCGTCAGAGAGGGTCTGCGTCACACCCCAGGCAGCGTCAGGTTAGTGCCAGTAATGCTAACACCCACGCGTGAAGCATACACCTCCCTTAGTGGTATAGTATCTGAACAGATCAAAATCTGATCAGATCTATACTAGCGTCCTCAGCAGTTTAGGGTTCCCAAAAATGCAGTGTTAGCGGGATCAGCCCAGATACCTGCTAGCACCTGCGTTTTGCCCCTCCGTCCAGCCCAGGCCACCCAAGTGCAGTATCGATCGATCATTGTCACTTACAAAACACAACAGACATAACTGCAGCGTTCGCAGAGACAGGCCTGATCCCTGCGACTCCAGTGCTGTAGGAGGTGATTTCACCACCACAGTTAAAAATGGGGGCAGCAGGGGCGGAGGAGCGATTTTGCTTCTAATGCCGCGTACATACGGTCAAAATTCCGACTAGGGCTTGCCCGTGGAAAAGTCAGACCGTGTATATGCGGCATAACTTTTGCGGGAGGATGCCCCCATGCTTCGGCATATATAAATGGTGCATGTATGCCCATCATTGGAAGTGGGTGGATGAAGGGCGGTATTCTAATGGTGGGCATACCCACCGATCAATCTCCTTTTTTTTTTTCGTTCAGCCAACAGGCTGCATGAAAAAAAAGATTACAATACATGTCCAACAAGGACCAGCAACGTACTGGTATGTTGCTGGACTTTGAATGGTTATACCAGATTAATGCCTGCGGGTTTAGGTATTATCTTGGTATCATTCTTTTCAGCCAGCGGCCAGCTTTCATGTAAAAGCGATCCTAGCGGCTAATTAGCCTCTGGACTGCTTTTACAAGCAGTGGGAGGGAATGTCCCCCCCGGATATAAAAAGCGTCATTGGGAAATTGGGAAAGCATTTTATCACGCCGATCTTGGTGTGGTCAGATGCTTTGAGGGCAGAGGAAAGATCTAGGGTCTAGAAGACCCCAGTTTTTTCAAAAAAAGAGTACCTGTCACTACCTATTGCTATCATAGGGGATATTTACATTCCCTGAGATAACAATAAAAATGATAAAAAAAAAAATATGGAAGGAACAGTTTAAAAATAAAATAAAAAAGCAAAATTAATAATAAAAAAAGCACCCCTGTCTCTCCCTGCTCTTGCGCAATGGCGAACGCAAGCGTCGGTCTGGCGTCATATATAAACAGCATTTGCATCATGCATGTGAGGTATCACCGTGAAGGTCAGATCGAGGGCAGTCATTTTAGCAGTAGACCTCCTCTGTAAATCTAACGTGGTAACCTGTAAAGGCTTTTAAAGGCTTTTAAAAATGTATGTAGTTTGTCGCCAATGCGCGTTTGTGCGAAATTTTAAATCATGTCGTGTTTGGTATCTATGTACTCGGCCTAAGATCATCTTTTTTATTTCATCAAACATTTGGGCAATATAGTGTGTTTTAGTGCATTAAAATTAAAAAAAGTGTATTTTTTCCCCAAAAAATGCGTTTGAAAAATCGCTGCGCAAATACTGTGTAGAAAAAAAAATGCAACACCCACCATTTTATTCTGTAGGGCCTTTGCTTTAAAAAATATATAATGTTTGGGGGTTCAACATAATTTTCTTGCAAAAAAAAAAAAACAGCTTTCATGTAAACAAAAAGTGTCAGAAAGGGCTTGGTCTTCAAGTGGTTAGAAGAGTGGATGTAAGCTTCCTAATGTTGTGTATAAAATGCCAGGACAGTTCAAAACCCCCCCAAATGACCCCATTTTGGAAAGTAGACACCCCAAGCTATATACTGAGAGGCATGTCGAGTCCATGGAATATTTTATATGTTGACACAAGTTGCGGAAAAAATAATTATTATTTTTTTTTGCACAAAGTTGTCACTAAATGATATATTGCTCAAACATGCCATGGGCATATGTGGAATTACACCCCAAAATACATTCTGTTGCTTCTCCTGAGTACGGGGATACCACATGTGTGAGACTTTTTGGGAGCCTAGCCGCGTACGGGACCCCAAAAACCAAGCACCGCCTTCAGGCTTTCTAAGGGTGTACATTTTTGATTTCACTCCTCACTTCCTATCACAGTTTCGGAGGCCATGGAATGCCCAGATGGCACAAACCCCCCCAAATGACCCCATTTTGGAAAGTAGACACCCCAAGCTATTTGCTGAGAGGTATGGTGAGCATTTTGCAGATCTCGCTTTTTGTCACAGTTTTGAAAATTGAAAATAAAAATAAAAAATGATTTTCTTTCTTCATTTTCAAAAACAAATGAGAGCTGTAAAATACTCACCATGCCTCTCAGCAAATAGATTGGGGTGTCTACTTTCCAAAATGGGGTCATTTGGGGGGGGTTTGTGCTATTTTGGCATTTTATGGCCTTCGAAACTGTGATAGGCAGTGAGGAGTGAAATCAAAAATTTGTGCCCTTAGAAATCCTTAAGGTGGTGCTTGGTTTTCGGGGTCCCGTACGCGGCTAGGCTCCTAAAAAGTCCCACACATGTGGTATCCCCGTACTCAGGAGAAGCAGCAAACTGTATTTTGGGGTGCAATTCCACATATAACCATGGCATGTGTGAGCAATATATCATTTAGTGACAACTTTTTGTAAATTTTTTTTTTTTTTTGTCATTATTCAATCAGTTGGGACAAAAAAAAAATATTCAATGGGCTCAACATGCCTCTCAGCAATTTCCTTGGGGTGTCTACTTTCTAAAATGGGGTCATTTGGGGGGGGGGGGTTTGTGCTCTTTTGGCATTTTATGGCCTTCGAAACTGCAATAAGTAGTGAGGAGTGAAATCAAAAATTTGCGCCCTTAGAAATCCTGAAGGCGGTGCTTGGTTTTCGGGGGCCCGTACGCGGCTAGGCTCCTAAAAAGTCCCACACACGTGGTATCTCCGTACTCAGGAGAAGCAGCAAAATGTATTTTGGGGTGCAATTCCACATATAACCATGGCATGTGTGAGCAATATATCATTTAGTGACAACTTTTTGTAATTTTTTTTTTTTTTTGTCATTATTCAATCATTTGGGACAAAAAATTATTCAATGGGCTCAACATGCCTCTCAGCAATTTCCTTGGGGTGTCTACTTTCCAAAATGGGGTCATTTGGGGGGGTTTTGTACTGCCCTGCCATTTTAGCACCTCAAGAAATGAGATAGGCAGTCATAAATTAAAAGCTGTGTAAATTCCAGAAAATGTACCCTAGTTTGTACGCGCTATAACTTTTGTGCAAACCAATAAATATACGCTTATTGACTTTTTTTTTTACTAAAGACATGTGGCTGAATACATTTTGGCCTAAATGTATGACTAAAATTGAGTTTATTCGATTTTTCTTATAACAAAAAGTAGAAAATATCATTTTTTTTCAAATTTTTTAGTCTTTTTCCGTTTATATCGCAAAAAAAAAATAATCGCAGAGGCAATCAAATACCATTAAAAGAAAGCTCTATTTGTGGGAAGAAAAGGACGCAAATTTCGTTTGGGTACAACATTGCATGTCCGCACAATTTCCAGTTAAAGCAGCGCAGTGCCAAATTGTGAAAACACCTCTGGTCATTAAGCTGCGTATTGGTCTGGTCCTTAAGTGGTTAATGTGCTTCTTCTTAAGCTACTCCTTTGTCACCTTGGCCATGTGTTTTGGGTCATTGTCATGCTGGAATACCCATCCACGACCCATTTTCAATGCCCTGGCTGAAGGAAGGAGGTTCTCACCCAAAATTTGACGGTACATGGCCCTGTCCATTGTCCCTTTATGCAGTGAAGTTGTCCTGTCCCCTTAGCAGAAAAACACCCCCAAACCATAATGTTTCCACCTCCACGTTTGACGGCAGAGATGGTGTTCTTGGGGTCATAGGCAGCTTTCCTCCTCTTCCAAACACGAGTTAAGTTGATGCCAAAGAACTCGATTTTGGTCTCATCTGACCTCAACACTTTCACCCAGTTCTCCCCTGAATCATTCAGATGTTCATTAGCAAACATCAGACGAGTCTGTACATGTGCTTTCTTGAGCACTGGGACCTTGAAGGCTCTGCAGGATTTCAGTCCTTCACACTGTAGTGTGTTACCAATTGTTTTCTTGGTTACCATGGTCCCAGCTGCCTTGAGATCATTGACAAGATTCTCCTGTGTAGTTCTGGGCTGTTACCTTACCGTTCTCATGATCATTGAAACTCCATGAGGTGAGATCTTGCATGGAGCCCCAGACCGAGGGAGATTGACAGTTATTTTATGTTTCTTCCATTTGCGAATAATCATACCAACTGTAGTCACCCTCTCACCAAGCTGCTTTTTGAAGGTCTTGTAGCCCATTCCAGCCTTGTGTAGGTCTACAATCTTGTCCCTGACATCCTTGGACAGCTCTTTAGTCTGGGCCATGGTGGAGAGATTGGAATCTGATTGATTGCTTCTGTGAACAGGTGTCTTTTATGCAGGTAAGGAGCTGAGATTAAGAGCACTCCCTTTAAGAGAGCTTGTTACCTGTATAAAAGACACACAGGAGCCAGAAATCTTGCTGATTGATAAGGGATCAAATACTTATTTCACTCATTAAAATGTAAATCAATTTATAACTTTTTTTTAAATGCATTTTTCTGGATACTTTTTGTTGTCTTTCTGTCTTTCACTGTTAAAATAAACCTACCATTAAAATTATAGACTGATCATTTCTTTATCAGTGGGGAAACGTACAAAATCAGCAGGGGATCAAATACTTTTTTCCCTTACTGTATGCCCTTAAGACGCAATCTTTCTATGAGCACCTGAGACAAGAAATAAATAAAAATGTTATCCCATGGGCATGCCCAGGAGTCTTAGTCCTGTGTGATATTCATAGACCTCTGGCATCTGCAAGCCAGACTTTATCAGTTTGTAAGCAGGGGTTAGTGCCTCCTTCAGAGAAGTCCCTCCCCTGGGTGGGCATGGTAAGTGGTGTTAATATGTTCTATATAATCTAGAGCTGGTGGAGCCTGGGGCAGAGGGTGATGAGAAAAGACTATCCCTGGTATACCGATATGTAAGTCTGTAGCCTCAGGAAGTGAACCCTTTGTGGTAGGCTCATAACAGTTTTGATTGGAGAACCCACCTATGGGGGACTTGCAGTGAGGAGGACAGTGGAAGAGTTGGGCTGTCATCCTACGTTTACATTGGACTTGCGTGGACTATATATGTCGGGTTTGGAGGAGCTGTAAAGAACTGTTCGTTGTGCTTTTATTACAATAAAATTGTTGACAGTCTTATTATTTCTGGAGGTGGGACTCAGGCCTAGAGAATGTGAGTGACCAAAGATGGGTTTACCCCTGAAACAGATGTGTGCATACCCTATCTTGTCCCTGATCAGGAGGGTGGTGGCAGGGGCCCCTGGCCAGCATGATCGTTGCTGGTAACAAATCAGGACCCCCGCTTAGAAGTTTATCTCTTAATAATGATCCACGGAAAATTAACCTCCCTGTATAACAGCCCAATTCATTGGATTACATTGATTTGTTCGTCACTAAACTCCACCTTAGGAGATTTTTCAACCATGTTTGGCTGGGAAAGTAATTTTTTCAGTGCAACCTAAAGCCCAACCCTAGGAAAGTAGAAGTCCTCCCTTGCAGTGGGGCTGCTTCCACACTGCGAAGGGTTAACTGCTCATTTAGTCTAGGGAAGCAGTTTTACTTACATGAACTTATGCTTCCGAAACAAACGGTCTCCCATACGCTCTGGCAGTTACATGTCCCTTGGTGTCATCATGTCCAATGCAGAGCTATTGTCACTGCATTGGTCTCATAGACATCTGACTATCAGAGTGCACGGGAGAAGAGGCTGTGGAGATCAGTCTAACAGTAGGGAGGAGCCTGTGGGAGTGGAAGATCATGTAAGATAATCCGCTTTTCTTTTTTTTTTTTTGTAAAAGATATTATTGAGAGATATAAACAGTACAGGGCAATAAAACTGTGTCTGTAGAAGCATTTTACAAAGTAAGTGGATGGATAACAATGTGTAATCTAAGGGACTCTAATATCTAGCTACGCAATACAGCAGTACAACAACTATCGTCACTAGGGAAGCAACTGGATGGATCTTGGTTGCAACAATCATCCTAGGATTACAGGCTGAAAATAATACGACATAATATCTGAAAGAGGGAGGTAACCAGGAGTATGGGGGGGGGGTGAAGAACAAGTTTTTTTGTCATATACAGCGGTAGGAGAGGAGAGGGGGGTACCGGTGATGGAGAAGCCTCATGGACTTCTATCTTCTTCCCAGTGTTGATGATGAAGAGGGAGAGACTGCCTCTCCTGGGCGTGGGAGAGGGGAAGATCCATAATATGAGAACGAGAACTGGTCGAAGTTGGAGACATCCTCTGGAGAGAGAACTGAGCGCATAAAGGGTTGCCATCTAGAGAGGAAGTTTGATTTAGATCTGTCAAGTCTGAAGTCAGTGTTGATGCGATCTTTGAATAATAGAAGTAGGAGTTCCCGTTTGACTTGAGCGACAGTAGGACAAAGCGATGAGGTCCAATTTTTCAGAATGGCTCTCTATGCGATCAGAAGACATAGCAAGGACCATTCCTTGTGGGAGGGGCGTTTGTGAGAGCAGTCAATGACAGTTGTGGGTGCCGTGGCCCTTTGGGACCAGGGGAGAAGCTGGGGGTCCCAGTGCCCAAAGATGAGAAGCAGTGGGTCCTTTGGGAGTTTCAACAGAGTTATTTCAAAAATGTAGGATAGTACTCGATCCCAGAAGGTGGATATGTGAGAGCAAGCCCAGAAACGATGAGTCAAGGACGGTCTTGGATGATGGCAGAGGGGGCAGACGGCAGCACTCGGATCCGTTTTGGTAGAAATTAAGGGTATGTAAGCTCGATGTAGGATCTTTAGCTGAGTTTCCCTCCATGTTTCATTGGGAGTCAATTGGTTCACTTTATTGAGTGCCTGGAGGAGTTTGTCCACTAGATCCGCATCCGGGAAGTCTTTACCCCAATTAGTAACAGAGGAGGATGTTAGAGGAGGAGTGGTCTTTTGTATTAGAGGTTTGTAAATGTTAGATATTTTAAAGGATCCTTCCTGGAGCAGCAGTTCTGTGAAGTTTGGTTCAAATCTCTTGGATTCCTCTTTGCATGCGTCTCTTAAGAAGCTGAGGCATTGTCCGAAATGGAAAGCATGTGATCGTGGAAGTGAAAACGTTTTGGCTATGGTTGAAAAGGGTAGAGGTCACCCCGTCGCCTTGTCGCACAAGGAGGCAAATTTTGTGAGACCTTTTCCTGCCCAAATATTGAACGGTTTGTGGTCCAGACCAGGAGGAAAACGGGGGTGTCCCTGAATTGGCAGGTGACTCGACATAAAAGGAGAGAGCTTGAGGCTCTTCCGGACTTCCCTCCAAGCAATAGCAGTGTCTCTTAGCAGGAGGTTATGTTGGTACAAGGGTGGGACTGATTTCCACTTGCAGTGGAGAAGGGCTACCAGTGAGTATGGGTCGGCCATTGCAGATTCCATGGAGTAGTTGGAATAGCGAGAGGCTTGTGAGATCCAGTCAAGGCTAATTCTCAGAAGACATGCTAAATTATAAGTTCGCACATTCGGAAGACTAATACCCCCTTCGCGCCTGGGAAGATAGAGTTTCTTTGAAGCTATGCGTGGTCTTTTGCCCTGCCAAAGGAATTTAGATATAGCGGAGTTGAGAAATTTGACATCTTTATGATGAAGTAGTAACGGGATCGTCTGCAGAGGATATAATAATCTAGCAAAACTGACTATCTTCAGCAGGTGGCATCTTCCCAGGAGCGAGAGGGGGAGATCCATCCAGTTATTTAGTTCCTGAGAAATTCTAGTAAGCAAGGGAGTATAGTTGAGGTGATATAGAGAGGAGGGCAGTTTCCCTATTTTGATTCCTAGATAGGTGATGTGAGTTTTGGCCACTGAGAATATGGAATTCTTGACCCAGGGGGGATTAGATATATTTCCTAAGGGGAGAATTTCGCTCTTGCCGTAATTTATGCGGAGGCCTGAGTAGGATCTAAATTCGTCAAAAACATTTTTAATGGTGGACATGTCAGAAGGGGGGTTGGCCGAAAATATAAGGACATCATCTGCAAAGAGGGATGTGCGGAGATAGTGCTGTCCAATTTTGATGCCATGTAGGGGGGCTGCATGGGCTAGGTATCTGGAGAGGGGTTCTAGTGCGATATTGAAAAGGAGAGGGGATAAGGGGCAGCCTTGTCGAGTGCCCTTGTGGAGGTGGAATTCATCTGAAAGTAGGCCTGCCGCTACTAATCTGGCTGCCGGGGCTGTGTACATGTTGGAAACAAGGTGGGCAAAGGGGCCAGAGAAGCCCATTTTTGCCATAGTTAGGGATAGCCATTCGAAGCTGACGTTGTCGAAGGCTTTCTCCGCGTCTAATGTGATAATGGCGTAGTCTCCACTTGGGTTGAGCTTGGCTTGTTCCAGGGCCATCATGACTTTGCGAATGTTCATGGTGGCAGTTCTGCCTTTCACAAAGCCTGATTGGGCGGGATGGATCAAAGAGGGGATAATAATCCCAAGTCTAGTGGCAATGATTTTGGATAGGATTTTGGCATCTAAGTTTAGAAGGGAGATGGGTCTGTAGGAGCCTGGTTCTTGGGGGTCTTTTCCTTTCTTGGAGAGCAATTTAATGATGGCCTGATTTCCTGTTTGTAAGTATGGGCCGCCGGACCATATACTGTTGTAAACCTTGTGGAGAGTGGGTTCTGTGATATGTTGTAGGGTTTTGTAGAATTCGCTGGTAAAGCTGTCGGGGCCAGGGGCCTTAGAGGGGGTTAAGTTGCGGATAGCGTTAGAGATTTCAGACAGCGAGATAGGGGCATTAAGGGTCTCTAAGTGTGTGGGAGATATTTTAGGAATGTCTATTTTTTCCAGGAATGCCTGTGCTGACTGTTTGTCTATCGTGTCTGGGGCATATAACGCTGAGTAGTATTGAAGCATTGCTCTGTTTATCGTTTGGGGAGTGGTATGTACCTTGCCATCAGGGTCCCGCAGCGATGTAATGTGGGTCGCGTGGAAGGGTCCCTTGCAGAGCCTAGCCAATAGTTTGCCAGCCTTATTTCCAAACTTGTGAAGAGTGGCATCCAAGTGGGCCCTTTTGGTCAGTTTGAGGGTGTCAGCCCATGTGTCAAAAGCCTTTTTGGCTATCTGCCATTCGCTCCTACTGTCAGGGGTGTCTAAAGTATATAGGGATCTCTGTGCCAGATGAAGTCGAGTGCTGGCTGATTTAAATTCTGCCATAGCATTTCTTTTAAAGGAGGTAGCATAAGAAATGATGCGTCCCCTGAGGTAAGCCTTGCCGGCATCCCAGAAGAGGTTTGGGTTGTCTGAGTGGGAAGCATTGGCCGTTGAGTATTCGGCCCAGGCTTCGTCCATAAATCGTTGAAAGTCAGAGTTATTATGGAGGTATGAAGGGAAGCGCCATATCTTGGGATGTGGGGGTAGGTCAAGAGTGTCAAAATGTACTGAGATAGGGGCGTGATCTGAGATGACAATGTCATGTATGTCAGCACCAGATAGCATAGGGACTAGGTTGTCGGAGCCAAAAAAATAGTCAATTCTGGTGAATATGTTATGAGGGTTGGAGTAGAAGGTGAAGTCCCTGACGGCTGGGTGCGTCAGGGGCCAGAGGTCTCGGAGGTGCAGGGAGTCCATGGTGGATGCAAAGTGCGTCGGGGTAGCGGGGTCAACACCCGTCTTAGGGCGTTTAGGGGATGACCTGTCGTCGGTGTGGTGTAGTACATCGTTAAAGTCTCCTCCAATTATGTGAGGGAGATGGGTGTTTCGGAGAAGCCAAGAGGTCAGGTCACTGAAGAAGGGCTTGCTGGGGTTATTAGGGGCGTAAATATTGGATATCACAATTTCTTTGGACCCTATTCGGACGTGCGTTGAAAGGAAACGCCCCTGGCTATCTGATTGGACGGATAAGACTGTGCAGGGGAGGTTTTTGTGTATCTGCAGGAGAACACCTGCCTTGCGTCCCATGGCGCCAGAGCCTAGGACTGTGCCAACCCAGAGCTTTTTCATGCGGTGAAAGTCCAGGGTTGATAAATGGGTTTCTTGGAGCAGGGCTATGTCAGTCCTAAGTCTTTTGAGGTGTTGGAGAATTTTCATTCTCTTGTTAGGGGATCTAAGGCCTTTTACATTCCAGGAAACTATTTTCATGTTGGGAGTATATAAGGGAGTTGGGCCGAAGTTTCAAATTTGTCGTTATATCGATAGTGTAGTAGGGTCATTCCCCTATCGGGGGGTAAGAGATTGTTTGTGCAGTGGGAGAGAGAGGTGAGGGGATGTGATGGTGTGTGGGTACCCCGGGGTGGTTCGTAGAGAGAGGAGGGGAGGATGAAGGAAGGGTGGAGGTGAAAGAAACAGAAAACATGTAATCGCAAAAACTTAACTTTTTTCCGCATGAAGTCACTGTGTAAGCCAGCTCCCAGTAAAGCCCATCGCGGACCAAGTGATGTACGAGAGCCTAACCTCAAATAGTGGCCGTTTGTCGGCTGACGAGAGTAATGATGGGGGGGAGGGTGGCGCGGATTTACACAGTGAGGCCAGGTGGGGAGAGTAGCAGATTAACAACAATAATATAAAATAACCGTAATAGACAAGTGTATGGGAACATAGAGCAAAATAATAATTATTTGGACACCGCAATGGTGTAGTCCATGGCTCGAAGTCCGACGGGACGGAGAGAGGGTAGGTTAAGCATTTACAATGTGACCAACCTGAGGTGTTGCATCATGTGCGATCGTGATGAACGGAAGAAAATGGGACCTGAAATTGCGGCTACCATGTCAGCGAGGGGCAGAGCATTGGTGTTCCGAGGCAGAGGGTTTGAAGCATTTAGGAGAGTCTTTCCAGGGGGCGGTTGGTTGGGGTAGCTGTGGGCGAGTTGTGGGAGTGAGGGCCCGAGTGCAAAGAGCGCAGAAAGGTTTCAGCTTCCGATGGGTCTTGGAAGACCAGTTGTTCGCCATTTGGGGTCTTGAGACGAAGGGTGGCCGGGAAGGCCAAGGTGAATTTAAATTGCCTTTTAACCACTTAAGCCCCGGACCATTTGGTAGCTAAAGGACCAGAGGTGAATTCAGAATTTTGCACTGCGCTGCTTTAACTGTAAATTGTGTGGACATGCAATGTTGTACCCAAACGAAATTTGCGTCCTTTTCTTCCCACAAATAGAGCTTTCTTTTAATGGTATTTGATTGCCTCTGCGATTTTAATTTTTTGCGATATAAACGGAAAAAGACCGAAAATTTTGAAAAAAAATGATATTTTCTACTTTTTGTTATAAGAAAAATCGAATAAACTCAATTTTAGTCATACATTTAGGCCAAAATGTATTCAGCCACATGTCTTTAGTAAAAAAAATGTCAATAAGTGTATATTTATTGGTTTGCGCAAAAGTTATAGCGTTTACAAACTAGGGTACATTTTCTGGAATTTACACAGCTTTAAATTTATGACTGCCTATCTCATTTCTTGAGGTGCTAAAATGGCAGGGCAGTACAAACCCCCCCCCCCCAAATGACCCCATTTTGGAAAGTAGACACCCCAAGGAAATTGCTGAGAGGCATGTTGAGCCCATTGAATATTTTTTTTTTTGTCCCAAGTGATTGAATAATGACAAAAAAAAACACAACATTAGGAAGCTTACATCCACTTGAAGACAAAGCTCTTTTTGACACTTTTTTTGTTTACATGAAAACATTTTTTTTTTGCAGGAAAATTATGTTGAACCCCCAAACATTATATATATTTTTAAAGCAAAGGCCCTACAGAATAAAATGGTGGGTGTTGCATTTTTTTTTCTACACAGTATTTGCGCAGCGATTTTTCAAACGCATTTTTTTGGGAAAAAATACAATTTTTTTTAATTTTAATGCACTAAAACACACTATATTGCCCAAATGTTTGATGAAATAAAAAAGATGATCTTAGGCCGAGTACATAGATACCAAACACGACATGATTTAAAATTTCGCACAAACGCGCATTGGCGACAAACTACATACATTTTTAAAAGCCTTTAAAAGCCTTTACAGGTTACCCCGTTAGATTTACAGAGGAGGTCTACTGCTAAAATTACTGCCCCCGATCTGACCTTCGCGGTGATACCTCACATGCATGGTGCAATTGCTGTTTACATATGACGCCAGACCGACGCTTGCGTTCGCCATTGGGCAAGAGCAGGGCAGGACAGGGGTGCTTTTTTTTTTTTTTTTTTTTTTTTATTATTAATTTTGCTTTTTTATTTTATTTTTAAATTGTTCCTTCCATATTTTTTTTTTTTATTGTTATCTCAGGGAATGTAAATATCCCCTATGATAGTAATAGGTAGTGACAGGTACTCTTTTTTTTGAAAAAACTGGGGTCTAGACCCTAGATCTTTCCTCTGCCCTCAAAGCATCTGACCACACCAAGATCGGTGTGATAAAATGCTTTCCCAATTTCCCAATGGCGCTTTTTATATCCGGGGGGGGGACATTCCCTCCCACTGCTTGTAAAAGCAGTCCAGAGGCTAATTAGCCACTAGGATTGCTTTTACATGAAAGCCGGCCGCTGGCTGAAAAGAATGATACCAAGATGATACCTAAACCCGCAGGCATCAATCTGGTATAACCATTCAAAGTCCAGCAACATACCAGTACGTTGCTGGTCCTTGTTGGACATGTATTGTAATCTTTTTTTTTTCATGCAGCCAGGTGGCTGAACGAAAAAAGAGATTGATCGGTGGGTATGCCCACCATTAGAATACCGCCCTTCATCCACCCGCTTCTAATGATGGGCATACATGCACCATTTATATATGCCGAAGCATGGGGGCATCCTCCCACAAAAAAGTTATGCCGCACATACATGGTCGGACTTTTCCACGGGCAAGCCTCCGTCGGAATTTCGACCGTATGTACGCGGCATTAGGAGCAAAATCACTCCTCCGCCCCTGCTGCCCCAATGCTTCGGCATATTTGCTTCTTTTTTTTTAACTGTGGTGGTGAAATCACCTCCTACAGCACTGGAGTCGCAGGGATCAGTCCTGTCTCTGCGAACGCTGCAGTTATGTGTGTTGTGTTTTGTAAGTGACAGCGATCGATCGATACTGCACTTGGGTGGCCTGGGCTGGACGGAGGGGCAAAACACAGATGCTAGCAGGTATCTGGGCTGATCCCGCTAACACTGCGTTTTTGGGAACCCTAAACTGCTGGGGACGCTAGTATAGATCTGATCAGATCAGATATTGATCTGTTCAGATACTATACCACTAAGGGAGGTGTATGCTTCACGCGTGGGTGTTAGCGTTACTGGCACTAACCTGACGCTGCCTGGGGTGTGACGCAGACCCTCTCTGACGCTAAAACCTAATTGATATCACCCGCCGGGCGATCAGGGGGTTAAACCTTTATTGGGTTATATACGGCGGGTGCCCTGACACTATAAAAAGCAAACTAACTAACCAGCGTCACCCGTAACACTTATATGATGATCACTGGTGAAAGGGTTAACTAGGGGCAATTAGGGGGTTAAAACCTTTATTAGATAATATATGGGGGTACCTGACGCTATAAAAACCTGCGGCGAACCTAAAAAAAATTACTGGCTACCGATCTGCATCACCGACGCTAAGACAGCGATCAGAAAAATGATCGCTTAGCGACAGTGGTGATAGGGGGTGAAAGGGTTACCTGGGGGGCGATCAAGGGGGTTAAACCTTTATTAGATAATTTATGGGGGTACCTGAAGCTATAAAAACCTGCGGCGAACCTAAAAAAAATTACTGGCTACTGATCTGCATCACCGACGCTAAGACAGCGATCAGAAAAATGATCGCTTAGCGACGGCGGTGCTAGGGGGTGAAAGGGTTATCTGGGGGGTGATCAAGGGGTTAAACCTTTATTAGGGGGGTTAGGGGGCTACACTGGACCTAAAACTAAATGTAGTGACACTTTTACAGTCACAAATGTCACTGATTGCAGTGATCAGTAAATAAATGGTCACTGCAATCAGTGACACTGTGACTGGGGGCTGGGGGGTGATCTGGGGGGGCCTGGGGGGGCGATTTATGTGCCTATGTGTGCTGGTGTTAGTGTAGTGTTTGTGCACTAACCTTGATGTCTTCTCTTGTACGGCGCTCGGTATATGTGAGCGCCACACAGGAGATGACATCACTCCCTCCTGCTTTCTCTGTCTGTGTGTACATTCCACAGACAGAGGGGGCATTTCTATTCGCCGGGAGCGATCGCGGGGGGGTGGCCAGAATCGAACGGCCATCCCCTCATGTCGGATCGCTCCCCAACGAATTCCGACCGCTCACTGTACAGAAGGGGGGTCCGATTGGATCCCCCAACTGTACAAAGGCAATCACGTACACTCTACGTGATTGTGCCTGTCGGTGCCATTGTGCTGACGTGTATATATACAGTGAGCGGTCGTTAAGTGGTTAAGAAGCTCAGTGCAGACCTGCTGAAAGGCTTTTCTTTTTTTTCAGACCTTGATCGAATAGTCTGCAAAGATCAAGACCTTTACTCCATCAATTTGAAGGGAGCGGGATTGCCTGAATTTTTGCAAGATAAGGGCCTTGTCGGCATAATTTAGGTATTTGGCGATTATTGGTCGAGGCGCCTTGCGTTCCGCGTTGAAGGAGCCCATACGGTGTGCTCGTTCCACTGCACAGGGGCCTGAAATGCCTAGTGCTTCCGGAATGCGTCTGGCGCAGAATTCAGAGAGGGCAGATGTTTGCAGCGATTCCGGGATACCTACGAAACGCAGATTGCTCCTCCTGGACCTATTTTCCAAATCATCGAGCTTTTGAATGATATACTGGTTTGTCTTGTCCTGTGCTTTTTCCGTGTCTTGGGCCTGATAGAGCTCTTCTTCTACATTAGACAAGCGGTGTTCCAGTTCATTGATTCTGGTATTATGTTCCCCCAGCTGGGATTTGATCTGTGCCATCCCCGCATTTACTGCCTTTTCCACAGAAGTTGCAATCATGGGGTTAAGGAGAGCTGCCACAGCCTACGCTATGCGCTCAATACTGTTATACCCTGTGTGCTGCAGAAGTGGAGAAGCTGAGGGGGGTTGTGGGGAAGCAAGTGGAGAGGCATATGTGTAGGAGGAAGGGGCAGTGGAGCCGCTTACCTCCATAGCCGTCATCATGGAGTTGGACGTCCGTTCCGGGTAGGCCGAAGCCGGGGCCTCGATTTACGGCTGATCCGGCGGCGCCGTCAGGGCTGTTTGTGTGCGGGCGCTGTTTTTTTCAACGAATCTGTCCATGGGATGAGGGGTGATGCCCGGAGGTATGCGGGGGTGTTAGAGGCGGCTCAGGCTGATTTTAAAAGCCAAATTTCGGGCCAAAAGCGGGAGCTGAGGAGCGGAGCAGCTAGCTCATGCGGCGTCGGAACCGGAAGTAAGTATAATCCGCTTTTCTATTAGACATAAATGAGCAGGTAGCCATTGCAGTGTGGAGGGGCAGTCCCCTTGCACTTTTCCCAAAATCCAGTTTTAAAGTGGACCTGAACCCCAAAAGAGAAGGTATTATATGTGTAGCGGGTGGTTACATTTAGGGGAGGCATCTGAGTGATAGCCGGCTCAGATGCAGCAATTGTTAGGGTTCATGGACCAATTTATGCCAGTGGAGGATAGCAATGGTGTCCAGTTCCCTGTGACCTATAGGTGGCGCTGTCGCCATAGGCCGGGGTTGAACCACCATTGTAGGTCTGTGCCTTTTTGTCCTCTCTCGGCAGTGTTACAGCGGGGCGGGGAACCTGTTTCCGGAGACGAAGCTGCGGTTCCACCCCAGACACCTTTGGTCTGGGGTGAGGTACTCTCTGGAGGCCTGGGGCCCAGTACCTTTGACTGGGTCCCGCAAGGTATGGAGGATTCTTAGGGTGTCCTCTGGTATTGGACACCCGAATCTAGGGCGAGGGGGACCAGAGAGGTGACCTTCCCGGAGATCCAGCGCAGCATTGGCTGGTGATGGTGGAGGCCTCTGGTGACCATCCAGATGGATGACTCCCCTGACAGGGGCCACATCTCAAGAAGGTAGTCCATCTTCTCATGGTCGGTGGCAGCGACCCAACTGAAACCCAGGTCGGTGGCAGAGACCTCAAGTCTAATTCACCTGGTCGGTGGCAGCGATCACCCTCACGGTCGGTGGCAGCGACCGTGCGCCAAGACTGTTTGCACACACCGAAACAGGAGAGTAACAAGTTCATGTTTGTGCCTGGACCTTCCTCTTCACCTTGTCTGTTCATTGTCTAACCAGTCTGCTCTAAAAGGACTATTTATTGCTCTAAAAGAATAAAAAAGTGTTGGACTTTCAATGGTGTGGAACTTGGCTTTCTGGGAGTTAAAGGTCATTCTCAAGGGAAGTTTTGGCTCTGGACAGGGGCACAGGCAGGGCCGATCCTAGGCGGGTGTCTGGGGTGCAGTTCACCCAGGCGCCACAGAGGTGGGGGCGCTCAAGCGCCAGAGTGCTCCCCTCCCTCCTCTCCTTGTTGGTGTCCGAGGCGAGGCTGCTCTCTCCGCCAGTCACCGCTGCGGCGCTGCAGCTGTATTTCCTGCCCTAGTCCGCCCCCTCCATCCTCCTGTCAGAGCAGGTTAGAGCGTCTGTCTCTGTTCAGAGAGAGACCGCGCTGTGACGTTGTTGGGGGGCGGGGCGGTCCGTGCCGTGCAGTGCCCGTCATGTGAGAGGATTCTGACATCTGACCCCATTCCTGCTCCTGTCTGAGTGTCACTGCCCAGTGCCTCTGTACAGACCGGAATGTGCTTTGTAGATAAATAAGGTAAATGAAGTACGGTAATCTTTCCAGCATCACTTTCCAGCATCACCCGGCACTTTTCTTCTCTCATTCAGCTCTCACTACACTCGCAGCCCCCCCCTTCCTCCTCAGTATTTCCCGGTCCACAATCTTTTCATCTACTAGTCTTGTTAACCCTCTGTATGCTCTAGTCTGCAACTGTCACAGCCTCAGAATCCTGCCAGCATGCCATTCATTCCTCATTGCTCCTTCATCCTGCCAGAACTTTTTTCCTTTACTTCACTGCAGGGGCATAACTACAGTGGTCACCATTGCACCACAGCCTGAGAGGAGGGGGGGGGGCGTCATACAGAGGAACCAATACCTTCCATGTTCTTTCTGCAGCCACTAAATGCCTGCAAGAGAGGAGGAAAAGTGGGTATTCAGCAGCTGCAGGAAGAACATGGAGGGCATTGGTTCCTCTGTATGCCGCCCCTCTCCAGCTTTTTCTGCCCGTGGGCCCCTCAGCTTTCTCCTGGTACTTCTGTGATCTTCCCCAGCAACTTCTCTGCTCTCTCCCACCCCACCCCCTACTGTAATCTGAACCCCCTGTGCTCTTCTCTGCCCCCCCCTCCTGTGCTCTCCTCTGCCCCCCCCTGTGCTCTTCTTCTTTTCCCCCCTGTGCTCTTCTTCTTTTCCCCCCTGTGCTCTTCTCTGGTCCCCCCTGTGCTCTTCTCTGGTCCCCCCTGTGCTCTTCTCTGGTCCCCCCTGTGCTCTTCTCTGGTCCCACCTGTGCACTTTTCTGGTCCCCCCTGTGCTCTTCTCTGGTCCCCCCTGTGCTCTTCTCTGGTCCCCCCCTGTGCTCTTCTCTGGTCCCCCCCTGTGCTCTTCTCTGGTCCCCCCCTGTGCTCTTCTCTGGTCCCCCCCTGTGCTCTTCTCTGGTCCCCCCTGTGCTCTTCTCTGGGTCCCCCCCTGTGCTCTTCTCTGGGTCCCCCCCTGTGCTCTTCTCTGGGTCCCCCCCCCTGTGCTCTTCTCTGGGCCCCCCCCCCTGTGCTCTTCTCTGGGTCCCCCCCCTGCGCTCTTCTCTGGGTCCCCCCTCTGTGCTCTTCTCTGGGCCCCCCCCTCTGTGCTCTTCTCTGGGCCCCCCTCTGTGCTCTTCTCTGGGCCCCCCCCCTGTGCTCTTCTCTGGGTCCCCCCTGTGCTCTTCTCTGGGTCCCCCCCTGTGCTCTTCTCTGGGTCCCCCCCTGTGCTCTTCTCTGGGTCCCCCCCTGTGCTCTTCTCTGGGTCCCCCCCCCTGTGCTCTTCTCTGGGTCCCCCCCTGTGCTCTTCTCTGGGTCCCCCCTGTGCTCTTCTCTGGGCCCCCCCTGTGCTCTTCTCTGGGCCCCCCCTGTGCTCTTCTCTGGGTCCCCCCTGTGCTCTTCTCTGGGTCCCCCCCTGTGCTCTTCTCTGGGTCCCCCCCTGTGCTCTTCTCTGGGTCCCCCCCTGTGCTCTTCTCTGGGTCCCCCCCTGTGCTCTTCTCTGGGTCCCCTCCCCCCTGTGCTCTTCTCTGTGTCCCCTCCCCCCTGTGCTCTTCTCTGGGTCCCCTCCCCCTGTGCTCTTCTCTGGTCCCCCCCTGTGCTCTTCTCTGCCCCCCCTGTGCTCTTCTTCTTCCCCCCCTGTGCTCTTCTTCTTTCCCCCCTATGCTCTTCTCTGGTCCCCCCTATGCTCTTCTCTGGTCCCCCCTATGCTCTTCTCTGGTCCCCCCTATGCTCTTCTCTGGTCCCCCCCTGTGCTCTTCTCTGGGCCCCCCTGTGCTCTTCTCTGGGTCCCCTCCCCCTGTGCTCTTCTCTGGGTCCCCTCCCCCTGTGCTCTTCTCTGGGTCCCCTCCCCCTGTGCTCTTCTCTGGGTCCCCTCCCCCTGTGCTCTTCTCTGGTCCCCTCCCCCTGTGCTCTTCTCTGGTCCCCTCCCCCTGTGCTCTTCTCTGGTCCCCCCTAGTGCTTTTCTCTGGTCCCCCCTGTGCTTTTCTCTGGTCCCCCCTGTGCTTTTCTCTGGTCCCCCCCTGTGCTCTTCTCTGGTCCCCCCCTGTGCTCTTCTCTGGTCCCCCCCTGTGCTCTTCTCTGGTCCCCCCCTGTGCTCTTCTCTGGTCCCCCCCTGTGCTCTTCTCTGGTCCCCCCCCTGTGCTCTTCTCTGGTCCCCCCCCTGTGCTCTTCTCCGGTCCCGTCCCCCCCTGTGCTCTTCTCCGGTCCCGTCCCCCCCTGTTCTCTTCTCTGGTCCCCCCCTGTTCTCTTCTCTGGTCCCCCCCTGTGCTTTTCTCTGGTCCCCCCCTGTGCTTTTCTCTGGTCCCCCCCTGTGCTTTTCTCTGGTCCCCCCCTGTGCTTTTCTCTGGTCCCCCCTGTGCTTTTCTCTGGTCCCCCCTGTGCTTTTCTCTGGTCCCCCCTGTGCTTTTCTCTGGTCCCCCCCGTGCTCTTCTCTGGGTCCCCTCCCCCTGTGCTCTTCTCTGGGTCCCCTCCCCCTGTGCTCTTCTCTGGGTCCCCTCCCCCTGTGCTCTTCTCTGGGTCCCCTCCCTCTGTGCTCTTCTCTGGGTCCCCTCCCCCTGTGCTCTTCTCTGGGTCCCCTCCCCCTGTGCTCTTCTCTGGGTCCCCTCCCCCTGTGCTCTTCTCTGGGTCCCCTCCCCCTGTGCTCTTCTCTGGTCCCCACCCCCTGTGCTCTTCTCTGGTCCCCACCCCCTGTGCTCTTCTCTGGTCCCCACCCCCTGTGCTCTTCTCTGGTCCCCACCCCCTGTGCTCTTCTCTGGTCCCCACCCCCTGTGCTCTTCTCTGGTCCCCACCCCCTGTGCTCTTCTCTGGTCCCCACCCCCTGTGCTCTTCTCTGGTCCCCACCCCCTGTGCTCTTCTCTGGTCCCCCCCTGTGCTCTTCTCTGGTCCCCCCCTGTGCTCTTCTCTGGTCCCCCCCTGTGCTCTTCTCTGGTCCCCCCCTGTGCTCTTCTCTGGTCCCCCCCTGTGCTCTTCTCCGGTCCCGTCCCCCCCTGTTCTCTTCTCTGGTCCCCCCTGTGCTCTTCTCCGGTCCCTCTGCTGTTCTCCTTTATCCTGCCATTCTCCTGTCATCCTGTACTGTCTCCTGCCCGCCCCCCCCCAGCTCTGCCAGGTTCCCCCCTCCCCTCTTCCACCGGCTGCTGTGGGGAATATGTAAGGATGGAGAGCAGGGAAGGCTTCCCTGCCTGAAATGACAGAGTAAGTTATCTGTACTAATCACTTACTCTGACCATCTCCTGTACCATGTCTGGGGGCTCTTTCTAACAGACTCTCTAACAGAAGCCCCCTCTGTGTGCATCAGAGAGACTCCCCTCTAGGTCTCATTAGGGTACGCTCTTCCTGTATTTTCTTTATTATTAGAAGATCATGGGAGGATCCCAGGGAAACAAAGACTTCTTAGGGGAGCATCTCTGTGTTTGAGTCGTTGCCATAGAAACATGTGTAAAGGGGAGGAGTTTGTAAGATGACCATGCCCATGTGGGGGCGCCAGAAATATTTCTGCACCCAGGCGTCTGTGACCCTAGGATCGGCCCTGGGCACAGGCACGAAGGTAATTGGTTATAGCTCACACCTCTACACACTGGAGGATGTGAGTTGGTGGTGTGTCACACTCTCCTCCCTGGTCCCCTAGACGAGAGCCATTGACATTGAATGAGAAGGAGGGAGTGAGAGGTGAGGTCGCTACATATGTTATAACCAACATCATGTTAAGTAGTACCTAAAATATGTGTAATTTGTCTTGCTTTCCTCCTAAAAAATAGTATACTAACCCTCCATAGGCACTCCTGTACTTTAAACAAGTAGGCACAGATGTTGCACACCTATTTACGCTTGCAAGACCAGAATATCCATAGAGTCCTAAATAAACAGATCCTATTATTCCTTTTAGTGATCCCAGAGAATACGGCTCTAAATAAAACAAAGTCCATGTAAAGCAAGGGAGTCTGACACTGACGCACTGGACCCACTCAGCTGTCAAAGTACAGTAAGTGGCATCTGCAGCAGCAGAAGGCAAGGCACACATGGAGGGTAAGAATCAGTGCAAATAGCAGGCCAGTGCTGGCTTCAGGAGTGACAGCTTGCCAACTCCCAGCTAATCTTGTTTCGACTTTCTGTCGTTGCTGATGTGTGGATATTGTGCCTATCTTTGGATACTAATCATGTGAGTGGATATTGTTTTAATTACCTAGTAGATTTGTGTGAGAATAACCCTTTATCCTGTGCTATGAGTCTCATAGCTGTATATCTGCAGTGTGAGATCATCTAAAGTACTGCTGGTTATGACAGCTAGTCTCACAAGATTTGAAGTGAGATTTGGTGATGTCTCTACTGTACTGTTCACGATTCTCCTTGCTGGAGGGAAAGCTCTTCCTGAGGATCTGCAGTGCAAGAATCCCCCTCCTTCTCTCATTCATTATGTGGATTGTGCTTTTTACATTGCTACTGCTGCCTCTTGATTATTACTCCACAGGTTTTGGACCACCAGTTATATAGGGTAGCAGTCCCCAACCTTTTCGGTAGCAGGGATCAGTTTAATGGCAGACAATTTTTCCAGGGACCGGGGGGAGGTTTGGACTTTCATGGAGTCTGTCCTTAGCCCCCTCCTTCACACCTTAACCCACATTTACAGTGTCCACAGTTCCCCTTTACATCCAAGTTCCACCTTTAAAGCAGTCTCACAGTGTCCTTCATTCCCTTTGACATCACAGCAACCCTTTACATTACAATACCCCTTTACAGTTCAGTCCCCTTTACATTAATGTAACGAGGGCTGCACTGTTAAGGGGCACGGTAATGTAACGAGGGCTGCACTGTAAAGGTGCATGGTAATGTAACAAGGGGTTGTACTGCAAAGGGGCACGTGATATAACGTGGGCTGCACTGTAAAGGGGTACGGTGATGTAACGGGGGCTGCACTGTAAAGGGGTACGGTGATGTTACAGGGACTGCACAGTAAAGAGGAACTGCACTGTAAAGGTGGTACCATGATATAAAGGGGACTGCACTATAAAGGTTACATAGTTACATATAGTGTGACAGCAGGAAGGTAAAGTCACCTGGTTGCATCCAGGGGGGTAGATATATTTCGCCCAGATTCAGGCTTTACGCCGACTTATACAACTAGGGAGTTGATGAAGCCCAGCTGAGGCTAGTGGGCTCATGGATGACTCATACCTCTAGGGAGAGGGCTGGGCGTCGTGCAGGCAGGGAGTTGATGAGACCAGCTGAAGCTTGTCAGCTCATTTAAAGGCCTCTATAAAAACTCCCAGCTTCATTAGATGTTAGCTCATGCCTGGAACCAGACCTGTGTGGACTGTCTAGGGAGAGTGAACCCCTGTGCGGTGAGGCAAAGCCTGTGTGGCTATTTGTTTGGACTTTTACTAAACCAGGGACTTAGGGACTAGGACAGCACCAGGCTGATCCCAGTTGTTAGTTTAGGAAACCTGCATGTTTAGTCAGAGGTCAAACTGACCAGGATTTATTTTGTTTATGTTTCTTTTTGGCTTTGCTGTGTTTTTGTCACTGTACATAGAGAAATAAACCGCACCTTTTGATTTTGAAAACCACAACCTCCGTCTGCTGGCCCTGTTTTTGTGTGGGGAGCCCAACCAGGGGGTCACACACACCCGCTACCGAGTTAACCCCCTCACAGTTGGTGGAGAACCAGTGGCAGTTTTTTTTTAAGCCAGCATGGAGGAGATACTGAAACAGCTGGCTCTAGCAAATGCCAATCAACAGCAGACAAATGCAGGTTTGCAAAGGAGCCTTGCAGCCCAGCAGCAAGCTCATCAACAAGCCCAGCAGCAATCTGAGGCCCGCTTCATAGACCTGTTACAGAAGCAAGAGCAGAGACTACAACAAATGGAAGCAGTAATGCAGCAACGTCCGCAGACCAGTGAGGAAAGCCGTCCCACTAATACCGCGTCCTTTGGGGTGAGTCGTTTATTGACAAAAATGACTGGAGAGGATGATCCAGAGGTATTTTTGACCACATTTGAAAGGACTGCTGAAAGAGAAAAGTGGCCTGAGGAGCAGTGGGCTGGACTGGTGGCTCCTCTGTTAACTGGTGAATCGCAGAAGGCTTACTATGACCTAGAGCCTGACCAAGCAAAAGACTATGTGAGGCTAAAAGCTGAAATATTGGCAAGGCTGGGTGTCACCCTGGCTGTCCGGGCTCAGCGTGTGCATAACTGGACTTTCCAGCTTGGAAAACCCCCCAGGTCTCAAATGTATGATCTCATTCACCTGAGCAGGAAGTGGCTACAGCCAGAGACTTTGTCCGCACCAGAGATTGTGGAACGTGTTGTAATGGATCGGTTTTTGAGAGCTCTTCCTACTGCCATCCAAAAGTGGGTAAGCCATGGAGACCCAGAGAACAGCCTGGGAAGTCAGGGGCTCAAGAGGCAGCCAAATGGATTGTTTGCTACCGCTGCCGGCAAGCGGGACATATTGCAGCAAATTGCCCGGTTGTGGAGGAACCCATGCAATGTGACTTTCTGATGGACAGACGTCAGTCGCTGTGTGCGACAGTCGCATGCACTGCCATTCGGGGAACTGAGAAACATTTATGCAAAATGTGTATTAATGGTAGAAATGTTGTGGTATTACTGGATTCAGGTAGCCTTGTGACCCTGATAAAGGCTGAATTAGTTAAAACAGAGGTCTCTGGGAATAGCAAGGTAGCTGTTATTTGTGTGCATGGGGACACCCGAGAGTATCCAGTGACTACAGTGTGTTTCGAGACCCCCAAAGGTACCCTCTCTCATCCAGTGGGGTTAGTATCTCAATTACCGCATGATGCCATTGTGGGAAGGGATTTTCCGAAGTTCTGGGAACTGTGGGATGATCCTGAGCCCCCCACTGGTGCCCCTATGTACCAGGAATGTGATAGCCAGAACTCCTCTGAGAGTGGTGAGGACTCTCCAGAATTTCCCTTGTCAGTATTGGCAGGGGAGACTCAAGAAACTGGAGAGGAGCCCACCTCCTCAGACGAAAACCTACCGTCTGTGGAGTTTTCTGATCTGGAGGTTCACAGGGAAAATTTTGCCACAGAACAGTTAAAAGACCCCGCCCTAATAAAGGCACGGGAAAACGTAGTGGAAATAGATGGCGAGTTAGTGAACCCAGATAATACCTGCACTTACCCATACTTCAGCGTAGAGAAGGACCTACTGTATCGGGTGGCAAAAAGGGCAGAAGAAACCGTTGAGCAGCTGGTGGTGCCCAAACCTTACAGGAAGTTGGTGTTGGAGTTGGCCCATGGGCACATTCTTGGAGGTCATCTGGGGACAGAGAAAACCCGAGAGAGGGTATTACAGAGATTCTATTGGCCTGGGGTGATGAAGGACATAGAAAATTATTGTTCCTCCTGCCCTGTGTGTCAGAGGTCGGCCCCGATGCCACATTTCCGTAGCCCGCTGGTCCCTCTACCCATCATTGAGGTCCCGTTTGAGAGAATCGCAATGGATTTGGTAGGTCCTATAATCAAGTCCGCTAGGGGGCACCAGTACATATTGGTTATAATGGACTATGCCACCCGTTATCCAGAAGCGATCCCTCTCAGAAATACCTCGGCCAAAACCATAGCCAAAGAGCTATCTCTTGTTTTTAGCCGGGTGGGTATTTGTAAAGAACTGCTTACAGACCAAGGTACACCCTTTATGTCCCGGGTTATGAAAGAGCTGTGTAAATTGCTCAAAGTGACGCAATTGCGTACATCTGTGTATCACCCCCAAACCGATGGGCTGGTTGAAAGATTCAACAAAACCCTAAAACAAATGTTGAAGAAAGTGGTGGAAAGAGATGGAAAGGATTGGGACTGTCTACTTCCTTATTTGATGTTTGCTATTAGGGAGGTGCCCCAATCCTCTACGGGATTCTCCCCCTTTGAGTTACTGTATGGGAGACACCCAAGAGGGCTGTTGGATTTTGCCAAGGAAACTTGGGAAAGTGAGAGTTCTCCCCACAGGAGTGTGTTTGAGCATGTCGCCCTGATGCAAGATCGAATTGCACAGGTAATGCCCATCGTGAAGGAACATTTGGCCCAAGCGCAGTTGGCACAGCAGAGAGTGTACAACCGTGGAGCAAAGACCCGTACCTTTTCCCCGGGGGATAGGATATTGGTACTTGTCCCTACGGTTGAAAGTAAATTCCTTGCCAAATGGCAAGGCCCCTACGAGATAATGGAAAAAGTGAGCGAAGTGAATTACAAGGTCAGACAACCAGGAAGGCGAAAGCCCGAACAGATATATCACGTTAATCTGTTGAAAGCCTGGAGGGATAGAGAGTCCCTAGTCGCAGAAACTTGGTCACCAGCTCAAACTGGTTGCGTGATTCCGGAGGTTGGAATAGCAGCCACCTTGTCACAACCCCAACAACAGGAGGTTAAGGAGTTTGTGCTTCGCAACAAGGAGGTGTTCTCTGAGCTGCCGGGACAAACATCTGGGGTAGAGCATGATATTATTACCCCGCCCGGTGAAAGGGTGAAGTTAAAACCCTATCGGATCCCAGAGGCCCGACGGGAGGCAATACGGGAGGAAGTACAGAAAATGCTTAACTTAGGGGTGATAGAGGAGTCCCAAAGTGATTGGTCTAGTCCCATTGTGTTGGTGCCTAAACCGGATGGGAGCTGGCGATTTTGTAACGATTTTCGTCAGTTGAACAAAGTTACAAAATTTGACACCTACCCCATGCCACGTATAGATGAGTTGATCGACCGGCTGGGAACAGCCCGATACATGACGACTCTTGACCTCACAAAAGGGTATTGGCAAATTCCCCTGGCCAAGTCGGCCAAAGAGAAAACCGCATTTGTAACCCCAGACGGGGCGTTCCAATATAAGAGAATGCCGTTCGGGTTACAGAATGCGCCGGCCACATTCCAGCGGAAAATGGACCAGATACTGAGGCCCCATCGGAAGTATGCTGCGGCTTACCTGGATGACGTAATTGTCCATAGCACAGATTGGGCCTCACATCTGCCAAAAGTGCAAGCAGTCCTAGACTCTATCCGGGAAGCGGGGTTTACGGCTAACCCCAAGAAGTGTACCATTGGGCAGGAGGAGGCCAAATATCTTGGGTACACCATTGGCAGGGGAGTGATAAAACCCCAACTCAACAAAGTCGAGGCCATCCAGAGTTGGCCACGTCCCAACAGCAAGAAGCAGGTACGGGCCTTTCTGGGAATCGCGGGTTATTATCGGCGCTTCATTCCCCACTTTGCTTCTAAGGCTGTGCCCCTAACCAACCTGACGAAGGGGAAAGGGTCGGTCATGATTAAATGGACCCCCGAGGCTGAGGCAGCATTCCAATTCTTGAAACAAGCCTTATGTAGCCAGCCAGTGTTGTACTCACCCGACTTCTCTAAAGACTTTGTCGTACAAAGTGATGCGTCAGATGTGGGGTTAGGAGCAGTATTGTCCCAGGTCTGGAACGGGGAAGAGCACCCAGTCATTTACCTCAGCAGGAAGTTGAAGTCCCATGAGGTAAATTACGCCACGGTTGAAAAGGAGTGTTTAGCGGTGAAGTGGGCTCTAGATTCCCTTCGGTACTATCTGCTAGGTAGGCACTTTGACATGGTTACGGATCACGCTCCGTTAAAGTGGATGGCTCAAAACAAGGAAACAAATAGAAGAGTGAATAGGTGGTTCCTGGCCCTCCAGGAATTCAACTTCACAGTAAAGCATCGCCCTGGCGTTCAAATGGGGAATGTGGATGCTTTGTCTCGAGTACATGAATGCCTGATTGCTGGTGTTCCAACCCCGAGGTTAAAACAAGAGGGGGGGGTATGTGACAGCAGGAAGGTAAAGTCACCTGGTTGCATCCAGGGGGGTAGATATATTTCGCCCAGATTCAGGCTTTACGCCGACTTATACAACTAGGGAGTTGATGAAGCCCAGCTGAGGCTAGTGGGCTCATGGATGACTCATACCTCTAGGGAGAGGGCTGGGCGTCGTGCAGGCAGGGAGTTGATGAGACCAGCTGAAGCTTGTCAGCTCATTTAAAGGCCTCTATAAAAACTCCCAGCTTCATTAGATGTTAGCTCATGCCTGGAACCAGACCTGTGTGGACTGTCTAGGGAGAGTGAACCCCTGTGCGGTGAGGCAAAGCCTGTGTGGCTATTTGTTTGGACTTTTACTAAACCAGGGACTTAGGGACTAGGACAGCACCAGGCTGATCCCAGTTGTTAGTTTAGGAAACCTGCATGTTTAGTCAGAGGTCAAACTGACCAGGATTTATTTTGTTTATGTTTCTTTTTGGCTTTGCTGTGTTTTTGTCACTGTACATAGAGAAATAAACCGCACCTTTTGATTTTGAAAACCACAACCTCCGTCTGCTGGCCCTGTTTTTGTGTGGGGAGCCCAACCAGGGGGTCACACACACCCGCTACCGAGTTAACCCCCTCACAATAGTTACATAGTTGGTGAGGTTGAAAAAAGACACTCGTCTATCTAGTCCAACCTGTGTGTGCTTTTATGATAATAGTACATTGTATATCCCTGTATGTTGTGGTCGTTAAGGTACCCATCTAATAGTTTTGTGAAATTATCGATGCTCCCCGCTGATACCACTGCTTGTGGAAGGGAATTCCACATCCTTACCGCTCTGACAGTAAAGAACCCTATACGCAGTTTAAGGTTAAACCGCTTCTCTTCTAACTTTAGTGAATGGCCGCGTGTCTTTTTAAATTCCCTTTCGCTGAAAAGTTTTTTCCCTATGCTAGGGTCACCAGTACGGTATTTGTACAACGATATTATATCCTCTCTCAAGCGTCTCCTCTCCAGAGAGAATAATGATTTCAGTGTCCCTTTACACTGCAGTCTCCTTTATATCACAGTGTCCCTTGTAATCACAGCCTCCCAGTCACATTACCCCTTGCAATCACATTCTCCCAGTCACAGTGCCTCTTGCAATCACAGCCCCCTATCACAGTACCTCTTGCAATTACAGCCCCCCTATCACAGTGCCCCTTGCAAATACAGCCCCTATCACAGTGCCTCTTGCAATTACAGCCCCCCTATCACAGTGCCCCTTGCAATCACAGCCCCTTATCACAGTGCCTCTTGCAATTACAGCCCCCCTTGCAATCACAGCCCCCCTGTCACAGTGCCCCTTGCAATCACAGCCCCCCTGTAACATTGCCCCTTGTTGTCATGCTTCCATTCCCCTTTCCTCTCTCACTGCCTCATCACAGTCCCCATTCCAGTATCTGCCCCTCTGCATAGTCCTACCTGTGGCAGGGTAGAGGCAGCTTTCAGACATGTGTCTTCTCCCAGGTCTCCCCCCCAGCTCTGCAGCTCCACCTGCCCCCCTGCCCTGCTGATAGGATGACATCCCACAGGCAATACTGATGACTAGTCACTTGATCTTACAAAATGGGGTTGATAAAGTCATCCCAATCAGAACCCTAATAGCTCAGATAATGGTGCTATCTGTATTTCAGGAACATCCTCAAGATTTTACATCAATTAATAAAGCATTTCTGTGTAGCCTTATACAAGCTCTGTCCCTATAGCACTCCTGTTCCTCCCTGGAACCTTTCTATGATTTTTTGGGGTCTCACAAAATCACCCTTCTAATGCCTTCCAAAACTTTTACTCAAATTACTCTCTTTTTTTTAGTTTTTAAGAGTATGGAAGAGTTAGATCCTCTGTCAGGGTCTTTTAGGGGATTCACCCCCTCGGTCCTGGTGATGACCATTATCACAGAGACAATAAGGAGCATATTTATAAAGCATTCACAAAACATTCACTGCAGGTGAATCTTCTTGGTGCATGTGTTAAAGTGGTTCTAAAGCCTAAACATTTTTTATCTTTATGCATTCCTTGCATAAAGGTAAAAAATGCATAGGCATCAGTATCCTCACTCGCCCCCCCCCCCTCACAATCCCTTTTTCTTACCTTAGACCTCACTCAATCCAGCTCTGTGCAAGTCTGCAACTCCACTTTCCCCTGACTTCCTAATCTCACTGACTTTGCTGAGGTAGCAGAAGCTATTGGGTCCCGCTGATGTCGATCAAGGGTAAAGGAGTGAGGGCGGGGCCGAGTCACACTGTCTGTGTCAATAGATGCAGACAACGAGGATTGGTAGCGAGCCTGCCTGAGTGCCCCCATGGAAAGTGGCTTTCCATAGGGGCACTTCCCGGAGGGGAGGAGCCAAGAGCGCCAGTGGGGGACCCCATCAGAGGAGGTTTGGGGCCGCTCTGTGCAATTCCAACAGAGCAGGTAAGTATAAATCTGTTCGTTATTTTTGTGATTCCCCTCCAGTGAGGGCTTATTCACATTTATGCGTTGTGGCAGCATACGCTAAAACACGCTTGTTGACACGTGTTGCCACAGCACATGGCAATGCACCTACTCTATGTGCATAGTAAGTCCTTGTACATGGCACCCCAACATACTGTACCGTAGACAGTAGAGTGCAATGTACAATGCACTATAGCGCACCACAACATCAATAAAGGACCATGCAGTTCTTTCATGCATGTGCAGCCCATTCATAAGAAATGGGCTGCCTTAAAGTGAACCTTTCACTAAAATCACATCAACATTCAGCTCTTCATAATTTATCTTATATTCATTAGTTGAACAAGTGTTTCAAAAAGTTAAAAGCATGTTAAAAATTTACTTTCTAATGGCATTTGTCAAGTGTTTGAATCTACTGAGGATTTTTGAACAAATGTTCGCTTGGAAATCTACAAATATATGACCAGCTTAGGAACTCCTGAACAACGTAAATTAATAATAATGATGCTGCGCTGTGAACTCAAGAATGGGTGCTAAAAATAAACTGGAATAAAGTGCATATGCAAAGAATTACAGTGTAAATCTCAAATATACAAGAAACAAGTTCAAATCTAAAATGTTTATCTGTTAAGGATCAGCTAACCAGGTGCCTGCTGCGGTGGGCCGTCAGTCTAGTTACCAGTTGACAGCGCAGGAGTACCACCCATATAGTCCTGATCAGCATACTTGCTACGGGTCAATGTTTTAGAAGGCTTTATCCCTTTTATGCACTACATATGTTGATGGAGGAGTTCATGCTCCTGGCAGTTTCATATGTACAGTGGAGAAAATAATGAATTGATCCCATTCAGATTTTGTAAGTTTGCCCACTTACAAAGAAATGAAGGGTCTATAATTTTTATCATAGGTGTATTTTAAATGATAGAGACAGAATATCAACCAAAAATCCAGAAAAAACACATGATACAAATGTTATAAATCTCAGTTCAGTGAGTAAAATAAGTATTTGATCCCCAAGCAAAACATGACTTAGTACTTGGTGGAGATTGGAGAAACCCTTGTTGGCAAGCACAGAGGTAAGACATTTCTTGTAGTTTGTTACGAGGTTTGCACACATCTCAGGAGGGATGTTGGTCCACTCTTCTTACAGATCTTCTCTAAATCCTTAAACTCGAAGTTTCAGCCCCCACCATAAATTTTCTATAGGATTAAGGTCTAGAGACTGGCTAGGCCACTCCATGACCTTAATCAGCTTCTTATTGAGCCACTTCTTTGTTGCCTTGGCAGTATGTTTTGGGTCATTGTCATGCTGGAATACTCATCCATGACCCATCTTCAGTGTTCTGGCTGAGGGAAAAAGGTTCTCATCCAAGATTTTACAATACATGGCCTGTCCATTGGCCCCTCAATGCGGCAAAGTCAGCTTGTACCTTTAGCAGAGAAACAGCACCAAAGCATAATGTTTCCACCTCCGTGCTTGAATGTAGAAATTGTGTTCTTAGGGTCATAGTCAGAGTCGAGTTAATGCCAAAGAGCTCAGTTTTGGTCTCATCTGACCACAGCATTTTCTCCCAATCCTTAAATGTTCATTGGCAAAATTCAAACGGGCCTGTACATGTGCCTACTTGAGGAGGGGGACCTTGGGGGGCGCTGCAGGATTTCAATCCATGGCGGAGTAATATGTTACCAATGGTTTATTTGGTGACTGTGGTCTCAACTGCCTTGAGATCATTCACAAGCTCCTCCTGTAATTCTGGCCTAACCCCTAACTTTTCTTATGATCATTCTTACCCCATGAGGCAAAATCTTGCATGGAACTCCAGACCGAGGGCGAGTGATGGTTATTGTATTTCTTCCATTTGGAAATAACCGCTCCAACAGTTGCCTCCTTCTCACCAAGCTTCTTGCTGATGGTCATGTAGCCCATTCCAGCCTTGTCCTTTGACAGCTCTTTGGTAATTCCCATGGTTGTGAGGTTTGAATGGAAGAAAGAGATTCTGTGGACAGGTGTCTTTTATACACATAACGAGTTGTCATTAGGAGCACTTTCTTAAATTGACAGGATTAAAGCAGGGGTCCGGCCCGGTCTCCCCGGAAGTGGGGATAGGATACCTGAAAGGTGCCAAATGTGGCACTGGAGGGGGGGGGGGAGGAGACAAATGAGCGGAAGTTCCACTTTTGGCTGGAACTCCACTTTAATCTGTGTACTGCATCAGCACATACTGTAGCCAGGCTGTGGGAGCCAGAATTATTGTTGCTTGGTAGGGGATTAGATACTTATTTTACTCACTGAACTGCAACTCAATTTATAACAGTTGTATTATGTGTTTTTTCTGAATTTTTGGTTAATATTCTGTCTCTATCATTTAAAATACATCTATGATAAAAATTATATACCCTCCCTTTCTTTGTAAGTGGGCAAACTTACAAAATCTGCAGGAGATCAAATACTTATTTTCCCTACTGTAAATCTGTCAAGCGGACTGTCAAATGGAAGCGATCCAGTGGCTCTGCAGCTGCCAGATTACTTCCACATTCCCCCATATTTGTCGCCCCCCCCCCCCCCACGCACAAAGCCCTGCTATGTTTCCTGGGCTATGTGTGCACACTGGCAAGCCCAGAATCGGCATGGTGGGTGCTGCTGAGTAGAGGGGAGGGAGATCAGCAAATGTCCATTTGTTGATTTGCTCTTCCTGCTAATGACCCAGAACTTGTAAAACATCACTTCTGGGTTCTGGAGTCACTTTCCACTGTACAGCTGGGGAAGAAGCTATCAAACTGCAGTCTGCACTCCATTGGCATTATTGGTGGGCAGGTAAGACATCGGGGGTCATTTAGAGAACCTGTCACCAAAAAAATGTATCACATAGGGGACTATGTTAAAAAGTGTACAGAATTAAAGTTACACCCAACCACCTAAATCTGTTTTGAGCCCCCACCCCCACATAAACACAAATAATTTTAGGGTACAGAAATTTGTCACCATTTGACAGGCGCCCACACAATTTTAAGGCTTGACATGTTGGGTATCTCTTTACTTGCCACAACCTCCCCTTTTATATTTTACCAAAAATTGGGATATATATATAGTAAATATATTGTGATAGGAAATATTGCATTTTATAACCCATTGTCATTGGTGTGCACAGCTCATTGCATTAGGGTGTGCACCCCAAAGCTAAAACACACACACACCTTTCTCTGCCGCCTCAGCTACACTGGACAGTGAATGAATGGGAAGTTCTCTGTGCTGAGGCTTCCTGTTCATTGACAAACTGATGCATAGTAAACACAGTTAACTATGCTTCAGTTTTGATTGAACATAGTGAGTGAGTGTGTTCACTGTGTTCATTTAGAAAAGGAGGGGGCAGATAAATGACATTTGATTAGCCCATACCCCCACACACCATTTTGAAACATCCCCGCAGCAGTCGGGGGAAGAAGAGTGGAAAGGAGGGCAGCCAGCAGCACTGCGGTGGGGGAACAACACAGGGGAAAGCCCAGGCAGTAGGGGGAATCTGCACTGTACAGAGTGATTAGGGTGTGCCCAGGCACACCCCCTGCGCACGCCTATGCCCATTGTACTAATATTGTGTGAAATTGGGTCTACCACTATTTTATTCTCTGGGGTTTTAGGTAAACTTCAGGCCTAAAATTATCTTTTAAACGTGTGCAAAAAAAATGCAAAAATGGCTCTGGCAGCGAAAAAGTTAAAGATCAAAATCAGTATTAAAGATGATAAATCAGCATTTTATGCTACCGACAGACCCAGTATTATTACCCTCAGTGGTGGTTCATTTTAAATGCAGGATTGCTTAGTTGTGGATTTGGGTGTAAAATAGTCTCTCTGTAATCTCATTATGCTGTTTTATCCTTCAGCTATTGTGGAGTTTTACAGCAGAGGTGGGAGAAGCAATAAACCTGTCAGAGCTCACATGAGGTTCTGTGGAGAACTGTGTGATATTATTTTCCAATCTCAAATACAGAAAAGGTGTAATGAGAGGGGAAAAAATTGCCATAGACATTAGTGAACTTCATGATCCAACCATCTCATGGTTACGTTCTCACCTAAATATTCTATATGGGCGAAAAAATGTGGACTCCCCTTCAAGTTATTGAGTTCAGGTGTTTCTAGTGTTTAAAGTAACACTAAATTTTGTTTCAAAAACAAATCCATTTAAAGCGGAGGTCCACCAATTTTTTTTTTAAAAGTCAGCAGCTACAAATACTGCAGCTGCTGACTTTTAAAACAAGGACACTTACCTGTCCAGGGCACCCGCGATGTCGGCACCCGAGGCCGACCCATCCCTCGGTCCTCGGATGCTGCTGCTGCTGCCATCTTCGGTAAGGGAATCAGGAAGTGAAGCCCTGCGGCTTCACTTCCTGGTTCCCTACTGCGAATGCGCGAGTCGTGCTGCACAACCCAAATGGTCCCTGCTGTCTTCTGAGACCCGCGTGTCTCCCAGAAGACAGCGGGGGGGGGGGGAGACGGGAAGTGGCGTAGACTCTGCAGGATTCTGCGGGGGTCTACGCCTGGAAGTGGGAGCAAATACCTGTGTAGCGCCCTGCTCCCAATGTGTTAAAATTATAGTTGTCTGAGCAATAGTTTGGCTCAGAAGGATTGTGTCCAAATTATACTTCTGTTTCAGTTCAGCTGGTTGCATGATTTTCCCCGACAGTGGGTGACGCTGTCACCACTGGTCAGGGTTGGAAAGGCAACAGGCTGGATGCATTGGGTATCTCTTTCCCAGAAGCAGACCAGGGGGCGTGGTCAACCCGCTGTGCATTCTGGGAGAGGGTACTTAAGGGACAGACCCCATTTTGGGGGGCCGTTCGTTGGTTGGTGGTGGGCGCCTCCCGATCCCAACCTGAGGGCCCTCCTGGTCTCAGGGATGCGCTGGCAGTTTCCGCCTCTGGGCCACGTTGGGCTGAGGCTCCGTTACTGAGATGTAGGCCCAGGAGTCACTGGGGTCCTACTGATCCAGGGATGATCCTGTGTCGCCTTGCCTGTGGGAAGGGACCGAGCAATTGAGGACTCAATTGGAGGATGTATCCGGATCAAAATCTACCTTACAGTGCTCCCGGAACAGCTGAAAGATCCTGACAATGAGAGCTGTGTTCTTTTTCATCAGAAGGTAACCCAGTGAGTGGTTGCACTAGTCTGTGGCAGAGACTATTGAACAAATTCTACTTTCACAAGTCTGTGGCAGAGACCATCTGTGATCGAGCTACGCACCGGTTGCTAGGCCAGTGAGAGTGGGCCTATCCGGTGGTTGCTGAGTCCAGCGTGGAGACAGTTGATCCACAAGTAAGGTACCTGAGTCCTCCCCATCCCTTCACCCCCCTCTGTTGGAAACTTTAATCAATAAAACCCCTTGGGAGAGACTTTGTGTTGGTGCGAACTTTCTTCAGGACAATTCTTCAAGAAGAACCCCTGAGACGAGTGTATTGAACAGTAAGGTAACGGCAGGCCCAAAATGAAACCAGCAGCTCCTACGGGGGTAGTGCTACACCTGTATTAGACAAGCATCTGCACCCCCCCCCCCCGAAAGGTGCCAAATGTGACACCTTTAATAAGGAAGGAGGCTGATGACAACTTTATCTCCTAATATAAAGTCCCCTAGACCCTTCTTTTAGTAAGACATAAACTATATTGCCAAAAGTATTTACACGCAAATGAACAAAAATGGCATCCCAGTCTTAGTTCGTAGGGTTACATTTTTAGTTGGCCCATCATTTGCAGCTATAACAGCTTCAAATCTTCTGGGAAGGCTGTCCACAAGGTTTAGGAGTGTGTCTATGTGAATGTTTGACCATTCTTCCAGAAGCGCATTTGTGAGGTCAGGCACTGATGTTGGACGAGAAGGTGTTCTATCGGGTTGAGGTCAGTCAAGTTTCTCTACCCGAAACTCACTCCTCCATGTCTTTATGGACCTTGCTTTGTGCACTGGTGTGCATTCATGTTGGAACAGGAAGGGGTCATCCCCAAACTATTCCCATAAAGTTGGGAGCAGAAATTGTCCAAATGTCTTGGTATACTGACGCATTAGAAGTTCCCTTTTTTATTATTATTATTATACAGGATTTATAAAGCGCCAACAGTTTCAGCTCTTAAAATAAAGGCAGATATTACAGTTACATTACAATTTGGTACAAGAGGAATCAGAGGGCCCTGCTCATTAGAGCTTTCCCTTCACTGAAACTAAGGGGCCAAGCCCAACCCCTGAAAACAACCTCCCACCATAATCCCCTGTCCACCAAATTATTTGGACCAGTGCACAAAGCAAGATCCATAAAGACATGGATGAGCGAGTTTGGGGTGCAGGACTTTGACTGTCCCACACAGAGTCCTGACCTCAACCCGATAGAACAACTTTGGGATGAATTACAGAGGAGACTGCAAGCCAGGCCTTCTCATCCAACATCAGTGCCTGACCTCACAAATGTGCTTCTGGATGTTCAAACATTCCCATAGACACACTCCTAAACCTTGTGGACAGCCTTCCCAGAAGAGTTGAAGCTGTTATAGCTGCAAAGGGTGGACCAACTCAATATTTAACCCTACGGACATAGACTGGGATTCCATTAAAATTCATGTGTGTGTAAAGGTAGACGTCCCAATACTATGGCAATATAGTGTATGTGCTTTGAGCTGTTGACGGAAAATGAGTGACAGGAACCTGAAGCAGCCGAACAACGTCATCTTCAAATTTCATCCAATCTTTTGAAGAATGCCAAGGTGGTCGATAGGGTTATTACACGTGATGAAACATGGTGTTTGCAGTATGATCCAGAAACAAAGCACCAGAGCATGCAGTGGAAAACAAGGGATTCACCTCGCCTGAAGAAAGCATGCATGTCTCCTTCTCAGTTCAAAACCATTCTGGTGTTTTTTTTTCTATCATAAGGAGGATAGCTCACCAAGAGTTCATAGAACATGGTACAATGGTCAACCAACATTGTTATTTGGAACCTCTTAAAAGGTTATGGGAATCTGTTCGGAGGAAAAGACTGGAACTCTGACCTGGCAAGTGAACTCTCTACCACGACAATGCACCTGCACATGATGTGTTAAAAGAGAAGTATAGCCAAAGCTCGTTTGGCTGGTCTTCACCTATGGATCACAGGAGTTAAATTCGTTTTGCACTCCTGTGACCCGTCACAGAAATCAGTCCCGGCACCGCGTCATCCCGACAATTGAAATCGGGATCCGCAAGTTGCCTGGACTGTACCCCTGTTCAGCCTCACAGCGAGCCGCTGATAGACTGAACAGGCCGCTCCTCACCTCTCCACAGCCCAGCGCTCAAGTGAGCATGGAGGAGCAGAGAAGAGAGCTGCTGATTGACAGTCAGCAGCTCTTTGCTCGGGAAGCTGTGAGAACCAAGCCATCGGCAGTGTTTCATGGCTCGGTTCTCAGTGTAGATGCGCCGGGGGACAGATATAGCATCGGACCCATGCTGGATCCACCTAGGTAAGTATGAATCTGCAAAAAAAAATCCTTTACTTCTCTTTTAAGTGTTCACGAGTTCCTGCCCTGGAAAACCATTCCAAAATGTAACCAACCACCTTATTTCCCTGACTTTGCACCCTGTGACTTTTGGTTGTTAACAAAATGAAAAAAGGACACAGATTTGATGACATTATGGACATCCAGCAAACCGCGATAAAGATACTGCGCAGTGTTCCGGAAAACAAATTCCAGGAATATTGCCGGCCGTAACACAGTTGTCTAGAAAACTGCGTCGCTTCACAAGGGAACTAATTTGAAGATGACAACAGTCACTAGTGTACAGTGAAGTTTGTTGACTAAATGAACACTAAAATACGACTAAAATTAAAACAGTTCAGATGACTAAAATACGACAAAAATTAAAACAGTTCAGATGACTAAAATACGACTAAAACTAAAATGTAATTTTAGACAAAAGACTATGACTTAGGCCAGATTCACACTTGTGTGACTTGTCATTTGACTTTGGACCCCAAAGCTGCATGACAAGTCACACCCCATGTTTCCCAATGATAACTGTTCACATCTGTGGAACTTGAAGTCGCAGTGACTTCAAAGTAGTTCCTGCACTACTTTGGTCCGACTTTCATGCGACTTGAGGTCCAAAGACCTCAATGTAAACCCTCAAAAGTCGCACCTGCATGATACAGATGCGATTTGGGTGTGACTTGTGAATGCCGGCAATGAAAACATTGTTTTTTTTAAAAGGCGTGTAACAGCTCTTAACCACTTCCCTACCCAGCCATAGTCAAATGACGTCCACAGATGGGATCTCCCATCCTGGGTGGACGTCATATGACGTCCTCGGCTTTGTAGGGGGATATCTGAATGATGCCTGCAGCTAGAGGCATCATTCAGATATCCTTTTGAAGTGCCGGCGATTCTGTGCACAATAAGAACGATCATAGCGGCGGTTCCGCCGCTTGATCGTTCTTATAGGCGGCGGGAGGGGACACCCCCCCTCCCGCCGCCATCCGGTGCGTCTCCGGGCTCCCCCTTGCGATCGGGGACCCGGAGCGAATCTTCCGGCGTCGTTGGTGGGGTCACGTGATGAGCATAGAGATGACTGGTGACCAGATGGTCACCAGTCATCTCTATGATCGTCGGAGGCCCGGGCGCGATGTGATGACGTCACGCCCGGGTCTCAAATGTAAACAAAGCCGCCATTGCGGCTGTAAGTATGAGATCAGTGAAATTTTTTTCACTGATCTCATGCTTTCCAGCCTAGAGGAGAGATGTGGGGTCTTATTGACCCCGCATCTCTCAATAAAGAGAACCTGTTACACACATTCCTATTACAATGGATGTTTACATTCCTTGTAATAGGAATAAAAGTGATCAAAAAAAAAAAAAAAGTAAAATCATTGTAAAAAAATTAATAAATAAGTAAAAAAAAAAAAAAAATAATAAAAAAAAAAAATTTAAAACGCCTCTGTCCCCGGTAGCTCGCGATCAGAAGCGAATGCACACGTAAGTCGCCCACATATGTAAACGCCGTTCAAACCACGCATGTGAGGTATCGCCGCGTGCGTTAGAGCGCGTGCAACAATTCTAGCACTAGACCTCCTCTGTAATTCTAACCTGGTAACCTGTAAAAAAAATGAATGCGTCGCCTATGGAGATTTTTAAGTACCGAAGTTTGGCGCCATTCCATGAGTGTGCGCAATTTTAAAGCGTGACATGTTAGGTATCTATTTGCTCGGCGTAACATTATCTTTCATATTTTCCCCAAAAATTGGGCTAACGTTACTGTTTTGTTATTTTTTAATTCATGAAACCATTTTTTTTTTTTTAAAAAAGGCGTTTGAAAAATGATTGCGCAAATATTGTGCAAGAAAAAATGTTGCAATGACCGTCATTTTATTCCCTAGGGTGTCTGCTAAAAAAACATATATAATGTTTGGGGGTTCTGAGTAATTTTCTAGCAAAAGAATGATGATTTGTACATGTAGGAGAGAAGTGCCAAAATAGGCCCGGTATTGAATAGGTACAAAAGGCCCTGTATTGAAGTGGTTAAATAACTAAGGGGCAGGGCTCATCGGTCGGTGACATCACCGGATGGCCCCGCCCCCTAATTATTTAAGAGTTGGCAGATGGCGGGAGCCTTCATCGGAGCCGAAGGCTTTTTTTCTTTTTTGGGGGGTCGTGATGTTGGCGGGCGGCGTGATAACGATGGATCTACACCTGGAGAAATTTTTTTTTTATCTTTTATTTTTTTAATAAAGGACTTGTCAAAAACTTGTGTTGTGTCTTTACTTACTGTTCACACTTTTTTTGGGTGAATGGGTACCCCATACTCATTCATGTAGGCGGGGCAGGATTTGGGGGCCCCCTTGTTAAAGGGGGCTTCCAGATTCCATTATGCCCCCTGCCTGCAGACCCCCACAACCACCTGCCAGGGTTTTGGGGAAGAGTTCTTGTCCCCATTAACAACCAGCACAGAATTTGAATCGGTCGATCAATATTTGATTCAAATTTAAATCGTTCTGAAAATTTGGAATTCGTTAGAAAATAAAGAAACCAAACTAAACTAAACACATTTTTTCATTCTGCACATGTCTAGTGATTTTGTGTAGTACAAACAAAATGATCACATTGGTTAAAGCCAAAGTCGTAATAAAATCGCACTCATCCAAAGTTGCATCAAAGTCGCATCAATTCGTAAGGTAAAGTTGCAAAGGAATGGCATGATTTTTAAGTCGCGCATTGTCTGAATGGACTCTAAAACTAAATCAAAATTTGACATCAAAATTAACACTCCACTACCACATAACAATATGAAGGGGGGGGGGGGTCTACTAAGCTGCTGAATAGAGGAAAAAATTACGAAGAAGGCTTTACTTTTTTTCATTTTATTTTTAAATATTGTATTTAATGTTATTTCAGGTTATATGTGCAATGGAATTACAGCCAATAGAGTTTACAGGGTTTTTTTTTTTGTTTTGTTTTTATATTTTAAAGTTGCACTTCTTTTTGTCAAAAAGCAATATTTTTGTTTGTTTATGATATATATAGAGGTGCTGTAGATAGAAAAAATCATTTAAATTGGTGCCTTCGTCTGCAATTGTTTGTTTATGAAACTTGATTTTATTTATAAAGATGTTATATATCAAACCTTATGTATGTTCTCTTCCTGGAAAGTTGCTTCTGTTAAGACAGGGGATCCGACTTCTGAGCGACTTCCATTGAAATCAATGGGTACAGGTCGCCTAGCAGTCTCCTAGAAGTCGGATTGAAGTAGTACAGGGACCTTTTTTGAAGTCGGAGCGACCGCAGTCGTGTGCATTAAAACGGCTCCATTCACTTCAATTATTTTTAAAAATAGCACGACTTGGGGCAACTCGGGGCGACCAGAAGTTGCGTCCGGAGTCGCCCCTGTGTGAACCGGGTCTTCAACCATAAATAATAAACATGTTATTAGATTATTATTATATTTTTATTAGATTGTATATGAGTTTGGAAATTCTAGAGAAATGCTTACAGATTGCATTACATTTTAACTAAACCCATTATATTTTAGTCAACTAAAAAGTACTGGACTAAAATCTCCTACATTTTAGTCGACAAAAATATGAATAAAACTAAAATGGCATTTTAGCAAAAAGACTAGATCGAAATTTGACGTTGAAATTAACACTGGCATAGGGTAACCTGAAGATTTTGTTAAAGTACCTCTAAAGCCAACAATTGTTTTTTTATCTCAGACAAAGCAGCTGAGGGGTTGTTTAAGTTGTCACCAGAACAATCTTTGACAGTTGTCTATTTCGCTAACTTTGGAGAAATTTCCTGGCTGGGCCACAGATGTAAAAAAAAAAAAAAAAAAAACATGATAAGGGATTTCAATCTTTCACCACTCTATCCAAACTGGGGGCAAATGATTTAGCTCTAGATTTTTAAGTCTATGTTCTATCATAACACCCAGATCCTTCTTCATCATTGACCTATGTGTAGCCCTGGCTGGCAACTCTTTAACCTCCCTGGCGGTATTCCTGAGTCGGGCTCGGGGTGAGTTTTTCATGCTAAGAGCGGTAACCCCAGCCAGACTCGGGATTGCTCTGCAGGATACAGGGAAGTTACTTACCTTGTTACTTGGATCCTGCGATGTCCTCCCGCAGTGTGTGCGAGCCATCATCTCGCTCGATCCACACTGCCGAGTGCCGAGCTCTGTTCCTTGCGACGTTGCGGCGCACAGGGACGGAGTTCAGTGCCAAATTCAAAAAGTGAAACACACAGTATAGATACAGTATACTGTAATCATAGGCGTGCGCACAGGGTGTGCCAGGTGTGCCCAGGCACACCTTAATCACTCCCTGCAGTGCAGATTCCCCCTGCTGCCCGGTGTCCCCTCCCACAGCATGGCTGGCTTCCCACCTCTCCCATTGGCTACTGCAGTGGGCACACATAGATGATATTTCAGGATGAGTGGGGGAAGGGGTAATGTCATTTACCAGCCACTTCCCTTTCTGAATGAACACAGTGAGGGATTGGTACCGTGTTTTTGAGCTTTCAGGTGCACACCCTAATGCAACAGGCTGCGCACACCTATGACTGTAATCTTACAGATTACAGTACTGTACCAAATAATTACACATCCCCTTTGTCCCTAGTGGTCTGTCCAGTGTCCTGCATGCAGTTTTATATTATAAATACTGTTCTTTCTGCCTGGAAACTGGAGATTGTCCATAGCAACCAAAAAGTGTCCCTTTATGTCAAAAGTGGTTTTAGACCAGCTAGAAAACAGCGATAATAAATTAGAATCACTCGCAGAATTGAGCGATAGCGATTTGTGGGGAAATTCGTCATCAAACACTAAATCTAATGACAGCGACAATTCTGCAACTGAGCAAAGTTCAGTGTTTTTGATTTGATTCGATTATTGAATAATTTTTATTATAATTACATTACTATTTGTTATAATTATTTATAGTTATTTATTATATTATAATTTATGATTTTGTGTTTCAAACGTTATCATACCCGGGATGTCTACTAGACTCTTGTTTGGTCAGGTTTAAGTAAGTAATTACTAAGAATTGCAGGCCTACAATACATAACACCAAATTTCCATGCAAAATAATTGTACAGCTTTTGGTACATAATTACAGACAGAATCATACCGCCAGGGAGGTTAACCAGAGGAAGTTGCAACCCTGGTCATCATTACTACCACACTGCTGAATCCTTCTACTCCCTCAGCTTTGATGGACAGGCCTGCCAGGAGTGTAGAAGGAGCATCTGGGAAAAGGGAGTTGAATTAATGAAAGAGAAACAGCAGGGACAGCATGTCACAGGGGCATAGATTCCCCTGCCCATAGGCCAGGCAGGAATCCACGACCACCAGAAAGAGAGCAGCCTGAAGAGAGATCCAGATAGAGAGAGTGTGGCCTACACATCTCATCTGACTTCGTCCTGCAGGAAACATGCCTAATGAGGAGGATCTTGGCTCCCATAGCCTCTTTCTGGGATCCACCACTAGAGGGTGTGAACCCCACGTTGCAGCTGGTGTACCAATTCTTTGTTCAAGAGCAAAAAGCCCAGACAAAAGAGGCAGAAAGAGTGTGGTGGCTGGAAATTATGAACAGTGTTCTACAGCTGGGGGGAGTGGCCTTTTTGGGTGTTCACTGAAGTTATAATAGAAACAACCAGGGTCCTATGTTACATCAGAAGTAGATCCAGACGGAGAGAGAGACTCTGATAAAGAGCTGATCCCAAAAGTTATTTCTACGTAAGCACTAGAGGGAGCCTCAGGGAGGGTTCTAGTAAAGCCCTGTACACACGGTCAGTTTTCGCGGCGGTAAAAAGTCCGCAGTGAAAACCGAGGGGTAAGCCGAGAACCCGGCAGGAAAACTGCCATGGAGCTTTGGCCGGGAATCCCAGCCGTGTGTATGCTCCATAGGCACTGCCTCGCAGTGTTTCCCATAGAGTATTAGTAAATCTGGCGGTAAAAAAAAGTTGGGAATCCCGACAGGAAAATAGAGAGCAGATTCTCTATTTTCCCCGCCGGGATTCCCTGCAGTTTTACCGGCGAGGGAGCATACACACGCCCGGTTTTCACGGCAAAAAGCTCTCCCAGCAGTTTTCTTGCCGGGAAAACCGGCCGTGTGTACAGGGCTTAAGTGTCTAAAACTCTACTGACACTCCAGTGAGACTACTTGCCTGAGTGGACAAGTGCCTTGGACAAGTGAACCCAGCTACCCCTATTTCTCCTTTCATTTTAGTGGGGGAAGCAGAAGATAAAATCCCTGAAGAACACTTTCATCCAGCAGACACCTCAAAACCACCAGAATGGAAAACAGACTACAGGCTAAGCTTCTAAAAGGATGGGAGTTGTTCTTTAAGAATAAGTTTGATATGGGATTTTCAAAAGTACTCAGCATTGCCTACAGGATGATGAGCCTCTCAAGGAGATATCTCGATGAATCCAGCTGGGAGATTTGGAAGATTTAAGGGAACAAATTACATAATTTAGGAACATTGGAGTCATTCAAGAGTCTCAGGGCCTTTATGCATCTCCCATTATGGTGGTTCAGAAGAAGGATTGTTCTATCAGAATGTGTCTATCGTACATTATCGTACAACTTTTGTACATTAAACAGAGAGCAAACTGAATCTCTGATGCAAAGAGTATGTGACAGATCCGACCTCCCACGAGAATGATATTCTCCCATGAGAATGATTCTGGAGGGAACAGTTCTGAAGAAGCCATCACCACTGTACGTAGGTCCACCAACACCTAAAAGCATCAGGATATTAATACCAGAAAGTGACACCCATTGCTTTATGCCTCACACACCATGATTGGAAGTTTTATTGCTTTTATTTTCAGATTAGGAACAATTATTCGGTTCCATTCCAATGTTGAAATATGTTTACCTAATTAATAACAAATTACTGCTTCTTGGGGAACAAAGACTTTTGGGGGGGAGTTTGCCCTGACTGGTGGCCCCATTAACCAGCAGGAGCCAGGCAGCCCAGGGTATCATAATTGCCATGCCACTGGATCCTCTTCCTCCTTTATCTTCAATGGGCAGCCCAATAGAATAAGGTAAAGGAAACTGGCAGTGTGTGTGGGGAGAGAATGTGAGGAAAATCCACAAGGCACTAAGGAGAGGTGACCAGAACCCCAGAGACAGTGTGCCGCATAGACAGAGATTAAGTTGCCCAACTCAGGGTTGCGTTGCACATAGACAGACCTTTCCAATACATTCTGTTAACTTAATTATTTAATCACCTATACTAAGCTGCTTTTCAGAGGCTCTCTATGGACCATGGTTGTGTTTGCCCATGTGAACCTACATTAATACTGTAAGTACAAAGATACATGAGCAAGCAATAGTCATTTTGTTTTTAAAGCGGAGTTCCGCCTTCCCCTCAAAAATTAAAAGTCAGCAGCTACACATACTGTAGCTGCTGACTTTTAATATTAGGACACTTACCTGTCCAGCGATGTCGGCACCGCAGCTAATGTTTCTATCGGCTGTCGTGTGCTGCTGCCGCCTTTGTCGGTAAGGGAACCCGGCCATGAAGCCCTTCTGCTTCACAGCCGGGTCCCTACTGCGCTCTCCTACTTGGCCGACAGTAGGGGAAGGAGGAGGAGGGGGCCGGACTTCTGACGGACCTCGCTGCGGCGAGGTCTGACAAAAGTTGAGACAGGGTACATGTCAAAAACAGGTACTCACTCCCCCCCCCCACGAATGGTGCCAAATGTGGCAGCAGAGGGAGGGGGGTGGAGACAGACAAGAAATTCCCCTTTTGGGTTTGCCCTAAGGAAGAATGAACACTGCTCATCCTTGTTACTGTGCTCAGCTTTGGTAAATCAGGTTCTTTGAGTGGGAGTCATTAGTGAAATGACAAAATGATTATAAATGAGCAAAGACCCCCAACTATGAGATTTTTTTTGCCACGGCTGGCCAAGCACCTAAGCTTTAACATTGCATGTCTCCTCTGCAATAAGGAGCTTATCAGATTTTTTAATTTGGGCTTCATTTCTACTTTAAACCCCTGTTCACACCGTTGTGACTTGTCATGCGATTTGACAGATCAAAGTTGTAATTTAAAATTCGCACCATATTTATGGATATGTAACAGTTCAAATCTGTTTGTCACCTCCTTTAAAAAGGTTCCTTCACTATTTTTGGGGATTTCATGTGCGACTTGCATTGACATTTGTGCTGGAAGTCGCATATATATCGGCAAGTCACACATGAAATCGCACTGACTGTCAGCTTTGAAATTGCGCTACTTCAGCGCATTCGGGGGGAATCGGGGCTAAAGGAAGTTGTAAAAAAAAAATGCAGAATTACTACAGGATAAAAAATAAGGAAAAAATAAACTTAAAAAGAAAACTAATGCAGCCACTATGTCTAAGAATCAGCAAGCTGAAATATATAAAAATTTTGCTTCTTGGATTAATACCATTTTAAATTCTGGAGAAATTAACATAGCAACATAAATTTCAGTCAGTGCAAATGACTAGACGTCCCATTCCCATTTTTTGCCAACATTTACTAACCTGATGGTACAATCTCCTTTAGACCTACCTACAACTATCTAGTGCCTCATTGGATAAAAACCGACTGGATAGATAAGACAGGTTCTCAAATTACATAGTTTTGGTAAATATAAAAATCTGCCTCCCTCTATTTCCCTTGAATCCCATTATATATATATTCCGGCTTCCTCTATTTCCTTAGAATCCCACTCTATGTATATTCCGGCTCTCTATATTTCCCTTGAATCCCATTATATATATATTCCGGCTTCCTCTATTTCCCTAGAATCCCACTCTATGTATATTCCGGCTCTCTATATTTCCCTTGAATCCCACTCTATGTATATTCTGGCTCCCTATATTTCCCTTGAACCCCACTCTATGTATATTCTGGATCCCTATATTCCCCTTGAACCCCACTCTATGTATATTCTGGATCCCTATATTTCCCTTGAACCCCACTCTATGTATATTCCGGCTTCCTTTATTTCCCTTGATGCCCACTCTATGTATATTCCGTCTCCCTCTATTTCCCTTGAATCCCACTCTATGTATATTCTGGCTCCCTACCTATTATTCCCTTGAATCCCTCTCTATGTATATTCCAGCTCTCTATATTTCCCTTGAATCCCACTCTATGTATATTCTGGCTCCCTATATTTCCCTTAAATCCGATGCTATGTATATTCCGGCTTCCTCTATTTTCCTTGAATCCCACTCTATGTATATTCCAGTTCCCTCTAGTTTCCTTTAATGTCATTCTATGTATATTCCAGCTCCCTCTATTTCCAACTCTATATATATTCTGGCTCCCTCTATTTCCCTTGAATCCCTCTGTATGTATATTACGGTTCCGTATATTTCCATTGAATCCCACTCTATGTATATTCCAGTTCCTCCTATTTCCCTTGAATCCCACTGTATGTATATTCCGACTCCCTATATTTCCCTTGAATCCCACTCTATGTATATTCCGGCTTCCTCTATTTCACTTGAATCCCACTGTATGTATATTCTGGGTCCCCCTATTTCCCTTGAATCCAACTCTATGTATATTCTGGCTCCCTCTATTTCCCTTGAATCCCATTCTATGTATATTCCGGCTCCCTCTATTTCCCTTGAATCCCACTCTATGTATATTCCGACTCCCTATATTTCCCTTAAATCCCACTCTGTTTATTCCGGCTCCCTCTATTTTCCTTGAATCCCACTATATATATATTCCGGGTCCTCTATTTCCCTTGAATCCCACTATATATATATTCCGGGTCCTCTATTTCCCTTGAATCCCACTCTAGGTTTATTCCAGTTCCCTCTTTTTCCTTTGAATCCCACTCTATGTATAATCCAGTTCCTGCTATTTCCCTTGAATCCCACTCTATGCAAATTCCGGCTCCCTCTGTTTCCCTTAAATCCCACTATATGTATATTTACGGCTCCCTCTATTTCCCTTGAATCCCACCCTATATATATTCCGGCTTCCTCTATTTGCCTTGAATCCCACTATATGTATATTCCGGCTCCCTATATTTCCTGTGAATCCCACTCTATGTATATTCCGGCTCCTCTATTTCCCTTGAATCCCACTCTATGTATATTCCGACTCCCTATATTTCCCTTAAATCCCACTCTATGTTTATTCCGGATCCCTCTATTTTCCTTGAATCCCACTATATATATATTCCGGGTCCTCTATTTCCCTTGAATCCCACTCTAGGTTTATTCCAGTTCCCTTTTTTTCCTTTGAATCCCACTCTATGTATATGCCGGCTCCCTATATTTCCCTTGAATCCCACTCTATGTATATTCTTGCTCCCTATATTTCCCTTGAATCCCACTCTATGCAAATTCCGACTCCCTCCATTTCCCTTGAATTCCACCCTGTGTATATTCCGTCTCCTTCTATTTCCCTTGAATCCCACCCTGTGTATATTCCGTCTACCTCTATTTCCCTTGAATCCCACCCTGTGTATATTCTGTCTCCCTCTATTTCCCTTGAATCCCACCCTGTGTATATTCCGTCTTCCTCTATTTCCCTTGAATCCCACCCTGTGTATATTCAATCTCCTTCTATTTCCCTTGAATCCCACTGGGGATGAGCTTTGTGTTCGAGTCGAACATACGTTCGACTCGAACATCGGCTGTTCGATCGTTCGACGAAGAACGAACGATTTGGCCCGTTCGCGCCAAATTTGAGTGACGCGAACGGCCCACAATGCACTACGCCATCGCAGTGTCATCCAGGCGCTGTGATTGGCCAAGCATGCACTGTGACCCCGCATGCTTGGCCAATCACAGCGCCGGCAGCGAGGAGAGCAATGATTGGCCAAAGGCAGGATGCCTGTGGCCAATTATTGCTGAGGGGGTTTAGTACACGCCCCACACTATAAAAGGCCGCCAGCGCGGCGGCCTTGTGTAGTGTGTTCCGGAGCAGGGAAAGAGAAGCATAGGCAGGGACAGTGTCATTTTTTTTCCTTTACTAATCCTGGATTCCTTGTGTTTAGGGACAAATAAGGATAGGTAGGGAAAGTGTCAGTGTGTTATTCTGTGCTAAACCTTGTTTGTAGGGACAGAGAGGTACAGTGAGGGAAAGTGTCAGTGTGCTATTCTGTTCTAAACCAATCTTGCTGAACCATATTTGAAATCCTTGAGTTTAGGGACAGAGAGGTACAGTGAGGGAAAGTGTCAGTGTGCTATTCTGTTCTAAACCAATCTTGCTGAACCATATTTGAAATCCTTGAGTTTAGGGACAGAGAAGGACACTCGTGGAAACTTTCAGTGTGCTATTCTGTGCTAAATCTTGTTTGTAGGGACAGAGAAGGACAGTGAGGGAAACTATCAGTGTGATATTCTGTGCTAAACCAATCTTGCTGAACCATATTTGAAATCCTTGTGTTTAGGGACAGAGAAGGATAGGCAGGGGACAGTGTCAGTGTCATTGTTGCTAAGCCTCCTGCACAGTATACACCTGAAGGTAGCCCTTATTGCTGTTTTTCCCATCTCCCTGCAGGCCATCCATTAAAATGTCTGGAAGGCAAACAAGGAGAGGCAGACAGTCAGGAGGCAAAAAAAGAGGGCAAGCAAGCTCTGTGTCTGGGGGCAACAGTGCTGGTCGTGGACGCGGTGCATTGTCATCAGCACATGGCCGTGGGACACGCTTGTCCTTCTTTTCGGCAGCTGGACATGTTGAGCCACATCATGCCGAAGACTTGGTAGAGTGGATGACCAAGCCCACCTCATCCTCCTCATCCTCTCTCACCCAGGCTCAGGGTGCTGGCAAAGCAGCTGCCAAAGCGTCCTCTTCTCTGGTATCATTATCTTCATTAGTCAATCCTTCCCTAGACCCACCATGTCCTCCTCCTGAGGAGTCCCCCGAACTGTTTGAGCACAGTGTTGGGTACATGCTCCAGGAGGATGCCCAGCGTTTCGAAGGATCTGATGATGATACCCAGATAGAGGAAGGCAGTAGCGTGAGAGCAGAGAGAGGGGATGCTCAAGAAGGACACCAATCTGGCAGTCATGCTCCAGCAGCTGCAGCATACTGCCAGATTGGCTCCAGTGATGAGGAGGGAGGGGATGATGAGGTCACTGACTCCACGTGGGTGCCTAATAGGAGAGAGGAGGAGGAGGAGGATGAGGAGGAGGCACATCTCCAACGAGGCAGGATGCCCTTGGGTGGCCAGCGTATGGGCAGCACACCGACGGAATCACACCGCAGAGCTCCGCCTGTGCAGGGCGCTGCCTCTGCCCGTCATTCAAAAAGTTCTTTGGTGTGGGCTTTTTTGAGGCGAGTGCATCAGATCGCACAGCTGCTGTTTGCAACATATGTCTCAAGCGTATATCGCGTGGCCAAAACATCAGCCGCTTGGGCACCACATGCTTGATCAGACATATGTTGACCTGCCATGCAGCTCGTTGGCAAGCCTACCTTAAAGACCCACACCAAAGAACAAAGCGGACCTCTCCTTGCACCGCATCAGCTGGGATCTCCAACTCCACTATACCTTCAGTCCTCTCTGAAACCTGCACTGAGAGGAATGAAGGTGTAGAATTAGGTGTGTCACAGCCAAGTACTTGCGGCCACTCTGCTAGCAGTACACCGACGTCCGATTCTAGCAGGCAAATTTCCCTGCCCCAGCTGCTGGACCGTCGAAAGAAGTTCACTCCCAGCCATCCACATGCCCAGCGGTTGAATGCTAGCTTGGCTAAATTGCTAGCGCTTCAACTGCTGCCTTTTCAGTTGGTAGACTCGGCCCCCTTCCGTGAGTTTGTGCAATGTGCGGTTCCTCAGTGGCAGGTTCCCAAACGCCACTTTTTCTCACGGAAGGCGATTCCAGCTCTCTACAGGCATGTGGAAGGCAATGTCTTGGCCTCGCTGGACAGGGCGGTCAGCGGTAAGGTGCATATTACCGCTGACTCATGGTCCAGCAGGCATGGACAGGGACGTTACCTTTCTTTCACGGCCCATTGGGTCACTCTTTTGGCAGCTGGGAAGGATGCAGGACAAGGTGCAGTAGTGTTGGAGGTTGTTCCACCTCCACGCCTCCAAAATGCTACTACTGGTTGTGACACACCTCTCTCCTCCACCCCCTCCTCTTCTTCTTCCTCCATGGCCTCTTCCTGTGCTTTGTCCTCGGAACCAGCGGTGCTCCGTAGGCGTTCAAGGGGCTACGCAAGTACGCAGGCAAAAAGATGCCATGCTGTGCTTGCGCTGGTGTGTTTGGGGGACAGGAGCCACACTGGGGCAGAGGTCCTGTCTGCTCTGCAGGGGCAGGCCGAGAGGTGGTTGACGCCACGCCAGCTTAAGCCAGGAATGGTGGTTTGCGACAATGGCACCAACCTCCTCTCCGCCCTCCGACAGGGACAACTGACCCATGTGCCCTGTGTGGCTCACGTCCTTAACCTGGTGGTGCAGCGGTTCTTGGGCAGGTACCCGGGCTTACAGGATGTCCTGAGGCAGGCCAGGAAAGTCTGTGTGCATTTCCGCAGATCTTATAATGCCAGTGCTCGCCTGGCTGAGCTGCAAAAGGAGAACCTGCCCAAGAACCGCCTTATATGTGACATGCCCACCAGGTGGAACTCAACGTTGGCCATGCTGCAGCGACTGCACACGCAGCAGAGGGCCATCAATGAGTACCTGTGCGACTACGGCACCAGGACAGGGTCAGGGGAGCTCGGGTTTTTTTCACCACGCCAGTGGGGCATGATCAGGGATGCATGCACTGTCCTGGCACCATTTGAGGAGGCCACGAGGATGGTGAGCAGTGACAGTGCATGCATCAGTGACACTGTACCTCTTGTCCACCTGTTGGAGCACACGCTGCGTGGAATAATGGACAGGGCACTTGAGGCAGAACAGAGGCAGGAAGAGGAGGACTTCCTTGCCTCTCAAGGCCCCCTTTACCCAGACAGTGTTCCTTCTGTCCCACCCATCGCACAGGAAGAGGAGGAGGAGGAGGAGGAGGATTGTGTCAGCATGGAGGTGGAGGCTGGCACTCAGCATCATCAGCAGCAGTCTTTTAGGGATGATTTACAGTCCCAAGAAACCAGTGGACTTGTACGTGGCTGGGAGGAGGTGGCTGCGGATCATGTCGTCCTTAGTGACCCAGAGGACTCCGGACTGAATGCCTCAGCTAACCTACTCTGCATGGCCTCCCTGATCCTGCAAAGTCTGCGGAAGGATCCTCGTATTCTTCGGATCAAGGAGAGGGACCATTACTGGCTGGCCACTCTCCTTGATCCACGGTACAAGGGTAAGGTTGCGGACCTTATCTTACCGTCGCAGAGGGAGCAGAGGATGAGACAACTCCGGGAGGCCTTGCAGAAAGGTCTGTGCAACGCGTTCCCAGAGACTGGGAGGTTACAAACTCCTGGTCCTGGACAACGAGTTGCTGAGGCTTCGGGCAGTCAAAGAAGGAGCGATGGGGAAGGTGGCCGTCTGACCGATGCGTTCAGACAATTCTTTAGTCCGCAGCCCCAAAGTATGATCGGTTCCAGCAACCATCGCCAGCGTCTGATATACATGGTGCAGGAATACCTAGGGGCAAGGTCAGACTTGGACACCTTCCCCACTGAAAATCCTCTGGCTTACTGGGTCTTGGGGATGGATCACTGGCCAGAGCTTGCACAGTATGCAATTGAGCTACTGGCCTGTCCTGCATCCAGCGTTCTTTCAGAACGCACATTCAGTGCTGCTGGAGGATTTGTCACGGATCACAGGGTGCGCCTGTCCACCGACTTGGTTGATCGACTGACTTTCATCAAGATGAACCAGTCTTGGATCACCACCAGCTACCACACACCTGATGCTGATATAACAGACTAATTGATTTTAAAATGTCACATCCCTTCAAGACTGATGCTGATGCTGAGTGCCTGTGCTGTTATGTTGACTGGCTATCCTCCTCCTCCTCAATGATCCGATTAATGATGATAGCTTGGAAGATCATTTTGGTTTATGGGTGCCGCCACCAGTGGCTAAGGCCCAATTTTTCAGCCCCTGTTTAACAGGGGCGTGTAATTACAATTTTTGATGCAATACTTTGCAACAGGCCTCATTGCTGTGCTCCAAGTACAGTATCTGTGAGGGGTTGCAGTGTTGAGCCACCAGTGCCTAAGGCCCAATTTTTCAGCCCCTGTTCAACAGGGGCATGCAATTATAATTATTGATCTAATAATTCACAGCAGGGCCCATTGCTGCGCCCACCAAGAGAAACTGTCAGGCCTTACAGTGTTGTGTCAACACCACCACCACCACCACCACCAGCAAAGGCCCAATTTTTCAGCCCCTGTTCAACAGGGGCATGCAATTATAATTATTGATCTAATAATTCACAGCAGGGCCCATTGCTGCGCCCACCAAGAGTAACTGTCAGGCCTTACAGTGTTGTGGCACCAGCACCACCATCAAAGGCCCAATTTTTACTACCACTGTTCAACAATTATATGTTATTACAATTCCTGATATAATAGTTGACAGCAGGGCGTTCCAGCACCCACCAAGAGTAACTGTGAGTGCTTACAGTGTTGTGCCAACACCTAAGGGGCCAATTTCTGCAGAGTATATACGGCAGGTCCCTACTTTCAAACATCCAACTTACAAACGACTACTACTTGCAAACGGAAGAAGACAACAGGAAGTGAGAGGAAATCTACCCCTTGGAAGGAAAATTCTCTCCTGTAAGAATTAATATGGGAGAAAGGTGTCTCCTCTCTACTGATGCTTTATCACCAATCCTTGTTTCAATAAAAACACCACATTTCAAAAACGGTTGTCATTGGGACGCAAAGTGAGGTGAAATGTTCTGAACAGGGGCACAGACAGCAAAACAAATGTTACAGGGGTGATAACCCTTCCCTATGTTTTCCAAAAAGCTTAAAAATAGGTATTTGGGCTGGAGCTACACTTAAACAATGTAGCTGTTCAAAATTACAAACAGATTCTACATAAGAACAAACCTACAGTCCCTGTCTTGTATGCACCGCCTGTATACGGCTGTTCAGAGTATATAGGGCCTTTTTTATTTTGTGTGCGGGGTTCCCCTTAATATCCATACAAGACCCAAAGGGGCTGGTAATGGGCTGGGGTAGGGGGGGGGGGGGTTGATGGGGTAGCTATGCCATTTTTCTTAAAGATTTTCATCCATATTACCGGGACCAGGCATTACATTAAAGCCGCAAGCAGTTTTAAATGGCTTTTTTTTCCTTTAGAAATGTTATTTTGTGCAGGGACAGTTCTAAACACGGGAAACACGTGGGACTTCACAGGCATACTTTAGACACCCCCAGGTACAATATTTAAAGGAATATTTGACTTTTTTTTTTTCACTTTATGCATCATTAACCACTTAAGCCCCGGACCATTTGGTAGCTAAAGGACCAGAGGTGAATTCAGAATTTTGCACTGCGCTGCTTTAACTGTAAATTGTGCGGACATGCAATGTTGTACCCAAACAAAATTTGCGTCCTTTTCTTCCCACAAATAGAGCTTTCTTTTAATGGTATTTGATTGCCTCTGCGATTTTTATTTTTTGCGATATAAACGGAAAAAGACCGAAAATTTTGAAAAAAAATGATATTTTCTACTTTTTGTTATAAGAAAAATCGAATAAACTCAATTTTAGTCATACATTTAGGCCAAAATGTATTCAGCCACATGTCTTTAGTAAAAAAAATGTCAATAAGCGTATATTTATCGGTTTGCGCAAAAGTTATAGCGTTTACAAACTAGGGTACATTTTCTGGAATTTACACAGCTTTTAATTTATGACTGCCTATCTCATTTCTTGAGGTGCTAAAATGACAGGGCAGTACAAAACCCCCCCAAATGACCCCATTTTAGAAAGTAGACACCCCAAGGAAATTGCTGAGAGGCATGTTGAGCCCATTGAATATTTTTTTTTTTTGTCCCAAGTGATTGAATAATGACAAAAAAAAAAAAAAATTACAAAAAGTTGTCACTAAATGATATATTGCTCACACATGCCATGGTTATATGTGGAATTGTACCCCAAAATACATTCTGCTGCTTCTCCTGAGTACGGGGATACCACATGTGTGGGACTTTTTAGGAGCCTAGCCACGTACGGGACCCCGGAAACCAAGCACCGCCTTCAGGATTTCTAAGGGCGCAAATTTTTGATTTCACTCCTCACTACCTATCACAGTTTTGAAGGCCATAAAATGCCAAAATAGCACAAAACCCCCCCCAAATGACCCCATTTTAGAAAGTAGACACCCCAAGGAAATTGCTGAGAGGCCTGTTGAGCCCATTGAATATTTTTTTTTTTTGTCCCAAGTGATTGAATAATGACAAAAAAAACAAAAATTACAAAAAGTTGTCACTAAATGATATATTGCTCACACATGCCATGGTTATATGTGGAATTGCACCCCAAAATACATTCTGCTGCTTCTCCTGAGTACGGGGATACCACATGTGTGGGACTTTTTAGGAGCCTAGCCACGTACGGGACCCCGGAAACCAAGCACCGCCTCCAGGATTTCTAAGGGCGCAAATTTTTGATTTCACTCCTCACTAGTGATGAGCCGAACACCCCCGGGTTCGGTTCGCACCAGAACCCGCGAACGGACCGAAAGTTCGTACGAACATTATAACCCTATTAAATACAATGGATGCGAACGTTCGAATTCTAAAGTGCTAATTATAACGACTATTATGCATGTTATTGTCCTAAAAAGGGTTTGGGAACCCGGGTTCTGCACCAGGGGACATGTATCAATGCAAAAAGAAGTTTTAAAAACGGTCGTTTTTTCGGGAGCAGTCATTTTAATGATGCATAAAGTGAAAAAAAAAAAGTCAAATATTCCTTTAAATATCGTACCTGGGGGGGTGTCTAAAGTATGCCTGTGAAGTGCCACGTGTTTCCCGTGTTTAGAACTGTCCCTGCACAAAATGACACTTCTAAAGGAAAAAAAAAGCCATTTAAAACTGCTTGCGGCTTTAATGTAATGTCTGGTCCCGGTAATATGGATGAAAATCTTTAAGAAAAATGGCATAGCTACCCCATGACCCCCCCCCCCCCTACCCCAGCCCATTACCAGCCCCTTTGGGTCTTGTATGGATATTAAGGGGAACCCCGCACATAAAATAAAAAAGGCCCTATATACTCTGAACAGCCGTATACAGGCGGTGCATACAAGACAGGGACTGTAGGTTTGTTCTTATGTAGAATCTGTTTGTAATTTTGAACAGGTACATTGTTGAAGTGTAGCTCCAGCCCAAAAATCTATTTTTAAACTTTTTGGAAAACATAGGTAAGGGTTATCACCCCTGTAACATTTGTTTTGCTGTCTGTGCCCCTGTTCAGAACATTTCACCTCACTTTCCGTCCCAATGACAACTGTTTTTGAAATGTGGTGTTTTTCTTGAAACAAGGATTGGTGATAAAGCATCAGTACAGAGGAGACACCTTTCTCCCATATTAATTCTTACAGGAGAGAATTTTCCTTCCTAGGGGTAGATTTCCTCTCACTTCCTATTGTCTTCTTGCGTTTGCAAGTAGGAGTCGTTTGTAAGTTGGATGTTTGAAAGTAGGGACCTGCCGTATATACTCTGCAGAAATAGGCCCCTTAGTTGTTGGTGTTGGCACAACACTGTAAGCACTCACAGTTACTCTTGGTTGGTGCTGGAACGCCCTGCTGTCAACTATTATATCAGGAATTGTAATTACATATAATTGTTGAACAGTGGTAGTAAAAATTGGGCCTTTGATGGTGGTGCTGGTGCCACAACACTGTAAGCCCTGACAGTTACTCTTGGTGGGTGCAGCAATGGGCCCTGCTGTGAATTATTAGATCAAGAATTGTAATTGCATGCCCCTGTTGAACAGGGGCTGAAAAATTGGGCCTTTCGTGGTGGTGGTGGTGGTGGCGTTGCCACAACACTGTAAGCCCTCAGAGTTACTCTTGGTGGGTGCAGCAATGGGCCCTGCTGTGAATTATTAGATCAAGAATTGTAATTACATGCCCCTTTTGAACAGAATAGCACAATGACAATTTCCCTGACTGTCCAAAAAACAAGGATTTCAAAGATGGTTGATGAGGAATGCTTTAGCACAGTATAGCACAATGAGAATTTCCCTCACTGTCCTTCCCTGTCCCTACAAACAAGGTTTAGCACAGTAAAACACACTGACACTCTCCCTACCTATAGTTTTCTGTCCCTATAAAACATTTTTTTTTTAAAGATGGTTGATGAGGAATGCTTTAGCACAGTATAGCACAATGAGAATTTCCCTCACTGTCCTTCCCTGTCCCTACAAACAAGATTTAGCACAGTAAAACACACTGACACTCTCCCTACCTATAGTTTTCTGTCCCTATAATTTTTTTTTTTTTAAAGATGGTTGATGAGGAATGCTTTAGCACAGTATAGCACAATGAGAATTTCCCTCACTGTCCTTCCCTGTCCCTACAAACAAGGTTTAGCACAGTAAAACACACTGACACTCTCCCTACCTATAGTTTTCTGTCCCTATAAATTTTTTTTTTTTAAAGATGGTTGATGAGGAATGCTTTAGCACAGTATAGCACAATGAGAATTTCCCTCACTGTCCTTCCCTGTCCCTACAAACAAGGTTTAGCACAGTAAAACACACTGACACTCTCCCTACCTATAGTTTTCTGTCCCTATAATTTTTTTTTTAAAGATGGTTGATGAGGAATGCTTTAGCACAGTATAGCACAATGAGAATTTCCCTCACTGTCCTTCCCTGTCCCTACAAACAAGGTTTAGCACAGTAAAACACACTGACACTCTCCCTACCTATAGTTTTCTGTCCCTATAAAAAATGTTTTTTTAAAGATGGTTGATGAGGAATGCTTTAGCACAGTATAGCACAATGAGAATTTCCCTCACTGTCCTTCCCTGTCCCTACAAACAAGGTTTAGCACAGTAAAACACACTGACACTCTCCCTACCTATAGTTTTCTGTCCCTATAATTTTTTTTTTTTAAAGATGGTTGATGAGGAATGCTTTAGCACAGTATAGCACAATGAGAATTTCCCTCACTGTCCTTCCCTGTCCCTACAAACAAGGTTTAGCACAGTAAAACACACTGACACTCTCCCTACCTATCCTTCTCTATCCCTAAACTAAAGGAATCCAGGTTAAGCAAGAAAAAAAAAATGTCACTGTCCCTGCCTATGCTTCTCTTTCCCTGCTCCGGAACACACTACACTAGGCCGCCGTGCTGGCGGCCTTTTATAGTGTGGGGCGTGTACTAAACACCCTCAGCAATAATTGGCCACAGGCATCCTGCCTGTGGCCAATCATTGCTCTCCTCGCTGCCGGCGCTGTGATTGGCCAAGCATGCGGGGTCACAGTGCATGCTTGGCCAATCACAGCGCCTGGATGGCACTGCGATGGCGTAGTGCATTGTGGGCCGCGAATTAGGCGCGAACGGCCCAAATCGTTCGTTGTTCGGCGAACGATCGAACAGCCGATGTTCGAGTCGAACGTATGTTCGACTCGAACACCGAGCTCATCCCTACTCCTCACTACCTAGCACAGTTTTGAAGGCCATAAAATGCCAAAATAGCACAAAACCCCCCCAAATGACCCCATTTTGGAAAGTAGACACCCCAAGCTGTTTGCTGAGAGGCATGGTGAGTATTTTACAGCCCTAATTTTTTTTGAAAATGAAGAAAGAACATATTTTTTTTTTTCTTTTTTTTTTCAATTTTCAAAACTTTGTGACAAAAAGCGAGATCTGCAAAATACTCACAATACCTCTCAGCAAATAGCTTGGGGTGTCTACTTTCCAAAATGGGGTCATTTGGGGGGGTTTTGTGCCATCTGGGCATTCCATGGCCTCCGAAACTGTGATAGGCAGTGAAAAGTGAAATCAAAAATTGACACCCTTAGAAAGCCTGAAGGCGGTGCTTGGTTTTTGGGGTCCCATACGCGGCTAGGCTCCCAAAAAGTCTCACACATGTGGTATCCCCGTACTCAGGAGAAGCAACAGAATGTATTTTGGGGTGTAATTCCACATATGCCCATGGCATGTTTGAGCAATATATCATTTAGTGACAACTTTGTGCAAAAAAAAAAAAAAAAAATTATTTTTTCCGCAACTTGTGTCAACATATAAAATATTCCATGGACTCGACATGCCTCTCAGTATATAGCTTGGGGTGTCTGTCTACTTTCCAAAATGGGGTAATTTGGGGGGGTTTTGAACTGTTCTGGCATTTTATACACAACATTAGGAAGCTTACATCCACTCTTCTAACCACTTGAAGACAAAGCCCTTTTTGACACTTTTTGTTTACATGAAAACATTTTTTTTTTTGCAAGAAAATTATGTTGAACCCCCAAACATTATATATATTTTTAAAGCAAAGGCCCTACAGAATAAAATGGTGGGTGTTGCATTTTTTTTTTCTACACAGTATTTGCGCAGTGATTTTTCAAACGCATTTTTTTGGGAAAAAATACACTTTTTTTTAATTTTAATGCACTAAAACACACTATATTGCCCAAATGTTTGATGAAATAAAAAAGATGATCTTAGGCCGAGTACATAGATACCAAACACGACATGCTTTAAAATTTCGCACAAACGCGCATTGGCGACAAACTACATACATTTTTAAAAGCCTTTACAGGTTACCCCAATAGATTTACAGAGGAGGTCTACTGCTAAAATTACTGCCCTCGATCTGACCTTCGCGGTGATACCTCACATGCATGGTTCAATTGCTGTTTACATATGACACCAGACCAACGCTTGCGTTCGCCATTGGGCAAGAGCAGGGCAGGACAGGGGTGCTTTTTTTCTTTTTTTTTTTTTTTTTTATTATTAATTTTGCTTTTTTATTTTATTTTTAAACTGTTGCTTCCATATTTATTTATTTTTATCACTTTTATTGTTATCTCAGGGAATGTAAATATCCCCTATGATAGCAATAGGTAATGACAGGTACTCTTTTTTGAAAAAACTGGGGTCTATTGGACCCTAGATCTTTCCTCTGCCCTCAAAGCATCTGACCACACCAAGATCGGTGTGATAAAATGCTTTCCCAATTTCCCAATGGCGCTTTTTATATCCGGGGGGGGGACATTCCCTCCCACTGCTTGTAAAAGCAGTCCAGAGGCTAATTAGCCACTAGGATTGCTTTTACATGAAAGCCGGCCGCTGGCTGAAAAGAATGATACCAAGATGATACCTAAACCCGCAGGCATCATTCTGGTATAAACATTCAAAGTCCAGCAACATACCAGTACGTTGCTGGTCCTTGTTGGACATGTATTGTAATCTTTTTTTTCATGCAGCCTGTTGGCTGAACGAAAAAAAAAGATTGATCGGTGGGTATGCCCACCATTAGAATACCGCCCTTCATCCACCCACTTCTAATGATGGGCATACATGCACCATTTATATATGCCGAAGCATGGGGGCATCTTCTCGCAAAAGTTATGCCGCGTACACATGGTCAGACTTTTCCACGGGCAAGCCTCCGTCGGAATTTCGACCGTATATACGCGGCATTAGGAGCAAAATCGCTCCTCCGCTCCTGCTGCCCCAATGCTTCGGCATATATGCTTTTTTTTTTAACTGTGGTGGTGAAATCACCTCCTACAGCACTGGAGTCGCAGGGATCAGGCCTGTCTCTGCGAACGCTGCAGTTATGTGTGTTGTGTTTTGCAAGTGACAGTGATCGATCGATACTGCACTTCGGTGGCCTGGGCTGGACGGAGGGGCAAAACGCAGGTGCCAGCAGGTATCTGGGCTGATCCCACTAACAGTGCGTTTTTGGGAACCCTAAACTGCTGGGGACGCTAGTATAGATCTGATCAGATCAGATATTGAGCTGATCAGATACTATACCACTAAGGGGGGTGTATGCTTCACGTGTGGGTGTTAGCGCTACTGGCACTAACCTGACGCTGCCTGGGGTGTGACGCAGACCCTCTCTGACGCTAAAACCTAACTGATATCACCCGCCGGGCGATCAGGGGGTTAAACCTTTATTGGGTTATATACGGCGGGTGCCCTGACACTATAAAAAGCAAACTAACTAACCAGCGTCACCCGTAACACTTATATGATGATCACTGGTGAAAGGGTTAACTAGGGGCAATTAGGGGGTTAAAACCTTTATTAGGTAATATATGGGGGTACCTGACGCTATATAAAAACCTGACCTTTATTGGGTTATATACGGCGGGTGCCCTGACACTATAAAAAGCAAACTAACTAACCAGCGTCACCCGTAACACTTATATGATGATCACTGGTGAAAGGGTTAACTAGGGGCAATTAGGGGGTTAAAACCTTTATTAGGTAATATATGGGGGTACCTGACGCTATATAAAAACCTGACGGCGAACCTAAAAAAAAATTACTGGCTACCTATCGGCATCACCGACACTAAGACAACGATCATAAAAACGATTGCTTAGCGACAGTGGTGATAGGGGGTGAAAGGGTTACCTGGGGGGCGATCAGGGGGTTAAACCTTTATTAGATAATATATGGGGGTACCTGACGCTATAAAAACCTGCGGCGAACCTAAAAAAAATTACTGGCTACCGATCAGCATCACCGACGCTAAGACATCGATCAGAAAAATGATCGCATAGTGACGGCGGTGCTAGGGGGTGAAAGGGTTACTTGGGGGGTGATCAAGGGGGTTACACCTTTATTAGGTAATATATGGGGGTACCCGACGCTATAAAAACCTGCGGCGAACCTAAAAAAAATTACTGGCTACCGATCAGCATCGCCGACGCTATGACATCGATCAGAAAAATTATAACTTAGTGACAGTGGTGATAGGGGGTGAAAGGGTTACCTGGGGGGCGATCAAGGGGGTTAAACCTTCATTAGGTAATATATGGGGGTACCCGACGCTATAAAAACCTGCGGCGAACCTAAAAAAAATTACTGGCTACCGATCAGCATCACCGACGCTAAGACATCGATCAGAAAAAATGATTGCTTAGTGACGGCGGTGCTAGGGGGTGAAAGGGTTATCTGGGGGGTGATCAGGGGGTTAAACCTTTATTAGGGGGGTTAGGGGGCTACACTGGACCTAAAACTAAATGTAGTGACACTTTTACAGTCACAAATGTCACTGATTGCAGTGATCACTAAATAAATGGTCACTGCACTCAGTGACACTGTGACTGGGGGCTGGGGGGTGATCTGGGGGTGTCTGGGGGGGCCTGGGGGGGCGATTTATGTGCCTATGTGTCCTGGTGTCAGTGTGCTGTTTTGTGTACTAACCTGCATCTTCTCCTGTACGGCGCTCGGTATATGTGAGCGCCCCAGGAGAGATGACATCACTTCCTCCTTCCTGGCAGGCAGGGGAAGCTCTCTCATTCGCCGGGAGCGATCGAGAGGGGGTGGCCGGAATCGAACGGCCGTCCCCTCATGACGGATCGCTCCCGAAGGTAAAACGACCACCCACTGTAAAGAAGGGGGGTCCGATCGGACTCCCCAACTATACAAAGGCAATCACGTATATGTACGTGATTCTGCCTGTCGGTGCCATTCTGCTGACGTATATTTACAGTGGGCGGTCGTTAAGTGGTTAAAATGACTGCTCCCGGAAAACGTCCGTTTTTAAAACTTCTTTTTGCATTGATACATGTCCCCTGGTGCAGAACCCGGGTTCCCAAACTCTGTTTAGTACAATAACATGGATAATAGTCGTTATAATTAGCACTTTAGAATCCGAACGTTCGCATCCATTGTATTTAATAGGGTTCTAATGTTCGTGCGAACTTTCGGTCCGTTCGCGGGTTCTGGTGCGAACCGAACCCGGGGGTGTTCGGCTCATCACTAAATCCCACCCTGTGTATATTCGGGCTCCCTCTATTTCTCTTGAATCCTGTGTCTTTCCCGCTCTGCTTCCCACGTGGAGTGCATGAAGGATAAAATACAGGGAAGGGAGGGGGAGAAGGAGAGACGGTAGTGGAGATCCGCAGACACTGATGTCTAGTAAGCCCTCCATGCAGCACTTGTCAATCAGGACATCTCTCGGAGTGATTGACAAAGGGCTCCGCATGCTGCAGTCACAATCCTCCCCTCCATTCCCCATCCACCTGTAATCCCCAGCGGTGTATTGATGAGCTGTGTCTGAGCATCAGGCAGTGTGTCAGCTGCAGAGGAATCATACTGCAAGATTCTGGAGCAGGGATTCCCATCTAAGAGGGGGGGGGGGGAAGAGTGGAATACCAGAAACCACCATACCCCCCACCCCCCTGCTACTCCACTGCAGTAAAATGGATTTAATCTCCCCTCCACGATTGCTCTCCTCTCTATACACCTGTGCCTTGTAGCATCCATCAGCCATTAGCCCCCCTCTTCTCCTTCCTCCAGGACATTGCAGCACACCATCCTCATCTGTAGGCATCAAAGGGGGCTTTGTTCCTGCAATCCCCAGTACAAGCCCTGATCACAGGAGTACCCCCCCCCCCCCCCCCCAGGATCGATATTTGGCAGCCTTGCTGCAACTTGCTGCAGTCTGAGTGGAAGTAGAAAAAAAAAGGGAAGTGACCGGGAGAAGCCACAAATGTCACATGTGCTGGTTACGGGGACCTGGAGCCTCCTCAGCAGCAGCATCAGCACCGATCTTGTGGAGGATGCTGCGCCAAGTCATCCACACAGGGCTCAAGTCATTCTTCTACAAGCTGGGCTTATTCGTCAGCAGGCACCCGGTCTTCTTCCTCACCCTCCCCATCGTCCTCACCATCATCTTCGGCTTCCTCTTCTTCAGCCGCTACAAGCCCACCACTGACCTGGAAGCCCTGGTGGCCCCAAGCCACAGCCTGGCCAAGATCGAGCGGAGTCTGGCCAGCAGCCTCTTCCCCCTCAACCAGGAGCGCCTCTACTCCGACCTGCACACGCCGGGCAGGTATGGCAGGCTGATCGTCCTGGCCAAGCCTGGGGGGAACGTCCTGGCTCAGGCGGAACACATCCTGCGGATCCACCGCGCGGTGCTGGACATGAAGGTGAACCACCGCGGCTACAACTACACCTTCTCCCACCTGTGTGTGCTGGCCGATGGCGAAAAGAGGTGCCTGGTGGACGATATCATCACCCTGCTGGAGGAGCTCAGGCTGGCCGCCCAAGCCAACAGTACCACCGCCAAGGTGCCCATTACCTACCCCACCACCAAGCTCAAGGTACGAGGCTGACTAGGGGTGCGGAGCTTCCAGGGGCTCCGCGGCTGCTCAGTGCTGCTGGCTCCCTCATGGTCACTGGCTGCATGAGCACAGCCAACTACACAAGGGATCAGCCCAGGCAGGGCTTAAAGTAGCATTTACCTAGATAAATGTCCTACTATTAGTCAGTAGACATTCACAAATAGTACATATAGTATTTGTGCCTGTATATGTGTGTGTTATCTATCTATCTATCTCTACATTCATTCATTACTTGCTGACCATACCAAAAAAAATTATATATATATATATATATATATATATATATATATATATATATATATATATATATCTTCTGTACATATAATAATAATAATACAAATTATATATATATATATATATATATATATATATATATATATATATCTAGATCTATAGATATAGATAAATATATATATATATATATATATATATATATATATATATATATATATATATTATATGTACAGTGTAGTGTATGGGTTGGTATGATCAGATGAGGTTACCAGAAGAACTACAATTCACAGAACACTGGCATGGATTCCACTCTCCACCAAGCTCAAGGCACACTGCAGGCATCTGCCTAGGGACATGGGGCTTCCTGGGGCTCAACAATTGCTTGAGCTTGGCTTCACGATCATGTGTGTCACTTGGTGCATGATTAGACCCAGCTACACAAGGCAATGTGCCTATGCAGTGGAGTATCTTCTATATATATATATATATCGATAAGCAATATCACACACACGCAGTGCATTATCATTTATCTGTCTGTCTGTCTGTCTGTCTATCTATCTATTTATCCAGTACATATATACTCCTAGCAGTGAAGTATAATTTACACACACATACACACTATCCTACTTTAAGTCAGTATATATTCACAAATGGAATATTTATATATATTTACAATGTAGTCTACGGTTTGTAAGAACAGTCACCGCACAGTGGAAAGAGTTTCCCTACTAACCACAAAGCTCAAAGTATGCTGCAGGCACCTGTTTAGGGACGCCGGGCTCTGAAACGACACTTTGCTGGCTTCATGGCCATGTGTGTGACTTGGTGCATGATTAGACCCAACTACACCAGGCAATGGACTTATGCAGGGGTTGAAGTACCATTTATCTACACATCAGTTTATCATAAACAGCTTAGTCCATGGTTTGCTCTGGCTACAAAAGAACTACAAGTCACAGCACACTGGCATGGATTCCTCTCACGACCAAGCTCAGTGTACACTGCAGGCAGCTGCCTAGGGACAAGGGGTTTCCTGGGGCTTCAAAGCATCTCAGTGCTGGTTTCATGGTCATGAGTGTCACTTGGTGAATGATAATATATATATATATACAGGTCCTTCTCAAAAAATTAGCATATTGTGATAAAGTTCATTATTTTCTGCAATGTACTGATAAACATTAGACTTTCATATATTTTAGATTCATTACACACAACTGAAGTAGTTCAAGCCTTTTCTTGTTTTAATATTGATGATTTTGGCATACAGCTCATGAAAACCCAAAAATCCTATCTCAAAAAATTAGCATATCATGAAAAGGTTCTCTAAACGAGCTATTAACCTAATCATCTGAATCAACTAATTAACTCTAAACACCTGCAAAAGATTCCTGAGGCTTTTAAAAACTCCCAGCCTGGTTCATTACTCAAAACCGCAATCATGGGTAAGACTGCCGACCTGACTGCTGTCCAGAAGGCCATCATTGACACCCTCAAGCAAGAGGGTAAGACACAGAAATAAATTTCTGAACGAATAGGCTGTTCCCAGAGTGCTGTATCAAGGCACCTCAGTGGGAAGTCTGTGGGAAGGAAAAAGTGTGGCAGAAAACACTGCACAACGAGAAGAGGTGACCGGACCCTGAAGAAGATTGTGGAGAATGACCTATTCCAGACCTTGGAGGACCTGCGGAAGCAGTGGACTGAGTCTGGAGTAGAAACATCCAGAGCCACCGTGAACAGGCATGTGCAGGAAATGGGCTACAGGTGCCGCATTCCCCAGGTCAAGCCACTTTTGAACCAGAAACAGCGGCAGAAGCGCCTGACCTGGGCTACAGAGAAGCAGCACTGGACTGTTGCTCAGTGGTCCAAAGTACATTCGGAAATCAAGGTGCCAGAGTCTGGAGGAAGACTGGGGAGAGGGAAATGCCAAAATGCCTGAAGTCCAGTGTCAAGTACCCACAGTCAGTGATGGTCTGGGGTGCCATGTCAGCTGCTGGTGTTGGTCCACTGTGTTTTATCAAGGGCAGGGTCAATGCAGCTAGCTATCAGGAGATTTTGGAGCACTTCATGCTTCCATCTGCTGAAAAGCTTTATGGAGATGAAGATTTCATTTTTCAGCACGACCTGGCACCTGCTTACAGTGCCAAAACCACTGGTAAATGGTTTACTGACCATGGTATTACTGTGCTCAATTGGCCTGCCAACTCTCCTGACCTGAACCCCATAGAGAATCTGTGGGATATTGGGAAGAGAAAGTTGAGAGACGCAAGACCCAACACTCTGGATGAGCTTAAGGCCGCTATCGAAGCATCCTGGGCCTCCATAACACCTCAGCAGTGCCACAGGCTGGTTGCCTCCATGCCACGCCGCATTGAAGCAGTCATTTCTGCAAAAGGATTCCCGACCAAGTATTGAGTGCATAACTGAACATAATTATTTGAAGGTTGACTTTTTTTGTATTAAAAACACTTTTCTTTTATTGGTCGGATGAAATATGCTAATTTTTTGAGATAGGATTTTTGGGTTTTCATGAGCTGTATGCCAAAATCATCAATATTAAAACAAGAAAAGGCTTGAACTACTTCAGTTGTGTGTAATGAATCTAAAATATATGAAAGTCTAATGTTTATCAGTACATTACAGAAAATAATGAACTTTATCACAATATGCTAATTTTTTGAGAAGGACCTGTATATATATATGTAGTAGTAGTAAAGGACATTCACAGGATTTAGATGTAGACAACTTCAGACTCACCGCTGTTATACTGATCCAGTGTTTCGGTGGGTCACAACCTACCTTGGTCAGTATGTACAGCTACGTCCATAGTAAGCAATATCCAGCTACCAAAGGGACTACAAGTCACAGCACATATATATTCTATACCATCTGAAATATGAGAAGTCCCGGCTGATTGTCAGACAGTGCATGCTGGAATTTGTTGTTCTTTATCAGATGAAGGGTTACGTGTTTCTTACAGGTGGTGTAGAGTCTGTAGACTATCATGGTGGCATTGTTATGATGGTTATAGTCAAGCATTTGTGTGTGTAAATCTATCTATCTATCTATCTATCTATCTATCTATCTATCTATCTATCTATCTATCTATTTATATATCTATATCTATATATATATATATATATAATAAGCAATATCACACATAGGCCTTTACAATACATTCTGTGTTAATTGCTTGAGTATAATTAAATGATGCCCACCGCATTTTATGAATGTGCAATGCAGTAACACTCTTTTGAAGACTGTGTTTGGTAAATAGGAATGTTTTGCTCCTGAAAGCACAGCATGTGATTCCATGTAGTGGTCCCATATGATTTGGATGTTTATTGCAGAAGTTATAACGGGATATGCATTTTAGTGTTATAGGTTATGCATTGTGAAGATGTGTGTATGCAGTTCTTGTCCTTATGTGAAATGTGTATAAATCACCCTGATTTCAATAAGAGAAAGCTGTTAGTGGGTAATAATGACCTCTGTACATGGTTGCTTAGTGTACTGACAGTCAGTGTGAGCGTCTCTGATTGTTTGCGCTGAGATTGGCGTTGTTTACTCTTTGGAACTGTTGCTCATTGCAGTGCATAGAGTGTACAGTATGCCTGTGAATTGGAGGCAGCCTTGTACATTCAGGAGTTATCTCCAGGGGGATGTCAGAGCAGTGCCGCAGCCTCTCACACACCAGCATTGTACTGTCCTTTCCAGATTAATAACACAAATGCCCTTATAGTAGAAGAAAAACGCACTGATTCAAGTTTTCCCTCCGTAGTGTAATACAAATACGACTATAGTATAAGAAACATGCATTGTTTAGTGTTCTTCCTTCTGTAATGCAATAATACAAATGCCCTTATAGTAGAAGAAAAATACATTGCTTAGAGTTCTTTCTTCTTTAATATAACACAAATGCCTCTATAGTAGAAGAAAAATGCACTGATTAGTTTTCCTTCTATCGTATAATACCAATGCCACTATAATAGAAGAGACCTGCGTTGATTCGAGTTTTCCTTCTGTATTGTAATAACATAAATACCCATATAGTACAGGAAACATGCATTGAGTAGAGTTTTTCCTTCTGTAGTGCACCGAGTAGAGTTTTAACGTCTGTAGTGCATTGGGTAGAGTTTATCCTTATCTAGTGTAAAAACACAAATGCCCCTATAGTAGAGAAAAATACATTGTTTAGAAATCATCCTTCTTTAAGATAATAACATACATGTCCCTATAGTACAAGAAACATGCATTGATTTAGATTTTCCCTCTGTATTGTAATAGCATAAAAACCCCTATAATATAGGAAACATACATTGAATAGAGTTTTAACGTCTGTAGTGCAGAGTGGAGTTTATCCTTCTGTAGTGCATTGAGTGGAGCAAATCCTTCTGTTAGGCATTGAGTAGAGCGTATCCTTCTGTAGTGCATTGAGTAGAGTTTTACCGTCTGTAGTGCATTGAGTAGAGTTTATCCTTATGTAGTGCACTGAGTAGAGTTTTTCCTTCTGTAGTGCATTGAGTAGCGTTTATCCTTATGTAGTGTACTGAGTAGAGTTTTTCCTTCTGTAGTGCATTGAGTAGAGTTTATCCTTCTGTAGTGCATTGAGCATAGTTTTACCTTCTGTAGTGCATTGAGTATAGTGTATCCTTCTGTTGTGCATTGAGTAGAGTTTATCCTTATGTAGTGCACTGAGTAGAGTTTTTCCTTCTGTAGTGCATTGAGTAGAGTTTATCCTTCTGTAGTGCATTGAGCATAGTTTTACCTTCTGTAGTGCATTGAGTATAGTGTATCCTTCTGTTGTGCATTGAGTAGAGTTTATCCTTATGTAGTGCACTGAGTAGAGTTTTTCCTTCTGTAATGCATTGAGTAGAGTTTTTCCTTCTGTAGTGCATTGAGTAGAGTTTTTCCTTCTGTAGTGCATTGAGTAGAGTTTATCCTTCTGTAGTGCATTGTTTAGAGTTTATCCTTATGTAGTGCACTGAGTAGAGTGTATCCTACTGTAGTGCATTGAGTAGAGTTTATCCTTGTTTAGTGCATTGAGTAGAGTTTTTCCTTCTGCAGTGCATTGAGTAGAGTGCATCCTCCTGTAGTGCATTGAGTAGAGTTTTTCCTTCTGTAGTGCATTGAGTAGAGTTTATCCTTCTGTAGTGCATTGAGTAGCGTTTATCCTTATGTAGTGTACTGAGTAGAGTTTTTCCTCCTGTAGTGCATTGAGTAGAGTGTATCCTCCTGTAGTGCATTGAGTAGAGTGTATCCTCCTGTAGTGCATTGAGTAGATTGTATCACCCTGTAGTGCATTGAGTAGAGTTTATCCTTCTGTAGTGCATTGAGTAGAGTTTTTCCTTCTGTAGTGCATTGAGTAGAGCGTATCCTCCTGTAGTGCATTGAGTAGAGTGTATCCTCCTGTAGTGCATTGAGTAGAGCTTATCCTTCTGTTGTGCATTGAGTAGAGTTTTGCCTTCTGTAGTACATTGAGTGTATCCTTCTGTAGTGTAGTAACACAAATGCCTCTATAATAAAAGAAAAAAACATTGATTAGAAATTATCCTTCTTTAAGATAATAACATAAATGTCCCTATAGTACAAGAAACATGCATTGATTAGAGTTTTCCTTCTTTAGTGTAATAACACAAATGTCCCTATGGCACAATAAACATGCATTGAGTAGTTTTTCCTTCTTTAGTGCATTGAGTAGAGCTTTTCCTTCTGTAGTAAATTAACGCAAAAACAACTATAGTAGAAGAATAAAATACATTGTTTATAGTTCTGTATCCTTCAGTACAATAACATTCACCAATTAGCCATAACATTATAATCATTGGCAGGTAAAGTGAGTAACATAGATTATCTTGTTACAATAGTATCTTAAAGTGGGTGAGATATATTTGTCAGGATGTGAACATGTTGTCCTTGAAGTTGATGTGTTTAAAGCAGCAAAAAAATGGCTAGTAAGGATTTGATGGACTTTGACAAGGGCCAAAGTGTAATGGCTAAACGACTGGGTCAGAACATCTCCAACACCGCAGCTTTTGTGGGACGTTCCCAGTCTGCAGTGGTCAGGAGGATCTACCAAAATTTGTCCAAGGAAGCAAAACTGGTAAACAGGCGACAGGGTCATGGGGGGTCAAAGCTCATTGATGCATGTGGGGAATGAAAGCTGGCCAATCCAATAGAAGAGCTACTATAGCAAAATTGCTGAAAAAGTTAGTGCTGGTTCTGGTTCTGATAAAAAGGTGTCAGAACACACAGTACTTTGCAGATTGTTGTATATGGGGCTGCGTAGCCACAGACTGGTCAGCGTGCCCATGCTGATCTGTGTCCTCATCCAAAAGCGCCTACAATGGGCATGTGAGCATCAGAACTGGACCACAGAGCAATGGAAGAAGGTGGCCTGGTCTGATGAATTCAAGAATGATCTGAGGAACACGATGAGTTTGAGGCGTTGACTTAGCATTCATGTTCTCCAGATCTTAATCCAATTAAGCATCTACGGGATGTGCTGGAAAAACAAGTCAAATCCATTGGAGCCCCAACTCCCAACTTACAGGACTTAAAGGGGTTGTAAAGGTTCATGTTTTTTCACCTTAATGCATCCTATGCATTAAGGTGAAAAAACATCTTACGATCACTGGCCCCCCAGCCCCCCCCCATTTTACTTACCTGAGCCCTGGAAAGTCCCACGTCGCGAACGTGCCCTTGCTTTGTTCGGTCATCCCAGCTCTTCATTGGATAGATTAATAGCAGCGCAGCCATTGGCTCGCGCTGCTGTCAATTAACTCTAATGACGCAAGGGCCGGGGGACGGGGCAGAGTCCTGTAGTTGGCGGCTATGGGAGACCGCTTCCCAGAAGGGGGTATCAGAAGTGGGTAGGAGCCGAGACAACCGCCGAGGGACCCCAGAAGATGCCGTTCGGGGCCACTCTGTGCAAAACGAGCTTCACAGTGGAGGTAAGTATGCCATGTTTGTTATTTAAAAAAAAAATATTCGAACCTTTAGTATCACTTTAAAGGATCTGCTACTAATAGCTTGGTGCCAGATACTACAGCTCCAGAGGTTTAGTGGAGTCCAGTCTCTACAGGTTATGGTGGGTGGTCATGATGGTATGATCGGTGAAAAATGCCTCCAAAGTAAAAGAAACATGCAAAGGGTAGAGCTTTTCCTTCTGTAGTGTAATAACACAAATGCATCTATAGTAGAAGAAAAACATACTGTTTATAATTCTTCCTTCTTTAGTATAATAACACAAATGCCCCATTGTACAAGAAACATGCATCATTAAGAGTTTTCTTTTTGTAGTGTAATAATACAAATACTTCTATAGTAGAAAAACGTGCATCGATTAGAGTCCTTCCTTCTGTAGTATAACACAAATGCCTCATAAGATAGACACATTCTAAAAAGTCACAGTTGTAAGCTTTAGTCAACTGTTTTGTGGGATCATAATCCAGTAACGATCAAACTGAAAAAAAAACATCAATTGCCGCCACTGTGCCCATTAAACGCAGCCACTGTGCCCATTAAACGCAGCCACTGTGCCCAAATGCCACCAGTTTGCCCCCTCAAATGCAGCCAGTTTCCCCTCAAATGCAGCCAGTTTCCCCCCAAATGCAGCCAGTTTCCCCCCAAATGCAGCCAGTTTCCCCCCAAATGCAGCCAGTTTCCCCCCAAATGCAGCCAGTTTCCCCCCAAATGCAGCCAGTTTGTCCCCAAATGCAGCCAGTTTGTCCCCAAATGCAGCCAGTTTGTCCCCAAATGCAGCCAGTTTCCCCCCAAATACAGCCAGTTTCCCCCCAAATACAGCCAGTTTCCCCCCAAATGCAGCCAGTTTCCCCCCAAATGCAGCCAGTTTCCCCCCAAATGCAGCCAGTTTCCCCCCAAATGCAGCCAGTTTGTCCCCAAATGCAGCCAGTTTGTCCCCAAATGCAGCCAGTTTGTCCCCAAATACAGCCAGTTTGTCCCCAAATGCAGCCAGTTTCCCCCCAGCCCTGCACTTACCTTCCTCGGGTCAGCGCCATCCTCCTCCACGCTCCCTCATGTCTTACATAGTTAGTCAGGTTGAAAAAAAAGTCCATCCAGTTCAACCATAAAAAAATTAAATAATAATATCATACAATCCCATATACCTAATTCTATACCCACAGTTGATCCAGAGGAAGGCAAAAAACCCCAGCAGAGCACGATCCAATTTGGTACAGCAGGGGAAAGAATTCCTTCCTGATCCCCCGAGAGGCAATTGGATATTCCCCGGATCAACTTTACCTATAAATGGCAGTACCCAGTTATATTATGTACATTTAAGAAAGAATCCAGGCCTTTCTTAAAGCAATCTACTGAGCTGGCCAGAACTACCTCTGCAGGGAGTCTATTCCACATTTTCACAGCTCTTACTGTGAAGAAACCTTTCCGTATTTGGAGATGAAATCTTTTTTCCTCTAGACGTAAAGAGTGCCCCCTTGTCCTTTGTGTTGACCGTAAAGTGAATAACTCAACACCAAGTTCACTATATGGAACTATATGGTCTTCTTCCATCCTCGGGGAGGGAGTAAACAGGAGGATGTCCAGGGACGCCCTCCCGACAATTGAGGGCCGCGCTGTAGACGTCTTTCGTGGTTAAGTGGTTAAGAAAGAATCAATGTTGTTTCAAAACAAGAATATACTTAAAACAATACAAATTCAATTAGGTTTAATGCAATAGAAACAGAGTTCACTCACACATTTTAATCATGTGTATTTTTATTGGAGGCACTTTGAAATAATAATGCAACAAATGTGCTTGTAGAAAGGCAAATTTTTTACTGGCAAAAATATGTGCATATATTATATATGCGCATATTTTTGCCAGTAAAAAATTTGCATTTATTATTTTTTAAAACAGTAGCCTACAAAGTATTTCACCCATGATCAGCAGACTGCTTGTGCAATGTCGGGCTCCTTCACACACTGCCTAAAGCTCTGTGCCCATACCTCTGTATAGGCTGCCATTGCAGAGCTGTAGGCAGTGTGAATGAAATATGGGTGTGCTGATCAGCATGGCGGACAAAACTTGTAGTTTCTACATTCAAACATATCACCCCACACAGTATTGCCCCTTCACATATCACCCCCACACAGTATTGCCCCCTTCACATATCACCCCACACACATTATTTAGTGATGCCTGGCATAGGATAATGATACTCTTATGCCTGCTAACAACCTGCCCCCTCTCACACTCCACCCAGGGCACCCGCCCCTCCCACCCACCCCTTGTACCAGCTCTGAATATATGTTAGCGTTCTGGTCCACAGTCATTTACATGTTGTGACCTATTGTATGCAATTGTTTACCTAGAGCAGACTTTCTTAACCAGGGTTCTGTGGAACCCTAGGGTTCCTCCAGAGGTTGCTAGGGATTCCTTGAGGAATAAGAACTTTCTGCCTCTTGGCAAAGAAACCACTCGCACCAATGGTCATTTACTCTATCTGTAAGTGGGAGATTATTTACACTGACCACAAATGTAAGGAACATTGTTCCCAGTGCCTGTCACAGGAATGTACCCTGAGCTGTTGATATAGTAATTATTATCAGTGGTTCCCTGAGACCGCAGTGTTATTTTAAGAGTTACTCCATGTTAAGGTTGAGAAAGACTGTGTTTGTGTTTGATATAGCCTATACCAGACATTCTCAACCTGGATTCCTCCAGAGGTTCCTAGAGGTTGTGACTGATTGGCCTTTCATCTGAAAGTATCTGCATAGCTCTAGGGCTTATGCTATTTGGCAAACCAAGAAGTGAGGAACAATGGTCTTTTTAATTGTATGTAAGCGTGGCAATCTAACCACCATTGTAAGGGATGCATACTTCCTACAGACCACCATTATAATGGGCACTTTCCCTATTAACCACCCATTATTTGGTTTTAAAAAGGCTTCCCAAGACCTCAAATTTGGTTTAGGTGTTACACTAGGGTAAGAAGGTTTAGAAAGTCTAGCAATATGTGTAGCTGTCATGGTTATGCAGTCAACGTTGTTTGTTAAGCTATTGTGTGTTTGGGTTCCTGCTTGCCGTGTGCTACGTCTGTCTCTGTTTTATGGATCTTTCTTGACTTGTTCTCGACTATCCCTGTCTGCTTGTGACCTTGACCTTGGCGTGTCCTTTGTTTATCCTTATCTGCTAGTCACCTTGACCTTGGCTTATCCCCTCACTATCTCTTGTATCCTGAGCTGCTGCTTCCCCTCTATCCTCTATACCCTACAGAGCGGAGCGTAAGCTGGGGGACTCTGGGGGCCGCGACCTGGATCCAGTTGCAGCCCAGTCCATCCTCGCCACTAGAGGCTCTGGTGAACACCTGCTGGATCTTAGACTCCGCACCCTGGGGAATCTTAGGCTCTAGCTCCCTGTGGGATCCCTGTTAGTGCTCCAGTGGACCTGCCTTCCTAGAGTTACATCCGCAGCAGTCAACCATAGGGTACACTACCTTAGCGGTGCACTCCTGACCCCAACGGTGTGCATCTGTCACCTGGCTTCAGGTGACCTGACACTAGCACTTTCCATATAGTTATATAAAAAATTACGTGGTCTGTATTTATTTATCAGGTCACTCGAGTGCAGACTCAATGTGAGCTCTTTTTAGCTGGTCAATTCAGTTTATATTTTACTGATAGATGAGGATGTTTTGGGTAATTTTTTTAATGTTTTATTATTGTGTTTTTGTGTGCTGTGTAGTGTACTCTATATAGTAATGTGCTTGGAACAAGTGTTATTTTTTTCAATAAAGTGAACTAGATTTGACTGTTTTTTGACATATTTGGATTTAATCTTAGCAGTGCAGAACTTTTTTTTTTGAAGGGTAATTTTGGTAGCGCGCTTGTATAGTTCGTCCCTCTTTTTTTTCTTGCATGCTTCATTGGTGTGGGTTCTTTTGTGTTTTATTGTTCATAACAGCTCAACACAAAGAGTAGAATATCCAATCGTAATATCCCTAACAAGCCATAACTCACTTCCTGATGCGTCTTCGGGACAGCATATGCATACCTCTTCTCTACCTCTAACCCCTCCACTCCCGCTGCTTCATTCAACGGCAGCAGCCATCTGAAATTTCCGGTTATGAAGCAGCATGTGACTCACTCTATGTAGTATCACTGTAGCAGCACTGTAACACAGGGAGTCCATAGCCCTGTGTAAACTATGATTCTAGTGACTCATAGATTACATAGGTCCTTCTATTGCTCTTGGCAACTAAATGCAGCAGCAGGGCAGTGGAAAAAATACAATTATATGTATCTACATTGAAGTCTACATTGAAGTGAACCTGTAATAACAAAGCACAGGTGCATATTAAAGCCCACCCCAGAGCAACCCATCCTGCAGTTTTTTCCCTTTTTTTGGGGTGGGAAAGGGATAGAGAAGTATGGAGATCAGCTTTAGAGCTCGTTCACACCAAGTGCATTGATCTGTGTTGATCAGCTAGATCAGGGGTCTCCAAATTTTTGAATCAAAGGACCAGTTTACTGCTGGACTGTGGCCAGTGGGAGTAGAAAATGGTGACAGTGGAAGGAATAGTGGCCCATCTTTGCTGTCAGTGGGAAGAATAATGCCCCATCATTAGTGTCAGGAGGACTACTCCCTTCAACTTGGTGTCAGTGGGAGGAATAGTCCCTTCATTGTTGGTGTCAGTAGGTGGAATAGTCCCTTCATTGTGGGTGTCAGTGGGAGGAATATTCCCTTATCATTGGTGTCAGTGGGAGAAATAGTCCCTTCATTGTGGGTGTCAGTGGGAGGAATATTCCCTTATTATTGATGTCAGTGGGAGGAATAGTGCCCCATCATTGGTGTCATTGGAAGGAATAGTGCCCGTCATTGGTATGAGTTGGAGTAATATTGCCCCCTCATTGGTGTCAGTGGGAGGAATAGTGTCCCGTCATTGGTGTCAGTGGGAGGAAGAGTGCCACATCATTGGTGTCATTAGGAGGAATAGTGCCCCTTCATTGGTGTCAGTGGGAGGAATAGTTTCCCGTCATTGGTGTCAGTGGAAGAAATAGTGCTCCAAGGGCCAGATAAAGGCACGCAATGGGCCGCACCTGGCCCATGGGCCACAGTTTGGAGACCACTGAACTAGATCAGTGCCAGCTCAACGCAAGGACACTGGGAGGAAAAATGTTCTCTGTGTGCCCTGTTCACACCATAAAGGTGCATTGGTGCGCTTTGCATAAATGTACAGCATGTCTGTATTTTTATGCAATGCAATACACAGCAGCACATTGCAATGCATGAAGTTGTAAAGCTAAATTGAAACACTGTGGTAAGTTGTTACAACATATCACAGCATGGGTGCACAACGCACACCATATGCACCCTATACAGCGCACCCCTTGGTGTAAACAACCCTTAATTCTTTTAAAAACACATTAACATATGTTCATAGTGTTTGCTAATGTTTAGCAATTTCGATGGAATTTGATACGTATTTGACTGGAAAGCTGCCCAGACCCAGAGGCACATACTAGATCTTAAACTTTGCCTGTAACTAGCGTTGGAAGTTGGTGGCTTGTATCACAGCTTGTCGGGCAAGCAAGTATTGGGTAACACGGAGACTAAGTAGTTAGAACTCTTGCCTAGCAACTCTGGCTTAAATTTCACCAGGAACAATATCTGCATGGAGTCTGCATACTCCCCATGTAGTTTCTCTCCAACTCCCTCTTTCATTCAAAAACATGGCGACAGTATATTGTCTTCCTAAATGACCCTAGTGTTTGTGAGTGTGGTAGGGACATTATTCTGCAAGCTCCCTGGGGTGGATTTAAATGGTTCTATGTGCTTTGTCACTATATAAATAGTGAAAATAAACAACTATTGCCAAGACATAATCACTTTGGAATAAAAGGTACATAATTGATCTTTTTTTATCCAGATTGAAATTTTAGTATACAAAACCTAAAGACAGTTACTCGATGACTTCATTAAGTTTATTAAACAGTACAGAGTACTGTATGTCCAATATATAGATTTAAACCAGGCTTCTAAACTTGCCAATTAATGAGTGACGGCTCACCATGGCCACACAGATTGTATTATGTGCTGGCAAGTTTTTAACTGGGGAATTGACTGACGCAAAGAATTTCTTCTCTGCTACCGAAAAACATGACACTGTTCCATTCTTCCTTGCAATTTGTATTACTTGTCGAAGGACATGTAGCAAGGTCCTGGGGCCCCAGAGGCATAATGGTGACCTCAAGGGTTAGGGAGAGCTGATATCCTTCCTTGTAGAGTGGGTTACCAGGTATGGTGGGTGTAATGCAAGATGAAATGATGGGCACCAGTCACTTTTTGAATGTGAATAAGAGATTTATTGTCTCTTAACAAGAACTGTAGGAGAGTGGGTTAGGGGCAGGACACCCTTAGGTAGATGCAATGATAATTGGTAGACTCCGAAACACTATAGGTAGATAGCTATACAGTGGAAGGCCTCCAGCCGGATAACGCTTCTGTATAGGTAGGACCGCTGTCTCCTATGGCAACTAATCTTGCAACAGTCACTAACGGTAGTTGTACATAACTCTTGGTAACACAGAATAGTCCTTCTCTTATCTCACAGTATCCCACTGTAAATCTTCACTCACTGAGCTGCCAGTCTCTCACTAGACTTCCAGGTCCCAGTCATCACTGGATCTCCTAAGCTCTTCCACAGCTATCCCGCGGTATACTCCTCAAGTGTCACCCCTGCTAACCTGCTGGGTCCCTGGCTTGAAACTTTCTGATGCTTTTCCACTTCTTCACTGTCCCCGGCTGGTGAGAAGACTGCTCTGGTACTTGTTTCAGCTTACTCACAGTAGTCTCTGGTAACAAGGTGGATGGTCCCTTAGTGGCGACATCTTCCCCTCTACCACCGACCACAACTGGTTCCCCATCTGGCTGAACCTTTGCAACTCAGACTCCAATCCTGCAGTTCCAACCCTACGCCCAATCTCCTGCTCCTGGATAGGCCTCAGGCAGCCTAGCAGCTAGGTGTCCCCGGGATAGGCCTCAGGCTTCCGGCCAACAACCCAGGGATGACAAAAAACACATCCACCCAGACAGCCATCCAGGTGGCACTGAACACTGATCACCTGACTCCACCCAAATAAATAGGTTCTTCCAGCATGCCAAGGAACAAAAAGAACCCCCCCCCCCCCCTCAATTGGCTGAGACACCCCATCCATTCATGATCTGACCTTGCTAAGCCCTTGTCAATCAAATTTCACCATCCGCAGTGCCACCTAGTGACAGAAGAGAAGAGGTGCAGCAATTCCAGAATTTAGGGAGAAATATGTGGATCTTCTATCAATCAGCCAGGACAATTACTACCTGGCAAACTAAATTTGTTAGCAACCCTGTCTAAACACCAGAGTGCTACAGACACATTTCCACTATTTTGTTTAAAAAAACTGAAGCTTTTTTCTTCTGGTATGCAGCTGTATGGCTTCTGTTATGCATGTGTTTGTCATTTTGAAAAAAGAGACATTTCCATTGAGTTCAGTTAATATAAAAATTTTTTTACCAAAAACCTGCATCCACAAAACCCTAAATGCCTAGTTGTTTCATTAATACATGGTCCACTTTTCTCCAACAGAGAAAATACAAATTCTTTCTGATCCTTTAGGGCTTTCTAAACAAAGAGCCCCCAATGACGTCAACTCTGACAAAACACATAGTGCAGAGCTGAACACTGTACCCGGAAGTGTCCCTAATTTTCCCCAGACTAGAATGTTTTTGTACAGCGGTGTGACTAATCGATATATGTGAGTCATTTTATTTAATTTTTAATAAAGTAGTTATTGGATTTTACACTATGAGGAGCGATTGGTTCTTTCTTTCTTCTTAACAAATAACGTGTCATGACTAAATGAAGGTTAAGGAGGAGTACCCAGCTCATACACCTAATGTTGCCATCCTTTTGGTCATTTATCGGATAACCAAAGAAGATATTTGCCAGTGAGAGGCAGTGGTTGATCCATGCGTTATATCACTTCTCTATAATTATAAGGTCATATCTTTCCGGTAAGCCTTTTGGTGTGGAGCACAGTGGTGGACTTCATTTGGAGTGGAATGCACACAATACATTTTTGTTCATTATTTGGATGTTAACACAGTCTTTGATTTATTTTCACAAGTGAAAGGTGGCCCATCATTGATGTCAGTGGGAGAAATGGTATTTAAATTTGAATTTCTATATCATTTATAAATAGGATTTAAAATAACAGCCCCTAAAATGAACCTTGAGGTACACCAATCACCTTAGGCCCATTACAGAATTACTCAATCACTACTCTTTGAATACAGTCTTATTATGTACCGTATTTTTCGCACCATAAGACGCACTTTTTCCTCTCCAAAAAATGGGGGGAAATGACTATGCGTCTTATGGAGCGAATATAGATCAGCCCCCCTGCCGCCGAATACCGGGCCGGCCGCTCAGCTCCTCAGCTGTGACTTGCCTGCTTTTCTCCCTGTCACGAGAGAAGCAGGCACTGTGAGTATGTGACAGGGAGCATGTTCCCCCTCCTTCTCCGGGCACACCGCGCTCTCTTGTTCCCCCTCCTTCTCCGGACATACTGCGCTCTGTCCCCTCTCCTTCTCCAGGCACACAACGCTCTCTGTCCCCCCTCCTTCTCCGGGAGAGAAGCAGGCACTGTGAGTATGTGACAGGCAGCGTGTTCCCCCTCCTTCTCCGGGCATACCGCGCTCTCTTGTTCCCCCTCCTTCTCCGGGCATACCGTGCTTTCTTGTTCCCCCTCCTTCTCCGGGCATACTACGCTCTGTTCCCCCTCCTTCTCCAGGCACACCGCGCTCTCTATCTATGGCCAACTTTACAGTCAGCCTACAGGTTAACAGTAGGGTCAGAGTATAAGAGATAAGGGACAGGGCTCTCCATTCCCCCCTCCTTCTCCGGGCAGCAGCACGAGCCGAGCAGGAGATCAAAGACACACAGAGCGGGCTGTGTGTGCATTCTATTTCCTCACACTTCTTCTGTCTGCAGGGGGGGTTGGGATTAATAAAGCAGCAGCAGGACTGAGCAGCTTGCAGAGGGAGACACTGAGTTGCAGGAAATTAGTGCGCAGTAACTGCTAGCATCTGAATGGTGAGTGGCAATGTGTAGTAACCTCTATCAACAAATCAGCGAGCAGTAATGTGTAGTAACCTCCTCAGAATTTTTTTTGTTGTTTTCCTCCTCTAAAACCTAGGGACGTCTTATGGTCAGGTGCGTCTTATGGTGCGAAAAATATGGTATGTGTTTAAAAAAAAAAAAAAAAATGGGTGAAAAAAGCTACCAACTTTGTTAGACTAAACTGAAACCACTGAAATAAAGTAAATTATACCATTGAATACAATGCAACATAGAGTACCTTTTCTTACTGTTTCTGTGTAAATTGATTTTATTCCAAAATGCAGGCACAATCAACCAGTTGAAATGAGATCCAAGGCCTTTGTTTCCAACCTACAGCCCCTGGGCCACATGCTGCCCTTAGTATTTATTGTATAATCCTTAGACCCCAGAAATCTACATTAGAAATGGAAGCTTTGAATTGTAAAGGAGGTAATAACAGTGATCTCTACTAGCCGCATTTAACATTTCTTCAGTCTCTCACTGGTTTTTGCAGCATATCTTCAGTTTCCACCCAACTATGTAGCATGTCCACAGTCTCTGACCATCATTTCCCCACATATATCTGGATACTCTGATCTTCCTCTCTACATATACTTCACATTATGTGTGGCCCTTTGGTCATCTTAAGAACTGTGGGTAACGTCCCTTTGCTTTATACATTGACATCAAAGCCCCAAAGTCTGCTATTTGGTGATTTCAAAGGGGAGAACGCATACCACATTTGTTACACATCTTGAATGTCACCCAAACATGTCGACACTACATTGGTCTAAATGTAAAGGACCAAAGGTTTTTACAGGGGCACACATATCATTTGTGAAGACTGTGCTGCTACACAAAAACTGTGTGGGACATATGAATCAATTTGTATTCGAAGTGGGTCAGATGGGTGCTGGGACCAACTCCCACTGTCACATAGACTTGGTTACTGCTAAGTTATATCTAGCTGTTGTAGCACTATTCTTTTCTCTCTCTGCGGCTACTGGGGTATGATGGCGCCACCTGTATAGTATTTTAGGAGCAGAGTCTTCATAATCTGTGTGATCAGGACAGGATCTCTAACAAGCGTAGTGCCTCCACTCAATTGGGGCTTGTGAATAGCAAGTGAAATCCCAATTGAGAAATATATCTTCACATAGACAGTAATCCACACAGCATTGTATTTGAAAGTCCATGTATTGAAGAAATAACATTCAGTGGACCATCCAACTAGGGTTGAGCCGAACACCCCCCCGTTCGGTTCGCACCAGAACCTTCGAACGGACCGAACGTTCGCACGAACTTTAGAACCCTATTAAATACAATGGACGCGAACGTTGGAAATCTAAAGTTCTAATTATAACACCTAATATGCATGTTATTGTCCTAAAAAGGGTTTGGGGACCCGGGTCCTGCCCGAGGGGACATGTATCAATGTAAAAATAATCTTTTAAAACGGTCGTTTTTTCAGGAGCAGTCATTTTAATGATGCATAAAGTGAAAAAAAAAAAAGGTGAAATATTCCTTTAAATATCGTACCTGGGGGGTGTCTAAAGTATGCCAGTGAAGTGGCACGTGTTTCCCTTGTTTAGAACTGTCCCTGCACAAAATGAAATTTCTAAAGGAAAAAAAGCCATTTAAAACTGCTTGCGGCTTTAATGTAATGTCTGGTCCCGGCAATATGGATAAAAATCATTGAGAAAAATGGCATGGCTACCCCATCAGCCCCCCCTCCTACCCCAGCCCATTACCAGCCCCTTTGGGTCTTGTATGGATATTAACGGGAACCCTGCACACAAAATAAAAAAGGCCCTATATACTCTGAACAGCAGTAAGCAGGCGGTGCAAAAAAGACACGGACTGTAGGTTTGTTCTTAAGTACAATCTGTTTGTAATTTGGAACAGGTACATTTTTTAAGTGTAGCTCCAGCCAAAAAATCTATTTTTAAGCTTTTTGGAGAACATAGGGAAGGGTTATCACCCCTGTAACATTTGTTTTGCTGTCTGTGCACCTGTTCAGAACATTTCACCTCACTTTCCATCCCAATGACAAATGTTTTTGGAAAATGTTTTTTTTTTATTGAAACAAGGATTGGTGATAAAGCATCAGTGGAGAGGAGACACCTTTTTCACATATTAACGCTTACAGGAGAGAATTTGCCTTCCTAGGGGTAAATTTCCTCTCACTTCCTGTTGTCTCCTTCCGTTTGCAAGTAGGAGTCGTTTGTAAGTTGGATGTTTGAAAGTAGGGGCCTGCCATATATAGTCTGCAGAAATTTGGCCCTTAGATGTTGGTGTTGCCACAACACTGTAAGCCCTCACAGTTACTCTTGGTGGGCGCTGGAATGCCCTGCTGTCAACTATTATATCAGGAATTGTAATTGCATGCCACTGTTGAACAGTGGTAGGAAAAATTGGGCCTTTGGTGGTGGTGCTGGTGCCACAACACTGTAAGCCCTCACAGTTACTCTTGGTGGGTGCAGGAATGGGCCCTGCTGTGAAATATTAGATCAAGAATTGTAATTGCATGCCCCTGTTGAACAGGGGCTGAAAAATTGGGCGTTAGGCACTGGTGCTGGTGCCACAACACTGCAACCCCTCACAGATAGTGTACTTATAGCGCAGCAATGAGCCCTGTTGCAAAGTATTGCATCAAAAATGTAGGCTTTAGGTGAATGCTATGCAAAGCACACAGTAGTACACTAAGTGAAACACTGACTGTCTGCAGCTAGCACAATCACCGGCCTGCCTGTCACAGTATAGAGAATAACTGTATCCAGGTGAGCTTTAGGTGATCGCTATGCAAAGGACACAGTAGTACACTAAGGCCCCTTTCACACTGGGGCGGTTTGCAGGCGCTATTGTGCTAAAAAATAGCGCCTGCAAACCGAGCCTAAACAGCGGCTGCTGTCTCTCCAATGTGAAAGCCCGAGGGCTTTCACACTGGAGCGGTGCGCTAACAGGACGTGAAAAAAAGTCCTGCTAGCCGCATCTTTGGAGTGGTGAGAGGAGCGGTGTGTTTAAAAATAGCGGCGCTATACCACCACCGCACCCACCGCCCCAGTGTGAAACCAGCCTCAGTGAAACACTGAGGCTGGTTTCACACTGGGGCGGTGGGTGCGGTGGTGGTATAGCGCCGCTATTTTTAGCGGCACTATACCGTCGGAATTGCGGAGGTATTCGACCACTAGCGGCCAAAAAAGGGTTAATACCGCCGGCAATGCGCCTCTGTAGAGGCGCATTGCCGGCGGTATTACCGCGGTTTCCCATTGCTTTCAATGGGAAGGAGCGGTGTAGGAGCGGTAAAAAGGACTAGCGGCTAGCGGCCTAGAAAATAACTGTTTCCTAAAGGATAAGTGCAGTTTAAGACAAAGTGCACTTTTCTTTTTTCCCCTTTGCCCTGACCTAAACTAACCCTTCCCAGATGCATACTTGTCATGTCTGTGCATTACAGTCCTTCATTTCCAGTCTTGGGACACAAACCCATAGAAGCTGCAATGTAAAAAGTCTCTGAAGGCAGCAGCCGCTGGTTCGAGGTAAGTATGCATCTGTGGAGGGAAGGGTGGGTTTGGTTAGGTCAGATAAAAGGGCAAAAGAGATAAATGTACTGTGTCTTAAAGTGGAATTCCTATCTAACACTATGTTTAAAAATGCCCCTCTTGCCACCTATGCTGTCTAACCTATGCTGTTAACAAATGTGTATACACTTACCTATTTTCAGCTCCCTTGAGTCACTTAGTGCCAGCAGCAGGGGAGAGGAGAGGGAGCTTGACAATCCGGGAGCAGTGAAATCACCCTTAAGCCTATTACACAGGGGCAGAATATCGGGCACCTTCGGGTCATGACTGAAAAATGACCCAGGTTTAGTACAGGAGTATTAAATATACCCCCTTATTAGCAGCCCAGCTAACAGCCACTCCCCTTGCAACATCTTCTCATCCTACTGTATTCCAAGCAGGCACAGCCTTATGCAGGCCATACATGGGTCCAATTCTGAACAAATTTTCGTTTGAAAATCAGACATTTTGTGTATTTTGTGATCTGATGGTGCCACCATTGATTTCAAAATTCAACCAACCAAGCCTTTGATTTCACCTCATGTTGCTACAGAAAATAATTTTCGTGCGCTCATGCACATTTCTTTTTCGATTATATTTCTCAAACCATTCTTCCATCATTTTTCAAAACACTTCCAACATGCTCGATCACTGAAATTCGATGGTCGCACAAAAATCGGCAGCTTACTAATGGTGCGAAATTCGAATGGAAAATCCTTTCGAAATTTGACCCATGTATGGCCGGCTTTAGTGAAAGTACCAGAGAGAGGATTCACTTGCAGGATAACAGGTGTTTGTGGGACTTTGCAGAGGACTAAGAGAAAACTGTAAGTGCAAAGGACTTCTATGATAATCACATGCACTTTCATTTTATACCAGCAGCGCTATAATAGTAATACAAATGTAGCGGGGTCTTTAAATTTAGTTGGGGTACACCTGGGGGTAGTGTGACCCAGGTGTGTAATTGTGAAAGGTTCTGGACCCCTTTTGTAATTCGTGGAGGATTGGGTGGTGTATTATTCTCCTTGGCCTGTGGGTGGCGGGGTACCTACAGGCTCAAGGTAGAATCACTGCCGCAGTGCTACCCTTTTTGTCCCTTTCCGGAGATGGTACGGCTGGGGCGGGGAACCTGCCGTGGTGTTGAAGGGAGGAGATAAAAGGGGGAGACGCCCTCGCCACAAGGTCTTCGAGGATTTTCTCTTCACGCACCCAGGCACCTTAGGCCTGGGTGCGGGCGGTTCAAGGTTCCGGCCCAGGCGCCCTAGGCCTGACCGGAATGAAGTTTGGGTCCATCCCAGGCACCTTCAGCCTGGGGTGAGGTACTATATCGTAGGCCTGGGGCCCAGTAACTTTGACTGGGTCCCGCGAGGGCGAAGTGATCCGAGGGTGCCGCCTTGCGAGGGGACCCGCATCTGAGGTGAGGAGGCCGGGGAGGTCACCCGTCCGGAGATTCCGGAGCAGCATCAACCCGGTGATGGATGGGCCTCCGGTAACTCCCTTAGAGGGACATCTTCCCCTGATAGGGGCCGCAACGCAGCGAAGGTACTCCCATCTATGTTCTATGGAGTTGCTGGTAGAGACTCACAAGTTCTATGTTCTGTGCTAAGCAAAGCTGCTATAACCCCTGGGGAAACCACAGGGGTTTAGATTGAAATCAGGATAGTGCCTCGGCCTGCTCATCCCACCGTTTGCATTATGTTATGGGTCGCAACTAATCAGCTGTGAAAGAACTGTTTGTTGTGGAAGTATAATAAACAAGTGTTGGACCCTGCATCGGTGTATGGACTCTGGTTAATGGGAGCAAGGGAGGTTTCAGCATAGCAAGACTGAGCTTCATAACTAACACACATTGGCCCGAGGAAGATACTGGTGCTGGCCTTCACCTTACCCACAGCTATGGGGAGGACATGGGCCGTAGCGCATCTCACCCTGTCATGTGACATACCCCTAGAAAAAGGAGATGGGGTGAGGCTACTACACGTGGGGGCTCGTGAGTCCGGGATAAAATGTGTGTTGACTTTGAAATTTGAAATGGCTGTGTCTGGACTTTGCTGCCCGGAGGAGGTCCGAGCAGGTCGGCCATGTGATTGGTCAAAGTGCGTCCCTGTGCTCGAAGTCGTGGAAATGACCCCAAGACAGGAAAGGCCCATGCAGAAAGAGCGGGAAGAGGGAAAAGCCCAGCCGTGTGACGTACTACATGTGGGGGTGTTTGATGCACTGCGCCATGAGGCACCTCATGACTGCGCAGTTCGTGGGCGGGGACTGTGGGAAGCCCGCAAAAACGTGCAAGTCGTGGGAGAAGTCTGGCCATGTGTGGAGATGCACGTGGAGACTCCGGCGCGTGGTCAGCGCGTGATGGAACAGCAGGTGGTCGGGATGGCCTCAAGCTCCCCGTGGATGCCGGTATCATACCCCACGAAGATGACTGCTTTTGCTGCTCCCCTTACAGACACGGGGATAAGACTCAGGCCCCGAGGACAGTTGGCTTTGTACTCATGCAGAGACACGGAGGCCCTCGGTGTGATCTGTCCCGGATGCTCGGGACTGGTTGTCCAACTAAAGCCATTTGGGCGTTGTGAAGCGTGTAAAGAATTTCTGTTTGAGGTTGAACCATCCACAGTAAGGCCCCGGGCCCTTCACCTCAATTGCCTCACAGGTACCGCCACTCCGGAAGGGGAGATCCAGGCCTTTGCGGAGGTCCCTGTACGCGTTGACCAGGGCGACGGGACTGCCCAACCAGAGACTGAGAGAGAAAAATCAGAGGATGCTGCTTCGGTCACCACAGATTCCCTGCTGCCACCTCCGAAGAGGAAGATAGGCCTGGTGCAGGCCTCCTGTGGTCGTGGTCGAGCTTCACCCCGCCGCTTGCCGGACCTGGATGGATCCGGTTGGAAGAGTCCTGGACATCCCAGTGCTTCACCCCGCCGCTTGCCGGACCTGGATGGATCCGGTTGGAAGAGTCCTGGACATCCCAGTGCTGAAAAAGGTCCAGGTGAGCCAGGGGCTGGGACTGTGGTGGTGGTTGGAGGTGTCGGGGGTCCACTGGAGGTGGAGCCCGCAAGGGAGCGTAGTTCTCTGTCTACTAAAGACTACCTTCCCGCCGAGATGTATGACACCTCTGACCTGGAATCGCTGTCGGACTGTGGGGATGATGGGGAAATAGATGAACTGTTTCACCGGAAGGGCTGGGACAAACGCCCACTACCTGTGCTATGCAAACCGCAGGATTCCCCTATGTCTATAGAAGACAGCACGCTCCGGGAGCAGGCCCCGGAGCTCAGGAGGGAGTTTAGTCCTCCGACTGACTTTCCACATTCCACAACATCACCTGCTTTGGTTGTGGGGATGCAGCGCGCGTCATTGCGTGCGCCAAAGGCAAAGCCACCCGAGGTAGTGAAGGTACCTCGGCACCCGGAGGCCATCGTGCAGCCAGGAGAAGGTGAGCGGGATGTCATGCCTCCTTTGGCCAGATTGCAACGATTTTTCTCCCAGAGAGTCGCCCGTGAGTACGAATGGGAGTATCCCTACTTGCCTCGGGACTTACTTTACGAAGTGGAGGTCCTGCGACAGAGATGGTACGACGAATTTGTCTGGGAGAAGCTCAAAGTGCCTCAGGCCCGGCGATACTTGTCCTGTTCGCCGCCTGTGTCCAAGAAATTCAAGGACTGCAGAGCGGATTGGAAGTTGGGGCGCCATATTCATGCTGATAAAGTGCTTATCTGCAGAAAGGAGGGAGAGGATGTTGAATATTAAGTCAAAGTGTTTGATAAGCATCTGAAGCCGTTGTTCTTACCTGATCCGAGGTTTTACTTGTGAGGAGAGACTCATGAGTATGTTTTCAGCTACAAATTTTCCTGGAAGAGCCTTTGCTAGAACGTCTGAACAATACCCTGTTTTTTTATTTGTTTTTTTTTTCTTCCCACTCTCTTTTTCTATGAATCAAGGACAGACTTTGGGGTAGAATTAGTGTAGGGACGCATTAAGAATGAGGGAGCACCAAGAGTCATTACCGCGGCGCTGTCACCAGGTGGCAGTGTTGTGCAACGTTTGTTTTTCTGCACACTTTTACACCACACTCGTTGGAGCAAATGGGTCCCTCGGCTGATGGACCCATTCATTCCAAAATTTCACATGATGTTAGGATGTTGTCTGTTTTTTTTTTGTTTCCCTTCTGCAGGAGATTCGTCGGTCAAGACTACTGAGTATGGGGTGGTTCTTAGATAGTGACGGGAGGGATTGTATATGTGTACATGATAGATGTGTTATATAAAAGTTTATTGTTTTATGGTTCCCTTTCCCCTTGAGCAGGTCTTGGCACACACGGGATTCAAAATTTTAGGGATAGCCTCTGAGGCTCGCTCCATGTCATCACTCCTTGGGAGACATGGGGTTGCACCAGACGCTGGGGACCAGCGTCAAATCACAGGGGGGAGTATGTAGTGGGGTCTTTAAATTTAGTTGGGGTACACCTGGGGGTAGTGTGACCCAGGTGTGTAATTGTGAAAGGTTCTGGACCCCTTTTGTAATTCGTGGAGGATTGGGTGGTGTATTATTCTCCTTGGCCTGTGGGTGGCAGGGTACCTACAGGCTCAAGGTAGAATCACTGCCGCAGTGCTACCCTTTTTGTCCCTTTCCGGAGATGGTACGGCTGGGGCGGGGAACCCGCCGTGGTGTTGAAGGGAGGAGATAAAAGGGGGAGACGCCCTCGCCACGAGGTCTTCGAGGATTTTCTCTTCACGCACCCAGGCACCTTAGACCTGGGTGCGGGCGGTTCAAGGTTCCGGCCCAGGCGCCCTAGGTCTGACCGGAATGAAGTCGGGGTCCATCCCAGGCACCTTCAGCCTGGGGTGAGGTACTATATCGTAGGCCTGGGGCCCAGTAACTTTGACTGGGTCCCGCGAGGGCGAAGTGATCCGAGGGTGCCGCCTTGCGAGGGGACCTGCATCTGAGGTGAGGAGGCCGGGGAGGTCACCCGTCCGGAGATTCCGGAGCAGCATCAACCCGGTGACGGATGGGCCTCCGGTAACTCCCTTAGAGGGACATCTTCCCCTGATAGGGGCCGCAACGCAGCGAAGGTACTCCCATCTATGTTCTATGGAGTTGCTGGTAGAGACTCACAAGTTCTATGTTCTGTGCTAAGCAAAGCTGCTATAACCCCTGGTGAAACCACAGGGGTTTAGATTGAATTCAGGATAGTGCCTCGGCCTGCTCATCCCACCGTTTGCATTATGTTATGGGTCGCAACTAATCGGCTGTGAAAGAACTGTTTGTTGTGGAAGTATAATAAACAAGTGTTGGACCCTGCATCGGTGTATGGACTCTGGTTAATGGGAGCAAGGGAGGTTTCAGCATAGCAAGACTGAGCTTCATAGCTAACACACATTGGCCCGAGGAAGATACTGGTGCTGGCCTTCACCTTACCCACAGCTATGGGGAGGACATGGGCTGTAGCGCATCTCACCCTGTCATGTGACATACCCCTAGAAAAAGGAGATGGGGTGAGGCCGCTACACGAACAATTGTTATATTTGAAAATCCATTATAAGTTTACTTGAAAAATGTTCTTTCATGTTGTGAATTATCTCTTTCCACATTTCCTGGATTTTCTGCATGCTTTGCAGCTTATCCTCTTCTTTTTTTTATTTCTAAGAAATACATATCAGATGGTACCTTGCTGCCTGCAGGATCGGCCCTCTTACCAGACTCGGGGATACAGCAACAATGGTTTCTCCAATCAGGAATTAGCTCATTCTCGGTTGCCTGTGGCGACTCCGCTGGGTAGTGCCCAGATCTGTATTCTAGAAATAACTTCATGGCTTTCTTCAGAAGGGATGGTGCTAGGCTGTGTGGATTTCTCTCTGGTGGTGCAGTGCAGTGGGATTATCTCTCTCTGATGGAGTCCTAGGTGCACTTCCCCAAAACCTCTCCTGGGCTCCTGGCTCTCTCTCCCTCCTCTCCAGCTGGGCATGCTGGGGGCTGCAGTTTATCCCCCTTAGTATTGCATGTCCTGCCCTCGGGACTACATTTCCCAAAATCCTCCTCTCTGCTTAATTTTGGTGTTTTTTTCCCCTGCCCAATAAGGAGGGGGAAGAAAAAAAAACAGTACAGTGATGAGAGGAGGAGAGGGGAGGGGAGGGGGGAAGAAGAGCCCACAGCAGTTTCTCTCTCTCTCCACACAGACACTGTCGCTCCGATCTTCTGCTGCTCTGCTGCTTTCCTCTGATAGGAAGAAAGAGGGGAATGGGCAGGGAGCACAGAGAGAGAGAGACATCCAGTTATTTAGTGGCGGCTCGAGCAGGGGGAATGAAGGAGGTCTCCTTCTCGAACCGCTCCTGCCATTTGCCGGCGGCGGCGGCCAGCGGGGAGAGCAAGCGGGTAGGGGATTCGCGCAGCACTGCTTACACATATCAGGCAAATTCGGGGCCCTGCTGTTATCGCGAGGCCTAAGGCGATCGCCTAATTGGCCTAATTGGAGAGCCGCCTCTGGCGGGACTTTGCATGAAGCACACGGAAGCAGGATAGACATGTTGGATAAACACAAACTTTAATTGGTTCAAATTGTCATAGTTGCATTTTTGAATATTATGCATTTTGCTATAAATCAAAATTATTTTGGACAGAGAGGTAGAACCTAATAACATATAGTAGAAATTGATTATTTGTTCCAACAAGGACTCCATATATATATACATACAGATACATGCGATAATAATCATATTAAAATACAATGCATATGATGTATATAAAAGTAGATAGCCATAAAAAACATTAGAAAAATATTGCTAGGTATAAATTGATAATAGGAACGTTCGTAACATCTGAATAGGAAGGTACACTTTGCGGCAGTTGTAAACTCAACGCGTTTCAGGGCTTTAATGCCCCTCATCAGAAGTAAACCGTGGTAACCATCTAGGAATAGAAAGGGGAATATCAATAATCTAAAAGTAAGAAGAGGTGGGGAAGAAAATGGAAAAGATGGACAAGTGCAGACAAGGGGTGGTCACTTCCCCGAGTGTGCACTTAGCCCAAGAACTTACATATTCAGACGCGCCGTGGTGGTACGGCCATGAACGTGTCAGACCCAACAACAAAGTCTATGTCTGGTGACCTCTTGCAGATCGAAGTACTGAGGTGAGAGGCCACTCTGTGTGTGGTGGAGGGATCCCTTTCTGGTCAACTTGTTGTGATCGCATGCTCCATATAGTACACCATTCACCCTTTATGGACCTTTGCCTCTTTTATATTGACTTTTATTATTCAGTTTCTTTGCGCTGCACTCTCCTAGTTATTTGTTCTTCCTGAGGGATTTTTCATGAATTACCCTAAGTGCTGGCTGCAATATTTTGTAATATTTTGTATTTTTTGTTTATTTGAATTTCAGCGCTGAATACTGTTATTTTATTTTATTTCATAGTTCCAGTTTTTTTGCCACACGATATTACCGCAAAGGTCCCAAACCCATGAAAACCCAAAATTTCAATAAAAAACACTTTGAGGGTTAATTGTAAGAGTTTTAATTTAATTTTAAGAATTTATTTAATGGGCCACAAAATATTTTGGGTAAAATATAAAAGTCGAGTTACACTGAATAAATAGATACCCAACATCCTAAACCTTAAACATGTCAGTACCCTATATTTTCCATAGGCGACGCTTTAAAAACTCCCTATAAGTCATCAGTTTAGCATTACCAAGGAGTTCTAGCACTAGAATTATTGCTCTCATTCTGGCGTGTGCAGCAATATGTAACATGTGTATAGCAGTAAACCTGTTCAGGCGTAGGCGGCCTGCCCTATGCGTTTACATTTGTATATATGTATTGGTGGGGATCGGGGGCCTCAGTTTTTGTATGGGGGTGTGATTTTATGTGCTTGGATGTAACTTACATTTTTTACAATTTTGGTGACAGGTTCTTTTTAATGAGACATCCAGGATCTAAAAGACCCTGCATGTCTCCCCTTTGCTACACTGAATATATTACAATGCACATCGCCCAGAGGCTCTAATAGGCTTTAAAATTGCCAATTGTGTGACCATAGCGAATGAATTTTTGCTATTTTCACACTACATTTCCTCCCTGCCAATCAGGAGGCTGGTCGATCCTATCAGATGCCTAGCGCTTTGGAAGAGGAGACACGCTGGAGCTGGGGGGGGGGTGGCTGGCTGACAGTGCCGGCGAGCCCCATTGCTGCCTCTGGTGTGGGGGGGTGCATCAGTGCCAAAAGCCCCACGGCCGCCCCTGACCCTATCTGTAATGCTGAGCTATATACCATATCTGCAATGCTGGGCTATATACCCTATCTGCAATGCTGGGCTATATACCCTATCTGTAATTCTGAGATATATACCCTATCTGTAATACTGACCTATATACCCTATCTGTAATGCTTGGCTATATATCCAATCTGTAATGCTGAGCTATATACCCTATCTGCAATGATGGGCTATATACCCTATCTGTAATGCTGGGCTATATGTCCTATCTGTAATGCTGAGTTATATACCCTATCTGTAATGCTGATCTATATACCCTATCTGTGAGTCTGAGCTATATACACTGTCTTGTGATGCTGAGCTGTATCCTCTGTCCTGTGACTCTGGGGCTGCATACTCAGTCCTGTGATGCTGAGCTATATACTCTGTCCTGTGATGCTGAGCTGTATACTCTGTCCTGTGACTCTGGGGCTGCATACTCAGTCCTGTGATGCTGAGCTGTATACTCTGTCCTGTGATTCTGGGGCTGTATACTCTGTCCTGTGATGCTACATAGTTACATAGTTAGTCAGGTTGAAAAAAAGACACAAGGCCATCTAGTTCAACCAAAATAAATAAATAATTACAATCCCATATACACAATCCTTTACCCACAGTTGATCCAGAGGAAGGCGAAAAGCCCCAGCAAAGCATGCTCTAATTTGCTACAGCAGGGGGAAAAAATCCTTCCTGATCCCCGAGAGGCAATCAGATTTTCCCTGGATCAACTTTACCTATAAAGGTTAGTACCCAGTTATATTATGTACATTTAGGAAAGGACCCAGGCCACACTGATCTGTATACTCCTGACACTATGGGTGGAAGCAAGTGGATACAGGGGATGGAGAGGGTGGATTCTATCAGGAGTGCGGCTTATGAGAAGTGGGAAGGGTCAAAAAGGAAGGGCGGGGTCTGGCGCCATCCATCCTAAAACGTCACCAGCCACCACTGGAACTTATTGCATAATAAGAAGCACAGTAATACTAAATCCTCAGGATCAACTGTGGGCATTGGATAGTGTATATGGAGGTTTCCTATTTGAGTGTGTTGGGTTTTTTTTTCTTTGTTGGTTGAACTGGATGGTCTTTTTTTTACCCAGATTAGCTATGTAACTATGTAAATACTAAGTCAAGACATTAAAAAAGCTATAGATAATATGCATCAAATACTATATAATAACATCTTGAAACATACTGTTGACTATCCAGTAGTAATACACCTTATTTTATCAGCAATGCCAACATAATATGCTAAGAAAATGCCCTAAGGAAGTCTGTGACATAAAAAAAAAAAGAAAAGCAAAATGATTTGGTTCTTAAAGGGGTTGTAAAGGTTTGTTTTTTATTTTCTAAATAGGTTCCTTTAAGCTAGTGCATTGTTGGTTCACTTACCTTTTCCTTTGATTTACCTTCTAAATGTTTGTTTTCTTTGTCTGAATTTCTCACTCCCTGTTTCTCCTCACTAAACTTCACACCATCATCCGAGTGGTGTGGAGTCAGCCAGAACAGCTTACCGAACAGCTTACTGAGGAGGAACAGGAAGTGAGAAATTCAGACAAAGAAAACAAAGAAAAAAAAAGTTTTGAAGAGAAATTTAAGGAAAAGGTAAGTGAACCAACAATGCACGAGCTTAAAGGAACCTATTTAGAAAATAAAAAAACGAACCTTTACAACCCCTTTAATGTCAGAATACTGCGGTATGCACCAAGGTGTCACATTAGTTAAAGAAAATGACAAAGTTCTTTCTTATTCTTTGAGTCCTGGCATTGAGATGCAGTAGGCCGTTTCCAGTTATGATCAGCTGAAATGTGGTCAGTTTGAAGACCTTCTAAGCTCATTCTGTCAGGTTTTGTGGCTATTGACATGTCCAAATTCTTCCTCTTGATTTATTGGGTAAAGTGCATGTTAATACAACAAAATAAAACTGCCAATGTGCATTTCTCTTAACATACTACACAAAATATTGCTGTTTTGAATTATTCCTCAATGGGACTGCATATACCTGGAGATCCTGCTAGTGTCCTCTATGCTGCAAGATTTCCTGTTTAGATCTGACTATGCTAACCACAGATACCTGTGAGTGTTTGTATTGTTCATTGTGCTGGCAATACAAACATGTGAAAAAATTTATCCCAAGCCTTTTGGGGGTGTACATCGTACCCCCCAATCGGCACTCTTAGGTCTGGTATGTATTTTAAGGAGAAACCCCACGTTGTTTTTATTTTTTTAATGGCGTGGGGTACCCCACCAAAATCCATACCAGACCCTTATCCAAGCAAGCAGCCTGGCAGGCCAGGAAAGAGAGGGGGACGAGCAAGCACCCCCCTCCTCCTGAACATACCAGACCACATGCCCTCAACATGGGGTGGTGCTTTGGTGCTCTGCCCCCCACCCCAAAGCACCAAGGGCCTCTTCCCCACAACCCTGGGCTGTTGTAGTTGTGGGGGTATGCCTGCATACCCCCACAACCACCGCAGGGTTGTGGGGAAGAGGACCTTGTCCCCATCAATAAAGCACCCCCCCCTATTTTGGGAGCATGTGTCCTGGTATGGTTCAGATGGGGGGCGCTTACTCATCCCTCCTTTCCTGGCCTGCCAGGCTCCATGCTTGGATAAGGGGCTGGTATGGATTTTGGGGGAGACACAATTTGGTGTGTGGGTTCCTCCTTAAAATCCATACAAGATTACTTTAATACCCTGCCCAGGTTGAGCAGGACTCTTGTCATATCACATGGGTACAGGTGAGCTTTATTTATTATATAAAATAAACAACAATAAAAATATATTGTTAATATCAAGAAGTTGCATATGTTACCATTGGTGAAAAATGCATGTCCAAACACTCAGTAGATCGAGAGCTATGGGCAGCTGAGGACAAGAGCATCTTGACATTTCCTGTAATAATTCACGTTTGTCACAGCCACATCCCTCCTACCTTCCTATTAGTCATTTAATATGATAATTCAATTAAACAGCCTTTAGGGAGGTCAGTGAGACCAACAGACCACAGGAAAAGTCAAGATTTGCATATATTTACAGCAGCCAGTGTTTCTATATCATTTTGATGTGCGGTTTTCGCTAAGGGTGTCATCTTTTTATACAATTTGTCATAATACGTGGAGCTTAAATTTTACGGGTTAGTGACAGGTTTATATTAACCAGCACAGTACCATAAGCCTCATGAACAGTGTCTAAAAACACCTTCTTAGCATTAATTTAAAGCAAGCAAGTAATCCCATTCCCATCAGGGGCATGCCTCTCGAATAGAGAAAAGCGTTTTTATCATTTCTCTGTGTTTTGTCTAAGATCAAATGTAGTATCTGTTTTTATTGGTTTGGTAGGTACGATGGGAAGGATCCTCTTCCTCCTGGGTTGATCCTGGCCTGGTTTACCTGGCTTGTCCCCAGTTGAAGGCAGGATTCTCTCCAAGTGTGAATTCCTTTCTGGTAGTAATGAAGCTGCATTTGTCTGGCCAGGGGCTGGGAGGCCCAAAGAGCTCCTGGTGATGAGCCCCCTGGGAATGTCATGCCAGGGTTGCCAGAAAAACCCTTTGGGTTGTGGCATCCCACAAGAGTTTCACTGGCACTTAGTCACATCACTCTATGCTTTTCTTGCACATGCCTCTGGAGCAGGTCTTTTGGCCAGCTTGGAGTCATTTTTATACAGACGGCAAGACCCACATAGCACTTTTTAAATGTATTTTCACTATTTATCATGGGACACTTGCACTGTGCGTGTATGTTTTATTTTTTTTTCATGCACAGAAATTGAGGGTGCAGGTAATCGAGGTCTACCCTGATGTCAGAGGGAGGATCTGTGGTAGGGTGACCAAACATACCTGGTTTCTGGGGACAGTCACCGGATTGAGGACACTGTTCCCGAACCAAGTCTGTCCCCGGTTTTGTCCCCGGATTGGATTTGAACAGGGGCTGGGGCAATTTCAAAGACAGTCAGTGTAGAATTAATAAAAATAATTCTGAATTACACACCCCCGCTCCGCCGCTTCTACGAGCTTAGGGGAATCTATTTTTTCCATTATCTGTGCCCCTTTCTGATGATCATGTGCTGGTCGGAGTGGAGGGAATATTTCTTCAGTTTCGGGCGCATGATCATTCAGCTCCGCTCACATGTTCTTCTGCCTTGGCTCAAGTCCCGGCCAGCTGCCTGCCTGCTTATCCCCTTGCCTTCCCTGACAGAGTGATCTTCCTCCGCTTCCCACCCAGTAGTAGCCGGGGGCCGGAGAGTAAGATTTGACAGGCTGTGAGGCAGGCGGTGGCGGTGACGGGCAGAGAGTCGCTGATTGCCGCCATTATTAGTAAAAAACAAAAATATGTCCCCGGATTTCATTTTAAAAATTTGGTCACCTTAATCTGTGGCCTTCTGTTCTTTTTTCTATCTTCAACCAGGAGGGTCACTCTTCAGTAGAGCCCTCCACCAAATACTTGGAAGACTGGCTTCAGCAGGTCCCAAATGATCAGGGCCCATCTGGCTTCAGTCTAGGTAGACCATAAACAAAAAAATTCCTTAAATCTACAGACATAAATGGCTACATACCTCTAAATAATTGCCATCACCAATCCTGGCTGTGCAATATTCCAAGAGGTCAGTTCATTCGTCTGCGGCGGAACTGCACTCTTGAGTCTGATTACTATGCGCAGTCTAATGTATTAGCTGAGCATTTTTTTTCAAAAAAGGATACAAGAAAGAACAGATTACTAGTGAGATTCACAACATTGGGAACCTGGATCAAACCCTGTTAGTAGCTGATTCCAATAACATTAACAAACAGAGAGATAAGTTTGAATATAAAATTATCTTGGATTATAACATACAACATAAAAAATTTGAAAAAATTATCATGAAATATTGGGAAATTCTCAAGAAAGATAGGGTTTTAGGCACAGTGTTTTAGGCCCCCACGTCCGAGGTTCATCTACAGATGGGCCCCAACCCTGAGAGATGTCTTAGCCCCAAGTGTTGTAGACCCCCCTGTGATTAAGGATAACAGGATTTTTTATTTTCTGTCTGGCTTTTATGCCAAAATGTCCTCTGTGGAGGCAGTGTAAGCATAATTCGAAAAGACACAAGGATTTTGTGGCATCTGCCGCTAATAGGACATTTTATAGAACAACCCTATTAAAAATCTTATTATGTGCAAAACGATGGGGGTCGTGTACATGCTGGAGTGTGATTGTGGACTCCAGTATGTGGGAAGGACCTCAAGACCCCTGAGTGTCCTTATTGCTGTGTATGTCAACAACATTAATCTCCCTGGCGGTATGATTCTGTCAGATTTTTGGTGCTGAAAGCGGTACAATTATTTTGCATGGAAATTTACCGTTTTATATTGTAGGCCTGCAATTCTTAGGAATAACTAATTTAAATCTGTCCAAACAAGAGTCTAGTAGACATCCCAGGTATGATAGTTTGAAACACAAAATCATAAATTTTAATAACTATAAATAATTATAACAAATAATAATATAATAATAATAAAAAATTATTCAATAATGTAATCAAATCAAAAACACTGAAATTTGCTCAGTTGCAGAATTGTCACTGTCATTAGATTTAGTGTTTGATGGGAATACCGCCAGAGAGGTTAAGACACACAATGGGGGTTATTTACGAAAGGCAAATCCACTTTGCACTACAAGTGCAAAGTGCACTTGAAATTGCACTGAAACTGCACTTGGAAGTGCAGTCGCTGTAGATCCGAGGGGGTCATACAAGAAAAAAAACAGCATTTTAGCTTGCACATGATTGGATGATAAAAACAGCAGAGCTTCCCCTCATTTCAGATCTACCCCTCAGATCTACAGCGACTGCACTTCCAAGTGCACTGTCAGTGCAATTTCAAGTGCACTTTGCACTTGTAGTTTGCACTTGTAGTGCAAAGTGGATTTGCCTTTCATCAATAACCCCCAATGTCTCTAAACACTTTAGAAATTTTCATAATAGGGATCATAAATGTCTCAGATTTTGGGGCCTAGAGAGGTTTAACAAACACTGGAGGGGAGGTAACTTCATAATACATTAAAGTCAGTGAGAATCCTTCTGGATCCATGAGACACAGGTTTTGGTTTCAGGAGGGTTAATCGTTGAATTTGACAAATTCTGAATTTGAATGCGGTGTGATTTCTGCTGTGACAGGTGCAGTTCTAATGTGAATTAATGTGATTTACCATAGCTGAAGTTAAAATTTTCACCAAACCCACACTAAAAACTACAGGACTCTTTTTTTAACTGGATCAGAATCGCACCACATAGATGTGAACGAATTTTATAGCAAACAATGAGGGTTATTTAGTAAACTTGGAGAGAGAAAAATCTGGTGCAATTTTGCATAGAAACCAATCAGCTTCCAGGTTTTATTACCAAAGCTTAATTGAACAAGTTGAAATAAGAAGCTGATTGGCTACCATGCACAGCTGCACCAGATTCTGGGTGCACCAGTTTTAGTAAATCTACCCCAATGTTTTTTCAGATGACATGCAAATCTATGCCTTTTGGATTGGATCTACTCTGCATAGAAATTGCATCAGTGTGAACTGAGACTAAGCCCAGGTTCACACTGGGGCTGCGGGAGTGAAGCCGTGCGAGTTCAGCTGAACTTGCACGATTTCACTCCTGCCTGTCAGTCCCGATTTCAGCTAGATTACAGAGACATCTGACACAGATGTCAATGTAAATCGCGGCTGAAATCGCAAAAAGTAGTACAGAAACTACTTTTTGTAATCGGTGCAGCGCCGCAGATGCGGCGTCGCACCGATTAGGACGGTGCCATTGCCCGCAATTTGCAGCAAATTTCGCCGATTTGACATGCGATTTCACATGTCAAATCGCATGTCAAATCGCACCAGTGTGAACCAGGGCTTAAAGCACTTTTATTTCTGTTCAGGCTTCTTGACCAAGTTTAGATTAGACACACCCGATTTTGGGCTAAGCCTTTTCCTTGTTGTTCATGTATCTAAACAGACTTGGACATATGACAGTTGAATGACAGGGCTAAGTTTGGTGCCAGAATGGGGCACACCTTGGTGAGAAAACTGTCAAGACTGCAGCCTTGGCCTATCCCCTCTTCAGGTACAAAGAACTAACGTATATACTCAAGTATAAGCCGAGTTTTTCAGCCCTTTTTTTAGGGCTGAAAATAGCCCCCTCGGCTTATACTCGAGTCGATGTACCCGATGTACTTCCTCCTGGTCCCGTTCCGTTCCGTGATAGGCGTTGGACACTGTGTTCTGCTACCGCCTATCACCGAGGTCCTCTCATCCTCGGACTTTCCCAGCAGACACTGTATTCAGTGTTCCGCCTATCACGGACATCCTATTGTCCGAGAATGAAAGAATGTCCAGCTGCTGGGAAACTGAGTCAGAGGATAAGAGGACCTCTGTGATAGGCGGTAGCGGAACACAGTGTCAAACGCCTATCACTGAACGGAACGGGACCAGGAGGAAGCCGCGACTTTTGAAAAATGTATGCCCGAAGCCTGTCAAGAATACAGGTACACTGACTCGGGCACAGTGAGGCTGCAATGGGCACAGTAAGGCTACAATGGGCACAGTGAGAATGGGCACAGTAGGGCTGCAATGGGCACAGTAAGGCTACAATGGGCTACAATGGGCACATTGAGAATGGGCACAGTAAGGCTGCAATGGGCACAGTGAGAATGGGCACAGTAAGACTGCAATGGGCACAGTAAGGCTGCAATGGGCACAGTGAGAATGGGCACAGTGAGGTTGCAAATGGGCACAGTGAGGCATGTAAATGGGCACCGTGAAGCTGCAAATGGGCATTGTTGACCCTCTTTTCCGTTTACAGTAGCTGCTGCATTCTCACCCTAGGCTTATACTCGAGTCAATACGTTTTGCCAGTTTTTTGTGGTAAAATTAGGGCCTCGGCTTATACTCAGTCGGCTTATACTCGAGTATATACAGTAATTGTCCTTGGCTGTGACAAGTTTGATTGCTTCAATGGCTGACCTCCTTCTGAAAGTGCTAGCTGCAAGATGTCCCTTGCAGCTGTACTTTTAAAGCAGAACTTCAGTCTGCCTCTCCGGTGCTGCCGTTATGGCATGTGCGCATATTAGCTGACAGGCTTTGCATGATCTTTTGAGCGTGAATAGAAGACCTGGGAGGCCAGTGCATGAGCAGCTCTGCTACAAGGCTCTCTCAGGACCCAAGCATGCACAGGGGGTGGAGTGAAAAAAACACCCAAGTGTTATTGAGTTATTAAAACAAAAAAAATATTAAATTGTAAGAGAGGGAGTGGGAGGAGGCGGGGCAGCATTTAGGGCACTTTATGCCATTAACCTGGAACAAGCATTAAGGTAATGGAGTCAAGAACTCCCAATCTGTATATTTGCTCTGGCTCAGTGACTTCAGTGAAAGTATTGATGCCTTTGTATTTACATACCTGCCAGGAAAACTTGCATTTTCAAGACGATAGTTAAGCAATGCAGCCTATGTACAGTATAGCCGATGCATCTCTGCAGTTGCGCACATCATGTTGCATGTAAACTGAAGGCAAAACTTGATGGTACACGGCTTCTGCAAAAGCAGCAAGCACAAATACAATGACCTTACTGTGTGTCAGTTTACTAAGGACTTGTATCCTGAACTGAGTTATCCTTTAAATCTAGCTGTGTAGCAAATACATTGCCTGGAAATCAGTTGAAATGTCACATTCATTTTCCTCCTTTTTCTCGCCAATTCTGAGGTTGAATTAGTGTATACAATGTGACAGTTGTAAAGATATGATTTCATCCCTCCTGGCTATAAAGGCTCTGGAAGAACCGTGAGACGGCCAGTAAAGACAGGCTCAGTAATTGCTGCCTGGGGACGCTCTGGGTTTCTATCGCGCAGTCACGAGGTGTTTAAGGCTGGTGTAGGTTCCACATTCTGCTAATTGATGCGCTGTACTAGTGCGTGTTCATTTGCAATGGAAATTGGAAGGCAGTGATGTGTATCACGCAGCTGAAATCCATTAACTGCAGCGTGTGTAATATTTTCCCATGTCTGGTGTGTTAAAAAGCTGTTAAAGAAGAAATCTCCAAAAATGTACATTTCGATTGTGAGTCCATTACCTTTCCAAAAACCAAGTTATATAATAAGTCAATTAGCAAATGATACATAGCCTCACCAGCCAAGTTAAAGAACCCTTAAAATAATATCATGTCTCAGCAAAACTCTACTGAAATAAATTAATTGGAAAAATGCACCTTAAATTAGTGGTCACGGAAGAATGCCCTCATTACAGTTGTCAGAATCTTACCCTTACAGAAAACCAAGTGGCGTAGGTCCATGAACTATGCAGGCACCATCAAATTGGAGGTAAATAGCCTCAGCTCAAGGAACTATTATCAATCTCTGGAGAAAACCTAGGGTTCCACAGAACCCTGGTTTATAATGGCTGGCCTGGCCTAGACTGACTCATGTAAGCACTGATTAGGATTCTCATTAGGACTGTATGATGCTTTTATTGCTTTCTGTGTGATATGGAACTATGCAGGCACCATCAAATGGAAGGTCAGTCAGCCCAAGGTCAAGGAACCCCTATCAACCTTTTGAGGAATGGTAGGGTTCCATAGAACCCTGGTTGAGAATGGTTGACCTAGACTGACTTATTTAAGCACTGATTAGGATTCTGATTAGGACTTTATAATGCTTTTATTGCTTTCTGTGTGATATGGAACTATGCAAGCACCATTAAATGGAAGGTCAGTCAGCCCAAAGTTATGGAACCCTTATAAACCTTTGGAGAAACCCTAGGATTCCATAGAAACCCTGATTGAGAATGGCTGACCTGGACTGACTAATTTAAGCACTGTCTGTTTGGTCAGAAGTAGAGTTGAGTGGACACCTGGATGTTCGGGTTCGACGGGTTCGGCCGAAAATTTGCAAAAAAGTTCGAGTTCGGGACCAGAACTTGACCCGAACTTGACCCCGAACCCAAACCCCGTTGAAGTCAACGGGGATCCGAACTTTTGAGGACTAAAATGGCTCTAAAAAGGTAATGGAAAGGGCTAGAGTGCTGCAAATGGCAGCAAAATGTTGTTAAGAGCATAGCAAGTGCTCTGCAAACAAATGTGGATAGGGAAATAACTTAAAATAACATGGGTGGGAGACAATGTGAAGGAACTGGAGGCACGGTCAGCAACCCAATCTACTATCGCCTGTACTTGTCCTGGCCTCAACATTCGTAGAGCCGCATTAGGCCCGACCAAATACCGCTGCAGGCTCTGTCACCTACTCGCACCTGAGGAAGGTGTTTCACTTGTGCGTGTAGCTGGCACAGATTGACCACGTCCTCTCCCTGCAACAGGAGCTCCACCAGCAGCACCACGACTGGGGCCACGTCCCTTGTTTGACGTTCTCCTCATATTTCTCAAATTTAGGATCTTGCCCTAAATGGGTGTTTTTTGAATAGCAGAATAGAACAACAGTATCTAAAGAGTGTATCTCACATGTACAGATATGCAGCAAACGCTGCAAAATTATTATTTTTGCCCTAAATGGGTGTTTTTAGAATAGCAGAATAGAACAACAGTATCTAAAGCAGTGGTTCTCATCTCCAGTCCTCAAGGCCCACCAACAGGCCAGGTTTGCAAGATAACTGAAATGCATCACAGGTGATATAATTTTCTGCTCAGGGATTGCAGTATTCTAGTCTGCATCTCACCAAGGTAATACTTAAAATCTGGCCTGTTAGTGGGTCCTGAGGACAGGAGTTGAGAACCACTGATCTAAAGGGTGTATCTCACACGTACAGATACAGACTAAGCCGCAATTTAAGATTTTTCACCTAAATGTGTTTTTTTGAATAGCAAAATAGAGCAACAGTATCTAAAGTGTGTATCTCACATGTACAGATATGCAGGAAACTCTGCAAATAATATTTTTTGCCCTAAATGTGTTTTTTTTTTAATACCAGTGTAGCGCTACCCTCAGCTAAGAGAGCCGCAGTGTTAATTGTGGGCCCTGAAGACAGCTCCGCCAACCCCCGGCAATTCACTCGACCCACTCTGGCACAGTTAGTCTAGGGTAATATATCTTATGCTCTATGGAAAATGTAGACGCCAATGCAAATAGTAAAATAATAATGAGTTTACTCTCACTTAGAAAAAATGAATCAACAGTAAAACAGATAACATATGCTTCTAGCAGAGCCCTGCAGCAAATGGTACACTACACATTAATGAAACACAGTAATGGCGTGCCACGTGGGGCGACCGTTAACCTAACGCCCTGTGGCGCAGCTACTAAACTCCAATGCCCGGTCAGGCCTGACCCTATAACTCAGTCTCTAGGAAATGAATTCTTCGCATGCAGGTCTGTAATGGTGGTGCACATTTCAGGAACACATTTGTAATCCAAAAGGGGTCAAAGTGACAACACAAAGTACTTCACTAGAGATCCGCTTGACTCAGTTCTGCTAGGGATCTCCAGCGGGGACTCAAATATGAACTGGTGGGCCACGGCAGTCTGTAGACCTAACAATAGTGTAAAGTATATGGATTGAGCAGGTGCTCGCTCACCCCTCCGGACGCGATCCCAGTCTGGGACTTCCACCTGCTGTGTCTCCCCACACAGCGTCTGCAGCGGTCGGGCCTCCGGTCCAGCAATGGTTGAGGATGACCAAGTCAGATGCCACCCAGCCTTGCAATAGGGTGGAAGGCTCTTTGGGTAGCTACGCAAGGCCCCAGGCTTCAGGCCTTGCACCACGGCGGATCCGCACAGGAAGATCTATCCACTGAAGTCTCGTGTCCCAAAGAGGCCGAGCCTAGCCTCGCCCCTTCCCTTTATAGCCCCACCCATAAGTCACTGCGGTGGCAACAATGCACCCTGGGTGCCAAATGGGGTTCTGGGTAAGGTAGTCCTGAGAGTCTTAAAGGAGACCCCGCTACACCAGAATAGAGCAACAGTATCTAAAGGGTGTACCTCACACGTACAAATACAGACTAGGCCGCAATTTAAGATTTTTCCCCTAAATGTGTTTTTTTTTAATAGCAGAATAGAGCAACAGTATCTAAAGGGTGTATCTCACAGGTACAGATATGCAGAAAACGCACAAAAAAAGAAATTTTGCCCTGAATTATAATTTTTTGGAATAGCAGAATAGGAGAACAGAATCTAAAGTGTGTATCTCATACGTACAGATATGCAGAAAACGTTGGCAAAAATTTTTTTTGTCATAAATTTTTATTTTTTTGAATTGCAGAATAAAACAACAGTATCTAAAGTGTGTATCTCACAAAATACAGATATGCAGGAAACGCAGCAAAATATATATTTTTTGCCCTAAATGGGTGTTTTTAGAATAGCAGAATAGACCAACAGTATCTAAAGGGTGTATCTCACAGCAACATATGCAGTGCTGGTGCACTGAGCTTTCATAAATTGCCCGCCCACGCCAACCTAACAGACGGATAAAAGTTATCTTTTCTCTGACACTGGGCTCAGGGCAGGGTAAAAAGTTTGTGCACTGCACCCACACAACAAAAGCAAGGTAAATCGCTGAGTAATTTGATTTCTGAATCAGGACTCTTATATAATTCTCTCCCTCAAAGCAGCAGCAGCAAACTTTCCCTACACTATCTAAAGCAGAGTGACATGCTGTGCTATGTGCCTCTAGCTTATATAGAGGCTGGGTCACACGCTGCACTGGCCAATCACAGCCATGCCATTAGTAGGCATGGCTGTGGCGGCTTCTAAGGGCACACAAGTTAAACAAATGTTGATTGGCTGCCCTGCAGCTTTTTAAAATGTGCCATTACATTGCCGAACACCGAACTCGGACCCGAACATACAGTAAATTGTTCGGGTTCGGGTCCGAATACCAAAAACACAAAAGTCCGGTACGAACCCGAACTTTACAGTTCGGGTTCGCTCAACCCTAACTCAGAAGACAATTCAAGTGGAGCGTTCTGATTAGGACTATATGATGCTTGTATTGCTTTCTGTGTGATTGGGACTATAGGACATCAAACAAAAGGCCAATCGCCCCCAGCTCACTGAACCCCTAGCATCCTCTGAAGAAACCAAGAGAATGTCTGGTGTAGGGCATTCACACTGTTTTACACATATAATAAAGTAGGCCTTATAGACCCATGCTTTTGCTAAGCAATAAACTCTGACCTGCTACTATTTGTATGTTTTAAAAAGTATTCATTATCTCTGATTTGCCCAATTGCACACAGAAGTACTTGTTTTCATAGTTTTTGCATTCTAGGATTGCCAAAATGCATAGTCTATTTCTGCTGCAGTAGACCAGGAGGAATGTCTCAGGAGACTATGATCTGGTGGTTGAGTTATCTCTCCAATGCCTTGTACACACGGTCGGATTTTCCGTCGGAATAAACTCTGACGGGTTTTTCCGACGGAATTCCGTTTAAGCTGTCTTGCATACACACTGTCGCACCAAATTCCGACCTTCAAGAACGTAGTGACGTACAACACTACGACGAGCCGAGAAAAAATAAGTTTAATGCTTCCGAGCATGCGTCGACTTGATTCTGAGCATTCATATTTTTTTTTTCCGTCGGAGTTCCATACAGACGAACGGAATTTCCGATAGAAAACATGTTCTCTTTCTAACCCCGTCGCAATATCAGACGGAAAAAGTCAGATGGGAAATACACGCGGTCGGAATATACGATGAAAAAATTCCGTCTGACTTTTTTCCTCGAAAATTCCGACCGTGTGTACACGGCATTAGTGTTCAACATTTTCCTCTTGTGCCGTTCAGTTCCCTGCTGATGTTCACATGCCTGTTTTCAGTCCCACTCTCAGCTCCCCACGAAGTCTTAGTTCCCCTTTATATGTACTCGAGTCACCCATTCATCTTCATAAAACTTGTAGTCACGCCTGAACACTACAGCACAGGCGCCAGAAGAAAAAAAATGATGTGTACACTACCTAGTGCTGCGTAAAGCCAGGCAATGTAAAACTGGTCTGAGGTATGACCTTGGCTATTATGGATAGAAGGGGGTTTGGGAACAGGGTTTTTAGTAGAAGACAACAGCTGTACTTTTAAAAGCAGTAAAAGTTGAAAATGTCAAAGCTTATGTAGCACCACCCTCTCCTCCTAGGGTAAAGGAGAGGCACCCATGCCACAAGCCCGTGTCCTCTAGTTTAGAGGTCAGGCGGTGTATATGTACCTGGGTCCCGCAGAGAGTTACCTCCTTCCACTGGTTCCCATCTCCAGAGTGTAGAGACGAGTCTGTACTTTTCCCTCTTCAATAAAGTCAATGTCCAAACCACTTAAACTCCAACGTTGAGTTTATTTTATATCTTTGCTTGATAGGTAAGAGAGAGTAGATGAGAGATGATAGTTGAACTAGAGCAGATTCAGGCACAGAACTCCCAGATTCATCACCACTCGGTCCCGAGTGGGTACAGCTCACCCGGATAGTCCCTGAATCGTCCCAGCAGCCGGTGTGGAGCTCGAACAAGCAATTTAATCCTCCAAGGACAAGTTCAGTCTGTCCTCAAAGAGCAGCAGCACTCCGCAGGGTCAGTTCTGCGGAGCATAGGATCCTTCCCTCCGACAGGTCACCAGGCCTTTCCGGAGACAGCAATCTAAATATCACTCATCTCCTGTTATGGGACCGATCCTCCCCTGGCTTCCTCTTGTTGGGAGCGGATACCCTCACCCGGGCATCCTAGTTCTGCCTGTAGACCCAGTTGAAGGTACTGGGCCTACCCGGAACGTTGCGGTCTAGGGCCGAAGGTGCCCGAGACTCCAAAGTCGGGGTACGCACCCCCCTCCTTAGGGGGCACACTCCTCCGGGTACTTGTCCCCGTGTCTCTTTCTAATAAAATGGCGTCTGCCTCTTTTATTTCCTCTTCCGGCATGCACAGCAGGCAGAACCACTGCATAGTAGCCGAGAGAGGACATCCAATAGTGCCAATGCAACCTATGGTTCAACCCTGACCCAACACGGCAGCGCCACCGGCAGGCCACGTGGAACTCTACATAGGCACACAGCAATAAAGCAGAGTCCAGAAAAATTAGAAGGCCCGAACCATACTAGTGATCGGGTCATCCCCCTAAATTTGGACATAGGGACCCCCCTAAATTTGGAGTACCCGCTACACTTATAAAATAGCACCTGTAGATATTTACACACTCAGATGTCATACTTACAACCACAGGTCATCACCCCGAAAATAAATGAACACTCTAGTGTTGACAAGGTGTTGGCAATGTCAAAACAGATTTCCAAAAGCTTATCATTTGTTGGTATAGGAAAAGTGTCAGTGTCTCTTTAAATGGTTCACTTTAGGTTTTAAATATCAGCAGTTAATGATATAAAAGCCTACTTTATATTTCTAGATCTGCATCCTTACCTCTGGAGTTTCCATCACAGTCTGCCACATCTCTTATCCTTGTCTCCCTTTTGGGAGAGCTCATTACTGCCTATCAGCAGACTGTTCTGTTCTTACTGCTTCCCAACCCTCTGAGCTCCAGATCAAAGCAGCCCGTGGCAGTGTGACTGATCCATCCTTCACAAAGCATTTCCCCTTGCCCACTTTCTCACTTCAGGTCTAATATATGGTTCTCATGTAATCTGCCAGTCACAGCAGTATGTAAAATCTCCAGGCACCCGAGCCTAAAAAAATAGAAAAACATATGATGTGTGGTCTCCCCCCAAAATCCATATCAGACCCGTATCCTGGATGCTCTTGTCAATCCATGAGGGGACCTATGCAAAAAAAAAAAAAACACATGGGTTTCCCCCCAAAACCGATACCAAACCTTTATTTTTAATGAGGCTCTGGTGTGGATTTTAAAAGGGGGTCTGACACAAAAAAAAAAAAATCCCCCTAAATCCATACCAGATTCTTATTCAACCATGCAGTCTGGCTAGCTAGGAAAGGGAGGGCAGCGAGAGTTTAACCCCCCCCCCCCGAACCACACCAGGCCGCATGCTCATATTATGGGGAGGGTGTCTTGCCGGGGGGGACAAAGGATCTAAACAATTCCTGGAGTTCTGCTTTAAGGGAGTGATATTAGAAGGTATTTGAAGGTATTAGAAGGTGGGGGGTTAATTTGAATGTAGTTCTGAAGTAACTCTAAAAGTTATTTCATCCAGAGATAGAGATATCGGAAGAATCATAAATGTTATTTCAGATATGTCTATGTTTTAAAAGGTGATGTACTGATGTGAAATAATAGTACCTTACTAAAACTAAATGGTTTTAAAACTGGGAACAGATAATGGGCCTATTCTATCTTTACAAGTAGGGGTGAGCTTCGTGTTCGAGTCGAACCCATGTTCGACTCGAACATTGCCTGTTAGGCTGTTCGCCAAATTTCGAACATTATGGGGCGTTCACGCCAAATTCGAGTGGTGCGTTACGGCCCATAATTCACTGCCGCATCGTAGTGCATTGCTGGCTGATGATTGGCCAAGCATGCACTATGACCATGCTTTGGCCAATCACAGCGCGCAAAAAACAGAGAGCCATAATTGGCCAAATCCAGGGTGGCTTTGGCCAATTATGTCTCAGGGGGTTTAGTACACGCCCCACACTATATAAGGCCGCCTCCGTGGCGGCCTTGTGTAGTGTGTTGCGGTGGTTAAAGAGAGAGGTTAAAGACAGAGCGAGACAGTGTCATTTATTTTGAGTTAGATAGAGCTGGCAGGCGAGTCAGTTAGCTGCAGTTACAGTGTGTAGAGGATATATATGCATCCTAGGTGTTGTATATATATATTTATACACTGTATTCAGTTTAGCTAGATCCGTTTCTGGTATTCTCTGTACTGACAGGCAGGCAGGTGAGTGTGCTAGCTGCAGTATTTTCACTTAGTGTACTGTGTCCTTTGCACAGTGTGCACCAAAAGCTTACCTGAATACATTTGTTGGTGTTCTGATACAAATACAGGCAGGGAGCTGCAGTATTTTGCTTTAGTGTCCTTTGCACAGTGTGGACCTAAAGCTTACCTCAATACAATTGCTTGTGTTCTGATACAAATACAGGCAGGGAGCTGCAGTATTTTGCTTTAGTGTCCTTTGCACAGTGTGCACCTAAATCTTACCTCTATAATTGCTGCTGTTCTGATACAAATACAGGCAGGGATCTGCAGTATTTTGCTTTAGTGTTCTTTGCACAGTGTGCACCTAAAGCTTACCTCTACAATTGCTGCTGTTCTGATACAAATACAGGCAGGGATCTGCAGTATTTTGCTTTAGTGTCCTTTGCACAGTGTGCACCTAAAGCTTACCTCTACTATTGCTGGTGTTCTGATACAAATACAGGCAGGGATCTGAAGTATTTTGCTTTAGTGTCCTTTGCACAGTGTTCACCTAAAGCTTACCTCTACTATTGCTGGTGTTCTGATACAAATACAGGCAGGGATCTGCAGTATTTTGCTTTAGTGTCCTTTGCAGAGTGTGCACCTAAAGTTTACCTCTACTTTTGCTGGTGTTCTGATACAAATACAGGCAGGGATCTGCAGTATTTTGCTTTAGTGTCCTTTGCACAGTGTGCACCTAAAGCTTACCACTACTATTGCTGGTGTTCTGATACAAATACAGGCAGGGATCTGCAGTATTTTGCTTTAGTGTCCTTTGCACAGTGTGCACCTAAAGCTTACCTCTACTATTGCTGGTGTTCTGATACAAATACAGGCAGGGATCTGCAATATTTTGCTTTAGTGTCCTTTGCACAGTGTGCACCTAAAGCTTACCTCTACAATTGCTGCTGTTCTGATACAAATACAGGCAGGTATCTGCAGTATTTTGCTTTTATGTCCTTTACACAGTGTGCACCTAAAGCTTACCTCTACTACTGCTGGTGTTCTGATACAAATACAGGCAGGGATCTGTAGTATTTTGCTTTAGTGTTCTTTGCACAGTGTGCACCTAAAGCTTACCTCTACTATTGCTGCTGTTCTGATACAAATACAGGCAGGGAGCTGCAGTATTTTGCTTTAGTGTCCTTTGCACAGTGTGCACCTAAAGCTTACCTCAATACAATTGCTGGTGTTCTCATACAAATACCACAGGCAGGGAGCTGCAGTATTTTCAGTTAGTGTACTGTGTCCTCTGCACAGTGTGCAACTAAAGCTAACTGAAGACAATTGCTCGTGTTCTCATACTAATAATACTACAGGCAGGCAGTTGATTCTGCTAGCTGCAGTATAATCAGTATATACATACATCCCAGCTTTGTGCAGCTACATCTCCCTGCAGGCCATTATTATGTCTGGAAGGCAAACAAGCAGAGGCAGACAGTCACAAGCCAATAAAAGAGGGCAAGCAGGCTCTGTGTCTAGAGGCAACAGTGCTGGTCGTGAAAACGGTGCATCCTCATCAGCACGTGGCCATGGGACACGCTTGTCCTTCTTTTCGGCAGCTGGCCATGTTGAGCCGCAACATGCCGAAGACTTGTTAGAGTGGATGACCAAGCTGTCATCATCCTCCTCATCCTCTCTCACCCAGGCCCAGGGTACTTTGTCTGGCAAAGCAGCTGCCAAAGCGGCCTCTTCCCTTGGCTCAATGGCATCAGTCACTCCTTCCCTAGCCCCACCATGTCTTCCTGAGTAGTCCCCTGAACTATTTGACCACAGTGTTGGGTACATGCTCCAGGAGGATGCCCAGCATTTTGAAGGCTCCGATGATGGTACCCAGCTAGAGGAAGGCAGTAACGTGAGCCCAGAGAGAGGGGGTGCCCAACAAGGACAGCAATCTGGCAATCATGTTCCCCCAGCTGTAGCAAACTGCCAGATTTGCTCCAGTGATGAGGAGGGAGGGGGTGATGAGGTCACTGACTCCACATGGGTGCCTGATAGGAGAGAGGAGGAGGAGGAGGCACATCTTCAACGAGGCAGGATGCCCTCCAGGGGCCAGCTTAAGGGCAGCCAACCGACTGCATCACACCGCAGTGTTCCGCATGTTCAGGGCGCTGCTGTCTCTGCACGTTATTCCAAAAGTTCTTTGGTGTGGGCCTTTTTTGAGACGTGTGCAGCAGATCGCACCGTTGCTGTTTGCAACATATGTCTGAAGCGTATCTCGCATGGCCAAAACATGAGCCGCTTGGGCACCACCTGCTTGACCAGACATATGTCGACCTGCCATGCAGTCCGTTGGTAAGCATATAAAAAAGACCCACACCAAAGAACAAAGCGGACCTCTTCTTGCTCCTCATCAGTTGGGATCCCCATCCCCACTATACCTTCAGTCCTCTCTGAAACCTGCACTGAGAGGAATGAAGGTTTAGAATTAGGTGTGTCACAGCCAAGTACTTGCGGGCAATCTGCTATCGGTACACCTTGCAGAAAGGTCTGTGCAACGCGTTCCCAGAGACTGGGAGGTTACAAATTCCTGGTCCTGGACTACGAGTTGCTGAGGCTTCGGTCAGTCATAGAAGGAGCGGTGGAGAAGGTGGCCATCTGACCGATGCGTTCAGACAATTTTTTAGTCCGTAGCCCCAAGGTATGATAGGTTCCAGCAACCATCACCAGCGTCTGGTTTACATGGTGCAGGAATACCTAGGGGCAAGATCAGACTTGGACACCTTTCCCAACGAAAATCATCTGGGTAACTGGGTCTTGAGGATGGATCACTGGCCAGAGCTTGCACAGTATTCAATTGAGCTACTGGCCTGTCCTGCATCCAGCGTTCTTTCGGAACGCACATTCAGTGGTGCTGGAGGCTTTGTAACTGATCACAGGGTGCGCCTGTCCACCGACACGATCGATCAACTGACCTTCATAAAAATGAATCAGTCTTGGATCACCACTAGCTACCAAGCACCTGATGCTGATGTAACAGAATAATTTTCTTTGAAATGTCAGATCCCTTCAAGACTGCCTATGCTGATGCAGAGTGACTATCCTGTTATGCTGAGTGACTATCCTCTTCCTCCTCAATGATCATGCTTGTAGCATGTAAGAAATTTTTTGTTTCTGGGCACCGCCACCAGTGGCTAAGGCCCAATTTTTCAGCCCCTGTTTAACAGGGGCGTGTAATTACAATTTTTAATGCAATACTTTGCAGCAGGGCCTTATTCCTGCACTTCAGCTAGAGTATCTGTGAGGGGTTGCAGTTTTGTGGCACCAACACCAGTGCCTAAGGCCCAATTTTTCTGCCCCTGTTTAACAGGGGCATGTAATTACAATTTTTGATGCAATACTTTGCAGCAGGGCTTATTGCTGCGCTCCAACTACAGTATCTGTGAGGGGTTGCAGTGTTGTGGCACCAGTGCCTAAGGCACAATTTTGATGCCCCTGTTCAACAGGGGCATGTAATTACAATTCTTGATCTAATAATTCACAGCAGGGCCCATTCCTGCGCCCACCAAGGGTAACTGTGAGGGCTTACAGTGTTATGGCAACACCACCACCACCAAAGGCTCAATTTTTCTGCCCCTGTTCAACAGGGGCATGTAATTACAATTCTTGAATTAACATTTTAAAGCTGGGCCCATTCCTGTGCCCACCAAGAGTAACTGTGAGGACTTACAGTGTTGTGGCACCAGCACCACCACCAAAGGCCCAATTTTTCCTACCACTGTTCAACAATGGCATGTAATTACAGTTCTTAATATAATAGTTCACAGCAGAGGCGTTCCAGCGCTAACCAAGAGTAACTGTTAGAGCTTACAGTGTTGTGCCAACACCAACACCTAAGGGCCAAATTTCTGCAGAGTATATACGGCAGGCCCCTACTTTCAAACATCCAACTTACAAACGACTCCTACTTGCAAACGGAAGGAGACAACAGGAAGTGAGAGGAAATCTACCCCTAGGAAGAAAAATTCTCTCCTGTAAGAGTTAATATGGGAAAAAGGTGTCTCCTCTCCACTGATACTTTATCACCAATTATTGTTTCAATAAAAACCCCAAATTTTCAAAAAACATTTGTCATTGGGACGGAAAGTGAGGTGAAATGTTCTGAACAGGTGCACAGACAGCAAAACTAATGTTACAGGGGTGATAACCCTTCCCTATGTTTTCCAAAAAGCTTAAAAATAGTTTTTTTAGCTGGAGCTACACTTAAAAAATTTACCTGTTCCAAATTACAAACAGATTCTACTTAAGAACAAACCTACACTCCCTGTCTTGTTTGCACCGCCTGTATACTGCTGTTCAGAGTATATAGGGCCTTTTTTTTTATTTGGGTGCGGGGTTCCCTTTAATATCCATACAAGACCCAAATGGGCTGGGGGGGGGTGGGGGGGGGGGGGGGTACCCATGCCATTTTTCTCAATGATTTTCATCCATTTTGCCGGGACCAGACATTACATTAAAGCCGCAAGCAATTATAAATGACTTTTTTCCTTTAGAAATGTCATTTTGTGCAGGGACAGTTCTAAACACGGGAAACACGTGCCACTTCACAGGCATACTTTAGACACCCCCCAGGTACGATATTTAAAGGAGTATTTCACTTTTTTTTTTCACTTTAAGCATCATTAAAATCACTGCTCCCGAAAAAACGGCCGTTTTTAAAACTTCTTTTTTGCATTGATACTTGTCCCCTGGGGCAGGACCCGGGTCCCCAAACCCTTTTTAGGACAATAACTTGCATATTAGCCTTCATAATAAGCACTTTTGATTTCGAACGTTCACAGGTTCTGGTGCGAACCGAACCGGGGGGTGTTCGGCTCATCCCTATTTACAAGTAGTAAACCATTAGTTATTCAACAGTTTTAAAACTGTGAATATTACATAGTTATTTCTGAACTGCTGTGTTCCTAAACATACCAGCTCTTTTTATGTCTTCTCTTTCATTAGCCTGTTAACAATGTGAGGCATTGAGGCTGAACTCTAAACAGCTAAATACACAGATAAATTACATATACAGTATGGGAGCTGTTTACCTGCTAAAGAATTTAAGTTTCTGTCCATCCAGTCCTGAGATGTTTACGGTTCTGCCACACAGCACAGCCAGGTGAATGACACCACTCTATGACCTCATGTACACAGGTGTATAAAAGGCTGTTGTGTTCAGATCCTTACTGGGTACACTTTTATATGGATCTGAGGCGTTGGATCCTCGCACGCAGCTGCATTGAGCTATGAGTAAGCACTAAGATTATAGTGTGAAACGCGTCAGTTGATTCCCTGCCTTGCTGTGACCTGTAGTGCACCTGTCTGTTTTTACAATAAAAGGCAACCGTAAAAGGTTTTATTGGAGTGTGGCTGTCCATTTTTATTCATCATTTGTCAGCTGCATTGTAGTTATTACTCTATTTCACTGAGCTATGTAAACCTAAAGTCCAATTTGCAGCATGCATGTAAATGTTTGAGCAAACATTTACATTATTACTACCACCAACTTCCTGACTGGACAGTGAGAAGCAGAAATAGACTGATTAGGTCACCCCCCTGCTCAAGCTTTTTATTTCTCTCAGCATGTTTCCTGTAAGCAAGGGTGACCAGACGAGACATCCCCGATTTCCAGGGACAGTCCCCAGAGTGAGGACACTGTTCCCGGACCAAGTCTGTCCCCGGTTTTGTCCCCGGATTGGATTTGAAGAGGGGCTGGGGCAATTTCAAAGACAGTCAGTGCAGAATAAAAATAAAAAAAAATTGAATTGCACACCCCCACTCATACTAGCTTAGGGGGGTGTATTTTTTTCATTATCTGTGCCCCTTTCTGATGATCATGTGCTGGTCGGAGCGGAGGGAATATTTCTTCAGTTTCGGGTGCATGCTCATTCAGCTTCGCTCACATGTTCTTCTGCCTGTGAGTTATCATAATGCTGATGACCTTAACCAGTTGCTGATCGCCGATAGCAGATTTACTGCTACAAGGCGGTTGCGCTGCAAAGGATTACGTATATACGCAATCCTGCATTGCTGGGTCCACCGGTAACCGCTGATCATTATGTACACAGGCAGAATGGTGATCTGCCTATGTAAACAAGGCAGATCGCTGTTCTGTCAGTATGGAAGACATTGATCCTGATACCCCACAGTGAGAAAACACTGGTTAGGCACACATTTAGACCTTTGATTGCCCTAGATGTTATCCCCTTCCCAGCCAGTGTCATTAGTACAGTGACAGTGCATATTTTTAACACTGATCACTGCATTAGTGTCACTGGTTCCCACAAAGTGTTAAAAGTGTCACTTAGTGTCCGAAGCAATATCGCAGTCCCACTATGAGTCGTTGATTGCCGAAATTACTAGTAAAAAAATAATAATATGTCCCCGGATTTAATTTTAAAAATCTGGTCACCTTACTGTAAGCACACCTGACAGGCTCCTGGTTCTGTGTCTCTCTCATGTAGTATGAGTGCTGCTGTATTGCAAGGCTGATCCCAACTTATTTCAGATACGTACATAAGTTGCATTAACCACTTCAGCCCTGGAAGATTTGGCTTCTCAATGACTATTCCATTTTTTGCGATACGGCACTGCGTCACTTTAACTGACAATTGTGCTGTCGTGCGACATTGTACCCAAACAAAATTGACGTCCTTTTTTTCCCCACAAATAGAGCTTTCTTCTGGTGGTATTTGATCATCTCTGCGGTTTTTATTTTTTTGCGCTATAAACAAAAAAAGAGCGACAATTTTGAAAATAACACAATATTTTGTACATTTTGCTATAATAAATATCCCCATTTGTTTTTTAAAAAAGCAATTTTTTTCCTCAGTTTAGGCCGATATGTATTCTTATACATATTTTTGGTAAAAAAAAACGCAATAAGCGTATATTGATTGGTTTCCGCAAAAGTTATAGCGTCTACAAAATAGGGGATAGATTTATTGCATTTTTATTGTTATAATTTTATTACTAGTAATGGCGGTGAATTGCGATTTTTATCAGGACTTCGATATTGCGGTGGACACATCGGACACTTTTGACACATTTTTTGGGACCATTGACATTTTTACAGCGATTAGTGCTATAAAAATGCACTGATTACTGTATAAATGTCACTGACAGGGAAGGAGTTAACACTAGGGGGCGATAAAGGGGTTAACTGTGTCCCCTCACTGTGTTCTAACTGTAGGGGGGATGGGAATAACTAGGGGAAGAGAAAGATCGGTGTTCATACATTGTATGAACACAGGATCAGTCTCCTCTCTCCTGAAAGAACCGGGATCTGCATGTTTACACACATAGATCCCGGTTCTCGCTCTGTCACGAGCGTTCGCGGGTGCCCCGGCTGTCATCGCGCCCGCCAGGCACTCGCATCGGCACCAGCGGCGAGCCGCGGACATGCGGGTCGCGTGCCTCTGGCAGTGCGCGCATGCCCCAAGTGGCCAAAAGGCGAAGAGACGTAAGGTAACGTCGCATCGCCCAGCCGTGCCATTCAGCCGCAGTAAAACTGCGGCGGCTGATCGGCAAGGAGTTAAAATTACATTAAATGGTTACTTGAAGATAAATTATAGGTATGGTATATTTGAAACGTTGTTACATTGCTCCAGCTTGGACCGATGTAACAATGTATATACAGCTGTGGCCAAAAGTTTTGAGAATGTCACAAATATTAATTATCACATGTCTGCTGCTTCAGTTTTTATGATGGCAATTTGCATATACTCCAGAATGTTATGAAAAATGATCAGATGAATTGCAATTAATTGCAAAGTCCCTCTTTGCATTGAAAATGAACTTAATACCATAAAAATAAACATTTCCACTGCATTTGTGAGGAAGACTTTAGGGCGTCCAAGAAAGTCCAGCAAGCACCAGGACCGTCTCCTACAGTTGATTCAGCTGTGGGGTAGGGCCCCCACCAGTGCAGAGCTTGCCCAGGAATGCCAGCAGACAGGTGTGAGTGCATCTACACAAACAGTGAGGAGAAGACTTTTGGAGGATGGCCTGGTGACAAGAAGGGCAGCAAAGAAGCCACTTCTCTCCAGAAAAAACATCAGGGACAGAATGATATTCTGCAAAAGCTACAGGGATTGGACTGCTGAGGACTGGGGTAAAGTAATTTTCTCTGATGAATGCCCTTTCTTTTGAGGCATCCGGAAAAAACTTTGCCTTTTCCAGCATGATGGAGCACCTTGCCATAAGGCAAAAATGATAACTAAGTGGCTTGGGGAACATTACATCAACATTTTGGGTCCATGGCCAGGAAACTCCCCAGACCTTAATCCCATTGAGAACTCGTGGTCAATCCTCAAGAGGCGAGTAAACAAACCTACAAATTCTGACAAACTCCAAGCATTGATTATGCAAGAATGGGCTGCCATCAGTCAGGATGTGGCCCAGAAGTTGATTGACAGCATGCCAGGGCAAATTGCAGAATTGTCAACACTGCAAATATTGACTTTTTGCATAAAATTAATATCATCGTCATTAAAAGCCTTTGACACTTATGAAATGCTTGTAATTATTCTTCAGTATACCATAGTAACATCTGACAAAAAGATCTAAAAACACTGAAGCAGCAGACTTTGTGAAAATGTATATTTGTGTCCTCAAAACTTTTGGCCACGGCCGTACAATACCTGGCCAATGCCCCTGGAATCTGGTAATCATTGACATAGTCACCTCTACTCCAGTGATCACCACTTGGTTCTGGGTCCCATGCCGAGCCTGATATGTTCTGAACACAGGAGTTTGGCTGCTCAGCACTAGTGTCATCCAGAGAATGCTTTACATTTTCTGAAGGATGAGGTAGAGAGATGGGGCAGTGACGTCACCTTCTCCACCTTGTTCAATCAGAGAACACTTAGCACTGATTGAAAAAGTGGCGCCTGTGCTGAGCAGCCAACCTCTTATGTTCACAATGCATCAGGCCAGCACAGGATGTGAAAGCAAGTTGTGATCACTGGAGTAGCGATATCTACATCAGTGATTTCCAGGTTCCAGGGGCATCTGCTAGGTATGGTAGATACATATTTACATTGGTAACATACTTTTTAAATGCTATTTTAGCATAGGGGTGCAGCGATATGGTGCAATGCTTACTAATTCTTGGCTCCTCCTCTACGTACAATGCAGAGTTAGTAGCCAAGGGAGCTTTGGGTAGAAGAGAACAATGCTGGAGCTTGCCTCACCAAGAGATAGGGTAAGTAATTGTAGCTAGGGTTAGTTAGGCTAAATTTAGTTTTCGGCTCCACTGTACTCAGTGGAGTAATGGTCTCTTTTTTTTTTTTTTTTTTGGGTTTGTTTGTTTGGTTGTTTGTTTGTTTTTGGGAGGGTGGAACTTTCCCTATGGTCAGTGGTTGTTTACTTCTGTCTGCTTCTTGTGGAAGCTTTCTGAAAATAGAATAGGAGGGTCAACCACTGATTTATGAATATTAATCAAACCCCAGTCACGGGGATGCCCAGAAGGTGGCTGGAGAGTTAATTAACTTTTGGGATGCCTTTCCACAGGGTTCTTTCCTCTTCAGGAATGGTTCCAGTTCTCCTGGGGTTTCTGCCACTGGGGGGGCAGTAAGAGTGTGGCTAGAATTGCTGTTTGGGCCTTGGCAGGTACTGGGCTAAGCAATGGCGTCCCTAGGGGGGGCCAGAGGGGGCCCTGCCCCCCAACATTATGCTGTGCCCCACCATGTGCCCCCCCAAAAAAAATTGTTTTATTTTTATTTTTTTGTATTTTTCTCGGGCTGAGAGAGAGAGCGTCCCCAGTCAGCTCCTGCGGGGGATTCCTCCCCCCTCCCTCTGCTCGCTGACACTGCATAATGCGAGCGCTTACACAACCACAGACGCCCGATCTGCTCCTTCCCCCGCATCCTCATTGGCACGGAGAAGAGCGAGTTGCAGGAAGGACTCCACGAGCCCTGTGGGGGGGGGGGGAAGGGGCCCAAGCCTTCATCTCAGTTACTGAAAAAACAGACTGATTTCTCCCGTCCTTAGGACAGGAGAACCAGCCTGTAAATTCCGAGAGTGGTGACTGCAAGCTGAGCCGAGTTTCAGTCTATGAAACTCTTTCACAGCCCAGCGAATCCAGCCACCCCCCCCTCACTCTCCTCACATACGAGCAGGGAGGAATACAGCTCCTCCTCCTCCTTCCAGTCCCGCCCACACTATCCCGGCGTGCTGTATCTGAAGAGAGGGGATGTGTGGGCAGGAAATATGAAAATCAGCAGCATTCCTGGCTGTGTGTGAATGATGCCTGAGATTCTAGCCTGGACCTGTGGGTGTGTGCCATGCAAACTGCAGTACACTGTAATCACTGAACTGCATTATCTCCATCCCTTCTCTCCCCCATTTGTCTCCCTCCCCCTCTCCTGTTCTTTCAAGACCTTCACAATTTACTTTCACTTTCAGTTAGGCAGGTAATAGACGGTGCAAATTTATTTCCTGCATCCACAGATTGCAGGAAAGAAACTTGCATAATTCTCCCATCAACACAGACAGCGCTAACAGGGGTAACCCTCCTGCCCAGCAATTGTATTCTCCCGACAAACAGTGATTATCACTAGTGGCTATAGCAACCACTAGTGATAACCATAAGAGAATCTGCTAATTAATGGTTCAAATCTCAGCCAGTTCCTGCTGAACCAGCTGAGATTTAAACTGTCTATGGCTGGTCTTAGCTCTTAGGCAGCCCATACATTGATCACTTTTTTTTATTCAACTATTAGTTTGAATGAAAAAAAAAAGAAATGATCCAATTCCCCCATCTACACATTATAGGTGGATGGGGGAATCCTCCCAGTGTGGACCAGTGCTGGAACAACCAGAGTTGCTGTCCTGTCCCGGCTATTCACAGCGATGGTCTCTGTCTCCATGGCAGCGGCAGCAGCACATTGGAACCCAGTGCTGGTTACTTTATGGGGCTGATGTACAGGAAGGGCTGGGCATGTTCAAAATTCAACATGCCAGAGCCTGCCAGGAAGCCCACACGGCACAGCGCTAATCACAGGCAGTGAGACATTTCCCGGTCCGCAGCTGCACAGGAAATGTCTCACTGGCTGTGATTAGCGATGTGCAGTGTCGGCCTCTTGGCGGGATCGGGCATGTGGGATTTCAAACACACCCGAGCCCATCTCTATTGGTTGTAGACAGTTGAGCTCCCTGCAGGTTGCTTGGCAGCAGTGGAGCCTTCTCTGATATGCTGATCGTGATGCAATCCAGGTGATGCTCCTAGTCTAATTCTAGTGTTAAATATCAGTGATTTTATTGATCGAAGCCCACACTTTACAGGCATGGAGCCCACATGGCTGCTGAACATACGGTTGATTATATATATGTGGTTGTACTCTTGATGCTAATAAATACTGTGTTTATTAGATCTGACTGGGAGCATCACCTGGATCACATCCCGATCAGCATGTCAACAGAGAAGGTTATACAGCATTACTGCTGCTAGGTGACCAGCTGGGGGCTCGGCTCTCTATAACTAATAGTGCCAGCCTTCCCCTGCATGCACCCATAATGTCACCAGCACTAGGTCCTAATAGACTGCCGCCGCTGCCAAGGAGACAGATGCCAGACCAGTGCTGTCAATAACAGGGACAGGACTGCTGGGGAACCCCACAGTGGCAGAACACCAGGGCCCAGTGGCAAGACAACCTTTGCAACCCTGATAGTTCTCTCACTGCTTTGGACCCTTATATGTTCTTGGTGTGCTGGTGACCTATATTTCTTGCTTTCTGCCACCCTGGGGGTAAGGTGACCACATTTTTAAACTATCATTCAGGGACACCCCCTCTTCCCAAAAATCAGCTTGTGCTGTAACGAATCACAGCACAGTGATTGGACACAAGAGGTGGGATTTATGATTTCTCCAATCACAAGCAGGGGGCAGGGATTGTGCTCCTCCAGGCATTCCTGGGCAGGACAAGTACTGTCAGTGAGTAAAGCGGTGATATGGCAGCCTTTTTTGGGGGGCATCAGATTGGCCTGGGGGGTGGCTGTGTCAGTTTAATTCCGGGACACTGTATTGTCCTGGAATGAAGGTGCCCGGTACAGATCTGCAAAATGCGGGACTGTCCCGGGCAATCCGGGACACATGGTCACCCTACCTGGGGGGCCCCAGTATAGTAGGAAGGGAGCTCACTGCAGAACATGTGAAAGGGCCCGTTGTGGGATCGTAGTAAAGGGCCCCAGGATATATATATATATATATATATATATATATATATATATATATATAAAATTGCATTTTATAGTTGGCCCCCCTACTTTTGTCCCTGTCCCCCCCATGTGCCCCCCCTAAATATGAAAGCTGGAGATGCCACTGGGGCTAAGGGCCTGGAGAAAAATGCTCAGTCCTGGTCCGGAGAAGGATCCTTAATCTCCTTCACTGAAGAATGTTGTGTGGAAGCTGAGTAGCAGACAGCTCCTAGAACATTGTTAGTAAGACCTAGTTTTTGGACTCTCAGGTGTACCTGCTGCTAGAGGGAAGTGAGTCCAGCATATTCTCAGTGGCTCCTCTATTGGTGAGTGCTACATAATACACCTCATCCCTGCACTTCTAGTTTAAACAAGCATTTACCTTTTGCAGTGGGATAGGGGCGCACTACAAGGGTACATTTTATTTAATTCCCAGAATTTAACTTTAACACTACTTACAAGCTGTACCATTACTTTTAATATATAGTAGATCTACCTCTAGCTTTCTGTTGTGTGTTAGACTCTTTAAATTAACCTTTCAGTTTGAGTGGTTGCTTGATGGTTGAATCACCACAAGTGATAATATATCTTCCAGCTGGTAATATCTCTGAAACTTATATCCCAGCAGCCCTCGACTGCTCCTGGGCTTTTAGATCCCATTCAACATTAAAAATGCCATTGCTTTAAATGGTACCTGTTCACACCTGAGTGCTCAATCGCCTGTTGCTCAAAAAAGTACAAGAGCTTCTTTTCACACAGATTTGGGCATTTTCACCCTACAGACTTCAATAAGAATGCCTGAAAAAGTGTGCAAAATAATGCTTATTTCAGTCGCTTCCATAGTAAAAGTCAATCGGGCCAAAAAAAACATAATCATGTCCAAAAGATGTTCCTGTACAGCAAATTGTAGTATGGGAATGTAGCCTCAATAAAGTTTACATTGCAATGAAGGTCTAGGACTCCTATGTTTGCCTTTGCCTTGGCTATGATGGAGGAGGGCAATGTCAGGAACTCAAGGAAGGAGATTTGTCAACTGACATTAGAATGTCTAAAAGACATTAGAACTCACCAGAAATGTCTAAAAGACATCAGAACTCACCAGAATCTACCCGTAACCAAAGGACTAGTTTTGGCTTTTATGGTCAAATATCAGTGTTTGTATTGTATTCCCACCACCATGATATACTTGGATAATTAGTAGACATGTGCATTCGTTTTCGTCCGAATGCATTTTCGTCCGAACTTCAGCTATTTTCGTTATCGTTTTAACAAACGAAAACGAAAGCACAGAATCCGAAAACCGAAAGATCCGACATAAACAAATGCTTTATTTTCGTTTTCGTTGCTACAACAGTTCGATATAGATAGGAGATTCGACGTGACGCTGACAATAACAATCTGTGTCTATCGAACCTGTGGTCGAATGTGCCTAACCTTAACTCTATTAGTCCAAGATTATTCTACATAGAGAGAAAAGATTCGACATAGAGAGAAAAGATTCAACATAGAGAGAAAAGATTCGACATTATAGAGAGAAAAGATTTGACATAGGAGAGAAAAGATTCGACATTATAGAGAGAAAAGATTTGTTATTATAGATAGAAAAGATTCGATATAGAGAGAAAAGATCACTGCTGGAATTGGGTGGGGGGAAGTAAAATAAAAATAATGATGATGATGAATGTTATTGGCTGATTGTAACCAAAGAGGAGGAGCAGTAAAATAGCTAGAATGACGAAGATTCGACAAAGCTTCGACAAAGCATCGAAAGTTAGAAGATTCGACGGTGCAGCAAAACTGTACGACGCTGCAATCGTACATTTCCGGTCAAATGCATCCGCCCATAGGCTATAGAAGAATTCTAATGTTGGTTGACTAGTAATAGTAATTAATAAATATAATTATTACTAGTCATACAACATTAGAATTCTTCTATAACTTGTGGGCGGAACATTCGACCGGAAATGTATGATTGCAGCGTCGTACAGTTTCGCTGCTCCGTCGAATCTTCTTTGAACATTCGACAGACACCATAAGCCTTCAATGACAGATTCGACCTTAATTAATTCAGATTTTCGGGCGAATGCAATTTCTAACGAAAAACGAAATAAATAAATGCGAATTTCGGGAGTAACTAAATACATTTATTTTTCAGACGAAAACGAAATTCCGAAACGAAATATTTCAGTGTGCACATGTCTAATAATTAGTGTCCCCATTTGCTCTTGAGGTAGTTAGTATGACAAGTGTAATTATAACAGCTCAGCAGAAAAATGTCCATGGAAATGATTTGAAACTATTTGCATCCAAGTAATTTTAGGAGTTGTGTATGCCAGAACTATAATCAGGCTCCAGGCTTTATATTATGAAATTGTTGGGAGGGAGGGATGTATTGTTGCCTATCCTTCTCTGTGCTGCTTGTAATTAAATAAAATTCTTTAATCTTTCTAGATGCTATTATGTATTGCATTTTCCAGGTTGACAGATGCAGCAGTATTTTTACATTTTGCTACGCTATTGTTAACGGTTCTTTGCTATGAACGTTGTAATGAAATCCCTGAAATTACTTTTTATAAAGACATTTTTTTCTTATGCAGACAAATTAGGTCACTCAGTCAGTGACTAGAGAACCGGCTGAAAGGCAATTTGCTTGGCTTGGAAAGCACAGCCCTACATCATTTTTTTTCTTCATCCAAGGGAAACATTTCCATTGTCTAACAATAATTGACCGCAAAGCCAGCATTTTTGGTGAGTGTCTATAAACCAATTTAAAGAGAACTGGTCATGAATACATATTTAGCTGAATAATAAACCTTTAATGACTTAATCATGTTGTAATTGTTTAGGAAGAGAGACCTCTTCATCAGAGGCTGTCATCTTGCCTTAGGTCCCAGCTTCTGATTGGATTACAGGATGACAGGGTGGGAGAGATGCACTGTGGGAGTGAAAGATGGTTAACCGTTGTGCTGTGCAGAAGAGGATTGGGTTAGCTGGCTTAACAGCATGAAGTCCTTGAGTATTCTTTAAAAACAAGATTACCATGTTTGAACTGTAAAAGTTGGTTTATTAAAATTTAAACCGCATACAGAATGTGATGTAGGCTTCCAATTATAGTAAGTCCAGGCTCTCTAGAATGGTTTGAAAATATGTGTTGATCTTGCAAGTAGAGCCATCACATAGGCGCCTTCTTTTATAAGGTGACTACACTGTAGATTCTTAGATGCTGACACTGTTGATAGCCCTATCAATGAATAGCTCACGGCCCTTTGTTGTCTCGGAAAATTATGCAAAAGCTCTGCTCAGTCCCTCCACCCAGACATCACTGTACGGAAGGGTGCAGGAGAAATCCTGTTTCTTAGCTACATTTACCATTATAAAAGGGTAAATGGATTTTTTTAAAGAGATTTGGCATGGCATATGGCACATAAAATGGCTGTGTATCACTCTGAGAGGAAAACACAGAAGACTAAAAAATATGCAAACCGAACATTTTATATTCCTGATATGTGCCTGCTGTACGATGTACTTGTTGTATGCAAAAGTAGCCTGTTCTCTTTGTATTGATTCATTTGTGTGAAATTCCTGGTGGTCCTGCCAGTCCCTCAGCCTTTCTATTAAAAACTGACCAGACTTATCAGGAGAACACACCACGATGAGTTCTCTAGCTGTGCTGGGAACTCGGTGTGCTCTCCTCCAATGATCAGACTTGTCCTAAACCCCCCCCCCCCGCACAACCTTTCACTATGAAGATCAGTGTGCTGCTGTTTCTCCTCCCCCAGCTCTTATGCAGCTGAGAACAGAGGAAACGTGATCACTTATAAACAAAAAGGGGAAAAGGTATTTATAGTGTTTTTTATATCTATACACAAATGTTTTTCATTTCTATTTGAAACTGAATGGGTTGTTTTACAAGGGGAGGGTTTACAACCACTTTAACACTAAGTTCCAGGTGTAGTTTTTATTGCATAGTTAATGTAAGTATACATATTCCATGCCTGTGGGACCACTGTGAAAGTGGAGAATCACTGTAATAGTCATGCTACTACACTGATTGCAGCAGTCTTATGGGTCCCCTGCAAAGAGCTGCCCTTCTGCATAGTAAACAAAGGCGCCCCCACCATTATTTGATTGAATGAGGTGGAGAGGTGGGGCAGTGACATCCGAATATTCACCTTGTCCAATCAGAAAACATCTTGTATTCTATGATTAGGCTCTGGACAGAGTGAAATGCATTAGAGGGAAGAGGAGCAGGTGGAGCAGTCTTTGTAAGAATGCCAGACTTTTTTTATGATGGAGAGCAGCATCTCTTTCTTTGTTGAAACATCATGGTGGCTGTAATAATTACCTTTTTTACGGCTTGTTTTCTTTATTTTCACCTGATGTTCCTGCCTTCCTAAGATGACTATGCTGTAGGGACAATGTTGTCTCCCTAGGCTGCACTCCTGATTTGGACTACAAGCACATCCCCCTCTCATCATCTCCATGCATCACTGTATGCTGATGTGAAGACGTATAACATTTAAAAAATATATATTTTTGATTTACTTACATTTTTTGTGTTCACTTCCTGGTTCCCCTAATGGCACTAGTGACATAGCTCTTGTGTAAGGAAGGGCATGGCAATAGACAAGATGGCTCCTCTGAACAGATTTCTGTGCACAGGATAATACATGTTCCCTTTCCTTTTCGCAGGAATTGGGCACTGGCTAATGTGCATGTGCATGTGCATGCATGTGCACGCACAGATGCACTCGCGCATACCTGTGCATGCCAGCGCTCACGTGCACCTGTGACAGATGTTGGTGCTAAACTGGGCCAGTACACAGAATCAGTGCTCCTTTGTCTTTAGCTTACTGAGCACCCTGTGACCCTGTGATTCTGTATTCTGATTCCAGTTGCTGACCCGGCTTGTTTTGACCACTCTCTGAACTCTGTCTACACTCCCCTTGGCCTGACCCCTATCCTCCGCTTCTGTCTTCTCCATTGGCACCTGCTTCACTGATCGGTTACAGACCTGGCTTGTTTCCTGGCCATAGGCAAGTGTTGTTTATATACAATGTATTATATATTATTGCCATTTTCTTACAGGGGGGGAAGTCCACTTTAGGGATACGCTCTAGGTGGACAACCAGTCTGACCTCAGAATGGATTCATATCTTGAATGGTTGGAATGTCCCCCACCACTAACGTAAGGGGCCCTGTCTTGGGTTGGTTTCCTTGCCTTTAGCAATCCTAAAATTAAAATCAGAGTTGATTAACCTATTTTATACAGCAGATTGCAGCACTATTTATCGTGTCTCTGTAAAGCGAATTAATCCTGTTGAAGGGAAATGTTTACGTTCAGCATTTGACTTTGGCTTCCACTTTGAATGTAAGCAGTGAAGGGATTTATTAAAAATAAAAAAAGCATCCACAGCATTTATACATCAAAATGAATGGAAATGAATTCTCATAAGCGACGCCACAGGGGTCTTACGTGACTCATGTGTTGTTGTCTGCTTAGTTTTTCAGATTATAGCAGAGAAAGGGTTTGGCTTAATTTCGGTGATTTAGAAATTAACATCACAGAAGGAAGGAACACAGGCTGGGTAATAACAAGGAAAGAAAAAGCTTGTTTATGCATAATGGAACTTCACTGTCACCCTGTCCTGTATGGTGATCACAGTGAAAGATGGGGTCATGGTGTCCACCTGAACCCTCTCCCTATTCAGTGTAGTGTAGTGTGGTCTGGCTCTATAGAGCATACTGGCAAAAAGTTGTGCTGAGTACATTCCTGTAAAATGTGAATTATTAGAAATGCTAGGTGGTTGCTTTGGTAAATTATAACCCTAATAATTAGAAAAATGGAATAAAAAAAAAAGTTAAAACAGAAATTTTTAGGCAGGTAAAACAGCTCCCATGTACAATATGTAATTCACCTGTGTATTTAGCTGCTTGCCTGGAGTTCCGCTTTAAATTGTCAGTATCACAAAACTGCACATTGTGCAAGCTGTAAGCAGTGCTAGTTCTGGACATACATCACATTCAAATGATTAACACTAAACAGCCACCAGTGCTACCCCCAAACCCCCTCCCCATTCAGAATATAATTGATTGAAGAATTCCTTGTGAATGGCTCAGCTGCCATACACGGCTCAAAGTTTGGTAAATTCAGCTTTTAAACTATTGGTATCCATATCAGCACCACCTTGTTGGACAAAATTCAGTTGTTCAAATCACTTTGTTGAAGGAGCTGGGTGGAAAATTGTTGGCCAAACAGCGCCTGCATTTAATCAGATGCAGATGCTGTTTAGGTATTCTGATAAAGTACAGGCAGGGAAGATTTATCCATCCTTACTTTTTTTTTAACAATAGAATCCATCCTTACTTTTTAGTGGAATGCTGGAATTCATAGTTTTTATCATACAGGTAGGTAGCCTGTATCTAAAGGCCATATCTTAGAATATTTAAAAGTCCGTAAGCTTGAGATTGGTGACAGTGACAGCAGGGAATCTGAGCTTAATAGAGGCATACAAAATGCACCACACCGAAACCCAGGGGTATAGTGGCACATTTTGATAGTGACAGGCCTGCATGGGATTAAATTATAGTAATATGTTTCTCTAATTAAGCAGCACTGACATAGAAACATAGAAAAGTCACTGCAGAAAAAGACAGTAGTCCATGGAGTCTGCCCATTTTTTTTTTTTTTTATTGTTTTTGTTATTGTTTGTTTTTTGTTAATTTTTTTTGTCTGAGTATAGATCTATGTTTTTTAGAAGCAGGTTTGAAGCCATTTACTGTTCAACGTCTCACTACCTCTGTTGGAAGCTTCAAGCACTAACCACCCTTTCAGTAAAATAATATTTTCTAAAATTAGTTTTAAACTTTCCTCCAGTTAGTTTGAGGTCATGTCCCCGTGTTCTTGATTTTGGATTAATATTGAACCTGAACCTTATTCACCCCCTTGATGTATTTAAAAAACGCAGCGCGCAAAAAAAAAAAATAAGGATGCTGTGCAGTCGTCCAATGTTCTCCTTATCAATCAATGACGTCATTGGTTGTTAGGACGGCTAGAAGGTAATTTTTGGGCAATTTGTAGGCATTTTTCCTAGGCACCCCTGAAGAAACCTGAAGGCACCCTGGTTTAAAAAGACTGGTTTACATTCTCCTGACAGTTTGAACACATCCCAACCATGGTCTTCTAAAAGCCCTGTACACGCGATTGGTTTTACAGATGAAAACAGTCCGATGGACTTTTTTCATCGGACAAACCGATCGTGTATGGGCCCCATCGGTCTTTTTTCCATCGGTGTTAAAAAAATAGAACATGTTTTAAATTTATCCGATGGAAAAAAAAAACGATAGCAAGTTACTATCATCTGTGGGGAACTCGACACATGCTCAGAAGCATAGAACTTAATTTTTCTCGGCTCATCGGAGTGTTTTACGTCACCGCGTTTGGGACGATTGGTTTTTTGACTGATGGTGTGTAGGCAAGACTGATGGAAGTCAGCTTCATCGGATTTCCGATGGAAAAATCCATTGGTTTAAAATCCATAGGAAATCCAATCGTGTGTACACGGCTTTATAGTTGTATTCTATAACACATGGAGGATCATGCTGCACAGTTTTTAGATGCTCCATGTACAGCTTATTGTTTTCTTTATAACTTGGTTCTATCTTAGATTGATATTTTCCTGCCTATATAAAATTCTGCCATTGCCTGTGTAAAAAATTTTTTTTCACCTATGTGTATTTTTTGTGTCTTCTCTTCTAGCTATTTCAGTTTATGTATTTTATGACATTTGTTCTATATATCTATATTAGTTATTGTCTTTGTTACATTTTTCAACATCTCTATCCAAACAATGTGCTTGTTTTTCCTTATATTTCCTCAAATAAAACCCAAAACTTTTATCAAAATTTAAAACATTATATTAATACTCCGGCACATAAATACTTCATAGATTTTTTTAACACACTCCCATTATTTTCTTCATCTTTGCCATTCAACAAATAGGACCAATGTTTGCTAGTAAGCTGAAAAAGAAAATGTAATTTTTAAAAAAACAGATTACTGTAACCTGGCAATCACATAAAAAAAATTGCCACATCAGTATTTGAAGATATTATGGCACACCAATAATTTGATGCATTGTATTCTGGTTAAAATTATTATTAATATATAAGAATAGATTTGGAGCATTAAAATTTTATCTACGCAAACACTATGGCTGATCTTAGTATTATGATCAGGGGGTCATGGTAAGGTTAAAAGTTAGGTTAAAGGGTAGTTAAGGTCAAAACGTTTTAGTTTTGAATAGAGTGGTGAGTAATAGGTGAACGAATCTGCCTGGGTTAGGTTTATGAACAGTCTTGTGAATCTTGCAAATAGTTTGAAGTTTGTGAATTTGCGATGAACCCTATTGAAATCTATGCAAATGGACCAATTCTGGTCATTTGTAGGGCTATTGAGGAATCTATTGTAAAAAAAAAGGCATTGGAATCCTGGCGTTTCTCTCCTTACAAAGAATTGGCATTTATTTCTAAGGGCTCCAACACACAATGCCAATATGGATGCTGTAACTCCACTGTTTTAAATAATGGTAAAGTGGATGAGGCCCCAAAATGGAACCAATGTGTGGTCTACAGAGGCACTCATTAAATAGATTAATGTGTGGGCACCTCTGCTGACCACACTTTGGCTACATCTTGCGTCCTCATTCTCTTTACCGGATTCACCAGATCTGATTGCAGCCTAGCGAAGAGCAAGAATCTCTGGAAAACCCCAACAAACATTAGTGCTTGTAAAAGCAGAAGTTTATTTTTTTTAATCCTATTGCTTTCTATGCATTAGGATAAAAAACCTTCTGTGTGCAGCAGGGTCCCTAAGCCCCCCTAATATTTACCTGAGCCCCATCTGTATCCAAAGATGTGCAGGAGTGCCTCGGCCATCCGGGACTCTCCCTACTGATTGGCTGAGACACAACAGCGGCGCCATTGGCTCCCGCTGCTGGCAATCAAAGTCAGTTCGCCAATCAGGAGAGAGGGCAACATTACCCTACCACACTCCCATTGCTAAATTACAGATCCCTGGAGCTGTGGTAATATAAACACAGGCATAGGCGTGCGCACAGAGTGTGCTGGGTGTGCCTGGGCACACCCTAATTACCCCTTGCTGTGCCCATTCCCCCTGCTTTCTGTCTCCCCCCTGCAGTGCTGCCAGCTTCCCTCCTCTCCGCTCAGGAGTGGGGAAAGGGCTGCTAAATATTTATTAAACTGGCCCCTTCCTTTTCTGAATGAACACAGTGAGCGATCTGTACCGATCGCTCCTGTGTTCATTCTTAACTGAAGCATAGTAAACTATGTTTACTGCAGGCTGCAGAGAAAGGGACCGGGGAATCTCTGTCCTCTGTTTCTTTCTCTGTCTCCAAAGTGAGACATCGGGGTCTGTTTAGACCTTTGATATTGCACGAACGTGCCATAATAGGGCTCCAAAAAAATATATATATAATATTGTAAAAATAAAAAATAAATTAAATAATTGTAAAAAACTATAAAAAAAATTATGAAAAAAAAAAGCTACTGACACCGTCCGCTGACACCAATCTTTGCTCTACTGGCACCGTCCACTGCTCTGCTGATATACACACATGTGTATTTGTGCTCTGGGGTGCACACCCTAATGCAACAGGCTGCGCACACCAATGAACACAGGGGTGGGAATCATTGGTAACATAATTGACCAAATATTGTCATGACCATATTTGGTCAATGATGTCGCCCAGGATCCCCGGCTGTTTGCTTACATTTCAGCAGCTTGGGTTTGGGGTGGGTGAACTGCCCAACTTGGCAAATTTGTTTGGCAGTTCAGTGAACCACAAACAAGCTGGGTTGGGGTCGAACTCACATTCAACCCAAATCTGAATCTCATCCCTAGTTGTAAATATTTCCCGCTTTCCAAAGACTCATAAAAGTTAATTTAAGCTGAGCAATGGAGAGTGAATAGCTTCAATCAGCCTAAATAATGGACAGCGCTTAAGGGCCAGTGAAGCTCAGTGATTCATAGGAGCAATTATGTTTATTTGAAAGTGTCTGTAAAAGCCACAACCTTCTGTGTTGTTTTAGATTTTGTAGGGAATAATAGGATTCACTGTTCATTGCTTTTTGTGTTCTGGCTGGGGAGATTCACTCTTTCTTTTTATCCTGTTGACCATTGTCCCTAGACAGACATTGATGTGAAATCCATATGTTACCAAAACAGTAGGCAAAGGACAATCTTCCAGTGAAGACAACTGTTCCAGTGACTATTGTGTCCGATACATGAAGTGAACCCTCCACAATGGGTCAAAGACAAAAAAAAATAATAATAATAATAATAAGGATTTTAATTATTTTTCTTATTGTATCCAAAAAAATGTTAGCTTCAGATGCATATAACCAAAGCATAGCAATACAGCAAACATTATATTTTTAAATAATTCTGTCCCTATATCAGGCATTTGAGGCAGGGCCATCCTAATACCATCATGGGCCACTGGGTAAAGTAATGCACTGGGATCCCCTACCAGCCTGCACCAATTTACAAACCCACTCTCAAGAATTAAAGTATAAACAGTTGATAGAATGAAACATATATGTCTTAGTACTATCAATAAAATAAATTTTAAGCAATAAGAATACATGCCATGAATCAAAGACTAGGGATGAGCCGAACACCCCTCGGTTTGGTTCGCACCAGAACCTTCGTACGGACCGAAAGTTTGCATGAACGTTAGAACCCTATTAAATACAATGGACGCGAACGTTCGAAAGCTAAAGTGCTAATTATAACGACTAATATGCATGTTATTGTCCTAAAAAGGGTTTGGGGACCCGGGTTCTGCCCCAGGGGACATGTATCAATGCAAAACGAAGTTTTAAAAATGGCCGTTTTTCGGGAGCAGTCATTTTAATGATGCATAAAGTGAAAAAAAAGTGAAATATTCCTTTAAATATCGTACCTGGGGGGTGTCTAAAGTATGCCTGTGAAGTGGCATGTGTTTCTTGTGTTTAGAACTGTCCCTGCACAAAATGACATTTGTAAAGGAAAAAAAGCCATTTAAAACTGCTTGCGGCTTTAATGTAATATCTGGTCCCGGTAATATAGATGAAACAAGACAGGGACTGTAGGTTTGTTCTTAAGTGGAATCTGTTTGTAATTTTGAACAGGTACATTGTTTAAGTGTAGCTCCAGCCAAAAAATCTATTTTTAAGCTTTTTGGAAAACATAGGGAAGGGTTATCACCCCTGTAACATTTGTTTTGCTGTCTGTGCACCTGTTCAGAACATTTCACCTCACTTTCCGTCCCAATGACAAATGTTTTTGAAAAGTGGGGTTTTTATTGAAACAAGGATTGGTGATAAAGCATCAGTAGAGAGGAGACAACTTTTTCCCATATTAACTCTTACAGGAGAGAATTTCACTTCCTAGGGGTAGATTTCCTCTCACTTCCTGTTGTCTCCTTCCGTTTGCAAGTAGGAGTCGTTTGTAAGTTGGATGTTTGAAAGTAGGGGCCTGCCGTATATACTCTGCTGAAATTTTCCCCTTAGATGTTGGTGTTGCCACAACACTGTGAGCCCTCACAGTTACTCTTGGTGGGCGCTGGAACGCCCTGCTGTGAACTATTATATCAGGAATTGTAATTACATGCCATTGTTGAACAGTGGTAGGAAAAATTGGGCCTTTGGTGGTGGTGCTGGTGCTACAACACTGTCAGCCCTCACAGTTACTCTTGGTGGGCGCATGAATGGGCCCCACTGTAAATTATTTGATCAAGAATTGTAATTGCATGCCCCTGTTGAAGAGGGGCAGAAAAATTGGGCCTTTGGTGGTGGTGGTGGTGTTGCCACAACACTGTAAGCCCTCACAGTTACTCTTGGTGGGCGCAGGAATGGGCCCTGCTGTGAATTATTAGATCAAAAATTGTAATTACATGCCCCTGTTGAACAGGGGCAGAAAAATTGGGCCTTAGGCACTGGTGCCACAACACTGCAACCCCTCACAGATACTGTACTTGGAGCACAGCAATGAGCCCTGTTGCAAAGTATTGCATCAAAAATTGTAATTACACACCCCTGTTAAACAGGGGCTGAAAAATTGGGCCTTAGGCACTGGTGCCACAACACTGAAACCCCTCACAGATACTGTACTTGGAGCACAGCAATGAGCCCTGTTGCAAAGTATTGCATCAAAAATTGTAATTACACGCCCCTGTTAAACAGGGGCTGAAAAATTGGGCCTTAGCCACTGGTGGCGGCACCCAGAAACAAAAATGTTCTTCCAAGCTATCATCATGAATCGGATCATTGAGGAGGAGGAGGATAGTCAGTCAACATAACAGGACAGTCACTTAGCATCAGCATACGCAGTCTTGAAGGGATGTGACATTTCAAAATAAATTATTCTGTTATATCAGCTTCAGGTGCTTGGTAGCTGGTGGTGATCCAAGACTGGTTCATCTTTATGAAGTTCAGTCGATCAACCGAGTTGGTGGACAGACGCACCCTGTGATCCGTGACAAAGCCTCCAGCAGCACTGAATGTGCGTTCCGAAAGAACGCTGGATGCAAGACAGTCCAGTAGCTCAACTGCATACTGTGCAAGCTCTGGCCAGTGATCCATCCTCAAGACCCAGTAAGCCAGAAGATTTTCGGTGGGAAAGGTGTCCAAGTCTGACCTTGCCCCTATGTATTCCTGCACCATGTATATCAGACGCTGGCGATGGTTGCTGGAACAGATCATACCTTGGGGCTGCGGACTAAAAAATTGTCTGAACGCATCGGTCAGACGGCCACCTTCTCCACCGCTCCTTCTGCTACTGACCGAAGCCTCAGCAACTCGTTGTCCAGGACCAGGAGTTTGTAAGCTCCCAGTCTCTGGGAACGCGTTGCACAGACCTTTCTGCAAGGCCTCCCGGAGTTGTCTCATCCTCTGCTCCCTCTGCGATGGCAAGATAAGGTCCACAACCTTACCCTTGTACCGTGAATCAAGGAGAGTGGCCAGCCAGTAATGGTCCCTCTCCTTGATCCGAAGAATACGAGGATCCTTCCGCAGACTTTGCAGGATCAGGGAGGCCATGCAGCGTAGGTTAGCTGAGGCATTCGGTCCGGAGTCCTCTGGGTCACTAAGGACGAAATGATCCGCAGCCACCTCCTCCCAGCCACGTACAAGTCCACGGGTTTGATGGGACTGTAAATCATCCCTAAAAGACTGCTGCTGTTGATACTGAGTGCCATGCTCCACCTCCATGCTGACACAATCCTCCTCCTCCTCCTCGTCCTCTTCCTGTGTGATGGGTGGGACACAAGGAACACTGTCTGGGTAAAGGGGGCCTTGAGAGGCAAGGAAGTCCTCCTCTTCCTGCCTCTGTTCTGCCTCAAGTGCCCTGTCCATTATTCCACGTAGCGTATGCTCCAACAGGTGGACAAGAGGTACAGTGTCACTGATGCATGCATTGCCACTGCTCACCATCCTCGTGGCCTCCTCAAATGGTGCCAGGACAGTGCATGCATCCCTGATCATGCCCCACTGGCATGGTGAAAAAAACCCGAGCTCCCCTGACCCTGTCCTGGTGCCGTAGTCGCACAGGTACTCATTGATGGCCCTCTGCTGCATGTGCAGCCGCTGCAGCATGGCCAATGTTGAGTTCCACCTGGTGGGCATGTCACATATAAGGGCGGTTCTTGGGCAGGTTCAACTCCTTTTGCAGCTCAGCCAGCCGAGCACTGGCATTATATGATCTGCGGAAATGCACACAGACTTTCCTGGCCTGCCTCAGAACATCCTGTAAGCCCCGGGTACCTGCCCAAGAACCGCTGCACCACCAGGTTAAGGATGTGAGCCACACAGGGCACATGGGTCAGTTGTCCCTGTCGGAGGGCAGAGAGGAGGTTGGTGCCATTGCCGCAAACCACCATTCCTGGCTTAAGCTGGCGTGGCGTCAACCACCTCTCGGCCTGCCCCTGCAGAGCTGACAGAACCTCTGCCCCAGTGTGGCTCCTGTCCCCCAAACACACCAGTGCAAGCACGGCATGGCATCTTTTTTCCTGCGTACTTGCGTAGCCCCTTGAACGCCTACAGAGCACCGCTGGTTCCGAGGACAAAGCACAGGAAGAGGCCATGGAGGAAGAAGAAGAGGAGGGGGTGGAGGAGAGAGGTGTGTCACAACCAGTAGTAGCATTTTGGAGGCGTGGCGGCGGAACAACCTCCAACACTACTGCACCTTGTCCTGCATCCTTCCCAGCTGCCAAAAGAATGACCCAATGGGCCGTGAAAGAAAGGTAACGTCCCTGTCCATGCCTGCTGGACCATGAGTCAGTGGTAATATGCACCTTACCGTTGACCGCCCTGTCCAGTGAGGCATGGACATTGCCTTCCACATGCCGGTAGAGAGCCGGAATCGCCTTCAGTGAGAAAAAGTGGCGTTTGGGAACCTGCCACTGAGGAACCGCACATTGCATAAACTCACGGAAGGGGGCCGAGTCTACCAACTGAAAAGACAGCAGTTGAATTGCTAGCAATTTAGCCAAGCTAGCATTCAACCGCTGGGCATGTGGATGGCTGGGAGTGAACTTCTTTTGACGGTCCAGCAGCTGGGGCAGGGAAATTTGCCTGCTACAATCGGACGTCGGTGTACTGCTAGCAGAGTGCCCGCAAGTACTTGGCTGTGACACACCTAATTCTACACCTTCATTCCTCTCAGTGCAGGTTTCAGAGAGGACTGAAGGTATAGTGGGGTTGGAGATCCCAGCTGATGAGGAGCAAGGAGAGGTCCGCTTTGTTCTTTGGTGAGGGTCTTTAAGGTACGCTTGCCAACGAGCTGCATGGTAAGTCAACATATGTCTAGTCAAGCAAGTGGTGCCCAAGCGGCTGATGTTTTGGCCACGCGAGATACACTTGAGACATATGTTGCAAATAGCAGCGGTGCGATCTGATGCACTCGACTCAAAAAAGGCCCACACCAAAGAACTTTTGGAATAACAGGCAGAGGCAGCGCCCTGCACAGGCGTAGCTCTGCGGTGTGATTCAGTCGGTGTGCTGCCCTTACGCTGGCCCCCGGAGGGCATCCTGCCTCGTTGGAGATGTGCCTCCTCCTCATCCTCATCCTCCTCCTCTCTCCTATCAGGCACCCACGTGGAGTCAGTGACCTCATCATCCCCTCCCTCCTCATCACTGGAGCCAATCTGGCAGTATGCTGCAGCTGCTGGAACATGACTGCCAGATTGCTGTCCTTCTTGAGCATCCCCTCTCTCTGCGCTCACGCTACTGCCTTCCTCTAGCTGGGTATCATCATCAGACCCTTCGAAACGCTGGGCATCCTCCTGGAGCATGTACCCAACACTGTGCTCAAACAGTTCGGGGGACTCCTCAGGAGGACATGGTGAGTCTAGGGAAGGAGTGACTGATGATGACATTGATACGAGGGAAGAGGACGCTTTGGCAGCTGCTTTGCCAGTACCCTGAGCCTGGGTGAGAGAGGATGAGAAGGATGAGGAGGGCTTGGTCATCCACTCTACCAAGTCTTCGGCATGATGCGGCTCAACGCATCCAGCTGCCGAAAATAAGGACAAGCGTGTCCCATGGCCACGTGCTGATGACAATGCACCGCGTCCACGACCAGCACTGTTGTCTCTAGACACAGAGCCTGCTTGCCCTCTTTTATTGGCTCGTGACTGTCTGCCTCTCTTTGTTGGCCTTCCAGACATAGTAATGGCCTGCAGGGAGATGGGAAAACCAGCAATTGGATAGTGTATATTGTGCTGGAGGCACACAACACCCACTAACTCCAGCAGATGCCTTTATTAGAGAACAGCAATGACGGGTATATACAGGTGTATACTGTACTAGGGCACACAACACCCACTAACTCCAGCAGATGCCTTTATTAGAGAACAACAATGACGGGTATATACAGGTGTATACTGTACTAGGGCACACAACATCCACTAACTCCTGCAGATGCCTGTATTAGAGAACAGCAATGACGGGTATATACACGTGTATACTGTGCCACTAACTCCTGCAGATGCCTGTATTAGAGAACAGCAATGACGGGTATATACAGGTGTACACTGTGCCACTAACTCCTGCAGATGCCTGTATTAGAGAACAGCAATGACGGGTATATACAGGTGTACACTGTGCCACTAACTCCTGCAGATGCCTGTATTAGAGAACAGCAATGACGGGTATATACAGGTGTACACTGTGCCACTAACTCCTGCAGATGCCTGTATTAGAGAACAGCAATGACGGGTATATACAGGTGTATACTGTGCCACTAACTCCTGCAGATGCCTGTATTAGAGAACAGCAATGACGGGTATATACAGGTGTACACTGTGCCACTAACTCCTGCAGATGCCTGTATTAGAGAACAGCAATGACGGGTATATACAGGTGTACACTGTGCCACTAACTCCTGCAGATGCCTGTATCAGAGAACGGCAATGACGGGTATATACAGGTGTACACTGTGCCACTAACTCCTGCAGATGCCTGTATTAGAGAAAGGCAATGACGGGTATATACAGGTGTACACTGTGCCACTAACTCCTGCAGATGCCTGTATTAGAGAAAGGCAATGACGGGTATATATAGGTGTACACTGTGCCACTAACTCCTGCAGATGCCTGTATTAGAGAACAGCAATGACGGGTATATACAGGTGTACACTGTGCCACTAACTCCTGCAGATGCCTGTATTAGAGAACAGCAATGACGGGTATATACAGGTGTACACTGTGCCACTAACTCCTGCAGATGCCTGTATTAGAGAACAGCAATGACGGGTATATACAGGTGTATACTGTGCCACTAACTCCTGCAGATGCCTGTATTAGAGAACAGCAATGACGGGTATATACAGGTGTACACTGTGCCACTAACTCCTGCAGATGCCTGTATTAGAGAACAGCAATGACGGGTATATACAGGTGTACACTGTGCCACTAACTCCTGCAGATGCCTGTATTAGAGAACAGCAATGACGGGTATATACAGGTGTACACTGTGCCACTAACTCCTGCAGATGCCTGTATTAGAGAACAGCAATGACGGGTATATACAGGTGTATACTGTGCCACTAACTCCTGTAGATGCCTGTATTAGAGAACAGCAATGACGGGTATATACAGGTGTACACTGTGCCACTAACTCCTGCAGATGCCTGTATTAGAGAACAGCAATGACGGGTATATACAGGTGTACACTGTGCCACTAACTCCTGCAGATGCCTGTATCAGAGAACAGCAATGACGGGTATATACAGGTGTACACTGTGCCACTAACTCCTGCAGATGCCTGTATTAGAGAAAGGCAATGACGGGTATATACAGGTGTACACTGTGCCACTAACTCCTGCAGATGCCTGTATTAGAGAACAGCAATGACGGGTATATACAGGTGTACACTGTGCCACTAACTCCTGCAGATGCCTGTATTAGAGAACAGCAATGTTGGGTATATACAGGTGTACACTGTGCCACTAACTCCTGCAGATGCCTGTATTAGAGAACAGCAATGACGGGTATATACAGGTGTACACTGTGCCACTAACTCCTGCAGATGCCTGTATCAGAGAACAGCAATGACGGGTATATACAGGTGTACACTGTGCCACTAACTCCTGCAGATGCCTGTATCAGAGAACAGCAATGACGGGTATATACAGGTGTACACTGTGCCACTAACTCCTGCAGATGCCTGTATTAGAGAACAGCAATGACGGGTATATACAGGTGTACACTGTGCCACTAACTCCTGCAGATGCCTGTATTAGAGAACAGCAATGACGGGTATATACAGGTGTACACTGTGCCACTAACTCCTGCAGATGCCTGTATTAGAGAACAGCAATGACGGGTATATACAGGTGTATACTCTGCCCCTAACTCCTGCAGATGCCTGTATTAGAGAACAGCAATGACGGGTATATACTGGTGTACACTGTGTTGGGGCACACAACACCCACTAACTGCTGCAGTTGCCTGAGAAAAGAACACACTGTCCCTGCCTGCCTATCTAGCTTAGAGAACAGCAATAAAGTGTAGATCCAGGTGTATACTGTGCTGGAGGCACACAACACCCACTAACTCCTGCAGATGCCTGAGAAAAGAATAGAACATAGAACACACTGTCCCTGCCTATGTATCTCTTTCCCTGCACGCCGGAACACACTGAACAAGGCCGCCGTGCTGGCGGCCTTTTATAGTGTGGGGCGTGTACTAAATCAACCTGAGCATCCTGCCTGTGGCCAATTATGGCTCTCCTCGCTGCCAGCGCTGTGATTGGCCAAGCATGCGGGGTCACAGTGCATGCTTGGCCAATCACAGCGCCGGGATTGCTCCTGCAGATGCCTGAGAAAAGAATAGAACATAGAACACACTGTCCCTGCCTATGTATCTCTTTCCCTGCACGCCGGAACACACTGAACAAGGCCGCCGTGCTGGCGGCCTTTTATAGTGTGGGGCGTGTACTAAATCAACCTGAGCATCCTGCCTGTGGCCAATTATGGCTCTCCTCGCTGCCAGCGCTGTGATTGGCCAAGCATGCGGGGTCACAGTGCATGCTTGGCCAATCACAGCGCCGGGATTGCACTGCGATGGCGCAGTGTATTGTGGGCTGTTTGCGTCACTCGAATTTGGCGCGAACGGCCCATAACGTTCGATCTTCGGGGAACGATCGAACAGCCGATGTTCGAGTCGAACGTATGTTCGACTCGAACACGAAGCTCATCCCTATCAAAGACTAATCAACACAAAGAGCTCAGTACGAGGGAGGCAGATGGGCACAGTACAGGAGGAGTCAGGAAGGCACAATACTGGGATCAGGAGGGCACAGTACAGGTTCTAGGATGCTGCCTGGGACAAGGCCATCCCCAGACAGCTTAGTTAAAAGCGTGACTGTCCTGTCAAATCCGGGACAGTTGGCAACTATGATGTAATGCAAGATTATGATGGGGCCCCCATGCACCTGGGGCCCCTGGGGACTGCCTGGGGGTGCCCAGGCATTAAGACAGCCCTGAATTAAGGGACACAAGCCCTATGACATGTCATGTTTGCTGTAGGTTCCTATGAATGAGAGGGCTCTGGTTGGAATTCTTGCTTTCTAAGTTCAGCATAAATACAATTTACCATTTAACTGATTTATTTAACTTTTTGCATGATTTGTTTTTTATGTTCTTTGTAGGCAGTAGGTTCTCTATAGAATTGTGTATTGGACATATTCTAACTATTAGATGTTGTTTGTCACGAATGCCATTTCATTCCTGCTATGCTGTCTATTAATGCTTAATAGGAAAGCGATGCATGAAAGAATTTCCTTCTCACTCCATGTGAACCATGCTGCATTATGCATCTTATAACTCTTGGCAGGCAGTGAAAGGGACCTTCTGCAGCATCCCAATATTAAACATTTAACAGCCCTCTAAATATGAAAATACACCTTTTAATCATGGTGAAATGTACTACACAGTAGAGAGCGTCTACGGGAAAAAAAAGAATCTCCTCTGGCAAATGCATTGGATTTCTTCTTTTTTTTTTTACAGAGAACTATAATATTTTCTTTTAAGAATAGTTGAAGGGAAATACCAATTTTTAACATATGTTTAATAATATATTCCTATCATTTTCGAACATCGTTTTTTTTACATAGCTTATCACAGCCCCATACTGCATCTAACTTTTAGACATTTGTGCCAGGTCATTATATGAATTTCTAAATTACCAATATGCATAGTTTAAATTTTTTCTATTGACAGGTGTATGCGCATGCACACACAGTTAGTGATAAGCAATTGTATGGACCCATCCATGTTTGCAAAGAAAATATCCCTTCCACGTACTCTTACCCCACTTCCAGCAGTCCCATAGGAATGATTGGGGTTGCAGCATGAGGCATTTCTATGGGACCGTTGGATAGTTGGAGTTTGCAATGAATACTGGATATTAGAGATCCATGGCTGAAGGTGTGAATTGTTTTAAAATCACCAGGGTAGAGGTGTTAAAAAATCATTATACAGTATGTGGGTGAAAGATGATGTTAAAGGCCCACATCTCTATTTAGGGTTAGTCGTTCAAGCAATGCAGATGCCCTCTTTGATGCCTTTCTCGCACCGGTTTACCTTGCTGCCCAAAATGTGCACCTCTGTCCACAATGGACCAAAAATCGTGCATGCTGCATTTTCTACTGCACAGTTGACCACAGCACACAGTAGCACTTTCTTTTGCTGTGCTGCAATGCAGGCGTGTTTGAAAAATGCATTGGGGTACTGAATGAATGGCACCAGAGCATGTAATGTTCTTACCCAAGTCCAATACTGCGAATGTGACCTTAGGATTTACATCTTCCTAAATGCTGGTAAATGGGAGGGAAAATGTAAACTGGCTGTCAAATCTTCCAGTAGGGAGACTTGTTTCAGTGACAACTGTCTAAAGCTTGGTTCATATCTCTGTGTGTCAGGAACATGCGTAAAATTGATTTTGCGTGCATACCCGACATGCACAGAAATGTTCAGCTCTTTGCCATTTTTTATGGCCCCCCATACATTTCCAAAAGGGTTGGGGGTTGTTTTCTGCACGTTTCTCATGGGTAAGACAGCGCAATTAAATGAATGGGCTGCCCTACACTTATACTAAGGTCAGTAGTATGAACCAGGGCTAAGGTTTATTTCACACAGGCAGATTGTTCCGGTGTGTTTTCTCCATCCCTTGACCACCTACCTAAAGCCTAACATGGCACCTGGAAGGGGTAATACACATGCTGTGGCTGCAATCTTGGCTTGTGGCTGCAGCAGACCTTGGCATGTCCAGATTGACAGGTGGTACCACCTATCTCCTTCAATGAGATCAATGGGAGCATGCTGAACCCAAGCTGCAACTGGTTTCCCATTGGGATAGAAAAAAATCCCACTGGAGATTGAAAAAACTGGTGCACAGGAGGCAACAGTATTTCCACCAGAATGCCTGTAAACTGGCTGTCAACCACAGTTTGCAAAACGATCCACCACAAATCACTTTTCTGACCGTGATGAACTCCATCGTCTACTCCGAAATCTATGTGTAAGAGACCTAACAGAGGATTTCCCTAACATTGGAGACATTTCCTCTCACATCCTGTTACTATTACCAGATGTTGGCTTAAGGTTTTTGTTTATTGCAGTTCTCCTTTAATTTTGAAGAGTGATTTCATTTTTCACACTTCCTATTCCCTGTGCCGTCATGCTGAATATTGTAATCAGCCACCCTCCCTCTTCCCATCTGCCCGACCTCCTTTAACCCAGTTACAATAATAACTTTTACACAATTTAGATGCAATAGTACGAAGCGGCTCCTCAGAGATCTCACAAACGAGTCAGCCGTAGTTCTCATTTTGTGCTTTGTATACCTCAATCACTGTGTTACTCTGCTGGAAAGACTGGAATTGATGAAACTTACCTCTACAGCTCTCCACTATACTACATTTCCTATCCTTTTGTATCCTGTTACATCTAGAGCCTAATGGACAGTGGAAACTGAAGATGGACATATGCTCAGTTGGTACTTATCGATGTGTCAATAACCTTTACTGAAGCACAATTTTAACACATGAATTCCTTAAAAAAACTAAAAAGGGTTCAGTTCAGCAATGATTCATTGGGATGAATTTAATTAAAAGCTGGATTTTTTTTCAATCTATGAGCATGATTAAATGGATTAGGATGGGGATGTTGGAATGCTAAGTGGTATACTAAGTGGTAATAATGCTGGGGTTGGAAGCACCAATTGTCTTTGCTATGTAACAACATCAAAAGATATACAAGGGTGAGTCATTAAAGGAGACATAGGGCTAAAGCTCTTTTGGTCCTGTGTCTCCTGTGGCTCACAGGAGTGCAGTTATTTCTGTACCCGTATTCAGCCGACAGCGGGCTAAAGTCCACTGTCAGCTGACATCACTCAGTCAGTCCAGGCTCTCAGGGGATCCTGACTTTAATGTCGGGATCCACCCAGAAGCATGGACTGGCAGCTGGCTCATCCTCTCGAAACACTGAGAGTCTGAACCAACCACTCCTGCCTCCTACCCAGCTGGTGCTCCAGTGAGCACTAGAGGGGCAGAGCAGAGAGTCGGTGACTGACAGTCAAAGCTCTCTGCTCACACAAGACTGAGAACCGATCGATCAGCAGTCTCCGATTGCTCAGTTCTCGGTCTTAGAGGCACCGGGGGACAAATGCAGCATAGGACCAATGCTGTATCCACCTAGGTGTGTATGACGTTTTTTTTTATATATATATATTCCTGCACTCATCTTTTAATTATCCACACGTTTGCTATAAAAAAATGTAGGTTGGCTGTACTGATTTCTGTGCTGAGAGATGGCGCCTTTGTTGACGCTTTACCAAATATTTGACCTTCATCACTCGGTTTCCTTTGCTGCTATTGCACAGTAAACATGGCCACACAACTCTCTGTTTGCACCAAAGAAGAAGAACGAACAGTGATCCGTTCTTTTGCGGTCCGAAGGTGTTCTAGAAGCCAAAATCCATTGAAGGCGCTCATCGCAATATGGGGAAAGTGTTATACCATGGCCAAGAGTACTTAAATATGCCTTAAGAGGTTGCAGATTTCCCACAGACCAACATGTGCAAGAAGCAGTGCATACGTAGCTGGGGGACAAACCAAAATTATTTTTTCTGACCTTATATACGTACAAGCTTGTGGAACGCTGGAAGAAGAGCAGATTACAACAAGAAGACTATGTTGAAACATGAAGTAACGTTCTCTACTGTTGTTCTAATAAATTATAGAAATAGAGTGCAGATAAATGTTAACCCTCATATATGACCACTTGGGAATTGATATTGTATCAATGTCATTGTACTGCATATCAATCTGAGGTCTCTGCAACCTTTTCTTGAGAGTGGGAAGGTCGTGATGACTCCTGGTCACAACTGATATCAAAATCCATGCTATGCTCAGGCAAAGCACACCCTTGCCTACAATTCCTTATCATGGATGTGGTAATTAGGGATAAGCAGAGCAATTTCTGTGAAATTGATTTCCTTGTGTAAGCAGAAAAGTCGTTTTAGTTTTATTTACAGGGTTTTGCTTTTTGTAGGGGAAGGGGGTGTACTTAGGGTGTTTTCGTTTATTTCATTTAATTATCTTTTAATTAATGTCATTGTGCAAAACGTGTTATAAGCTACTTTCACACATTCCCAGCACCCTCAAGTATACTGAGCTGTAGCAAAGTTCAGCAAAGCATTTCTTTTTTTGCAGAATCTTGTTACAGTACATTTCGTTTCTGTCTTCAGTACAGCCAATGTGCAGGCAGAAAGCGAAACTGCTCCATTACTGCTTCTCTCCTTTATTTACTGGCTGTGCCCTCAAATTGTTTTCTGTACAGAATAATTTCTGATTCTCTTTGCTATTTCAGCATCTAGTAGGTAGAGTATATAAAGTAGGGCAAAAAAAAAAGGCAGGCACAGCGCTGGATCAAGTATTTAGTGGGTGAGGGGGGTGATACAAATACTGGAATATTTTTTACCTTCGTGCAGAGAATGCATGAAGGTAAAAATGTTTTCCCATTATAATCACTTTAAATGAAAAGGATACAGTATTATAACCAAGCACATATTCTGAGTTGTTAATATTTTAGCATTTCCTTTAAATAATTTTTTATGTGAGCTTTGTTATTGTATAAAATACAAAGATTTGTAGATTAGCCCTTAGAAGGAACTCTCTGTGGGTTAGTGCAACAATTACCTCTTTACTTAACAGCTGTTGAGATATCAGCCACAGTATATTGTTTTCTACTACAATGTTTTTTATTGATATATGAAAAGGGGGAAACCAGATAACAAATTCCCACGCAGGGGATATGGACATGAAACATAAGATAGAAGTTCACATAAAAGTACATAATAATACATATTATGAGGGTATAGATTATTAACTGACACCGACCTGCAAGCCGAGGCTGGGGGTCAGTGCGTTATGCCCGAACCTTGAGACCCAGGGGCTAAAGTAGACAAGGGGGAGCAGAGTTGTCCACAGAACGGGGGAAAAAACAAGCAAAAAAAAAAAACACGCACAACAGTGGGGGTAGGGGGTGGTTAGGTGTAGAACAGAGCAGCGGGCAAGAGGCCCAGAAACAGGACGAGTCAGAAAGAGAGACAGAGAGGAAGTGGGAAAGAGAAAGAAGGGTCCCCCAGGCTGGAGATGGGGTCAAATTAAATTTAGAGTCCTAGACTAGTCAGATGTAAAGTGGGGAATGCGTAGGACCACCATGGGGCCCACACCTTAAGAAATTTGGCATGGGAGTCATGGAGGACTCTGGACATTTTTTCATGAATTATAAGAGTATTCTTTACCTCCAAAAATTAAACAGCCGGCTTTTTCCAGGCCCATGCTATTGTTGGTTTGGCTGCGATAAATAGGTATGTGGCTAGTTTCTGCTGGTGAGAGAAAATTTGGGGTCCTTGCGGAAGGGTACTTGAAATTGGGAGGATAGTAGGCCAAAGACCCTTAACCAGAATCCTACAAGACGGGGGCAAGACCACCTCGTGTGCAGTTCATCTCCTCGTTGCAGTATATTGTTTTCAAAGAGTCAACCAACAAATAGACTTGCATTGTGAGAAGTTGCATTGGGTAGCACTGCAAATGCGGAAGCAAATATAGCAGGCCCACGTACCTATGTATTTACAAGCTGTACATGGTACAAGGTGTAAAAGGTGTTTTAAATGTATACATCAAGATGATCGCTTAAGCCAGTGGTTCTCAACTCCTGTCCTCAGGACCCACTAACAGGCCAGATTTTAAGTATTACCTTGGGGAGATGCAGAGTAGAATACTGCAATCACTGAGCAGAAAATGATATCACCTGTGATGTATTTCAGTTATCTTGCAAACCTGGCCTGTTAGTGGGTCCTGAGGACAGGAGTTGAGAACCACTGGCTTAAGCACTATATTGGGATGTCTTTATTGTTACGTAATGGGTTCTGTGTGAGGCTATTTTCTTTCTGATTGGATGTTTCTCCGCGTTAAGAGGGAACAAACTTTACTAAGCATTTTATTTGATGCCCCAGAATTGTTAGTTCTAAAAAGCTTCATCTACACAATTATTGCAAGGCAAACAAATCACTTTAAAAGAGAAGTATGGGTTGGTTTTTTTGAGAATCATACTTACCTAGGTGGATAAAACATCAGTCTGATGCTGAATTATTCCCCCGGCACCTCTAACACTGAAATGACTGGCTGTCAGTCACCGCTCTCTGCTTTGCCCCCCCCCCCCACTCACTGGAGCGCTGGGCTGTGGAGGCAGCTTAGGCTTTCAGCGGCTCGGTGCCGGTCCAGGCATGTCCAGCTCTGTGGCGTCAGCCAACAGCTGAAAACAGGTCACAGGAGTGCAGAACAAAGTGCACTCCTGTGTTCCACAGGAGAAGTAAAGCCAACCAAGCTTTGGCTGTACTTCTCCTTTAATGCCTCCATCCCCATATGCTCACCTCCTTTGCTCCCCTGCCTCTCAGAATAGAAGGTATCTGCATATCTTATTCCTGCCAAATCCGAAAAATAAGGAAAATACTCCTTATTTTAGAATTTTGGGTAGAGCCATGTAAACCATTCCAGTTTATGCAGATTAAGCGTGCTTCTAGACCCATCCATTCACAGCACAGTTATAGCCTTATTTTACAGTAACATTTATTCCAAATTTCATACAGCGTTTTCAAGCTTGTGAGCCATCATCAGTGCAGTACAAGGTTACAATGGTTTCTAGGAAGTAGGGTAGTGAAAAATTGCAATTCAACTGGTTATGGTGGGGCTGTCTAAATGGAAAAACGTAACCGTATTTCATCACAAAACCCAAAACGAATGTAATTATTACTCATTTTAGGATGATGGGTTGAGCCATGCAAAGCATTCTTTTATGACTCTTTGCCCAACTGTGTATCCAGAACTGTTCCTTTTATAGCACAGATACAGCCTATTATTATAGTATTCCCAGCTTTTTCTATGCTTAGTTTTTTTCTTTGCCAATAAATCTATTGCTATGCATTGGAAATCTTCAGCTTACCCTATTGTAGCCTTGTGGCTGAACCTTATTAATCAGGCACTCCCATTATAGAAACTGACCTTCGAAGCTAGGGGTTGCCCCCCAAAATGTAATAACATTTGGGACCCTTGGGTGACCTCAAGCTGTACCACCAGATATGTCAGGTGATACTTAAGGTGCTGATTGGACCTAAAGTTTACTTGCTGAAAAATTATTCTGCTGTTTATATGGATTGTTTTTTGATGATTTATATTTTAATTATTTTGGTGAAGTAGTGTTGGATAACTGCCCTTCCTTTATATATTATTGGTGTATTAAGTGGACATCAGGTTTGCATTGTGTGGTGAGACTTGAGATGTAACTGTTCAATTCTCTTATTGTTGTTGTCTTTGTTTCCTATGAGTACGTGTATGTTCTATATACTGTACAATAAAAGTTACCCCTTTAAAAAAAAAAAAAAAGTATAATTTATTCCATACTATACATATAGCTGTTTTGGTCTTTTTTTGTCATCAGTGAAGTGCATGAAAGCAGTCGTTTCTATGGAGTAGGGCTAAAGCTGGGTACATACAGGCTGAAAATCAGCCGAAAAACAATCGGTTTGGTAAGAACCAGCCAACTTCCGGTCCATGTGTACAGCTCCTCGTCCGACAGAAGCCGCTGCCTGCACTGAACCCTGTGTTCTGGTGGGGGGGGGGGGGGGGAGTAGTCCCCTGCATGTTGGAGGTGACTTCTTATTGGAGAAAGATAAATCTATGTGCAGGGTTTAGGATCTCACTAGAGAAAGACCAATTTCTGTGCTGAGGGTAGGATCTTACTGGAGAAAGACCAAGCTGACTATACACTGGGTTTGGTATCTCACAGGGGAATGACCAATATGTGTGCTGGATGCAATGGGGTTGATTTACTAAAACTGGAGAGTGCAAAATCTGGTGCAGATATGCATCATGGCCAATCAGCTTCCAACTTCAGCTTGTTCAATTAAGCTTTGACAAAAAGTGTTGCAGTCTATGGTTTAAGTGCATGTGGGTACTATGTGTGTGTTGGGTGTGGCATCTCCATCTCCAATCTGTCTGCAGGAGGTGGGATAAGATCACTGTGTGTATTGGAGGTGTGATGTCACATCTAGAGCATCTGGAGGCAGAATCCACCAGTGACACAATGCCAAGTGAAAATAAAATGAATACACGTCACTATTAGGAAAGACAGAACTTTTTTTTAGGATTTTCTTTTTTAAATATACCTAAAGTTTGCAAAGGTCTGCTAAAGTTAAGAAGTTATAGACCAATATTTTAAATTATGATTCTGAAATTCCAAACAAAGCTTTGGCTGGTAGATTAAAGGCTAAATGTACATTTGTACTAAATTTTAGAGCGATATAAATCCATGAGTGATCTGGACTCTTTAACATTTAAAAAAAAAAAGATGGAGCTGTCAGGTCACCTGTGGCCAGGTGACAGATGCACACCGTAGGGGGACAGGAGTGCACCGCAAGGTAGTGAACCCTATGGCTGACTGCTGCGGATAGGAAACTGGGTGGTTGTGGAAAGCGGGACCAGAGGAGCACAACCGGGATCCTAACGGAAGCTAGAGCCAAGATTCCCCAGGGCGCAGAGTCTAAGACCCAGCAGGTCTTCTCCAGAGCCTCTAGTGGTGAGGATGTTATGCTGCAGGCTGGGACCAGGTCGCGGCCCATGGAGTTTCCTAGCTCACGCCCCGTAGGATAAGGGGAAAAGAGGGGAAGCAGCAGCACAAGATATGAGAGAAACAAATAACAAGCTGAAGGTCAGGGGCCACAAGCAGACAAGGATAACGAAAGAACGAGCCAAAGGTCAAGGGTCACAAGCAGACAGGGATAGTTGGGGACAAGCCAAATATGTAACAGAGAGACAGACGTAGCACACGGCAGGCAGGAACCCAAACACACAATGCCTAACAAACACGTTGATCAGCAAAGCAGGCTTGCAGTGCACAGGTTAATATAGTGTTCTGTGATAGGGCCTGGGGTGGAGTCAGGCTGGGAGGAGATTATAAAGGAAGCCAGGTGAAAGGGTTCAGGCCTCTAAGATGAACACATGGGAAGGAAGGTAAGCTGACAGACAAACACTACTGCATATCCATGACAGTACCCTCCCTCTTATGGGCCCTCCCCCACCTGGGCCCAGGCTTAAAGGGAAATCTCTGATGAAACCTCCTCAACAGATGAGGTGCAGCGACATCAGATGCAGCGATCCAAGACACCTCCTCAGGACCAAAACCTCTCCAATGCACAAGGTACTGAAGAATGCCTCTGCAGAGCCGAGAATCCAGAACTTGTCTAACCTCATACTTAAGATTATCCTCAGAGACCGAAAACGAGGTAGGGAGATGACAAGAAGATCTATTGAGGACCAAAGGCTCTCTAGGAATAAGCAAGGGCATGAGAGGATCAACAGGAATCTGAGGAGGGTCCCCTAGACCCTTAAAGGGGGACTGGTCATCTTGCACAGGACCATCAGACAGGGCAGATGTCAGTGGAACCCTGAAGTCAGGTTGGTTAGAAGGTGACATGTCGCCGGAGTCAAGCTGAATAGCTGAAGGACAAGCAGAATGTCCTGAACAAGAAAAAGTAGGAGGCTCACTGGGCATGGGCTGGACTGGCATAACTAGTACAGAGGCAGAGTGAATAGCTGAGTCAGGTGTAGCGACTACCTGAATCGCATCGCAAGACGTAGCGACTGCAGGACTTGTACACAAGCTAGCCTGGCTGTGCGTCCAAGGGTGGTTAGGGACAGAGAAATGTAAATGGTTATGCAACCTGGAATGAATGACCGGCTCAGGTTCACAGGGGGCAACCTTGGGTAGGCAGGACGAGGAACAGGAGGGACCCCAAGCCAGGATCTGTCCAGTAGTCCAGTCTACATGAGGAGAATGGAGCTGTAACCATGGGAGACCCAAAATTATAGGCGTTGAGGCCTTGGGTAAGATAAGGAAGGATATCCACTCCTGGTGGAGTGTCCCTACCGACATCTTAACAGGGAGGGTCTGGAAGCGGATAGGTCCCCCTGGGAGAACAGTACCATCAATCGCCAAGACCACCAATGGCGTGGTGAGGGGCAAAAGAGTAAGTCTCATGGACGATGCGATTTCCCAGTCCATGAAATTACCAGCGGCTCCGGAATCCAGATATGCTGAGACCGAATGAGAAGAAGCACCAACATGAAGGAACACAGAAAGCAGAAGACGAGAAGGGGAAGGTGATATTTCTGGGTCCAATACTCCACTTTCCAGATGAAGTGGACCCGAACGTTTTTCTGGACAAAGAGAGCAAGTGTCACGAAAATGACCTTTGCCCCCACAGTAAAGACACAGACCAAGAGTTCTGCGCCTAGCACGTTCCTCGGGGGGATAGCCTGGTCCGACCCAGCTGCATGGGTTCCTCAGCTGGTAGGAGATGCTCTACGGGTCGAAGAGAGGGGAGCTCAGGCTGACTAAGAACCAAGGAGTGCTGGCGTTGCTTTTCTAAGGTCCTCTCCTGAAAGCGAATATCGATCTGGTTACACAAGGAGATAACACCGGCCAGATCAGTGGGAATGGTTCTTCCTGCTAATTCATCCTTCACTCTATCAGACAGGCCATGCAAAAAGGTTGCGACTAAGGCCTCATTGTTCCAGCTCAACTCAGCCGACAGTATGCGGAAATGAAGGGCATACTGTCCCACAGAAGCAGACTCTTGGCGGAGACGTAAAAGGGCGCTGGCCGCTGAAGAGACACGAGTCGGTTCTTCGAAGATATTCCGAAAAAGTTTCAAGAAGCCAGACAGGCTAGAAACCACTGGATCATTCAGTTCCCACAGAGGGGCTGCCCAGGCTAAAGCTTCACCAGAGAGGAGGGAAATGATATAGGCTACCTTAGCCCGATCAGACAGGAAGTTTTGGGGCTGGAGCTCAAAATGAATCCTGCATTGGCTAAGGAACCCCCTGCAAGCCTTGGAGTCCCCAGAGAAACGGGACGGAGCTGGCAGTTGTAGTGAGTGTGTGGCTGCGACTGGTGCAAAAGGTGCAGCCGCTGGTTGTATTTGAGGTTGCGGATTCAGGGTTCCCAAGGAGGCCTGAAGCTGCTCGAAGCGAGAAGCCGGATCCCGGAGGAATCGCATCACCTGAGTCTGATTTGATTCCTGGGTTTCAAGTCTGCAAACTATGCCCTGCAATGGATCATCCGCGGGTAGCGGGATGTCAGCCGGGTTCATGGCTGATCAAACTGTCAGGTCACCTGTGGCCAGGTGACAGATGCACACCGTAGGGGGACAGGAGTGCACCGCAAGGTAGTGAACCCTATGGCTGACTGCTGCGGATAGGAAACTGGGTGGTTGTGGAAAGCGGGACCAGAGGAGCACAACCGGGATCCTAACGGAAGCTAGAGCCAAGATTCCCCAGGGCGCGGAGTCTAAGACCCAGCAGGTCTTCTCCAGAGCCTCTAGTGGTGAGGATGTTATGCTGCAGGCTGGGACCAGGTCGCGGCCCCTGGAGTTTCCTAGCTCACGCCCCGTAGGATAAGGGGAAAAGAGGGGAAGCAGCAGCACAAGATATGAGAGAAACGAATAACAAGCTGAAGGTCAGGGGCCACAAGCAGACAAGGATAACGAAAGAACAAGCCGAAGGTCAAGGGTCACGAGCAGACAGGGATAGTCGGGGACAAGCCAAATATGTAACAGAGAGACAGACGTAGCACACGGCAGGCAGGAACCCAAACACACAATGCCTAACAAACACGTTGATCAGCAAAGCAGGCTTGCAGTGCACAGGTTAATATAGTGTTCTGTGATAGGGCCTGGGGTGGAGTCAGGCTGGGAGGAGATTATAAAGGAAGCCAGGTGAAAGGGTTCAGGCCTCTAAGATGAACACATGGGAAGGAAGGTAAGCTGACAGACAAACACTACTGCATATCCATGACAGGAGCCTTCATGCACATCATATCAGATGTACAGTAAATGCTGCGGGCTATAAGCATGGGTGCAGCTGTAAGCAGATTAGGATGTCTGAGAGGCTACTTTTAATATGGAGGGAGAGGTGGGATTAAAAAAAAAAAAAACTACACTTACACATTAAAGCATACTTGTGTGCTTACCTAACCTAGCGAAGTTGCACTGTGTCATTAGATCAGGTACCAATGGGTCCCTGCAGCCATTAAAATATATTTTCATAGTATCCCAATACTTTAAAATAAATTAGGGACTCCTGTTTGTCCCTGCCCCAAAAATGTAAATTCCAAATGTATGAATATTATAGAGACTAGAATAATTTTGAAAGGCCTATACAAGCGAAAAAATTACTGCAGAATTCTTGAAAATTTATTTTAAGGGATCTTTTTATAAAAGGCTTACAGTCTTGCCAGTCTATACCATAAGGCACAGTCTCCCCCTATCTGCAATGGCACTTGACAGGGGTATTCCTGTACCCTTTGTCCTAAGCATAGAACCCTTGACCATCTCAAGAATGACCCAATAAAATAAGAGTATTCAAGGTAAACATGTATAATTTAAAATTTTCTTAATTTTCTAAGCCAGTCTATCTGGATATAAGGCACTTGCCAGCAGAATTGTGGACGGTGTGTATGTGTCATCTAGGTTTCTCACACATGGTGAGGGACTTCAGGATTTATGCCTGATGTAGAAAAAAAATAACCTTTTTTTCTAGAATCTTAATGCATTTTGAATGGCTCCTGGAGCCAAGAGGCTTTGTATAACTTTGGTGGGGATAAAACTTCTATTCCTATGTCCACATCTTACCTTGTAGCCAGACCTCATTATTTAGTCTCAGCTGTCCACAGGTTTTTAAATATTTGAGCTGACTGATGCTCATTGCTTGCTCTCTCTGCTGTGGGAGCCTGCTGCTGTGTGAAAATGATGACTGCTGACAGAAAACTAAAAAGGTATAAGTGATGCCCTATTCATTTTGCTTTTTCATTTTGGTGCTGGGTGTAATCCTTGACTCTGACCTCTCCTTCAGCCCCCATATCCAATCACTGGCTAAATCCTGCTGCCTTAAAGGAGTTGTAAAAGTTCCTGTTTTTTCACCTTAATGCATCCTATGACGATTACCGCCCCCCCCCCCTGCCCACTGTTTTACTTACCTGAGCCCTGGAAAGTGCCACGTCGCAAATTGGCTGGATCTTTGCCCGGGGTTCTCGGCTGCTCATTGGATAGATTGATAACAGTGCAGCCATTAGCTTGTGCTGCTGTCAATCAAATTCAATGATGCGGGCACCAGGGGCGAAGCCGAGTCCTGCACTCGGCCGCTATGGACGCTGAATGCAGGACTCGGGAGCGTGCCCGCACAGTAACCCCCTTGGGAGAGCGCTTCCCAGAGGGGGTTATCTGAGGCGGGGAGGAGCCGAGAGAGCCACCGGGGGACCCCAGAAAACACAGTTCGGGGTCACTCTGTGCAAAGCGAGCTGCACAGTGGAGGTAAGTATGACATGTTTGTTATTTAAAAAAAAAAAAAATCGAACCTACAGTATCACTTTAACCTCCGCAACATCTCCAGAATTCGACCCTTCCTGACTAATGACACCAGAAAGCAACTTATTCACTCCTTGATTATTTCCCGCCTTGACTACTGCAACTCTCTCCTTAATGGCCTACCCTTACGCAGGCTATCCCCCCTTCAGTCTATTAGCAGTGACTGCTGCTTATCTCTGCCAATCCCTTCACTGGCTTCCCCTACCCCTTTTGTACCACCACCCCCTCCCTTTAGAATGTAAGCTCTACGAGCAGGGCCCTCCTGTACCTTCTGTATTGAACTGTACTGTAATTGTGCTGTCCCCCCTCTACATTGTAAAGCACTGCGTTAACTGTTGGCACTATATTAATCGTGTATAATAATATTAATAATAATTAATTTGTCAGAAAGGTTTAAGCTCCATGTCATGTCTTTGTCAAAGTTTACTTAGATTTATAACGTCGCGGTCAGGACACTAACTGCATAGAGTTTGCATGTTCTTCCTGTGACGAGAAAAAACAAAAATTATAAATAATTCGACCAGAGTACCCATATTTGACTACAGTATCATGCGGGTGCCATTTTTCAGAACAGTGTGATATAATTTTTAGCCATTTTTGCTTTTATTGTTTCTATAGGTGTGGTATAGTATATCTCCTGAGGAAGCCTTGAACAGGCAAAACATGCTGTGATTTAATACAGAATGACAATCTGTAAACATGTGTTCGGGATACTTCAATCAAGGGTCTGTTTATGAAAAAAATATATATAAATTTTATTGAGAAAAAATGTTTGATATGAAACAATAAAAAGTTATGAAATGTTATCTATTGTTGTAACAATTTATCGGCACCAAGAAGATCCCGACTCCTTTGGAGTAACTTTTTCTTGTCTATGGTATCTTTATTGGGATGCAGTGGCTTGAGTTCTCGTCTGGTTGATATTCTTGTGATGTTCTCCCTGTGCTTGCAAGGGTTTCCTCCAGGTACTCTGGTTTCCTACCACACTCCCAAGACACATTGATGGGTTAATTGAATCCTGTCTAAACTGACCCTAGTATTTGTGTGCGTGTATGTATGCTTATGAGTTAGTGACCTTAAAGTAATTGTAAGCCTTCGTTTTTTATTTTTTTTATTTCAAATAACAAACATGTCATACTTACCTGCACTGTGCAGCACGTTTTGCACAGAGTGGCCCTAATCGTCCTCTTCTGCGGTCCCTCGACGGCTCTCGCAGCTCCTCTTTGCATCAGATAACCCCCTAGGAGAAGCGCTCTCCCGGGGGGTTACCTTGCGGGCGCACTGCCGAGTCCAGCATTTGCATCCATAGTTACGATTGCCGGACTCAGCCCCGCCCCCCGGCGCCTGCGACATTGGATTTGATTGACAGCAGCGGGAGCCAATGGCTGTGCTGCTATCAATCTATCCAATCAAGACTCCGTGCATCGAGGGAGAGCGCGTATCCGCCGAGGGAAATACGTCTCTCAAGTAAGTAAAACAGGGGGGCTGGGGGGCCGGTCACTGCCAGAAGTTTTTTCACCTTAATGCATCCTAAAAAACACGAGGGTTTACAACCCCTTTAAAAAACTGTAAGCTCCTTGAGGTCAAGGATCGATGTGAATGTACAGTATTTACTTACTCTGTAAATAGCCAGCACTGGTAAATCACCTGTCATAAATAAATAGTAACTTTCTCCCCTCCCTAATGTGACAGTCTTCAGGGCCTGATGATTAACCACTCAGGCCTGAGCAGTGCATCCAGGGAAGAAGAGGAAAAGGTTATATGCTATACAATACTTGTAAGTGCCATGCAATTTGGTGCAGCGCATTTTTCAAAAGCAGTGCATGCACTCCTTTTTTGTGAGTTCTGGTGCAATTTGCAACCCACTCAAATGACTTGGGATCAAAATCACACTGCAGGGGATCACAGAGGCCCGCAGACTGCTTTGCTGTGTGATTCTGATGTGAGGAGGGCCTTAACAAAAATAGAAAATGTTTCATTTTAGCACAGTAATTTACCTACATATGTGTGCTTCTGTGGTCTATATGCACGTATATTGCAACCTTGGCAATGAAGAAGAATTTTAAGTGTGTATACGCATATGTGCATTTACGTGCATTTATGCAAGGTTTTTAATAGAAAGATCCTGCATTAAATTTTTTTTATCAACAAGATACTAAATGAAAACATTGGTAAATTGCTACATACATGTGCAACTGGCCCTAGGAATTTTTATTTTTAGTGGGGGTGGTGTTAGGCAGAGTGACATTCCTTTGAAATGATAAGAACTACCTAAAATCTAAGAAATTGCCAACCCAAACTTACAGACCTGGGATAGGAAACAATTACAGGGACTTATTTGCAAAAAACAGAAGAACTATGGAGATATAAAAATGGCTCTAAGACAAAAGTTTATTATTGATTGTCTATTAACTGATCTTACAAGCCTGTTTGGTTAACATGTCTCTATGGATTACTAGAAAAAAGCATTAGGTGAAACAATGTCAGATGATCCATGGGTCTCCCCTTTGGGGAATTAAAAAAAATCAATGTGTATAAACAGGAAGCTAAAACTTACACATTAGCAATGTTAGTTTTATTTCTTCGTTATTGTACACAGTTCAGATTTCCCACGTACTAATTCTGTACTTACCATACTGGCCTTGTTTTCCTAAATCCCTAGTGGATCTGAGTTCAAAACAAAATGCATCAAAACATATCTGTTGCCATGAAATATCAGGACTATTTGATCCTTTATTGGATATACAATCAACAGTCTGCATTAATATTAATCTGCAGAAAAAAATCTATAACTAAACACATTTCAGTGCAATGGAGATAAGTACATGCAGCATTATTTGCATAATTGCAAAAGCACCTTCAAGTGCACATCCAGCTAACAATTGTGTAGTTTGGAGAGGGTGAGAAACCCTATCGAATTTTTACCTGTTACAAGTTCTCACTATACCAATGTCTATATAGATCTAAAAAAAAGTTTGACTACAGTTCAGCTTTAATAGTTAAAGTGACTATGTGGTTAAGAATAAACTGTGAATTAAAGATTTTTTAGTTTAAGTTCTTTTTATTCATTCAACAAAGAATTACAAAACACAATACATCACCATAAGGTACTGTACATCATAAATTACAAAAGACTTTAAGATCTCAGACACATAACTTAAGACACAACCTAAATACAATACCTACAAAAGGTGTATCTCCAAGAACTTATTCATAATTTACCAAGTAGAACGAGATTTTTCCCCCAGGAGGACGCAAGAGGTAGCATAAGAGGTGAAAGCTAGACATATGCAATTCGTTTCGTTTCTAATTTTTTTTCAGGAATTTAGAGAAATTAGTTAATTCCGAAATTTCCGAATTTCCAAATTTTTCAATTTCTGAATTTTCGGATTTCCGAAATTTCAAATTTCCGAATTTTTCAATTTGAAAAATCCGAAAATCCGAAAATTCGGAAATTGAAAAATTCGGAAATTGAAAAATTCAGAAATCAGAAAATTCGTAATTTCCGAATTTTCAGATTTTTGGATTTCCGAAATTCCAAACTTACGAATTTCGGAAATTCGCATTTTAGAAATTCCGAATTTCGGATTTTCAAATTTCGGAATTTCGAAAATACGAAAATTGGAAATTTCGAAAATTCGAAATTGCAAAATTCGAAAATCTAAAATTTGAAAATCTAAAATTCGAAAATGAGAAATTTGGAAAGTTGAATTTCCGAATTTTTAGAATTTCTGAATTTCCGAAAATTGGAAATATGTTTTTCATTTTTTTGCTTTTTTCAGAATTTCGAAAAATCCTTTCTTTCGTTTTATTCGTTTTTTGGGAAATTCTGAATTCGGAAATTCTGAATTGCGAATTTCCGAATTGCAAATTTCCGAAAAAAGCAAAAAAACGAAAACGAAAAAACGTATTTTTAGAATTTACGAAAAAAGCAGAAAAACGGAAAAAATATTTTTTGGGAATTTCCGAAAAAAGAAAATGAAAAAAACGCATTTTTCGGCAGTGCACATGTCTAGTGGAAACACCCTGCTTCTGAATGCCTAAACCCCAGCGACAAATCTAGGGGGTTACCAGGCTTCTCTACCTGGTCTAAATTTACCAAACTCAACATCTTCCCCCTTTTATCACCTTCCATCACCCCATTAATTCCTCTAATGTGACAAAACCAAGTCATAAAATTAGAAAAAATTAGAAAAAATTTGTGGTAATTCAAGGGGCAAGATCTAGGAAGAGTTATGTCTCCCCAGTTCTACACTTACCATCCCTTTACTGTTCTCCCTTACCCGACCTCGTTGTTAAATAAAATTGTATTATAATAAAGCTTTTCCTGTAAAAAACAAACAAAAAACATGTACGTACTTAACTCCCTTGCTGACTGCACTGCCCAATGCCTTTCTGATGCCGAGATGGTGCTGACTGAGGTCTTCTTCAAAAAGCGGCTATTTTGGGAGTATAGTCAAAGGCTACACTCAGTGGTTCCTCCTGCCGACTCCTATGTCGTCCTATGTCGCCACAGGACATGGGAACCACTCAGCACAGTGGTGGGCAAGGACATCATTGCTTGGGAAGTGCCCATTTTTGAAGAAACAGCAGCAACATTTTGGAAACACAAGAGGCTTGGAATGCAACTATCCTAATAAAGTGAAGACTTACCTAAGGCATCTTACCTGGCTCCACTAATCCATCATGAACAGACCCAACATTTATCAGCTTTAGCCCTAGAGAAAGGCTTTAGCTATGAATCATCTTGGATTTTTTTTTATATATGTTGCCTTATAAAATACATTTTTAATTACTTTTTTTTTAATCCCATCATCACAATCACTCCACATTGAAATGACCAACAGACCCTCCATGAATTGAGCAGGCAAAATAATCCCTCTTTAGAAGGTCCAGCACTACCTCACACCTGCAAACCAATTGAGCCACATTAGGCTGCCTAATGAAGGAATTCTCCTGTGGCCTACTGTTACATGTGCGGCCATCGCACACATTCCTAGAGTGGGCTGAAGGACTAAACAGGTGCTGTAGCAATAACCAACTGGTAGGATCACAGATCAGCCTACATATTTGCCTGCACACCAAGGATCTTCAAGTAATATCCAAACGCTTTTATTGAAAAGATCACATTGCAGCCATAAAGTGCAATGCTTCTGGGCCATGCAGGACCCCTTCATCCGGCACATGACTCTTTGTCATCACATGCTTGACAAATGGGTCCTGTGTGGCCAAACATTGCACTTTATGGCTGCGATGTGATCTTTTCAATAAAAGTGTTTTGATATTACTTGAAGATCCTTTGTGTTCTGGCAAATACTACATGTAGACTGATCTGTGATCTTACAATAAAAATAGGTATCAAAATACAACCGCTCCTAATATCTTGTACCACCACTGCGCCAATACAAAAAAATGTGAAAAAATATATTTAACTAAAGCTGCCACTTAAAATGATAAATATGAAAACAGAATTTAAACCTAAAAACACGCAGGTGAAAATTAGGAGAAAATGTAGCGCTAATAAACGAAAATCACTAAACTAATATAATAACATTCACTAGTGAAACTGTGATAATCAAATTGTACTCCACGTGACATGTGATAAAATTCAAAAAAAATAGTCCATAAAGTGAAATAATGTTCCAAAGAAGAAAGAAATATTCCAAAAAGAGATGTGTATTCTTCTTAATAGAGAATATCTTCCACCCCACCGTGCACGTATCAGCTCCCCTTTGAAAATACACTCACCAGCTGTAAATGCCTCCCACTCTCGTGTTCGGCTCAAAGGCTTGCTAGTTAACCACTAGAAGGTGAACGACCATCAGCTGAAAGCTTGTGTGTCAACACAGGATGTTCCATACATGTAAAAATAAAAAGGTGCTCCAATAGTGTAAAATAGTAACGACCAAATTTATTCAAATACACAACCACACTTCAAATATTACACTCACATGATGTGAAAATAAAACCAGCCTTAAATCAATTACAGCAAGCAGAAAAAAGTGTAAGATGGCACTGCAGTGATTTGCGGTCACGGCGGACCCAAGGTGTACGCTCGGTACAGGTCTCTCTCCCCCTCCTGAGCTCCGGGTCACAGCAGCCGTGTAGCGTTCTTAGCCTCAGCGTGTCACGATAATGTCAATAATAATGCAGCCATGCACCCGATGTTTCGTCACTAGGACTTATTCATGGGATTGGCTGCTCATTCCCTCACAACTTCCCTTTATGCTTTCCCACCTGCCTCTCACCAGAACTTCAATCCTGCACCTGCACACTTCCTGTGTCCCCATGACCGCAAAGTGCTAACATGCCGATGCCCAGTGACACACAGACATAACAGCTTGCGCTTGTTAGTGTGTAAAAAAATGCAAAACAATAGTTTAAATGGTTTAAAGCCTCACTGTTGAGAGTATGGTGTGCAGCAAACTAATAATAATACAAATAAAATGGAACACAAATCCATTTCAAATTTAAAATCATACCTGAAAAGAGAACCACTATAATTTGGTATAATAATTAATGGGGCTTAAGAAGCATCTATTTAGCAGGTCATAATGATTGCTAAAAACTAATTTAACTGTATCAAAAATACAGGAAAATAATTACATTTATTAAAATTATTAAAATTATTAAAATCTCCTCTAACAAAATAAGGAGGGCTGTCACATACATGATGTAACAATGGATGGTCTCATCAAAAGGGTCGTAAATGAGCCATCCACCGCAACACCCCAAATCCCAGAGCCATTCGGCACATGATGGCAACTGTGCTTCAAATTAACCCCGGATTCAGGTATATTTACAGGCACCAATGGTAAAGCCAAATAACTGCTGTCTGTAAGACCTCCCTCTTTTAAATAAAAATGTCACAACCGCAAAAGGCGAGGGGAAGACACTGTATAGAAACGTGCAAGTTACTGCACAATCCCAAACAGTGTCAACCCACATGGAACTAGATGCTCACTAATCAAATGAGCCTAATTATACGTAATATGAAGAATAATAAAAAAACACCAAATCTTATTGGAACAGGCACAGTAGACAATTATTATAGAAAAAATCATTCTAAAAAAGTAGGAAAAAATAAAATGATCACTATAATTACTACAAAGCTGGTCAGAAATTATTAATAAAACAGTTTAAGTCGACTTCAATGTTTAACCCTCTAGGGCTAAGACACTTGAGCAGAAAAATCCAGCGGGTTTCCCTTTGGGACAGGTCTCTCACCCTGTTGGAACCCCTCCAGGCTGGATAGACAACATCTATCCCACAAAATTGTAATAAAGATGGATCCTGGTTGTGCTTTTCCTTAAAGTGTAATGACACACTATGGAAGCGGAACCCCTTTCTTATATTTGATAAATGTTCAGATATTCGTACCCTCAGAAGCCTTTTGGTCCTTCCTACATACAGTAATCCGCATGGACACCACATTAAGTACACCACATGTGTGGAATTACACGTGATGAATTCATTAATGTCAAAGGACTCCCCATCACTACTAGAGACTTCAGTTTTTCCTCTATTGCTTACCCTAACAGTCCTACAGCAAATGCATTTTCTACAGGCAAAAAAACCTTTTAAGTCAATCTTTAGAAATTGCTTATCTGGGGGGTCCAAAATCTTCCTTACTACTTGGTCACCGAGATTGGGGGCACGCCTGTATATAAATTTCGGTTGTTGAGTTATTATTTGCCCAAGATGTCTGTCCCTCCCAAGTATATGCCAGTGTTTTTTATAGATGTTTTCGATCTCTTTATACTGGCAATGGAAGTTAGAAATGAACCCCAATTGGTGTTCAGTTTTTGGTATCTCCTCTGTAGATTTTTTTCTCAGGCATTGTTCTCTTGGTATCTCAGATACCTCCTGGATTATTTCATTTAAAGAGCCTTCTGTATATCCCTTCTGCAGAAATTTTGTCTTCAATAGTTGGGATTGTAGTTGGTAATCTGACAACTTCGTGCAGTTACGACGGACCCTCAACATTTGGCCTTTTGGAATGTTCCTAATCCATGATGGATGATGTCCACTTCCTATTGACAGATAACTATTCCGATCCGTCGGTTTAAAGAATACTTTAGTATTCAGTCTATTGTTATCCTTTTCAATGGTTAAATCCAGAAAATTCACAGTCTCATCACTTATCTGATATTCCAATTTAATGTTATTCACATTATGATTTAGACCCTCTAAGAAGTCCACAACAGATTCACGTGTTCCCTCCCAAATAAACAGGAGGTCATCAATGAACCTGCGGTAAAACTTCAACTGTGGGAGCTGTTTACTGAACACCTGCCTATCCTCCCATTCAGCCATGAACAGGTTGGCGAGGCTAGGAGCATATTTGGCTCCCATAGCCACGCCAACCTGCTGCGAATAGAATTGTCCCTGTCACCAAAAGTAATTGTGTGACATGCAATATTCTAATGCATGTCCCAAGAACCTTTTTTGTGTATACGGGATATCATCCCTTTTGCTCAAGGCCCAGTTAAGCGCTAATGCTGCATCTTCATGTTGGATGATGGTATACAAAGAGCACACATCAGCTGTCACCAAATAGGTTTCAGCAGTGGTGCTAAGTTGAATATCTTCCATCAGTTGCAGTAATTCTGAAGTGTCCTTCAAGTAGGCCTTGGTTGCCTTTACACTAGGCTGGAGGAACTTATCTAGAAATTCACCCAATCTGGCTGTTACCGATCCTATTCCATTAACTATAGGGCGGGCTGGAGGATTTTGACTGTTCTTGTGGATTTTAGGTAATGTGTAGATGATGGGAATTCTACATGCACTGGGTACCAAATATCGTCTCTCCTTGGAGTTTAGGGCATTAATGCCATAGCCCCACTCCACTAATAACTCCAACTGGGTAGAGAAAGAATCTGTTGGATCACTTCCAAGTTTTTTGTACGTCACGTTATCTTCCAATAATTCATTCAATTGTTGACTGTAAAAAGTTTTGTCCATCACCACCACCCCTCCCCCCTTATCAGCGGGGCGCACAATGATGTCCTTCCTTTTTTCAAGTGATCTGATGCCCTCTTTAATATATTCAGGATTGACTCTTTTCTTAGGAGCCAGTTCTTCAATATCCTTCAGCACCAGGCTTTTGAAGACTTCAATGAAATGGTTACTTGGATTCTGGGGATTGAATATGGATTTATTTTTCAATCCGCTATCAATTCTCTCAGTAGTGTAAGTGACCTTTTGCGAAACTTCCGCTGTTTGGCTCAGAAAATATTTTTTCATGTTTAAAGTTCAAATAAATTTGTGCGTGTCTATATAGACATCAAACTTATTTAAACATTTTTTTGGGGCACTATTTAATCCCAATTGGAGTATGTTTAATTCATATGGGCCTAGATCCATTTTACTCAGATTATATATCCCCGCGTTCAATGGTTTCGCATCCGCTTTTTTGTGTTGTTTCCGTCGGCCTGATCTGCATCCCCTTCTTCTCTTAGAGTGGGTGCCAAATCTTTGTTCAAGTGTTTTTCAAACATGAAAAAATATTTTCTGAGCCAAACAGCGGAAGTTTCGCAAAAGGTCACTTACACTACTGAGAGAATTGATAGCGGATTGAAAAATAAATCCATATTCAATCCCCAGAATCCAAGTAACCATTTCATTGAAGTCTTCAAAAGCCTGGTGCTGAAGGATATTGAAGAACTGGCTCCTAAGAAAAGAGTCAATCCTGAATATATTAAAGAGGGAATCAGATCACTTGAAAAAAGGAAGGACATCATTGTGCGCCCCGCTGATAAGGGGGGAGGGGTGGTGGTGATGGACAAAACTTTTTACAGTCAACAATTGAATGAATTATTGGAAGATAACGTGACGTACAAAAAACTTGGAAGTGATCCAACAGATTCTTTCTCTACCCAGTTGGAGTTATTAGTGGAGTGGGGCTATGGCATTAATGCCCTAAACTCCAAGGAGAGACGATATTTGGTACCCAGTGCATGTAGAATTCCCATCATCTACACGTTACCTAAAATCCACAAGAACAGTCAAAATCCTCCAGCCCGCCCTATAGTTAATGGAATAGGATCGGTAACAGCCAGATTGGGTGAATTTCTAGATAAGTTCCTCCAGCCTAGTGTAAAGGCAACCAAGGCCTACTTGAAGGACACTTCAGATCTACTGCAACTGATGGAAGATATTCAACTTAGCACCACTGCTGAAACCTATTTGGTGACAGCTGATGTGTGCTCTTTGTATACCATCATCCAACATGAAGATGCAGCATTAGCGCTTAACTGGGCCTTGAGCAAAAGGGATGATATCCCGTATACACAAAAAAGGTTCTTGGGACATGCATTAGAATATTGCATGTCACACAATTACTTTTGGTGGCAGGGACAATTCTATTCGCAGCAGGTTGGCGTGGCTATGGGAGCCAAATATGCTCCTAGCCTCGCCAACCTGTTCATGGCTGAATGGGAGGATAGGCAGGTGTTCAGTAAACAGCTCCCACAGTTGAAGTTTTACCGCAGGTTCATTGATGACCTCCTGTTTATTTGGGAGGGAACACGTGAATCTGTTGTGGACTTCTTAGAGGGTCTAAATCATAATGTGAATAACATTAAATTGGAATATCAGATAAGTGATGAGACTGTGAATTTTCTGGATTTAACCATTGAAAAGGATAACAATAGACTGAATACTAAAGTATTCTTTAAACCAACGGATCGGAATAGTTATCTGTCAATAGGAAGTGGACATCATCCATCATGGATTAGGAACATTCCAAAAGGCCAAATGTTGAGGGTCCGTCGTAACTGCACGAAGTTGTCAGATTACCAACTACAATCCCAACTATTGAAGACAAAATTTCTGCAGAAGGGATATACAGAAGGCTCTTTAAATGAAATAATCCAGGAGGTATCTGAGATACCAAGAGAACAATGCCTGAGAAAAAAATCTACAGAGGAGATACCAAAAACTGAACACCAATTGGGGTTCATTTCTAACTTCCATTGCCAGTATAAAGAGATCGAAAACATCTATAAAAAACACTGGCATATACTTGGGAGGGACAGACATCTTGGGCAAATAATAACTCAACAACCGAAATTTATATACAGGCGTGCCCCCAATTTCGGTGACCAAGTAGTAAGGAAGATTTTGGACCCCCCAGATAAGCAATTTCTAAAGATTGACTTAAAAGGTTTTTTTGCCTGTAGAAAATGCATTTGCTGTAGGACTGTTAGGGTAAGCAATAGAGGAAAAACTGAAGTCTCTAGTAGTGATGGGGAGTCCTTTGACATTAATGAATTCATCACGTGTAATTCCACACATGTGGTGTACTTAATGTGGTGTCCATGCGGATTACTGTATGTAGGAAGGACCAAAAGGCTTCTGAGGGTACGAATATCTGAACATTTATCAAATATAAGAAAGGGGTTCCGCTTCCATAGTGTGTCATTACACTTTAAGGAAAAGCACAACCAGGATCCGTCTTTATTACAATTTTGTGGGATAGATGTTGTCTATCCAGCCTGGAGGGGTTCCAACAGGGTGAGAGACCTGTCCCAAAGGGAAACCCGCTGGATTTTTCTGCTCAAGTGTCTTAGCCCTAGAGGGTTAAACATTGAAGTCGACTTAAACTGTTTTATTAATAATTTCTGACCAGCTTTGTAGTAATTATAGTGATCATTTTATTTTTTCCTACTTTTTTAGAATGATTTTTTCTATAATAATTGTCTACTGTGCCTGTTCCAATAAGATTTGGTGTTTTTTTATTATTCTTCATATTACGTATAATTAGGCTCATTTGATTAGTGAGCATCTAGTTCCATGTGGGTTGACACTGTTTGGGATTGTGCAGTAACTTGCACGTTTCTATACAGTGTCTTCCCCTCGCCTTTTGCGGTTGTGACATTTTTATTTAAAAGAGGGAGGTCTTACAGACAGCAGTTATTTTTCTTTACCATTGGTGCCTGTAAATATACCTGAATCCGGGGTTAATTTGAAGCACAGTTGCCATCATGTGCCGAATGGCTCTGGGATTTGGGGTGTTGCGGTGGATGGCTCATTTACGACCCTTTTGATGAGACCATCCATTGTTACATCATGTATGTGACAGCCCTCCTTATTTTGTTAGAGGAGATTTTAATAATTTTAATAATTTTAATAAATGTAATTATTTTCCTGTATTTTTGATACAGTTAAATTAGTTTTTAGCAATCATTATGACCTGCTAAATAGATGCTTCTTAAGCCCCATTAATTATTATACCAAATTATAGTGGTTCTCTTTTCAGGTATGATTTTAAATTTGAAATGGATTTGTGTTCCATTTTATTTGTATTATTATTAGTTTGCTGCACACCATACTCTCAACAGTGAGGCTTTAAACCATTTAAACTATTGTTTTGCATTTTTTTACACACTAACAAGCGCAAGCTGTTATGTCTGTGTGTCACCGGGCATCGGCATGTTAGCACTTTGCGGTCATGGGGACACAGGAAGTGTGCAGGTGCAGGATTGAAGTTCTGGTGAGAGGCAGGTGGGAAAGCATAAAGGGAAGTTGTGAGGGAATGAGCAGCCAATCCCATGAATAAGTCCTAGTGACGAAACGTCGGGTGCATGGCTGCATTATTATTGACATTATCGTGACACGCTGAGGCTAAGAACGCTACACGGCTGCTGTGACCCGGAGCTCAGGAGGGGGTGAGAGACCTGTACCGAGCATACACCTTGGGTCCGCCGTGACCGCAAATCACTGCAGTGCCATCTTACACTTTTTTCTGCTTGCTGTGATTGATTTAAGGCTGGTTTTATTTTCACATCATGTGAGTGTAATATTTGAAGTGTGGTTGTGTATTTGAATAAATTTGGTCGTTACTATTTTACACTATTGGAGCACCTTTTTATTTTTACATGTATGGAACATCCTGTGTTGACACACAAGCTTTCAGCTGATGGTCGTTCACCTTCTAGTGGTTAACTAGCAAGCCTTTGAGCCGAACACGAGAGTGGGAGGCATTTACAGCTGGTGAGTGTATTTTCAAAGGGGAGCTGATACGTGCACGGTGGGGTGGAAGATATTCTCTATTAAGAACACTACACATCTCTTTTTGGAATATTTCTTTCTTCTTTGGAACATTATTTCACTTTATGGACTATTGTTTTTGAATTTTATCACATGTCACGTGGAGTACAATTTGATTATCACAGTTTCACTAGTGAATGTTATTATATTAGTTTAGTGATCTGTGATCTTACCAATTCCCATCCGATTATTGCTATAGCACCTGTTTTGTCCTTAAGCCCACTTCAGGAACACCTGCGAGGAGAAAATCTTTTGTCACTGTGTTTGGATCAGGTGGTTAAAGTGGTTGTAAATTTTGTTTTTTTAAACTAACCTGCAAGACAAAGGCATAATGAGCTAGTATGACTAGCATACTAGCTCATTATGCATCACTTACCTTAGATCGGGGCCCCCGAAGGCGTCCTCGTCTCCTTCTCCAGCCGCAGCCATCGCTGCGGCGATAGCCGGAAGGTTACTTCCGGGTATCGCCGCTCCAGCCAATCACAGCGCCGCTCCGGCCAATCACAGCGCCACTTTCCGGAGCGGCGAAGACGTGACTCCGCACATGCTTGCGGGAGCCTTCAAATCCGGCTAAGCCGGATTTGTGAATGGGATTAACCCTATGAATGCACCGTTGTCTATTTAGCAAATATCTCCTAAACCGTGTAGGTTTAGGAGATATTTATTGCACCTACAGGTAAGCCTTAATCTAGGCTTACCTGTAGGTGCAAGTTGCAAAAGTGGGTTTACAACCACTTTAACATGCATGTTTTAACCCCTTAAATGCCACACCAACAAGCTGCAACTGCATGCGTTGCGTGTGGTTTCAGGGCACTTATGGCATGTCCCCATTGCTTTAATGGGTTGTGCTCAGCTCCCAACCTATTTTGGGCTAATAATCATATGGAGTATGTCCGAATTCCTACAACGCTTCCTGAAGATGGCTTAATTTATAATTTCTCATCAAAAGATCTTTTTTCTGTACAGAAAATCTTTTGTTGAAAGTATAATTTTAGCAACACAGTTCCTTTAAAGGACCCCTATCTGGATGTAGATTTTGGAGCTGCCATCGCTCTCTTGTTTTTAGAGATTCACCTTCTGTCTGTGGCTTCAGTATTTGTTCCTGATCAGTCTAGAGGCCAAAAAATAAACTGACAAGCAAAGCAATTAGCAAATTCACAGGTAAGGTAATGGCAACCCACATATTTCAGTTGGGTTTCCATGGTTTTGTGATTTGCCTGCAGCTTAGTGCGTCATTATCCAGCAGGCTTCCAGGGTCATAATCTTGTCACATTTTTAAGATCTCTACAGGCAGAATCAGTGAGCTGGTGCAGGGTTCACAATGGAACATTTAGATGCATAAAGAAAACTTGGCATGTCAGCAGCTGTCAGGGATACATGCTGTATAACTATGAGAGGTGGATAGACATCAGGAGGTCACGATAGGCTCCAGAACAATTGTGGTTTTTAAGGTTGAGTGGCTGCTGTTTTATTGCTGGGAGACTTTTGTCAAAATATTAAAGAATAGCTGTAAAAATTTAAAAAAGAAAATCATCCGACATCAGAGGCAGCCTTGTGCTGCTTTGGCAACAATAAAAAATAACTTTGTATTTTTTGGCAGACTGTTGACTATATCTATCTTGTTGGGTAATGTCTTGTTTCTACCTTCTGTTATAAACAGAGAATTGTGTAAAGCAACTTACAATTTCACATCTTCACAAAGCCGAAAGCACAGCAATCTTACACCTCCAAGATTACCCAGGTGAAACAAAAGATGGCATGGGTTCTATTAAATGGAAAAAAATGGCCGTGATTCTTAACCACTTGAAGACCAGGCTTTTTCTGCCTTTTTTTTTTTTTGTTTAAATCTGTATTTGTTTGCTAGAAAATTACTTATAACCTCAAACATTATCATTTTTTTTATCAGAGACCCTAGGGAATAAAATGGCAACCGTTGCAATTTAAGTCACACGGTATTTGCGCCGCGGTTTTGCAAATGCTATTTATTTTGTAGAAATTACCCTTTAATAAATAAAAAAAAAATAACATAATATTTACCCCAATTTTTTTTATAAAATGTGAAAGATATTGTTACGCCAAGTAAATATATACCTAATGTAGCGGCCTCACCCCATCTCCTTTGTCTAGAGGTATGTCACACGACAGGGTGAGATGCGCTACGGCCCATGTCCTCCCCATAGCTGTGGGTGAGGTGAAGGCCAGCACCAGATATTTCCGCGGGCCTATGTGCTTTTGTCTGGAATACAGTCCCGCTGTGTCAACACTTCCCTGTGCTCCCATTAACCAGAGTTCCACACACCGATCACAGTCCAACTCTTGCTTTATTGTACATCTCACAATAAACAGTGCTTCAGTAGCCAACTGGTTGCGACTTGATAACATCTTGATACGGGGAATGAGCAGGTCGAGGCACTATCCTGGTTATTAACTAAACCACTGCGATCTCGCCAGCGGTTACTATAGCATTCAGCTAGAAAGGACTTAGAATCTGAGAGTCTCTACCAGCGACTCAAGAGAACGTAGATAGGAGTACCTTTGCTGCGTTGCGGCCCCTGTCAGGGGAAGATGTCCCTCCAAGGGAATTACCAGAGGCCCATCCGTCACTGGGTTGATGCTGCTCCAGACTCTCTGGACGGGTAACCTCCCCGGTCTCCTCACCTCAGACATGGGCCCCATCCACCTCAGGGACCCTCGGACGTCTCCACCCTTGCGGGATCCAGTCGAAGTCACTGGACCCCAGGCCTCCTAGTTTAGTACCTCACCCCAGGCTGAAGGTGCCTGGGATGGACTCCAACTCCATTCCGGTCAGGCCTAGGGCGCCTGGGCCGGAATCCAGAACCGCCCGCACCCAGGCCTAAGGCGCGTGAAGAAGATCCTCCTGAAGACCTCGTGGTTAGGGCGTCTCCCCCTTTTATCTCCTCCCATCGACACCACGGCGGGTTACCTTGAGCCTCCAGGTACCCCGCCACCCAGAGGCCAAAGAGATTATTACACCATCCAATCTTCCACGAACACAAATGGTCCACTATTCCCATACTTACACACCTGGGTGTCCCACCTAAATTTAGAGACCCCGCTACACTAACATGTCATTTTTTTAAATATTGCGTGCGCTCATGGAATGGCGACAAACTACAATACTTACATCTTACGTTTTATGTGCCTTTACAGGTTACATGTTAGAGGAGGACTAGCGCTAGAATTATTTCTCTCGCTCTAAAGTTTGTGGCAATACCCCACAAGTGTGGTGAATATATTGCTTACATATGCATGCGCGACTTACGTATGCTTCTGCGTGCGAGCACGGAGGGATGGATTTGCTCTACATTTTTTTTCTTATTTATTTAACTTTTTCTTATTTATTTTTACACTGTCCCTTTATTTATTTTTTTATCACTTTTATTTCTATTACGAGAAATGTAAACATCCCTTGTAATAGAAATAAGGATGACAGGTCCTCTTTATGGAGAGAACTGGGGTCAAAAAGACTCCAAAACTCTTCTTTACTTTTAAAAGCAAAAGATCTACAAAAAAAAAGTTTGATCTTTTGCTTTAAAAAACAAAAACAAAACTTGTTTACTTCGCACTGGTCCTCCAAGGCCATAGAGGCAATCAAAGCAGATTTACTTATCGCTACTGAAAAGAACCCACTAGCAACGCTGCATCTTGGCCTAGACCAACTAGGCCCAGGCCTAGGGCAAAATTTTGCAGGGGGGCAGCATGAAAAGAGTCCCCGTCGACTTGCGCTACACTTTTAGTGTAGCCTCAGTCTTATGAGGTGGACTGGGCCGCAAGACAAATTAGTCTTGGACCCCCATAAAGCGGACGCACTGCTGCCGGTATGATAGGGATGGCACAGACACAAGGGACACTGACGTGGTCACCTATTACTGACAGGTAGGTAGTAGGACTCTCCTGCAATCCTTTGCTTGTGTCAGTTGTACATATTAAGGAATCTTCATTTTATTTCTGTTGATTGCTGATGAGAAAAATAAACAGATGGTTTTATTTTTGTTATATGCCCCCAATGCTTCCTTTGCTCACTGCCTGGACCACATACCTTCATCACTGTGCTATATGTTTTCTGCTGCACGACTGGCATGGTTATAACCTCAGTCCTCCAGAAATTTAGCAGAAATTTGTGCTTAAAGTAGAACTATAGGCAACACTTTTTTTTCCATTTTGGATAGAGTAAGATAGGGTAATAGCCCGTTAAATTTTTTTTGCCATCCGTTCATTTCTCTTTATTTCCTACCCCATAGCCAACCAGCAAGTGAGAGGAAAACTCTGCAGATTAACCACTTCAATACCATGCACTTATACAGCTTCCTGCCCAAGCCAATTTTGAGCTTTCAGCGCTGTCCCAATTTGAATGACAATTGTGCAGTCATGCTACACTGTACCCAAACAAATTTTTTATCATTTTGTTCCCACAAATAGAGCTTTCTTTCGGTGGTATTTGATCGCCTCTGCGATTTTTATTTTTTGCACAACAAATAAAAAAAGAGCGAAAATTTTGAAAAAAACTACGTTTTTCTTTGTTTCTGTTAATTTTTTTTGTAAATAAGTACCTTTTCTACTTCAATGATGGGCACTGATAAGGCGGCACTGACGGGCACTGATAAGGCGACACTGATGGGCACCGATGAGGTGGCACCAATGAGGTGGCACTGATGAGGTGGCACTGATGGGCACTGATGATGGGCACTGATAGGCGGCACTGATGGGCACTGATATGTGGCACTGGTATGCGGCACTGATTGGCACTCATAGGCGGCACTGATTGGCACTCATAGGCGGCACTGATTGGCACTCATAGGTGGCACTGATTGGCACTTATAGGTGGCACTGATGGGCACTTATAGGTGGCACTGATAGGTGGCACAGACAGGCACTGATAGGTGGGCACTTATGGGCACGGATGGGCACTGATAGGTGGCGCTGATGGACACTAGTAGGTGGCACTGATGGACACTGATGCCCAGCAATGCCAGCCACCACACATTGTGGTGGTGCCATCATAGTGCCAGTCAGTGCCCATTTGTGGGCACTGATTGGCATATTTTATTTTTATTTATTTTTATTTTATTACATGTGGATGGCCATGGGGGCCATCCACATGCTTGGGGCTTCCTGGGGCGTCCTGGGGGGGTTCCCTGGTGGTCTAGTGTGGGTATCCAAGGGGGGGCTGCGCTGATAAACGATCAGCGCGAACCCCCCCTGTCAGGAGTGCCGCCGATCGGCTCTCCTCTACTCACGTCTGTCAGACGCGAGTGAGGAAGAGCCGATCAACGGCTCTTCCTGTTTACATCGTGATCAGCCGTGATTGGACACGGCTGATCACGTGGTAAAAAGCCTCCGCCGGAGGCTTTTTACCGAGATCAGTGTAGCGGTGGGTCAGACTGACCCACCGCTCCACCGATCGCAGCGATGCGCGCCCCCCCCGGGCGCGCGGCTGCTGTTATCCCGCAGGACGTCATATGACGTCCAGTGTGGATAACTGAACCACTTCCCGGACGTCAATATGCTATTGACGGGGCGGGAAGTGGTTAAGGGAATCCCCCCCCCCTCAAGGCCCTTAGAACTAGTGTCCCCACTGGAAAATTTCAGGGCAGGTCTTAACCAGGAAGGGGTGTGACCTTGACAGGAAAGGGATGGATCATATTTAAATTAGGGGTTGCATGAGTTTAGTCAGGCTTAGGGCAGCACAAAACCTAAATACACCACTGCCCACTAGTCCAGAGCCGTGAAAACAGGTGAGAAGCTGGAAAGTGTTTTGCACAGGTCATGTAGTGATTTAGCATACAAAGTTTTTACTTTATTTTATTACGTTATTTATCAAGATGAGAATGACAATCATCATCCATCTGTAGCAATGTGAGAACAAAGTAATGGTATGCTACTTTCTTAGGGTGATAGGAAATATGAAGGGCAATATCTCAAGATCAGCAAATGAAGGGTGATGGACACAGATATGTGTTAAGTCTTAAAGCTGAATTTCAGGTTTGGATATTTTTACATAGTTCCGCTTGGACCAATGTAGCTTTGCATACTTTCAGCGAGTGCAAAGCGTTCTCTGATTGAACAAGGTAAAAATGGTAACGTCACTGCCCCATCTGTCACCTCTTACAGAGTATGCTTCTCATACAGTACATTGAGAAAATGCAAAGTGTTGTATAGCTCCGGTACCCCGCCGGGCTACTCCAGGTTCACATTTAGGTATTAAATGGGAACCACTGATTTCATTTCTTTGGGTCTGCAGCAAATACCTCCCACGAGTGGATCCTTCAGCTCCACTCGTATAAGAGATGGCCACAAATCCCGGACTCGAGCCCCCACGTGCAGCTCTGGTACCCAGCCGGGCTACTCCGGATTCACATTTAGGTATTAAATGGAAACCACTGATTTCATTACTTTGGGTCTGCAGCAATTACCTCCCATGAGTGGATCCTTCAGCTCCGTTGTCTAGGTACACCAATATCTTGCAGGAATAAGGCCAATGTCCACACATGAGTAAAACCTAATCAGCAAGGCTTTATTCTTACCCACTTTAAGTTAACTTTGAGGAAAGCAAGAACAGAGAAGTTGAAAGACGTAGGGGAAGGTTCAGGCACGCAACACTTAAATCCAGCATCTACACTCGTCGCCACTCAAGCCTGAGTGGGTATTGCTCACCCGGATAGTCCCTATGAGAGCATTCCTACCAGCCGGGATGGAACACGGATATCAGAGATGATGGATCCCCCTCTAGGCAGGTCTCCAGGCCTCTCCCCGAGACAGCAGTACCGTCGCTAGTCTCCGCCGGGACTGTTCTTCCCCTGGAACTCCTTTCCTAAAGTTGGGCCCCCTACAAACGGGCAGCCTGGGATCCTTCTCTGAAGCGTAGGCCCTTGCCAGCGGAGCTGGGCCTACAAGATAGCAACAGGGCCTTGGGCTGAAGGTGCCCAAGGCCTAAGCACACTAGCGCACCTCGTGCCATGCGGGCCACTAGGCACACTCCCTGGACCAGAGGTCCCCCTGAACGCCTTGGGGTACCCCTGGAATTGCCTCACGCCTAATGGCGTCTGACCATTTTGTACCCTCTCCCAGCATGCACATCAGGTCGACCACTCCCACTGCACGGCTGCCGAGAGAGGACACCCAAGGTGCCGCGATACCCCCCCCCGTAGTTTAACCTACGCCTGCGGTGACAGTGCCACCTGCAGGCAAAGGAGAACACTACTGCCAGGCAGCATCACACCCAGAACAGAACAACAATTGAATGATAATTGGTCTGAGCCCAACTACTGGCTCAGACCGCCCTTAAATTTCCAGATAGCGCCCCCAAATATTGGGGGGGGGGCGCTACAGTTGTCTGAATGGTGCCTCTGCTGAAAAGTGATCTCCTGTGTTTACAATGCAGTGGGGCAGTTGCTTGGCATGAGACCCGGAAGTTCATTGGGTCATAAACATAAAACAGAATACAAAGAACCAAACTAGCGTAAAACTAGAGAAGAAGAGAGGAGGGGATGGAAGGAAAAGTTGGAGTGGGGAAGAAGGGGAAGATGGGGGTGTAGACTTGGGGTTGATCCTGACCACTCGAGGGACTATTGGCAAGGAAAGTCACCAAGATGGAAGATGTCAAAGGTCAAAAAGTTTATTGAAATTGTTAGGGAAGCAGAGGATCCAAATACACTCAAATGTATCACTTGTCGACCGCAATATGTATATATACATTGCGGTTTGCAAATGGTTTACCGGGATTATGGCTGAAGATATCAGCCATAACCCCAGCATTGTTTTTTGCAGCCAGCGACTGGCTTTCTCATGAATAGCTTAATTTTAAAAGAAAACCCATAGCAGCACAAAAAACATATACAGGTATACAGTGGAACCTTGGATTACGAGCATAATCCGTTCCAGGAGAATGCTTCTAATTCAAAGCACTCCCATATCAAAGCGAGTTTCCCCATAGAAGTCAATAGAAACGAAGTTTGCGTTGACTTCTATTGCATGCATTGCAATACCGCATGTGGCCAGAGGTGGGGGGTGCCCGAGAGCCTCGGAAATACTCAGGGACAGCTCGGCTGAACTCGGAAAGGCTTGTAAACACTCGGGACCTGAGTGTTTCAGAGTATTTCTGAGTGATTCCGAGTATTTCCTAACGGCCCCAAACGGCTCCGGACCGTTCAGAGTGTCACCGGGGCCCCCGCACCTCTGGCCAAATGCGGTACTGCACACCACATTAGCTTGAATTCTTCTCGTTTTGTGAGACAACACTAGCAAACCGAGCCAGGATTTAAAAAAAAGGTTGCTTGTCTTTCAAAACGCTTGTTAACCGCGTTACTCGTTACCCAAGGTTCCACTGTATATATTTCTCTCTCCTTAAAATATATATTTTAACCCTGAAAGATTAACTCCCTAAATCTATATATGTCCTCAAATCAAGCACATAATAAAAAGACTCCCATAAAAGCTACAAAGGGAGAACCAATAGCTAACAATGACTTGGTGCTGATACAGCAAACAGTAGTGGTAGTCCTAACAAGGACGTGGGGGAACCATTAAATTTATGTAGCCCAGCACTACAATCTACAGCATTGAACAGCACAGTTTAACACAGTTCTCCTAAGCTCTCCATATACAGATTGCCATAGGATTGATTTACTACAGGCGTATAGACTGTGCATTTTGCAAAGTGCAGTTGCTCCAGAGCTTAGTAAATGAGCAGAACCTTTGCTGACTTCCATCATCCAATAATGTGCAAGCAAACATTTTTTTTTTTGTTTTTTTGTTTTCCTTGCATATGATTGGGTATTCCTTGCAAAGTGAAGCTTTACCTCGTTTACTAAGTTCTGGAGCAACTGTACATACAAAGTGCACAGTCTATTTGCCTTTAATAAATCAACCCTTACCTCTCCTTATCACTAGGGATGAGCCGAACACCCCCCCCCCCCCCCCGGTTCAATTCGCACCAGAACCTGCGAACGGACCGAAAGTTTGCGCAAACTTTAGAACCCTATTAAATACAATGGACGCGAATGTTCGAAATCAAAAGTGCTAATTATAACGGCTAATATGCAAGTTATTGTCCTAAAAAGTGTTTGGGGACCCGGGTCCTGCCCCAGGGGACATGTAGCAATGCAAAAAAAAGTTTTAAAAACTGCAGTTTTTTCGGGAGCAGTGATTTTAATGATGCTTTAAGTGATAAAAAAGTTAAATATTCCTTTAAATATCGTAACTGGGGGGTGTCTAAAGTATGCCTGTGAAGTGCCACGTGTTTCCCGTGTTTAGAACTGTCCCTGCACAAAATGACATTTCTAAAGGAAAAAAAGTCATTTAAAACTGCTTGCGGCTTTATTGTAATGTCTGGTCCCGGCAATATGGATGAAAATCATTGAGAAAATGACATGGGTACCCCCCCCCAGCCCATTGCCAGCCCCTTTGGGTATTTGTATTCAGGTAAGCTTTAGGTGCACACTGTGCAAAGAACACTAAAACAAAATACAGGAGGTCCCTGCCTCACTGCCTGTATTTTTATGAGAACACCAGCAATTGTATTCAGGTAAGCTTTAGGTGAACGCTATGCAAAGCACACCACCTGCCTGCCTGTCACAGTATAGAGAATAACAGGAACGGATCTAGCTAAACTGAATACAGTGTATAAATATATATACGACACCTGGGATGCATATATATCCTCTACACACTGTAACTGAAGCTAACTGACTCGCCTGCCTGCTCTATCTAACTCAAAATAAATGACACTGTGTCTCTCTCTCTCTCTCTCTATCTGTCTTTAACCATCACAACACAGTAAACAAGGCCGCCACGGAGGCGGCCTTATATAGTGTGGGGCGTGTACTAAACCCCCTGAGACATAATTGGCCAAAGCCACCCTGGCTTTGGCCAATTATGGCTCTCCGTTTTTTGCGCGCTGTGATTGGCCAAAGCATGCAGGTCATAGTGCATGCTTGGCCAATCATCAGCCAGCAATGCACTGCAATGCCTCAGTGAATTATGCCACTTGAATTTGGTGCGAACGGCCCATAATGTTCGAAATTCGGCGAACGATCGAACAGCCGATGTTCGAGTCGAACATGGGTTCGACTCGAACTCGAAGCTCATCCCTACTTATCACCTTCCTAACATTTTCCACCTATGCTGACAATATGACTACCTTGAGCCCACCCTTTTATAGCAAGGGGGCTTGCTTTGTCAAATTTCCCTCATTATAGCCTTTCTAAACCTGCAAAGGCCATGCAGCACATTATGGTTTTAAACAGGGTGGACCCAGAGAACATTCACATAAAGTCCCCGATGCATATAAATCCAAATCTGGTGGATTTGCAGTGAAGGTTGGCATGAATCCAAACCTCATCAGAATGTTTCACCATCCTATCTGTGTAATCAGCTCTTGACAAGTGTCTGGGACCTGCTGCTAACTAAATGGTTCATAAAGAATGGTGGGGAGCCGAAGAAGACCCTGCTCACTCACATATGGTTGTGGACTCTGCTGGGTGCTTGACAGACAGGTAGATGGAGACCACTGTGCACAGCACATTACTTGGTTTACACAATGTACTATGTAGTTACATAAAGTCCATACAGAGCAGCTTGGTGCTAGATGCACTTTTGTTTTATATATTTGGCAAATTAGATTTCACTGTTCTCCTAATGCCTGTGTTTTCGATTTATTTAGTAGGAATTTTAGCCATATTCAACATAAGTAATGTTCGAATCAGGAGAATCACAGATTAACTATGCTTTAAGTGAGTAATTGCATGTCTGTTATTTAGCTAATCTTGGTTTCTGATCTGTAATGTAGTCTACTGATCTAAGAAACAAAGCGCATATCACTCGACCTCTGTACCAAAAGTAATGCAAAAGTGGGCATAACTTTTTATTAACTTACATAAGTCATTCAAATTTCACATGTTGGTAGAGTTAAATCCCGTACACGCACGCCGAATATTGGTGGTTCAACAATAACCGGCCAACATTCGAGCCATGTGTATAGCAGCCTATCCAACTCAAGCTGGCCGAACATCAAGCTTCTGTTGAAGGGGCATGACTGAAAAAGATCCGCCGATCGGTGTCCGATTGGCTCTCTCAGCCCAGCCTAACCAGTGTGTCCTGGTGGAGGGGCTATCCCCCTGTCACAACACAATAGCTCAGCGGAGAGATCGCTGTACTAACATCGGATGGTTAGTGCAGCAAGCTCCTCCAAAGTTCCTCAGTTTCTTCATTCATTCCAGAGGGTTGAATGAAAAAAACTGGTAGTGTGTACCAGTGGTGGCTGATGTGTTTTTTTTTTTTTTGGGGGGGGGGGCAGCAAACAACCACCCCCTCCACCCGAGCGGCCATTGGCACTTCCCCCACTCGCTGTCTGACGGTCAGTCTGGCATATACCCCATCTAGATGGCGGGCAGTGGCTCCTGTGTCCTCTCTTCCATCACGGCGGCTTCCGCCATGCGTCTCCTCCCCTTCTACTAGGTGTCCAATAGAATCACCTGTCCTTTCAGCCAATCGGGTGACTGGTATTAAGACTCCCTTCCTGATTGGCTGGGAGGAGTATCAGTGTTACAATAGCGAATATTCATTCGCCTTTGTAACAGACCTGGATGGGCTCCGTTCGCTTTCTCTGCGTCCCGAGCCCACCCTATTTTGAAGCCTATTAGAGTCTCTGGCTCTAATCGGGTGCTTCAAAAAAAAAAACACCATTGGAATCCATGCATTTGGCATCCTGCAAGGGGCCGGACGCATGGATGGGGGGGGGGGGGCGGTGCCCATGTGCCCCTAATGAAGAGACCGCCCTGGTGGTTACCAACTTAAATCTTCACTTATCGTAACTCTTCTATTTCTTCTTTTTCATTGCAGGTAAATATTGGGTTCCAAGCAGAAGCAATGTGCCGTCAATGAGTTCTTGATGAAGGATGGGTTTAATAAGAAGACACTATTTACATTTTTTTCATCCATCTGTGCATGTTGCTCTTATCAATCGTGTCATCTCTGTAAACATTCTGTAGTCTTCTGTGTATGTTGGACAGTCTTCACCCTTCCTTCGCCAAGAACTCAATGATGGCAGGTTGCTTCTGCTTGAAGACCATAATATATGGTACCTGCAATAAAACATAAGAAATAGAAGAGTTAAGCCCTGTACACACGATCGGATTTCCTATGGATTCTAGTCTGATGGATTTGTCCATCGGATATCCGATGAAACTGTTTTCCATCAGTCTTGCACACACACCATCAGTCAAAAAACCGACCGTTCCGAACGCGGTGACGTAAAACACTCTGATGAGCCGAGAAAAATGACGTTTAATGCTTCTGAGCATGCGTTGACTTGATTCTGAGCATGCGTGGGTTTTTTATCCGATGGACTTGCCCATAGACGATCGGAATTTGCTATCGGCTTTGGATCCATCGGAAAAATTTAAAACATGTTCTATTTTTTAAAACCGATGGAAAAAAGACCGATGGGTCCCATACAAGATCGGTTTGTCCGATGAAAAAAATCCATCGGACGGTTTTCATCGGTAAAACCGATCGTGTGTACAGGGCTTTACTCTACCAAAATGTGTAATGTGAATGATTTATGTAAGTTCATTAAAAAGTTATACCCACTTTCGCATTACCTTCGATACAGCTTTTGTTTTTTGTTTTTTATAAAAAAAAAAAAATTTTATTTAACACATAATTATTGACATACATTAATATCACATTAATTTTGATCTGGTATCCCCCCATCCCAAAAACCAAAACAAAAAAAATCCCAAATTTTTTCCTCCTTCTCCCCCCTGCCCCAAAATTAAATCCCCTACCCCCCTCCATCCCCACCATTGATAAACCTTCATGTTCCAGAAAAAAAAAAGGGGGGGAAGAAGGAGGGACCAGTAAACCTTACAATGTTCACTAAACCATCTTCCCTCTTCTATTACACGTGATATAAACCATATCTATTCCATCACCCTCTCACCCATATGTAATTAAGGGGCTATACACCCTACCCCACCAAGTATCCCTAATTATTAGTGGAAAAAAAAAGGAAGGGGATAAATATACCTTACGAGGCTTCTAGAGCCATCTTGCCCCTTCTATTACTCATAATCGATACAGATTTTGTATATAGTAATATGTACTTCGTTGCTTAGATCAGTAGACTGTACATTTTTTAACGTCATAGGATGTGAATGAATATTTGTCCTATGTGGAGAATCACAAAATTCATAAACCAAGATTAGCTGAATAACAGACAAAACTGGCTGTACAATTACTCATTCAAAACATAGTGATTCTGTAATCCTCCTGATCAGTCATCACTTATTTCAAATATGACTCAAATTTCTACTAATTTGTATACTGTATATGTATATTATATTCCGGTGTTAGCCTTATGCCCCATACACATGATCGTTTTTCATGCCGTTAAAAATGCCATTTTTAAAAATGGCCATTAAAACCGATCGTGTGTATGCTCCAGAGCATTTTTAACAACGTGAAAAACGGGCATTAAAAATTTCGAACATGCTCTATTTTTTCACGTCATTTTTCATGTCGTTTTTTTTAAATGTATGTATGCTTTGACGAGGTGAAAAAAAACGCGCATGCTCAGAATCAAGTATGAGACGGGAGCGCACGTTCTGGTAAAACTAGCATTTGTAATGGAGATAGCACATTCGTCACGCTGTAACGGACTGAAAAGCAGGAGGCTGAAAAGCGCGAATCGTCGCTCAACAAACTTTACTAACATGAAGGGTGGCGCCATTCGAACGGAACTTCCCCTTTATAGTGCCGTCGTACGTGTTGTACGTCACTGCACTTTGCTTGAACGTTTTTTAAAATGATCGTGTGTACGCAAGACAGGCTTGAGAGGAAACATGAAAAAAAACGACGAGAAAAACATTGGATTAAAAAATGGCATGAAAAACGATCGTGTGTACGCCGCATAATATTCTAATTTCCATCTGCAGCCCTCATTCTTTATAATTTACAAAAGGATAACAAAGGCAAATGTGAGAAAATGAGAAAATATAAATATAGCTAAATTGGGCATAAATTTGTTTGCTTTTATAATTAATGCCCTGTACACACGATCGGATTTCCGATGGAATTTTTCGTCGGAATTCCGATGAAGCTGACTTCCATCAGTCTTACCTACACACCATCAGACAAAATTCCGACCGTCCAAAACGCGGTGACGTAAAACACTCAGACGAGCCGAGAAAAATTAAGTTCAATGCTTCTGAGCATGGGTCGACTTGATTCTGAGCATGCGTGGGTTTTTTCTTTGTTGGAGTTCCACACATACGATCGGAATTTCCTATCGTTTTTTTATTTTTTATTTAAAACATGTTCTATTTTTTTAAACAGATGGACTTTTTTCATCGGAAAAAAATGATCGTGTGTACAGGGCATTAGCCTGCTTTTAAATATCTAATAACGTAGTTATTGCCAATAAAAAAGTCACTGCAGTCCAAGTGACCCTGCGCAAACAAAGTCATGCCTACACTTTTCAGGGTCTATAACTCATAGTTCATGGTCAAGATAAGGCCAGTTGAGAGAAATGGTATAGCATTTGCAGACAGTGCAAATGACGATGTAGACACAAGGATTATCCCTTTGGGTTGATCTACTCTTGGCTGCAAATACCACTAAGTGCATGTCCAGCGAGTTGCTGAAGATTACCATATATATTCGAGTATAAGATGAGTTTTACAGCACATTTTTTTGTGCTGAAAATGCCCCCCTCAGCTTATACTCCAGTCCCATGCCTCACTGTGTCCATCTGCAGCCTTATAATCTCTGGCGCTGTGAAATGCAGTCTAGTCGGTTGCCGTGCAGTGTAACAAAGCTCCGCCTTCTCCTCGTCCTCGTCCGTGATAGGCTGAACACTGACTCACTGCTGGGAAACTGAGTCAGGGTTCCGTCACGGACGAGGACGAGGAGGAGGCGGGGCTTTTTTACACTACATGGCTGCTGACTAGACTGCATATCACAGCGCTGGAGATCGTAAGGCTGCAGATGGACACAGCACCGGTACATGAGGCGGGGAGATTAGAAATATGGGCACAGTGAGGCATGCAGATGGGCACAGTGAGGCTGAGGCATGCAGATGGACACAGTGAGGCTGAAAATGGGCACAGTGAGGCTGAGACATGCAGATGGACACAGTGAGGCTGAGGCATGCAGATGGACACAGTGAGGCTGCAAATGGGCACAGTGACGCTGCAAATGGGCACAGTGAAGCTGCAAATGGGCACAGTGAGGCTGCAAATGGGCACAGTGAATCTGCAAATGGGCACAGTGAGGCTGAAAATGGGCACAGTGAGGCTGAAAATGGGCACAGTGAGGCTTCATATGGGCATTGTTGACCCTCTTTTCCACTTACAGTAGCTGCTGCATTTCTCACCCTAGACTTATATTCGAGTCAATGCGTTTTCCCAGTTTTTTGTGGTAAAATTAGGTGCCTCTAGTGAAACAATGGATGGCGGCAATCCAACATCAAATCCAGCTTCTTTATACCTATCCATATAACGGGGTACACATCTCACACTCAAGGGCAGATATTCATAGAGACTCTATACCTTGTTTTAAAAGATTAAAATAAACAAGCTGGATTTGATGCTGGAGTGTCATCATCCAATGCTTTACTTGATGCAAATGAAACTATGCCAAGTCTGGCAGCCGGAATAAAGTGCAGACACCTACAGGTGTAGCTTATTACAGCCAAATGCCTAGCCATTTTGGCAAGCAAAGTTTGGTAGTGTTCAAAGCTTGCCTCACCCCCATATTCCTATTGGCCCATCATTATGATTGGAAGCCTCTTTGTCCAACAGGAATGCACAGACAAGAAAGTGGTGGGAAGGTTAGGACACTATCAGAAAGAACCAAAGCTTTTCCTCTCAAAACAACATGAAATTTGGTTATGACGGGTAGTTTGGGAAGGTGCTACATGCATGTGAACCGCTAGGTATCTGCAGCAGTGTGCCCTACTTTCTCCAGGGAGACACACTCTGTAACTTTTTCATGTTCCAAATTCATGAGAGACAATGATATTGTCATTGTTAGTACCAAGTAGTTCTTATTTATAATGTTTTAACTGCTTGGCAGTTGGCACCATTGTTGCAATATCAGTGATCAGTGAAAAGTGTACAGTATATAAGATCTCTTCCATGTTGGAGTAAATTGTTGGTTGTGTTGAGCAAGTAATTATTATATCACATCTTTAGGTTCCCCTGGAACTGATATTTGGAATGTTTCCATTACTCTCCTAACTTCTCCAAATAGCTTCTCTGCATGTAAAACTCACTTTGCATGAGAAATGCTTGCAACAGTTTTGTCAGAGTTGCAAAATATTCCTCAGGGCTTGGACAAGGAGTGGTCAGGAAGGGTTGCCTCCCTGGGTGCAGTGGTAGGGGGGTGCCCCCTCATGCAAACTACAGTGGCTGGCGACTAGACATGTGCGTTCATTTTCGTCCGAATGCATTTTCGTCCGAATTTAAGGTATTTTCGTTATCGTTTTAACAAACGAAAACGAAAGCACAGAATCCGAAAACCGAAAGATCCGACATAAACAAATGCTTTATTTTTGTTTTCATTGCAACAACAGTTCGATATAGATAGGAGATTCGACGTGACGCTGACAATAACAATCTGTGTCTATCGAACCTGTGGTCGAATGTGCCTAACCTTAACTCTATTAGTCCAAGATTATTCTACATAGAGAGAAAAGATTCGACATAGAGAGAAAAAATTCAACATTATAGAGAGAAAAGATTCGACATAGAGAGAAAAGATCGCTGCTGGAATTGGGTGGGGGAAGTAAAATAAAAATAATGATGATGATGAATGTTATTGGCTGATTGTAACCAAAGAGGAGGAGCAGTAAAATAGCTAGAACTAACTTGACAATTCAACATGAACGACGAAGATTCGACAAAGCATCGAAAAACATACAAACGACATCTGTCATTGAAGGCTTATGATGTCTGTCGAAAGTTCTAAGAAGATTCGACGGAGCAGCTAAACTGTACGACGCTGCAATCGTACATTTCCGGTCAAATGCATTCGCCCATAGGCTATAGAAGAATTCTAATGTTGGTTGACTAGTAATAGTAATTAATAAATATAATTATTACTAGTCATACAACATTAGAATTCTACTATAGCTTGTAGGCGGAACATTCGACCGGAAATGTACGATTGCGGCGTCGTACAGTTTCGCTGCTCCATCTAATCTTCTTTGAACATTCGACAGATACCATAATCCTTCAATGACAGATTCGACCTTAATTAATTCAGATTTTCGGACGAATGCAATTTCTAACGAAAAACGAAATAAATAAAAACTAATTTCGTGAGTAACGAAATAAATTTATTTTTCGGACGAAAACGAAATTCCGAAACGAAATATTTCAGTGTGCACATGTCTACTGGTGACCAGTGACTGGAGGGAGTTCAGTTCCACATCTTTGTCCTGGATGCTAGAGGAACCTGTCCCGATACTGATTTTCATATATACCTTACCGACACGTACATGCATCTGTTGCATATTTTACCATTTTTCTAAAGAGCATTTATAACTTTTTTTTATGAATTCCAGGCACAGTGTATAAGAGAAAACCTTGCTATGTGCATTTAAACTCTTAAAAAAAACCTGTAAAGTAACATAAAATAGTCTTATAAATCAGATTACATGATTCTGCTGGTCTGTTTCCTGTTTCAGAAGATGAAGCTTAATAGGAGGGATCACTGCAAAGACTCAGGTTGGTAAAATATGATATGATCACATTTCACTATGGGTAGATTTGCTGTAGACAACAGGCAATGGAATAGACACAGGGAAGTACTATTCTGTCATTTAACCATGCCTAGAAGAAGCAGCAGAATCACCATTGCATTATGGTGCCACCACTACAGCCACTATAACCAGACTGCAAGTCAGTGCTTAATATTTCCAAAATACTGGCTGAAAAGCAATAGTGTAAAAGGTTAAGCGCATTTATTAGCACTAATGATGGTTACGCATGAAAAGAAAATTTGCATTGACTTCTACTTGAACTGCAATAAATTGAGCTCTGGCTGTTTTTTTTAGGTGCAATTTGCATTCCACTTATTCCTCTTTGCATAGCCTTATTGCAGCCTTTCTCAGCCAGGGTTCCGTGGAACTCTCGGGTTCCTCTAGAGATTGTTAGAGGTTTCTTGACAAATTAGCAATTTCTGTCCAGGATACCAATGATCTTTTTAGCTATTTGCAAGATGAAGATTCTTCCCACTGATCACAAATGTAAAGAGCATTCTTCCAACTGACCATCATGCTAAAGTACTGTGAGCTGTAGATATAACATTTGTTAGCAGGGGTCCACTGAAACTGGAAAGTCTTTTCAAGGGTTCTTCAGTGTTAACCTTCTTAGCGGTATTCCCGAGTGTGGCTCGGGTTGAATTTTCCATACCAAGAGCGGTAACCCCAAGCCACACTCGGTTCTGCATCGCAGTATCCAGGGAAAGTAACTTATCTTGTCCCCTGAATCCTGTGATGTCTCCCCGCTGTGTGTGACGGCTGTGTCTTCCGCCAAATGTACTGTATGCCGGGCTCCGTTCCCTGCGAGCGGCGTGACGCATGGGGACGGATCCCGGTGGGAAATTCAAAAAGTGCACAACACATTACACATACAGTACACTGTAATCTGTAAGATTACATTAGTGTATCAAATTATTTCACCTCCCTTTTGTCCCAAGTGCTTTGTCCAGTGCTCTGCATGCAGTTTTATATTATATATACTGTTCTTTCTGCCTGGAAACTTGAGATTGTCCATGGCAACCAAAAAGTGTCCCTTTACGTCAAAAGCCGCTTTAGACCAGCTAGAAAACAACGATAGTAAATTAGAACACTTTCAGAATTGAGTGATAGTGATTCGATAGTGATTTTTGAGTTGATTACATTATTGAATACATTTTATTATTATTATTTTATTATTTTTGGTAATTATTTATAGTTATTTATTATATTATAATTTATGATTTTGTGTTTCAAAATGTATCATACCCAGGATGTCTACTAGACTCTTGTTTGGACAGATTTAAAGCGGTGTTCCGGGCCCCAATTTTTTTTTTTTTAAAGCCAACAGCTACACATACTGCAGCGGCTGGCTTTTAATAATAGGACACTTACCTGTCCTGGAGTCCAGCGATCGGCACCACAGCTGATGTTTCCATCAGCTGTCGGGTGCTGCCGCTGCCATTGCGGGTAAGGGAACTGGGCAGTGTAGCCTTTCGGCTTCACACCGAGAACCCTTCTGCACATGCGCAAGGCCCGGCTCCTCTCTACTATTGGCCCGGCGGCCGGGGGAGGAGGAGTGAGCCCCGCTGTGACATCACAGACCGCGGCCCGGACTCCCGGAAGTGGGAAAGGATACCTGTCAAAGACAGGTATCCTGTCCCCCCTCCCCCCGAAAGGTGCCAATTGTGGCACCAGAGGGGGGGGGGGGGAATCAGATGAGCGGAATTTCCACTTTAGGGTGGAACTCTGCTTTAAGTGAGTTATTCCTAATGCCCCGTACACACGATCGTTTTTCATGCCGTTAAAACTGCCATTTTAAAAAATGGCCCTGAAAAATTATCGTGTAGGCTCCAGAGCATTTTTAACGACGTGAAAAACGGCCATTAAAAATTCCGGACATGCTCTCTTTTTTCACGTCGTTTTTCATGTCGTTTTTTTTAACAACGTGAAAAACGATAGTGTGTATGCTTTAACGACGTGAAAAAAAACGCGCATGCTCAGAATCAAGTAAGAGACGGGAGCGCTCGTTCTGGTAAAACTAGCGTTCGTAATGGAGATAGCACATTCATTACACAGTAACGGACTGAAAAGAGCGAATCGTCGCTCAACAAACTTTACTAACATGAAGGGTGGCGCCATTAAAACGGAACTTCCCCTTTATAGTGCCGTCGTACGTGTTGAGCGTCACTGCGCTTTGCTTGATCGTTTTTTTTAATGATGGTGTGTACGCAAGGCAGGCTTGAGAGGAAACATGAAAAAAAAACGAGGAGAAAAACGTTGGTTTAAAAAATGACATTAAAAACGATCGTGTGTACGGGGCATTAAGAATTACAGGCCTACAATATAAAACGTCAAATTTCCATGCAAAAGAATGTACCGCTTTCAACATCAAAAACCTGACATAATCATACCGCCAGGGAGGTTAAAAAAGGTTGAGAAATGGAGGTTAAAAAAGGTTGAGGAATGCTGCCTTATTCCATGAGCAAGGGGCCCATTTACACTTGTACTGCATCAGGTTATGTATTACCATAAGTGCGTTAACATGCAATATTTTGTACATTAACATCCACTGCTGTAATGCAGCTCATCTGCACCACATTGCAGGTTTTAACAGACCTACAATTGTTTTTTTTTTTCCAGCGCAGCACACAAATTATTTACATCTATGTGTTATAGTTTACTTCCTAGGTGTGTTAAGGCCCATTCAGAATAGATCCTACCAAACTGTATATTATGCATTTCCATGTATTATGGCAATGCAGCACACATTTTACCTTGCATGTCCAAGGGAATGGATCTTTATACTAGGATGCTAGTATTACTATAGCTATGTTGTAATAGGTTCAACCTGAAGGTGATCACTCAATTAATTAATGACAGTACAGCTCTCAGCTCTGGTATATTAAGGGGGTTCAAAAAAATCTATTTACAGGAGTGAAATTTGGGGTTATCAAAGAAAATTACCTTTTAGGTGCATTTCCTGTGGATGGTCTGAATCTATTTATTGAATTAAGTTGATACCAGACCTTTCTATATGACCCTATAAAGAGTTCAGATCCTCATTACAGCTTCCTGGCCTCTGAACATTTAAAGACAATTTAGCGTTACACTTTTACCACTTCTTTTTATCACGCTGACAACATTGCCACTCTATAAATCATTTCTTTTACACTTTGTAAATAACCCCTAAAGCGTTGATTTATTGATGATGCATGTTTTTCAAAGAGACAGCAGAGCAGTTTATAAAAGCTTTTTTCCACCTGGGTATCTTCAGAGTCAGCGGGCGAAGTGATTAGTGCAATTGGAGACTATAATAAATATGTCTGGGATAATACTTGCACATTACCTCTGGGCCTTGACAATGCAATAACTCACACATAATGGAAGTTTCAATGGGATGGACTAAAGATAACTAACGGTGCTAGAGATTAAATGTGTTATCTATAATACGGATGTGTATTTCACTCTCCTGGAAGGTGGCGAAATGCAGTATGGTATGTGAAGTGTGGCTGCCCTCCTGCTTTGCAACGCGGGGGTCCTAATTTTGACTCCTATCCAGCACACCATTTTCATGCAGTTGGTCTGGTCTTCAACATAGTTGTAAGGGTTCTCACCAAGTGCTCCAGGTTTCCTTCCAAAACACTAAAAATATTCAGTTGGTTTTAGACCAGTTGGTTCTTCAGTGAGGAGGAAGATTGAACTGTAAGCTTCCCAGGGGCAAATACATAATTGTAACAGGCAGAATATGGCAGCCTGGATAAGTATATAATTGTAAAAAGCAGTGCCATGACAAGGTCCTTTAGAACCCAAGGCAAAAAGGTCAAAGTGCTCCCTCACTGTGCATAGAAAGACCGTAATAGCCTGGACCAGTAAGTAACTGTGCACAGGAAGACTGTGACAGCCTGAAGCACTATGTAACTGTGCATAGGAAGACTGTGACAGCCTGTAGCAGTATGTAACTGTGCATAGGAAGACTGTGACAGCCTGGAGCAGTATGTAACTGTGCATAGGAAGACTGACAGTCTAGAGCAGTATGTAACTGTGCATAGGAAGACTGACAGCCTGGAGCAGTATGTAACTGTGCATAGGAAGACTGACAGCCTGGAGCAGTATGTAACTGTGCATAGGAAGACTGTGACAGCCTGGAGCAGTATGTAACTGTGCATAGGAAGACTGACAGCCTGGAGCAGTATGTAACTGTGCATAGGAAGACTGTGACAGCCTGTAGCAGTATGTAACTGTGCATAGGAAGACTGTGACAGCCTGGAGCAGTATGTAACTGTGCATAGGAAGACTGACAGTCTAGAGCAGTATGTAACTGTGCATAGGAAGACTGACAGCCTGGAGCAGTATGTAACTGTGCATAGGAAGACTGACAGCCTGGAGCAGTATGTAACTGTGCATAGGAAGACTGTGACAGCCTGGAGCAGTATGTAACTGTGCATAGGAAGACTGTGACAGCCTGGAGCAGTATGTAACTGTGCATAGGAAGACTGTGACAGCCTGGAGCAGTATGTAACTGTGCATAGGAAGACTGTGACAGTCTGGAGAAGTATGTAACTGTGCATAGGAAGTAGGGATGAGCTTCGAGTTCGAGTCGAACTCATGTTAGGCAGAATAATGGGGGAGATTTATTGGTGCAGTTGCAGATCAAATAATACACAATTTGAATGCAAAAATGCTAGCATTGATCTTTTTTTTTTTAACAGAGAACGTTTATTAAGTTTTAATACAACAGAACACACATCAGTGGCACATTTTCTCTAATAACAGCAGAGTAGTTTAAGAGTACAGTACAGTACATCTCAGTCCATTTACATAGTAACATGGAAGCATACAATAGGGTACCAGCATATACAATGGTTCAGACAAAATGTGAGCATAACTAAGATTATCAAAAGCCTTGAGCACCCTGGGACAAAAAAAGAAAAAAAAGTTCTGCGGCGAACAGTACAGTATGCATGGCCAGATTTTGCTGAACAATAAAAGGGCCCAAGGGGGAATGATTAAATAGGATCCTAGCAAAGTCACTAGGTACTCTTCTGTTATAAAAGCCCTGCTAGTTAGAGGATTTCCCATATTTGAGCTCAGTCAGTACTACATTAATAAATTTTACTCCCCTTCCTCCTTTCAAGGAATCTCAAATACAATTTTTTGGGGGTGGGAAAAATACCTTTCTGTTTGCATATTGAGTTGATACTGGATAGGACATCACAGCACTTTCTCCTAGTACGGCTGCAGCTCTGTCCAGCCTGCCCCTGCAGCAGTGGATCACTGCTATATTGGTGTATTGCTATCTGATTGTAGCCAGCAGTAGATCACTGTAGCAGTGATCTGTTGATGCACAGTTGCAAGGGGGTCTTTATCAGATATCCACTTGCTGATTCAGGCGCCCCATGAAGGACATTTTTAATATATGCTGCTGTGGCATGGAGCTTTGAAGGTACGGCGCGCAGGGCTTTTTTTCTCAGATAATAGGTGCAGGAACTCAACCATGCCCTGCACACACCCCGGGCATCTGCATCCCCCTTCTTCCCATCCTGCACTCAATGGGAGCCACTCAGGAGATCAGATCTGAAGGAGCCAAGCTGTCACTTGTAAACACAGAAGTCCGGCTTCTGTGTTTACAAGTGACAGCTTGGCTGCCACAGTGCGATGGTGGTGTGCAGGGAGCAGAGGGCCTGAGCTGGAGGTGGTGGAACTGAGTTCCACCAAGTTCCAGCTGAAAAAAAGCCCTGACGGCATGGGTATGTGGGTTCATTGCTATTGCCATTTTTTCTTATTGTTGCCTTGTTGGGTATGCTGGTGTGGCATTACTAGTATGGTCATTGTAGGGTTCATTGCTATTGCCATTTTTGCCCTCACTTGTAGGGTTCATTGCTATTGCCATTTTTTCTTATTGTTGCCTTGTTGGGTATGCTGCTGTGGCATTACTTGTAGGGTTCATTGCTGTTGCCATTTTTGCCGTCACTTGTAGGGTTCATTGCTATTACCATTTTTGCCGTTACTTGTAGGGTTCATTGCTATTACCATTTTTGCCGTTACTTGTAGGGTTCATTGCTATTGCCATTTTTTCTTATTGTTGCCTTGTTGGGTATGCTGCTGTGGCATTACTTGTAGGGTTCATTGCTGTTGCCATTTTTGCCGTCACTTGTAGGGTTAATTGCTATTGCCATTTTTTCTTATTGTTGCCTTGTTGGGTATGCTGCTGTGGCATTACTTGTAGGGTTCATTGCTGTTGCCATTTTTGCTGTCACTTGTAGGGTTCATTGCTATTGCCATTTTTGCCGTCACTTGTAGGGTTCATTGCTATTACCATTTTTGCCGTTACTTGTAGGGTTCATTGCTATTGCCATTTTTGCCGTCACTTGTAGGGTTCATTGCTATTACCATTTTTGCTGTTACTTGTAGGGTTCATTGCTATTGCCATTTTTGCAGTCACTTGTAGGGTTCATTGCTTTTGCAATTTTTTTCTTATTGTTGCCTTGTTGGGTATGCTGGTGGTGTGGCATTACTTGTAGGGTCATTGTCATCGAGAATCAGGGGACCCCTACATCAGTGGCTCCCTTGCGGGTAAGTGATATAGGGTAAACTACAAGCGCTAAAAGGTAAATTTTTTAAATCAAGAAATCGGCAAAACAAATAAAACGTTCTAGGAAAAATGCCCAAAGGCTCAAGCGGTTACGTTTATTTCTGCAAGGCAGGTTGCAGATTTCTGTCTGATCTTTTTGCGCTCGTGAAGAAAGTTGTGTTTTGTTTTCCACTTTGCACCAAGATAAAGAACATAGAAATGATTGTGTTGCAATACATCAAAGAACTGCAAACAACAATCATAGGAAAATGTATCAAACGGAATGTGCCCCAAGATTCCCACAAAGCCGCAAACCTCACTCGGGTCTCCGCTTTTCCACGGGAACTTATGAGTGGCTGGAGAGATGAGTTTAACAGGGAAAGTGGTGTCCAACCTTAATGGATTAAATCTATCATTGTAATTGCTCGCAGTCAGCATTCAGATCACACAGGAATACTCCATGAAATATGAACAAGTCAAATCTTCTGACACGCACCTTCCAAATGAGAGCAAGCCAGTATATCCACTCCACATTATTGTGCTGGAAATGAGAGCTGCTCCGTATTCCGCAGTGGAAAATAGCAATTAATCAGTGTCACCGTCCTGCTCAGGAAGACCCAGGCTACTTGGGTATTTAGATGCCTGGAACACTCGCCTAGCATGTAAATGTGAAGCTATTTCCACATAATAAGTATAATAAATAAATGTTTCATGCAAGATTTATGGAGACTGTAAACTTTTCCTTTTGCCAGGAATTGAATTATGTAAGTATGTGTGTGCACTTTACACAGCAGGAAACTTGGAGTAAAAGACATTTTTGACTGATGTGTTATTTCTTCCCCTTTATAACACACTGGTCCTCCCTCATCTTGAATATGCAGTTCAGTTTTTCTCACCAATCTTCAGGAAGGATGTTATTGAATTAGAAAGAGTTCAGCCAAGGACAGCAAAATGAAGAAGGGGGGTGGAGGACCTTACTACAGGTATTCGCTCTGGAGAAGAGGAACTGAAAGTGGTAGTAGAGGCTACCACTCTCCTCATTGGCCGAGACAGTAGTGGGAGCCATTGGCTCCCATTGCTGTAAATTACAGCCAGTGAGCCAATGAGGAGAGACCAAGGGTGGGGCCGAGCCGTTGCTCTATGTATCTTATGGACACATAGAGCAGAGCTCGGGGGAGAAGCAGGCACCAGTGCCCCCATAGCAAGCGGCTTGCTATTGGGGGCACTGGTCACAGGGGAGGAGCCAGGTGCACCGGCGGGGGATCTGAGAAGAGGAGGATCAGGGCTGCTCTGAGCAAATAAACTGCACAGAGCAGGTAAGTATGACATGATTTTTTTTTTTTAAACCTGAACCTTTAATACTACTTAAAGTAGTTGTGAAGCCACTGTCCTAAATATACAGTATATATGCATTCCTGTCAAAACATACTGTATGTACAAATCCACTGTTATAAAATATAACATTTGCCGATATATACCGTATTTTCCAGCGTATAAGATGACTTTTTAACCCATGAAAATCTTCTCAAAAGTCAGGGGTCGTCTTATACGCCGGTACCTGACACGCAGAATCTCAGTCAGACCGCGGCTGTCCATTTTTCAAAAGCTGCGCCTCCTCCTCGTGCTGTTCCGTGATAGGCGGAACACTCAGTTTCCCAGCAGAACTTCTGTTCAGTGTTCCGCCTATCACGGATGCCCTCTCGTCTTCGGCCTCGGACGAGAGGGCATATGTGATAGGCGGAACACTGAACACAGTGTCTGCTGGGAAGCTGAGTGTTCCGCCTATCACAGAACAGCACGAGGAGGAGGTGCGGCTTTTGAACAATGGATGCCAGCAGTCTGACTGAGACTCTGCATGTCAGGGATAAGGTATGGGATCGTCGAGGCATGCAATGGCACAGTGAGGTATGCAATGACACAGTGAGGTATGCAATGGCACAGTGAGGCATGTAATGGCACAGTGAGGTGAGGTGAGGCATGACTAGTCGGAAGGGGGTCATCTTATACGGCAAGTATATCCCAAAACCAACATTTTAGCTGGAAAATTAGGGGGTCGTCTTATACGGCCCAGTCGCCTTATGCGCCGGCAAATACGGTATACCTTTTTTTATCATCTTTTTACTGCAGTCAGATGATCACTATTCCTCTGCAGCACATCACAAAGCAAGCAAGTTCGAATTTCAGAAAATGGTTATATTCTTTCTATTTCTCTCTATACTATTCTTTTAATATATTCTATTCTATTCCTTTATTTTCTATTCTACTTTATTCTGTTCTTTTATTCTCTATTCCATTTGGTTCTGTTTTACTCTATTCTTTCCTTTACTATTCTATTTTTTTCTATTCTTTTATTTTGTATTTTGTTCTTTTTTAAACTATTAAATTGTATTCTTTTATTTTCTATTCTATTCTATTTTATTATTTTCTATTCTATTGCTTTATTTTCCATTCTATTTTATTCTCTTCGTAAATTCAAATTTGATTAAAAAACTATTCATATTCAATTTCAAAACTATTTAAATTTGATTTGAAAACTATTCAAATTAGAATTTCATCCAAATTTTTGATTTATTATTTCAGATTAAATTTGTTAGTCAGAAATGCGAATAAATTCGAAAAATTTGTCTGAATTTCAATTTGGAACAAAACGAACCGCACATGTCTAGTCACAGATAGAGGCTCCTCCTTCTTGCTTGGAGTTACAGGACACTGTGCCGTTCCACAGCGTGCCTGTATCTCCCATAGTCAGTATGACTGTGACGCTACCCCACTCAGCTCTCCTATGTTTATTGATAGAAGCAGCTGTCAATAAACACAGCAAGGCTGGGTAGGGGGAGTGTCAGCCAAACTGATACAGGTAGGCTGTGCATTTGAACAGCATCCTGTAACTCCAAGCAGGTCACACAGCATGTAAACCGACCGACCACACCAGAATAGGTTTGCTTCAGTGCTTGGTGAGGTCAGGTTGAATTAAGATAGAAGGGGGAATGCCAAGATCACCAGCTATTTTCCCCTCAGTTTATAAAACAAAAACAGTAAAGGCTTGATTCATGAACACATTCATAAAACCTCGACACATATGTTAAAGAGGAAATCTAAAAGTTTTTATTTTAAATTACAAGCTACAAGCTGCTGATTTTTAAAAAACAGACACTCCCCAGTCCAGGAGTCCATTGCTGTCTTTACCCAGGCCGTTTCTTTGCTGGTCTTTAGATCTCTGGCACCATTTTGACTTTGGAAGGCTGCTCTTTTACAGCTGGCACCCCGCTGGGCATGTACAAGATCGCACTGCACTGTCAGACTGGTCCTGCAGCCTCCTGGGACATGTTACTGTATGTAATTCTCGCCTAGGTGGGAATTGCAGAAGTAGTAGCAAGTACCTGTCAGAAAAAGGTACCTGCTCCCAAAAAAAAAAAAAAATTCACATATGGTAGGGCAGGGGGGAGAGGCAGATTTGTAATACTTTCACTTTAAAAGTAAAGCTCTGCTTTAAGTTGGGGGTAACATACACTTTAGAAAGGGATATGTACAAGTACATCAAAGGTGGCTTCAGGAATTGTAGTAAATTGTTTCATTTAAGGTCACTGAAGAGGATACACAGCCACAAATTGAGGTCAGAAGAAAAAAGGCTTATTCTTGTTTTGAGGAAAGGGTTCTTTACTATTAAAGTAGTAAAAATGTAGAACTCCCTCCCCAAGAAGTGGTATTGGCTGAGAGTGTCAATAACATTGCAGCCTCAGTAAAAACTATCCAACATTCAAGTGAATGGGGAAGCTCCTTAAACACTACGCAATTGTGTGTAGTGCACTCGATTGCAGCACATTTCTTTGGTAAAAATGGGATTTAAACTAGGCAGTCACCAGACAAACCAAAAACACCATCCAGCGCTCAATCCCAGGACTTTCCCAAACAACAGGACTATGGTAGGCAATGGTTTCAGCGATGCAGCCTTCCTCTAGCTGGGCGGTCCTTCCAAACACTGCAAAAATATACACAACAGGGCGCAAATGCGTAGCGCATTACCGCAATTTTTTTTTATTGAAAGCACATGACAAGTCCCCCGAAAACACGTAAGCTTTTCCACCGTGTGACCATAGAGGCACCCGCCTCACCAGCTGGAGCATTGTATATGACAAGCTTGATTTTATTCCTACTTTGCGAGTATAATATTGTCATGTGCTTTCAACAAATGTTTTTTTGTGGTAATGCACAAGGTGTTTGCTCCCTCTTGTGTATATTTTTAAAACAGGCAGTCAACTGCTTCTGAAAATGTGATCTGAACACGTACGTCTATATCTAACGGATCCATGTTAGGTCTATAGGCAGGCAAATGTAAAAGGTTGTCCAGCACGCCCCATTTATGTCCAACAAAATGGAAAAGGAAACAAAGGCCTAGACATACTCAGAGGCAGCGATGGCTGGTCCATGAGGGCTGCCCCCTACTCTCCATGCATCGGGCCCTAATCTCCATGCAGGGCACCAGACGCATAGATTTCTACAAGCTTTATTTTTTTTTACCGCCTCAGCCCCGGAAGAATTTACCCCCTTCCTGACCAGAGCACTTTTTGCGATACGGTACTGCGTAGCTTTAACTGACAATTGCGCGGTCGTGCGACGTTGTACCCAAACAAAATTGACGTGCTTTTTTTCTCACAAATAGAGCTTTCTTTTGGTGGTATTAGATCACCTCTACAGTTTTTATTTTTTGCGCTATAAACAAAAAAATATATCCCCAAAAAATATATAAAAAAACAAATTTTTTCTTGAGTTTAGGCCGATATGTATTTGTAGCAACCTCACCTCTCACTCCCTCTTTCTCTTCTTGGTTAATGGCTCTCGTCTAGGGGACCAGGGAAGAGAGTGTGGTGCACCACCAGCTCTTATCCTCTTGTGTGCAGAGGTGTGAGCTATAACCTTTTACCTTCAGGCATGTGTTCCCATCCAGAGCCAAAACTTCCCTTGAGGATGACTCCCACTCTCCACGCAGGTGGAGGTAGGACCCTTTAGCTCCCAGAAAGTCAAGTTCCACACCACTGAAAGTCCAACACTTATTTATTCTTCAGAGCAATAAATAGTCCTTTAAGAGCGACTGCTCAGACACAGAACAGTTCAGAACAAAGTGGGGAGGAGGTCCAGGCACAATCCTATCAATGAAACAAAACTGTTAGGATTTCACAACAGTTATGGCGCACAGTCGCTGCCACCGACCGTGAGGTTGGTCCCTGCCACGAACCAGGTGAAATAAGGTCCCTGCTACAGACCATGATTGTTGGGTCTCTGCCACCGACCTGATTCACGTTGGGTCCATGCCACAGACCATGAAACGTAGACTACCTTCAAAAAGTTGAGACCCCTGTCAGGGAGAAGACATCCATCCGGACGGTCACCAGAGGCCCCACCGTCACCAAATTGCTGCAATGGGTCTTCGGTAAGGGTAACCTCTCTGGTCCCCCTCGTCCTAGATTCGGGTTCCCTCACTCGGTGGACTCCTAGGATTCCTCGATCCCTCGCGGGACCCAGTCGAAGGTACTGGGCCCCAGGCCTTCTCAAGCAGTACCTCACCCCAGGCCGAAGGTGCCTGGGATGGCATTCAATCCCCTACACCCAGGCCAAGGGCGCCTGGGTGCGGACGAACCGGAACAGCAGCCCCAGGATGAAGATGCCTGGGACTCGGACCCCGTGTGGAAGATGGCCGCCCCTTTTATACCCCCTCCCAGCAGGCACAGCGGGTTCCCCGCCCCGCCGTACCACCACCGAGAGGGGACACAAATAGGCACAACCTTACAACGATGGTTCAACCCCAGTCTATGGCGACAGCGCCACCTATAGACTGCAGGGAACTAGGCACCACTGATCTCCTCCACAGGAAAGATAAGTCCAGAGACCCTAACGATTATGCATCTGAGCCTGATTACACTCAGACACCTGCCCCCTAAATGTAACACCCCACAACACTCACCCCCCGACAGTTAGACACTGGTCCCCAGTGTCTGGAACAAACCCATGCCTCAAAAGAGAGAGCTAAACCGGGCTCGATCCAGAGACTAAACTAAAAAAATAGATTGTGCCGGAACGTAACAGGGGAAGGGAAATAGAAAATAGAGGAAAACACACACAGGCATAAACATTTGTGTTACATCAAAACATACATCACTATGTAGAGTATCTTTTTTTTTTTTTATATAGCCCCCTCCCACATCACTGACTAAAGTCTGCCCCATACTTAGGAGTCTTGATTGATGTTCTCCTGCAGAGGGGAAAAAAAACACATCCTAACACAACATATAATATTGGAATGAACAGGCCTCCCCTTAGAGAAACCCCTTCCTTCCAAAAGTAATGTGGCTATGAAGCAATCGTAGCGCAATACCGCCACCTGGTGGTAGTGTCGCGGTCAGAACACTTGTTTTCTTCCATCCAGAAATCCTTTTCTCTGTATTGTGGCCCTGTCTCAACTACACCCCAAAGTCTCTGTAACCTTGCGGTGAAGAAAGGAAAACACAGGGAGAACGACAAACAAACTGCTCCCTGTCCTTCTCAAATAGGCCACCCTTTGCAGGGCAAAAGTCCCTGGGTCCCGGTAAAGGCACACCAGAAAATGTAGCAACAGCAAAGGAGTCTATTCTCCTACAAATAAAACCTTGGGTGCGGCAGTACCAGGGGTTTCAAAATCCTGTCCAAAGTCTCCATGTGATATTCCACATCATCCCCCTCCCTCCGACAAATAAGCACCCGGTCAGCATGGATGTGCCGACCCAACATCCACTCTGCCTTGCAGTCTTTGAACCTTTTGGAGGCTGCAGGGGAACATGAGAGGTACCTGCGAGCGTGGGTCACCTTGAGATGTGTCCAAATGAAGTCATCACACCATCCCTGTCTGCAGGCCTCCACTCCGTACAAAAGTTCCTTGGACAAATATGGGTACTCCCACCCATACTCATTGGCAACTTTCTGACCGAAAAGTCTCTGCAATCGGGAAAGGGGTGGCATTGTAGCACGGTCTCCTTCACCAGGCAGCACTATAGCATCCGGGTGCCGGGGCACCTTCACCACCTGTAGATTGGGCATAGGAGCCCGCCGTGACACTCGCTTCACCCCAGCAACGGGCGCAGACGACTCCGGGGGTGGAGAGGCATGCAGGGGACCAGCTCCCTCCTCAGACACTGGGGCCTCCACCCGGAGTGTACTATCCCCAGTGGACATGGGTGGGTCCCTTTTCACACGGGACGAGGATAGGGGTATCTTGTCCCAGCCCTTCTGAGCGAAGAGTTCATCTATTATAACGTCATCTCCTACATCGGAGATCGACTCCAGGTCGGAGGTGTCATACTCCTCCATGGGACAGTAACTCCGTGTAGACGTGGAGTCACCCCCTCGGACAGGCTCCAGGGCCTCTGGATACCCGACACCTCCAACCATACACCAGGTCCCGTCCCTCGGCTTCCATCGGCCTTTACTTGAGCTGGGATGTCCGGGGCTCTTCCTTCCGGATCCATCCAGGCCAGGCAAGCGCTGAGGTGTGACTCTCCCATGGCCGCAGGAAGCCTTGACCAAACCGACTCTCCTCTTTGGTGGTGGAAGCAGGGATTCCGTGGTGACCGAAGCAGCATCTTCGGGTTTCTCAGTCTCAGTCTCAATCTCCGCTGGGGCTTCCTCCAGAGCCCGGTCAGTGCGCGTAGGGATGGCTGTACAAGCTCTGACTTCTCCTTCCAGAGTGGTGGCGCCTGTTATACAGTTGAGGTGGAAACCCTGAGGCCTTTCCGTGGGTTGCTCCACCTCAAAAATGAACTCTTTACAGGCCTCAAATCTTCCTATCAATGAAACTAAACTGTTAGGATTTCACAATAGTTATGGCGCACAGTCGCTGCCACCGACTGTGAGGTTAGTCCCTGCCACGAACCAGGTGAAATAAGGTCCCTGCCACAGACCATGATTGTTGGGTCTCTGCCACCAACCTGATTCACGTTGGGTCCCTGCCACAGACCATGAAACGTAGACTACCTTCAAAAAGTTGCGACCCCCTAGGATTCCTCGATCCCTCGTGGGACCCAGTCGAAGGTACTGGGCCCCAGGCCTTCTCAAGGGCGCCTGGGTGCGGACGAACCGGAACAGCAGCCCCAGGCTGAAGGTGCCTGGGACTCGGACCCGTGTGGAAGATGGCCACCCCTTTTATACCCCCTCCCAGCAGGCACAGCTGGTTCCCCGCCCCGCCGTACCACCGCCGAGAGGGGACACAAATAGGCACAACCTTACAACGATGGTTCAACCCCAGTCTATGGCGACAGCGCCACCTATAGACTGCAGGAAACTAGGCACCACTGATCTCCTCCACAGGAAAGATAAGTCCATAGACCCTAACAATTATGCATCTGAGCCTGATTACACTCAGACACCTGCCCCCTAAATGTAACACCCCGCTACATATTCTTCTACATATTTTTGGTAAAAAAAATCGCAATAAGCGTATATTGATTGGTTTGTGCAAAAGTTATTGCGTCTACAAAATAGGGGATAGATTTATGGCATTTTTTTATTCTTTTTTTTTTTTTTATTAGTAATGGCAGCGATCTGCGATTTTTGATTTTTATCGTGACTGCGACATTATGGCAGACACATCGGACACTTTTGACGCTATTTTGGGACCATTGTCATTTATACAGCGATCAGTGCTATAAAAATGCACTGATTACTGTGTAAATGACACTGGCAGGGAAGGGGTTAACCACTAGGGAGCGAGGAAGGGGTTAAGTGTGTCCTAGGGAGTGATTCTAACTGTGGGGGGGATGGGCTACGAGTGACACGACAGTGATCACTGCTCCCAATGACAGGGAGCAGTAGATCACTGTCCTGTCACTAGGCAGAACAGGGAAATGCCTTGTTTACATAGGCATCTCCCCATTCTGCCGCTCCGTGAGATGATCGCGGGCACCCGGCAGACATCGAGGATCCGCGGGCACGCGCGCGCCCACACGGCGGCAAATTCAAAGGGACGTACAGGTACGGTCTTTGCGCAGCTGTGCCATTCTGCCGACGTATATATACATGCGACGGTCGGCAAGTGGTTAAGCATATGATTAGAGTAGCAGAAAAACAACAAACAATCCTGCGCACGAGATGACCATCAAATATTCAGTAACCTATAGCGATGACACCGGCCTTGCTGCCCTTCATGGATAGGGGTATCCTAGTAGCAAACGAAAAAGGAAAGAACAAGGGTGCACCAGCCTAGTGTGATATCGTTTAAGATATTTTATTTCAAATAAAAGCAACAGAAAGGTACTCACAAAGATAGTACAATTGTTCGCAATGTACAAACGGTGCCTTGGAGGGCTGCAGCATATGGAACCCAAACCACACTTCAACCGATCATGAAGGACGTGATGGGGCGCACTACCGGCTGACGCGTTTCAAAGCGCACAGCTTCTTTATCAGAGCCAAGCAGGCTGAGGCTTCAAAAAGGTTGGGCAGTGCAAAGCACTGCGCCCTGAGCCCACCCACTTGTGACATTAGCGAATAAACATTTGCTATTGTCTTCCTGCTTTTCCTCCCGGCCAATCAGGACAGGAAGCAGAATTGGCCATGAGGAGAAGTTGGGGAAGCCACCCGTGACCTGGATGGATGGGGTAAGTGCAGACCTGGCGGGAGGGGGGTTTGTTTGCCGCTATCCCTCCAAAAAATGGAGCCACCACTACTCAGAGGTAATCAGATGTTAACAGACGCATGTCTCCTGTGCTTCTATTCAGAATCAATGGGAAAGCTGACATTCAAATCTATATGGGACTGTCCATGTGAAAGAGGCCTAGATGTCTGTGACATAGAGAGAGGAAGAGTGCTTCATCTCCTCCTATGCTTGGCTTCAATCTAGCACAGCAGGGTGGGTTGATGACTAGAGAGTGTACACTGCTACAAATGCTTAGACATGTTATACAGCTTCGATATACAAAATTGAAATATGCATTCGGCTGCTTTATTTTTACCTTCCCACATGGCCGTTGATTTTCCCGGTGGAATTAGCTGTTTCTCACTAATATGAATACATTTTTGAAGTTTTGCTGACCTCTATTTAAACCGACACACTAAAAATAAGACATGATAATACATCCCCTCCTCTGTCTCTCGCACACGGAGAAGTATATAATTCAAGCAGAACTGATGGGCTATTCCTGAGACTGTCTTTGAAGCTCACATCAAACGGGAAAGTAATTCAGAAGTGGCGAATCGCAAAGCCGGAGCCTGGAAAAGAGTTTGCTCATGGCTGTAAAACATCAGGCAGCTCATATAATATCAAGTTGTGTGCGCCAGCTGCTTCTTTTTAGAATTGTAATCTGTAGTTGTGCGGAAAGTTATAGCAGATGAGCAAAAGGATTGGATTGGATTGAGTTGATATGAAATGTATGTGGGACTCTCATAGTTACATATAGGACACAAGGTGGGGCTGAAGGGGGCCCCATCAGATAGGCTTTACAAGGCCCCATGATTTCTATCAGCGGCCCTAGTCGGGGCACCTGAGCAATTTGCTCCCGAATCGCTGCTCTGTCCATTGACACACAGACGCCCTGCTCTCTCCTCATTGGCTCACTGGCTGTGATTGGCTCCTGCTGCCAATGAGGAGGGAGAGACACAGGACAGCGGAGGCTCTCGTGCACATCGCTGGGTCTGGGGCTCAGGTAGGTATTGGGGGGCTGGTATTGGGAGGGCTGCTGCACACAGAAAGTTAATTACCTTCATGTATGAATGCATGAAAAAAAAAAAAAAAAAAGACCTGCTTTAAGTGCTAGTTCACACCAGATGCAGTTTTGAATGCTTTTTTTCTGCACTAAAAATGCATGCACAGTGTTTTTCATGTATTCCAATGGCTCTAGTTCACACTAGTGCAGTCAGTTTCCGGTGCAGAAAAAAAAGTAGAGTGTGCTGCATTTTTTCTGGACAGAACTGTACTGGCATAGCATAGCAAATTGAATCGAAAATGCACTGGAACTGCGTGTGGTGTTAACTGTAAGCAAAAGCTGATCCGGAACGTATCCGGTTGCATTTTTGTGGTGTGAACTTGCCCTAAGGCCTTATGCACACTGGACGCTAATGCTTTTACAGCATTACCTGTAAAAGATATAGCTTTAGAATGAGTTTTGCAGCGTTTTTGCAGTAGCGTTTTTCAGCATTTTTTTTTTTAACTGTAGCGCCTTTTAGCTTTTTTTTGCAAAACTATACTCAGCTTATGGGTCAAAAACGCTGATAAACACTGGATAGCCGTGTTTTTCAGCGTGTTTAAGCTTCTTCTCTTCAAAGCCACTAGTTCTGGGGTTTTTTTCCAGCCAGAAAACACCCCTGCTAAAAAACGCAGATGACATTTTTTTTTATTTTTAGAAGGGGGGGGGGGGTGCTGCTGGTGTTTTTATGTTTTTAAGTTGAGAAGCGGGGGGGTGCTAGTGATTTTTTTTGTTCAGAAGGGGGGGGGCTACCGCGGGACATTGACGCCGATCGCCGGAGGGGGGGACGCTGATCGCGGGAGGAAGGGACGCCGATCACAGGAGGAGGGGGCCGCCGAACGCAGGAGGAGGGGGCCGCTCTGCTGGGGACCATGTTGGTGACAATAATGAGTGAGCAATGCATTTTACTTGCCTTTCTACTCTGTTACACTAACACAGCTGGCTGGCTGCAATCTGTCTCTCTGTCACGTGTTTCTGTGTTCTGCGCAGCAGCATGCCGCTGCCTGAGTGCCTGGCTGGACAGTGGACTCGAGAACATACAGGGAGCGGAAGCCGGGAGGAGGTTGGTGGAGCTAGCTAGATGATCTTCCTGATTCTTCCGAGTCCTCCGCTGTGATAGGCACAACTCTGCCTCTCTCCTGCTCCACTCGTGACGTCACTGGTTGCTACACGCCAAGCAGGTGTCACGTAGCAACCAGCACAGACAGTGCCAGCTAGGCTAGGGGGGTCCTAGGTCAAATCGATCATGCACCAGGGCGGAAATCACGGACAGTGACAGGCAGCAGGCAGGCACCCTAGGCTGAGGCCCCAGGCCAGCTCGGGGCCCCAAGCAGTTGCTTGGTTTGCCTGTCCTGTTCCGACGGCCCTGCTTAAGGCTGCACTGGAAAATTTGAATTGGAGAATGAATGTTGAATATTAGTGTTTGCTATGGGCAGATGTAGAAAGCAGAAGAAGGTTTCTCATACAGACACCTTGAAAAACAACACTTAGGGGTTGATTTACTAAAGGCAACTAGACTGTGCACTTTGCAACGTGCAGTTGCACTCTGCAAGTGCAATTGCTCCAGAGCTTAGTAAATAAGGTAAGGCTTCACTTTCCAAAGTATACCCAATCACATGCAAGAAAAATAACAAAACTGCATTTTCGTTTTGTTATTAGTTTTTAGTAAATCAACACCATAGTTTCTCCAAATCACCTTAAGTCAGAACAGTTCTTTAGAAGAAACGAAAAGACACAATGGACTATCACGGTACCAGAGAGGAATTTATACACTAAGTTTTACTCAATATTTTTATTTAACAAAGATTAAAAAAATGATTACATAAAATCAATAAATGTATCCCAATACAGTTCAACAATCTCTGTTACTATCAATGTCAATTGGCTGACGCGTTTCACATTCCTGCTTCTTCAGAACTAGGGATGAGCTCGGTGTTCGAGTCGAACATAAGTTCGACTCGAACATCGGCTGTTCGACCGTTCGGCGAACATCGAACGATTTGGGCCGTTCGCGCCAAATTCGAGTGACGCGAACGGCCCACAATACACTGCGCCATCGCAGTGCAATCCCGGCGCTGTGATTGGCCAAGCATGCACTGTGACCCCGCATGCTTGGCCAATCACAGCGCCGACAGCTAGGAGAGCCATAATTGGCCACAGGCAGGTTGCCTGTGGCCAATTATAGCTCAGGGGGTTTAGCACACGCCCCACACTATAAAAGGCCGCCAGCGCGGCGGCCTTGTCTAGTGTGTTCCAGCGCAGGGAAAGAGTTACATAGGCAGGGACAGTGTCAGTGCTATTTGTACCCCAAACTTGTGTGTAGGGAGAGAGAAGGATAGGCAGGGAGAGTGTCAGTGTCATATTCTTTGCTAAACCTTGTGCAGGGAGAGAGAAGGATAGGCAGGGGACAGTGTCAGTGTCACATTCTTTGCTAAACCTTGTGTGCAGGGAGAGAGAAGGATAGGCAGGGAGAGTGTCAGTGTCATATTCTTTGATAAACCTTGTGTGCAGGGAGAGAGAAGGATAGGCAGGGAACAGTGTCAGTGTCATATTCTTTGCTAAACCTTGTGTGCAGGGAGAGAGAAGGATAGGCAGGGAGAGTGTCAGTGTCATATACTTTGATAAACCTTGTGTGCAGGGAGAGAGAAGGATAGGCAGGGGACAGTGTCAGTGTCATATTCTTTGCTAAACCTTGTGTGCAGGGAGAGAGAAGGATAGGCAGGGAGAGTGTCAGTGTCATATACTTTGATAAACCTTGTGTGCAGGGAGAGAGAAGGATAGGCAGGGGACAGTGTCAGTGTCATTGTTGCTAAGCCTCCTGCACCTTATACACCCGAAGTTAGCCTGTATTGCTGCGTTTTCCTGGTGAGTTAGACCAACAGGCATTTGCAGCACTTACAGCGGGCGGAGTGTGCCTCCTGATCATATTACACCTGAAGTTAGCCTGTATTGCTGCTTTTTCCTGGTGTGTTACACCAACAGGCATTTGCAGCACTTACAGCGGGCGGAGTGTGCCTCCTGATCATATTACACCTGAAGTTAGCCTGTATTGCTGCGTTTTCCTGGTGTGTTACACCAACAGGCATTTGCAGCACTTACAGCGGGCGGAGTGTGCCTCCTGATCATATTACACCTGAAGTTAGTCTGTATTGCTGCTTTTTCCTGGTGTGTTACACCAACAGGCATTTGCAGCACTTACAGCGGGCGGAGTGTGCCTCCTGATCATATTACACCTGAAGTTAGCCTGTATTGCTGCTTTTTCCTGGTGTGTTACACCAACAGGCATTTGCAGCACCTACAGCAGGCATAGTGTGATTCCTGCAAAATATACTCCTGAAGCTAGGCCTTATTGCTGGTTTTCCCATTTCCCTGCAGGCCATTAGAATGTCTGGAAGGCAAACAAGGAGAGGCAGACAGTCAGGAGCCAATAAAAGAGGGCAAGCAGGCTCTGTGTCTAGAGACAACAGTGCTGGTCATGGATGCGGTGCATCGCCATCAGCACGTGGCCATGGGACACGCTTGTCCTTCTTTTCGGCAGCTGGACGTGTTGAGCCGCATCATGCCGAAGACTTGGTAGAGTGGATGACCAAGCCCTCCTCATCCTCCTCATCCTCTCTCACCCAGGCTCAGGGTACTGGCAAAGCAGCTGCCAAAGCGTCCTCTTCCCTGGTATCAATGTCATCATCAGTCACTCCTTCCCTAGACCAACCATGTTCTCCTGAGGAGTCCCCCGAACTGTTTGAGCACAGTGTTGGGTACATGCTCCAGGAGGATGCCCAGCGTTTCAAAGGGTCTGATGATGATACCCAGCTAGAGGAAGGCAGTAGCGTGAGAGCAGAGAGAGGGGATGCTCAAGAAGGACACCAATCTGGCAGTCATGTTCCAGCAGCTGCAGCATACTGCCAGATTGGCTCCAGTGATGAGGAGGGAGGGGATGATGAGGTCACTGACTCCACGTGGGTGCCTAATAGGAGAGAGGAGGAGGAGGATGAGGAGGAGGCACATCTCCAACGAGGCAGGATGCCCTCGGGGGGCCAGCGTAAGGGCAGCACACCGACGGAATCACACCGCAGAGCTCCGCCTGTGCAGGGCGCTGCCTCTGCCCATTATTCAAAAAGTTCTCTGGTGTGGGCCTTTTTTGAGTCGAGTGCATCAGATCGCACAGCTGCTGTTTGCAACATATGTCTCAAGCGTATATCGCGTGGCCAAAACATCACCCGTTTGGGCACCACATGCTTGACCAGACATATGTTGACCTGCCATGCAGCTCGTTGGCAAGCCTACCTTAAAGACCCACACCAAAGAACAAAGCGGACCTCTCCTTGCACCGCATCAGCTGGGATCTCCAACCCCACTATACCTTCAGCCCTCTCTGAAACCTGCACTGAGAGGAATGAAGGTGTAGTATTAGGTGTGTCACAGCCAAGTACTTGCGGGCACTCTGCTAGCAGTACACCGACGTCCGATTCTAGCAGGCAAATTTCCCTGCCCCAGCTGCTGGACCGTCGAAAGAAGTTCACTCCCAGCCATCCACATGCCCAGCGGTTGAATGCTAGCTTGGCTAAATTGCTAGCGCTTTAACTGCTGCCTTTTCAGTTGGTAGACTCGGACCCCTTCCGTGAGTTTGTGCAATGTGCGGTTCCTCAGTGGCAGGTTGCCAAACGCCACTTTTTCTCACGGAAGGCGATTCCGGCTCTCTACCGGCATGTGAAAGGCAATGTCTTGGCCTCGCTGGACAGGGCGGTCAGCGGTAAGGTGCATATTACCGCTGACTCATGGTCCAGCAGGCATGGACAGGGACGTTACCTTTCTTTCACAGCCCATTGGGTCACTCGTTTGGCAGCTGAGAAGGATGCAGGACAAGGTGCAGTAGTGTTGGAGGTTGTTCCACCGCCACGCCTCCAAAATGCTACTACTGGTTGTGACACACCTCTCTCCTCCACCCCCTCCTCTTCTTCTTCCTCTATGGCCTCTTCCTGTGCTTTGTCCTCGGAACCAGCGGTGCTCCGTAGGCGTTCAAGGGGCTACGCAAGTACGCAGGCAAAAAGATGCCATGCCGTGCTTGCGCTGGTGTGTTTGGGAGACAGGAGCCACACTGGGGCAGAGGTTCTGTCTGCTCTGCAGGGGCAGGCTGAGAGGTGGTTGACGCCATGCCAGCTTAAGCCAGGAATGGTAGTTTGCGACAATGGCACCAACCTCCTCTCCGCTCTCCGACAGGGACAACTGACCCATGTGCCCTGTGTGGCTCACGTCCTTAACCTGGTGGTGCAGCAGGATGTCCTGAGGCAGGCCAGGAAAGTCTGTGTGCATTTCCGCAGATCTTATAATGCCAGTGCTCGCCTGGCTGAGCTGCAAAAGGAGTTGAACCTGCCCAAGAACCGCCTTATATGTGACATGCCCACCAGGTGGAACTCAACGTTGGCCATGCTGCAGTGGCTGTACACGCAGCAGAGGGCCATCAATGAGTACCTGTGTGACTACGGCACCAGGACAGGGCCAGGGGAGCTCAGGTTTTTTTCACCACGCCAGTGGGGCATGATCAGGGATGCATGCACTGTCCTGGCACCATTTGAGGAGGCCACGAGGATGGTGAGCAGTGACAGTGCATGCATCAGTGACACTGTACCTCTTGTCCACCTGTTGGAACATACGCTGCGTGGAATAATGGACAGGGCACTTGAGGCAGAACAGAGGCAGGAAGAGAAGGACTTCCTTGCCTCTCAAGGCCTCCTTTACCCAGACAGTGTTCCTTCTGTCCCACCCATCGCACAGGAAGAGGAGGAGGAGGAGGATTGTGTCAGCATGGAGGTGGAGCCTGGCACTCAGCATCATCAGCAGCAGTCTTTTAGGGATGATTTACAGTCCCAAGAAACCAGTGGACTTGTACGTGGCTGGGAGGAGGTGGCTGCGGATCATGTCGTCCTTAGTGACCCAGAGGACTCCGGACCGAATGCCTCAGCTAACCTACGCTGCATGGCCTCCCTGATCCTGCAAAGTCTGCGGAAGGATCCTCGTATTCTTCGGATCAAGGAGAGGGACCATTACTGGCTGGCCACTCTCCTTGATCCACGGTACAAGGGTAAGGTTGCGGACCTTATCTTACCGTCGCAGAGGGAGCAGAAGATGAGACAACTCCGGGAGGCCTTGCAGAAAGGTCTGTGCAACGCGTTCCCAGAGACTGGGAGGTTACAAACTCCTGGTCCTGGACAACGAGTTGCTGAGGCTTCGGTCAGTCAAAGAAGGAGCGGTGGGGAAGGTGGCCGTCTGACCGATGCGTTCAGACAATTCTTTAGTCCGCAGCCCCAAGGTATGATCAGTTCCAGCAACCATCGCCAGCGTCTGATATACGTGGTGCAGGAATACCTAGGGGCAAGGTCAGACTTGGACACCTTCCCCACCGAAAATCCTCTGGCTTACTGGGTCTTGAGGATGGATCACTGGCCAGAGCTTGCACAGTATGCAATTGAGCTACTGGCCTGTCCTGCATCCAGCGTTCTTTCAGAACGCACATTCAGTGCTGCTGGAGGATTTGTCACGGATCACAGGGTGCGCCTGTCCACCCACTCTGTTGATCGACTGACTTTCATAAAGATGAACCAGTCTTGGATCACCACCAGCTACCAAACACCTGAAGCTGATATAACAGACTAATTTATTTTCAAATGTCACATCCCTTCAAGACTGATGCTGATGCTGAGAGACTGTCCTGTTATGTTGACTGACTATCCTCCTCCTCCTCAATGATCCGATTGATGATGATAGCTTGGAAGAACATTTTTGTTTCTGGGTGCCACCACCAGTGGCTAAGGCCCAATTTTTCAGCCCCTGTTTAACAGGGGCATGTAATTACAATTTTTTATGCAATGCTTTGCAGCAGGGCTCATTCCTGCACTCCAACTAGAGTATCTGGGAGAGGTTGCAGTGTCGTGGCACCAGCACCAGTGGCTAAGGCCCAATTTTTCAGCCCCTGTTTAACAGGGGCGTGTAATTACAATTTTTGATGCAATACTTTGCAACAGGGCTCATTGCTGTGCTCCAAGTACAGTATCTGTGAGGGGTTTCAGTGTTGTGGCACCAGTGCCTAAGGCCCAATTTTTCTGCCCCTGTTTAACAGGGGCATGTAATTACAATTCTTGATCTAATAATTCACAGCAGGGCCCATTCCTGCGCCCATCAAGAGTAATGCCCCATACACACGATCATTTTTCATGCCATTTTTTAAACCAACGTTTTTCTTGTCGTTTTTTTTCATGTTTCCTCTCAAGCCTGTCTTGCGTACACACCATCATTAAAAAAAAACGCTCGAGCAAAGCGCAGTGACGTACAGCACGTACAACGGCACTATAAAGGGGAAGTTTCGTTCGAATGGCGCCACCCTTCATGTTAGTAAAGTTTGTTGAGCGACGATTCGCGCTTTTCAGCCTCGTGCTTTTCAGTCCGTTACTGTGTGATGAATGTGCTATCTCCATTACGAACGCTAGTTTTACCAGAACGAGCGCTCCCGTCTCATACTTGATTCTGAGCATGCGCTTTTTTTTTCACGTCGTTAAAGCATACACACTATCGCTTTTCACGTCGTTAAAAAAAACTACATGAAAAACGACGTGAAAAAATAGAGCATGTTCGAAATTTTTAATGCCCGTTTTTCACATCATTAAAAATGCTCTGGAGCATACACACGATCGGTTTTAATGCCCATTTTTAAAAATGGCATTTTTAACGGCATGAAAAACAATCGTGTGTATGGGGCATAACTGTGAGGCCTTACAGTGTTGTGTCAACACCACCACCACCACCACCACCAAAGGCCCAATTTTTCAGCCCCTGTTCAACAGGGGCATGCAATTACAATTCTTGATCTAATAATTCACAGCAGGGCCCATTCATGCGCCCACCAAGAGTAACTGTGAGGGCTCACAGTGTTGTGGCAACACCAACATGTAAGGGGCAAATTTCAGCTGAGTATATACGGCAGGCCCCTACTTTCAAACATCCAACTTACAAACGACTCCTCCTTGCAAACGGAAGGATACAACAGGAAGTGAGAGGAAATCTACCCCTAGGAAGGCAAATTCTCTCCTGTAAGAGTTAATATGGGAAAAAAAGTGTCTCCTCTCCACTGATGCTTTATCACCAATTCTTGTTTCAATAAAAACCCCAAATTTTCAAAAAACATTTGTCATTAGGACGGAAAGTAAGGTGAACTGTTCTGAACAGGTGCACACTGCACAGACAACAAAACAAATGTTACAGGGGTGATAACCCTTCCCTATGTTTTCCAAAAAGCTTAAAAATAGATTTTTTGGCTGGAGCTACACTTAAACAATGTACCTGTTCAAAATTACAAACAGATTCTACATAAGAACAAACCTACAGTCCCTGTCTTGTATGCACCGCCTGTATACGGCTGTTCAGAGTATATAGGGCCTTTTTTATTTTGTGTGCGGGGTTCCCCTTAATATCCATACAAGACCCAAAGGGGCTGGTAATGGGCTGGGGTAGGGGCTGTGAGGGGGTAGCTATGCCATTTTTCTTAAAGATTTTCATCCATATTACCGGGACTAGACATTACATTAAAGCCGCAAGCAGTTTTAAATGGCTTTTTTTCCTTTAGAAATGTAATTTTGTGCAGGGACAGTTCTAAACACGGGAAACACGTGGCACTTCACAGGCATACTTTAGACACCCCCCAGGTACGATATTTAAAGGAATATTTCACTTATTTTTTTTTCACTTTATGCATCATTAAAATGACTGCTCCCGAAAAACGGCCGTTTTTAAAACTTTTTTTGGATTGATACATGTTCCCTGGTGCAGAACCCGGGTTCCCAAACCCTTTTTAGGACAATAACATTCATAATAGTCGTTATAATTAGCACTTTAGATTTCGAACGTTCGCATCCATTGTATTTAATAGGGTCCTAAAGTTTGTGCGAACTTTCGGTCCGTTTGCGGGTTCTGGTGCGAACCGAACCCGGGGGTGTTCGGCTCATCACTATTCAGAACCATATATTCTTGACTTGTAACAAAGACCTTTATTAAGAACAAGGGGAGACAGGGATCATTAATAATGGTTATATTTTCAATTGATACAGCAGAGTCATTATCACAATTTGTAATCTGCTCAAATGAAAATAAATCAGATGAGAAAACATTAATTGCTTAGTTACAACTTACATATTGTGAACCAATACAAGAAAATCAATAGCGATGTGCCAAAAGAGGTGAGGCAGAACAGCTCAGCTGAAGAGGTCCTTCAACAATAAATACATATAACTTATATTGGTAACATTATGAAGGAGGGCAAATTTATATCCAACTTACAAACCAAAGTCTCCCCGTGTTTTTAATAAAGGTCTTTGTTACTAGTTAAGAATATATGGTTCTTAAGAAGCAGGAATGCGAAACGCGTCAACACTTGACATTGATAGTAACAGCGATTGTTGAACTGTATTGGATGCATTTATTGATTTTATGTAATCATTTTTTAATCTTTGTTGAATAAAAATATTGAGTAAAATTTTGTGTATAAATTCCTCTCTGGTACCGTGATAGTCCATCGTGTCTGTTTGTTTCTTCTAAACATTATATAGGATGAGGTACCCCCATAGCCTACATTTCCACTGTATATATATCAGAACAGTTCTTGTTGTCTGCAGTGACCAATCACAGTGTACATTGTTTTTATGGAGAATTATACAATGTGAAGAATTTTACTTCATACTACAGACAATAAGATCATTGCTTTCCTTAAGGCACTTTGATTTTAAAAAGCCCTACTCATTTTGTTATATGGTCAAGAAAAATGCCAAAACTCTAGATGCTATGGAAACACATCCTTTCTTTTTGCTTGCTGCAGACTTTTAGACTATTCCTTTAGATATTGGCCAAATGCATTGTAATCGGACCTGTCTGGGAACTTGTCCCTGTCCGTGGTGCTGAAACGTCTTGCCCTATCCATGTCCCTGCATCAGGTGCTGGACTGTTATACTTTACTTATTCCCACAAGGACTTACCTGACTTTCCTTCATCCAGACATGCAATTATAATTTTTTATTTTATTTAGCCACTAAAAAATTTCAAGTACAAGGAAAATTAGATTTAACTGGCATTAAGCCCAAAACAAAAAATGTAATATAATGCAGCTTACCAATCATTAGATATGGTGGCTGCATCGCTTTTTATTCTTTGTTTTCACCTGGATTTATGGCCAGAAACACATCTCCGGCATTAGTGAGACACAACTTTGCAGGAATGAGCACAGGAGGCACAGCAGACAGCAGCAATGTCAGTGTGGGGGGAGGGGGTAGTGTTAAATGTATTAGCAGATTTGGATGCACTAACAAATTTAAGCCAAGCTCCAGCTCACACTTCATAATCAGTTACAGCAAACATTTTTTTTCTCCTTTTGGGATAAAGGTTTTGCATGGATAAATAACATCTGATCATTTTAATCACCCCTGCCAGTGCTACAGGGTTTGTCTCCCCCATGTAAACTTATACATTCTGCTGCAGAGCTTGAGCTTGTGAAAAAAAAAAGACTTGCTGGCCAGATCCGCAGATGAAAAAATAAAAAGAAAGCCTAGAAAAGAAAACTAAGAATCAGTAAGCTGCAATATAATAAAAGTTTGCTTTTAGGTTTAATACTGCTTTAAGGGTAAGTTTAGAGTGTGGTAGACCTTGCCATGCCTCTGAAAAATGATCCATATTTGATAGGCAGTGAGGAGGCAAGATATATCCTAAAAATTGCTTTGCAGGATGGTTGTGGTGCAGCCCAATTTATTTAAATTGATTGTAAAGTCTCGTTTTTTTTAGTGAAAAATAACAAACATGTTATAGTTACCTGCTCTGTGTAGTGGATTTGCACAGAACAGCCCAGATCCTCTTCTTCTTGGGTCCCACACCAGTTCTCCTGGCTGCTGTTTCTTGCCAAGTGCCCTCACAGCAAGCAGCTTGCTATGGGGCACCCGAGCTGAGCCACAGCTCCCTGTGTCCATTCAGACACGGAGCTGTGGCCTGGCCATGCCCCCTTTCTCTTCTTATTGGCTGACTGTCTTTGATTGACAGCAGCAGGAGCCAATGGTGCCATGCTGCTGTCTCAGCCAATGAGGAGGGACATCCCAGGCACTCGAGACACTCCTACAACATTGCTGGATCTAGATGGGGCCCAGGTAAGTATTAGGGGGGCTGAGCAGGCTGCTGCACACAATTTTTTTTTATCTTTATGCATAGAATGCATTAAGATAAAAAACCTTCTGCCTTTACAATCACTTTAAATACGTCACATTGGGTGACACAGAGTATCATTTTTGCTATGGGCGCAAATAATCACAGCAACAGCATGTGTATCATCCTGTCCGGCTGCCTTTGCAGCTTAAAGTGGAACTTTAGGCTAGGAATGAAAATTGGTGAACAGGCAGGATTTTTAATGCAGAAGAGACATGCTATGTCTCTATTGCGTTAAAGTTACTTACCTGCCTGTCTGCCCCTGTACTGTAAGCTGCGCAAGCGATGCTCACTGCACATATTCGGCAATCCCGAATTTGACAAAACTCAGATCACATCATCTTAGCCTGGCCAGTGACAGCAGCCGGCAATCAAGCCATGGAAATGTCAGCCACCTGGAAATGTCAGCTGTCACAAGGGAGTTCCATGGATTTAAGGTGAGTATAGTTCAGCTTTCACACTGAGGGCGTATTGCAGGCGCAATAGCGTTAAAAATAGCGCCTGCAATCCGCCCTAAAAGTGCTGCTCTATTGTCTCCAGTGCGAAAGCAGTGCACATGACTGCAACTAACATGAACTGCTCTCTCTCAACAAATGGAAGTGAATTTTCCTTTTTCCTGAAGTCTTCTTGCTGATACAATGGCATCATGGGTCCGTCTTTTTATTGCTCAGCAGTGGAGGATGGGCCTTCATGCTGGAAACATCATTATATAAGTGCCACTAAGTCTGGGAGTACTGTGAGCCCAGGTTATATGAACTACCCAACAGATACACTATATTACCAAAAGTATTGGACCGCCTGCCTTTACACGCACATGAAATTTAATGGCATCCCAGTCTTAGTCCATAGGGTTCAGTATTTAGTTGGCCCACCCTTTGCAGCTATAACAGCTTCAACTCTTCTGGGAAGGCTGTCCACAAGGTTTAGGAGTGTGTCTATGGGAATGTTTGACCATTCTTCCAGAAGCACATTTGTGAGGTCAGTCACTGATGTGGACGAGAAGACCTGGCTCACAGTCTTCACTCTAATCCATCCCAAAGGTGTTCGGGTTGAGGTCAGAACTCTGTGCAGGTCAGTCAAGTTCCTCCACCCCAAACTTGCTCATCCATGTTTTTATGGACCTTGCTTTATGCACTGGTCCAAATCATTTGTTGGAGGGGAGTTTATCGTGTGGAGTGGTTTTTCAGGGGTTGGGCTTGGCCCATTAGTTTCAGTGAAGGGAACTCTTAAGGCTTCAGCATACCAAGACATTTTGGACAATTTCATGCTCCCAACTTTGTGGGAACAGTTTGGGGATGGACCCTTCCTGTTCCAACATGACTGCGCACCAATGCACAAACAAGGTCCATAAGGACCTTTAGGAGATACCTGAAAACTCATTTATTCAGGGAAGCCTATCCCACACCCACCTAACAACTGTCCCCGAGCCACCCCCATCAAATCATTCTCTGCAGCTATTACCTTTTGTACCACTACCCCTTCCCTTTAGAATGTAAGCTCTACAAGCAGGGCCCTCCTGTAACTTCTGTATTGAACTGTACTGTAATTGTGCTGTCCCCCCTATACATTGTAAAGCGCTGCGTAAACTGTTGGCGCTATATAAATCGTGAATAATAATATAATAATAATGAGTGAGTTTGGGGTGGAGGCCCCTATGTTAATACGGCCGTGCATAGACACACTCCTAAACTCTGTGGACAGCCTTCCAAGAAAAGTTGAAGCTGTTATAGCTGCAAAGGGTGGGCCAACTCAATTTTGAACCCTACGGGCTAAGACTGGGATGCCATTAAAGTTTATGTGCGTGTAAAGGCAGACGTCCCAATACTTTTGGTGTTAATATAGTGTTTGTGCAGCAGCAGAAGGGTGGTTTAATTCCCACACATGGCACATATGCTTTGCTGGGCGGCCGATGTTTATGTATTGAGAATATGACAGCTTGATTTTTTTCTGAGAGTGTGCAAGGAACAAAGACAGCTCTCAGTCTAGGTCAGTGATGGCGAACCTTGGCATCCCAGATGTTTTGGAACCACATTTCCCATGATGCTCTACTACACAGCCGAGTGCATGAGCAACATGGGAAATATAGTTCCAAAACATCTGGGGTGCCAAGGTTCGCCATCACTGGTCTAGGTAAAGATTAAAAGCTGACGGGACTGGCTTCCAATCATGTGACCAGTAGTCACATGATTACAGATTCTTCTCGCCCTCGGGCATTCTGATCTATTTAAATGGATGCCAAAGTGGGCAGAAAGGGGATAAAAATCTATTTTCTCACAGTCCCTTTCATTTTTTTGTTTATTATTTTAGTATGCCAACAGGGTCTTTTGTGATCCTCTACAGTTTGGGTAACCAGAGCAGGTGATGCCAAATGTTTATTGAGTCTGCTATAAAATGAACCCAATTTTGTGTCTAGCATGAGCCGAACACAGGTTTACTTTAAGTGACTGATCGGGCCTTATGGACCTGTATATTTGACTTTAGTAGTTACAAGATATACTCCTGCTTTTTAGGAATGTATTTAATTCAGCAGTAACATTCATCAAGGTTTTATGTGTTGTCGTACAGATGTGCATCTTCTCTATGAGGAAGCCAATACAAAGTTGTACAACGGTATTATAGTGGATGGAATTTTTACAGATTTGATGCAGCTGGCTGTTGTGTAAATTGAAGACTATTGATCTTTGTAATGCTGCTTTAACTTGGAAAGAAAATTGCCTGCTGGATCAGATGCAATACGCTGTAAACGTTTAATTCTCAAACTGGATTATTGATGTCTACAATAAACACTTAAACCAATCCCATAGTCAATGTAGCCTTAGCATGCTGGCACCTGAATGATCCTAAATTAATTGTAAAGGGCCACACCCCTGTATTGTAAATGTCTAGTAACGTATTTTTGGGGCCCACAAAAGACCAGCATACATGTATATCACTTTTACTAAATGTTTTGGTGAAACCGATGAATAAGATTGTTTCGTGGCTCTATTGTATGGAATATTGTATGGTATATTAGTATTTTTTTTTTATTATTGAATAAAGAAAGTATATTTTTTAATAGTTGTGCCTCAAAAATCCCATCTTTCACAATATGTTACTAGAAACTGGCACCTAAACAGTTCTAGCCAAGAGTAATGGGCTGGTAGGGAGGTGGTGGTGATTTTGGTGGTGGGACAAGACATTGGGGGTTATTTACGAAAGGCAAATCCACTTTGCACAACAAGTGCAAACTACAAGTGCAAATTGCACTTGAAATTGCACTGAAAGTGCACTTGGAAGTGCAGTCGCTGTAGATCCGAGGGGGACATGCAAGGAAAATAAAAAACAGCATTTTAGCTTGCACATGATTGGATGATAAAATCAGCAGAGCTTCCCCTCATTTCAGATCTACCCCTCAGATTTACAGCGACTGCACTTCCAAGTGCACTTTCAGTGCAATTTCAAGTGCACTTTGCACTTGTAGTTTGCACTTGTAGTGCAAAGTGGATTTGCCTTTCGTAAATAACCCCCATTTATCCTCTCAGGTGAAGTCTAAACTTTAGATATTTTCCTAAAAGAGTTTGAGTTTTGGGGGTTCGAGCCCTAAGGATAAGTGCAGTATATGAAGGTGCCCTCTACTGCTTTACAGCAGAAATCCACCTAAAATGTGTTCTCCTCATCCTCTCCCCCCTTCATTATAAGGAACTTTTTTGGGGAGCAGGTACCTATTTTTGAGCATAAGTAAGCCCATTGCATCTCATGCATGCGCAGTGTGAAGCTGGCTCTGAAACATCAGGAAGTCACTGCTGACCTCCCACATCCAAGGTGTTGGCACCATAGACCTGAAAAACTGGCCTGGGTGAGGACAGCACTGGATCCCTGGGCTGGTAAGTGTCTCTTTACTAAAAGTCAGCAGATACAAATACTTTATTAAAATTCAGCAGCTACAACAAAAAAACAACAGCTGCAAAGACCGAAATTCCTTTTTAACCACTTGCCGCCCGCCGGCCGTCAAATGACGGCTGGACGGTGCGGCTCTTCTTCTGGGCAGGCGTCATATGACGTCCTCGCCTTCCCGGGCCACTAGAGGGCTCCTGCCAAGTCACTGGGAGCCCGTTGCGCGTGCCCGGCGGCCGCGATGTCCGCCGGGCAACCTCGATTGCTGCATAACAGAGCAGGACCGTGGGTCCGTGTGTGTAGACACACAGATCCACGTCCTGTCAGGTGAGAGGAGACCAATGGTGTGTTCCCAGTACAGAGGAACACCGATCAGTCTCCTCCCCTTGTGAGTCCCCTCCCCTTACAGTTAGAAACACACCCTAGGACACATATTTAACCCCTTGATCGCCCCCTAGTGTTAACCCTTTCCCTGCCAGTCACATTTATACAGTAATCAATGCGTTTTTATCGCTGTATAAATGTGAATGGTCCCAAAATAGTGTCAAAAGTGTCTATGTCCGCCGCAATATCGCAGTCACGATAAAAATCGCAGATCGCCGCCATTACTAGTAAAAAAATAATAATAATAAAAATGCTATAAATCTATCCCCTATTTTGTAGACGCTATATCTTTTGCACAAACCAACCAATATACGATTATTGGGATTTTTTTTTACTAAAAATATGTAGAAGAATACATATCGGCCTAAACTGAAAAATTAAATTGTTTTAAAAAAAATTTGGATATTTATTATAGCAAAAAGTAAAAAATATTGTGTTTTTTTCAAATTTGTCACTCTTCTTTTGTTTATAGCGCAATAAATAAGAACCGCAGAGGTGATCAAATACCGCCAAAAGAAACCTCTATTTCTGAGGGAAAAATTATAAAAATTTCATTTAGGAACAGTGTTAAATGACCGCACAATTGTCATTCATAGTATGACAGCGCTGAAAGCTGAAAAATGTCTTGGGCAGGAATGGGGTGAAAGTGCCCTGTATTGAGGTGGTTAAGAAACAAATTTACCAAAATTCAGCTTCACTTTAACCACTTCCCGTCCATCCTTTAAGTTTTACTGCTACAGGGCAGCACCTGTGCGCTAGATCACATATATATGTGATCCGACACTTCCAGGTAGGCGGTGCGAATACGAACTGCTGGTGGCTCGCTCCCGCTGTGTTTACACACAGTGGGAGCTGATCCGCGGGTACCGTGGACTCGATGTCTGTCGGCACCTGCCAATCGTGAGCAAAATACACATAACTGCGATCTGCCTATGTAAGTAAGGCAGATCGCCGTTATGACAGGGGAAGGGATGGAATTTGTCCCTGCAAAGTAGGGAACAAATTCCATCTCTTCGCCTAGTAAAAGAACCTCCCACAGTACACATAAACACTGGCTAGGCACACCGTTAACCCTTTGATCGCCCCTGATGTTTAACCCCTTCCCAGCCACTGTCATTAGTACAGTGGCAGTGCATATTTTTAGCACTGATCACTTTATTAGTGCCAATAGTCCCCAAAAAGTGTCAAAAGTGTCAGTTGATGTCAGAATGTCCACAGCAATATCGCAGTCCCACTATGAGTCGCTGATCGCTGCCATTACTAGTAAAAAATGTATAATTAAATAAAAATATCCCATAGTTTGTAGACGCTATGACTTTTGCGCAAACCAATCAATGCTTATTGGGATTTTTTTTTACCAAAAATATTTTTTTTTTTTATTGGATATGTATTATAAGTAAAAAATATCGTTTTTTTTTGTTTTGTTTTTTTTTCAAAATTGTCGGTCTTTTTTTGTTTATAGTGCAAACAAATTTAAAAAGCAGAGGTGATCAAATACCACCAAAAGAAAGCTCTATTTGTAAAAGAAAAAACATACATTTTACTTGGGAACAGCTTTGCATGACCACGCAATTGTAAGTTAAATTAACGCAGTGCCGTATTGCAAAAAATGGCCTGGTCATGAAGAGGGGTCAATTTTCTGAAGGTCAAGTGGTATTAAAAACAAAATCTGCAAGGTCTTCCTTATATCTAAACTGCACTCAAGAAACTCCAACTGTAATTTCAGGATGATTACAATGTTAAAACACTTTTGTTATTTTATTCCACGTGGCTTTTACAGTCCCCAAGGTTCAGAAAAATCTAAACATGCAGCTTGTTTGTGCAACTCTCCTTCCCCTTTGCAAATCGTGCAGGTGTAGCACCCTCTAGTGTATTACTAGTTTTAGTGCAGGCAAATTTATGTTATGACTCATAGATAGCTTGTGAGCCTGAAATTGGGTCAGGGTTTACTGTAGGTGAGGCTGGATGACACACAGAGTCAGGTCTCTGGTATCTCCCCCTGGATCAGGAAGTTTGGATCAACTTCTAGAACTTAGTGGCAGAGGCCAGGAGGACTGATCTGCATATTTTAGGGAACTTGGCCAATCCCCAGGCAGAATGCTTTGGCAAGGTGGCTAGGTCAGCTGTTAAATATGGAGGAGCCATGCCAGCAATGGGTTGGGTGGAAGATGGAGTGCTAAGGAGTCTGTCAGTGGCGTAGGAGGGACCCCTGCATCTGGGGGGGGGGGGGGCTCTGCCTCCAGGCTGGGCTTGGGCTTGTTTGGGAAGATCCTGACAGCAGTACCGTTTGAAAGGAATCTTGCCTGAGGAGCAACAGGAAGTAAGGAGGACAGAGTGAGTACTTCAGCACACCCAGGGATTCACAAGGGGAGAGACTGCCACATGTAGCAAGCCTTTCAGTTCTGCTTAACCCTTCCTATCTCTTGCCCTGGAAGATCTTTGGAGCAGCCAGGTGAGCTGGTGGAGAAGCAGCCAGGAGGGCTGGTAGTTCCTGCGGGCAGTAGAGCTGGGAGCAGTTTCCTGCTTGTGTGATTGGCTCACCAATTTTCCCAGAAGTCTGCACTAAGATACAAGTCAGATTTTTGGCATCCCTTGCGACAAAAATTACATTTTTGATGAGGTACTCCCAATAGGAAATCACATCTAAAGGGATGCAAACAGTGAAATTTCCCTCATTAGAGCCCTGCAAGTGCAACAGCTGATTGATAATTATGAAACCACTCCCATTAGATTCACTTTTCGCATAGAAACAGACAAACACACAGGGATTTATTCAGAATAACAAAAGTTAGGCATCTCCAACAAAGTTTGTTAAAATCCAGAGGGGATTTTTTTTCTCAATAAAAGTGGAGTTACTCTTTAACTTGTTTTTTACATGTTAGTAGCTCTGCTGCAGTAATAATTAAAAAATGTCTCTTAGTTAGTTCAGTGCTCGCCTCCTCTCTGGTGCTGCCCCCCACAGACTCATGACTGAAGCACCAGCGCTGGTCCTCTCCTGGGTTAAATGACATTTAGGGGGCTGTTTATTAAAAAACAAACTGTGCAAATGTCTCAACCATTCGCACAGCCATCACATTTAGTATGATCATCAGTGCCATCTTGTGGCCATAATGCAGTATTTTTATGATTTTGGTATTGCAGGAAAATGACACATTATGGCCAGTAGATGGCGCTGTCTATCATAAGAAATAAATATATTTGGCAAATTATGGGCATTATTCATGATGGCTAAGCAAATTCTTGAGACATTTACACAGCATTTTTTTATACAAAGACCTCTTAATGTTATTTAACTTTCTGGAAGTGTAGGGTTTCCTAAACCTGTCCCCTGAGGGGGTTATTAAGGGACACAGAATTCACCGTACAATGTGCATTGAGGAGGAGAAAAGAGGAAGAGGATCCTGTGTATTATGTGACTGGCCAGTAGAAAAAAAAAATACTTTTAAAATATATATATACCGTATATACTCGAGTATAAGCCGAGATTTTCAGCCCTTTTTGGGGGGCTGAAAGTCCCCCCCCCCCCTCGGCTTATACTCGAGTCAGCGAAATTTAAAATTGTAAATAGTACCTGAAAAAAAGTTGAGAGGCTGCGGCGTCCATCGTTTAAATCTCGCGGTCTCTTCCTGGTCCCTTCCGTGATAGGCGATTCTCAGCAGACACTCTCCGCCTATCACGAACGCTCTCTCATCCTCAGTTTCCCAGCAGACGTCTGTGATTGGCGGAACACCGAACACAGTGTCTGCTGGGATGGGTGAGGATGAGAGAACGTTCGTGATAGGCGGAGAGTGTCTGCTGAGAATCACCTATCACGGAAGGGACCAGGAAGAGACCGCGAGATTTAAACGATGGAAGCCGCAGCCTCTCACTTTTTTCAGGTACTATTTACAATGTTAAATTTAAACAGTGAGCTAGGGAACAGTGAGGATAGGAACAGTGAGGATAGGAACAGTGAGGATAGGAACAGTGAGGATAGGAGAACAGTGAGGAACAGTGAGGAACAGTGAGGATGGGAACAGTGAGGAACAGTGAGGATGGGAACAGTGAGGAACAGTGAGGATGGGCACAGTAAGGATGGGAACAGTGAGGCATTGTTGACCCTCGGCTTATACTTGAGTCAGTAAGTTTTCCAGTTTTTTGTGGTAACATTAGGTACCTCAGCTTATACTCGGGTCGGCTTATACTCGAGTATATACGGTAGATAGATTGGGGGTCATCCAGGGACCAATAGGAGGACTGGGGGCAAAATTCGTATTGGGCTTTCAAGAAGTGTACATGCTATTGTGATACATGCTTCTCTTCTGTGTTATTTAGCTGCATTACATAGGAGGGGCACAACTCGTTTCAGTGCCTGTAATTCTTCAGACTCACACTCAGCCTTTTGCTTTCTCCTTGGATAAATAGTAAAATATCATTACTTACTAGATTTCGGCACCCTGAGTGCTCTTCCTGCTGTGACTTCACCCATCAAATGTCAACTGATAGGTTACAACAATCTGAATATTGCATGGTCTTCTGGCCACCCCAGGCATCTACTGCAAAAGCATTGGATCTGCTGGGGAAGCGCTATAAGTCTGTCAATGGCGGAAACATCAGTGGTGCTGGATGCTATTTGTATCCAAGGGTTGTCTGTTTTATTATGTCAATTGTTTTACAAAATTAACAAAGCACAGTGGGATATTGTTGAACTACACAAATAATGTAATACTAACTATAATAATTATATTGTTGTTGAAAATTAAAACATTCATCAAAATCTTACATTTTGTGATATTTGCACTTGAGAAACAAAAATAAATTGTCCTCCAAAGACAAGTTCCCAAATGAATATCTGATGTTTTTATGCTATCGCCTCAGCAGTTGTCCAAATAATTACCCATCTCAAACCTGGCACATTTTATTACCCACCAAATATCACACTGACCATCTGTACAATAGCTATTAAAAGACATTAAGCTGAGCAGAGCAAGATCAATTGGGACTTCCTTGTACGTGACTGGACACCATTACATAGGAACCTGCTAATTCAGCGATGGTGACAGCAGCACCCTTTTTACATCACACATAGCTTTCATTCTTATGATCGCCCTAGGACATCGAAAATTTCACAGGAAATTAATTTTAATTGAAATATATGAGGAGGTCTTGCTTTTAAAGAATTTCTCCGGCTATACTTTAGGGACGGATTTTAAGAAGACCGTAGATTTATTTTGATTGCTCACAGCTGGTGTTTCCTGAAAAATTAAGCTCAAAGTGTATCTTTGTTAAATACTAAAATGTAAGAGAACAATTTCAGGGGAGAAAAGGCACCAACATGGCTCCAGCAGGCCAGAGCAAACACTGTTGTTTTTCCAAGGTGAATTATAGCTGCCTGAGGTCACCAGACACAGAGCATTGCATTGTAGAATGTGGGTCCAGCGGGCCTTTGCATAGACTAATGTATTTATAGATGGATTATAGGCTGCCAGAGAGTACAGAGCATTATATTGTGGGATACAGGTGAGGATTTGCTTATGCTTCCAATAATGTCAAAGTCAGGAGGGCTCAGGCATGCTTCACGAGGGGGGGGGGGTGGGAATGTGTCGCCATCAACAGTCTTTCATTTGAATGGACAGTCCCTCTTTTGCACCAAATTCCCCCATCTCTTATGCCGCGTACACACGCCCGTTTTTCCCATTCTACGAGAAAAACGATAGTCTGTGGGCTTTCTGTCGTTTTTTTTCGAGAAGAAAAACGGCATTAAAAACGACGAGAAAAATTAGAACATGTTCTAATTTTTCTCGTCGTTTTTTTCGCCATGTTTTCCGCGGCAGTGTTTCCCATAGGGAAACACTGCCGCGGAGCCCGCACACGGTCGTTTTTTTCTACCAAAAAAAAAATGACATTTAAAATGGCCGTGTGTGGGGGGAACAAGCTGTTCCTCGTTTTTAACGTCGATTTTCTCGACGGTGTTTTCACCGTCGAAAAAATCGATCGTGTGTACACGGCATTATTCTTTCACAAATTTTCTTTTTTTTTCACTCTGGTGTCATGGACCTTATTGCGGAACCTGAGATGACTAAGATGGCCACTTGAGTAGCATGCCTGAAAGTTGAGGGGGCAATGCAAGGGCAGGGGGCTGAAACTTAAGACTGGAACTTGGGAACCCTGGTATCAGATGAGAAAGACTATGGCTGGTGGTACACCGTGGATACGCCAAGTTCAGTTATAAGCAGTTGGGTCACATGCTGGGTCCAGTAACAGCTGATGAAAAAGGCACCAAATCATGGGCAGGGTCAGAGTCAGGATCAAGCAGAAGCTAGCAACATGCAGGCAGTGAGGTACAAAGTAGATGGGCAGAATCTTAGTCAGGAGTTGAGGCTGAGGTCAGTAACGAAGATAGACAGCAAATCTATACAAACAAGGGTAATCCAAAAGCAAGTCATGTGTAAGCCTGGTCAATTAACAAGTTTAGTATACAGTATGTTACAGGAACAAAGGAGCAAAGACTGAAAAGACCATTCAGCAATGATACTGGCATTTGGTCTAGAGATCTGTTTAAATAAATGTATAATTTAACTGCCAAAGTTGTTTATATTGCACACAACATCTCATTTACCCCTCAGATCATTGCACTTTTTTAAAATGGAGGTAAAAAAAAATCCCACTGGGTTTAAAATGGACCTTTCAGTAACTTTACAAGTCTGCATGAATAGACTCCTGATACCGCATGTAGCCAGGTGCTGGATTACAGTCAGATCCTCCAGTCAGCAGGGGGAGAGTTATAGCCAGGAAAGCCTATGGACTGCTATGCAGAACACTGAGGATCATGGTAATTGAAGTCAGGGACATCAACCATAGAATGGGAGTCGTGGACCCTCACACTACAATTCCCATAGAAACTGAGAAAGAGGGGAGTGGTGGAATAGCTTTTAGCAAACTGCACTGAAAACATCTTTCTTTTGGCAGCGCAGGAGTCTATGTGAGCAGCCTGTGTGCACACATCTCTGAGGGAGACCAGACTGGTGGGGACCAGATCTTGAGGACTGATAGCGGTGACACTGGAGCAGCGCTGCACGGACCGCAGCGATTAAATCGACCCTTGCTACAGGAAAACTGGAGCGATTTCTCACTCTCCCCTCCTTTACTTTCAAACACTTTATCACCTGTACAGAGACAAAAGGGGCCCTTTTCCTACAGCAGGAGTCAACAGCTGCAAAATGGGGGCTGATGAGAGATCACATTGCTAAATCCTTGCACACAGAGACTGGGGTACTGGAAGCAGGATACTTAGTACACAGCATCTACACTGTATGCCGGTTCATCAAGACTGTTGTTGAGTGCACCAATACTTCTTATGGGCTCCAACAATAGCCGTCAGAAAAACACAGTAAAAGGACTTCCTCGTATAAAGCCATTCTATCTACTACTCACATAAAGGGCATAAAGGGTATCTCCGTTCTGTTGGCCTAGGCCTAGCATAGCTCCCATAATGCACTTTGACAGTATAGTCTCCAGAACATAGTAAATGTACCCATTACTGGCCATTGCTGCACTTACAGTGATTTTGCTACTGTTTATGCTGCTCTTGGTGCATAGTGTTATCCTATAGCTACTTCTGACTACAGATCATACCATATATCGAGTTGTACTATTATTTATGCTAATCAACTTTCATGCCTTTATCATTACCAATCATAGTGAGTGACAATACACTGAGACTAGCTTTTACTAATTTGTTTGGTGTCTGTTGCCTGACCCAGCATCATTATTGTGTACTTGGTATTGCCTTCAGAGATTTACATGATATTGCAAGCTTTGTTCATACACAATATACAGAAACATTCTACATTTTCATAAATTCTCCACCATTTATTAATATATCAATATCAATCCTTGCAATCAAATTCAGTGACTTTGCCTTGGGTGATGGAATTGATGGGTCCTTCTCTTGTTGACTGGGATTCTCACTTTTAATCAATGTTCAGAGGAAATGTACTTATAGGTCTTCAGTGATGGGTTTCAGTGCATAACAAAAATGTAACTGAGTAACAATTAAGATACATAATTTTAATAAACCTGCATAAAATATATATAAAAAGCAAAAAAAATCATTCCAAATGTACGTATTGAAGGGGCTTTTGTTTAGCACACCTGCATGGATTCCTGAGTAGCATGAGCCAATTTACAGATTACAATTACATAATTTTATTTTAACAGAGGTCAGCCAAACTGCCACAAGATTGTTTTCCGTGCTCATCTTATTCATCAGAATAACTGGCAGCTGGTTTCCTGTGGCCTTCACGGCCATCCATTCCATGTGATAAACAGAGGCATGTAATGATTAGATATCCCCTCAGCTGAACTTCCAGGATGGGTTTTGAAATTGTTTTATCAGATACATCCCCCTGCATTCTATTTATCTGCTGATGCCTAGACAATATTTATTCGAGACGTAGAGAGTTCCATAGAGCATCTGATTGGTATCTGCCAGTGAATAATTCAATGTCTCTATTTGCAACTCAAGTATCCGGCGAGATCTGATTAAATGTCAGAAAACTTTCACAAGGCACCAGATAGTGCGGATGAATGTGTGGATGAATGTACGCATGGCTTCTCATCGACTATAAAGTCTTCTGACAGCCAAAGAGCTATGCTGCATAGCAATTTAAAGTCATTTCTGTCTAAAGGATACGTTGTCAACACATGGAGGCATTAAAGGTAAAAAAAAAAAGAAATAAGGCAGGTAAAGCTTGTCTAATAAGTCTAGGACAGATTTGTAAAAGTGTGCCTCCAAGTTTATTGCCTAAAACATTACAACTGGAAGAAGCGTACATCACTAGATATACTGTTGCTAATTCGTATTCACCCCTTTGGACATTAAAGTAGAACTAAATGCAAAACTTTTTTTTGTTTTGGATAGAGTAAGGTTATTACCCCTGTTAGGTATTTTTTGCCATGTGTGTCCCGCTGGATAGACTTCCTTTTACTTTCTGTCCCATATAAAAAATAAAAAAAAGTGAGAATAAAACCCTCCAAAGTGTCACCAGCACTAGTGTCCCCATTAGAAGATTCCCCTGTCCATTCCTGTTCTTGTGCCAAACCAAAATTTGGGATTTTCTTTCACTTTTGGTTTTATTGGTACTCAGGACACATAGAGAGGCTAAATCTCCCTAACAGGGTAACAGACAGCAATAAAACCCAACAGATGTTCTAATTATTCTCTACTCCTACGGAATCTAAAAAAAATAAAAGCTTTGCCTTTAGTTATACTTTAACACATTGTGTAGTATTATGATACAGATAGTTCCTTGAAGGGTGCTTACAGTACAGTACATACAGTAGTTGCAAAGTGAGAAATTGTTATTTTGTGTAACAGACTCATAGACATCCTTGTGGACTGTTTAAGCTCTAGTGAGTGATAAAAAGTGTATTAAACGCTTCCTGTCTGATAATAAAAGCCATGCAGTAGGGAGACAGACTGTCTTATATGATACAATAAGGCAGGACGTACTGTAACTCACAAAAAAAGAGTTAGTTCTATTTTAAGTCCCCCCCCAGTGGAATTACAGTTTGTTTGGCTTTTAATTTTTTGGCCTTGTCCCCCGCTGCCATTCTAGCCTATGCCAAAATGACATGACCTTGGTCTTGCAGCCTTCTGGGATACTTACATCACATCTTTATTGAGGCTGCAAGATCGGGAGACAGCTAGGGGGTCAGGGAAAGAACAGGACCAGCACATCATTGGTAGCTGGCTGTCTGCACTGGAAGAGGCAGCCAGCTGAAAATGACCAAAATGGTGGAGCGGGACCTAGTGTATGACATTCTAAACAGCAGATCACAGTAGGACATAGCTGGACTCCCTGTTCAGGTGAGTATGCATTTTGAAGAGAATCCATGAGTACAGGTAAGTGGGGAAAAAACTTAAAGGGGTAGGGATTTGAGTACTACTTAAAAAGAGGAACTTCCCCATTCTGATAAAAAAAAAATTCTATACTCACTTTCCTGGTTTTCTTGGTTATCTTCAAAAGACATAGTCACAGTCACACATCCATCAAGCCCAGTGATGTCCTACTGTAATATGTGTTCCACCGCTGAACACTGCCATCTTCTTTTGCTTACATCAGGAGCTGACTGTCTCTTCCAGGCTCTTGCATCCGGCACCTTGATAACACACCGCCATGTATGTCCTGTGGATTGCACTGAAGCCTCCTGAGATGCATGACATGAGTATCCCAGGAGGCTGTGAGCAGCTGGGGATACATAGTTCTTGCACACGCAAAAAAAAAAAAGCCAGAAGCGAAGGATATATTATCTATGCTATGATTTTAATAAAATAATTGTAGAGTTGCAATATTTTCAAAAGAGAGGTAAAGGTCCACTTTAGTGTACTAGAGTAGAAAAAGCTAAATTGGTGGAAAAAAGTTGGGGAATGCAAAAACATTTAATGGTCAGGACACAGTACCAGATATTAAATTTTATCTGTAGTTGCTCATATGTGTACATTTCTGTTTCAATTGATTTTACTGGAAAAAAAATTCTGGGTAACATTACAAAGTAGGTCCTTGCTATGCACAAATCAATCAACAATTTAAATACATAGAGAAAAAAAAGGAAGAGAAGTGTGGGGGGGGGGGCGTAGCTGGAGCACCGCTAATAGGCAGACCTGGCTTTGGTGTCCGTTATAAGCAGAAAAACAAATATGAAAAATAAACGTTAAATAGGTGGGAGAAACCTGTAAGGCTATTGTAGATGGAAGAAAGCCCTCTCAGGGACAGCCCTTCAGGTCCATCTATAATACACCCATAACCCCTGAGGCTTTGAACTACAATATCGTAAAACCTTTGTGAGATATTTTTCAAACTATAAGACATTTAACTTATGTTGTAAACTTCAGGTACGCTCTCCATTATCAAGACATTGCAGTCATTAATGGGGAATGTAACTCCCACTACTGATCATTTGTTGAAAATAGGTAGGGAAAGGGGTAGAAGGGGAAAAGTCAGAATCGGAATGAAAAGAAAAAAAAAAGTAAGGAAAAAAGGGGTGAGAAAGATAGAGTAGAAAAGAGGTGAGTCTGTCTAGGGATCTACTGCCAGCCTTCCTGGAGTCAGCACCTTGTGTCTGGGACCTGCAAATAGGCAAGTCAAGGAGACCATATTTTGTATTCGTGTTCAGTAGGGCAACACTTGCGTATTTAATAATATTTAGCGACGTAACTGAAAAAATAAAAGAGTGCACCCTCATCCAAACGGCAAACTTTTAGACATGTATATGTGTGCATTTCAGCTGTGTATTTATCTGTCTGCCTGGAGTTCAGGTTTACCTGTAAAGTAAACCCTAAATCTAAGCCATAAACCATAAAATGTAAGCCAAAAACCGTAAATCTAGGCCATTTAAAATGCACCAAATTACCTGCACTGAATACCCTAAATTCAAATTTGTACGAAAAAATTGAAAGAGGAGTTCTCCTTCGAAAAGTAAACTATTCATTAAAAATACTGCTTAGTTCTTGGTATGAGGTTGACAGGTAAATTTAACTATTGCAATTAATATATGTGCCAAATCTCTAATTAATCTCCTGATTCCAAGACTCTGACAGAAGATTTACAGCCTGCTGTGAATATTAAGCCTCACGCATTTCTGATTGCAGCTATGGTTTACTATACATTATTGCTTTTGAATGGATATTAAAGAGTAAGCAAACCCAAACACTTAAATTATTATTATTATACACGATTTATATAGCGCCAACAGTTTACGCAGCGCTTTACAATGTAGAGTGGGATAGCGCAATTACAGTACAGTTCAATACAGAAGGGACAGGGAGGGCCCTGCTCATAGAGCTTACGTTCTAAATCAATTGTAATGCAAATGCTTTTGTAATGTCAAAAGTTTAAACTCTTTTTGTTTTTTGTTTTTTTATAGATTTCCTCCTTTTTACTAAATTATACCTGGTGGTCCTATAAACAAGGTATATCCACAGGCTCTTTTTTTTCTTAGCATAAGAATGCTTACACAGTTATGGTTGCGAGTTGCCACCCTTTCCTGTGCATTCTTGACTAAGACCAGCTGTTCCAACACAGTGCATTGTTACTGGTAAAGTGGTTTTGTTTACCTGCCACTGAAACATGCACATTTCTGCTGGAAGTTCATAAAATGAGTCCACAAGATGTGCACAACACAAGGAGAACAATGGAAGGGAAAACTGTATTTATTATTTTATTTTTTTGCAATAAATAACTTGATCTCTTTTTACTTACCATTGGTGGTGGCAAAACAAAGAATTAATTTGTAACAATTGAGTACTACTTTAACGGCTTTCCCAGCCAAAAATTATTTCAGATTTTTATGGTTGAAACAACAATAGCTCACAGTCAGTGTTCTGATTCATCCCAAAAGTGTTCAGTTGTTAAGTGAGGTTGAGGGTTCTGTGCAGTTCCTCCTGTAGAAATGTGTGCCCATTCAGCCAAAAGAGCATTTGTGAGGTCAGGTACTGATGTTGGATGAGTAGACTTGACTCACAATTGGGTTTCCAATTCAAAGAAAGGTGTATATTAGGGTTGAAGTCAGGACACTCAGGTTCGTCTTTATGAAGTTGGCTTTGTACACAAAGTACTGCCATGCTGAAACAGAAAAAGGGCCTTCCCCAAAATGCTTCCAGTGTTGGAAGTGCACGATTGTCGAAAACAGCCTTTCTAAACTGTTTTACCCAGGAGGAACCCTTTAAATCATTTTTAGGTCACAGAGAACCCCTACTAACACAATTTCATTGGGGCAGAGCAGCCAGTATAAATAATGGGTGGTCAGTGAAAAGAATGCTCCCCTTTACAAAGGTGGCCACAATGCCATCATTACAAACAGCTAAAAAGATAACCAGTGTCCTGCAGCTATCTCTGACAGGTAGAATTGACCCTGGAACTATCCAAACTCCATCAAATGGGAGGTCAATTAGCTACAGCTCAAGGAAACCCTAGCAACCTCTAGAGGATCTCTGGTTGAGAATGGCTGGTCTTAAATGGTTTTGTATGCTGTAGCATTAACATCACCCTTCAACAACAACTGAACTGAGGGGCTTCCAGTGGTGTAATATAAACTAAAGCAATGGACGCAGCTGTCAATGAGCCTGAGGTAGGGGGGTGGGCCCATTAGCAAGGATGGGAAGAACAACTTAACTGTGGAGGTTCCAATACAGAATGGATCTCACATGTGCCCTTCTGTGCAGTAAGAAGCATTTTCTTATCTGACTGAGCACTGTGGATTTATTGGCATCTAAACTTCTGCTACAGGCTGCAATTTACACTGTATGCCTTATTCAGTAAGAAAAAAATCCCAGGATGTTTTCTCTTAAAACCTAGGATAACTAAGGTTTGTGATTCTATGAAAAAGTGTAAAGAAGCTAGCGTTTAAAGAAGTCTGTATTTGGGTTATAGAGTAATTGTGAGCAAGCGCTTTAATCATTTTGTCCTAATAAAAAATAACATTATGCCTGTTTTTTTTTAATTATTGCTACTATAACTATAACTTTTATCCATAGCACTGCTCCCTAGCCATGTACTGACTATGTTGACAGTTCTCCTACTGCCTGTCTTTGATTTGAGCTGGACATACACTGCTAGGTTTTGTTTTTCAGTTTTTTCATTCAGCTAGTGTGCTAAAAGAAAAAAAAAATAATAACATTCCTCCTTCCACACAAATGTGGTGGATGGAGGATTCCCCACACTGAGACATTGTATTCTGACAGCTGAACTCACCTGTCAGGATACACTGATCAGCGGCTGCAAGAAGTCAATTTTCCAACATGTCCCTTCTATTGAAGTTCATCAATCTACTTCTGTTGAGCAGGGGCTGCCACACACGGATTAAAATTTGGCTAGGCCCTGCTGAGCTGACCAAATTTTGATCAGTGTAAGGCCTGGTTTAGGCACACTTTATATTACAATCAGTGATAAGTATTGCTACAGATAACACTGTCAGATGCTACAAAGAGAGTTAAGCTGGCCATACATGGCTTTGGCTTGAATTTTCTGTGTATATTTTCTGTGAATATACAAAAAAAGCTGTGGATAGCCCTGAAACACCACTCAGATGAATATTTTTTTTTTTTGAGAAATCAAAGGAGTCGGGGAGAAAAAAAATAGGCCTAAATGTGACATCCAATCAGCTGCAATCACTGTTTGGGTATTCTGATAGCCATGGGTGGATGGAGATTTTTCCATCCAGTCTGTTTAGAGTGGGGGGGGATTTATGGATTTCTCTTGCTCAGCCAGCTTTATGTGTATGACCAACTTTAGTAAATGGGGGAAATCCTAATAAAAAAATTTGATATGGGGCCCTGAAAATTTTAATTACCTCCTTGGGGGTGTCCACATGCTTTGGCCAAATTGTGTATTTTAAAGTCAACAATGGCGGCGGCTGCTATATATTATGTCTTGACAGATCCACTTACAATCATATTTTTGCTGGTAAGAAGCTCTGTCAAACTGTAATGCCGCGTACACACGGTCGGACTTTCCAACGGGCAAACCTCAGTCGGAAATTCCGATGGAAAAATAGAGAACCTGCTCTGTATCTAAGTCCGTCGGAAATTCCAACAGAAAAAGTCCGATTGGGCATACACACGGTCGGAATATCCAACGAAAAGCTCCCATCTGACCTTTTCTGTTGGAAATTCCGACCGTGTGTATGCGGCATTAGCAGGTGTGGGGTAGGTTATTGCACTGCAATAATCCATGCTATTATGGGCTGAAGCCTCCACCCACAATCAATATGAGCACATTCTGAAATGAAAAAAGGGTTTCAGTTAAAGTGGGTGGTACCATAATACCAAGATGTTTCTGATGAATTTTGTATCTTAATATTTTAACTACTGTGGGGTTCAAGTAGGGTTTGGATGAGTATAGTGAAGAGCCTCTTTTGGCCTAATACTATGTACACAATATCCATGCAAAAAGCGGACAGACACAAGACCTGCACAGTGCTGATCTCCTTGATGCCATATTGTCAACAATTCAATTACTTTTTCAAATAAAATGCAGTCATAGTCATTCAATGATTTCTTTAAAAGGCCACATATATATTCAGAATAGTATTAGCAAAATGAATTGGCAGCAGAGCTGTATTAATGGCAGGACGCTGAGCCTTCTAGCAAAATGTTTGATTATATTCAAAGAAAAAAGCCAGGCTACATTTACACTATATTGTATATTTATACTTTTTTGGTACCTGGCGTCAGTTTATTCTGCATTTTGTATTGTAAATGTGACATGGTTGCTCTGTACAGCCTGGAGTTGTATTGGATGGGAACAGGAAATGTTCAAATCTGTATAATAAATCTGCGGAGCGCAGTCCGCTCAGCTGTGCTGCTTGCCATTTCGCATAGGGTACGGCAAAGTTTTGTTTATAGAACGGCACTGAAGGAACAGAGGACAGTTCAATTCGATGGATTATTAATGCTGATTGTGTGCAAGTCATCTGTATTAAATGTTCTACATGTATAAGTAGCATATTGACAGAAATATTACCAGTAGCTGCAGAAAAAAAAGGATTCTTACTTTCACAGATTCTTCAAGCTTTACTCTGATCTAGACATTGTTCCGTGTGTTAGTCTAGGATATGGCAAAAGGGAAACTATAAGGCTAGCTTTTCACTTCTGCATTGCGGTAAGGCATAATAAAAAATGCCTTTTACAGTGTTGTTACCACAGTGTACTTTAACATACATTACTATGATGTCGCAATGCCATTTATTTTCTTGCTTTTGCTCCATTCATACTGTGGAACTGTGCTTCCTCTATTTTTCTGATGGCATTTGATCACTGTGGGTGAGCTCTGACACGAGGAAGCAAGGCCCTGCTCCTATACCAAGATACCCACCATCACACATAGACATTGTGGACAAAGTTTCAACAATTTAGGTTTTGTCTTGTTTCCCTGTCAATTTCTGGATGGCAACCTTCCATGAAGTTGTCCATTCGGTTGCATGCGAGTCTAATGATTTTACACCTATGATGGCCCTGAGTGCATCTGGACTTCGACTTCTCTGCTCCTGGCTGTTTCTAACAATTGGTGGAATTTTACATTGGGCTTGCTCCTATCAGGGTTTCTCTGACCTTTTCAGCTACAAATAGTTTCTTCAGGCTCACCCCAGTCAGGCTGTTCTTCCTGGAACTTTTCCTTACATCATATTTTGTACTTCCAGTGCATATTGCAGAATGGACTCTCCTGTTCTCTGCTTTCTGCAAAACCCTAAGATGCCCAAATGCTACTGCTTAATTGTACACTAAACATGTAACTATCTTGTTAAGGGAATTCCGGTCTTCTGCTGGTAGTTGTAGGATTAACCTTCATGCTTCTCCCTCCAAAGCCTTAATGGCCATCTTTTCTTGCCGGGCGAGATCTCATATGATTGGATCAGACCCGGCTATCTCTTATCCACTCATGCAAATCCTGAACTTACCCTGTGTGCTTGGGTAGTTCTTGTAGCAGGAATCCCATCAGAAATAAAGGGGTCATTATTGCAGGGGTGATAGGGTCAGAAAGGCAACCAATATACATTTAGTATATAGCACAATGTTAAACAGATAATGTAACTATGCAAACAGGACCTCCTAAGAGCAATGCCTCTGTTAATCAGGAAGAACAGTACAGCACAATTTCTGTGAAACTCTAAAGGAATATAATATAAAGAGGAATCACTACTTCAGTAAACCCTACAATAACGGAATAAAGTAGAAGAACAGTTATTTGTGAGGTAAGCTGGAGCTGGTAGTCTAGGGGAGCAACTGGAGGGATCCCAGGGACGGTTCCACAGGCGAGTGCCTGGAGTAGTCTCTGGACTGAAAACACAGGAAAATGGCTGCGGGCATGGGAGCACCCCACGTGAGGCACAGTATTCTGGAAACAATTGGTGCAGTGCCCTCTGTGTAGTGGCTTAGTCTTCTTTGAAAGCTGCATGCTATGGCACTGCAACCCAACTGCCCACACTCCAGAATTAAAGTAGAACTATAGGCAAAAATTTTTTGTTTCATTTTGGATAGAGAAAGGGAGGGTTAAAACCCCTGTCAGATTATTATTTTTTCCGCCATCTGTGTCCCATATGTGTAGCCATCTGTGTCCCATAGCAAAACAGGAAGTGAGAGGAAATCCCTAATTAAAGGTGTAGCACACGGCCCTTTTCCTGCCTTTGGCTCACTTGCAGGTCAAGGCACACCGCGCTATATGCCCGTACCCTCCTGTTTGAGGAGGTTGAGCGGTGTTAACAACTTTGGGTCCTGCAGCAAGGTATCCCAGCAGACTGGTTCTCATCTCCTAGAGTATAGGGACAAGTCTCTATTTTTCCCCAGGAAGGCCAATGTCCACACCACTTTAACTCCAATGTTGAGTTTATTTTATAAGCAAGTTCAAATTCAGCAGACAGGAAAGGTGGATGAAAGAAAAGGACAGTGAGGTTTGGGAGATAAGTCCAGGCACAAACTGGTACGATCCCGAGTAGGTTTAGCTCACCCAGATAGTTCCCTGTGAGAGCGGATCCTAGCAGCCGGAGTGATGCTCGAACTTTCCTTAGTTTTCCTTTAGTTACGATCGGGAGATCCTCTGCCACAGAATCTTTAAGTCCCAAACTTCTCAACACTTGCAACACAAAGACAGGTGCCAGCGACAGCACGTTGCAAGGCCTTTGGTGGATCTTTAAATCCCTCTAGAAGGTAACCAGGCCCCTCTTTCACCGTGAGACTCTCACCAGTCCATTAGATAAGGTCCTCCTCCGGTCTCCTCTTCTTAGAACGGGACCACTCTTTTTCCAGGGCACCCTAGGATTCCTCCTTTGGAGATAGGCCCCAGCCAAAGGTGCTGGGCCTATAGTAGAGTTGCAGCCCCAGGCTAAAGGTGCCTGAGACTGATACACACGCACACCCCTGGCCTGGAGGGCCGGGTGGTGCGAAAGAAGAACCCCAAAAGATGGCATCTGCCCCTTATATATCCTCTCCCAGCTTGCACAGCAGGCCGACCACGCCATCCGCACCACTGCCGAGAGAGGACACCATAAGGCATAGCAATGTCAACCCACGGTTCAACCCTGGTCTGATATGGCAGTGCCACCTACAGGCCACAGGGTTACATCAGGTTACATTACATATGCAGAAGCGAGTACTAACAATCAAAGTGGTCTGAGCCTAGCTACTAGCTCAGACCAACCCTCTAAATTTAAGCACATAGCACCCCTGAAAAGTAAAGGGGCGCTACAAGGGGAATTCTTTGGTGATCCCAAGGTCACCAGAATAAGTGTCCCCATTGGAAGATTTTCCCTCTATTGCTTTCTTGAGGACAACCCAAAATTTGTGATTTTCATTTAATTTCATTTAATTTCACTTTCAATGATAATGGTAAACAGGATAAATAGAGAGGGGGAATTTCCCTAACTGGGGCACAAACAGAACCGTACAAAGATACAAAGAAGAAGGAATGGCTGTATACCGAGGTAGCAAAAGGAAGTAATTTAAACTTGTTCCAAAAAAGGCAATATATTTATTAATCGACTTGTGTAAAACCAGCCTGTTGGGTTTTTGCTGATCGATTAGTGTCATCAGCTATAGCCGATCATTGTATTCTGACGATGGGGAAGGCTCCGAATACAATAACTCAACGGGAGTGATTCCCCCATCCACCTCAAAACTGTAGATTGGGAAATCAAGTAATTTTTTTGGGGGTTGAAAAAAAAGATGAATAACGTATGGCCTGCCTTAGTGGCTAGATGAAAATGGAAGAAATAAAGCCTAAAAAAGAAAACAAAGGCAGCCATCACATCCAAGCATTGGTAAGCTTAAGGACCGCCGCATGACTATTTACGTCGGCAGAATGGCACAGACAGGCATAAGGACGTACATAAGGACGTCCCCTTTAAGATGCCGCCGTGTGGTCGCACGCACGCTGCCGGCGGCACGCTCGCGACCCTGCCGCAAGCTCTGTGAGCCCGACCGCTGGTCCCGCAGACTCGATCGCCGCGGGGATACCCCCGATCGTCTCACGGAGAGATAGAGCGGGGAGATGCTAATGTAAACAAGCATCTCCCCTCTCTGCCTAGTGACAATGACACTGATCTCCGCTCCATGTCACACACAGCTCATCCCCCCCTACAGTAAGAATCACTCACTAGGGCACACTAAACCCCTACAGCGCCACCTAGTGGTTAACCACTTCTCTGCCAGTGTCATTTTTACAGTAATCAGTGCATTTTTATATGGTCCCAAAATGGTGTCAAAAGTGTCCGATGTGTCCGCCATAATGTCGCAGTCACGATAAAAATCGCTGATCGCCACCATTACTAGTAAAAAATAAAAATATTAATAGAAATGCCATAAAACAACCCCCTATTTTGTAGACGCTATAACTTTTGCGCAAACCAATCAATAAACGCTTATTGAGATTTTTTTTATCAAAAATATGTAGAAGAATACGTATCGGTCTAAATTGAGGAAAACAAATGTTTTTTATATATTTTTTGGGGATATTTATTATAACAAAAAGTAAAAAATATTGAATTTTTTTCAAAATTGTCGCTCTATTTTTGTTTATAGCGCAAAAAATAAAAACCGCAGAGGTGATCAAATACCACCAAAAGAAAGCTCTATTTGTGGAAAAAGAAGGACCTCAATTTTGTTTGGGAGCCATGTCGCACGACCGCGCAATTGTCAGTTAAAGTGACGCAGTGCCGAGTCGCAAAAAGTGGCCTGGTCGTTGACCAGCGAAATGGTCCGGGGCTGAAGTGGTTAAAACATATTTTGGATAATTAATATTATTCCAAATATTCTCACTAAACGATTATCTTGTATTTTCTCCAAGTACAGGGACCTTAAATATGTCTAGTATTTGATACATACAGTATGTCAGTGCTATATGGTCAATAAACAAGTGTGTATTTTTAAAATTACTGAGTATTAGACCTTTTCCAGTAAAATGGCTATAATTTATCAATCAGCCTGAGAAGGAGTTAATGTATAGCAGGGCAATTATAAAGTTGGGTAAATAACAAATATATAACATACCCAAAATTGTAAATAGGCAATGCATTAAAAACTGTTATAGACCATCCGTTTAGATTTCCTTTTTTTAATAATTTCTTTCTTTCTTTTTTCTTTCTATTTACTGCTATCGCAATGGGGTTGATAATGCCTCCCCTGCCACAGATCTGGGATTTTGACAGCTCTGAATCCAGAACTGTGCAGCTCAGTCTCAGCAGGACGTTATGAAGATATTTTCCAGATATCCTCCGCCAACCAGAACACCTTCATAGTAGTCTTGGGATCACAGGGGAGCAAGGTGGGACTGGTAGGAGGGCACACAATCCCGTCACACGGCCGCCCGATCACAGAAATTTGCACAGCAGCATCAGATTGTTTCAACATCTAAAACATATCTGACAGTACAGTCAGGATCTGCAAATGTACAGGTCTTTTTTTTTTTTCTGAAGGGTACAATTGGACTTTAAAATTGGACTATAATATAAGACTATTTAGCCAAGCACATTTTTACTTCCCAGCATCACATCTCTTGTTTTTTTCTGCACAGCTATGACATGTGAAATTCCCCTGTCTCAGCACAGTTGATGTGAATGTCTTGGTATTTTCTAGAGACACTTGCAGTTGACATTTATGATCTATATACAGCAACATATAACAAATTCAGCAAGTGTTGGGGTGATAATTAGGTTAGTGGCTTTTTTTTTTCTGTGTCGCGAAGAGTCATTTTCAGTTGTTTGTTATAAAGACACGTGGCTTTGTTATCTCACTGTCCATGTGGGAAATTATAAACCAAGGTGACCCAATGTCTTGGATTGTTTGTACAAGGTGAGGTGGGGGGAAGGTAAATTTTACTGTACTGTATAACCAATTGAAAACCAGGCCTATTCTGACACTTTTTGTTTACAGGTAAAAATCTGTATTTTTTTTTGCTAGAAAGTTACTTAGAACCCCCAAACAGTATATATATATATATATATATATATATATATATATATATATATATATATACCGTATTTTTCGCTCTATAAGACGCACCTGACCATAAGACGCACCTAGGTTTTAGAGGAGGAAAACAAGAAAAAAAAACATTTTTAACCAAATGGTGTACTAAAATATTTACCAGTGCCCATGAAATGCAGCCTGACCATTGCCAAAGAAATGCAGCCCGACCATTGCCAAAGAAATGCAGCCCGACCATTGCCAAAGAAATGCAGCCCGACCATTGCCAAAGAAATGCAGCCCGACCATTGCCAAAGAAATGCAGCCCGACCATTGCCAAAGAAATGCAGCCCGACCATTTCCAAAGAAATGCAGCCCGACCATTGTAGCGCTCCTCTTACCTTAACTAGGGGTACTGTAGCTGTGGCTGGCTGGCTCCCGCGTCCTCTGTGGCTGGCTCCTGTGACTGGCTGGCACCCTGGCCCTGCTGTGGATGGGTCACTGTGGCTGGATGGCTCCCTGCTGTGGTTGGGTCACCATGGCTGACTGGCTCCTGTGTGTGGCTGGCTGGTTTCCTGGTGTGGATGGGTCACCCTGGGTTGCTGGCTGGCACCCTGACCCTGCTGTGGGTATGTCACTCTAGGTGGCTGGTTGGCACCCTGCTGCGGGTGGCTGGCCTGGCTCCCTGCTGCGGGTCAGTGGGAGGCTGCTGCGGGTCAGTGGATGGCTGGCATGGTGCACCCTGCTGTGGGTGGCTGGCTGGCCTTGCTCCATGCTGTGAGTCAGGTGGGTGGCACGGTGCACCCTGCTGCGGGTGGCTGGCCTGGCTCCCTACTGTGAGTCAGTGAGTGGGTGGCTGGCACAATGCACCCTGCTGTGGCTGACAGAGGGGTGGGCTAAGAGAGGTGGGCTGACAGAGGTGGGGTGACTGACAGGGGGGTGGCTGACAGAGAGGGAGTAGCTCACAGAGAGGTGGGCTGGCTGACAGAGGGGGAGGGGGGCTGACAGAGGGGAGGGGACGCTGATAGAGAGGGGGGCTGACAAAGGTGGGCTGACTGACAGAGGGGGAGGGGGCGCTGACAGAGGGGGGCTGACTGACAGAGGGGGGAGGGGGCGCTGATAGATGGGCTTATAGAGAGGGGGGCTGACAAAGGTGGGCTGACTGACAGAGAGGGGGCTGATAGAGAGGGGTGGCTGACTGACAGTGAGGGAGGGGGCGCTGACAGGGAGGGGTGGGCTGATAGAGAGGGGGCTTACAGAGGGGGAGAAGGCACAGACAGAGGGGGAGAGGCCACTGACAGAGAGGGGTGGGCTAATAAAGAGAGGTGGTCTGACTGACAGAGGGGGAGGGGGTGCTGAAAGAGAGGGGGCCGACAGGGGGCTGACTGACAGAGGGGGGGGCGATGACAGAGAAGGGGTGCTGACAGAGAGAGGTGAGCTGACTGAGGGGGAGGGGCGCTGACAGATAGGGGGGCGCTGATAGAGAGTGGGGGCTGATAGAGAGGGAGGGCTGACTGACAGAGGGATAGGGTGGTTGATAGAGGGGGGCACTGACAGAGGTGGGCTGACTGACAGAGAGGGAGGGGCGCTGATAGAGAGGGGGGGCTGACAGAGGTGGGCTGACTGACAGAGGGGTGGGCTGATAGACAGAGGGGGAGGGGGGCTGACAGAGTGATCAGAGGGAGACCTCAGGAGACACACAGAGTGCCAGGCAGAGAGGCGGGACTCACACGTGCAGCTGTTCCGGTCGCTATATCTGACGGAACACCACGGTCACTCACAGACCAGTCCCGCCTCCACATCCACCACCGGAGCCAATCGCAGACGCCCATGACGGCAGCCCGCACATGACCCCATTCGGCCAATCACAGAGCGCTCGTCGCCCATCGCTAAGCAGCGTTCAGTGTGGGAAATGTGAAACAGCGCAGGTGTTCTGTCAATTCCGGTCAGTCCGCCCCTGCAAGTGCCGCTGCATTTGTGCGGGAGGCGGCCGCGGGAAGACGGGTGGGGGGCTTGGCTTTTTTTCATGCCTAGGTCAAAACACAGCACTGAGAGGGGGGACGTTCCCGGCAGTGGCGGGGGGGCGTTGCCGCCAGCGGCGGGGGGCGATGCCTGATGCACATTCGCTCCATAAGACGCAGAGACATTTTCCCCCATATTTTTGGGGGAAAAAAGTGCGTCTTATGGTCTGAAAAATACGGTATATATATATATATATATATATATATATATTTAGCAGTTACCCTAAAGAATAAAATGGTGATCGTTGCAATTTTTTATGTCACAATGGTATTTGTACAGCAGCTTTTCAAATGCATTTTCTTTTAAAACTCTTTCATGGATTTTAATGCAAAAACACACAACATATAACCCAATTTTTTGGTAAAATATAAAAGATGATGTTACGCCGAGTAAATAGATACCTAATTTGTCACACTTTAAAATTGTGCATTTGCTCATTGAATGGCCAAACAAATACTTAAAAATGTCCATAGGTTATGCTTAAATTTATTTACAGGTTACCAGTTTAGAGTTACAAAGGAGGTCTAGCGCTAGAAATATTGCTCTCGCTATTATATTTGCAGCGATACCTCACATGTGTGGTACGAACACCGTTTACATATGCGTGCGCAACCTACGTACAATACAACACCTAATACAACCTTATGTTATGTTTTTTTTTTTACAATGTTTCTTTAATTCATTTATTTTGATCACTTTTTTTGCTGTCACAAGGAATGTAAACATCCCTTATGACACCAATAGGCAGTGACAAGTACTCTTTATGTGGAGATCTGGATCTATTAGAATGGGCAAAAATTTTTTTTTGCTTGTGTGCATTATAATTACCGTTGGTAAAAATATAGGTTCAATAAATCATTAAACTGAAATTGTGAGACATAAAAATTTGTGAATACGACTTTTATTCTCCAGGGTCTCTGTTTTAAGAGAAAAAAGAAAAGAAAAGTACATATATATATATATATAGTGGGGGAAAATTTTTTTTGATCCCCTGCAGATTTTGTAAGTTTGCCCACTTACAAATAAATTAGGGGGTCTATATTTTTTATCATAGGTGTATTTTAAATGACAGGGACGGAATATCAACCAAAAATCCTGAAAAAACACATGATACAGATGTTATAAGGCTGGGTTCACATATACAGAATGTGAATTGGATGTGTTTTAACCACTTCAGCCCCGGAAGATTTTCTCCCTTAACCTCCTTAGCGGTATTCCCGAGTCAGGCTTGGGGTGAGTTTTTACTACCAAAAGCGGTAACCCTGAGCCAAACTCGGGATCGCATCGCAGTATCCAGGGAAAGTTACTTACCTTGTTCCCTGGATCCTGCGATTTCTCCCTGCTGTGTCTGCGAGCTGTCATCTCACTCGATTCACAGTGCCGAGTGCCGAGCTCCGTTCCCTTCGACGTTGCGATGCACAGGGACGAAGCACTGCGCCAAATTCAAAAAGATTAAAAACACACAATACATACAGTGCACTGTAATCTTACAGATTACAGTACTGTATAAAATAAATACACATCCCCTTTGTCCCTAGTGGTCTGTCCAGTGCCCTGCATGCACTTTTATATTATAAATACTGTTTTTTCTGCCTGGAAACTGGAGATTGTCCATAACAACCAAAAAGTGTCCTTTTACGTCAAAAGTGGTTTTAGACCAGCTAGAAAGCAGCGATAATAAATTAGAATCACTTGCAGAATTGAGCGATAGTGATTTGTGGGGAAATTCGTCATCAAACACTAAATCTAATGACAGCGACAATTCTGCAACTGAGCAAATTTCAGTGTTTTTGATTTGATTACATTAATGAATAATTTTTATTATTATTATTATTATATTATTATTTGTTATAATTATTTAATTATTTATAGTTATTTATTATATTCTAATTTATGATTTTGTTTTTTGAACTTTATCATACCCGGGATGTCTACTAAACTCTAGTTTGGACAGATTTAAGTGAGTTACTCTTAAGAATTACAGGCCTACATTATAAAATGCCAAATTTCCATGAAAAATAATTGTACCGCTTTCAGCACCTAAAATCTGAAATAATCATACCGCCAGGGAGGTTAACGACCAGGCCATTTTTTGCGATACGGCACTGCATTAACTGACAAGTGCACCGCTATACCCAAACAAAATTGACGTCCATTTTTCCCGCAAACAGAGCTTTCTTTTCGTGGTATTTTATCACGGTTTTTATTTTATGCGCTATAAACAAAAAAAGAGCAACAATTTTGAAAAATATCATATATTTTATACTTTTTGCTATAATAAATATCCCAGTTTAGGCCAATATGTATTCTTCTACATATTTTTGGTAAAACAAAAAATCGCAATAAGTGTATATTTATTGGTTTGCGCAAAAGTTATAGCGTCTACAAAATAGGGAATAGATTTATGGCATTTTTATTATTTATTTGCTAGTAATGGTGGCGCTCTGGGGTTTTTAGCGGGACTGCGACATTGCAGGGGACAGATCGGACACTTTTGAAACATTTTTGGGACCATTGACATTTCTACAGCAATCAGTGCTATAAAAATGAACTGATTACTGTGTAAATGTCACTGGAAGGAAAGGGGTTAACACTAGGGGGCGATAAAGGGTTTAAATGTGTTCCCTGGGAGGTGTTTCTAACTATGGGGGCGATGGGACTGACTAGAGGAGGAGACAGATTACTGTTCCTAATTACTAGGAGCAGACAATCTATCTCTCTCCTCTCCTGTCAGAATGGGGATGTGTGTGTGTTTACACAAACACACGTTCTGACTCTCGTGCCTACTATTGCGTGTGGCCGGCAGACATCGCAGCCGCCGGCCACCCGCTTTCGATCCCCCGCCATGCAGTGCGGGCCTGCTATCGCCCCTTAAAGGTGCCGACGTACACCTACGGCGATTTGTGGGAACGAGCCGACCTGCCGCAGTATAATGACAGCGGCTGGTCGGCCAGTGGTTAAATGGGTTGAGGTCAGGCCAGTAAAGTTCCTCCACCCCAAACTCGCTCATCCATGTCTTTATGGGCCTTGCTTTGTGCAATGATGTGCAGTCATGTTGGAACAGGAAGGGGCCATCTCAAAAACTGTTCGCACAAAGTTGGGAGCATGAAATTGTCCAAAATGTCTTGGTATGCTGACACCTTAAGAGTTCCCTTCACTGGAACTAATGGGCCAAGCCCAACCCCTTAAAAACAACCCCACACCATAATCCCCCCTCCACCAAATGAGGGGTGACCCAATACTTTTGGCAATATAGTGTGGGTGAGCGAGTTTGGGGTGGAGGAACTTGACTGGCCTGCACCTCAACCCGATAGAACACCATTGGGAAATTAGAGCGGAGACTGCGAGCCGGGCCTTCACGTCCAACATCAGTGCCTGACCTCACAAATGCGCTTCTGAAAGAGTGGTCAATCATTCCCATAGACACATTACTAAACCTTGTGGACAGCCTTCCCAGAAAAGTTGAAGCTGTTATAGCTGCAAAGGATGGGCCAACTCAATATTGAACCCTACGGATTAAGACTGGAATGCCATTAAAGTGGTTTTAAACCCTGTACCACCACTTTTACCTACAGGTAAGCCTATAATAAGGCTTACCTGTAGGTACTGTGAATATCTGCTAAACTTGCACCGTTTAGGAGATATTCATTTTGCTACAATGTAAAGTAGTGAGTGTACAGCTTGTATAACAGTGTACATTTGCTGTCCCCTCAAAATAACTCAACACACAGCCATTAATGTCTAAACCGGTGGCAACAAAAGTGAGTACATCCAAATTGGACCCATTTAGCCATTTTCCCTCCCCGGTGTCCTGTGACTCGTTAGTGTTACAAGGTCTCAGGTGTGAATGGGGAGCAGGTGTGTTAAATTTGGTGTTATTCCTCTCACTCTCTCTGGTCACTGGAAGTTCAACATGGCACCTCATGGCAAAGAACTCTCTGAGGATCTTAAAAAAAAAGAATTGTTGCTCTACATAAAGATGGCCTAGGCTAGAAGAAGATTGGCAAGACCCTGAAACTGAGCTGCAGCACGTTGGCCAAGACCATACAGCGGTTTAACAGGACAGATTCCATTCAGAACAGGCCTCGCCATGGTCGACCAAAGAAGTTGAGTGCACGTGCTCAGCATCATATCCAGAGGTTGTCTTTGGGAAATAGACTTATGAGTGCTGCCAGCATTGCTGCAGAGGTTGAAGGGGTGGGGGGTCAGCCAGTCAGTGCTCAGACCATACGCCGCACACTGCATCAAATTGGTCTGCATGGCTGTCATCCCAGAAGGAAGCCTCATCTAAAGATGTTATACAAGAAAGCCTGCAAACAGTGTGCTGGAGACAAGCAGACTACTAAGGACATGGATTTCAGAAATTGGACTATGAACTAGGCAATTGGACTTTTAAAGGCACACTGACACGTACCTTGGAGGTGAGCCTGATGTGCAGAGGGAGTTGGGACAGTCACTGGAGTTGGGACAGTGGCCGAAGGACAGTGGCCGAAGGAGCACAGTGGGGTATGAGTGCCTGTTAGGTTCTCCTGGACTAGATGAGAAGACCGCTATGGACGGCTGAAGATGCAGGTCAGGTGATGCAGGCCAGCCGGTGCAAGTAGCTGGGAATGCGGCTGGGAAGGTGCAGATCAGCTGATGCAGGTAGCCGAGGATGCCGGTGGATACGGATACAAGCAGCAGGCAGGAGAAAGGTCAGACGAGCCAGGTCATGCACAGCGGAACAGATACAGGCATAAGCATCAGGCAGCGGAGGGTCAAGTTCAGGCTGGATCAGGCAACAGAGGATCAGGCAGACAGATGAGCAGGACTGGGTCTAGGAAGCCAAAGGTCAGGACTGGAGATGGCAGCAAGGTCAGGAAGCCGGGTCAGAGTAACAGCAGGTGCAAGTTCAGGATCAATTCACCGGATAACTGCAGATCAGACAGCAAGAGTCTGGACAGAAGAAGCCTCTTTTAAAGGCTACTGGGTGCCAAGGCAGCGCCACTGTGCGCGCGGTGCGCGATTGTCGCGCGTGCATGCGCGATTGGCGCGCGCGCATGCGCAATGGAAAACTTCTGTTTACACTTGGAAGCCTACTAGCGGGGATGTGCCTAAGCCTTGTTGTAAGTACCAGAGGCATACGTCCATGACACACACAGATAGAAATGGTAAAATACTACGGGTATTTATTATAGAAAATTGTTTTTGTAAAAAACGTTTGAACAAATAAAATTGTCTATAGCAATCTTAAGATGGACCTCTTGAGTGCTATCATAATAATTCCAGTAACATACATTTGTATTACAGATACAATAAATACAGAGATTTTATACAAATATGGAACCGATAGCCACGAAGAGGATCCTGTAGTAGAAGAGAACTTGCTCTACATGTTACGTGTTATAAATGAACGCTTCTTCAGGAGCATGAATATAGTAATGGTAGTGTTGAATAGAGCAACAGTCAGCCTTTAACACCACGAATAAGCATATATATATATATATTGAAAGATTGGGGGTTGTTTAGCTCAAGAGGTAGATGCGTTTTTCAGTGATTCAAGCCAGTCAGCAACTCTGTTTAAGGGCATGGTAGCCCATTTTTATTTAAAAGCACAACAGTTCACAAACACGTCTGTAGTATTCACAGGGGGGTTCCACCATTCCTGTATCTGTCATACTAACAGTAGCCTCGTAGCTTTACCTTCTAGCGATTCAGGCCTTTAGCCTAGGCCTGACGGTCTGTTCCTCAGACCCACACAGTTGTCCAAGAGTTTCAGCTTTCTCCTAGCTTCTCCTGGTCAGCACCTTTGTTGCTATATCACTAACGATGTCTGCCTCCTGCAGACATGCACCGCCTTTGACTCCACTTCAGAGGAAGAGAGCCCACTCGGCTCTCATGCACACAGACTTCCTCTCTCTTGGGTGGAGCCCTGATCCATAGTCACCTCTGACTTCACTTCAGAGGACGAGAGCCCACCTGGCTCTCATGCACACAGACTTCCTCTCTGTTTGGGTGGAGCCCTATACCATAGTTACTTCTGAACTAAATAGCCCAAGACACAGCTGTTCCATCAGCGTGTCTTTCTTTACCAAATGTGGCAATAACCAACCCTCTTGAAGGACGCACAAAGTCGCACCCTCACAATATATACATATATATATATATGTATATATTAGGGTGAAGGGTAACATGGCACCGAATTGTTGTCAGAGTATAAATTACTGTGTATGGTGCACTGCGTATTCATAAAGAATAACAAACCCAATAAAGTCCACAGATGTTTTATGTATTCATATGCAGACAGCCACTGAGCGTTAAATTATTCGGGCCTGCGGACATCTACTTTGCTTACAAAGACAACAATCAGAGCTGCTGTAAAACTGATTTTATAGCCTTGATGGGGGCAATAGTCTCTTTTATCTGTACTTACATAAAGAAATTCCAGACAGAATGGTTATTTAAATAAAAACACACAACAGGTAAGTAAAAAAAGGGAAAAAAAAAAGTTAAAAGGCAATAATTACACCGACTGTGGTGATGTTCGGGTCCATCCGTAAACACGTTTACAGGTGTAAAGACATAAAAACACAATACAAATTTCTTCCATACAAATGCTTAAAAGTTCTCACTTTTGGTTGGGAGTTTCTATTGGCCTTTTTTATTTTAGAGTTCAGCTTCACTTTTTTTTTTTAGCTATTAATTAAAAATATATTACCTGGAAGCTGTAAAACAAAAAGCAGCTCTCATAGCAATATTCACCACCTCTGTCTCCTGCAGACTCAATGCTGTTCAATCCAGTGTTGGCCCACTTCCAGGTTGGATGACACCCAGCCCTATCCAACCCACTTGTTCTGAGCCCATCCTGGGGTGCATCATCACACTTTTAAAATAGCAATTTTTCTGTTAGGTCTCTAAGGGCAGGTTCAAACTTCCATGGTGCATTAACCAGTGCTGTATGAGCCACCAAAGCACCCCAGTGCATTGCTGTGCTTTACAGCCCAGTGTGGCACAGATGCATTGACATAATGTGTTGATGTGCCATTAAAAAGAAATTACACCGCAGCGCAAAAATGCACACATGGTGACAGCAAAAACCTGGACCAATTTACTGAATGTTTCCATAGAGGACAGTAACTGAAACAATTCTTAATTTTATATAGACTAAAGGAACATGGGCAGCAGAGGGCTGTGATGTGTGAAAGGAGAGTAAGCTCAAATAATTTTTAGATATTTTGCATCCAATGGTAATATGATTATAGAACAGAGGTTAACGTGAGCCTATCAAATCTTCCCTTCTTTGACCTTGGTTATTAGTGATATCACCCTTGTCATGTTATCCACTACTAAATGAGGCCCCAGCTTCTCTGACATATGGCCTTATAACAACCCCAGTCATACCTTTTACTTATTGAATTCTCTGTCACCCAAGATTTTCATCTGTGCGGGTGTATTAATTTGAATTGGCTGCCGTGCCTGCTTTTCCCGCAGTAAAAAGGTTCATGCACCATTTTGGAAACACAGCTCCCGGGAAATCGCATGGAGCTTTTGGATCATGTAATTTCCCTGCGGTTCCTGCACCCACAAATGCGAGGCGGTTTGAGATGTGTGAGGTGCCATTATAAATGCCAATGAATGGCAGCCCTGCATGTCTTTAAAGAACAGTGTGGTTTGGCTGGGGGTAGTTGCAGGTGCAGGAACAGCTGAGATTCCCACACCCGCAACCACCCTTCATAGTGTGAACCAAGCCTTATTGCCATCTTTCATTGGATAATGGGATGTCAGAATGAGCAGAAATGAAAGCATAGCTCCACTGTTGGGGAAGAGTTGGCTTTCACTACAGTGTGTGCTTGTGATTGGGCCTTCCCACCTCCACAGAAGGGTATATGGAAAATAGTAATGGTAGCTATAGACATCATGTGGCACCTTATCTTTATCTGTAATGTTAACTGAAAGTTAGAAGCACCTGAGACATTTTCTTTAACCACTTGACCACTGGGCACTTAAACCCCCTTAATAACCAGACCAATTTTCAGCTTTCGGTGCTCTCACATTTTGAATGACAATTACTCAGTCATACAACACTGTACCCATATGAAATTTTTGTCCTTTTTTTCACACAAATAGAGCTTTCTTTTGGTGGTATTTAATCACTGTTGGGTTTTTTATTTTTTGCGCTATAAGAGAAAAAAGACTGAAAATTTTGTAAAAAAATGATTTTTTTTTCGTTTCTGTTATAAAATTTTGCAAATTACTATTTTTTCTTCATAAAATTTGGCCAAAATTTATACTGCTACATATCTTTGGTAAAAATAAGTACAAATTGGTGTATATTATTTGGTCTTTGTGAAAGTTATAGAGTCCACAAGCTATGGTGCCAATATCTGAAAATTGATCACACCTGAAGTACTGACGGCCGATCTCATTTCTTGAGACCCTAATATGCCAGAAAAGTACAAATACCCCCCAAATGACCCCTTTTTGGAAAGAAGACATTCCAAGGTATTCAGAAAGAGGCATTGTGAGTTTTTTGAAGTTGTCATTTTTTCCCACAATTCTTTGCAAAATCAAGATTTTTTTTTTCTCTTTTTTTTTTTTCACAAAATTGTCATATTAGCAGGTTATTTCTCACACACAGCATATGCATTCCACAAATTACACCCCAAAACACATTCTGCTATTACTCCCGAGTATGGCGATACCACATGTGTGAGACTTTTACACAGCGTGGCCACATACAGAGGCCCAACATGCAGGGAGCACCTTCAGGCGTTCTGGAGCACCCAGGCCAATTCTGACATTTCTCTCCTACATGTAAAAATCATCATTTATTTGCTAGAAAATTACATAGAACCCCAAAACATTATATATGTTTTTTTAGCAAAGACCTTAGAGAATATAATGGTGGTTGTTGCAACTTTTTATCTCGCACGATATTTGCGCAGCAATTTTTTAACGCGTTTTTTACGGAAAAAAAATGTTTTGTGCTTAAAAAAAAAAAAAAACAGTAAAGTTAGCCCAATGTTTTTGCATAATGTGAAAGATGAAGTTACGCCGAGTAAATAGATACCTAACATGTCGCCCTTAAAAATTGCACACACTCGTGGAATGGCGCCAAACTTCGCTACTTAAAAAATCCCCATAGGCGACGCTTTAAATATTTTTACTGGTTACATGTTTTGAGTTACAGAGGAGGTCTAGGGCCAAAATGATTGCTCTCGCTCTAACGTTCGCAGAGATACCTCACATGTGTGGTTTGAAAACCGTTTTCATATGTGGGCGGGACTTACGTATGCGTTCGCTTCTGTATGCGAGCTCACGGGGACAGGGGCGCTTTAAAAAAAAATAAAAAAATTTATTCTTCATTTTACTTTATTTATTTTAGTTTGACATGTTTTTCCGCCCTAAACATTTTTTTGATCACTTTTATACCTATTACAAGGAACGTAAACATCCCTTGTAATAGGAATATGGCATGACAGGTCCTCTTTACAGTGAGATATGAGGGGGGGGTGTCAATAAGACCCCACATCTCACCTCTAGGCTGGGAAGCCTGAAAAAAATACAAAAAAAAAAAACAACAATCCTGGCTTTGATCGTAGCGGTGAGTCGGTAGAAGCACCGGAGGGCGGCGGGGGGGGGGGACATCCCCTCTTGCCTCCCGTAAGAATGATCAAGCGGCGGAACAGCCGCTATGATTGTTCTTATGGTGTAGGGAATCGCCGGCTGAAAAAGCCGATATCTGAATGATGCCTGTAGCTGCAGGCATCATTCAGATATCCCCGCACAAAGTCAAGGACGTCATATGACGGCCGGAGGGCGGGAAGTGGTTATTGCAGAGTATTGCCGGGCATTGCGGAGTATTGCCGGGCATTGCGGAGTATTGCCGGGCATTGCGGAGTATTGCAGGGCATTGCGGAGTATTGCAGGGCATTGCGGAGTATTGCGGTGTATGGCAGGGTATTGCGGTGTATGGCAGGGTATTGCACGGGTATTGCACAGGGTATTGTGGAGGGTATTGCAGAGTATTGTGGAGGGTATTGCAGAGTATTGTGGAGGGTATTGCAGAGTATTGTGGAGGGTATTGCAGAGTATTGTGCAGGGTATTGCAGAGTATTGTGCAGGGTATTGCAGAGTATTGTGCAGGGTATTGCAGAGTATTTTGCAGAGTATTGCGCAGGGTATTGCAGAGTATTTTGCAGGGTATTGCAGAGTATTGTGCAGGGTATTGCAGAGTATTGTGCAGGGTATTGCAGAGTATTGCACCAGGGTATTGCAGAGTATTGCACCAGGGTATTGCAGAGTATTGCACCAGGGTATTGCAGAGTATTGCACCAGGGTATTGCAGAGTATTGCACCAGGGTATTGCAGAGTATTTCGCAGGGTATTGCAGAGTATTGCACCAGGGTATTGCAGAGTATTGCACCAGGGTATTGCAGAGTATTGCACCAGGGTATTTTGCAGAGTATTGGCAGGGTGTATTGCAGAGTATTGGCAGGGTATAGCACAGGGATGGCTGAGCAGGGATGGATGGATGGATGGATGGATCTGTGACTGCAATTGTCACAGATCCAGCCCACAGTGCTGCTGCTGCCATCCGCTCCCTCCCCCTCCCCTCTCACACTGTACCGATCGGTACAGAGAGGGGAGGGAGGAACCGGCGTCATCAAATGACGCCGGTCTGTTTACAAGTGATTGCTCCGTCATTTGACGGAGCGATCACGTGGTAAACGGCCGCTATCAGCGGCGATTTACCGCGATTCGTGATCCGCCGGGTCCTCTGGACCCGGCGGTCACGGAGTTTCCCGTGTGCGCGCCCCAGGGGGCGCGCGGGAGCGCGATTCTGGGAGGACGTTATATAACGTCCTCCCAGAGTTAAGCAACCACCCTGCCGCCGTTATTTGTCGGCAGGTGGTTGTTAAGTGGTTAATTTAGTGAGTTTTCCTTTAAAGTGCAAGAGGACTCCAGTGGCAACCTGTGAAGCTCTGGTGAACTCCATGCCCAAGAGGGATAAGGCAGTGCTGGAAAATAATGGTGGCCACACAAAATATTGACACTTTGGGCCCAAACATGACACTGGGGAGGGAAAATGGCTAATTGGGCTCAATTCTGACATTTTCACTTAGGGGTGTACTCACTTTTGTTGCCAATGGTTTAGACATTATTGACTGTGTGTTGAGCTATTTTGAGGGGACAGCACATGTACACTGTTATACAAGCTGTACACTCACTACTTTGCATTGTAGCAATTGACATTTCTTCAGTGTTGTCACATGAAAAGATATAATAAAATATTTACAAAAATGTGAGGGGTGTACTCACTTTGTGAGATACTGTAAATGCTCAAACAGGCTTTGGTTGTATATTCCTCCAATGGCTCCCAGCATAGGAACAAACACTGTATCTCCACTTATGAAGATGTGCATCGGAAAAAAGAATATACTCCCATAGTGAAATACATTAAAAACTTGAGTCTTTTATTAAATACAAAAGAGATATTTGACAATAATATGTCACAATCACACTTAGATTTAAGTGTTATAGTGTTTAATCACAGCTCTGAACTGAAGCAATAGCAGGCTTATAGCTGTCAAAAAAAATCCCGGCTCTGACCGGCAATGGTGCGTGATGATGCCATGTGCAAGCCACGCCCTATATGTTTCATCGGAAATTACGTCTTTGGGGATGGGAGATGTCCTGAGATGTACTCAGGGAATACTACATAACTATGTTGGATTCCTATAGCATTACATTGCTATATATTATATTCCTCTGAAGTGTTCAGTTCTCATTAATGGTACCATTTACCATTGCTGGTGGCAAACATAGCAGCCTATCAGCCCAGGGTTTCACAGATGTAGGAAAATCAAATTTAAAGTTAACCTTTCCAATCAAGTGTAAATGTTATCATTATTTGTCTATGTAAGATTTTTAATGCAGCTGTTTGTTTTATTTCTGTACAGAATGGAAGGCAGAGTTTTATTGGACACCAGCTGGGTGGGGTTGCCGAAGTGCCAAACAGCAAGGATCAGCGGGTCAAATCCGCCAGAGCCATCCAAATGACCTACTACCTCCAGAACTATGGCTCTGTGATCCAGGACCACATCAACGAGCAGTGGGAAAATGAATTTTGCACACTAATTCACCAGCTGCAAGAGGAACACCCAGACATTCAGCTCTATTCAATGGCTTCGTTCAGCTTGCTAAGAGACTTCCAGAAAACCATAGAGTTGTCTAGAAGTAAGATAGTGGTGAGTCTTATGCTGGTCCTTCTGGCTGCCACTCTCTCCAGCTCTATGAAAGACTGTCTACGCAGCAAGCCTTTTCTGGGCCTACTCGGAGTACTAACAATCTGTATCTCCATTGTCACCGCGGCAGGGATATTTTTCGTTACTGATGGAAAATACAACTCGACTCTGCTGGGAATACCATTCTTTGCCATGGGTAATTATACTATCTTAAAAAAAAAAAAAAAAAGAAGATATCCAGTGTGTTTCAAGAACTTTATAGAGCAAGGGGTGTGTACATTTGTTTATAACATTAATGTCTAAACTCATTTGAGGTTTAGAATGAAGCTAAGTTTTCAAATCCTCCATGAATCTAAGCTCTAATATGCAAGTTATAATTATGCTAGTAAAAATATTGGTTAAACAATGGAAAACCCACTGCAAGCCCCCATACCTCCTTTGGGCCTTAAGAGGATGCAAAAGGCAAAAGGGGGCAGGACAGTTCTCCACTCCACTAGGAAATGCTAATAATAACATATAAAAGTACCCGTTTATTGGAGGATCTGGAGGTGCTCATTAAGAAAGTTTGTGGAGGCATGCATTCTGCTCATGGAGTTGATTTGAACATTTCCCAAATGGTCAACTGTCCAGCCAGTTATAGCTAATCGGCTTCAGCTGCTGTAAATAGTGATTCCCAGACTGTCCTAATTAATGATGGGCCGAACACCCCCCAGTTGGGTTCGCATCAGAACTCCCAAACAGTTAAAAAGTTCAGACCCGAGCCACAAACTATTAAAGTCTATGGGACCCGAGCATGAAAAATCAAAAGTCCCCATTTTGAAGACTTAAGCCCTGTACACACGATCGGATTTCCTATGGATTCTAATCCGATGGATTTTTCCATCGGAAATCCGATGAAGCTGACTTCCATCAATCTTGCCTACACACCATCAGGGATGAGCCGAAAACCTCCCTGTTCGGTTCGCACCAGAACCTGCGAACAGACAGAATGTTTGCGTGAACTTTAGAACCCTATTAAATACAATGGACTCGAACGTTCGAAATCTAAAGTGCTAATTATAAAGGCTTATATGCAAGTTATTGTCCTAAAAAGTGTTTGGGGACCCGGGTCCTACCCCAGGGGACATGTATCAATGCAAAAAAAAGTTTTACAAATTTAAGTTTTTACGGGAGCAGTGATTTTAATAATGCTTAAAATGAAAAAAAATAGTGAAATTTTCCTTTAAATTTCGTACCTGGGGTGTGTGTATGATATGCATGTAAAGTAGCGCTTGTTTCCCGTGCTTAGAACTGTCCCTGCACAAAGTGTCATTTCTGAAGGAAAAAAAGTCATTTAAAACTCACTCGCGGCTATAATGAATTGTCGGCTCCCAGCAATACATAGAAAAGTCATTGATAAAAAAAAAAAAAGCGTGGGGGTCCCCCCAAATTCAATTACCAGGCCCTTCAGGTCTGGTATAGATATTAAGGGGAACCTCGCCGCAAATGAAAAAAAAAATGCATGCGGTTTCCCCCAAATATCCATACCAGGCCCTTCAGATCTGGCGTGGATTTTAAGGGTGAACTCCACCCCAAATTTTAAAAAAATGGCGTGGAGTCCCCCCAAAAATCCATACCAGACCCCTTATCCGAGCACGCAACCTGGCAGGCCGCAGGAAAAGAGGGGGATGTCCCCATGTTGATGGGGACAAGGACCTCATCCCCACAACCCTTGCCCGGTGGTTGTGGGGGTCTGCGGGCAGGGGGCTTATCGGAATCTGGAAGACCCCTTTAACAAAGGGGACCCCCATATCCCGCCCCCATGTGAAATAGCAAGGGGTACATTGTACCCCTACCATTTCACGAAGAAAGTGTAAAAAAAACAAAAAACACACAAACACCATGGAAAAGTCCTTTATTAAAAAAAAAAAAAACATTCCAGCGATGAAATCCAGTGTCCCGCGGCGATGTCCAGCGCTGTCCGTCATTGGCTGAGCCTGAGCGGACCTGATGGGGAACTTCCTCCGCAGTCTATTAAATGTATAGATCCGCCCCTTCTAAAGTTCCCCATCAGGTCCGCTCAGCCAATGTCCGCCCCCTCGGTATGTCAGACCCTGCCTACGTCATTGGCCTGAGCGGACCTGATGGGGAACTTCCTTCACTGTGTAATACATGAATAGACCCGCCCCTTCTCACGTTCCGCATCTGGTCCGCTTAGCCTTACACCTATTCATTGGCTGAGCGGACCTGATGGGGAACTTTAGAAGGGGCGAGTCTATACATTTAATAGACTGCGGAGGAAGTTCCCCATCAGGTCTGCTCAGGCTCAGCCAATGACGGACAGCGCTGGACATCGGATCGCTGCGGGACACTGGATTTCATCGCTGGAATGTTTTTTTTTTTTTAATAAAGGACTTTTCCAAGGTGTTTGTGTGTTTTTTTTTTTACATTTTTTTACACTTTCTTCTTGAAATGGTAGGGGTACAATGTACCCCTTACCAATTCACATAGTGGGGGCCAGGATCTGGGGGTCCCCTTTGTTAAAGGGGTCTTCCAGATTCTGATAAGCCCCCCGCCCGCAGACCCCCACAACCACCGGGCAAGGGTTGTGGGGATGAGGCCCTTGTCCCCATCAATATGGGGACATCCTCCCCATGTTGAGGGCATGTGGCCTGGTATGGTTCAGCTCTCTCGTCCCCCCCTCTTTTCCTGTGGCCTGCCAGGTTGCGTGCTCGGATAAGGGTCTGGTATGGATTTTTGGGGGGACTCCACGCCATTTTTTTTTAAATTTGGGGTGGAGTTCCCTTTAAAATCCATGCCAAATCTGAAGGGCCTGGTATGGATATTTGGGGGAACCGCACGCATTTTTTTTTTTAATTTGCGGCGGGGTTCCCCTTAATATCTATACCAGACCTGAAGGGCCTGGTAATTGAATTTGGGGGGACCCCCACGCTTTTTTTTTTTTTTTATCAATGACTTTTCTATGTATTGCCGGGAGCCGACAATTCATTAATAGCTGCGAGTGAGTTTTAAATTACTTTTTTTCCTTCAGAAATGACACTTTGTGCAGGGACAGTTCTAAGCATGGGAAACAAGCGCCACTTTACATGCATATTATACACACCCCCCATGTACGAAATTTAAAGGAATATTTCACTTTTATTGTTTCACTTTAAGCATTATTAAAATCACTGCTCCCAAAAAAACGGCCGCTTTTAAAACTTTTTTTTGCATTGATACATGTCCCCTGGGGCAGAACCCGGGTCCCCAAACACTTTTTATGACAATAACTTGCATATAAGCCTTTATAATTAGCACTTTAGATTTCTCCTATAGACTTTTCGAATTTGCCGCAAACACCCCAATTTGTTCGCTGTTCGGCGAACGGGCGAACAGGCAATGTTCGAGTCAAACATGAGTTCGACTCGAACTCGAAACTCATCCCTACACACCATCAGTCAAAAATCCGACCGTCCCAAACGCTGTGGCGTAAAACACCCCGACAAGCCGAGAAAAATGAAGTTCAATGCTTCTGAGCATGCGTCGACTTGATTCTGAGCATGCGTGGGTTTTTTGTCCGATGGAGTTCCACACAGACGATCGGAATTTGTTATAGTTTTTTTTTCCATCGGATAAATTGAAAACATGTTCTATTTTTTCTCACCGATGGAAAAAAGACCGATGGGGCCCATACACGATCGGTTTGTCCGATGAGAAAAGTCCATCGGACTGTTTTCTTCTGTAAAACCGATCGTGTGTACACGGCATTACCGTATTTATTGGCATATAACATGCACAGGCGTATAACACGCACCTTCATTTTAAGAGGGAAGTTTCAGAAAAAAACGAAATAAAGAACTTTGAAGCAAAATAATGGTCAGTGCCCATCAATGCAGTCTGATCAATTCCCATCTGCAGCCTCAAAATTGACCATTAATGCAGCTTGATCAATGCCCATTCGTAGCCTCACAATTGCCCATCAATGCAGCTTGATCAATGCCCATCTGTAGTCTCATAATTGCCCATCAATGCAGTTTGATTAATGCCCATCTGCAGCCTCTCCATTGCCATGAATGCAGCCTGATCAATGCCCATCTCAGGGAGGGGGGCGGGATGAGCGCCATCAGATTACATACAGCGAGAATCTCCTGTTTACTTGGCGGCCTCTTTACTACAAAGTCCCGCCTCCTGGACCAGCTTCTATGATAGACAGAACACTGGTCCAATGCCGGTCCAGGAGATGGGACTTCCTATTACAGAGGCCGCAGAGTAAACAGGAGCTTCTCGCTGTATGTAATCTGACTGCGCTCATCCTGCCCCCCTCCCCGTTCTCTCCGAGGTAGCCCAAATTGCAGTATCGGCGTATAACACGCACGCACTATTTACAACCGATTTTCAGGGTGATAAAGTGAGTGTTATACGCCAATAAATACAGTATATGCAAGTTATTGGCCATAAAAAGGGTATGGGAGCCTGGGTACTGCCCTGTTTAAAATAGATCGTTTTACAGGAGCAGTGATTTTTGCTTAATGCTTAAAGTCAAACAATAAAAATGAAAAATTCCTTTAAATATAGAGCCTGGGGGGTCCCCTTAGTCTGCCTGTAAAGTGGCACATCCGTGTATAGGACCTGCTGCAGCAACACTGACATTTGTAAAGAAAAAAGATGATATTTAAATTGATTATCATGACTGCAAGTTATTGCTGGTAATGGGAAAAAACAAAATTGAAAAAAAACAGCGTGGGGTCCCTCCTAAAATCGATTCCAGACCCTTATCCTAGCATGCAGCCTAGCAGGCCAGGAAAGGGGGGGAAGATGAGCGAGCGCCCTATCCTGAACCATACCAGGCCACATGTCCTCAAAAAGGGGGGGTGCTTTGGGGCAGGGGGCTCTGCCCCCCCATCCCAAAGAATTTTGTCCCCATGTTGATGGGGACAAGGGCCTCTTCTCAACAACCCTGGGCGGTGGTTGTGGGGGTCTGCGGGCAGGAGGTTTATCAGAATCAGGAAGCCCCCTTTAAGAAGGCCCGAGATCCCGCCCCCATGTGATTGAGTATGGGGTACATTGTACCCCTACTCATTCACCCTAAAAAGTGTCAAAATAAATAAAGACAGGAGGCAGTTTTTTTTTTTGTTTTTTTTTTTTCATATTTATCCTTTATTTTATTTATTTGGTCATTATACATTTTCAAGATACACCTGCATCATTTACTCAACTTTAACAGTTTAGTTCAAAGTCTGTGAGATAACTTATAATAACTTATACTAACTAAAAACAAAAATTATCAAATTTTCCAAAAATACAATCTCTGTTTCTCATCATTGACCAAGAAGTGTTATTCCATCTTACCTGAAAATAAATAAATAAATAAAATAAAATAAACCCTTGCAAAACAATAAAAAGAAGAGAGAAGAAGAAGAGAAAAAAAAAAACCCGTCGGAGACCAAGATTCCTAAGGATCCTTCTAATTATTATCATAGAGAATTTTCCCTTCTTCTGATATTACAAAATCATTCCATTCTGACCATCTTCTATCGTATAATTCCCGTTGATGTCGAGCTGAAAATACCAAGTCTTCCAATCTACTAATTTCTTTAACCTTATCTAGCCACATCCTTACCGTCGGTGGCAGTACTGATTTCCACCTCAGGGGAATACATGCCCTTGCCGCCTCCAAGAGGTGGCCTATAATCGATTTTTTATATATTTCCTCTGGTATATATGATTTATGAAAAAGGAAAAAGGCCCGGATCCTCTGGTAGCATATGGCCAGTAAATCTCTGAAGCGTATGTCCCACTACTGTCCAAAAGTGTTTTAGTTTAGGACAATTCCAAAATATATGGAGAATAGTACCTTTGCTTCCTTGGCATCTCCAGCACAAATCTGAACATTCCGGAAAGGCTTTATTCAGTTTTTCTGGAGTTTTATACCATCGGCTAAGAATCTTATAGTTTATTTCTTGTAATTTTACACAAATTGATGTTTTATGAGTAAGCCTAAAAATCCGCCGTCTTTGTGTGCTATCCCACGATGTTCCTAGGTCCTGTTCCCATTTTTTAATAAATCCCGGTACGTATTCTTCCCCAGGCATATTTAGCAATTTGTAGTTTACTGATAATGTATGGGATGTTGCCTCTCTCTCATAGCAATACTTCTCAAACGTAGTCAGAGCTCTATTAAACACTTCTGGATTCGCAAGAGTCTTAAAAAAATTTGTGATCTGAATAGAACTCCATAGTCTTAATTTATATATATCTGCTTGTGTCATTAACTCCGTAATCTTTACCCATCTTCCTTTTATATATGATAGTACTTGTGTGTATCCTGCCTCTAATAAATGCCGGAAACTTATATCTTCATACCCCGGTGAGAAAAGGGGATTTCCCAGTATCGGGTATAAGGGAGATGTTTCAGGTATTATACCTATACTAGGTAATAAATCAAAACAAATTTTTACAGTGTTCCCTATCAAGGGATGATTTTTTATTTGTTTCGGGAGAGAGGCATAACACCAAGGGAGGCAGTTTTTGACAATTCCTTTATTTAAAAAAAATTACATTTAAATTGATTATCGCAGCTGCAAGTTACTGCCGGCAATAGAAAAAAAAAGAAATTTTTTTGTCAGCCGTGCTGTCCTCGGGCCTTTCCGTGTATTTCCGAACGGCGCTGATCGCTGTGATCGGTGACGTTCGGCTCTGCTCTGCTCCGGCGACCCCCCCCACCTCAGGCTAAAAGCGGTACTGCACACCGCTTTGGTCTGAATCGTGCTCGTTTTGCGAGACAACACTCGCAAACCGAATCACGATTTTTTAAAATACAGTGCTCGTATTGCGAAACGTTTGTTAACCACATTACTCGCAATCCGAGGTTCCACTGTATAACTTTACCCAGTTGCCAACATTATACTGCGGCAGGTCAGCTCTTTCCCGCTCCTTTAAGAGCCATAGCAGGCGCACGCACCCGCTGCACAGCGGGGGGGCCCGTTGCGTGTGGTCAGCGGCCACGATGTCCGCCTGCCACCTGCGATCGTGGTAAAGAGAGCCAGAACCGGGATCTGTAATGTAATGTAAACAGACAGATCCCCGTTCTGACAGGGGAAAAGAGAGAGATCTGCTGTTCCTAGTGATTAGGAATAGCAAACTCTCTCCTCCTCCAGTCAGTCCCATCCCCCACAGTTAGAAACACCTCCCAGGGAACACATTTAACCCCTTGATTGCCCCCTAGAGTTAACCTCTTCCCTGCCAGAGACATTTACACAGTAATCAGTGCATTTTTATAGCACTGATCACTGTATAAATGTCAATGGTCCCAAAAAAAGTTTCCAGTCCCGCTTAAAATCGCAGATTTTACTAGTAAAAAATAAATAAATAATAAAAATGCCATAAAAATGCCATAAATCTATTCCCTATTTTGTAGACACTATAACTTTTGCGCAAACCAATCAATATACACTTATTGCAATTTTTTTACCAAAAATATGTAGAAGAATACATATTGGCCTGCACTGATGAAGAAATTCGTTTTTTTTTACTTTTTTTTAATATTTATTATAGCAAAAAATATAGTTTTTTTTTTAATTTACGTTTTTTTTGGTTTAAAGCGCAAAAAATAAAAGCCGCAGAGGCGATCAAATACCACCAAAAGAAAGTTCTCTTTGTGGGAAAAACAGGACGTCAATTTTGTTTGGGTACAATATCACACGACTGGGCAATTGCCAGTTAAAGCCACACAGTTGTGTATCGCCAAAAATGGCCTGGTCATGGTTAAACCTTTGTTCACCTCTTTTTTTTTTTGTTCACCTTTTTTTTTTTCCTCTAAATTCCAGCTCCCCGATGTACCAATACTCTATGTGTGATAAGTCAAAATGCTCCAAAACGCCTCCTCCCTCGCTAAAAAACAAAACAAAAACTCATGGTTCCCACTATGCAGAGTTGTTAACAGGGCTTGACAGCTGAGTGTTTCTGTCCACTTCCTCCTATGTACTTGAATAAAGATGGCCATACTCTATGCAATCTGATTGTATATGGTGTATTTAGTGAGAAGGGTGATCATCACTGAATGATTGCATTTCATTTAAAAAACATGCAGCTGGAAACAGGTGGGTAGGTAGGAGGGTGGATGCTGCAGGGTGTGTGCTAATGAGGTCAGCTGGTGAACTCCTTCCTTCCTATAGTCTGACCAGGAAGTAAGGCAGAAGCAATGGATACGTTTGGAAACATGGATAAGGACAAGTGAAGTAAGTATCTGTAGATTTAATGGAAAGCTTTAAAATTTTGGCAAAAAAGTATATAAATTATTTATTGGTACATAGGGGAGCTGGAATTTAGAAAAAAGGTGAACAGAGGTGAACTTATCCTTTAAAGCGGAGGTCCCACGAAAAAAAAAAATTAAAAGCCAGCAGCTACAAATACTGCAGCTGCTGACTTTTATAAAATGGACACTTACCTGTCCATGGTGCTCGCGATGACGGCAGCCGAAGCCGAGCAATCACTCATCTCTCGCCTCCCCCCACCGCCATCCACGGTGAGGGAATCAGGAAGTGCGGCTTCACTGCCCGGTTCCCTACTGTGCATGCGCGAGTAGCGTGGCATGTCTTCAATTGTCCCCGCTGTCTCCTGGGACCAGTGTGTTTCCCAAAAGACAGCGGGGGGTGACGCGAAGGGGTGTGACTCCTGCGGGAGTCTATTCCCGGAAGTGGGTGCAAATACCTGTATTAGACAGGTATCTGCACCCCCTCCCCCCTGAAAGGTGCCAAATGTGACACCAGAGGGGGGGGAGGGTTCCGAAAAGCGGAGGTTCACTTTTTGTGTGGACCTCCGCTTTAAGTACAAAATGGTCTCTGCCATTTTTTAAATGAAAATACAGTATACTTTTTCCTTTAGAACAGGAAGGTTTTACATATTAACACTCTCAGCACAAATAAAATAACTGTCTTAATGGCCAAGGATGAAATTGCTCCAAACCCTTGCTCCATAGAAGCTTGGCTGGTGTCCATAGTTTGGGCTGACAGGACCTGACAAGCTTGAGACAGTTGTAGGCAAGTTTGATACATGCTTCTATATTAAGGATGTTTCTGAGTTGCTAACAAGCGGTTGTAGATGCAGAATTGGACACAGGGGTGTGAAGGAATAATTTGTACAACTTGGTCTTGTAGGATTCTGAAGGATCTGGCTATGTGAACCAAGCAAGCTGTAGCTTTTTGTAAGGACTTCCAAGTGGAGAATTTATGAAAGCGCTTGGATCCCAACAGTTGGTTAGAAATTGTTGTATGTAGCGTGGAAACCTGAGGACGGATATCTGAGTCAGATTCAGGTTCTAACAGTACATATGCCTCCTTTACTGGAGTAATAGGCACTGGCTTGTACAGGAAGGGTGGTCCTGTGAGCCATGTAGTGTCTTTAAGATGGGATGCTGGCACAGACCTTGTAGCATGATCCGCTGGGTTATGATCGGTTGAGACATAACGTTACTGGGTGGGCTGTGTCGACTTCCTGATTCTAAGGACTCTGTTGTGAACATAGACATAGAATCTTCTACTTTCGTTGTAAATGTAGCCCAACACTACCTTGCTGTCTGTGTAAAACTCTGTGTCCTCGAGTTCTAGATCCATCTCAGATGTAATAAGTTCTGCTAGTTCTACTGCTAGTACAGCAGCACACAGTTCCAATCTTGGAATGGTGGTTTCAGGACATGGTGCTAGCTTGGCCTTGCCCATAACAAACCCATATGAATTTGGCCCTCAATGTCTACTGACTTGAGGTAGGTTACTGCTCCTATTGCTTTATCTGAAGCATCGCAGAATACACATAACTTTCTGGACTGAACCCTTGCAGGAGGAAAGTGGGTGTATGGTCTATGTACGTGTTGGATAAAGTCTTTAAAGATTCTCTCCATGTTACCCATAATGTCTCTTTCTCAGGAGGTAGTGGAGAATCCCAATCACATGTGTCTGCGGTGAGCTCTCTAAGCAGAATCTTACCTTGGATGGTAACCGGTGCTGCAAACCAGAGTGGATCATACAGGCTGTTGATGGTGGATAAGACACCTCGCCGTGTGAAGGGCCTTGGCACTTGGTCAACCTGAAAGGTAAGGGTGTCAGACTTGAGGTCCCAGTTGAGTCCTAGGCTGCGTTGCATAGGAAGGGAGTCTGTAGCTAAGTTCAGATCTTTGAAGTCACTGGCATAATCTTGGGAAGGGAAGGCCTCCATGATGACCTTGCTGTTTGATGCTGTCTTTATGCAGTCTGAGATTTGAAGAGGCAAGTGTGCTTTGAGTCCTCTTGAGTAGACTTATTGCAGCTTCGGGTGAAGAAAGTGATTTCAGACCATCATCTACATAAAAGTCTCTTTCAATAAACTGTGTAACGTCTTTCTCACCTTCTTGGGCAGATAGCTTAAGTCCATAGATGGCAACAGCAGGGGATGGACTGTTACCAAAAACGTGCACTTTCATGCGGTATTCTGTAATGTTTTTAGTAGGGTCATTGTCTTTGAACCATAGGAATCTCAAGAAGTTCCTGTGTTCTTCCTTGACTTGGAAGTTGTGAAACATTTGCTGAATGTCTGCAACTACGGCAACTGCTTCCTTGCGGAATCTGATGAGGACGCCAAGAAGTGTGTTGTTGAGAACTGGTCCCTTTAGGAGGACATCATTTAATGAGACTCCTTGATGCCGAGAGCTGGAGTCAAACACTACCCGGATTTTACCTGGCTTCTTGGGGTGGTAGACGCCGAAGATTGGCAGGTACCAGCACTCTTCATCGTCTTTTAGTGGTGGAGCTATCTCAGCATGGTTATTCTCAAACATCTTACTCATGAATGGGAAGAAATGTCCTTTCATTTCTGGTTTCTTTTGAAAATTGGATCTGAGGGAAGAAAAGCGTTTTAAAGCTTGTTCTCTGTTGTTAGCAAGACAGGGTCTCTGCGCTTTGAAAGGCAGGGGTGTCACCCAGCTGTTTTCATTGGTTTTGTAGAATCCCTGTCTAATTATCTCTAAGAAGATATGATCTTCAATAGATGGGCCAATTTTGTGATCTTCTTTAGTATTTTGGAAAACTGAGCACCCTAAATGATCTCTGTCTTCATCACAAAGAAGATTAGCGGTGTAAGGGTTGAAATGAATTACACTGGCAGGCTTCCCTCTTATGAGGAATCTGTTGGTGCAAGGCTGAAATAGGGATGGACGCCCGCCTTCTAGTGTCTTTGTAAAGAGAGCGTTCACGCTGGTTGGTTTGTGAACACTCCCTAGGCATACGTTGCTTATGATGACCCATCCTAGATCTAGCTTCTGGGCATAGGGGGAGTTGTGGGGACCATTGATTTGTTTTCTCACCTTGTGAACTCTGATGATGTCCCTCCCAAGGAGAAGCGCTATCTCAGCCTGGGGATCCAGTTCAGGGATGAGATGTGCTATGCCCTTCAGATGTCCGTGATGAAGTGCCACCTCTGGTGTAGGGATCTCCTCTCTGTCCGTTGGGAACTGATTGCACTCGATTAGAGTTGGCAGAGGCAGGGTTGTCTGACCATCAAAGGATTCAATTTGGTAACCAATGACTTTTCTCCCAGTTTCTTCGCTTACCCCCGTACAAGTCTTGAGTAAGTATGAAGAGCTGGCTTCCTTGATTTTGAAGGTGTCAAAGAAGGCTGAGCTGGTGAGTGATCTGTTGCTTTGATCGTCCAAGATCACATATAGCTTCACTGCTTTTTCTCTACGACCCGTGGGGTAAACTGTAGCAAGACAAATCTTAGAGCAGGATTTATTAGACAGACCTTCTCCACAGACTTGGGTGCACTGGGGTGTAACTACAGGAGGTACTGTGTCTTATTGCTCCCCGCCGTGCTCTTCCACCTGGGGTGAGGGGGTAAGAGTCCATGGTGCTGGCCCTGGATGCAGAGCTGTGTTGTGCTCTGTGCTGTTGCACTCAGAGCAGTTGATGCTCACCTTACAGTCTTTCCCAAGGTGAGAAGTTGATGCTCAGCACCTGTAACAAATTCTGTTTTCTTTGAGGAAGGTTCTGCGATCTTGGAGAGTCTTTTCTCTAAAACCTCTGCACTTTAACAACGAATGAGGCTTCTTGTGAAGAGGACACTCTCTGCTTGGATTCTGAGCTGGAGATACACTTGTTTTGCATACTGCAACAGGTGCGTCTTTGAAGTTGCGGGTTGGAGCAGGCTTACTTGACCTATGGAAGGCAGAGTCAGATGATGAGATGTCAAAACTAGGATAATTTTTAACCTTTGCTTGATGGCGAATAAAGTCCACAAAATAAGAGAATGGTGGGAAGGGGACGTTTTGCCTTTGCTTGTAGTTGGAGCCACGTGTAACCCAGGTTTCTTGAAGGTTGTAAGGTAGCTTTTGCACTATAGAGTTAATGCCACGGGCTGTGTCCAGAAAGACAAGGCCTGGCAAGTCTCCTTCTGCTTTGGCTATTTGGAGTTCTGTAACTAGATCACTCAAGTCTCTCAACTTCTGGTAGCCTTTGTTAGGAATCTTGGGAAAGTCCTCTATTCTTTTAAAAAGAGCGTTTTCTATAACTTCTGGGGAACCGTAACATTCATCAATCCTCTCCCATATCATGCTCAGCCCTTTGGTTGGGTAATTAATGTTAATGTCTCTGATTCTCCTTGCATGTTCTGATGACTCATTCCCCAGCCAATTGACTAAGAGATCGGCTACTTGACTTGCTTTTAAATCAAGATCCCTTGTAGCATTTCTGAAGGACGAACGTCATGCTCTCTAACTTTCAGGGCGATCGTTAAACTTTGCAAGTCCATTTGCTAACAGTTCACGTCGTGCTAAGAACTTGAAGAAATCTGACATACCTTGATTGTTGTGTGAGTAGCCCGGGGGCCGCTCTGTTGTGCCAGGAACTTGGTTGGTAGTTGCGGTTATCAGGGATGCTGTCGCTGTGTCTTTTAGACCGGCGTTCTTCATTTTCGATTTGGTCAACTGTGACGTAGTGTTTTGATAGTCTGGATGCAGAATGTGCTGAAAACTGACTGAGTGCGGGTTTACTTTCTTGCTTGATATAAGGCGTGTGAATGGTGGGGGTTGATTCCGCTCTTGGCGCTGTAAGCGGACAGTTGTCTGGTTCGGCGTGTCGCCGCACCTATTCTGAGGTACACTCTGTATTGTCGTAAGGAACGGATTCTTCCCCAAACACGTTGCTGAGCCGCTCACTGGTGGGCTTTGCAAGTTCTTCTAAGATGTCTGCCTCGGCTGCAGCAGCCGCTGACTCCTTTTCTGCAGCTAGCTTCTCTAATGCAGTTTCTGTGCGTAGCTTCTCTATCTCAGCTTCTATGCGTTGCTTCTCTAATTCAGCTTCTATGCGTAGCTTCTCTAATTTCATTTGAATCTCCTTTTCGACGAACGCAGCCTTTACTTTGGCCTCCTTTGCCGCAAAGTCAACTTTTACTTTTGCATATTCTGCTTTTGCGCGTGCAATGACGATTGTTTTGCTTTTCACTGACCTCTTTGTGCTCGTGGAGTAAACTTCTGACCTTGTCGCGAAGTGCTCTGACTTTGTCTGTGACATGGTGTCTGGCTATATGGAAGCTGATAACACTGCTGTCTCACTGGCGTTCTGTGTGCTAGCCGTGCTTAGAAGCCTTTGTTTTACTTGTGATCTGTATGCTAGCCGTGGTTAGAAGCCTCAGTTTTACTGTTATGCCCCTCACTACATGTGGCTGAGGTGTATTTGGGCACACCGATAACTCCTCTCATACCAATGCATTCCAGTAGGTGTAGAATCCTTTTGAACTTTTATTGATACAAGATAGAATAAAACTGTAACAGATACAGACAAAATGCAATTAATAATCAATAGTACAATTAGTGCCTCCCTATCTATCTATCTAGCTGAAGACATAAATAGTAGACATACCGGAGATGAATCAGTATGGCTGGCATAGATCTTAGCAGTCCATGTGCATGCTTCCAGGGTGAAAACTAAATGGCTGAAGAAGGTGACACAAGGCCTGATGGGATTGAAAGTACGGAGGCTTGCATGTACCAAAACTAGCTAACTATTCTAAATTGCTTCATTAAAATAGATAGTGCAGTTATACAAAACGGCCAGTAGATGGCAACATAGATTAATGTTATTAAACCATAAAATTGGAAAATTTCAAGCCTTGTTAATGAAGGCATGACAATGCATTTGGAGACTTTACAACTGTCACTGATAACAGTGAAATCCCTTTTCAAAGTGAAAATAATATTTTACAAATACTGAATTTAGTTCACACATGAGTGGATGATTGAAGTCTGTAAAGCTTCACCTCAATTACTAAGCTGCAAAGTGCAAATTCACTTACATATAGTTGGTACATAGTTACTAGACATGTGCACACTGAAATATTTTGCTTCGGAATTTCGTTTTCGTTAGAAAAATAAATTTATTTAGTTACTCCCGAAATTCGTTTTTATTTATTTCGTTTTTCGTTAGAAATTGCATTCGTCCGAAAATCTGAATTAATTAAGGTTGAATCTGTCATTGAAGGCTTATGGTGTCTGTCGAATGTTCAAAGAAGATTCGACGGAGCAGCGAAACTGTACGACGCTGCAATCGTACATTTCCGGTCGAATGTTCCGCCTACAAGCTATAGATGAATTCTATTGTATGACTAGTAATAATTATATTTTTTAATTACTATTACTAGTCAACAGGGATGAGCCGAACACCCCCCTGTTCGGTTCGCACCAGAACCTGCGAACAGACAAAATGTTCGTGTGAACTTTAGAACCCTATTAAATACAATGGACTCGAACGTTTGAAATCTAAAGTGTTAATTATAAAGGCTAATATGCAAGTTATTGTCCTAAAAAGTGTTTGGGGACCTGGGTCCTGCCCCAGGGGACATGTATCAATGCAAAAAAAAGTTTTAAAAACTGACGTTTTTTCGGGAGCAGTGATTTTCATAATGCTTAAAATGAAAAAATGAAAGTGAAATATTCCTTTAAATTTCGTACCTGGGGGGTGTGTATGATATGCATGTAAAGTGGCGCATGTTTCCCATGCTTAGAACTGTCCCTGCAAAAAATTTCATTTTTGAAAGAAAAAAAGTCATTTAAAACTGACTCGCGGCTATTAATGAATTGTCGGCTCCCGGCAATACATACAAAAGTCATTGATAAAAAAAAAAAAAAGCGTGGGGGTTCCCCAGAGTTCAATTACCAGGTCCTTCACGTCTGGAATGGATATTAAGGGGAACCCCGCCGCAAATTAAAAAAAAATTGACGTGGGGTTCCCCCAAATATCCATTCCAGGCCCTTCAGATCTGGCATGGATTTTAAGGGGAACTCCACCCCAAATTAAAAAAAAAATGGCGTGGAGTCCCCCTAAAAATCCATACTAGACCCCTTATCCGAGCACGCAACCTGGCCGGCCGCAGGGGAAGAGGGGGGATGAGAGAGCGGCCCCCCCTCCCTCCTGAACCGTACCAGGCCACATGCCCTCAACATGGGGAGGATGTCACCCATGTTGATGGGTACAAGGGCCTCATCCCCACAACCCTTACCCGGTGGTTGTGGGGGTCTGCGGGCGGGGCGCTTATCGGAATCTGGAAGACCCCTTTAACAAAGGGGACCCCCAGATCCCGCCCCCCCATGTGAATTGGTAAGGGGTACATTGTACCCCTACCATTTCACGAAGAAAGCGTAAAAAAATGTTTAAAAAAACACACAAACACCTTGAAAAAGTCCTTTATTTAAAAAACAAAAACAAAAAAAAAACATTCCAGCGGTGAAATCCAGTGTCCCGCGCCGATCCCGATGTCCAGCGCTGTCCTTCATTGGTTGTGCCTGAGCGGACCTGATGGGGAACTCCCTCTCAGTGTTTTAAATGTATAGACCCGCCCCTTCTAAAGTTCTCCATCAGGTCCGCTCAGCGGACCAGATGCGGAACATGAGAAGGGGCGGGTCTATACATGTATTACCAAAGTGAGAGCAGTTCCCCATCAGGTCCGCCCCCTCGGTATGTCGGACCCGCCTACGTCATTGGCTTGAGCGGGGAACTTCCTTCACTATGTAAATTTAAATTACACAGTGAAGGAAGTTCCCCGCTCAAGCCAATGACGTAGGCGGGTCCGACATACCGAGGGGGCGGACCTGATGGGGAACTGCTCTCACTTTGGTAATACATGTATAGACCCGCCCCTTCTCATGTTCCGCATCTGGTCCGCTGAGCGGACCTGATGGGGAAGTTTAGAAGGGGCGGGTCTATACATTTAAAATACTGAGAGGGAGTTCCCCATCAGGTCCGCTCAGGCACAACCAATGAAGGACAGCGCTGGACATCGGGATCGCCGCGGGACACTGGATTTCACCGCTGGAATGTTTTTGTTTTTTTTTTAAATAAAGGACTTTTTCAAGGTGTTTGTGTGTTTTTTTAAACATTTTTTTACGCTTTCTTCGTGAAATGGTAGGGGTACAATGTACCCCTTACCAATTCACATAGGGGGGGGGCCGGGATCAGGGGGTCCTCTTTGTTAAAGGGGTCTTCCAGATTCCGATAAGCCCCCCGCCCGCAGACCCCCACAACCACCGGGCAAGGGTTGTGGGGATGAGGCCCTTGTCCCCATCAACATGGGGACATCCTCCCCATGTTGAGGGCATGTGGCTTGGTACGGTTCAGGAGGGAGGGGGGGCCGCTCTCTCGTCCCCCCCTTTTCCCCTGCGGCCGGCCAGGTTGCGTGCTCGGATAAGGGGTCTGGTATGGATTTTTATGGGGACTCCACGCCATTTTTTTTTTATTTGGGGTGGAGTTCCCCTTAAAATCCATGCCAGATCTGAAGGGCCTGGAATGGATATTTGGGGGAACCCCACGTCAATTTTTTTTTAAATTTGCGGCGGGGTTCCCCTTAATATCCATTCCAGACCTGAAGGGCCTGGTAATAGAAATCTGGGGAACCCCCACGCTTTTTTTTTTTTTTTTTTATCAATGACTTTTGTATTTATTGCCGGGAGCCGACAATTCATTAATAGCCGCGAGTCAGTTTTAAATGACTTTTTTTCTTTCAAAAATGACATTTTTTGCAGGGACAGTTCTAAGCACGGGAAACATGCGCCACTTTACATGCATATCATACACACCCCTAAGGGAACGAAATTTAAAGGAATATTTAACTTTTATTTTTTCATTTTAAGCATTATTAAAATCACTGCTCCTGTAAAAACGTCAGTTTTTAAAACTTCTTTTTGCATTGATACATGTCCCCTGGGGCAGGACCCCGGTCCCCAAACACTTTTTAGGACAATAACTTGCATATTAGCCTTTATAATTAGCACTTTAGATTTCTCCAATAGATTTTTCGAATTTGCCGCGAACACCCCAATTTGTTCGCTGTTCGGCGAACAGGCGAACAGGCAATGTTCGAGTCGAACATGAGTTCGACTCGAACTCGAAGCTCATCCCTACTAGTCAACCAACATTAGAATTCTTCTATAGCCTATGGGCCGAGCATTTGACCGGAAATGTACGATTGCAGCGTTGTACAGTTTATCTGCTCCGTAGAATCATCTTAGAACTTTCAACAGACACCATAAGCCTTCAATGACAGATTCGACGTTTGTATGTTTTTCGATGCTTCGTTGAATCTTCGTCGTTCATGTCGAATTGTCAAGTTAGTTCTAGCTATTTTACTGCTCCTCCTCTTTGGTTACAATCAGCCAATAACATTCATCATCATCATTTTTTTATTTTACTTCCCCCACCCAATTCCAGCAGTGATCTTTTCTCTCTATGTCGAATCTTTTCTCTCTATAATGTCGAATCTTTTCTCTCTATAATGTCAAATCTTTTCTCTCTATGTCGAATCTTTTCTCTCTATAATGTCAAATCTTTTCTCTCTATGTCGAATCTTTTCTCTCTATGTAGAATAATCTTGGACTAATAGAGTTAAGGTTAGGCACATTCGACCACAGGTTCGATGGACACAGATTGTTATTGTCAGCCTCATGTCGAATCTCCTATCTATATCGAACTGTTGTTGCAACGAAAACGAAAATTAAGCATTTGTTTATGTCGGATCTTTCGGTTTTCGGATTCTGCATTTTCGTTGTCGTTTGTTAAAACGATAACGAAAATACCTGAAATTCGGACGAAAATGCATTCAGACGAAAACGAATGCACATGTCTAATAGTTACATAGTTGGTATGGTTGAATAAAGACAACAGTCCATCCAGTTCAACCTGTGTAGGTGTGTGTGTAGAAGATTTTTTTTTTTTCCATATTCCCCTATATTGTTTTCAGTAAGATGCACGTCCGAGAGTCTTTTAAAACTATCCATACTTCCTGCCGACACCACGGATTGTGGAAGAGAGTTCCACATCCTTACCGCCCTGACAGTGAAAAACCCCCTACGCAGCTTAAGGTTAAACTGCTTCTCTTCCAGTCTCATCGTGTGGCCCGTTTCATATTTACGCTGGGATCACTGTTGAGATATTTGTATATCGCAATCCAATCCCCTCTCAAGCGTCTCTTCTCCAGGGAGAATAAATTTAGCGCTTGTAGTCGTTCCTCATAGTTGAGGTCTTTCAGTCCCCATATTAATTTAGATGCCCCTCTCTGGACTTTCTCCAGTTCCAGCACATCCTTTCAGAGGATTGGTGACCAGAACTGGACGGAATACTCCAGATGCGACTGAACCAGAGTTTTATAAAGCGTCGGGATTATCGTTTTACCTCGGGGGGTAAAATTCCTTTTTTAATGCATGCTAATATTCTGCTGGCTTTGGTAGCCGCAGCTTGACTCCGCATGCTATTGCTCAGTCTGTCTTCTACTAGGACACCCAGATCCTTCTCCACCCTGGAATTCCCTAGGGATTCTCCCCCTACAGAGCAACTTGCCTTTATATTTTTACCCCCCAAGTGCATTACCTTACATTTTTCAATGTTAAACTTCATTTGCCATGTAGTAGCCCACCCCATTCATTTACAGTGGGGCAAAAAAGTATTTAGTCAGCCACCAATTGTGCAAGTTCTACCACCTAAAAAGATGAGAGAGGCCTGTAATTGTCATCATAGGTATACCTCAACTATGAGAGACAAAATGTGGAAACAAATCCAGACAATCACATTGTCTGATTTGGAATATTTTTTTTTTTTGTAAATTATGGTGGAAAATAAGTATTTGGTCAATATCAAAAGTTCATCTCAATACTTTGTTATATATCCTTTGTTGGCAATGACAGAGGTCAAATGTTTTCTGTAAGTCTTCACAAGGTTGTCACACACTGTTGCTGGTATGTTGGCCCATTCCTAAAACTGCTATAGGGCGGTCGCTAAGTGATTATAAATTTGAATAAATTTGATATATGTCGATCAGCTCGTAAGTCTCCCGTGTGTAATCTATTCATGTGTTTAGACTGGAAGCAATGCTATACTATATAAAAATATATATACTACTAAATATATATACACTGAGCAAAATTATAAACACAACACTTTTGTGTTTGCCCCTATTTATCATGAGCTGAACTTAAAGATCTACGACTTTTTCTATATACAAAAGGCCTATTTCTCTCAAATATTGTTCACAAATCTGTCTAAATCTGTGTTAGTGAGCACTTCTCCTTTGCCGAGATAACCCATCCACCTCACAGGTGTGGCATATCAAGATGCTGATTAGATAGCATGATTATTGCTCTAAAATGTGCAGTTTTACTGTATTGGTGGGTCCGGGGGGTCTGAAAAACAAGTCAATAGACATGAATAAGGAAAGTTCCCCATGGGGCTTTGAACAGCAAAAATAAAAAAGTAAAAAAGTAAATAATTGTATAAAGTAATAGTATACACCATTTATTAAGCATAGAATTGAAATGCAATAAAAATTATAAATAATGAAAAATGCTTCAGATCCAATAATACAGTACAATTCCACAATAGAAGTATAAAAACAACAAACAATTGTGTACAACATTACAATGCATATGAGCTATATGATATACGTGCCCCGACGCGTTTTGACCTGTATGCGGTCTCTTCAGGGGGATGCATGACTTCTAGAAAATACACATCTAGTGCCAATGCCTGCAAGGAGCACCCAATTGTTAGCCATATGTAGAAAAAGTATCAATAATATTAAATTCTAGCATGTTAATGCCAGAATAGCGATTTGTCTGTTGAAGATTGTTTAAGGCACACATAGAGAATAGGGGCTGGCAAGGATATTAAGAATAATGAATATATATGAGTAAAACCAGTGTGGACAGTGTCTAGTGAGAGTATCTGGCTAATAAAGGAAATGGATAATTGGGAGTGATATATTGTGACTTAATGAAGGGTCAATGGATATGCTCCAAAGAGGATGTGATAGGGGATTCATGAGTAAAACACATATCTTGCTTGGTGTTATCTAGGCAGGAGTGCAATGTGCGTTTGTAAAAAAAAAACGAAATAATTAACTAAAAAATGTATAATAAACCTAAATAAATATGCAAATACGTGAATATGATAACAAGGATGTTTCCATATGGGGTGAGTTGCGAAATACTGCTGGTGATAAAGTGTTCTGGATGAAAGAGTGAAGAAAATATTGACAATTAAATAAGTGAAAGTGTGAAAGGAATAGTTACCTGGTGCGGTAATCCAGTTAATATAGGCTTGTAGAAGGAGCTTGCAAAGCTTATTGTTGAGTGTTCAAACCTGACTGCAAGTATGCAAGAGAGGTAAAAGCTTCTAGTCTCCAAGAGAGGAGAAACAGGTGCCATCCGTCCTGGACTGCCTGGGATCAAAAATGATTTGATTTACAGGCATCCGGTCTTTATGTGTGCCTGTGGGCGTGGTAGATGGGCTGAGCAACCGCAGGTACTGAGGCAAACCCCCGCATACCTGGAGACCTGGCTTGGGGGCCCCTGTGGGGGCGGCCCTCGTGTCGCAATTCTGAAAATCGGAAATTATTTTTGTTTCGTTTTTTTGCTTTTTTCGGAGATTCGAAAAATTCGTTTTTTTTGTTTTCGTTTTATTCATTTTTTTGGAAATTCGGAAATTTGAAAATTCGGAATCGAAAATTCGAAATTCGGAAATTCAGAATTCCGAATTTCCGAAAAAAGCAAAAAAACGAATTTTTCGAATTTCCCGAATTTCCGAATTTCCGAAAAAAGCAAAAAAAAAAAAAAAGAAAAAAATTTTTTTTTCGAATTTCCCGAATTCCTGTATTTCCGAAAAAAAAACAAAAAACAAAACTAATTTTTCGAATTTCCAAATTTCCGAAAAAAGCAAAAAAAACAAAAAAACGAACACAAAAAAAAAATACTTTTTCGGCAGTGCACATGTCTACCAGTCAGTATCTGGTGTGACCACCATTTTCCTCACGCAGTGCAGCACATCTTCTTCGCATAGAGTTTATCAGGTTGTTGATTGTGGCCTGTGGAATGTTGGTCCATTCCTCTTCAATGGCTGTGCGAAGCTGCTGGATTTTGTCAGGAACTGGAACACGCTGTCGTATACGCCGATCCAGAGCATCCCAAACATTCTCAATGGGTGACATGTCCGGTGAGTATGCTGGCCATGCAACAACTGGGATGTTTTCAGCTTCCAGGAATTGTGTACAGATCCTTGCAACATGGGGCCGTGCATTATCATGCTGCAACATGAGGTGATGGTCATGGATGAATGGCACAACAATGGAGCCTCAGGATCTCGTCACGGAATCTCTGTGCATTCAAAATCCCATCAATAAAATGCACCTGTGTTCGTTGTCCATAGCATATGCCTGCCCATACCATAACCCTACCGCCACCATGGGCCATTTGATCCACAACGGTGACATCAGCAAACCGCTCACCCACACAATGCCCTACAAGCTGTCTGCCATCTGCCCTGTACAGTGAAAACTGGGATTCATCCTTAAAGAGAACACCTCTCCAAAGTACCAGACGCCATTGAATGTGAGCATTTGCCCACTCAAGTCGGTTACGACGACAAACTGCAGTCAGGTTGAGACCCCGATGAGGACAACGAGCATGCAGATGAGCTTCCCTGATACGGTTTCTGACAGTTTGTGCAGAAATTCTTTGGTTATGCAAACCGATTGTTGCAGAAGCTGTCCGGGTGGCTGGTCTCAGACGATCTTGGAAGTGAAGATGCTGGATGTGGAGGTCCTGGGCTGGTGTGGTTACACGTGGTCTGCAGGTGTGAGGCCAGTTGGATGTACTGTAGGGTGACCAGACATCCCCGGTTTCAGGGGACAGTCCCCGGATTGAGGACACTGTCCCCGGACCAAGTCTGTCCCCGGTTTTGTCCCCAGATTGGATTTGAACAGGGGCTGGGGCAATTTCAAAGACAGTCAGTGCAGAATTAATAAAAATAAATCTGAATTACACACCCCCGCTCCGCCGCTCCTACTAGCTTAGGGGGGTTCTATTTTCTCCATTATGTGTGCCCCTTTCTGATGATCATGTGCTGGTCGGAGTGGAGGGAATATTTCTTCCGTTTCGGGTAGGGCTAGGGAAAAAATCGATTTAAATCTTGAATCGAGTTGAGAGGTCAAATCGATTCAAAATTTCACCAAATCGTTTTTTGTTTTTTTACCAGAACCGGCGCTGACACCTGAGGAGCTGCAGGCAGGAGTTTTTAGGTGAGGCCGCAGCTTCGGCCTACTCCGCGAGGCCGGACGAATGCGGACTAGGCCGAAGCTGCGGCCTTGCCTAAAAACTCCTGCCCGCAGCTCCTCAGGACCAGAGCGGTGTCCATCAAAACAAAAAAAAACTTGATACGAATCGTGAATCGCGTTTTTTTTTTTTAAATCTCTTTTTTTTGGGAGAAAATCTCCCAGCTCTAGTTTCGGGTGCATGCCCATCCAGCTCCGTTCGCATCTTCTTCTGCCTTGCCTGCCTATCTCCTCGCCTTCCCTGGCAGAGTGATTTCCTCCGCTCCCCACCCAGTAGTAGTCAGGGCCCAGAGAGTAAGACTTGACAGGCTGTGAGGCTGGCAGTGGCGGCGACGGGCAGAGAGTCGCTGATTGCCGCCATTACTAGTAGAAAAAAAAATATGTCCCCGAATTTCATTTAAAAAATCTGGTCACCTTAATGTACTGCCAAACTCTCTGAAACACCTTTGGAGACGGCTTATGGTAGAAAAATGAACATTCAATTTAAGGGCAACAGCTCTGGTGGACATTCCTGAAGTCAGCATGCCAATTGCACGCTCCCTCAAAACTTGCAACATCTGTGGCATTGTGCTGTGTGATAAAACTGCACATTTTAGAGTGACCCTTTATTGTCGCCAGCCTAAGGCACACCTGTGCAATAATCATACTGTCTAATCAGCATCTGAATCTGCCACACCTGTGAGGTGGATGGATTATCTCGGCAAAGGAGAAGTGCTCACTAACACAGATTTAGCCCTGGTTCACATTGGTACGATTTGACAAATCACATGTCAAATCTGCGGCAATTGCCAGCAATGGCACCGTCCTAATCGGTGCAACGCTGCATTTGCGGCGCCGCACCGATTTCCAAAATAATTTTTTGTACTACTTTTTGTGATTTCAGGCTGCGATTTACATTGACATCTGTGCAGAAACCTGCACAGATGTCGTCCGAAATCGGGACTGCCATGCGGGAGTGAAATCGTGTGAGTGGCTTCATTCCCGCAGCTCAGTGTGAACCTGGGCTGAGACAGATTTGTGAACAATATTTGAGAGAAATAGGGGGATTGATTTAGGGGAGAGAGTCGGAGGACGTGGCCGCACCCAGGCACCTTCAGCTTGGGTGCTGGCGTTCCGGTGTTCCAGGCCTAGGTGCCCTTGGCCTAGCCGGAGCGGGGATGGAGTCCATCTCAGGCACCTTTAGCCTGGGGTGAGATACTATGGCGGATGCCTGGGGCTCAGTACCTTCGACTGAGTTCCGCGAGGGTGGAGGAATCCGAGGGGACCCTAATGCCTTGGGTGCCCGTGTCTGAGTTCGTGAGGACTGGTGCGCAGTAACTTCCCTGAAGAGTCCAGCGCAGCATCGCTGGTGACGGAGAGGCCTCCACTTCTCCCTTGGACGGATTTCTTTCTCTGACAGGGGCAAATTGAGCGAAGGTAATTCACGTTCTATATTATCTAGTCAGTGGCAGTGACTATTCACCACTGGTGACAGCACAGTGGGCAGCAGCAAGAAGGGAAAGGATTGTGCCTCGATCTGTCCCCCTCATTATTCAAAAGGAGAAAGACTGTTTTATTGCTTGGCAAGAAGAATAAAACTGAGTTGTACCTATTCACTGTGTGGAACTTGGGTTACTAAGCAAAGGAGTCAGGGACGAAGGACTGGACTTGACTCTAGGACACCTACACAAAAGCCCAATCTTCTGGCCTTCACCTCTTAGCTACGGGAGGACATGGGCCGTGGTGTGTACCATCTCTCTCCCAGGTACCCCCAGACAACAGCCACATAATCGATAAAGCAAGGGAGAGGGGTGAGGCCGCTACATATGTATATATATATATATATATATATATATATATATATATATATATATACAGTATATAATTATATATAAAGCTTTAAATGGATTCCAGAACTCGTCTACATTTTATTACGTTTCAGCAGTAAAGCCCAAAGGTTTTACAATATTAAAAAGGTAATTTATTTTTTGTTCTGAGCAAAAAAAAAGCAGGAGAAACTTATATTGAAAGGATGACAGAAGACAGATTGTAGAATCAATATTATATTTGTGTTTTAGAGAGAAGCATGATTGTGGGAATACTAAAAGTATTTGATATCATTTTCTTCTTCATCTAATCTGTTCAGTGTCCCTCTGGTAATAGCATAAAATATCCAGGAAAGTTTCAGCATGTAAAGTAAATATATGTTACGTTACATTGCATTTAAACCACGAGAAAGCTGGGAAACTACACAAAGATTTTAGCCCTGTACACACGATCGGTTTTACCGATAAAAACAGTCCGATGGACTTTTTTCATCGGACAAACCGATCGTGTATGGGCCCTATTGGTCTTTTTTCCATCGGTTTTAAAAAATAGAACATGTTTTACATTTTTCCGATGGATCAAAAACCGATAGCAAATTACGATCGTCTATGGGCAAGTCCATCGGATAAAAAACCCACGCATGCTCGGAATCAAGTCGACGCATGCTCAGAAGCATTGAACTTAATTTTTCGCGGCTCATCGGAGTGTTTTACGTCACCGCATTTGGAACGGTCAGTTTTTAGACTGATGGTGTGTAGGCAAGACTGATGAAAGTCAGCTTCATCAGATTTCAGGGCCAACCAACACAGAAGAGTGCAGGAACTGGTATGCTTATAGGATTACATTCTGAAATTTGTCATTGTTTCACGTTCAATAAATTTGCATCTAATGTGTGAAAATGCAGAGGACAAATGAGGGCAGATCAAAGTTTACTTTATAACTTTATATGTAATTTTGTTTGTGAGATGGAAGCTGCTATCCTCCAACTTGCAGGACATACAAGTTCTGAGACCTTATACGAACATCCTGTGCTTGCATTGTGTATTTCCTGCACTAAAGTGGAAGTCACCCACAGGAGTGTTAGTAGGGTTGCCACCTTTTCCTCAAGTCAAATCCGAACACTTTAGCGGTGCACAGCATTTTTTTTTTTTTATAGCATAAATTATACATATGTTTTGCAATTAAATAACATTTCTAATTATATGAAGTTAATCACAAGAGTCCCCCTTTACATCAGAGTCCACAGAGTTCCCCTTTTACATCAGAATACACAGAGTTCCCTTTCACTGTAAGGGGGGACTCTGCAGACTCTGATGTAAGGAAGAACTCCGGGGACTCTAACACAAGGGATTCTCTGGGAACCCTGATTTAAGGGGGGAACACTGAGTACTCTGATGCACGGAGAGGAGGAACACTAAGGCTTCTGATGTAAAGGGGAACTCTGATGTAAGGGGTGTTCTGAGAACTCTGATTTACCTTAGTGTACTCGTTTAGAGGCAAGAGTGAGAAGAGCGGAGACTTCAGTCACAGACAGGGATGGATGGTGAGCTCACTCACCCCTTGGCAGTCATCACCTCTCATCCAGATGTATCTGAGGCTGCTGGGCTTCAATTTTTTGGCCCCCACTTTACTTTTCTGAGGCACAGTGCCGGGGATTGGAGTGTGGGCAGACACAGAGGGGTAGGGGCGGGAGGAAGAGGTGCAGATTGAGCCCTTTCTCCTCTCCTGTGTGTGTGGGGGGGGGGGGGATTGTTAGTGCTGGCTTTGGGCAGTGTGAAAGGGAGTGCAACAGACACTCTTGGCTTAGACAACTGCAGCCAGCAACCCTGCTGGAAAGCCATAGTCTGAATAATGTGTCCGGGTTTCAGGCAGATTGAAACCTGGACACATGATTCCAAACCCGAACTATCCGGGTGAATCCTGGACAGATGGCAACCCTAATGCCCCGTACACACGACCGGATTTTCCGACAGGAAAACTGCGAGGAGCGCTTTTGGCCAGGAATCCGGGCCGTGTGTGTGCTCCCTCGCAGTTTTCCGATGGGAAAACTGCCAAACCCGCCGGCAAAAAAAAGAGAACCAGCTCTTTTTTTTCCCGTCGGGATTCCCGACTGACTTTTTCCCGTCGGAAATCCCGAGCATGTGTACGGGGCATAAGTGTTAGTTCTCTGTGTTTAAACAGCGCTTGCAAATGCAAATCAAATGAATATAATTTATATATAATACGCTATAGTGCAAATATGCAATTCTCAAACAAATTCCATGATTACAAATAGTGAAAAATAATAAAGGTGCTCAGTCCCAAGTATTTGTGATGTTCAATATGACAAGTCCTTTCAACATATGTTAACCACTTAAGAACCGATGCACGACGATGTACGTCGACAGAATGGCACGGACAGGCAAAAGGGCGTACAGGTACGTCCCCTTTAAGAACCTGTCCGTGTGTAGTGCACACGCCACCGGTGGCACGCTCGCGACCTGGTCCGAAGCTCCATGACCGTGCCCGCGGGACCCGATCGCCGCCTGTGTCACGCGATCGGGTCACAGAGCTGAAGAACAGGGGGATGTGAGTGTAAACAAACCTTTCCCCGTTCTTCCTAGTGGCAGTGTCACTGATCGTCTGTTCCCTGTCATAGGGAACGACGATCAGTGACGTCACACACCAAGCCACGCCCCCCTTCAGTTAGAATCATACATTAGGTCACACTTAACCCCTACATCGCCACCTAGAGGTTAAACTCTTCACTGCCAGTGTCATTTTCACAGTAATCAGTGCATATTTATAGCACTGATCGCTGTAAAAATGACAATGGTCCCAAAAATGTGTCAAAAGTGTCCGATGTGTACGCCATAATGTCGCAGTCACAGTAAAAATTGCTGATCGCCGCCATTACTAGTAAAAAAAAAAATATTAATAAAAATGCCATAAAACTACCCCCTATTTTGTAGATACTATAACTTTTGCGCAACCCAATCAATAAATGCTTATTGCGATTTTTTTACCAAAAATATGTTGAGGAATACGTATCGGTCAAACTAAGGAAAAAAACTTTTTTTTTATATATATATATTTTGGGGATATTTATTATAGCAAAAAGTAAAAAATCTGTCATTTTTTTCAAAATTGTCGCTCTATTTTTGTTTATAGCGCAACAAATAAAAACCGCAGAGGTGATCAAATACCACCAAAAGAAAGCTCTATTTGTGGGAAAAAAAGGACGTCAATTTTGTTTGGGAGCCACGTCGCACGACCACGCAATTGTCAGTTAAAGCGACGCAGTGCCGAATCGCAAAAAGGGGCCTGGTCTTTAACCAGCCAAAATGGTCATGGGCTGAAGTGGTTAAAGTGCCTTGTAATTTCTTCAGCTACAATGTCCACTTTAGTGGCACCAAACCAATTCACCACGTGTGTGCTATAGATCCCCACTCACCAAATGGAGTTGGCCCTCTTGTTATATAACATAAAGAGTCAAGATCGCTTAGTGGTCACCCAGAGACCATGGGGAGCTTCTGGCCATTCTCCGGTATCCTTCTCTTGTCGCAGGGTCACCAGTGGCTCAGAAGACAAGATTGTTAGTGGAGGAGAAAGAAAGAGAAGGATGGGCTTCTCATAGTGTGAAAGGATTCAGATTTATTTTTAAAATATCCGTTGCTGATGTGCATACAGGAAAATGTAAAAACATGGGCATCCCATTAGTACAAAAGGACACCATGGGCTACTAGACTCCAGTGTGTGTTCCACCTGCATAGAGACCTACGCACCATGCGTTCCAACGTACATTGGGCCCTTCTGTGGGTCATTTTTAAGGGTTACACAACCTAATTGGTTTGGAACAGCAGCTGCACTAAGTTGCACTGGTGGCGCAACTGTGTTTTATATATCATTAAAGTGGAAGTAACCCCTTTTTTTTACTTGTACTTACAGGTAAGTCTATAATAAGGCTTACCTGTAGGTACAGTGAAGATCTCATAAACTGTTTAGGAGAGAGTCACACTGCATGCAGCTGGTGATGTCCCCAGCACGTGCGCTCTGAAGGGACTACATGCCCGCGCTGTCCCTTCAGAGCACCATGCTGTGATCCGTGACTCCCGTGTGCATGCGCGGGACTAACGTCACCGCGGTGTGGCCAATCAGATGGCCGGAGGACGTGAACCCGGAAGGAAGATCGGGTGAAGATGGAAGCCCTGAAGAGCTGGCGGGCTTCATTCTAAGGTAAGTATTTCATAATGTGCTGGTATGCGATGCATACTGGCACATTATGCCATTGTCCTGCAAGGTTTAAAAAAACAAGAATAAAAAAAAGTGTGGTTTACTACCACTTTAAAAAACCCTAGGTTTAAAAACAAAATCCTGTAAATGAAGTGGAATACTTATCTGTCCGGTGAGTTCATTATTCACGCTCTTCCTTATCTAACACTTTCAGGTGTGCCAGATATTGTGTCTCCTGCTGGGTGTTGTGGTTTCTTTGTACACTACAATATTTCACCACAGAAAACAATGGTTATTAAATAGCCAGCGGGGGGGGGGGGGGACTAGGGTGACCACATGTCCCGGATTGCCCGGGACAGTCCCGCATTTTGCAGGTCTGTCCCGGGCACATTCAATCCCTGCTTGTAATTGGAGAAATCATAAATCCCGCCTCTTGTGTCCAATCACTGTGCTGTGATTTGTTACAGCACAAGCTGATTCTTGGGAAGGGAGGGTGTCCCTGAATGGTAGTTTGGAAATGTGGTCACCCTAGGGGGAACCCCAGTGCGTAGCAGGAGACACTTTTCAAGAGAATGAAGACAATAGATTCCCCTGTCTATCAGACAGGTAAGCATTTATTGTCTCCTTTCAAAGGTCGGCACTGTTCACATTCTTCTTAACCTAGCAACAGGGTCACTTTAATATTACAGACCAGGATATGTTGGGTACAGGCAAAGCTGTCTTGGATATCTAGACATCTACTTGAGGAGCCTTTAAATGTGGGATATTTAAAGAAGACTAGTATAGACTCTAGATTGAGGTTCTCAGTCGCGTGGCCCCATGCTGACAAAGCATTGATCTACATTCCATTGCAGAACTAGTGCTCCTAGTTCTGAGAACAAATTTTCACTAACAGTTTTTATTCTTTGGTAATGATTGGAAACATTCACCGTGGTTCTTGACCATATGATCACCATGGCGCGGCCCTTAATGGTTTGTGTCATACCAGAAGCTGCCACTGTCACAGTACAATGCAATGGGGTTGATGTACTAAAACTGGAGAGTGCAAAATCTATTGCATCTCTGCATAGAAACCAATCAGCTTCCAGTTTTTTTTTTTAATTAAAGCTTAATTGAACAATCTGAAGTTAGAAGTTGATTGACTACTGTGCTCTCAGCTACACCAGATTTTTCACTCTCTAGTTTTAGTAAATTAACCCCATTGCATTAGGAAAATTACATTTATTAACCACTTGCTTACTGGGCACTTAAACCCTCTTCCTGCCCAGACCAATTTTCAGCTTTCAGCGCTCTCACTCTTTGAATGAAAATTGTGCGGTCCTACAACACTGTACCCAGATGAAATTTTTATAATTTGTTTCACACAAATAGCGCTTTCTTTTGGTGGTATTTGATCACCACTGTTTTCTTTATTTTTTGATCATTTTTTTTAAAAAGACCGAAAATTTAAAAAAAAAAACAGTTTTATATTTTGTTATAACATCTTGCAAACAGGTAATTTTTGTCCTTCATTGAAGTATGCTGATGAGGCTGCACTGATAGGTACTAATATACTGCACTGATGGGCATTAATAGGTGGCACTGATGGGCACCAATAGGCTGCACTGATTGGCACTGATAAGGCTGCACTGATAGGTGGCACTGGTGGGCACTGATATATGGCACTGAGAGGTGGCACTGATGGGCATTTATAGGTAGCACTGAAGGGCAAAAGTATTACAGGAACTACTTTTGGGAATCGGTGCAACGCCACAAAGTCGGCGGCGCACTGATTCAGACAGTGCCATTGCCGGCAATAGCCGCACATTTGGCTTGCGATTTGACATGTGAAATCGTATGCCAAATTGGCCCAACGTGAACGTGGGCTTAATGTCTTTTAAATGTCTTTTAAATGTGAGTGTATTTTTATTGTTTTTCATTTTACAAATATGTTTAAATTAGGGCTGCGGAAATTAACGATTAATTCCTCAAATTTTTTGATCGATCAAAATTATTTTGATCGGTACTCACCTCTCCGCCGGCTTCCGGGTCTTTAGGGAGTTCCGTCGGAGATCCGGTGACGTCACGGACATCGACGTCACCGAACTCCTCCCCCCTTCCCCAGCGGGCGACGGTGGACACACAGGATGAGTCGCAGGACCCGCACTTCCGGCAGCGTGGAACGCAGGCGAGTCTGCTTGCGTCCCAGGCGCTGCCTCTGTGCGGGAGATCGACATTCTCGCCATTCCCTGGTTCGAGCGGCGTCTATAGGGCACCACATCCAGTAGCCAGCCTGAAGCGGGTAAGCGCCCACCACCTTTTATGCACTCTGCAAAGACACCCTGTCCTCCATGTGCATCGTTAGCGCTATTATCATCCATGGTGGTACTTGTACATGTGTTTGGCGCTACTTATGGTCATTTACCTTTCTGCACAGATGCTCCCTGGTACTGACTTGCTTACCTATAGACATCCATTACTGTTGTCAGTAGTACTAGTATTATTATTATTACTAGTGTAGTTATTGCTATTGCTGCTATGACTGTCAGTGCTATTGTAAGCTCTTGGCCCCATCTGCTGATCTTGTCACGGTTGTCAGTGGAGCTTTTTTTGTTGGGGACTCGTAAGGCTGCTTTGGATCCCGTTGTTTAGCCCTACCCAGTATGTGCGTTATAATTAATCAAAATCAGTCGATTAATCGATTTTAAAAAAAATCGATTAATCAAACACGAAAATTTTAATCAGTAACAGCCCTAGTTTAAAGCGGTTGTATACCCGCTGCTGCTTGCCTCAGCGTGTCTTCCGGGTATCGCCGCTCCAGCGCTGTGAGTGGCTGGAGCGGCGATGTCGTCACTCCTGCACATGCGCGTGGGAGACTTCTTTCCGGCAAGGTCCGGCGGCTGTTGGGCTTTAGCCAAGAATCCCCGCTGCCCATGCGCCGCTGCAGTCTGCGGCTCATTGCGAGGGGAATATCTCCTAAACCGTACAGGTTTAGGAGATATTCATTTTACCCACAGGTAAGCCTTATTATAGGCTTACCTGTAGGTAAAAATGTAAGAAAGCGGGGTATACAACCGCTTTAAATAAATGCTACACTTAGGTAGTGACCCTTTTCTCTGTTTCTTTTTCTGTTTATACAAGGTAAAAATAAAAACCCACTACTTATTCCCCCCCCCTAAATACTTACCTGATACCTTCCACAATCCAGCGCTACACTCAGCCTGCCCATAGGTTCCTGCTGCTGTCAGTCAAATCCTGTAAGGGGGGAGGGTATGGCATGGGCAAGCCACACTGTGTGAGTCTGTGGACACACACAGCACGATTTAGAAGTTCACCTGCATGAGTGCTCCTATAGCACACGGCTTGCTATAAGGGTACTCAGAAGACAGGAGGAACAGAGAGCGCCGGTGGGGGACTCCCAAAGAAGAGGTAAGAGCCCTCTCTGTGCAATATTGTTGCACACAGCAGGAAAGTATATTATGTTTTTTATTTCATAAAAAAAAAAAAAGCTTTGCTTTCATTATCACTTTAAATGGGAATGTCTGTAAACACTTCAATCAAGTATTTTTAACATATTTTCAGACAATGTTTAGACTGTAATAACTGGCCTCTTCCCCCTAGTCATAGGTGTGCACACAGGGTGTGCTGAGTGTGCCCTAATAACCCCATGTACATTAGAACTATCCAGTAGTGGCACCAGTGGTCAGTGTAAATGCCCCCATTATAGTAAAAGCTAGGTTCAACCAGAGGAACACACTACACTCATATTTAGATTGTAGCATAATATGCTCCCAATCAACTGTCTCCCACCATCAGAGCCTCCTCCATGTGGCATCAGGTGGCGTTCATGTGTGTTTGAGCTTTGGGTGCACACCCTAATGCAATAGGCTGCGCACACCTATGCCCCTAGTGCTTCACATTGATTAAAACAAAAACACTTGAAGTTTGAATACACATGTAAAGCACTTTAAATATACTGCTAAAACATTTATCTACAGTACGCATGCAACAATGCTCAAAAATACTTAATAAAAAAATGCCCGAACATTTTTCTGCTCAGGTGTGAATGCAGCCTAAAGGGTTATTATTAAAAATTCATGGCAGTAAGCAAACAAAACTTGGCTTCAGCTTGGCACCAAAAATCAATGAACTCTGCCCCTACTATTTGATCATTTATTTTTATTCAGCAAAAGTTCTGCAGTACATTGGAAACTTTATGTGGAAAGTGGTCCTGCATTACAGTGCTGGGCCTTAAATGCCAGCTCACTATCTGCATTGAGGTTATTTTCCTCAGATCTAAATGAGTTTCTTCCTCAAGGTATTTTTGATTCCTTGCAATGTAACGTTGCAAGCCTAAAATATCCATTTTGTTTCACAAGGCGGAGGGTGATGAAGGTGCCGAGAGATAATTCTATTTGTTAGAATTTGAGTTTACCATGGTCCTTTATGGCACAGCTGTAATTCAAACCAATAGGCCTGTGGAAGGGACTTCAGAACATGCCACATCACTGCCCAGGGATAAAATATTATGAAGGAAAATCAGTAAAGTTATGGGTTGTGGATAGGGTAGCCACCTGTCCAGGATTCACCCGGACAGTTCGGGTTTTGGAATAATGCATCTGGGTTTCAGACTGCCTGAAACCCAGACACATTATTTAGACTGGACTATGGCTTCACAGCAGGGTTGCTGGCTGCAGTTGTCTAAGCTGAGAGTGTCTGTTACACTCTTTCACACTGGCCAAAGCCAGCACTAAACACCCCCCCAAACACACAGACAGACAGGAGAGGAGAGAGGGCATGATCTGTACCTCTTCCCCCCTACCTCTACCCCTCTGTGTCTGCCAACAATCCAATCCCCGGCGCTGTGCCTCAGAAAAGGAAAGTTGTGTCCGGAAATTTGAAGTCCAGCAGCCTCAGATACATCTGGATAAGAGGTGCTGACTGCCAAGGGGTGAGTGAGCTCACTATCCATCCCTGTCTGTGACAGAAGTCTCCCCCCTTCTCTCTCCTGCCTCTGAGTAAGTACACTAAGGCAAATCAGGGTTCTCAGAGCACCCCTTACATCAGAGTTCCCCTTTACACCAGAGGCCACAGTGTTTCCTCTTGCATCAGAGTCTTCTCCGTACATCAGAATTCTCAGTGTTCCCCTTTAAATCAGGGTTCCCAGAGCATCCCTTATGTTAGAGTCCCCAGAGTTCTCCCTTGCATCAGTGTCTGCAGAGTCCCACCTTACAGTGTAAGGGAACGCTGTGAGTTCAGATGTAAAAGGGGAACTCTGTGAGTTCAGATGTAAAAGGGGAACTCTGTAGACTCTGATGTAAAGGGGGACTCTTGTTATTAACTTCATATGATTAGAAATGTTATTTAATAGCAAAGTATATGTATAGTTTATACTATGTAGCGGTACCCTCAGCTTAAGAGGGCTGCTTGTTTGTTTGGGCCCTGTAATGCACTGCTTCCAACCCCTGGCAATCGGCTCTGACTTCTCTTTGACACAGTTAGGAAAGGGGAGGATGGTATAATTGTATTATCTCTATACACTATTATACAGTACAACCCCCTTTGTATACCAGCACAGTAATTGACACTCACCACCAAATTACTTAACTATAACTCTTTACTGAAGGTAGAAAGATAACAGAGTAATTTGTATACAATATTCTATGCAGATCCCTGCAATATAGGTGTGCACATTAAAAGGGTATGACAGTCAATAATGTAATAACACATCAACCCCGCTGCTGCAATCCTCCCTCGTGAGCATAAAATGGCGCCCAGCAATGTCCTATACTACCCAGTCAGGCCTGACTATAACTTAGGGTATAGTTTGCTGGAAATCTTCGCTAGCAACTGTCGGTGGTGCACATGGAGAAACCAATTTGTAATCCAGTAAAAGGGGGTAACAGATATTCACCAACCAGGCAAATCTGGAGAGACTGACAAACTCAGTTCAACACAAACAGTCTCTCCAAAGTATAACTGTGTTCAATAATGGGCCTGGGCAAAGTTAATAGGCACAAAGTTATTGATATATGGTTCTGAGATGGCGCTCTCTCACCCAGACCGGACCGATTCCTGTCCGGTTCCTCCGCTACTGTGAGTGGCGTCACAGTGCCCACGATGCATCGAGTCCTCGGTCCTTCAGAAGATGATGGCACCTCAGGTGGATCGGATGCCTCACAGACTCCCCAGCGGAATGAAAGGCTCTATGGAACAAAAGTGCGAGGCCCAAGTTTCAGGCCTAGCGCGCGCAGCAGGTGAGTGCAGGGGATCCTCTTGCAAGGAGGGCGGCGTTCCGAGAGAGCGAGCGAGCCCCGCCTCTCCCCTTTTAAAGTCCACCCCAGCAGTCCCTGCGCGGGGAATGGCACCCTGGGTGCCGCAAAGCGTGCTGGGAAATGTAGTCTTGCGGGTAAAACGATACCCCGCTACAACTATAAAAAAAAAATTCAGTGTGCCGCTAAAGTCTTCGGGTTTGACTTGAAGAAAAGGTGGCAACAGTTGTGGAGGAACCATTTTTGGTGGAATAAGGACAGGATACCACAGTTGGCTGGTAATTCCCAAAGTGGAGGTGCCATTTGTTGTAATCAAAGTGGTTACAATGTACAAATAAATAAATGCACCTAATGGAATACCCGAAACCTCCAAATATTCAGTGAATTGTCTATTACCCAGCTGCCACTTCAAAAAAGTGCCCCCTGTGATGCACTAAATAGATGTACAGTCATGCTCGAAATTGTTGGCACCCCAGAAATTTTTCCAGAAAATCAAGTATTTCTCACAGAAAAGTATTGCAGTAACACATGTTTTGCTATACACATGTTTATTCCCTTTGTGTGTTTTGGAACAAATCAAAAAAAGGGAAGAAAAAAAGCAAATTGGACATAATGTCACACAAAACTTCAAAAATGGGCTGCTCAAAATTCTTGTCACCCTTTAAAAATTGTGGATAAATAAGATTGTTTCAAGCATGTGATGCTCCTTTAAACTCACCTGGGGCAAGTAACAGGGGTGGGCAATATAAAAAAAACACCTGAAAGCAGATAAAAAGGAGAGAAGTTCACTTAGTCTTTGCATTGTGTGTCTGTGTGTGCCACACTAAGCATGGACAACAGAAAGAGAAAAAGAGAACTGTCTGAGGACTTGAGAACCAAAATTGTGAAAAAATATCAACAATCTCAAGGTTACAAGTCCATCTCCAGAGATCTAGATTTGCCTTTGTCCACAGTGCGCAACATTATCAAGAAGTTTGCAACCCATGGCACTGTAGCTAATCTCTCTGGGCGTGGACGGAAGAGAAAAATTGATGAAAGGTTGCAACGCAGGATAGTCCGGATGGTGGATAAGCAGCCCCAAACAAGTTCCAAAGAAGTTCAAGCTGTCCTGCAGGCTCAGGGAGCATCAGTGTCAGCGCAAACTATCCGTCGACATTTAAATGAAATGAAAGGCTATGGCAGGAGACCCAGGAGGACCCCACTGCTGACACAGAGACATAAAAAAGCAAGACTACAGTTTGCCAAAATGTACTTGAGTAAGCCAAAATTCTTCTGGGAAAACGTCTTGTGGACAGATGAGACCAAGATAGAGCTTTTTGGTAAAGCACATCATTCTACTGTTTACCAAAAACGGAATGAGGCCTACAAAGAAAAGAACACGGTACCTACTGAGAAATATGGTGGAGGTTCATTGAAGTTTTGGGGTTGTTTTGCTGACTCTGGCACTGGGTGCCTTGAATGTGTGCAGGGCATCATTAAATCTGAGGATTACCAAAGGATTTTGGGTCGCACTGTAGAGCCCAGTGTCAAAAAGCTGGGTTTGCGTCCGAGATCTTGGGTCTTCCAGCAGGAAAATGACCCCAAACATATGTCAAAAAGCACCCAGAAATGGATGGCAACAAAGCGCTGGAGAGTTCTAAAGTGGCCAGCAATGAGTCCAGATCTAAATCCCATTGAACACCTGTGGAGAGATCTTAAAATTGCTGTTGGGAAAAGGTGCCCTTCCAATAAGAGAGACCTGGAGCAGTTTGCAAAGGAAGAGTGGTCCAAAATTCCAGGTGAGAGGTGTAAGAAGCTTATTGATGGTTATAGGAAGCGACTGATTTCAGTTATTTTTTCCAAAGGGTGTGCAACCAAATATTAAGTTAAGGGTGCCAAGAATTTTGAGCAGCCCATTTTTGGAGTTTTGTGTGACATTATGTCCAATTTGCTTTTTTTCCTCCCTTTTTTTGATTTGTTCCAATACACACAAAGGGAATAAACATGTGTATAGTGATAGGGAAATTTAGATAGTCAGTCTAGGCATGAGTTTGAATCTTGATAATATTTCTGATAAGATGTGACTTACAATCCCCCCAGGCCTGTGAGATTAGCCCATTGAGACAATGCAAGGTCTGTGAGCAAATCTAATCTTTTATTCCTTGGTGTGAATATTTAAAGGGGCTTTCAGAAAGTACCGCCCTTTGACAAATTATCCAATCATATACAGAGACATTTCATGACAAAAGTGAAACCAATTATTTCTAATAAATCACGTGCTTAATAAGAAACGAAACTCCAACAAGTAGATAACATGAACATGAGAAAACGAAACTAATTTACCAGTACGCACCTAGTAATATGTGAAATACAGTACAAGTAGAAATATAAAATGGAAACTGATTATAACAACAAAGGAAGCGGTTAAGCTAAATATCCCTTCAATCCCCTCTTAGATCATATAAGATGATCTCTACTATCTATGTTATGTTTTAATACTTCTTTGGGATTGTGGCATAGATTGCCTGATGATTCTTCATGTATGTCATGTAGGATAGAACCTTATCATCAGGAGATTGAAGGCGTGCAATTATGCAATAGTGATGAGCCGAACACCCCCGGGTTCGGTTCGCACCAGAACCCGCGAACGGACCGAAAGTTCGTACGAACATTAGAACCCTATTAAATACAATGGATGCGAACGTTCGAATTCTAAAGTGCTAATTATAACGACTATTATGCATGTTATTGTCCTAAAAAGGGTTTGGGAACCCGGGTTCTGCACCAGGGGACATGTATCAATGCAAAAAGAAGTTTTAAAAACGGTCGTTTTTCGGGAGCAGTCATTTTAATGATGCATAAAGTGAAAAAAAAAAAAGTCAAATATTCCTTTAAATATCGTACCTGGGGGGTGTCTAAAGTATGCCTGTGAAGTGCCACGTGTTTCCCGTGTTTAGAACTGTCCCTGCACAAAATGACACTTCTAAAGGAAAAAAAAGCCATTTAAAACTGCTTGCGGCTTTAATGTAATGTCTGCTCCCGGTAATATGGATGAAAATCTTTAAGAAAAATGGCATAGCTACCCCATGACCCCCCCCCCCTACCCCAGCCCATTACCAGCCCCTTTGGGTCTTGTATGGATATTAAGGGGAACCCCGCACATAAAATAAAAAAGGCCCTATATACTCTGAACAGCCGTATACAGGCGGTGCATACAAGACAGGGACTGTAGGTTTGTTCTTATGTAGAATCTGTTTGTAATTTTGAACAGGTACATTGTTTAAGTGTAGCTCCAGCCCAAAAATCTATTTTTAAACTTTTTGGAAAACATAGGTAAGGGTTATCACCCCTGTAACATTTGTTTTGCTGTCTGTGCCCCTGTTCAGAACATTTCACCTCACTTTCCGTCCCAATGACAACTGTTTTTGAAATGTGGTGTTTTTCTTGAAACAAGGATTGCTGATAAAGCATCAGTACAGAGGAGACACCTTTCTCCCATATTAATTCTTACAGGAGAGAATTTTCCTTCCAAGGGGTAGATTTCCTCTCACTTCCTGTTGTCTTCTTGCGTTTGCAAGTAGGAGTCGTTTGTAAGTTGGATGTTTGAAAGTAGGGACCTGCCGTATATACTCTGCAGAAATAGGCCCCTTAGTTGTTGGTGTTGGCACAACACTGTAAGCACTCACAGTTACTCTTGGTTGGTGCTGGAACGCCCTGCTGTCAACTATTATATCAGGAATTTTAATTACATATAATTGTTGAACAGTGGTAGTAAAAATTGGGCCTTTGATGGTGGTGCCACAACACTGTAAGCCCTGACAGTTACTCTTGGTGGGTGCAGCAATGGGCCCTGCTGTGAATTATTAGATCAAGAATTGTAATTGCATGCCCCTCTTGAACAGGGGCTGAAAAATTGGGCCTTTCGTGGTGGTGGTGGTGGTGGTGGTGGTGGTGGTGTTGCCACAACACTGTAAGCCCTCAGAGTTACTCTTGGTGGGTGCAGGAATGGGCCCTGCTGTGAATTATTAGATCAAGAATTGTAATTACATGCCCCTTTTGAACAGGGGCTGAAAAATTGGGCCTTTCGTGGTGGTGGTGGTGGTGGCGTTGCCACAACACTGTAAGCCCTCAGAGTTACTCTTGGTGGGTGCAGCAATGGGCCCTGCTGTGAATTATTAGATCAAGAATTGTAATTACATGCCCCTGTTGAACAGGGGCTGAAAAATTGGGCCTTAGGCACTGGTGGCACAACACTACAACCCCTCACAGATACTGTACTTGGAGCACAGCAATGAGCCCTGTTGCAAAGTATTGCTTCAAAAATTGTAATGACACGCCCCTGTTAAACAGGGGCTGAAAAATTGGGCCTTAGGCACTGGTGGCACAACACTCCAACCCCTCACAGATACTGTACTTGGAGCACAGCAATGAGCCCTATGGCAAATTATTGCTAAAGAAATTGTAATTACACGCCCCTGTAAAACAGGGGCTGAAAAATTGGGCCTTAGCCACTGGTGGCGGCACCCATAAACAAAAATGATCTTCCAAGCTATCATCATCAATCGTATCATTGAGGACTCGGAGGAGGAGGATAGCCAGTCAACATAACAGCACAGGCACTCAGCATCAGCATCAGTCTTGAAGGGATGTGACATGTTAAAATCAATTAGTCTGTTATATCAGCATCAGGTGTGTGGTAGCTGGTGGTGATCCAAGACTGGTTCATCTTGATGAAAGTCAGTCGATCAACCGAGTCGGTGGACAGGCGCACCCTGTGATCCGTGACAAATCCTCCAGCAGCACTGAATGTGCGTTCCGAAAGAACGCTGGATGCAGGACAGGCCAGTAGCTCAATTGCATACTGTGCAAGCTCTGGCCAGTGATCCATCCTCAAGACCCAGTAAGCCAGAGGATTTTCGGTGGGGAAGGTGTCCAAGTCTGACCTTGCCCCTAGATATTCCTGCACCATGTTTATCAGACGCTGGCGATGGTTGCTGGAACCGATCATACTTTGGGGCTGCGGACTAAAGAATTGTCTGAACGCATCGGTCAGACGGCCACCTTCCCCACCGCTCCTTCTTTGACTGGCCGAAGCCTCAGCAACTCGTTGTCCAGGACCAGGAGTTTGTAACCTCCCAGTCTCTGGGAACGCGTTGCACAGACCTTTCTGCAAGGCCTCCCGGAGTTGTCTCATCCTCTGCTCCCTCTGCGACGGTAACATAAGGTACGCAACCTTACCCTTGTACCGTGGATCAAGGAGAGTGGCCAGCCAGTAATGGTCCCTCTCCTTGATCCGAAGAATATGAGGATCCTTCCGCAGACTTTGCAGGATCAGGGAGGCCATGCAGCGTAGGTTTGCTGAGGCATTCGGTCCGGAGTCCTCTGGGTCACTAAGGACGACATGATCCGCAGCCACCTCCTCCCAGCCACGTACAAGTCCACTGGTTTCTTGGGACTGTAAATCATCCCTAAAAGACTGCTGCTGATGATGCTGAGTGCCAGCCTCCACCTCCATGCTGACACAATCCTCCTCCTCCTCCTCCTCTTCCTGTGCGATGGGTGGGACAGAAGGAACACTGTCTGGGTAAAGGGGGCCTTGAGAGGCAAGGAAGTCCTCCTCTTCCTGCCTCTGTTCTGCCTCAAGTGCCCTGTCCATTATTCCACGCAGCGTGTGCTCCAACAGGTGGACAAGAGGTACAGTGTCACTGATGCATGCACTGTCACTGCTCGCCATCCTCGTGGCCTCCTCAAATGGTGCCAGGACAGTGCATGCATCCCTGATCATGCCCCACTGGCGTGGAGAAAAAAAAACAAGCTCCCCTGACCCTGTCCTGGTGCCGTAGTCGCACAGGTACTCATTGATGGCCCTCTGCTGCGTGTGCAGCCGCTGCAGCATGGCCAACGTTGAGTTCCACCTGGTGGGCATGTCACATATAAGGCGGTTCTTGGGCAGGTTCAACTCCTTTTGCAGCTCAGCCAGGCGAGCACTGGCATTATAAGATCTGCGGAAATGCACACAGACTTTCCTGGCCTGCCTCAGGACATCCTGTAAGCCCGGGTACCTGCCCAAGAACCGCTGCACCACCAGGTTAAGGACGTGAGCCACACAGGGCACATGGGTCAGTTGTCCCTGTCGGAGGGCGGAGAGGAGGTTGGTGCCATTGTCGCAAACCACCATTCCTGGCTTAAGCTGGCGTGGCGTCAACCACCTCTCGGCCTGGCCCTGCAGAGCAGACAGGACCTCTGCCCCAGTGTGGCTTCTGTCCCCCAAACACACCAGCGCAAGCACGGCATGGCATCTTTTTGCCTGCGTACTTGCGTAGCCCCTTGAACGGCTACGGAGCACCGCTGGTTCAGAGGACAAACCACAGGAAGAGGCCATGGAGGAAGAAGAAGAGGAGGGGGTGGAGGAGAGAGGTGTGTCACAACCAGTAGTAGCATTTTGGAGGCGTGGCGGTGGAACAACCTCCAACACTACTGCACCTTGTCCTGCATCCTTCCCAGCTGCCAAAAGAGTGACCCAATGGGCCGTGAAAGAAAGGTAACGTCCCTGTCCATGCCTGCTGGACCATGAGTCAGCGGTAATATGCACCTTACCGCTGACCGCCCTGTCCAGCGAGGCCAAGACATTGCCTTCCACATGCCGGTAGAGAGCCGGAATAGCCTTCCGTGAAAAAAAGTGGCATTTGGGAACCTGCCACTGAGGAACCGCACATTGCACAAACTCACGGAAGGGGGCCGAGTCTACCAACTGAAAAGGCAGCAGTTGAAGCGCTAGCAATTTAGCCAAGCTAGCATTCAACCGCTGGGCATGTGGATGGCTGGGAGTGAACTTCTTTCGACGGTCCAGCAGCTGGGGCAGGGAAATTTGCCTGCTAGAATCGGACGTCGGTGTACTGCTAGCAGAGTGGCCGCAACTACTTGGCTGTGACACACCTAATTCTACACCTTCATTCCTCTCAGTGCATGTTTCAGAGAGGACTGAAGTTATAGTGGGGTTGGAGATCCCAGCAGATGCGGTGCAAGGAGAGGTCCGCTTTGTTCTTTGGTGTGGGTCTTTGAGGTAGGCTTGCCAACGAGCTGCATGGCAGGTCAACATATGTCTGGTCAGGCATGTGGTACCCAAGCGGCTGATGTTTTGGCCACGCGATATACGCTTGAGACATATGTTGCAAACAGCAGCTGTGCGATCTGATGCACTAGCCTCAAAAAAGGCCCACACCAAAGAACTTTTTGAATGACGGGCAGAGGCAGCGCCCTGCACAGGCGGAGCTCTGCGGTGTGATTCCGTCGGTGTACTGCCCTTACGCTGGCCACCAAAGGGCATCCTGCCTCATTGGAGATGTGCCTCCTCATCCTCCTCCTCCTCCTCTCTCCTATTAGGCACCCACGTGGAGTCAGTGACCTCATCATCCCCTCCCTCCTCATCACTGGAGCCAATCTGGCAGTATGCTGCAGCTGCTGGAACATGACTGCCAGATTGGTGTCCTTCTTGAGCACCCCCTCTGTCTGCTCTCACGCTACTGCCTTCCTGTAGCTGGGTTTCATCATCAGACCCTTTGAAACGCTGGGCATCCTCCTGGAGCATGTACCCAACACTGTGCTCAAACAGTTCGGGGGACTCCTCAGGAGGAGGACATGGTGGGTCTAGGGAAGGAGTGACTGATGATGAGTCTGACATTGATACCAGGGAAGAGGACACTTTGGCAGCTGCTTTGCCAGTACCCTGAGCCTGGGTGAGAGAGGATGAGGAGGAGGAGGAGGGCTTGGTCATCCACTCTACCAAGTCTTCGGCATGATGTGGCTCAACATGTCCAGCTGCCGAAAAGAAGGACAAGCGTGTCCCATGGCCATGTGCTGATGACATGCACCGCGTCCACGACCAGCACTGTTGCCCCCAGACACAGAGCCTGCTTGCCCTCTTTTATTGCCTCCTGACTGTCTGCCTCTCCTTGTTTGCCTTCCAGACATTCTAATAGATGGCCTGCAGGGAGATGGGAAAAAAGCAATAAGGGCTACCTTCAGGTGTCCTTCTCTGTCCCTTTACTTAAGGATTTCTAAATATGGTTGAGGATGATTGCTTTCGCACAGAATAGCACAACGACAATTTCCCTGACTGTCCAAAAAACAAGGATTTCAAAGATGGTTGATGAGGAATGCTTTAGCACACTATAGCACAAGGAGAATTTCCCTCACTGTCCTTCCCTGTCCCTAGAAACAAGGATTATCACAGTGAAAGAAACTGACACTCTTCCTACCTATAGTTTTCTGTCCCTAGAAAAAATGTTTTTTTAAAGATGGTTGATGATCAATGCTTTAGCACACTATAGCACAAGGAGAATTTCCCTCACTGTCCTTCCCTGTCCCTAGAAACAAGGATTATCACAGTGAAAGAAACTGACACTCTTCCTACCTATAGTTTTCTGTCCCTAGAAAAAATGTTTTTTTAAAGATGGTTGATGATCAATGCTTTAGCACACTATAGCACAAGGAGAATTTCCCTCACTGTCCTTCCCTGTCCCTAGAAACAAGGATTATCACAGTGAAAGAAACTAACACTCTTCCTACCTATAGTTTTCTGTCCCTAGAAAAAATGTTTTTTTAAAGACGGTTGATGATCAATGCTTTAGCACACTATAGCACAAGGAGAATTTCCCTCACTGTCCTTCCCTGTCCCTAGAAACAAGGATTATCACAGTGAAAGAAACTGACACTCTTCCTACCTATAGTTTTCTGTCCCTAGAAAAAATGTTTTTTTAAAGACGGTTGATGATCAATGCTTTAGCACACTATAGCACAAGGAGAATTTCCCTCACTGTCCTTCCCTGTCCCTAGAAACAAGGATTATCACAGTGAAAGAAACTGACACTCTTCCTACCTATAGTTTTCTGTCCCTAGAAAAAATGTTTTTTTAAAGACGGTTGATGATCAATGCTTTAGCACACTATAGCACAAGGAGAATTTCCCTCACTGTCCTTCCCTGTCCCTAGAAACAAGGATTATCACAGTGAAAGAAACTGACACTCTTCCTACCTATAGTTTTCTGTCCCTAGAAAAAATGTTTTTTTAAAGACGGTTGATGATCAATGCTTTAGCACACTATAGCACAAGGAGAATTTCCCTCACTGTCCTTCCCTGTCCCTAGAAACAAGGATTATCACAGTGAAAGAAACTGACACTCTTCCTACCTATAGTTTTCTGTCCCTAGAAAAAATGTTTTTTTAAAGATGGTTGATGATCAATGCTTTAGCACACTATAGCACAAGGAGAATTTCCCTCACTGTCCTTCCCTGTCCCTAGAAACAAGGATTATCACAGTGAAAGAAACTAACACTCTTCCTACCTATAGTTTTCTGTCCCTAGAAAAAATGTTTTTTTAAAGACGGTTGATGATCAATGCTTTAGCACACTATAGCACAAGGAGAATTTCCCTCACTGTCCTTCCCTGTCCCTAGAAACAAGGATTATCACAGTGAAAGAAACTGACACTCTTCCTACCTATAGTTTTCTGTCCCTAGAAAAAATGTTTTTTTAAAGACGGTTGATGATCAATGCTTTAGCACACTATAGCACAAGGAGAATTTCCCTCACTGTCCTTCCCTGTCCCTAGAAACAAGGATTATCACAGTGAAAGAAACTGACACTCTTCCTACCTATAGTTTTCTGTCCCTAGAAAAAATGTTTTTTTAAAGATGGTTGATGATCAATGCTTTAGCACACTATAGCACAAGGAGAATTCCCCTCACTGTCCTTCCCTGTCCCTAGAAACAAGGATTATCACAGTGAAAGAAACTGACACTCTTCCTACCTATAGTTTTCTGTCCCTAGAAAAAATGTTTTTTTAAAGACGGTTGATGATCAATGCTTTAGCACACTATAGCACAAGGAGAATTTCCCTCACTGTCCTTCCCTGTCCCTAGAAACAAGGATTATCACAGTGAAAGAAACTGACACTCTTCCTACCTATAGTTTTCTGTCCCTAGAAAAAATGTTTTTTTAAAGATGGTTGATGATCAATGCTTTAGCACACTATAGCACAAGGAGAATTTCCCTCACTGTCCTTCCCTGTCCCTAGAAACAAGGATTATCACAGTAAAACACACTGACACTCTCCCTACCTATAGTTTTCTGTCCCTAGAAAAAATGATTTTTTAAAGATGGTTGATGATCAATGCTTTAGCACACTATAGCACAAGGAGAATTTCCCTCACTGTCCTTCCCTGTCCCTAGAAACAAGGATTCGCACAGTAAAACACACTGACACTCTCCCTACCTATAGTTTTCTGTCCCTAGAAAAAATGATTTTTTAAAGACGGTTGATGATCAATGCTTTAGCACACTATAGCACAAGGAGAATTTCCCTCACTGTCCTTCCCTGTCCCTAGAAACAAGGATTATCACAGTGAAAGAAACTGACACTCTTCCTACCTATAGTTTTCTGTCCCTAGAAAAAATGTTTTTTTAAAGATGGTTGATGATCAATGTTTTAGCACACTATAGCACAAGGAGAATTTCCCTCACTGTCCTTCCCTGTCCCTAGAAACAAGGATTATCACAGTGAAAGAAACTGACACTCTTCCTACCTATAGTTTTCTGTCCCTAGAAAAAATGTTTTTTTAAAGACGGTTGATGATCAATGCTTTAGCACACTATAGCACAAGGAGAATTTCCCTCACTGTCCTTCCCTGTCCCTAGAAACAAGGATTATCACAGTGAAAGAAACTGACACTCTTCCTACCTATAGTTTTCTGTCCCTAGAAAAAATGTTTTTTTAAAGATGGTTGATGATCAATGCTTTAGCACACTATAGCACAAGGAGAATTTCCCTCACTGTCCTTCCCTGTCCCTAGAAACAAGGATTATCACAGTGAAAGAAACTGACACTCTTCCTACCTATAGTTTTCTGTCCCTAGAAAAAATGTTTTTTTAAAGATGGTTGATGATCAATGCTTTAGCACACTATAGCACAAGGAGAATTTCCCTCACTGTCCTTCCCTGTCCCTAGAAACAAGGATTATCACAGTGAAAGAAACTAACACTCTTCCTACCTATAGTTTTCTGTCCCTAGAAAAAATGTTTTTTTAAAGATGGTTGATGATCAATGCTTTAGCACAGTATAGCACAAGGAGAATTTCCCTCACTGTCCTTCCCTGTCCCTAGAAACAAGGATTAGCACAGTAAAACACACTGACACTCTCCCTACCTATAGTTTTCTGTCCCTAGAAAAAATGTTTTTTTAAAGATGGTTGATGATCAATGCTTTAGCACACTATAGCACAAGGAGAATTTCCCTCACTGTCCTTCCCTGTCCCTAGAAACAAGGATTATCACAGTAAAACACACTGACACTCTCCCTACCTATAGTTTTCTGTCCCTAGAAAAAATGATTTTTTTAAAGATGGTTGATGATCAATGCTTTAGCACACTATAGCACAAGGAGAATTTCCCTCACTGTCCTTCCCTGTCCCTAGAAACAAGGATTCGCACAGTAAAACACACTGACACTCTCCCTACCTATCCTTCTCTTTCCCTAAACTAAAGGAATCCAGGTTAAGCAAGAAAAAAAAATGTCACTGTCCCTGCCTATGCTTCTCTTTCCCTGCTCCGGAACACACTACACTAGGCCGCCGTGCTGGCGGCCTTTTATAGTGTGGGGCGTGTACTAAACACCCTCAGCAATAATTGGCCACAGGCATCCTGCCTGTGGCCAATCATTGCTCTCCTCGCTGCCGGCGCTGTGATTGGCCAAGCATGCGGGGTCACAGTGCATGCTTGGCCAATCACAGCGCCTGGATGACACTGCGATGGCGTAGTGCATTGTGGGCCGTTCGCGTCACTCGATTTAGGCGCGAACGGCCCAAATCGTTCGATCTTCGTCGAACGATCGAACAGCCGATGTTCGATCGTTCGATCTTCATCGAACAGCCGATGTTCGAGTCGAACGTATGTTCGACTCTAACACCGAGCTCATCCCTATTATGCAAGTACAACACTTAAAACAGAGATAAAGAATCAGAGCAAGGATAAATACCATAACAATAACAAGGACAATGTCTTTTAACCATGAAAATATACCTCCAAGCCCAAATCCTGCATTGGCAAATGGGCTCCATGTTTTAGCAATGTCCCTAGCTTCCTGCTGGAGCTGGCCTACCTCTTTTCGGTGTTGTGCAATAATATCATAGTAGTCAGGCACCTTGGCACTTGTATTATGAATCCAAGTACAACACTCATAGTCCTCAGTTACTTCACACAGGCCTGTGAGCGCTGCACTCATACTTTCTATAGCAAGATCATGTAACTCTAACTGTTTTCTAATTGCTCTAGTTTCTAAGTTTAACATGGCAATGTCATCTGAATTCCTCTCCATTATCTCATCCAATATACTTGAATAATTATTCAACCTTTTCATTGTATCTATACCCCTACCACTCCCATGACAGGTACCAAGGATGCAAGGTAACACCATCCGTTAACATGGAGGGGCACCCAGGAATGACACACTTCCATTCAAACATACATAGATACTTTTTTTTCCAATGCAAAAGGTCTCCAACCGACAATCTCATGAGTGTACTTGTCCTGTGTTGCGATTATAAATTGGTGCAATATTTCAACTACATTATCAGAGAAAGAGGAAAAGTTATGCAAAGTGCGGTTTAGCCCTGGGTCAGATACTTGGGACAGTGAGCAGGCAGGGGCAGAGTCTCTGGATTCGCACATGGAAATGTTAAATATTGACCTGCTGCAGGAAAAAGGGTTAATCTGTGTCTCATTCCCTAAATTAAAACACCAATCAGGGGAATGACTCCTACCTGCTATTGGAAAGGTAACAGTGTTGTTTATGTACAGAGCGGATATGTTAGTCAAGAATACAGGAGGGGTCTCGTTGAGAAAGGAGGAGATATTTAAAGGTACAGCCAAAAGGTACAGCCAAAAGGGGAATTCAGGCAGTGCTAGGATGTAATTTACTACATATCCAACATTCTTCATACCCTGATTTTTTTTTTTTTTAGCATAAGCATACTTAAATTTTAGCAAAAGCATCTTATCAGTAAAACTATCTCCAGTCTCTCTCTTGGTTCTAGCTTGTGTCATTGTAATGTTCTTTTGTGTGTGTGTGTTCCCACAGATACTTTTAATTGCACCCAAATCTTCAGGGTGGTAGATACAGTTAGTGATGATCCAGGTGGGTAGGAACACTGTCAGAGAGATCAGGATCAGTAGGCAGAATGCCTTCCCAGAAGTCTGTGGTGAAATAAGCGAGGTCATCTTCTCTGGCCGGACCTGCTTTCCCAGGAACTCCTCCTTCGTCTACTTGGCCTTCTGCTTGAGGGCCTCCTGTATCCAAGATCTCCTTCCTGCTCTTGGGGCTTTGGGCGATCTTTTTCACTCTGTTGGCATGGATCCAGGACTGGCAATTTTCCACTAGGATGGCTGTTCTGGTCACTGCAACCACTGTGGTAGGAGGTCCAAAGGGATACCCTTGCTTCTTATTTCTGTTCAGCTGTTGGACCACCACGGTGTCTCACACCTTCAAGGGGTGAGTAGCTTCCTGTGAAGAAAAAGGAGAGGTGTGGGCAACATTTCTCTCAACTGTATCCAATGTTTCAACCAATTTCCTTACATATTCTTCCTGTATTAAGTCTAAATCTCCCTTTTCTATCATTTAAAGGGGTTCTGGCCCATGGGGTGGGGAAAGAGCTACCCATAAAGACTTCAAAAGGTGAATACCCTGTTGTCTTGGAAGGGGTCATTCTTATTTCTGCCAGGACTGCTGGGAGGACCTTTTTCGAGTTGGCAAAGGTTCCTCCTGTGGCCTTTCTTATTTTGTCTTTTATTGTTCTGTTCATTCTTTTTACTATCCCTGAACTTTGAGGGTGGTATGGAATGTGAAATTTCCATTCTATCTTGAGAGTTTTTACCAGGTCCTGGCAGACCCTGGCCATGAAAGCGGGACCATTGTCTGAGTTTATCTGAAGTGGGCATCCCCATCGAGGAATGATTTCCTGAATGAGGATCCTCACCACTGTTTGTGCATCTTCCTCTGTGGTTACAAAAAGTTCAACTCATCTTGAGAACATGTCCACAATTACCAAAATATGGTATTCCTGTCTTTTGCCTAGCTTGGGCATGTGTGTGAAGTCAATCTGCAAATGTATAAAAGGAGTTGTTGGATATATCAGGTGTTCATGTTTGGCCTTGTGTGGGTTGTTTGGATTGTTCCTGATACATGTGATGCATCTCGATACATAATCTTTAATCAGCCAGGAAAGTTCTGAAATGTAAAAGTCTTTTTCCAATAGTTCACAAGTGGCTTTCCAGCCTCTGTGGCCTATTCCATGGTACTAGGAAATAAAAAGTGATGCACTAGCTACTGGTATACATGGCTTCCCCTCTTTGCAGAGAAGTCCAGTCTTTGGATCTTTCTGCACACCTATTTCATCCCAATCTCTGAGATCAGCTTCTTCTGCACATCCCTGCAAATCTGAAAGAACCTGATCAAAAAAAAGGGCAATCCTGGTGCTAGCATGGGCATTTGGATCTGTGCATTTTGTGAAGTAGCAGCTTGTTTAGCAGCTAAATCAGCGAGAGCATTTCCCTTGGCTATCTCTGTTTGTTGGCCTGTGTGTGCTCTGCAGTGTTGTGGAAGATAAATCAGACCTGGGTGATGTGTCTTGGTGAATGAGGTTTATGCAATCATGTTGTGGCACAACCTCATCCTGCTCTCCTTTTAATCCCAAAAGGGCATTTGGATTGCTGCTGGTCCTGCAGTGGGAGAAGCATATGTGTTGTGCAATTTTGGGTTAGATAGCAAGATCACCTCATAGCCGCTCAACCTCTGAGCAGACATGTGCTGTGTATGTACATTTTTCAACAGGATTGATACATTGTGGGTGGTTTGAAGTGTAGTGTTGTGCCCCAGAGTGAAAGAAGTGGCCATCTCAACCATCATCACACTGGATGCTAAAGCTCTGAGACACTCAGGCATGCCTTGAACCTGCACCGGAACCATCTTTGAAAAAAAAATAATAGGGCGCAACTTGCCTCCATGCTCTTGAGTGAGGACACCTGACAAAGTTTTACATTTTCCCTTGCAAACAAATGAAACATCTTTCCATAGTTAGGCCGAGCCCTGGAGCTGTTACCATAGCACTTTTCAAATACACAAAAGCATTGCACATTTCATCTGACCATTTTATAAATATCCCTTCATATAGCAAAACATGTGTTACTGCAATACTTTTCTGTGAGAAATACTTGATTTTATGGAAAAATTTCTGGGGTGCCAACAATTTCGAGCATGACTGTATATGTGAAAAAATGAACCAACAAAACAATACTTTCGTAATGATATGTTCTGTTACAAAATGTGGCAAAAGCTTAGTCTAACATTTTGCAACCCCATGTGCTGTGGTAGGGAAAGGAAGTCCTAAAAGTAGCACATCACAGCAAAACCCTGTGAGAAGGAATATAACAGCCTCACCCCAGGCTCCAACCAGGCCATGCCACCAAGTATTGTGGTGATAGACATAAATGATGAGTCCATACTGTGTATACACTGCTGAAGTATTTCTCCACTAAAGGACATCTTTTGGACAAAACACGCAGGGGCAGGACTTTAGTTGGGACGCACTGACATCACAATCATCTGGTGGAATACACGCCAGCTCCAAGCAGAGTGGAGCAGTGGAATATCCAGGGAAAAACTGTTTCTGTTTCTGTAGTGCATCAAGAAGGGATGAAGTACTTGCTTCTGGCTCTTGTGTCCCTAATGTGTGTGGAGAAATACTTCAGCTTTGAGACTCTGCTGTCTGGATTGGTATTATTGAGACCAAGTAGAGGAGAGGGTAAATCACCATATCACCACAACAGTGTGGATGACAAAGTCACATAGCATAAAAGTGCATACTGACCATTTGTTTTGGGATCACATGATGGAGTGAACATCACTGGAGGAAGAGTGGAGTGTACAGTGTCACACCTAGGCACTTATGCAAAGTGTATATATGAACTAATCGCTTATGGATGGACTAATCATGTATGTATATGTAGCGGGTATAAACTTTTCTATCATGTTTAAAACTGGCAGAGACACCAGTGATGTATAGTTCTCTGCGGCCCAGCAAGTGGCGCTGTTCCTGTGGGCTGGTGTTGAACCATCGCTGAGTGCCGTACCCCTTTTTGGCCTCTCTCAGCGGTTGTATGGTGGGGCGGGGATACCCACCGTGCTTGCTGGGAGAGGGTATAAAGGGGCCGGCCATCTTTGTCACGGGGTGGTCGAGTCCCAGGCACCTTCAGCCTGAGGGCTGTGGTTCGTGGTGGGTGTCCAGGCGGCCTAGGCCTGGACACCCGAAGCTCGTGTTCCATCCCAGGCACCTTCAGCCTGGGGTGAGGTACTCGGTTGGAGGCCTGGGGCCCAGTTTCCTTTGCTGGGTCCCGCGAGGGAAGGATTTCCTAGATGGCCCCGGGGGTGGGGCACCCGAATCCAGAGGCGTAAGGGACCAGAGGAGCTACTCACCCAAAGACCTGGTGCAGCAGATTGCCAGTGCCGGGTGAACCTCTGGAGACCGCCCGGAGGGATATCTTTCCCGAACAGGGGCCAAGTTCAGAGAGGAAGGTGGTTCATGTTCAATGACCGGTGGCAGCGGACCAGCTATTCAACTCAGGTCAGTGGCAGAGACCTGCTATTAGGCCTGTGGCAGGGGCCTCAACGGTTCATCCGGTCGGTTGCAGCGACCAAAACTCACGGTCGGTGGCAGAGACCGTGCGCCAGGCCTATTCACTAGCAAAGGAATAGGAGAGTTCATTGTGCCTGGGCCTACTCGTATCCACACCCCTGTTTGTTCGTTGAGGGAGTCTAACTGATTGTGTTTCATCCTGACATTGGAAAATAAAGGAGTGTTGGACTTTTATTGGTGTGGGGCTCATCTACTGGCAGACACTGTTCCACAAGAAGAAGCGGAGGCTCCAAACACCGAACACCGACCCGAAGGTAAAGAAACTTTGCTCACACCACACAAACATCTGCGGTGAAAGCTTGGTGTGGTGACCCCGCACTCTCTCCTCCAAGGTACCCCTAGACAAAATCCAGAGAGAAAGAAACCGGAGCAAGAGGGAGAGTGGCTATACTATATAAAAAAACTTGTTACAACCAACATATCGAACCTTGAAGCAGATGGGCTACAGCAGCACAAGACCACACTGGGTGCCACTCCTGTCAGCTAAGAACAGGAAACTGAGGTTACAATTCGCACAGGCTCACCAAAATTGGACAATAGAAGATTGGAAAAATGTTGCCTGGTCTGATAAGTCTTGATTTCAGCTGTGACATTCAAATGGTAGGGTCAGAATTTGGCGTAAACAACATGAAAGCATGGATCCATCCTGCCTTGTATCAATGGTTCAGGCTGGTGGTGGTGGTATGATGGTGTTGGGGGATATTTTCTTAGCACACTTTGGGTCTCTTGTTATCAATTGGGCATCATTTAAACACTACTACCCGAGTATTGTTGCTGACCATGTCCATGACTTTATGACTACAGTGTACCCATCTTCTGATGGCTCCTTCCAGCAGGATAATGCACCATGTCACAAATCTCAAATCATCTCACCACTGGTTTCTTGAACATGACAATGAGGTCACTGTACTCCAATGGCCTCCACATTCACCAGATCTCAATCCAATAGAGCACCTTTGGGATGTGATGGAATGGGAGATTCACATCATGGATGTGCAGCCGACAAATCTGCAGCAACTGTGTAATGTTATTATGTCACTGAAAATTGAAGGGGAGCACTCCTGTGGCCACATCTGTATGAAAGTTTGATATAAAAGTAAAAAACGGGGGGAGGGGCTACAATAGACCACAGGTCAGACTTTAAGGGCACAATGAGCAGTGGAGAGTATACAAAATAATTACAATGTTTATTTATCGCAGTACATGGTACAAAAGGAACATTTGAGAGAATTAAAAAAGCATATATATAAAATACATGATAAAGAGTGAGCCCCTGTGTGTCAACGTGTTTCACTGTCTAGCTTCGTCAGGACATATTCAGGGATTGTTGAAAAAGGAAACAGGCCTCACTATCTAGGATAAAACATATAAAAAAGATTTCATAAAATATTAACACACATCTTAAAAATAGGTCATCATGTCAGAGCAACAAATGCGGAACATAAACAAAGAATACCTTGTGAAAAGAAGCGATAAATAAACATTGTAAGTATTTTGTATACTCTCAACTGCTCATTGTGGCCTTAACCACTTAAGGACGTTCACGACATATATACGTCAGCAGAATGGCACGTACAGGCACAATCACGTACCTGTACGTCCCCTTTAACTGCCTGCCGTATGGTCGCTCGTGCTGCCGGCGGCGTGCTCGCGACCCTTCAGTCATCCCCGTGAGTCGGACCGCGGGTCCCGCGGACTCGATCGCCATGGGGAACCCCGCGATCGTCTCACGGAGGGATGGAGCGGGGAGATGTTAGTGTAAACACAACATCTCCCCACTCCCCTACTGACAATGTCACCGATCTCCACTCTGTGTAATCAGAGCGCAGATCGGTGATGTCTCACTCGTAGCCACGCCCCCCTCAGTTAGAAACACACCCCTAGGCACACTTAACCCCTTCAGCGCCCCTAGTGGTTAACCCCTTCACTGCCAGTGTCATTTTTACAGTAACCAGTGCATTTTTATTGCACTGATCGCTGTAAAAATGACAATGGTCCCAAAAATGTGTCAAAAGTGTCTTATGTGTCCGCCATAATGTCTCAGTCACGAAAAAAATCGATGATCGCCGCCATTACTAGTAAAAAAATGTTTTTTTATAAAAATGCCATAAAACTATCCCCTATTTTGTAAACGCTATAATTTTTGCGCAAACCAAGCAATAAACGCTGATTGCGATTTTTTTTACCAAAAATATGTAGAAGAATACGTATCGGCCTAAACTGAGGAAAAAAAATGTTTTTTTATATATTTTGGGGGATATTTATTATAGCAAAAAGTAAAAAATCTGTCATTTTTTTCAAAATTGTCGCTCTATTTTTGTTTATAGCGCAACAAATAAAAAACGCAGAGGTGATCAAATAACACCAAAATAAAGCTCTATTTGTGGGAAAAAAAGGACGTCAATTTTGTTTGGGAGCCACGTCGCACGACCGCGCAATTGTCAGTTAAAGCGACGCAGTGCCGAATCGCAAAAAGGGGCCTGGTCTTTATGCTGCGTATTGGTCCGGGGCTTAAGTGGTTAAAGTCCGACCTGTGGACTATTGTAGCCCCTCCCCCTTTTTTTTATTTTTATATCAAAGTTATCATGTCACTATAAACCAAACTCTCTAAGGAAGGTTTCCAAAGCCTTGTTGAATCGATGCCACGAAGAATTAAGGCAGTTCTGAATGCAAAAGGGGTTCCAATCCGGTACTAGCAAGGTGTACCTGATAAAGTGTCCGGTGAGTGTATATTACCAAAGCACTTAAAGGGGTTGTAAAGGTTTGTTTTTTATTTTCTAAATAGGTTCCTTTAAGCTAGTGCATTGTTGGTTCACTTACCTTTTCCTTTGATTTCCCTTCCCTGTTTTCTTTGTCTGAATTTCTCACTTCCTGTTCCTCCTCAGTAAGCTGTTCAGTAAGCTGTTCTGGCTGACTAAACACCACTCAGATGATGGTGTGAAGTTTAGTGAGGAGAAACAGGAAGTGAGAAATTCAGACAAAGAAAAAAAACATTTAGAAGGGAAATCGAAGGAAAAGGTAAGTGAACCAACAATACACTAGCTTAAAGGAACCTATTTAGAAAATAAAAAACGAACCTTTACAACCCCTTTAAGAGCCTTTCACACTGAGGCGTATTTCAGGCGTTTTTGCGCTAAAAATAGCGCATAAATAACGCCTGAAATACTCCTGCCCCAGCATTCTCAATGTGAAAGCCAGAGGGGCTTTCACACTGAGGCGGTGCACTGGCAGGGGACAAAAAAATCTCCTGCAAGCCGCATCTTTGGAGCGGTGAAGGAGCGGTGTGTATACCACTCCTTTACCGCTCCTTCCCATTGAAATCAATGGGACACCGTGGCAATACCGCCGGCAAACCGCGGCTGTAGCCGCGGTTTGCCGGCGGTATTAACCCTTTTTCGGCCGCTAGCGGGGGTTAAAACCGCACCGCTAGTGGCCGAATATCGTGGTAAACACGACGTTATAGGGCGCTGAAAATCGCGCCGCTATACCGCCACAGCATATGCCCGCCCCAGTGTGAAAGGGGCCTTAAGGTTGCAAATATTTTGTGCTATGTTTTTGCCACATTTTAGATACTAAAGTATTGTTTTGTTGGTTATTTTGGTCACATTCACATTTATTAGTGTTGCTCTTATTATTTCGTTTTTTTTTATTAAAGTGGTTTGCATAGGGTGGCTCCAAAAAAGGGGCAACACTGTTTTACTTTGTACTCAATTTTCTTTGTTGGCTGGCTGTTTTGCTTTAAACTGAGAGGCTCCATATCAGTTCATTAAATATGCTGGCTGCTCTTTCTGTGTGAAAGGACCGCAGTGCCTATAAACTGCTGCTAGCCCTGATAAGGCAGTATTAGATGAAAAGTCAAATAGAGTATAAGCCACTTCAGTGAAAGATAGCAATGTAAGCAATGTTTTTATTGGTACACAGATGCCACTTGCTGGTCATCGTCAGCAGATATGAAATTGCATTATAATTAAAGTTTGCATATGTATTATAAAACAAAACAGGTGAAAATATAACACAAATATAATTGAAAATCCAAGTATTTCACTGTAGATTGTGTTATGTCAATGTCTATAGGTCCCTGCCAACAGAAAAATTTATGTCTTAATAAATACAGATCAGCGATCGGTTTTCTGCCCGGGAGATATAACTTAGCGGATTGTACTCAAGATGTAAATCTTCCCCCATAAGCACATCAGTGTAATTGGCTGGGGATTCTGCTTTTTCTCTATTATATACAATACTATTGATAAGGGTTTTCACTTGACTAATGTGGCTATGAATTATTTAATTCGCAGTGAGAAATGGCACTTCCCTTACATCTCGCTAATTAAAATGACTTTTTTTTTTTTTTTTTGTGTTTACTGAAATTGCAATTCAGCCTTAGGAATTACTAAAAATAAAGTTGATTTCAAACTATACATAACTGATGACATAGGTTTGGGGGATATTTTGTAGCCTCATTAACTGGAAGCTGGAAAAGTAATGAGAAGTGAATCTGTGTGATATATAAAGAATGCAAATGAGCACTGCCACTGTATAATGGGTATCGTAGTGCACCTTACCCTCACTGCAATCCTGTGCCAACTTCTGGAGCCCACTGAAATACTATACAAATACCAACCATCTGAAACCCCTTCTAATGGCAGTATTTAAGCTGTGTGATTGGCTGTTTGTGTTTCAAGTGCTGTATGGTGGGGGTGTGCATGTGTGCCCTATACCCCAAACTATCAGGTTTTCCACATGGCGCCAGCGGAAGATCTGAAGATGGGGGAAAATGGTAATTTTGATAAATGGTATGCTTTACATAACACACCATTGTACTAAAAAACCTTATTGGAGACATTCTTTTCTATAGTTTTGGGTATAATGGGTAAGTGTAAAGGCTGTATAGATAGCTGTATAGACACTATATTACCAAAAGTATTGGGACACCTGCCTTTACACGCACATGAACTTTAATGACATCCCAGTCTTCATCCGTAGGGTTCAATATTGAGTTGGCCCACCCTTTGCTGCTATAACAGCTTCAACTCATCTAGGCTGTCCACAAGGTTTAGGAGTGTGTCTATGGGAATGTTTGACCATTCTTCCAGAAGTGCATTTGTGAGGTCAGCCACTGATTTGAACGAGAAGGCCTGGCTCGCAGTCTCCGCTCTAATTCATCCCAAAGGTGCTGTCAGGTTGAGGTCAGGACTCTGTGCAAGCCAGTCAAGTTCCTCCACCCCAAACTCACTCATTCATGTCTTTATGGAGCTTGCTTTGTGCACTGGTGCGCAGTCATGTTGGAACAGGAAGGGGCCATCCCCAAACTGTTCCCACAAAGTTGGGATCATGAAACTGTTCAAAATGTCTTGGTATGCTGATGCTTTAAGAATTCCCTTCACTGGAACTAAGGTGTCAAGCCCAACCCCTGAAAAACAACCTCACACCATAATTCCCCCTCCACCAAATCGATTTGGACCAGTGCACAAAGCAAGGTCCATAAAGACATTGATGAGCGAGTTTAGGATGGAGGAACTTGACTGGCCTGCAGGGAGTCCTGACCTCAACCCGATAGAACACCTTAAGGATAAATTAAAGAGGAGACTGCGAGCCAGGCCTTCTCGTCCAGATCAATGCCTGACCACACAAATGTGCTTCTTGAAGAATGGTCAAACAATCCCATAGACACACTCCTAAACCTTGTGGACAGCCTTCCCAGAAGAGTTGAAGCTGTTATAGCTGCAAATTGTGGGTCAACTCAATATTGAACCCTACCAACTAAGACTGGGATGCCATTAAAGTTCATGTGTGTGTGTAAAGGCAGGCGTCCCAATACATTTGGTAATATAGTGTATCTGTAATACTGTAAAATGCATGTTTTTACATTGCTGTAACTGTTGGAGTTTCTGCGCGTGCATAATAAATTTTATGCAGGATGAGTGTCTGTCTCAGATTCTGAGGCTATCTATACTAGGACATTTTTAATTAAGTAAGCCGCTTATTAACAAACTTCAATAAATTATTCATTTCACAGAGGAAGCATCTAAGTAATGTAAAGATGTTATCTTTTTAATCAGAGCCTTTTGTTCTTTTTTCCCAGTAGAGAAGTGCAACTTTCAATGGGCAATGTAAACTGGATGGGCAGCAGCAATGTTTTTAGTTATTTCAAAGGGAATGTGCTGTGGTTTATAAAAGAAAATCAGACAGCACAAAAAACAAACAACCCTTAATAAAAGCAGCTGTACACTGAAAGGTCAATATAAAAATCCTTAGGCAAAGTACATATGAAAGGCAGTGCAGCGCTAAAAATTAAACTAAAAATTGCTTCATAAAACAGTCCAAAAACAATATGTAGCAAAATGAAGCCAGAAGGTGTTACAAAGGCAAAAGAGGTAAGAACTTCTTAGACGGTGAATGGGGTACTGGAGTCAGTCACCATACATCCCAACATAAACGTCTCCTCCCCCTGAAGTACAAACCGCTCACATGAACTAATGGACCTCTGAGTGAACAGAAGGTCAATCGCGCTGTCCCTTCTCAAGGGTAGTGGTAAGATGGTGTCTTCACGTGAGGTCCTTCTTTGAAACTCCTCAGTCAATGGGTGGTCTCCAAAAAACTTGCTCATACAGAGTGGATCATGAAAAAATAAAGGAAAACCATAGTGCTCTCCATATATAAAACAACACATTTATTCCAATAAAAAATTACTCACAAACACGGCACTAGAACCTAGTGCACGGCATGAAGTACATAAAGATAAAAAAACAGGTAGGTGGTTGCTCTGACATCACTATGAGCCCCCCGCACGCGTATCGTCCATGGTGTAAGACTTCCTCAGCGGATATAGCAAGGGCTAATGTGTCAGTGCTAAATTTATAGCATTAATTCCTGGTGAAATCAATTAGCATCAAATCCTGGTAAAATCAATTAGCAATTAACATGTCACGCCCACTTTGACCAAGAGGACTGCCCATCATAAGTGATGCGAGTGACATAATCACACACATCAACAAAAACGGCAACATTCATGCAGATGTAGCACTCTCCTCAATAATGTAATACTATGCTCCTGCATCATAATAATCCACACACTAGCAGCAACTTTATAGACCGACAGCATTTGGTATCCTGCAAGACAGGCAGTAGGAACATTGTGCGCAGATAGATGGATCAGATCCCTTATTAACTTATTGCTACACTCACATACCTACGTGAGGTAGCCTACTTACATACCGCCATGTTTAGGGTCAGGCAGGGACATTCCCCATTCAAAATGCCGCCGTCCACCACAGCACTCGTAACTGGAGGCGGCGCCGTAAATGCATCACATGACCGCATAGACATACGGTCACATGACGCATCTCCAAGGAGACAATAAACAGAGCTCGCCTCCCGCACGTAGGTGCCGTCCTCCGCAACACTCATCACGGAGGGCGGGACATACGATCACATGACCCATCTCCAGGGAGACCAAAAAACAAAGCTAGGCTCCCTCACATAGACGGCGGTAATAGCATATTCAGGCCAGTAGGAGGAAAATTAATATCACCAACTGGCAATACAAAAATTGCTCCTGAAATTAGCAATACTAATGAAGGCAATAAGACCAATACTTAAAACAGAACTGCAAGGAAAAAACAAGCAGTCGGAATGTACTGTAAGGGAGAATAGAGTTGGACATGAAAAGCTAATAAAGGAAAAGAAAAAGAAAATAAATATTAAAATATTAAAATGCCAAAATAATAGAACAAAATGTTCATACTGACAATACCAAATAAAATACAGAGATCCGGCCACAAGCTAATAGTTGCAAAAAAAAATGGACACAGTAAGCAACAACCAGTAAATGGGACCAAATCACTATAACTATAATCCTCATAAATAGCAAATAATGGGTAAGAAGCCTAATAATAAGTATCACCCTCGCTAAAAAGAGTAAATGAACTAAGACGTCAGAGCAGCCACCCAACCTGTTTACAATAAATGCATACAACAAAAAAAAGGCCATAAATTAACGATCTGAAATAAAACAATTGAGGTCGAACTCAACGTTCAACCCCAATGGGACCCCAACTATAAGTTCATATACCCAGAACGATTCACGTTGGCTGAGACGCCTAATGAAGTTACCACCCCGCCAATGACCCGCGACCTTCTCGATCGCCCAAAACTGCAACCCAGCGGGGTTACGATTACGGAAGAGCCTGAAGTGTCTTGAGACATTATGCGTAACAAGGCCCTTTTTGATGTTTGTAACATGCTCACCTATCCTCACATGCAGAGGTCTAGGTGTCCTCCCAACGTATTGAAGCCCACATTCACATTGTAATGCATAAACCACCCCCGTAGTATGGCAAGTAATAAGATCCTTAATTTTATAGCTATTACCAGTGGCCGTGGCAACAAATTCTTTACGTTTCTTAATATTCTTTTTGGTTTTCCTGCATGCCCGACACCCACCGCATGCATGTACACCGGTCAAGAAATTAAAGACCCTGTTCTCAACATTGATAGGTGGGTCGATCACCCCTGGCGCCAGTTTATCCCTGAGCGAAGGCGCTCTTTTATATACAAACTGTGGGCGATCAGGTAATAATGGACCCAAAATCCTATCATGTTTAAGGATAGGCCAATGCTTCTGCACTATCCTTTCAAATTTACAATATTGGATGTTATAGTCCAGTACCATCCGTATCCCTGAACAGTCTTGCCTATCCGTTTTTGGCACATCAGAAATGAGTGTCCTTCTGTCAAGACCACTCTTTCAACTTTTCTAACCAACAGATTTCTATCATATCCCTTCTCCTCAAACCGGGATGATAAGGTCTGTGATTGAGAGATAAAATCACTTTCTTGGGTGCAATTGCGCCTCAGGCGCAATGTGCTGTGGTTGTGTTCCATATTTTCTTTCTTTATTGTTTCAGGACTAAAAAGAAAAAAAAAAAAAAGGAAAATGTCTGTTTTGTTTTGCATATTAAGATTTTTTGCCCACCTGATTGATATGATTGCATGTGCACGTTGGCCTGTAGTTTACAGAGCTCTGTAGCTCAAGCTGCAATTTACACACTCAAATGACAAAAACCCTCTCCCCATACAAACAATGGCAGCCAGACACATGCCCCTATCCTCACAGTATCCATATATGTAGGCCTTTTAACACCCTCGTTCACCACTATCACCTTTGCAGGCATACATTATATTCATCTCTATATGAAAACAGGACATGACAAGTAAATGTGGTAGAGATCTGAGTATTCTCCTATCCCAAAGTTGTCTGAATTTTAGCAAAAATTATTATATCAAATGTTATTTTTTTTCAAAAATAGGGGGTAAAAATCATGCATGTTTCATCTAAAGTTTCTCCAAACCTTAACGAAGAGAAAAAATGAAAAAGTGAATTAACAATCTACAGCCTCCTCACCTTCCCTGATCCCTGCTGTACTCCATGGGTGAGGAATTGTCAGTGGCCGTGCAGCTGATGCAAAAAATAAAAGGTCTGGGGACTTGAAATCCACTCTGTTCTCCCCCTTTCTTCTGGTGGGCTTCTAGGGGGGATCAGAGCAATTCTGATTGGTCAGTGCCGACACCAAGCATCTTTGTTGCTCTACTTATCCGTATTCACCGCTCTGAATATATCCATCTTTCAAAATCTAGTCTTTAATGCTTGTAACTCTTTTTCCAATGCCTATTTTTCTGGACTATTTGGACGGATATGTAATAACTGTCCAATTGGGATATACTGTATTATCGCCAGGGTATAATGGCTAGTCACATGGCGGAGCATATCTCCTGTGTCAGTTTTCAAAATGTGGGGTTACTTATCCCTGTACCTTCCTTTTTATTTTTAAATCCTACTATGCTCTTTGTATTGTTTGAATTTATGCATTAAAGCGGAGGTTCCGCAGTCCAACCTTTTTTTTTTCTTCTGTGCAATCAATGTTATTTCAGATAACAACTTAGTACTCACTTTTTTCGCGATTAAAACCATTCCCAGTCCGTTTTCGTTTAAAAGATAAACTTTTAAAAAACGATCCTGGCATGTTCCATTTTGCTTGTGGGCATTGTGAAGCCCACAAGCACGGACTTCCGGGAAGCAGTGAATGCTCGCCTCCCGGCATTCACCGCTCTATCTCGCTCATGAGCAGTGTTGACGGCGAGCAGCACCGTCAACACTTCCTGGTTGCTATCTATTCACCTGTGTGCCCTGAATTAAGATGGCGGAATCGGATTCACCCTCGTCACGTGACCGGCTTGATGAGTCACGCGACGAGTGAAATCTCAAGAGATTTCAATGGACGGCGTTCATCATTGTCTCCTGGGAAGCATGACACTGTGCTCCCAGGAGACATTGCGGAGACATCCCAGCAAACAATGCGGCGACGGGGAAAAGAAGAGATACGCCTACTCCCGCGGGAGGAAAACCCAGAAGTCCACCTTTACCAAGCTCATAAAAGGTATTTAAATCATCACAAAAAAAAACATTAGGCATATGTATATGTATATGGTACACTGATCAGGATAAGCTAATGCTAATATTTTGGGTGAACCTCCGCTTTAAGTAAATATTACATGAATTTAGATTAAGTTTTTTTTTTTTAAATCTATGAATTCTGATTCATGTTTCCTCCTGCGACCAACACATCATCTATGTATCTTTTCCAAAAGGACATAGTTTCATTAGCTAAAATTCAGTCACAGCAGAGTGCTTAAATGGCTACCACTTTTTATTTACATTCTTGTTTTTTATATACCGGTACGTTTATTTGGTAGAATAAGTACCCATTAAGTATAAGTGTGTCTGAATATTAATCTATTCGTTATAGTATATTGTATTTCCTGTATGAACTGATTTGTATTGCTTTATATGCAGCTATCTTGAACCCTACTGCCTTAGCAGCCACATATACTGTGCCCCCCCCCCCACCTTATAATATTTGTAAAGAATTGGGAAGGGTTAGAACTCCTATGAAGTCTTTATTGATGCCTGTATCCCCACTGAGGCGATTCACTCTCACTGTCTTGGTGGGCATTATTTCTAGGACTATAAGTAATGGAAAGTCCAACATTTTGAAAAGAAATGAAAGGGAAATCATCTTTTCTGATAGCAACTATAAGGGGATTTTCCTAAATTTGGAGAGATTTTCTCACACTTCCTGTTGTGACTGAACCACCTGACAGTGGTTTCAACCATTCCTAATGCCGCGTACACACGACCATTTTTCTCGTCGGGAAAAATTAAATTTTTTCTCTTTGACGAGAAAAACGACTGTGTGTGGGCTGTTCATCATTTTTCCTGACGAGAAAAACGGCATGAATCACGACGAGAAAAATTAGAACATGCTCTAATTTTTCTCGTCGTGATTCACGCTATTTTTTTCCACGGCAGTTTTCCCATAGGGAAACACTGCCAGGGAGCCTACACACGGTCGTTTTTCTCGACCAAGAGAAAAAATGTCAGGAAAAACGGCCGTGTGTAGGGGAACAAGCCGTTCCTCGTTTTTCCCGTCGATTTTCTCGACGGTGTTCACCGTCGAGAAAATCGATCGCATGAAAATGAAAAAAAAAAAGGTTCTGACTGTTGATATATTTTAAAAGAGAAGTATTTCCAAAGCTTTTTTTTCTCATGCTTCTCTTCTGGGTTTACAGGGGTGCACTTACTTGTGCTCTCTTGTGACCCAGATTCATCCGACTGCGGGATAAAGTCCACTGTCAGCTGATGTCTTATAGCTGCTGCAGGTTCTGAAAAGATACTGACAATTTTGTTGGGATCCATCCAGTTGCCTGATCGACAATTGAATCTTATCCTCCGCATGTGGTGAGCCGAAGCCAGCTGCGTCAGCCCCTTCTCCAGCCCAGTGCTACAGTGAGTGCTGTTGGAGCAGAGCAAAGAGCAGTGACTGACAGTCACTGCTGTCCCATAACACTGAGAACTGAGCGATCAACAGCCATGTAATTGCTCAATTTACAGTCTTAGAGCCAACGAGGGACAGCTGCAGCACCACACTGATGCTGCAGCATGTTTGTTTTTTTCCCAGCCCATGCTTCTCTTTTAATCCTAATCCTTGCAGTAGCTGTCCTAATTCCCGTACAATCTGCTTTGGATTAGACAGGTGACCTGCCAAATTGTGTGCATTGCTGTAGGGACAGGGAAGTCACATGACACGTAGAGGAAGCCAGGTCCCAGTTCCTGGGAAGTGCAATGGGTAGCCCACCTAATTGAGAGGTTTAAGTGGAGAGACCGAGCTGCTTGTCCTAGCCACTAAGGTACCTTTTCCAGTCACCATAGCAACCGGGATTTATTCAACCCTGCCCTGTACTACCTAATTATGACTAACAAAAAGGCTTTCATTGCACACAGTTGTTAATTATTGCTTGTCTGTTACAACCAGAGAAGCTTGAGTGGACAGGTTTGCAAGGAAAAAAAATCATTTCGTTTTTGCAGACTGTTAACATAATTGACTTAATGTGTAATGAGCACTTTTTATATTGAACACACTTTTCTAGTTTTTTACCTATAAAAATGTTTCTTTGTGTAAGGCTAGACAAAGTTTATCAGAGTTTATTCAGGTCGCTATCAGCCTGATTGATTGATTCCTCTGGCAAAGTTCTGGAAATGAATGACATGTTGTGAGCTCTCAGAGAATAAAATCTTCTGAAGTTTGCATAGATTCCGCGTGAATCTGATCCAATTACAGTATCTCGTCCTCATCAATTATTTATGGTGTTTGACACGATTCCCCTTCGACCGAGGGTGCATGTAGAAGTCCAAGCATGATGGGTAGCTTGCCTGCTCATTTTAAGCAGATTCAAGTTTAATTTTGCCTAGAATTCTTTCTATATATTCTTTTCTTTCTTCTATTTCCTTATTAAACATTTATGGATTATATTAGGTGATATAAAATATCTTAATGGATTGCTACAGTGCCTTGAAAAAGTATTCATACCCCTTGAAATTTTCCACATTTTGTCATGTTACAGCCAAAAACGGAAATGTATTTTATTGGGATTTTATGTGTTAGACCAACACATTTTATGTTTTATTTGGAGAACTTGTATAGGAGAAGAGATTTAGTAGGATACTCCAAATGAACTATGCACAAGCGAGGACAGCTCTCTTTCTGTAGAACTGAGGAGAAGATTATCTGCTGAACCATACAGCGTCTGTATGTAAGAATAAATCTCTCTGTAGCAGAAGAGACTCAGTGGACTTAAGTCTTCAAGACACCAGCAAGTGTCCCCTTTAGCTCACACGCCCAATTTGACCAGAGGGGGATTTCAGCAACACACACTCAGTCTCCGGGATCCCTTCAGGGGTCTGTACTCACAAAATGTCCAGGGACAGCTGGTAGCCTCCTTCCAACTTCCAAGCAACACTCTATACCAGTGACATAAGACCAGATCCGTAGACTTCCTTCCTCAGTCAGCTTACACAGGAACCCTGGGTTGTAGCTTTCAGGCTTCAGGCCCTCAGGTCTGGCACCTGAGGCCGCATGGCAGCCTTTGCTGGGAAGAGGCAGCCACCTCTTCCCCACCTGAACCTCTCTCCTTAAAGGTGGGCTGGAACTGGAACCACAAGCCCATGTGCTATTCCAATATAAATACAGTCACCCAGCATGCAATGGAGCACATCCCCTTCTAATTGGCCAGGGCTGTATATGCATCTGTGCTTTCACCTGCTAGGTTTCCTCCCACTGTCCAATATGCCTTCTTGCTATTGGATCAGTATGACACATCAAGACAGCATGAGCCGCACCAGAGCACACTGAGCAGACCTACCAATCAATCAATCAATCACTGCTCTCTATTAAGCAGACAGCATCTAAATTTGCCTGTCTCCTTCTCTGTTAACCAGAAAAGCCAAAAACTATATACACTCTCAAGCACCTACCTAGGAGGGTGCTACACCTGTTTAAAAATCTATTTAGCAACATTTTATTACTGATTAAAGTGGAACATTATAAGTATAAAATTCCTTTAAATAACATGCCTGGGGGGATGGCTGGATCCTGTCTGTAAAGTGGTGCATCTGTGTAATATATATAACCTACTACCGCAAAACTGACATTTACAAAGAAAAAAAACTGCTGTTTAACCACTTGCCAACCACCTTCTTTAGCTTTACTGCTACAGGGTGGCTCGGCAGTGCAGAATCACATAGATATACATAATTTGCATTTCCGGGTAGGGGGCCCCGCATGTGCTGTCATTTGCTACAGCACAAACTGATCTGTGGGTCCCGTCCAATGACTTACGGCCAGCACCCGCTGATCGGCTGAGCGAATGACAGAGGAGATCCCTGTGTTGGCTAAGCAGAGAGTAAAAAACGGCACATTGCATAGTAACACAGCACTCAGTACACTAGCCAAACATTGTTAGGAACACAGTTACTGTAATCCCTTGATTGCCCCTAAATATTAACCCCTTCCCAGCCAATGTCATTAGTACAATGACAGTATATATTATTAGCAATGATCACTGTATTAGTGTCACTGGTGATATCAGTGTCAGATAGTCAGTCCCCCCTCCCCCAAAGTCAGTTAGTGTCAGATTTTTCTCTGCGCTATCGCAGTCCCATTATAAGTCGATGATCACTGCTATTACTAGTATAAAAAAAGAAATACATAAAAATTCCAGTATACAGTATCTACAGTATCTTGAACAGTATCTTTGAGGGGACAGCAAATTTACACTGTTATACAAGCTGTACCCTCACTACTTTACATTGTAGCAAAGTGTAATTTCTTCAGTGTTGTCACATGAAAAGATATAATAAAATATTTACAAAAATGTGAGGGGTGTACTCACTTTTGTGAGATACTGTATATCATACTGCATTCTCTATTATGTAAAATACATAGAAACCAAAAAGGAAGGAGACCTCCCCTCACCCAATGATGCACAATTTAAGCAATCCAGGTATTTTTGTTCAAATCCAGAAATTTGTAAGAAACTGGTGGGTAAATGAATCAGTCTACATTGACTGAAAACTATTATATCCTGTTTGGGTGAACCGACCAAATTTTAACATAAAAAACACTGCTGTGTTTAAGTGAAGTGGAATATGTCCTAGATTATGAAACCATTTCTTTTGTTTTGTCTTCCAGGTCATGGAACAAAAGGAGTTTTTGAGCTTCTTTCTGGATGGAGGAGAACTAGAGAAAGTTTGCCTTTCAAAGACAGGATAGCAGATGCCTACTCAGATGTAATGGTGTCGTATACAATGACCAGTTCTCTGTACATCATCACTTTTGGAATGGGCGCTAGTCCTTTCACAAACATTGAGGCAGTAAAGATATTTTGCCAGAACATGTGCATTACTATTGTCCTAAACTATTTCTATGTTTTCTCCTTCTATGGCTCGTGCCTAGTCTTTGCTGGCCAACTGGAGCAAAATCGATATCACAGTATCTTCTGTTGTAAAATTCCTTCTGAGGAGTATTTGGACAGACAACCAATATGGTTTCAAACAATGATGAGCGATGGGCATCAGCATTCGACCCACCATGAGCCCGACCCTTATGAGAACCATTTCATTTACCATTTTATAAAAGATCATTATAATGAGTGGATCACAAATACATATGTCAAACCCTTTGTGGTCATATTATACCTCATCTATGCATCATTCTCATTCATGGGCTGCCTCCAAATTAGTGGTGGATCAAACATTATAAACCTTCTAGCAAGTGACTCTCCCAGTGTTTCTTATGCTTTTATACAACAAAAGTACTTTAGCAACTATAGCCCTGTGATTGGATTCTATATCTATGAACCTCTTGAATATTGGAATGCAACTGTTCAAGAAGACTTGAAAACCATAACTCATGGATTCAATACGGAATCTTGGATGGAGCAATTCTACCACTTTTTAAAGGTTGGCAATATTTCGGCATCAAACAAAACTGAGTTTATTAACGTTCTCCAAAATGTGTTCTTAAAGAAACCAGAATTTCAGCACTTCAGAAATGACATAATTATTTCTAGGTCAGGAGATGAATTGAATATCATTGCATCCCGGATGTATCTGGTAGCTAGGACTAGTGAAAACACACAACGGGAAGTGGTTGAGCTCCTTGAAAAGCTGAGGCCACTCTCGTTGATACAAAGCATAAAGTTTATTGTCTTCAACCCCACCTTTGTTTTTATGGATCATTATGGCTTGGCAGTGACAATGCCAGTCGCTATTTCTGGATTTAGCATCTTGCTGGTGTTAATTTTCACCTTCTTCTTAGTCATTCAACCTTTGGGAAACTTCTGGCTGATAATTACTGTCACTTCTATTGAATTGGGGGTATTGGGTTTAATGACATTATGGAACGTTGATATGGATTGCGTATCCATCATGTGCCTTACTTACGCTTTGAACTTTGCCATAGATCACTGTTCCCCACTGCTTTATACATTTGTCTTAGCCACTGAGCACACAAGAACTCTATGCATACAAGATTCACTCAAGGAGCATGGCACAGCTATTATCCAGAACGTCATTACGTTTCTTGTTGGGCTGGTACCCCTTCTGTTTGTGCCTTCAAATTTGACCTCCACACTGTTCAAATGCTTGCTGCTGACTGGTAGTTGCACTATACTGCACTGCTTCGTCATTTTGCCTGTTTTCTTAACCTTCTTCCCTCCTTCTAAAAAGCGCCACAAGAAAAAGAGAAGAGCCAAACGGAAAGAGAGAGAAGAGATTGAGTGCATTGAAATTCAGGAAAATGCAGATCACGTGACTTCTATTTGAGAAAACAGTGGTCATTACTTAAAGTATTTGGACAATTGCAGGGATCGTAGGCAAAAATCAACTGCTTGTGCTGGCCAAAGTTGTACGAAGGGGTATTTTTGAAACATCAAGGTGCAAGATTTTTATACTTTTGTAACAAAAATGTATTCGATTCAATTTTCTATTACCTCATTTTCATAATGAGTCTGTTTGGTGGAAACATGGGCATAAATAGGAATTTCCCTGATTTGCAACTGTCTTGATCCATTAAAGTTTCAAGAGCAGGAGATTTGACTTGTTAAATGTGTATATTTTTATACATGTTACACAAGCATGTTTTGGTGTGTCAGATTAATCCTCTACATTTTATGCCATGCTTTGAAAGGACTGAAGTTAAGCTCCAGTCCATAAAATTCAATTTTTTTTTTAGATTTGGATAGAGAAGGTTTAGGAACTCTCTCATTTTTATATTGCTGTCTGTGTCTTTGCTGTGGAGATTTTTTCCACTCTTCTTGTCTTGGTGGCCATTAGGAGAGAAGGTAAAGGGTAAAGCAAGTGTTATGTTTTTCACTATTTCAGTGACAGGAAATACAGTGAAATTTAACCAATACATATATATATAGATAGCAATAAAAACTTGATGGGGTTTTTAAACTCTCCCAGTTCTATTGAAAACCTAATAACAGTTATGGCTTTGTTGAACTTCAAGGAAACTACATATGGCCTGGTATTTAGAAATGCTACAGCTGATTTAAGCATCTTTTGTGATAATCAGTCAGTATTAACAGTCATGAGCATGAGAAGTGCTTTCTGTCATTTGCAAAGATTTCCTAATATGTAATGGTAATTTTACCTTACACATAGATAAGGGCTCTTACACTTAGATGCTGCATATTAAAGTACTTCTAGCAATTATGTTAAAATCCTGACATCAGATCTTGTAATCAGATATTCCTTATGCATGTAACAGTCTGAACAGACCCAGAATCTAAATATCATCATGTGATGCACATGCATAAAAAACAAAAAAAACTCCTTTACCCTCCCTTGAATGCGAAGAATCCTCCTTAATTTGTGCCTCACATGCCGCCCTTCCAGACACTGCAGCTCACAATGTCAGGATCTCAGCAGCAGAAGTAGTGCTGTGAATGCAGTAAGCACTGGGCAGGACAAAGGATTTTGTGGACATTCTTGTACTGCCATGCATTTAGCAGCAGTGTTGTCAGTCTACCATTAGCATTCCATGAGTTGACTGTTGTACTGCCTAACAGGTATGTGCACGCCTCTTAGTTGATCAGGACATATAAAATGACTATAGTGAGTCACAGAAGTATGACATGTGGTTGCCATCACAGAGTTTGGTAGATCATCTGTGTAGCCTGAGACAACAGCTAAAAACAGGAAGGACAAATGCTGCAGTGGTGTATGTCCTCAGACCGAGGGTCTGAGAAAATGGAAGCAGAGTCAGCAGGCTAATTACCAATAGCAAAGATAACAGATCAATGATCAGGGTAAACACTGACAAACACAATCTAGACAATACAATGAATTACCCAAGACACAAAAATAAGTTAGAGACGGACATGAATCTAGGATATGAACAAACAGACAAACCTGTTGATCACACAATGGCTTAACAGTGAAGTATAGGGTTTTTCTCCCAAGAATCATACTAACCTAGGTGGATGCAGCATTGGTCTGATGCTGTATTTGTGCCCCGCCGACTCTAAGACTGAGAATCGAGTGAACAAACACTGCTGATTGCTCGGTTTTCAGAGCTGCATGAAAAGAGAGCTGGTGACTGTCAGTCACCACTCTCTGCTCTGCCCCCCATCGCTGACTGGAGCGCTGGGCCATGGAGGGGGCGGTAGCGGCTGGCTCAGGCTCTCGGTGGCTCACTAAGAGGCTGAGCCAGGTGCCGGTCCAGGGTTGTGGGTGAATCCTGACCATATTGTCACAATCTTGCCTCAGCCTGGACCGGCTCTGTGACATCAGCCGACAGTTGGCTTCAGCCCACCGGCTGCTGAAAACAGTTCACAGGTGTGCAGAATGAACTGCACTCCTGTGATCAACAGAAGAGAAGAGAAGCCAAAGGAGCTTTGCTTTCCTTTAAAGCTCTTGCTTCACTGTCAAATCCACTAATGAAGTCAGGTGTGCACATAGCAGAGACTTGAGATGCAGTGCTGAATAATGACCAGATGGCAGAGATTTGAGGCTGAGCGTTGCCATTATCAACGAAACATTGATCTCTTGTGTAGATTAAAAGCCTAACTCCAAGACCCCAAAAGCCTATCCCACTGGATAAACTTTTCTCAATCCCAAAGCTTTTATAATCACACCTATGGCCTCCCTCTTGAGATCTATTCAGTTGCAGGTGACAATAGACAGGGATATAAAAAATAAACCTTGGATTTCCATGAAACAGATTACATTATCATTTTTAGCCATTTGTTTTTAAAGAAAAACTGTTACTCTGAAAATAAAAATAAAAATAGATCATTTAGTGACTATCAGGGTAATAATAATACTGACGACAAAACAGAAGAACAAAGTGAATTCTATGCAAAAGCCAATGTCGTTAGTACTTGTAGTCATTTTTATCTCTTTTCATCCTATTTACATGTTGTTGCCTGACACAGCCATAACATGTCTACATAAAATATACGGAAGAATGTATAACGGAATGTATGTATTATGTGAGCAGTTGTTACTAGATCTGACAATGTAGGTATTTGTAGAATGGCATTGTATGCACGATTTGTTCTACTACAAAGGTGTTGATCTATTTCCAGATTAAGAGACATAAAACATGTTTAATTGTGTTTCTTAAAGTCAAGATTTCCCTTGATTTGTCTGTCTGTCAGGGCCAGCATTGGGGTAAGGCAACAAGGACACATCTGAGTTTCAGTACTCCTGAATTGACAAGTCTATGGTTGAACATGCCAGGCACCCTGCAAAGGGTTCGGGTTTCTGAGCCCTTTAATTTATTATTCCATCTTTGAGTAGAATTGTTGCTAGGCTGTGGCCATTGAAATGTTTACGTATTCTCAACAAGCAGTAATTAATCTTTGAAATAAGCCCTCACTGACCTCTGGAGTTACAGGCACATTGGAGCAATTCACCTACAATATAAAAAAAACAGTTAAGGTGTTCAAGTTAGGACTCAGCACTCTGCTCTCTTTCATCTTCCCGTATACCTGCTCTGTGTTTACATTAGAGATTGGGAAGAGAAAAAAACTATCTATTGAGACAAAATGTTTCAGTAAATTTCTGGTGTAAATTTGAAGATTAATTACTCCACCATATCTGCAGCTACAGAGGTCAGTGAGGGCTTGTTTTAAAGTGACCCTTTATCTCTCCTGCAGAAGTGCCACCTTATTGAAAGAACACACTTAGCAGTGTTAAATATTTGCTCTCTTAATGAGCTACAGACACTGTTGCTATCTCACACTGCTGGGTGCCTCGGATAGCGCATGCCATTCAATGCAGCCTGGTTCTTCCTGCCATACATTATAAAGGACATGCTGTAACACACACAGAAGTTCTGGATAGCAACAGTGGTTATAGTCAATGAAAAGAGCTAAGATTTAACCTATTGCCTGCCAGAAACCCAAGTATTCCTCTTTCTTTTACAGGGTGCATTGGGACTTCCTCATACCAGCTAATTGCAGGGTTGCTTTAAAGCTTATTTATTGCTTGTTAAGAATATCAAAATACAGTATTGTCCTAATGCTACTTTATGAGCATTATAGCCCGGAGATATAATGGAGATTACAGTCTTAATGTGTAGAGCAAGGAACCCCAGAGCATACCAGGTCAAACAGAATGCAGAGGATCTCAACATCAAGATTCATATTTAAATCTTTATACAGTAGGTCTTAGCCCAGAGCATATGAGCAGATGTAAAGTTTGCAATATAAAGTGCAAATTTATTTGATCTTTTAATAACTTTATAAGTCTGTATGAATACATCTGTAACGTGCCACAATATATTGAAATAGTATGCTTTTTCAAAAAAGCTGTACCTTTTATTATCAAAAAGCATGATGTCATCAATCTGCTGCATGTAAACAATCCACTAAGAGCACCAAACCAAATGTCCAAAAGTCCAAAATGAAAGATTGACCTTCGGCAAGAACATGACAAAACAGCCAACATATTTTGGAGGTCAGACAAATGCCCCCCTGTTTAGGGTTATAGTTTAAATGCTGGAATTTCTTAGAATGGTATAGTAACCAGGAATAATTATTAATGGTGTAAAAGACATAGGACAACTCAACTCTGCATGGTATGTAGTCAACTGAGAAAGAAGAAAATTTGACAGCCGCACTCCAATGCAAAACCTTTATTGACGTAAAACAAATCCATACACCCTTATAGGTGCTTAATCATAGCTGTAAGACCACCAACCCCAATCTCTCATTTTTACATCTGAAGAGCTGATCACATGATCAGACGTGTATCTCTAAATTGTGGTCAGGTGAGGTCCATAGAAATTAACCCTTGAAAGGCAAACTTAAACCTGAGTCTATCTGTAAACACTGAAAACTATCGTCTCCAAACAGATATCATTAATCAGTAACATGGATCTAATCAGAAACATAAACATAAATACAGTAACAATGTATCATCAGAACTTCATTAAACATAAAACATAAAAAACAAAAATGTAATGACACATCATACATATCTACCCAAAACTCCTAAAAAAAAAGAGAGATATAAACATAAAAATAATGTGTAAAACTATTCTGTATAGCATTGATCGCCTCCACATTCCCTCCTTCTATGACACGTCTGATCATGTAATCAGCACTTCAGATGTATAAATAAGAGATTGGGGTCGGTGGTCTTACAGCTATGATTAAGCACCTATAAGGGTGTGAAACGCATTAACTATTGTACCTGTACCTCTGTTTGTGTATTGATTTCATTTTACATCAATAACGGTGTTGCATTGGAGAGTCCCGGGTCCAATTTTCTTCTTTCTCCATTGAGCATGTATGCCGAGCCAGCACCCTTAATCTCTCATGCAAGGATGATGTGAACGTGGGATTATCACCTGGAGCGGTAACTTCTATTTTCTCTGCATGGTATGTAGATGCTATGTATCCTATGCCACACCATTAGTAATTATTCTTGGTTACTTAACAATCATTAGAGTCCCAACATTTAAACCAGGGCCTTGAAGAAGTGTGAATTTGCCTGATCCAAGTTTTCTCTTGTTCTTGCCTTGAATCAATTTTACCATTAAAAAGATTTTGTATATTTGGTTTGGTGCCTTTATTTGTTTACATGAGGAAACTCAACTAGGGGTGACCACGTTCATCCTTATGGGGGACCCCTGGACTTGTGAAGAGCTGCCGAACCAGAGCATGTGTGCCCATTGAAAATTTTACTCACCTATTGAAAACTTGTTTCCAGCGCCTTTTTCATCTTTGATCAATGTGCTGCAGGTAGAAGAGGCAGTCTTTTTGCCCTGGGGAAAGACTGCAATATTTTAGATTTGAAAGAAATCACCGGGTGGGAGACTGCAGCAGTGGGCTGATTGATCTATGTTAAAAAAAATTGTGAACTGCACTGTTACAAAGATTGAATCAAATCAAATGTTGATGCCTGAAAAAAGATGGCGTGGTCATTCTGTATAAAACCAGCAGGTGAAGGCATTGTCAAGGAGAGTACTGTGTTCTTTGTAAGAGGTAATAAATACCTGGAAGTGTTACAGTTCCATTTTACTTAGCATGCTGCACTTAATATGAAAAAATATATCCAATGCTAGGTTCACTTTAACATTTTCAGGGCTATCTGTTTAAGGGGTTTCTGAAAAGTCTTGTCAGTAGTAAGTAAGGGGTTACCCCCTGTTGGTTGCATGGTAGAACATGCTGTGTTCATCCTTTGCGTAATACCTCCCAATTTCTTTTTGTCAAATGCAGCCTTGATCGTTCTGTCTAGACCACCTACTCCGTCTAGAACTGACCATGTCTGGTGAAGAAAATGTCCATTTCCCACAGCCAGCTCCCACTGAAGCCATGTATTTATGTTATTAAAATAGGGACTGCTAACAGGTTTCCTCCTCTATATACTGGCTTCCAATGCATTTTCATTTGTATCTATTCATCTGTCCGATGCTGGGACACCATGATCTTGTTGATGGGAAACCAGCTCTGCAGCTACTTCTTTTATTATGAAAAAATTAATTTATGAAGTGCAATATCCAATGGCAACTAATAACTGATCAAAAACACAACAGCGGCTATTGGTTACTGCATACATTGTTGTTATTTTTCGCATAGCTTAAAGCCCAATTGAAGCCACAAAAAGAAACATTCAGTCAGATCGACATTGTACTAATGGCCTTGATTTCCAAAGTTGATTTGAATAAGATTACACAATCTAAATAAGAATGCACAGTCCAATAGACACCAGCGTTTAACTAGACTGTCCAGTGCACACTAACTGGCCTAGTCAGATATGAACTGTTTCTTCCCCAGCAGTACAAGTGTGTGCAGCCAATACTAATCTAAGCCGGCATTGAGCAATGGAGTGGGAGGGCAGAAAGTGAAAAAATGATAACATTTGGTGAAGCCAGGCTTTCAAGAAAATTTGAGATTTTTTTTTAGCCCCGTGGTGTAGTACACTCACAAAAATGTAACACTTGGTGCAAAAAAAAAAAAGTGTGTACACAAAAGTGAGAACACAAAAAAGTGCACAGGGTGTACACATGGTCCTCCTCTGTGGAGAAAGCACCCTTGCCCTCATCCCCCGGGATGCAAGGCTCCTGACAGGGACTTTGGTACTCACTGGTCCACTTCGCCAAAACCAGGCAGACCCTGTTCTTTCGGAGGCCTGCTGAAACAGACCAACCCCAAGTACTAGGTGAGTCTCCCCCGAAGGGAGACCCCATGGGAGGGGAAAGAACCTGACCAGAAGACCACGTGACAAAAAAGAGAGAATAAAGTTTTCTCAAGAGCGTCAAAACCAGAACACTGTAGATGGTACAAAAAAGCTTTAATTAATTTAGAAAAATCACAACAGTTATATGAAAAATGGAAGACTGGTTGTGTATCACACAGACTGATTAAAGATAGGACAACGTTGTCTTATATTAAAAACAGGGGCATCGCAGCTGCGCATACCACATACACACCCCAATTACCACATTCGAGCACTAGCTATAACTTAGCACGTAGCTTTGAATAATGAATATCAGTAGTTACAAAAACTCAAACTAAAGAAAAAGCAATCAAAAATAGTTATGCTGTCTCTGTAGAGCTCCTGATTGCTAAAAATGCTCAGTTAGATGGCTCATCTAGAGGTGGAGTATGTTGGGTGAATGGATGAATAGGGTACTGTCCTGATATCATCTAAAGGGGATAAGTTGAAAGTCCACTGGTGGTTAATTTCAAAGCCCTTTGAGTGTAAGATTGATGACCGGGCAGGTTGCACTATTAAAAGCAGATGATTAGAATAGCTTGGTGTTTGTGTGTTCAAAGGAACCGGCTTTATATACAGTCATTACCAACACAGGTGTGTCTCCCAGGGATGTCAGGTGGGGAGGTACTACAGGGACGAAATAATCACATCCATATAATTAGGTAGGTGGGTTAAGGATACTCTCACCACGTCCACGGTATCGGATGTTCTCCCTTTACTCTCTACCCATCGATAATCCAGTTAAGAGCCACTCTCTGTAGTTGCCCGTATTCCTGACACATGGAGACTCCTCTCTGTGTGAACGGTGCCGTACGTGCAAAAACTTGATTGCAATTAAAAAAGCCGCTGATCCACCACCAGCTCACTGTTTCAGGCGTGCTTCACTCGTGCGGCAAGCAGATGGTTCCCCTGTGAAGCGTGGCTCTTAACCAGATTATCGAGGTGTAGAGAGTAAAGGGAGAACATCCGATACCGTGGATGTGGTGAGAGTATCCTTAACCCACCTACCTAATTATATGGATGTAATTATTTTGTCCCTTTAGTACCTCCCCACCTGACACCCCTGGGAGACACACCTGTGTTGTTAATGACTGTATATAAAGCCGGTTCCTTTGAACACACAAACACCAAGCTATTCTAATCATCTGCTTCAAATAGTGCAACCTGCCCGGTCATCAATCTTACACTCAAAGGGCTTTGAAAATTACCCACCAGTGGACTTTCAACTTATCCCCTTTAGATGATATAAGGACAGTACCCTATTCATTCATTCACCCAACATACTCCACCTCTAGATGAGCCATCTAACTGAGCATTTTTAGCAATCAGGAGCTCTTCAGAGACAGCATAACTATTTTTGATTGCTTTTTCTTGAGTTTGAGTTTTTCTAACTGATATTCATTATTCAAAGCTACGTGCTAAGTTATAGCTAGGGCTCGAGTGTGGTAATTGAGGTGTGTATGTGGTATGCGCAGCTGCGATTCCCATGTTTTTAATATAAGACAACATAGTCCTATCTTTAATCAGTCTGTGTGATACACAACCAGTCTTCCATTTTTCATAAAACTGTTGTGATTTTTCTAAATCAATTAAAGCTTTTTTTGTACCATCTACAGTGTCCTGATTTTGACCCTCTTGAGAGAACTTTATTCTCCCTTTTTTGCCTTATGCCAATTAGGGCAACTAGGACCGCGTCCTATGGTTATCCATGTGGACGAAGATTGATTGAAAATAGCTAATTTAAGTTTTTACATAACTAATTATCGGTTGATCCAGGCATCCAATTCCCCTTTTTTACAACAGAAGACCACGTGCCCTCCCCCCAAGACTTTCGGGGCAGGTCCGAGGACCTACACACTACTAATTGGGGAGTGAGAAAGTGCATACATGCTGTGCAAAAAGCGCAGTGACAAAAACACATATAAAAAAGGAAAAAGGGAAGTGGATAAGTGCATGTGCAGTAGTGAGATACCATGGCAGGCCCAAGAAAATTTTAAATATGAAACTTCAACTGGGCTTTAATTGACGAGTTCCAATTAAGTCCCCATCAAGACTTTGCAGCCCGACTCAGAGCCAGTTAATGTTTATATGAGAGTGAAGGCAATGTTTAGTTTTGTATTTATAACATATCGCCAGCAAAAACTAAATGGACACAATGAGCAATAGTATACTTTTGATGGCTTATTGGTGCAGTGGGTCATGCATGATATTCCGAACACCTCTGCAACAACTGCTAAATCAACTGCAATCTATGTATCTGTGTGTAATTGGACTCCATATTGGCAGCCTATGGAATCTACATGCCAAGCCAGGGCATTTGCTATATTAGCTCATGCCTGCAATTGGCAAGTTTTGCTTTGTTGTTGCAGACACCTTCCAACCATTCGGAATAGGTTGACCCAGTGACACGCATTGTACCCTTGCTGATCAGTAGTATGTATTTACATTTTCTATTTTTGTAAAACAAAATGACCGTAAATGTTAACCCCTCACAGTAAATATGCATGTAACATGAACTGCACTAACAAGTTTGTCAGTGCTCTCAGGGGGTTAAATAACAGGAGACTTTTCTAGTTTTGTACTATTCTAACTTTATCAGAGCATGACACTATCTTTGGAAACAAAGGATCTATGTTATTATGCAATAGGGGAGAGTATTATTAAAAAAAACTATATCTGTGATGCTGTGGGCATTCTAATGTGGGATTATCTAAAGTGATAAAATGTAAAAGGCATAAAGTGCTTGTTTTTAACACCAATTTAAGGTTTCGTGTTTCCTTGAATCAACATTTTTCAAATCTATAGAGATCAAATCTGTAACGAAACCAAAGAAAAGCCAGATTGCATAAACCAGTTTGAATAAAGTCATTGCTTTTACTTTTTGTACACAATCCTTTATTTACTATAACACCTATTACACATAAAGTCATAAAAAACGTGATCACAGGTTTTCATGGCAGTTATTTTAATTATAGTTTGAATGGAAATGTTTCTCCTTTTGATGAAGTGACGCATTGTTTGACCCTCCTCTAGGATTTTATCATCTCAATGAGAGCTTGCTTGAGAGATCTCTAATGCCTTGTACACACAATAGGAATTTCCGATGGAAAAAGTCAGACAGACTTTTTCCATCGGAAATTCCTACCGTGTGTGTGCCCCATCGGAGTAATTCCGATGAATTCCATCGGAGTTTAAGTATAGAACATGTTCTATTTTACTCCGATGGAATTCCGTCGGAATTCCAATGTGCTTTTAGCCGGAGAATAGTCCGACCGTGTGTACGGGGCATAACCCCATTCTAAGCACCGATTTGACTGTTAATAATTTGAAAGTTTTAGCCAACATGTTGGACAGTCTCCGCAAGAAACATTACCTGTGATTTCACACACCTGTTTTTGATTCCATAAAAAATGTATTGTAGAGGAAAGTGGTTTATTTAGAAAACTGGTCCATCCTGTCCGAAATATAATATGGAAAAAAGAAGACTGGGTGCAAAAATGCACAATGTACCCCTCATGGACTTGATAGACAGGCCAATATGTATGATAAAAAAGTATTTTTAAATTTTAACGGGAGCTCCAGCTGATTGACAGCCTTAGTTCTGTTTCTGTGTGCTCTGTGGAGGGGAGTGTCTCTTCCCTCCAATCCGCTCTCAGAGCTTTCCTCCCTGAGCTTTGCAGAGTGTAACTTCAGCTCTCTGCCCCCTTTTTCTAACTCTCAGACAAGCTTATAATTTTATCGCTTTTAACAGGTATATAGCAGAGATGGCTGTAGAGAGACAGGTACAACTTATTTAGGAGGATTTATTTAATCCCTGTGTATCACTTGAGGCCACTCACTTCACTGGGTATAAGGCTCTGTTCACACCTGAGCAATTTGAATCGCAAGCGGAATTGCCGCGATTGTGCCCGCAATTCCAGAATCGTTGCAAACCGTGGAACGTGTTTGTGATGCCAATATTTCCTAATGGCACCCCAAACGCAGTGTGATTTTGCCACAATTGTCGATAACACATGCTAAAAGCATGGCGAAAATCGCAAATGCTCCTGGCTCTGTCCCAAGATTTGGTACATGAGCTTCTTTGGAGCGTTTTTGGAGTTGAGGGAGGCCCATTCAAATGAATCCACTAAAAAACGAAAAAAGCTAAAAGAAACACGCTGCAGCAGCTGACGCTGCACTACCCTCAGGTGTAAATGGAGCCTAAAGCCGTGTACACACGATCGGATTTCCTATGGATTCTAATCCGATGGATTTTTCCATCGGAAATCCGATGAAGCTGACTTCCATCAGTCTTGCCTACATACCATCAGTCAAAAATCCGACTGTCCCAAACGCTGTGACGTAAAACACTCCGACAAGCCGAGAAAAATTAAGTTCAATGCTTCTGAGCATGTGTTGACTTGATTCCGAGCATGCGTGGGTTTTTTCTCCGATGGAGTTCCACACAGACGATCGGATTTTGCTATCATTTTTTTTCCCATCGGATAAATTTAAAACATTTTCTATTTTTTCACACCGATGGAAAAAAGACCGATGGGGCCCATACACAATCGGTTTCCCTGCCTGTTTCCCTTAATGTGGATGGCGGCGCGGGACCTGCACCGATCTAGGCATCGGCATCGGGGGGGGCCATCAGCGTGGGAGAGTAGGACAGGTAAGTGTCCTTATTAAAAGTCAGCAGCTACAGTGTTAGAAGCTGCTGACTTTAAAAAAAAAACGAATTTGCGGGTGGAACTCCACTTTAAGAAAAAAAATTAAAAACAGCAAAATAAGAAGTAATATAAAAAAATAAAAAAATAAAGCGATAGTTCGCAACTATCAAATAAATGCACAACAAAAGACAAGAAAAAGACAAAGAACATTATATTTAATAAACTTGACTGCCCTTAAAGCGGAGGTTCACCCTAAATACTGACATTATCTTATAGTGATCTTGCTAGCAGATACATATACATATTCCTATTGATTTTTTTTCTTGTGGTTGTACTTACCGTGAATCAGTCGTTTTAATGTGGACTTCCGGGTATTCCTCCCGCGGGAGTGGGCGTATCTTTCTTTCCTCGGAGCCCCGTTGATTTCTGGGAGGTGCTCGCAATGTCTCCTGGGAGCCGTTGATCTGCCGAGATCTGCCCCCCCTGCGGATTCTGCCAGCCCTGGACTGCGCAGGCGCAGGGCTCTAGCTCCGAAAATTGCCGAACATTAAGAGCTGTAGACTGCGACTGCGCAATCAACAGGGTATTGTGACAGTCGTTGCCGCACGCTCCCGATGCTCGCTCCACTCAGCAAGGGGGGCGGGTGTATTACTATTATAATGAGCGGATGCATGTTTAAATAAAGGAATTGATGGACAGAGAGGGCGGGTAGTTCAATGTGGATGGCCGATTTGAATACTTGTCAGAGAATTGTTTAAAAAAATCTTACGTCTTTTTTTTTTAACAATTCTCTGACAAGTATTCAAATCGGCCATCAACATTACTCAACTATATGATGACTCAGCATATGCGCTTAATTAAAATCACAGTACACATACAGTGTGCTGTAAAAAAACTAAATTACTAATTAGAAGCCAGTTTTAATTAACATGCCCACGTTAACCTGCTAAAAGTTTACTTCTGATTTGGTTACCCTATGGCAATGTTCTTTGCATTGTTATCAAAAAGGTTCTCCTTGTTGTACATTAAAGTGGTATATTGTGAACAAAGTTGTACACTGAGAAATTCAGAGCTGCAATGAGCTCTCAAGCAACATTGGAATACATTTTATTCTAGGGGTAGGCATATACCAGGGGTACTAACGGCAAGACTCTGGAAGCCAAATTCACAATTCAGATGGAGGGGGGGCTCAATGTAACTGAGGAAAATCCCTTTAAACAAACTTTATAGTGCTCCTTGGATAATTCATTAAATTATAAATATATTTAATAATAACGCATACTGTCCGTGTGATGGATGATGGTAATATAATAATGTATTAAACAGACTTTTCCAGATGCCTCAGTGTGCCTTTGAAAGGCATTATTGTGATTATTGATTAATGACTCACACTTCTAAATTGGTTACTTAACTAAAACTGCTGTATTAAATGAAAAGATCACAGTATATGTGAATGAATCTATATGCTGTGTTCTGCACTAGGGGAAAAACAGAAGGTATCATTGTACAGTAGAAAGAAGGCCTATTACTTGTATTTAATAAATTATACTGCTACTTTTATTAAATCCTGTGTATTCTGTATTATTGTGTATTTGCATAAATTTAGTTTTAGATAAGACAGCATAAAATATTGTGTTATGTGCAGTTTCATCTATTTACTAAGTACACAAAATGGTTAAAGTGTTTGTAGACCCAAACAATTAACTTTTCTTATTTGATCCCTTTTGGTCTGTTAAATATCTAATTGAAAGATTTTTTTACATCTGTCCAATCAGTAAAAAGATACCTGTTGATCCTGCCAGAATCCTTGTTAGCTGATAACTACCTAAGCTCTCTCCCATTGCTGTACTCTGATCAGTTACATTGTTCCCAAGCTATCTCTGTGTGTAAAGATATTGAGGTCTGAGGGCACCCAAAACTGAGAGGCAAATGGGGTGCCATCCTAAAAATTTGCAGAGTAAAGTCCCATTTTAGGCCAAAATTTTTTTTTACGGCATCTTCCTTCCACTCCCTCTAACCTATCCTAATACTTTTTTTACCTACCTTAACTGGTGAAGGCAAATATACTCACCTAAGTACGCTGTCAAGATTCTTCACTGCTGCCCGTTCCAGTGAAGGGGAGCCCTGATCTTCAAGACCGCCAAGTTCCTGCAGTCCCCCTGTGATAACATCTTCCCTTTCTGTGTCCTGAGAAAACCCTGCCAATGGCCATCCAACTGGAAGTGTCCATATCTCAAAGGCAGTAATGTGGACACCTGAAGAAGGACAGGGCATGTGACTCTACTGGTCCGAAAACAGTACATTTACAGACCCTTACTCCTGAGGATTTGTACCTGAACACTAATCAGACTGAACTGACTTTAAACCGTGAGCCTTTTTGCTATTCGAAAGATATGCTTATGCAACTACTTAACAAGAAAGGCCATGTACCACAAGCTACCCGTACACTATGTGATTTACTAGAGATAGCTAATCACCCGTCAGACATTACTATACCCTCTCTATTGGCGAATGTTACTCTTCCCAGCAGAAAGGTGTTTCTTAAAACGGCGGAAGTTTTGAAATGTGGCTACATTAATGCACGATCAGCAATAAAACACGCTTCGGAAATCGCTGATATTATCACCCGTAAGGACCTCCATTTTTTAGGGTTATCTGAGACATGGTTTCAACCTGGTTTTGAGGCTTGCCTCATAGATTTAGTCCCTGATAATTATAAAATTATTTTTAAAAACCGCCTTCATAAAAAAGGGGGGGGGCTTAGGCTTCATATATGACGATTCACTAGAATGCTCTAAACTACTTATACAAGAGACTACAAATTTTGAATCTATGCTGGTAAAATGCTGTATCAATCCTACATCCACATTTTTTGTTTTATTGATTTATCGTCCGCCAGGCTATAATGCATCATTCAATGAGGAATTTTTTTATTTTATTTTAAAAACCTCTCAGGACTACTCTAACATTCTTGTCCTGGGAGATGTAAATCTTTGGCTTGACGATCCCAAGGATCAGAAAGCCATAGAATTTTTTAATGACATATCCAATGCACATTTTGTCCAACACCTTAAGGTACCCACACATCAAAAAGGACATACACTTGATATTTTACTCACTAATACATTGTTTACTGACAATATCCGAGCAACAGAGGTTATTTGGACAGATCACTTTTTAATTACCTTTACCCTCCCAGATTTTGCAACTCGAAAAGCAGCAATTGGACACCCTATGACTATATCTAATCCATATAGAAAATTAAAGGATGTCACCTTGGAAAATTTCAATACAGTATATCAACTAACACCTTTACAAATAACTGCGTTTTCTAGTATCCATCAACAACTAGACAATCCAGAATCTGAGATTTTACAAGTGGAGGAAGCCCTGAATCAATTCGATGTAAAAAATAGGATTTTTATAACAGCTTACCTGTAAAATCCTTTTCTTGGAGTACATCACGGGACACAGAGCGACATAGTCATTACTAATGGGTTATATAGATACCGTCAGGTGCTGGCACTGGCAACTTCCAAAACCGGAAGTACCCTCCCCTATATAAGCCCCTCCCATCCGGGAGCACCTCAGTTTTGTAGCAAAGCAATAAGTGTCCCCAAAGAGGGGCGGGAGCTCTGTGTCCCGTGATGTACTCCAAGAAAAGGATTTTACAGGTAAGCTGTTATAAAAATCCTATTTTCTTTCTCGTACATCACGGGACACAGAGCGACATAGTCATTACTAATGGGATGTCCTAAAGCAATGCCAAATGAGGGGGGGGGGATACACCATATATAAGCTGAGCGCTATCAGACATGAGGATCTTTTGCGGCCTGCAACACACTGCGCCCAAAGGCGACATCCTCCTGACTTCTAACGTCCACCTGGTAGAACCTAGTAAACGTGTGTACTGAAGACCATGTTGCGGCCTTACAGATTTGAGCCAGGGAGGCCTGGTGATGCACTGCCCATGAAGTTCCAACTGCTCTCGTGGAGTGCGCTCTAACTTTGAACGGAGGCGGTCTCCTTCTCAAGCCATAGGCTTGTATTATGACCTGTCGAATCCACCTGGCTAAAGTAGATTTTGACGCTGCCTGACCCTTTCTGGGGCCTTCCGGCAGAATAAACAAAGTATCCGTACTGCGAATCTGAGCAGTGGCTTTTAGATAAGCTTTAACTGCTCTTACTACATCCAAAGAATGCAATAACTTTTCCTCTACCGAAGTAGGTTTGGGGAAAAAAGAAGGAAGAACCACATCTTGGTTCAAATGAAAACTCGATACCACCTTAGGAAGAAAGGCTGGATGAGGACGTAACACTACTCTGTCCTTATGGATAACCAGATATGGCTCCTTACAGGACATAGCTGCTAATTCCGATACTCTTTTAGCCGAACAAATGGCTACTAGAAAAATCAATTTCCTGGTGAGAAGCACCAAGGAAATATGCTGTAATGGTTCAAATGGTTGTTTCTGTAGAACCGACAGAACCAAGTTTAGATCCCATGGACATATGGGAATATTAACCGGAGGACTAATACGCATCACTCCTTGTATAAAGGCTTTGACTAGTGAATGCGAAGCCAAGGGCCTTTGAAAAAATATTGACAAGGCCGAAATCTGACCCTTGATAGTACTCAAGGCAAGCTTCCTATCTACAGCCCATTGTAGGAAGTCCAGAATCCTACCTATTACGTATTTACGTGGATGCCATTTCTTGGCCTCACACCAGGCGATGTACGCCTTCCAGATTCTATAGTAGATCTGCCTGGATACCGGCTTCCTGGCATTGATCATGGTAGATACCACAGAATTAGAGAGCCCTCTCTTTTTTAGAATGTGGGCTTCAATAGCCAGGCCGTCAAACCTAGGGCTGGTAAGGAAGGGTGGTATATCGGTCCTTGCGAAAGCAGGTCCGGACGATGTGGGAGGGTCCAAGGACTCCCCACAGACATTTTTACAATCTCCGCGTACCATGCTCTTCGGGGCCACGCTGGAGCCACCAGAATCACTGGTTTCTTTTCTACCCTGATTCTGCGGAGTAATCGAGGTAACAATTGTGGCGGTGGGAATGCATATATCAGCTTGAACTGATCCCAAGGGAACACTAGGGCATCCGAGCCGCACGCTAGGGGATCCCTTGTCCAAGAGACAAACCTGTCCACTTTTGTGTTGAATCTGGATGCTAGCAGATCTACATCCGGTGTTCCCCACCGCTGACATATTGTCCGGAAAACCTCGGGATGAAGGGACCATTCCCCTGGGCATAATTGTTGGCGACTTAGAAAGTCCGCCTTCCAATTCTCCACTCCTGGAATGAATACCGCAGATATGGCTGGGACATATCTTTCTGCCCATCTCAGGATGTAATTTACTTCCCTTTGGGCTGCACGACTCCTGGTGCCCCCCTGACGATTGATATATGCCACTGCTGTGGCATTGTCTGATTGAACTCTGACAGGGGACCCTTGGAGTTTGGATGTCCATGCTACTAGGGCATACCGGGCTGCTCGTATCTCTAAGAGATTGATGGGCAGGGCCTTTTCTGCTTCTGACCACTTGCCCTGGAGAGAAAATTGCTCCAGTACTGCTCCCCAGCCTATAAGGCTGGCATCTGTAGTGACCACCTTCCAGGAAATCGGACTGAAGGATTTCCCTCTTTCCAGATTCTGGGGAACCAACCACCAGCGGAGGCTCTTGCGAACGGAAGGGGACAAGGACATTGGTAAGTCCAGAGCCTGAACTTTTTTGTTCCAGGCTGACAGTATGGCCCTTTGCAACTTCCTTGAATGGAATTGACCGCAGGGTACTGCTTCGAATGATGCCACCATTTTTCCCAGCAGCCTCATGCACAGGCGTATGGATGGCTGTCTTTTTGAACCCACTAAGTGGATCAAATCTCTCAAAGACGACCCCTTTTCTTGAGGCAAGAAAATTTTTCTCTGGTCTGAATCCAGCCTTAGCCCCAAGTATTCCAGACTTTTGACTGGTTTTAGGGCTGACTTGTCTCGGTTGATAATCCAACCGTGATATTCCAGAAACTTGATTGTCTCGTGAACAAACACTTCTAGTTTTTCCACTGAGTGGTCTATCAGCAACAAGTCGTCTAGATATGCCATTATCGTTACACCTCGTGTCCTTAGATTGGCCAATAATGGGGCCAAAATTTTTGTGAACACTCTTGGTGCTGTGGCCAGACCGAAGGGTAAGGCTCTGAACTGAAAATGGCGTCCTTCTACCGCAAAGCGTAGAAATTTTTGGTGGGCTGGAAAGATGGGAATGTGCAAATAAGCATCTTTGATGTCGATCGAGGCTAACCATTCCTCCCCTTGTAGGGCAGTGGCTACCGATCGGATCGACTCCATCCGGAAAGTCCTGATATGTAGGAATTTGTTTAGCCCTTTTAGATTTAATATGGGCCTCACGTCCCCGTTTGGCTTCGGAACAGTAAAGAGGTTTGAGTAAAACCCGAACCCCCATTCTTCCAGGGGAACCTCTATAATTACTGCTTGGAGCAATAATTGTTCCAGTGCCAACAGGAGGGATCCTCTCTTCTGGGGATCCCTTGGCACGTTTGACCTTATAAAGCGGGAAGGAGGGGAGTTTTTTAACTCCAATTTGTATCCCAGATTTACTGCGGAGAGCACCCATCTGTCTCGGATCGTGTCCCGCCAGATCTCTGTGAACAACTGAAGTCTTCCCCCCACCCGATTGAGTGGGGGCAACCCTTCATGCATTTGACTTTGGGGGAGGTTTTGTACCTCTCCTGCTCCAGGGCTTCTTGTTACCCTGTAACTGTCCCTGATTTTTACCTCCGGGATTTGACCGAGGAGGCCGTCGGAACTGTTTCACAGCCGATGTCCTAGGGACTGGAGAAGCCGGCCTCTTAAAAGAGGGACCTCTAACTCTATTTCTAACCGGCAAAAGTGTACTTTTACCGCTGGAAATTCTCTGGATATACTTGTCCAGGTCTTCCCCGAATAAGCGCTCACCATGAAATGGGAAGCTGACCAGCAATTTTTTACAGGGAGCTTCAGCAGACCAGTTTTTGAGCCATAGAAGCCTGCACATATGTACTACAGACAGCGTAAGGCGGGAGGCCTGATGGATTGAATCCTTTATGGCGTCCACCGCAAAGCATAAGGCTCTAGGTAGATCAGCTAGGGCAAGAGCCTGCTGATCTGGCAAGTCCCTTAAGACCTGTTTCAACTGATCCTTCACTGCTTGGCAGACCCCAATAGCTGCCACTGCTGGTTGTGTCACCAATCCTGCTGTAGAAAAAGCAGATTTTAATAAGGACTCCAATTTTTTATCTATTGGGTCCTTGAACATTTGGACATTATCCACCGGACATGTCAGTGATTTATTCACACAAGAGATGGCTGCGTCCACTGTAGGGACCTTCCATTTTCTGATGAACTTATCCTCCATGGGATAGACCACCGGAAATCTCTTAGGGGGAGTAAATATTTTGTCAGGATGCTCCCAATCCTGGTAAATGAGCCCTTCCAGTAAAGGATGGATCGGAAAGGAACAAACAGTCTGGGGAGCTTTTAGCGACCCCAACGAGGAGACAGAAGTAGATGATGGCTCCGCAAGTGGCATTTTAAATGCTGATCGGACCATATTAGTCAGGGACTGAACCCATAACCTTTCAGCATGTGATGCTGAGAACGGCTCTTCCACTGTTGATTCCTCTACAACCGAATCGACCTCATCCTGATCCCCTTCAGGTAGGTCGATCCCTGTATGGGACTGTTGCTCTGTTAACAGGCACTCTGAGGGAGGAGACGGAGATCGGGCGCTTTTCTCCTGTGACAGGGAAGCCGCGATCAATGCTGACAATCTCTCTTCCAGCCCTCCCAGAGCTGAGGAAAAAACCTCCTCTGTTACATACACAGGAGCAGGTGAACTGAGGACAGCCACAGTACCAGGTACTCCTGAGGGTGCTCTACGGTCACTAACCTCTGATTCTTCAGGGGAGACTGGTGCAGCCAAAGCATGCCCAAGGTCCTCAGAGCCCGATGGAGACCCCCTATTCCTCCTGGAATTTCTAGTCCCGGAGTTTTTAGACGGCATATTCCTAAGCCACAAAGCTGAGGTATTCCAGCCGAAATACACCAGTTACTGATAATAGTCTAGCATAAATGCTGCTATAAGAAACAGTTGGTGTCTACTAATGTGCCTTTCTAGGGGATGCCTGTATCAACCGCTTGCTGTATGCCCTTTTTTAAATGTTGCCAGCTCTGTCTCTGTACTTCATAGCCAGCTCACCACACAAAAATGTGGTTTTTAACATGCTGGGACGCCCGCACATGCGCAGAAGCGCTGCGGCGCGCACAGAGCGTCATCCCCCAGGCTCCGCCCCCTTTCCCGGCTCACCTCTATATATAGAGGCGCGTGCACGCGCACGCGCGCGGCCATGTGCGCCTTCGGCGCTAATTTTGAAAAATGGAAACTAGGGACAAGAGCCAGGGCCCCTCTTTGCCGCAGGCCGGGGGATGGATGAGCATTGCAACATGGCAGAGGAAGCAGTTTCCCATAAGAGAACTCACCATCTGCCTGGACTTGCTCTGCTGAGAAGAAACTAGTCCACATGACAAGAAAACATTCCACAGCGGCCTCTAGTGGACAAACACAGGTACCGCAGTCTAATATATTAAATATATATAAAAAAAAAATTTTTTTTTTTTCTTGACCACCATTAAAAATTATTACATTTTTTTAGTAGTTACAGGCATGCACAGAATTTTGCGGGAATACCATTAGGTAACAGACAGAAAGATAAATTAGGCTTGGGGGTCCCCCAATAGAACCAAGTTCCTGGGGGCCCCCACTTACCTGTTCCCCGCCGCAGGACTTTGTTTGGTCCACAAAAGCCCAAACTTCACCTATCATGGCAGGCATTGTAATCAAACCTTCAGGGACCGGGTTCCCAAGGATTCCACTCCCCTGGACCTGTATAGCACCCTGCACAGAAAACATCTTGGTCGTGGGTATGACCAGAGCTCTGGATCCCAGGGTCCAGCTCTCCTAAGAGAAGCATTACAGGCAAAACCTTGCTCTTCTCTGCAAGGCCCGGGTACCGACCGTTTAGCTATGAAGCTTTTTTGGTCGGATCCGGAATAGCTTACTGAGGCCCAAAAGAACCTGTACGCAAGCTCAGTGAAAAACACATGTTTCTTCTTGGCCAACACCTTAGACACTGGCAAAAAACTGAGGTGCTCCCGGATGGGAGGGGCTTATATAGGGGAGGGTACTTCCGGTTTTGGAAGTTGCCAGTGCCAGCACCTGACGGTATCTATATAACCCATTAGTAATGACTATGTCGCTCTGTGTCCCGTGATGTACGAGAAAGAAATAAAAATAAGCCTTAATAGTGTTGCCCCACTACAAACATCAAATAATCGACCACGCCTGACTAAATCTCGTCCTTGGCATACAGGAAAACTTTCGTCCCTAAAAACAAAAAGAAGACAATTAGAACGCAGGTGGCTAAAGACGAAACTTGATTCTGACAAGAAACTATATAGAATTTTTTGTCTTGCGTACTCAAAGCAGATAAAATTATGTAAACGGACATACTATAACCATCTAATTAACAATGCACCTAACAAAGACTGTTTAAAATTGTACGTTCCATTACAACGCCTAGTCAGTGTGTACCGTCCATATCAGCCTCGTTAAAACTTTGTACAGATTTACATGAAACCTTTATTGGAAAAATTGATAAAATTCGTGATGTATCAGCCTCATTTAGTTATCAACCATTATATGATTCTACCAATATTAATATGCCATTATTGGACACATTTTAACTTGTATCTATACTAGACATTTTAAAGATCATGAACAGCCTAAAATCCTCCACATATTTAGATTATACATGCCCAGCATGGTTTTATAAAAAACATGCTGTGACCTTGGCGGCTGATATCACAATGTTAGTTAATAAATGCCTTGCAATTGGCCTTATGCCTACTCAATGGAAACATGCCATCATTTCACCGCTGCTGAAGAAGGCAGGCCTAGATCCTGCCGATTTAAATAACTTTAGACCGATAACCTCGATACCATTCCTGGCCAAGATCCTTGAGCGGGTGGTCTTTGATCAGCTACAACATCATATAGAAATAAACAATCTTTTCCACGACACCCAATCGGGATTTAGGCCGGGTCGAGGCACAGAAGTATGTGCATTAGCCATGCGTGACAGACTCCTTATGATTAAGGACGCCGGAGGATCAGCCGCATTAGTGTTATTAGACCTCTCGGCGCCGTTCGATACGATCGACCACGACATCCTGACGAATCGCATGGAATTCCTGTTCGGAATAAAAGGCAAAGTACTGAATTGGCTAAAGTCCTTTCTTTCAAATCGCAAATAGGGGGGTAGGTGCTGAGACTAGTCTATGGAGTAAAAATGCCTGCATCCCAATAGCTAATTGTGTGGGAAAGGGGGGTTCCTCTTAGGGGACTTTAAAGGGAACTTTACTCGAATAATAAGTTCGTAGTACGTCAATGGAAAGTACAAAGTTATTTTATTCCCACCAGGGTGGTGATAATAGGTAAGATTGTTTTACAAGAAATAAAGGGGTTGGAACATGGGAGGGATGCTAACACAACAAACCATGTGATACATGAAATACTAATACAATCAGGGACACCATGTGGTTACAAAAAACATAATGGTGAGAGCCGACGCGTTTCGAAAATTTGCAGTTATTTTCTTCTTCAGGGAGATGATTGTGTCAAAGAGCAGGCATGTTAGTGTGTCATGTATATAAAACTTGGGGATCATAAAGTTGCATCCATGGGGAGGGGATGGAAAGACATAAAATGAGAAAAAAACACCAGGGGAGAGAAAACTCTTGTTCCAGAAAGGGCCAGGTCCCACCGGCGTCCAGTGCCCAGGGATTCACCCAAAATGGTGCGTTCACACATCAACCCCAGCAGAGAGGAGGCTCCCCAGCAAGGGGCACGTGGCGCTCAAAGGTCAGAGACCAGTGTGTGGAGTCTGCACTGTGGGCTGATCCAAAAGTGGGAGGCTTGCCGTCATGCACTGATTCCTGATGCTGAGGGATTTTTGAAGGAGCTAGGTTGATGGGTCACCTCCGTTTCAAGTATTGATCGATGGACCATTGGGGTGGAGGGAGGGGGTTGATTTGCAGGGTAGATATGTACCCCCTACCGACGGTGCTCATCAATGTGGTTGGAGGAGACGGAAAAAACCTTGGCCTTGGACAGGATCAGGGAGACAAGCAGGCAGCACAGCAGCGTCTGTTGGAATGCGATCAGCTGGTGATTTATTTCTATATTCTTTCAAATCGCACACATGTAGTTCGCTTAGGAGATTATAGATCTCTCCCTCGCCATCTACACTGTGGAGTTCCTCAAGGCAGTGCCATTTCACCACTGGCCTTTAACTGTTACATGCGGCCACTGCCAGACATTATAACGAAATATGGCTTGGAGACGCAAATATACGTGGATGACACACAAATACTGGTAGATATGGTTAGCGGTACAGATATGCAACTAAAACTCGGACTTTGTTTAGCTGAAATACATCAATGGATGCTTACCAGTAGACTTGGTATTAACACTGCTAAGACTGAAGTTCTTTTAATTGGTAAAATTACATCTATATCACCAATTTCTAATTGGCCTATATCATTTGGCCCTACTCCAACGCCTGCCAAAAAGATTAAGAACTTAGGGGTCTGGTTCGACTCGGAACTCACATTTATACCACACGTCTTATATATTGCGAAAAATGCAAGCTACTATCTACATTTTCTTCGGAAGTTGAAAAATCTGTTTACCGAATTGAATCGGAAAAAACTAGTACAAGCATTTATACTTTCCAGGTTGGATTACTCAAATGTTTTCTTATTAAATCTCCCAAAGAAATGGATTGCTAAGCTGCAGCTAGTTCAAAACCAGGCCGCTCGCCTGATTAAAGGACTAAATTACAGAGAACACGTCACCAGCTCTCTTCGAGAGCTCCACTGGCTACCCATTGCTAAAAGGGCCGAATTTAAGGCCCTCTGCCTTGTTTTTAAGGCATACTGGAGTGAAGGTCCAATTTATTTATCTAGTATGGTTTCCCACTATACTCCCACAAGATCTTTATGCTCGGTGAATCAAAATCGCCTTATGCCTAAACTATATAATTTTGCAGCAGCTGGTGGAAAAACTCTCCAAGTCTTTTGTGTATTTTTATGGAATAATCTTCCGGAGAATATGTGAAAAATCAACTCGCTAATTGACTTTCGCAAGGTACTGAAGACTCACTTACTTTCCAATGTTTATGGATAAGGGACGTCTGCTACCTTACTACTAACCAGCCGATCAGCTTGCCCTGGCTTGTTGCTGTTTACCTAAATGTGGACTGTTACTCTGCTTCTTTTCTTTTTATTTTTCCCTCTGTTGCTATTTATTATTAATTTATCCTGTATGTGTTATTTGTTATGCTAATTTTTTAAGGTCAGTATATGCATTTGGTCTATCTAGCGCTTAGGCGCAGTTCTTGAACTGTATTTGGCGCTTTACAAATAATAAAATCAATCAATCAATCAAGGACCATTCCAGGAAGTAGACAAAAGGGGAGAAGACTCAGGCTGGTGATGTGATGTGATAGTGGCTTCAGGTAAGTTAAAATGGGGGGTTTAGCTATTTTTTTTTTTTACTAATGGAATCAGTTAAAGGGAGGGTGGGTGGTTTTTGAAAGAAATTGAGCTTTAATTAGAGTAAACATCATTTAGAGGGTGTGTAGGCTTTAAATGATTTCCATTAGGTCTATTGTTAAAGAGTCTTTAAACATTCTTTGGTTTGGTATTTTATGAATGGCTAGTTGAATGTTGTTAAATCCATTAGCAAGTACCTGGCAAGCCAGAACAGTAATAGCTATAAAAAATTGGCATGCCATAAAACATCGAACACAAGTTACAGTCAGGTCCATAAATATTGGGACAGCGACACCATTCTAATCCTTTTGGCTCTATACACCACCACAATGGATTTGAAATGAAACAAATAAGATGTGCTTTAACTGCAGACTTTCAGCTTTAATTTGAGGGTATTTACATTCAAATCAGGTGAACGGTGTAGGAATTACAACAGTTTGTATATGTGCCTCCCACTTTTTAAGGGACCAAAAGTAATGGGACAATTGGCTGCTCAGCGGTTCCATGGCCAGGTGTGTGTTATTCCCTCATTATCCCATTTACAAGGAGCAGGTAAAAGGTCCAGAGTTCATTTCAAGTGTGCTATTTGCATTTGGAATCTGTTGCTGTCAACTCTCATTATGAGATCCAAAGAGCTGTCACTATCAGTGAAGCAAGGCATCATTAGGCTGAAAAAACAAAACAAACCCATCAGAGAGATAGCAAAAACATTAGGTGTGGCCAAATCAACTGTTTGGAACATCCTTAAAAAGAAAGAATGCACCAGTGAGCTCAGCAACACCAAAAGACCCGGAAGACCACGGAAAACAACTGTGGTGGATGACCAAAGAATTATTTCCCTGGTGAAGAAAACATCCTTCACAACAGTTGGCCAGATCAAGAACACTCTCCAGGAGGTAGGTGTATGTGTGTCAAAGTCAACAATCAAGAGAAGACTTCACCAGAGTGAATACAGAGGGTTCACCACAAGATGTAAACCATTGGTGAGCCTCAAAAACAGGAAGGCCAGATTAGAGTTTGCCAAACAACATCTAAAAAAGCCTTCACAGTTCTGGAACAACATCCTATGGACAGATGAGACCAAGATCAACTTGTACCAGAGTAATGGGAAGAGAAGAGTATGGAGAAGGAAAGGAACTACTCATGATCCAAAGTATACCACCTCATCAGTGAAGCATGGTGGTGGTAGTGTCATGGCGTGGGCATGTATGGCTGCCAATGGAAATGGTTCGCTTGTATTTATTGATGATGTGACTGCTGACAAAAGCAGCAGGATGAATTCTGAAGTGTTTCGAGCAATATTATCTGCTCATATTCAGACAAATGCTTCAGAACTCATTGGACGGCGCTTCACAGTGCAGATGGACAATGACCCGAAGCATACTGCCTAAGCAACCAAAGAGTTTTTTAAGGGAAAGAAGTGGAATGTTATGCAATGGCCAAGTCAATCACCTGACCTGAATCTGATTAAGCATGCATTTCACTTGCTGAAGACAAAACTGAAGGGAAAATGCCCCAAGAACAAGCAGGAACTGAAGACAGTTGCAGTAGAGGCCTGGCAGAGCATCACCAGGGATGAAACCCAGCATCTGGCGATGTCTATGCATTCCAGACTTCAGCCTGTAATTGACTGCAAAGGATTTGCAACCAAGTATTAAAAAGTGAAACTTTGATTTATGATTGTTAATCTGTCCCATTACTTTTGGTCCCTTAAAAAGTGGGAGGCACATATACAAACTGTTGTAATTCCTACACCATTCACCTGATTTTGATGTAAATACCCTCAAATTAAAGCTGAAAGTCTGCAGTTAAAGCACATCTTGTTTGTTTAATTTCAAATCCATTGTGGTGGTGTATAGAGCCAAAAAGATTAGAATTGTGTCGATGTCCCAATATTTATGGACCTGACTGTATATCTGACATTGTAGCACCGTTTGGGGACAATCCATATTGAAAGTCTGGGTCACTTGACCTGAAAATGCCTTCTCTCAAACTCACAGTTCTCAAAATTCACACATACAGTAATGAATACATCCAGATACAAATAACAACTCAAATAAAATATCTGGGGGTAAATATAACCAAAGACCCTAATCATTACATTACAGATAATCTGATACCCTTGCTTAATAAATATAGGGGAAAAAGTAAAATATGGAAACGCCTCCCACTTTCAGTGGCAGGCCGTTGCAACTTAATAAAAATGGTCTGGATGCCACAGCTTCTCTATGTCCTACAAAACTCCCCAGTGTGGGTAAACAAAAAATGGTTTCAAAAAATAGAAAGTATATACAGGGAGTTAAATTGGAAAGGGGGTGTAGCAAGAATAAAATTAAGCACTTTACAGAAGACCAAGCGAGAGGGAGGGGTGGCACTCCCACATCCATTTAGCTATTTCTTGGCAGCCCAGATCCAATACATGAAGGGCAGTAACATGGAAGGAGGAGAAACAAAAAAGAGAATATTAATACAGAATCCTACTCATGATTATTTAGTAGAAGCGGTGGAGTCAGGCTCATTTCCTATTAAATCGCCTACCCTGGACCTTATGATTAGAACATGGAAAGAGGTGAAGATTGTGCTTGGATATAATGGTATTAATGAGTATACCCCTATATGGGAGAATGACAACTTAATAGAAATACAGAAGATGGGAACAGTTAAAGAATGGGAAAGACAGGGCATAAAATATGTTTCACAGCTGTGTCAGGATGGCATACTAAAAACTTTTCAGACATTAAGAGAACAATATAAACTCCCAAATGCATCTTTCTACAAATACCTACAGATAAGGCATGCATTAGCAAAACAATATAAAGGAACAGTAATGATTTGGAGTAAGATCCCTCTCTTAAAGGAAATAGTTAACACCAAAACATCTAAATATGCAATATCAAAGATTTACCAATTTTTGCATGAGGGGAGCCAAAGGGGAACTCATGGTCAGGCACATAGGAAGAAATGGGAAAAAGACATAGGTAATTTATCTAATGAACAGTGGGGTAGAATTTTGGAACTCGCTCCGACGGTATCACTGTCTCCCTCTCAGAGGATGTCCCACCTCTTCTTGTTAAATCGAGCATATTACACCGCGTATAAACTTTTTCGTTTTGGGCGCAGAGCAGACGATAGCTGTCCTAGGTGTGGAAGAGAAGGGGGGGACATGATACACATGTTTTGGCGATGTCCGAAGTTACACCGGTATTGGAGGGAGGTAGTGAGAACGATAGAGCAGACTTTTGAAATACAGATGGAGTTAGAACCCCTACAATGTGTACTGGGCTGGCTGGAGGGGGAGGGGACAAATGACAATACCAAGTTAGCAATAACAAGATGCCTATTCCAAGCTAGGAAGCTGATAGCGCAGAAATGGCAATCAGCCTCCCCACCGTCTAGCAATGACTGGGAGCAAAATATGAACCTAACAATACTAAAAGAAAGGACGACATATATTAGACAAGGAGCTCTAAAAAGATTTGAAAAAATTTGGAAACCTTGGCAGGAGAAAAAAATAGTAATTCAATATAAGTAAAGACTTCAAAGATAGGGATGGATGAGTGGGAGGAGGTAAGGATGGAACGAGCGAGAGTGGGGGAGTTTGAAGGGGAGGGGGATGGAGTATGAAAGGAGTGGATGGAAGTTTAGGGGAAGGGGAAGACGGGTTGGTTGGTTCTAAGAAGATATTATTTATTATCTGTTTTGTATGGGAATTTGGGAGGGGAGGGGAAAGGGGATTGAATGTACTGTAAATTGGAAAATGGTTTAATAAAGATAAGAAATGAAAAAAAAAAAATGAATACATCCCGGCCTGATTGTGCTACATTATTAACAAGCATCTATCCGAATGTAAGTACATCCCAATTAATTTGATACTAAACATGACTATGCTATCATGTACAGCAGGTAGAGTAGATGCATTCCATCACTTGTGTAATCTAGACATCTAATGTATATAACATTTAGTCTCTACAAAATGGTAATTTCATGTTGCACAATAATATGCGGGTTATCAGTTTGTGGCATATGGTAAAAAATATAGGATGGCGTTTAGAAAAATTACATTGTGGGTGGATTTTGCTGGAAAATTTAATAGTTTAGCAATCTTACCTCCCATACCTCAAACCCTTTGATTGATCATGGTATTTCTGAAAATGCCCTCTTTAGGGTCACAGAAAGTTGTTGCAACTGCTGCTTGTCAGTTCTCAATTTTCCATCAAACTATGCACAAATGGGCAGAGTCATTCTGTGGGCCAGTGACTCTGTCAGAATCAGACTTATACTAAATTAAATTGGAACCACAGGCAACTGGCAAAACCTTGTTAAGTACTTTTCCCTTTTATTCCCATTAATTGTACCGTTGCTATCAATGTCCAAGTGACTGCATTGACCATTAGTAAGTGTTTCTTACTTGTGGGGTGCCTTACTGGAAGAAGGAGCCTCAGAGGCACTTCTCATTGATCAGCACAGTCACGGGCTGCAATGACCAATGAGCACTTACCATTGCAAACATTATTAAGAATGCTCACTCCAGGGCTGTATGTCATGGTGTACAGTGTACGGACATGGGTCATCACAACTATTATGTACAGTGGGGTCCTGAGCGGTGACCAGGTTACTTGGAGTAAGTTCACCTTTTCTTTTTTTCCTGTAAAGGTGAACTTTACCTTTAAACTGTGTTTTTGTTGTTTTTGCTTGCAAACTGGGAAGTAAACACAATGATTCAATGGAGGAGGATAAAGAAAGTAAATATTTTATTTGGTTCTTTCTAGTAACTACTACTAGCTTTGGTGTATTTTTTTTTTAAATAAATATATTTGTATTCATTTTTCATATATAGGTGAAGAAACAGCCAAAGACTGCAGAAGCTAATACAAGTGGAAGAATGTAGCCTGTGAAGATACAAAGAGGAGATTTTCACAAAAAATAATATAATGACAGTTTGTGCAGTGCTTTACAATATAAAGGGAGACAGTACAGTTACAATACAATTCAATGCAAGAGGGTTATGAGGGATCTGCTCATGACGGCATGCAATTTAAAGTCTATAACAAGTTTATAACAAAGCTTTTGTATCCCAATGTGTATTATTGGCAGGGTTGGATCTCTGCATAGTCAGCATAGGCCATGGCCTTGGACAGAAGGTCTGCTGGGGAGGTTCAGATTAAACAAACATAAATTGTTGGCTGCCAGAATCACATTTTTTAACATAAGTAAAGTCTCCAGCCTTCTGCCTTGCTTGCAATCTGCAGTTCAGTCTGGCTAGGTTCTTATTCTTACTGTCCCTGAACAGTTTATGTATTTTTGATGATGCAATAGTGTCTGGTTCACCCAGTCTGGGTACATACACCTAGAATCAAACTGCTAACCGAGTAAGGTGACTTTTTGCCCTACTCTTCTAGTTATTGGTTCTAGGTATTATTATTCAGAGCTGCCTCTTTTTGTGTCTCTTCCCCAAGCCTTGCTGTGACTTCCTCCTCTAGTCTAATGAGAACCTTCAGAGCCAAGAACTGCTGACATCCTTCTGTATAGAGTGGGTTGCAAGGCATAGTGGGTGTAATGTAAGGTAGATTCATGGGAGCCAGACACTTCTTGAATGCAAAGAGATTTTAATTCTCTTAACAGAACTTTAGGAGAGAGGGTTAGTTAATTGACAGACTCCGAGACTTCTACAGGAGGACAGCCATGCAGGGAAAGGCATCCAGCAAGACGCCACATCTGCATGTGTAGGATCGCTGTCTCCTATGGCAACAGTCTTTAACAGTTTCTAACACAAAGTGTCCTTCACTTCCACTAAAATCACTTCTTGTAGTTCTTCAGCCCACTGAGCTCCCAGTCTCTCTCTCACTAGACTAGATGATTAACTGCCACTGAATCCCTTGAGTTCCTCCAATCTTCACTGTAGTATCTTCCTCAGGCATCACCCCCGCTTCTCTGCTGGGTCCCTAGCTTGTCACTCCAGATACTTATCATGCTTCACCCCACTGGCCTGCTTGGTTCCTTGCTTGACACACAAGACTGCTCTGTTAGTGTCACCTCCGCTGGCTGGGTCACTGGCTTGACACCTGCTGGCTTGACACCTGGCTGAGACACCTCATATACCCATAATCTGACCTTGAAGTGCCCTTGTATTACCTAATGCCAGCAAGTGCCTGGCCACCTAGCGGCAAACGAGAGAAGTGCAGCAATTACAGACTTAGAGTTAAATCAATTGATCCTCAACAATTAGCCAAGGTAGCTATACCTGGCAGGTAAATTTAGGAGCAACCCTGCCTAAACATCAGGGTTTTACAAATATAAAAGGACTATATATCCCATGATGCCTTGCTGCCTGCAAGATGTGATTCCTTTACTGACTCTGCCACCTAAAACTCCTCTTCTCAGTACCTCTGTAGTTCACAAGGCAGACTCTGTGAAAAGTGTGACACAGCAGTGCCTACTAACAGGGGACAGAGGGTGCGTGTCACAGAATTTAAGATAGTAAATGTGCGGTATTCTTCACAAAGTACATTTTTAAACTTCAAGGTCATTCTGGGCTACAAAATAATTGCAATGCAATATGGAAATGAATATGTGATTTAAAAATGTGGTCATAGAGAACAAACAGAATTCTCAAGCTTTTTTTCCCCTATGATTAATAATGCTTTTGACATAAGTTCTAATTCATACCCTGTATTGCTACACTCCCATTCTATTGACAATTCTCAGACTCCGTATTGATTCCACTCGTCATTTCCTGTCATTGTTATGGATATAATGCTTGTAACCCTTGTTTTGTTTTGTTCTGTTTTCTTTGTTATACCACCTGAACTGTGTCCCACTCTGGTATTTTCAATAAAATATTTGAACGAGAAAAAAGAAAACAAATGTGGCCATAGATACACTTTAACCACTTAAGGACATACTGCAGATATACTGCTACAGAGCGGCCCCCCTACACAGAATCACGTATATATAGCAGAAGCTGATCTGAGGGTGCTAGGTACCCGATGTCCACCAGCACCTGACGATCGTCGGGCAGAGACACAGAATGGAGCTCCACCTATGTAAACAAGGCAGAGTTTTGTTCTGGCAGGGGTAGTGACGGATTTTGTGTCCCTGCGAAGCAGGGGAAAAATATCCATCACTTCCCTTAGTAAACGCACCTGACACAAAACAAAACCACTGGCTAGGCACACAATTAACCCTTTGATCGTCCTAGATGTTTAACCCCTTCCCAGTCAGTGTCATTAGTACACTGACAGTGCATATTTTTTAGCACTGTTCACTGTATTAGTGTCACTGGTTCCCACAAAAGTGTCAATTAGTGTTCGCTGCAATATCGCAGTCCTGCTAGATTGCCGGCAAAAAAAAAATATTATAAAAAATTCAGTATACAGTATATCCCATAGTTTGTAGACCCTAAAACTTTTGCGCAAACCAATCAATATACGCTTATTGGGATTTTTTTTTTTTTTAAATATGTAACAGAATACATATTGCCCTAAATTTATGAAGAAATTTGATTGTTTTTATTTTTTTATTGGATGTATTTTATAGCAGAAAGTAGAAAAAAAATTTTTTTTCAAAATTGGCAGGTTTTTTTTGGTAATAGAAGAACAAATAAAAACGCAGATGTGATCAAATACCACCAAAGGAAAGCTCTATTTGTAGGGAATACATGACATATATTTGATTTGGGTACAGTGCTGCATGATTGCGCAATTGTCAGTTAAAATTACGCAGTGCCGCATCGCAAAAAATGGCCTGGTCATGAAAGGGGGTAAATCTACCACAGGTCAAGTGGTTAAAAAAGATTAAACATAACAGGACAGACTGGGCAGTGAAGATAGAAATCAGCCTACTCTCTGGAGTATCACCACATCTACAGTACTTTGGGTCTGTCATTTTCTACATTCTACACTATTCCGTTATGCTTCTACACTTGCCAGAAGGCATTACTATCTAGGGACATACATAACTGCACAAATAACAACAGAAAGGTAAATCAGATAAATATAATCAAAAGAAAAAACACAACATGGACTTCCATGAAGTGCTACCAAAATTAATTAAGAAAGTGTAAAAAAGAAAGATGAATCTCTTTAGAAAATAAACTGTACTAGGGGCGATCAAGGGGTTAACTGTGTTCCCTCGTGTGTGTTTCTAACTGTAGGGGGATGGGACTGACTAGAGGAGATGACAGATAGTTGTTCCTAGCTAGTAGGAACTCACAATCTGTCTCTTCTCTCCTCACAGAACAGGGATTTGTGTATTTACACACACATGTCCCTGTTCTGGCTTTCATGCCCACGATCGCTAGTGGCAAGCTCATAGGAACCCCCACAGTGCTATCCCGCTTAACGGAGCCGACAAACAGCTACGACGGTTCGCGGGAACGTGCCGACCTACGATTAACGGCGGCTGGTCGGCAAGTGGTTAAAGTGTCACTAAACCCACATCATAAAAAAGATCAATAAATGGTGTATTATATGCTGTTCATATGAGATTTGTTTTCTGTATTCTGCAAAAATCCTGGTTGTTCTTGCTGTTCTCTATCTCCACCTTCTGTTCATGTCCCCAATTCAGCTAGGGATTTTGTAGCTGTGGTGGCAACTCTGCACTTGCTCAGTTTTCAGTGAGTTTCTATGCTGAGCATTTCCTCCCTATCACATCTGAGCAGCCCCTGTGACTATCTAGTCACACATGTGGGCGTATACACAGTGGTAAATGACAGCCCACTCCCTCTCTCCTCCTCCATGGCCACTAACCAGTGAAACATATTGGAGGTGGAATATTACATGTAGAATAATGGTGGCTTCACCTCCCTCTTATTCTAAGACACAGGCTGGTGGTGCATGGCACAGCCTGTGACTGGCAGAAATCCACCCACACCATGTGTTTTCCACAACATAATAAAGATTTGATTTCACACATATATCCCAATTTAAAAGTTTATTGATATTATTTATTTTTACTCTGTATTTCACAGGCTGTTTTTTTTTTTTTTTAGTTTTATGTTGAACATGTGACCAGCAGCAGAGGACTAGAAGCTCCTCCTGCTTATGTTTCCCTGCAGACAGGCCGGGAGTGATCTGGGTCATGTGACAGCTGTATATTGATTCGGAAAAAGGTGCTTAGATGTGTTTTTATATTAAAATAATTAGTGCTATCATCCATATGCAGAAATTTAAAATAAATAGTGTGTGTTTAGTATCACTTTAAGTCACAATTTTTTATTTGAATTGACAAGCTGAAGCCTGGGATTAAAGGAGCGAGCACTCTGCTGTTAAGGACAGCTTTACAAAATTAGCAGAAGCTAAGGTCATCCCATATGGAAGTTTCCACACTATCCAAAAAAAGTTTGTTCACTAGATCCATTATCCACTACTCCTGATCAGCTACACAGAGGAAACGGTGGACTGCACTGGGGTCTGGTGTGCCTGGCCCAGTAAATTATGTATTCCACCAGGGTATCCAACCTTTTGACTTTCCTGGGCAGAGGAATTGCTAGGGGGGGGGCGGGGGGTGCGGCCCGCACCGGGTGACACCCGCCAGAGGGGTGACACCCGTAGGCATGAGCACCGTCACCAGCGCTTGCAGGATGAGGGGGGGGTGGAAATCCCCCAGCCAGGCAGTCTCTTGCACTGGCGTCGTCTGCACAGAGGAGCCGTCTCGGCGGCTCCCTTTCTCATCAGTGAGAACGGGCAGCGGGGAGGGCGATGTAAATCCCTCCCTGCTTGCAGCCCGCCCAGTGGGAGGGAAGAAGTAACAGTGAGCGTCTGCTACTGTAAGCAGCGCCATAGTGCCTGACTCTGTTAATAGAGCAAGGGAAGAGTGACTCCTTTCTTCCTGGAGGAATGAGAGCCAATAGGAGAGCCGCTACCTTTGCCATCCAATGCCAGAGCGGGCGGGTCTCCAAGGGGCTTGGGCCCTAAAGCATGAACAGGTGGAGGATTGCAGATTAAATTGTGTAGGCAGCTATGGAAGCGTCCCTGGATTCTGGAAGCAAACTGAGGGTGGCAAGTTCTGGAAACAAGTTAGTGTATTTACAGAACTAAAGTGTCAGCAGGGTACAGACTGGTCATATACCCTGTAACCCATATTGTACATTATATACAGACTAGTCTGTACCCTGATACTGTGCTGTACATTGTATACACTGGTCTGTATATAATGTACAATATGATTTACAGGGTATATGACCAGTCTGTACCCTGCTGACACCGTATTGTACATTATATACAGACCAGTGTATACAATGTACAGCACGGTGTCAGGGTACAGACTAGTCATATACCCTGTAATCATATTGTATATAATGTACAGCACAGTGTATATAATGTACAGCACAGTGTATCAGAGCCTGGTGACAGATTGGAGCTGAGCCCGGCCGTGTGTGGAGGTGGTGGGGTCCCCAGAACTATTACCAGAGGAGGGACACCTGCGTTGAATTGGGGGTGGGGGGAGTTAAGATATGTGTTAAGACCCCCCCAGGATATGTGCTGGGGGACACTTTGGGAGAAGAAGGGACCTATGCTAGAAGTGGAGGTTGGATTTAAAATCCAACCTCCCACAAGAGCATAAGCCCTCTCACCTCCCAAAGCACCCCCCAGCACATCTGACCCCCCACCTCCTTACAAGCACAAGAGGAGAGGGATGTGTGTACTGAGGGATGGGAACTTTACAGAGGGAGGGGGTCTGTACTTAGTGGAGAGGGGGATCTGGACTGAGGGAGGGGGTCTGTACTTGGTGGAGAGGGTGGTCTGTAAGGAGGGGGGGTCTGTACTTGGTGGAGAGGGTGTTCTGTAAGGAGGGAGGGGGTCTGTACTTGGTGGAGAGGGTGTTCTGTAAGGAGGGAGGGGTTCTGTTGTAATGGATCGATTCTGGCCCAATGCCAGAAACTATACGCTATTCTGCCGCTGGTTCTAAGGTATGGTAATATGGAGGCATGCATGCTTCAAGAATTACACTGCACACTCTGGACAGTGCAATCTCTTCTCCATCTGTGGCTCAACCGACCACTCCTTTATTCAGTTAGGCTTATATAGACAGAGTGACATAGACAATCGTCATCATAAACATGTACATATGATTCCTTATATAGTGCTTCTTCTTTTGTGACCAGGGATGAGCCGAACACCCCCCTGTTCGGTTCGCACCAGAACCTGCGAACAGACAGAATGTTCGCACGAACTTTAGAACCCTATTAAATACAATGGACTCGAACGTTCGAAATCTAAAGTGCTAATTATAAAGGCTAATATGCAATTTATTGTCCTAAAAAGTGTTTGGGGACCCGGGTCCTGCCCCAGGGGACATGTATCAATGCAAAAAAAAGTTTAAAAAATAGACGTTTTTACAGGAGCAGTGATTTTAATAATGCTTAAAATGAAAAAAATAAAAGTGAAATTTTCCTTTAAATTTCATACCTGGGGGGTGTGTATGATATGCATGTAAAGTGGCACATGCTTAGAACTGTCCCTGCACAAAGTGTCATTTTTGAAGGAAAAAAAGTCATTTAAAACTCACTCGCGGCTATAATGAATTGTCGGCTTTTATCAATACATAGAAAAGTCATTGATAAAAAATAAAAAAAAGCGTGGGGGTTCCCCCAAATTCAATTACCAGGCCCTTCAGGTCTGGAATGGATATTAAGGGGAACCCCGCCGCAAATGAAAAAAAAAATGGCGTGCGGTTCCCCCTAAATATCCATACCAGGCCCTTCAGATCTGGCATGGATTTTAAGGGGAACTCCACCCCAAATTTTTTTAAAAAATGGCGTGGAGTCCCCCCAAAAATCCATACCAGACCCTTATCCGAGCACGCAACCTGGCCGGCCACAGGGGAAGAGGGGGGGACGAGAGAGCGCCCCCCCTCCCCCCTGAACCGTACCAGGCCACATGCCCTCAACATGGGGAGGATGTCCCCATGTTGATGGGGACAAGGGCCTCATCCCCACAACCCTTGCCCGGTGGTTGTGGGGGTCTGCGGGCAGGGGGCTTATCGGAATCTGGAAGACCCCTTTAACAAAGGGGACCCCCAGATCCCGGCCCCACCCTATGTGAATTGGTAAGGGGTTTGTGTGTTTTTATTTACATTTTTTTACACTTTCTTCATGAAATGGTAGGGGTACAATGTACATGTGCGACTTTACATGCATATCATACACACCCCCCAGGTACGAAATTTAAAGGAATATTTCACTTTTATTGTTTCACTTTAAGCATTATTAAAATCACTGCTCCAAAAAAAACGGCCGTTTTTAAAACTTTTTTTTGCACTGATACATGTCCCCTGGGGCAGGACCCGGGTCCCCAAACACTTTTTAGGACAATAACTTGCATATTAGCCTTTATAATTAGCACTTTAGATTTCTCCCATAGACTTTTCGAATTTGCCGCAAACACCCCAAATTGTTCATTGTTCGGCGAACGGGCGAACAGGCAATGTTCGAGTCGAACATGAGTTCGACTCGAACTCGAAGCTCATCCCTATTTGTGACGTCTGCTTCTTTCACGTGTCTGCATTCCTTAGATCAGCGCCATATTCCTTTACACGATGGGTTGGGCCGGATGGAGGGACTTAGAGCAGTGAATCCAGCAGTGGTGGAGGAAAGACATCTGTTCCTTTTTTTCACTCCGGGATCAATATCTCTGTCTCAACTTTAAATCAAGGAAAAAAACTACCAATGTCTTCTTGTTACATGAATACTAGGACACACACATGATAATACTTCCAACTTAAATCTCTAGCTAGCATACATTTAACCTATACTAAATTTCTAATATGAACACCAACAAGCTTCTTATTGTACAAATATATCTTGGTGTGTGTGTGTCCCTTGCAGACACATTTCCAAAAAGATGCTAATTATCCTAAATTCCTGAGGTGGGGAGCAGTGAAACATGTGAGCAGCTGAACACAAAAACCATTTAACCCATGCTAAACTTCTCAAACCATATTTAAGTAGATACTAGAGAGAGAAATCCTTCATATAAAATAATCATTTTACAAACTCCATCACACTGTACTTAGTGGAGAGGGTGGTCTGTACTGAGGGAGGGGGTCTGTACATGGTGGAGAGGGTGGTCTGTAAAGAGGGAGGGGGTCTGTACTTAGTGGAGAGGGTGGTCTGTACTAAGAGAGGGGATCTATACTTGGTGTAGAGGGGAGGTCTGGACTGAGGGAGGCATGTCTGTACTGAGGGGGGACTATACTTGGTGGAGGGGGGTGACACCATGTTTTCCCGCACCGGGTGACACCAACCCTAGTGACGCCACTGTTCCTGGACCACATTGGAAGAAGAGGAATTGTCTTGGGCCACACATAAAATACACTAAAAATAGGGATTAGGGATGAGCCGAACAACCCCCGGTTCGGTTCGCACCAGAACCTGCGAACGGACCGAAAGTTTGAGCAAACTTTAGAACCCTATTAAATACAATGGACTCGAACGTTCGAAATCAAAAGTGCTAATTATAAAGGCTAGGAATGGGCCCAGCCGTGAATTATTAGATCAAGAATTGTAATTACATGTTGAACAGGGGCATAAAAATTGGGCCTTAGGCACTGGTGCCACAACACTGCAACCCCTCACAGATACTGTACTTGGAGCACAGCAATGAGCCCTGCTGCAAAGTATTGCATCAAAAATTTTAATTACACGTCCCTGTTAAACAGGGGCAGAAAAATTGGGCCTTAGGCACTGGTGCCACAATACTGCAACCCCTCACAGATACTGTACTTGGAGCATAGCAATGAGCCCTGCTGCAAAGTAATGCATCAAAAATTGTAATTACACACCCCTGATAAACAAGGGCAGAAAAAATGGGCCTTAGGCACTGGTGCTGGTGCCACAACACTGCAGCCCCTAACAGATACTGTAGTTGGAGTGTAGCAATGAGCCCTGCTGCAAAGTATTGCCTCAAAAATTGTAAATACATGCCCCTGTTAAACAGGGGCTGACAAATTGGGCCTTAGTCACTGGTGGCGGTGCACAGAACCAAAAATGTTCTTACAAGCTATCAGTATGATCATTGAGGAGGAAGAGGATAGTCACCCAGCATAACAGGATAGTCACTCAGCATCAGCATAGGCAGTCTTGAAGGGATCTGACATTTCCCAAAAAATTTTTTGGTTACATCAGCATCAGGTGCTTGGTAGCTGGTGGTGATCCAAGACTGATTCATTTTTATGAAGGTCAGTCGATCGACCGAGTCGGTGGACAGGCGCACCCTGTGATCGGTTACAAAGCCTCCAGCAGCACTGAATGTGCTTTCCGAAAGAAGGCTGGATGCAGGACAGGCCAGTAGCTCAATTGCATACTGTGCAAGCTCTGGCCAGTGATCTATCCTCAAGACTAGTGATGAGCCGAACACCCCCGGGTTCGGTTCGCACCAGAACCCACGAACGGACCGAAAGTTCGTACGAACATTAGAACCCTATTAAATACAATGGATGCGAACGTTCGAATTCTAAAGTGCTAATTATAACAACTATTATGCATGTTATTGTCCTAAAAAGGGTTTGGGAACCCGGGTTCTGCACCAGGGGACATGTATCAATGCAAAAAGAAGTTTTAAAAACGGTCGTTTTTCGGGAGCAGTCATTTTAATGATGCATAAAGTGAAAAAAAAAGTCAAATATTCCTTTAAATATCGTACCTGGGGGGTGTCTAAAGTATGCCTGTGAAGTGCCACGTGTTTCCCGTGTTTAGAACTGTCCCTGCACAAAATGACACTTCTAAAGGAAAAAAAAGCCATTTAAAACTTCTTGCGGCTTTAATGTAATGTCTGGTCCCGGTAATATGGATGAAAATCTTTAAGAAAAATGGCATAGCTACCCCATGACCCCCCCCCCTACCCCAGCCCATTACCAGCCCCTTTGGGTCTTGTATGGATATTAAGGGGAACCCCGCACATAAAATAAAAAAGGCCCTATATACTCTGAACAGCCGTATACAGGCGGTGCATACAAGACAGGGACTGTAGGTTTGTTCTTATGTAGAATGTGTTTGTAATTTTGAACAGGTACATTGTTGAAGTGTAGCTCCAGCCCAAAAATCTATTTTTAAACTTTTTGGGAAACATAGGTAAGGGTTATCACCCCTGTAACATTTGTTTTGCTGTCTGTGCCCCTGTTCAGAACATTTCACCTCACTTTCCGTCCCAATGACAACTGTTTTTGAAATGTGGTGTTTTTCTTGAAACAAGGATTGCTGATAAAGCATCAGTACAGAGGAGACACCTTTCTCCCATATTTATTCTTACAGGAGAGAATTTTCCTTCCTAGGGGTAGATTTCCTCTCACTTCCTGTTGTCTTCTTTCGTTTGCAAGTAGGAGTCGTTTGTAAGTTGGATGTTTGAAAGTAGGGACCTGCCGTATATACTCTGCAGAAATAGGCCCCTTAGTTGTTGGTGTTGGCACAACACTGTAAGCACTCACAGTTACTCTTGGTTGGTGCTGGAACGCCCTGCTGTCAACTATTATATCAGGAATTTTAATTACATATAATTGTTGAACAGTGGTAGTAAAAATTGGGGCTTTGATGGTGGTGCTGGTGCCACAACACTGTAAGCCCTGACAGTTACTCTTGGTGGGTGCAGCAATGGGCCCTGCTGTGAATTATTAGATCAAGAATTGTAATTGCATGCCCCTGTTGAACAGGGGCTGAAAAATTGGGCTTTTCGTGGTGGTGGTGGTGGTGGTGGTGTTGCCACAACACTGTAAGCCCTCAGAGTTACTCTTGGTGGGTGCAGGAATGGGCCCTGCTGTGAATTATTAGATCAAGAATTGTAATTACATGCCCCTTTTGAACAGGGGCTGAAAAATTGGGCCTTTCGTGGTGGTGGTGGTGGTGGCGTTGCCACAACACTGTAAGCCCTCAGACTTACTCTTGGTGGGTGCAGGAATGGGCCCTGCTGTGAATTATTACATCAAGAATTGTAATTGCATGCCCCTGTTGAACAGGGGCTGAAAAATTGGGCCTTAGGCACTGGTGGCACAACACTACAACCCCTCACAGATACTGTACTTGGAGCACAGCAATGAGCCCTATGGCAAATTATTGCTAAAAAAATTGTAAGTACACGCCCCTGTAAAACAGGGGCTGAAAAATTGGGCCTTAGCCACTGGTGGCGGCACCCATAAACAAAAATGATCTTCCAAGCTATCATCATCAATCGTATCATTGAGGACTCGGAGGAGGAGGATAGCCAGTCAACATAACAGCACAGGCACTCAGCATCAGCATCAGTCTTGAAGGGACGTGACATGTTAAAATCAATTAGTCTGTTATATCAGCATCAGGTGTGTGGTAGCTGGTGGTGATCCAAGACTGGTTCATCTTGATGAAAGTCAGTCGATCAACCGAGTCGGTGGACAGGCGCACCCTGTGATCCGTGACAAATCCTCCAGCAGCACTGAATGTGCGTTCCGAAAGAACGCTGGATGCAGGACAGGCCAGTAGCTCAATTGCATACTGTGCAAGCTCTGGCCAGTGATCCATCCTCAAGACCCAGTAAGCCAGAGGATTTTCGGTGGGGAAGGTGTCCAAGTCTGACCTTGCCCCTAGATATTCCTGCACCATGTTTATCAGACGCTGGCGATGGTTGCTGGAACCAATCATACTTTGGGGCTGCGGACTAAAGAATTGTCTGAACGCATCGGTCAGACGGCCACCTTCCCCACCGCTCCTTCTTTGACTGGCCGAAGCCTCAGCAACTCGTTGTCCTGGACCAGGAGTTTGTAACCTCCCAGTCTCTGGGAACGCGTTGCACAGACCTTTCTGCAAGGCCTCCCAGAGTTGTCTCATCCTCTGCTCCCTCTGCGACGGTAACATAAGGTCCGCAACCTTACCCTTGTACCGTGGATCAAGGAGAGTGGCCAGCCAGTAATGGTCCCTCTCCTTGATCCGAAGAATACGAGGATCCTTCCGCAGACTTTGCAGGATCAGGGAGGCCATGCAGCGTAGGTTTGCTGAGGCATTCGCTCCGGAGTCCTCTGGGTCACTAAGGACGACATGATCCGCAGTCACCTCCTCCCAGCCACGTACAAGTCCACTGGTTTCTTGGGACTGTAAATCATCCCTAAAAGACTGCTGCTGATGATGCTGAGTGCCAGCCTCCACCTCCATGCTGACACAATCCTCCTCCTCCTCCTCCTCCTCCTCTTCCTCTTCCTGTGCGATGGGTGGGACAGAAGGAACACTGTCTGGGTAAAGGGGGCCTTGAGAGGCAAGGAAGTCCTCCTCTTCCTGCCTCTGTTCTGCCTCAAGTGCCCTGTCCATTATTCCACGCAGCGTGTGCTCCAACAGGTGGACAAGAGGTACAGTGTCACTGATGCATGCACTGTCACTGCTCACCATCCTCGTGGCCTCCTCAAATGGTGCCAGGACAGTGCATGCATCCTTGGGCAGGTTCAACTCCTTTTGCAGCTCAGCCAGGCGAGCACTGGCATTATAAGATCTGCGGAAATGCACACAGACTTTCCTGGCCTGCCTCAGGACATCCTGTAAGCCCGGGTACCTGCCCAAGAACCGCTGCACCACCAGGTTAAGGACGTGAGCCACACAGGGCACATGGGTCAGTTGTCCCTGTCGGAGGGCGGAGAGGAGGTTGGTGCCATTGTGGCAAACCACCAACCCTGGCTTAAGCTGGCGTGGCGTCAACCACCTCTCGGCCTGGCCCTGCAGAGCAGACAGGACCTCTGCCCCAGTGTGGCTTCTGTCCCCCAAACACACCAGCGCAAGCACGGCATGGCATCTTTTTGCCTGCGTACTTGCGTAGCCCCGTGAACGGCTACGGAGCACCGCTGGTTCATAGGACAAACCACAGGAAGAGACCATGGAGGAAGAAGAGGAGGGGGTGGAGGAGAGAGGTGTGTCACAACCAGTAGTAGCATTTTGGAGGCGAGGCGGTGGGACAACCTCCAACACTACTGCACCTTGTCCTGCATCCTTCCCAGCTGCCAAAAGAGTGACCCAATGGGCCGTGAAAGAAAGGTAACGTCCCTGTCCATGCCTGCTGGACCATGAGTCAGCGGTAATATGCACCTTACCGCTGACCGCCCTGTCCAGCGAGGCCAAGACATTGCCTTCCACATGCCGGTAGAGAGCCGGAATAGCCTTCCGTGAGAAAAAGTGGCGTTTGGGAACCTGCCACTGAGGAACCGCACATTGCACAAACTCACGGAAGGGGGCCGAGTCTACCAACTGAAAAGGCAGCAGTTGAAGCGCTAGCAATTTAGCCAAGCTAGCATTCAACCGCTGGGCATGTGGATGGCTGGGAGTGAACTTCTTTCGACGGTCCAGCAGCTGGGGCAGGGAAATTTGCCTGCTAGAATCGGACGTCGGTGTACTGCTAGCAGAGTGGCCGCAAGTACTTGGCTGTGACACACCTAATTCTACACCTTCATTCCTCTCAGTGCATGTTTCTGAGAGGACTGAAGTTATAGTGGGGTTGGAGATCCCAGCTGATGCGGTGCAAGGAGAGGTCCGCTTTGTTCTTTGGTGTGGGTCTTTGAGGTAGGCTTGCCAACGAGCTGCATGGCAGGTCAACATATGTCTGGTCAGGCATGTGGTACCCAAGCGGCTGATGTTTTGGCCACGCGATATACGCTTGAGACATATGTTGCAAACAGCAGCTGTGCGATCTGATGCACTAGCCTCAAAAAAGGCCCACACCAAGGAACTTTTTGAATGACGGGCAGAGGCAGCGCCCTGCACAGGCGGAGCTCTGCGGTGTGATTCCGTCGGTGTACTGCCCTTACGCTGGCCACCAAAGGGCATCCTGTCTCGTTGGAGATGTGCCTCCTCCTCATCCTCCTCCTCCTCTCTCCTATTAGGCACCCACGTGGAGTCAGTGACCTCATCATCCCCTCCCTCCTCATCACTGGAGCCAATCTGGCAGTATGCTGCAGCTGCTGGAACATGACTGCCAGATTGGTGTCCTTCTTGAGCATCCCCTCTGTCTGCTCTCACCCTACTGCCTTCCTGTAGCTGGGTTTCATCATCAGACCCTTCGAAACGCTGGGCATCCTCCTGGAGCATGTACCCAACACTGTGCTCAAACAGTTCGGGGGACTCCTCAGGAGGAGGACATGGTGGGTCTAGGGAAGGAGTGACTGATGATGAGTCTGACATTGATACCAGGGAAGAGGACGCTTTGGCAGCTGCTTTGCCAGTACCCTGAGCCTGGGTGAGAGAGGATGAGGAGGAGGAGGAGGGCTTGGTCATCCACTCTACCAAGTCTTCGGCATGATGTGGCTCAACATGTCCAGCTGCCGAAAAGAAGGACAAGCGTGTCCCATGGCCATGTGCTGATGACAATGCACCGCGTCCATGACCAGCACTGTTGCCCCCAGACACAGAGCCTGCTTGCCCTCTTTTATTGCCTCCTGACTGTCTGCCTCTCCTTGTTTGCCTTCCAGACATTCTAATAGATGGCCTGCAGGGAGATGGGAAAAAAGCAATAAGGGCTACCTTCAGGTGTCCTTCTCTGTCCCTTGAAACAAGGACTTGCACAGTGAAAGAAACTGACACTCTCCCTACCTACAGTTTTCTGTCCCTAGAAAAAATGTTTTTTTTAAGCACAATATAGCACAAGGAGAATTCACTCACTGTCCTTCCAGGTCCCTGGAAACAAGGACTTGCACAGTGAAAGAAACTGACACTCTCCCTACCTACAGTTTTCTGTCCCTAGAAAAAAATTTTTTTTAAGCACAATATAGCACAAGGAGAATTCACCCACTGTCCTTCCAGGTCCCTGGAAACAAGGACTTGCACAGTGAAAGAAACTGACACTCTCCCTACCTACAGTTTTCTGTCCCTAGAAAAAATGTTTTTTTTAAGCACAATATAGCACAAGGAGAATTCACTCACTGTCCTTCCAGGTCCCTAGAAACAAGGACTTGCACAGTGAAAGAAACTGACACTCTCCCTACCTACAGTTTTCTGTCCCTAGAAAAAATGTTTTTTTTAAGCACAATATAGCACAAGGAGAATTCACTCACTGTCCTTCCAGGTCCCTGGAAACAAGGACTTGCACAGTGAAAGAAACTGACACTCTCCCTACCTACAGTTTTCTGTCCCTAGAAAATTTTTTTTTTAAGCACAATATAGCACAAGGAGAATTCACTCACTGTCCTTCCAGGTCCCTAGAAACAAGGACTTGCACAGTGAAAGAAACTGACACTCTCCCTACCTACAGTTTTCTGTCCCTAGAAAAAATGTTTTTTTTAAGCACACTATAGCACAAGGAGAATTCACTCACTGTCCTTCCAGGTCCCTGGAAACAAGGACTTGCACAGTGAAAGAAACTGACACTCTCCCTACCTACAGTTTTCTGTCCCTAGAAAAAATGTTTTTTTTAAGCACAATATAGCACAAGGAGAATTCACTCACTGTCCTTCCAGGTCCCTAGAAACAAGGACTTGCACAGTGAAAGAAACTGACACTCTCCCTACCTACAGTTTTCTGTCCCTAGAAAAAATGTTTTTTTTAAGCACACTATAGCACAAGGAGAATTCACTCACTGTCCTTCCAGGTCCCTGGAAACAAGGACTTGCACAGTGAAAGAAACTGACACTCTCCCTACCTACAGTTTTCTGTCCCTAGAAAAAATGTTTTTTTTAAGCACAATATAGCACAAGGAGAATTCACTCACTGTCCTTCCAGGTCCCTAGAAACAAGGACTTGCACAGTGAAAGAAACTGACACTCTCCCTACCTACAGTTTTCTGTCCCTAGAAAAAATGTTTTTTTTAAGCACAATATAGCACAAGGAGAATTCACTCACTGTCCTTCCAGGTCCCTGGAAACAAGGACTTGCACAGTGAAAGAAACTGACACTCTCCCTACCTACAGTTTTCTGTCCCTAGAAAAAATGTTTTTTTTAAGCACAATATAGCACAAGGAGAATTCACTCACTGTCCTTCCAGGTCCCTAGAAACAAGGACTTGCACAGTGAAAGAAACTGACACTCTCCCTACCTACAGTTTTCTGTCCCTAGAAAAAATGTTTTTTTTAAGCACAATATAGCACAAGGAGAATTCACTCACTGTCCTTCCAGGTCCCTGGAAACAAGGACTTGCACAGTGAAAGAAACTGACACTCTCCCTACCTACAGTTTTCTGTCCCTAGAAAAAATGTTTTTTTTAAGCACAGTATAGCACAAGGAGAATTCACTCACTGTCCTTCCAGGTCCCTAGAAACAAGGACTTGCACAGTGAAAGAAACTGACACTCTCCCTACCTACAGTTTTCTGTCCCTAGAAAAAATGTTTTTTTTAAGCACAATATAGCACAAGGATAATTCACTCACTGTCCTTCCAGGTCCCTGGAAACAAGGACTTGCACAGTGAAAGAAACTGACACTCTCCCTACCTACAGTTTTCTGTCCCTAGAAAAAATGTTTTTTTTAAGCACAATATAGCACAAGGAGAATTCACTCACTGTCCTTCCAGGTCCCTAGAAACAAGGACTTGCACAGTGAAAGAAACTGACACTCTCCCTACCTACAGTTTTCTGTCCCTAGAAAAAATGTTTTTTTTAAGCACACTATAGCACAAGCACAAAACACACTGACACTCTCCCTACCTATCCTTCTCTTTCCCTAAACGAAAGGAATCCAGGTTAAGCAAGAAAGAAATAAAAGTCACTGTCCCTGCCTATGCTGCTCTATCCCTGCTCCGGAACACACTACACTAGGCCGCCGTGCTGGCGGCCTTTTATAGTGTGGGGCGTGTACTAAACACCCTCAGCAATAATTGGCCACAGGCATCCTGCCTGTGGCCAATCATTGCTCTCCTCGCTGCCGGCGCTGTGATTGGCCAAGCATGCGGGGTCACAGTGCATGCTTGGCCAATCACAGCGCCTGGATGACACTGCGATGGCGTAGTGCATTGTGGGCCGTTCGCGTCACTCGAATTTGGCGCGAACGGCCCAAATCGTTCGATCTTCGTCGAACGATCGAACAGCCGATGTTCGAGTCGAACGTATGTTCGACTCGAACACGAAGCTCATCCCTACTCAAGACCCAGTAATCCAGAGGATTTTCGATGGGAAAGGTGTCCAAGTCTGATCTTGCCCCTAGGTATTCCTGCACCATGTAAACCAGACGCTGGCCATGGTTGCTGGAACCGATCATACCTTGGGGCTGCGTACTAAAAAATTGTCTGAACGCATCGGTCAGACGGCCACCTTCTCCACCGCTCCTTCTTTGACGGACCGAAGCCTCAGCAACACGTTGTCCAGGACCAGGAATTTGTAACCTCCCAGTCTCTGGGAACGCGTTGCACAGACCTTTCTGCAAGGCCTCCCAAAGATGCTTCATCCTCTGCTCCCACTGTGACGGTAAGATAAGGTCCGCAACCTTACCCTTGTAACATGGATCAAGGAGGGTTGCCAGCCAGTAATGATCCCTCTCCTTGATCGCATGAATACGAGGATCCTTCCGCAGGCTTTGCAGGATCAGGGAGGCCATGCAGCATAGGTTTGCTGAGGCATTCGGTGCGAAGTCCACTGGGTCACTGAGGACGACATGATCCGCAGCCACCTCCTCCCAGCCACGTACAAGTCCACGGGTGTCTTGGGACTGTACCTGATCCCTTGAAGACTGCTGCTGATGCTGAGTGCTAGTCTCCACCTCCATGCTGATACAATCCTCCTCCTCCTCCTCCTCCTCCTCGTCCTCTTCCTGTGTGATAGGCGGGCCAGCAGGAACACTGTCTGCATAAAGGGGGCCTTGAGAGGTAAGGAAGTCCTCCTCTTCCTGCCTCTGTTCGGCCTCAAGTGCCCTGTCCATTATTCCACGCAGCGTGTGCTCCAACAGGTGGACAAGAGGGACAGTGTCACTGATGCATGCACTGTCACTGCTTACCATCCTCGTGGCCTCCTCAAATGGTGCCAGGACAGTGCATGCATCCGTGATCATGGCCCACTGGCGTGGGGAAAAAAATCCAAGCTCCCCTGACCCTGTCCTGGTGCCATATTGCAACAGATACTCATTGATGGCCCTCTGCTGTGTGAGCAGCCGCTGCAGCATGGCCAACGTAGAGTTCCACCTGGTGGGCATGTCACAGATTAGTTGGTTCTAGGGCAGGTTATAATCCTTTTGCAGGTCAGCCAGCCGAGCACTGGCATTATATGACCGTCGGAAATGCCCACAGAGTTTCCTGGCCTGCTTCAGGACCCCCTGTAAGCCCGGGTACCTGCCCAAGAACTGTTGTAACCACCAAGCTAAGGACGTGAGCCAAACAGGGCACATGGGTCAGTTGTCCCTGTCGGAGGGCAGAGAGGAGGTTGGTGCCATTGTCGCAAACCACCTTTCCTGGCTTAAGCTGGCGTGGCGTCAACCACCTCTGAGCCTGCCCCTGCAGAGCTGACAGAATCTCTGCCCCAGTGTGGCTCCTGTCCCCCAAGCACACCAGCTCAAGCACCGCATGGCATCTTTTTGCCTGCCTACTTGCATAGCCCCTTGAACGCCTACAGAGCACCGCTGGTTCCAAGGACAAAGCACAGGTAGAGGCCATGGAGGTAGAAGAAGAGGAGGTGGGTGGAGGATAGAGGTGTGTCAGAATCACCAGTAGTAACATTTTGGAGGCGTGGTGGCGGAACAACCTCCAACACTACTGCACCTTGTCCTGCATCCTTCCCAGCTACCAGCAGAGTCACCCAATGCGCCGTGAAAGATAGGTAACGTCCCTGTCCATGCCTGCTGGACCATGAGTCAGCGGTAATATGCACCTTCCAGCGAGGCCAAGACATTGCCTTCCACATGCCGGTAGAGAGCCGGAATCGCCTTCCGTGAGAAAAAGTGGCGTTTGGGAACCTGCCACTGAGGAACCGCACATTCCACAAACTCATGGAAGGGGGCAGAGTCTACCAACTGAAAAGGCAGCAGTTGAAGTGCTAGCAATTTAGCCAAGCTAGCATTCAACCGCTGGGCATGTGGATGGCTGGGAACGAACTTCTTTCGGCGGTGCAGCAGCTGGGGCAGGGAAATTTGCCTGGTACAATCCGACGTCAGTGTACCGATAGCAGATTGCCTGCAAGTACTTGGCTGTGACACACCTAATTCTACACCTTCATTCCTCTCAGTTCAGGTTTCAGAGAGGACTGAAGGTATAGTGGGGTTGGAGATCCCAGCTGATGAGGAGCAAGGAGAGGCCGCTTTGTTCTTTGGTGTGGGTCTTTTAGGTAGGCTTGCCAAAGAACTGCATGGCAGGTCGACATATGTCTGGTCAAGCACGTGGTGCCCAAGCGGCTGATGCTTTGGCCATGCGAGATACGTTTTGGACATGTTGCAAATGGCAACGGTGCGATCTGCTGCACACGTCTGAAAAAAGGCCCACACCAAAGAACTTTTGGAATAACGCGCAGAGACAGCAGCGCCCTGCACATGCGGAGCTCTGCGGTGTGATGCAGTCGGTGTGCTTCCCTTAAGCTGGTCCCTGGAGGGCATCCTGCCTCGTTGGAGATGTGCCTCCTCGTCTCTCCTATCAGGCACCCGCGTGGAGTCAGTGACCTCATCATCTTCTCCCTCCTCATCAATGGAGCAAATCTGTCAGTATGCTGCAGCTGGGGGTACATGACTGCCAGATAGCTGTCCTTGTTGGGCACCCCATCTCTCTGGGCTCACGTTACTACCCCCTCTCTCTGGGCTCACGTTACTGCCTTCCTCTAGCTGGGTTCCATCATCGGAGCCTTCAAAACGCTGGGCATCCTCCTGGAGCATGTACCCAACACTGTGGTCAAACAGTCGGGGGACTCCTCAGGAGGACATGGTGGGGCTAGGGAAGGGGTGACTGATGGCATTGAGCCGAGGGAAAAAGCCGCTTTGGCAGCTGCTTTGCCAGACAAAGTTCCATGAGCCTGGGTGAGAGAGGATGAGGAGGATGAGGACGGCTTGGTCATCCACTCTACCAAGTCTTGGGCATGTTGCGGCTCAACATGGCCAGCTGCCGAAAAGAAGGACAAGCGTGTCCCAGGGCCACGTGCTGATGAGGATGCACTGTGTCAACGACCAGCACTGTTGCCTCTAGACACAGAGCCTGCTTGCCCTCTTTTATTGCCTCGTGACTGTCTGCCTCTCCTTGTTTGCCTTCCAGACATACTAATGGCCTGCAGTGAGATGTAGCTGCACAAAGGTGGGATGTATATATATATATATATATATATATATATATATATATATATATATGTCTGTACTGATAATGCAGCTATCAGAATCAACTGTCTGCTGTGGTATTAGTATGAGAAAAGCAGCAATTGTCTTCAGTTAGTTTTAGGTGAACACTATGCAGAGGACACAGTACACTAACTGAAAATACTTGCAGCTCTCTGCCTGTGGTTTTATTATGAGAACACCACAAATTGTATTCAGGTTCCTTTAAGTGAACGCTGTGCAAAGGACAGAAGTACACTGCATGAAATTAATGCCGCTCCCTGCCTGTGGTTTTATTATGAGAACACCACTAACTGTATTCAGGTAAGCTTTAGGTGAACGCTATGCAAAGCACACAGTACACTAAGTGAAACACTGACTGCAGCTAGCACAATCACCTGCCTGCCTGTCACAGTATAGAGAATAACAGGAACGGATCTAGCTAAACTGAATACACTGTATAAATATATATGCAACACCTAGGATGCATATATATCCTCTACACACTGTAACTGCAGCTAACTGACTCACCTGCCTGCTCTATCTAACTCAGCCTTTCTCAACCTTTTCAACACAGAGGAACCCTTGAAATAGTTCTCCGGTCTCGGGGAACCCCTGCTAAAATTGAGAAATCTACAACTCATGATACATTAGTGTGACAGTCAGTTGGAAGAATGGTCCTTACACTTGTGGCAATTGAGAAGAATTACCTCCTTACATATAGCTAAAAAGATCAATGGGGTCAGTGGGAACTTATCTGAGAGGCAGAAATTGCCCAATGCTGAAGGAACCCCTAGCAACCTCTGGAGGAACCCTAGGGTTCCACGGAACCCTGGTTGAGAATCACTGATCTAACTCAATATAAATGACACTGTCTCTCTCTCTCTGTAAGCTCTCTCTTTAACCAACGCCAACACACTACACAAGGCCGCCAAGCCGGCGGCCGTATATAGTGTGGGGCGTGTACCTACTCCTCTGAGCCATGATTGGCCAAAGCCACCCTGGCTTTGGCCAATTACGGCTCTCCGTTCTTACCGCGCTGTGATTGGCCAAAGCATGCGGGTCATAGTGCATGCTTGGCCAATCATCAGCCAGCAATGCACTGCGATGCCGCAGTGAATTATGGGCCATGACGCGCCACTCGAATTTGGCGCGAACGGCCCATAATGTTTGAAATTCAGCGAACAGTCGAACAGGCGATGTTCGAGTCGAACATGGGTTTGACTCGAACTCGAAGCTCATCCCTACTGATGAGCAGAAAAAGTTTGGCAGATCACAAGTTAACGATCACTGATATAGATAATGTATCTATCTGAGTAAAACAACTTCATTTTTTTGTATTTTTTATTATAAAAGTAAAAGAGGGCAACATAAAACTAGTGCAATATTTGACACTGTTTTTGATAAACTAACGCATCAATCTCTGGTTCGATGGATGTAGTAGCGATTCTCAATGAATTTCTAAGTGAAAAAACAAGCTGCAACTTCTTGTGAGATACACACAAAACATACACCTTTAAAAAAATTAACAAATGAATAGTGAAACATTGAAAAAATGCAAAAATTTATATCATAAATAAAGTCCATCAAATAAAAGACGGAAGATTGTTGTGAAGCTGACAAACGATGCACCCAAAGAATGTGAATGTGGACGTCATCAGTTCTGACAAAACGCGTAGAGGGGAGCGACGTGCTGACGTCACCGCGTTCACGCATGTCCCGGAGTGAGGGGCTGCATTGGAAATGCCGGCCGGCTTTTGTTTTTATGCTTTATATATTCAACTTGATTGTAAGTGCAATACTTTTTTTTACTTATTAAACTACCATTAAGATTTTACACCATGGAAGCTTTTATTTATTTATGGGAATCGTATGGCAATATGTACCTTTGAGTGGTGTTATCCAGGAAGATGCTGAGACCATTGCTGTGTGTACCAAAGGCCCAGGCTGGGTATTAAGGCGAAAGTGCTTGTGATCTCCCGTGATAGGAGATCATTGAAAGTCGGTAAGCGGCAGTGTGTGTAGTTGTGGAAGTCATCTTTTTCCCTATGACATTTTTTGGGTGCATCAGCTTCACAACAATCTTCGGTCTTTTATTTGACGGACTTTATTTATGATATAAATTTTTCCATTTTTTCAATGTTTCACTATTTATTTGTTAAAGAGCCTAGCGCAACTTAATTTTTGAAAGGTTGCAATAGCAACAGGGCAGAAACTTCCACCGACACTGCCATTGCTATAGCAACGTGTCAGGATGAAAGAGCACCAAGCAGTGGCATTACTGCGCAGGTGCCAGATTGGGAGTTGCATGCTGGGTAGCCAGCGGCAATGATTCTGCACCGATTCCCGGAAATGAATACAAGAGGGCTTCAGAGATGGACCCTGCCTGCTCCCAGATCAGGTTAGGTTTAAACGATTTAAACATCAACTAAATGGGATAACAATAATATCATTATCTAAATGATGAATTTGAATTGGAGCCAATTATGGCAGAGCAAAAAAAAAAAGATTTGGGGGACTGGAACTCCGCTTTAATTTTGTGTTGGGCAGCATTCATAGGCGTCTTGGGCCGTATGCGGCCCCTGGGCCACAGGTTGGACACCCCTGGATTACACAATCAAAAGTACACTGATTAGACCAGGCTGAGTGCCATGCCAGTTCTTTCCAAATTGTTAGTGTGTGCTGGGAGCCTGCCCAACCCCATGCCCACCCCAAAGGGCTGAATGTACAGTCAGCTCAGGTAGTGAAGGATAAAGAGTAGAGGTGCTCCCCCCCCCCACCTCTCAGCCACAGAGCACGAAGGAGGCATGTGACCAAGCATACGTCTTCCATTACCAGACATATACTTATATTTATATATATATATATATATATATATATATATGTAGCGGACCCCCCATAATTGGGGTCACTATGCCTAAATTTAAGTGGTAGCCTGAGCAAACAGTTAGGCTCAGGCTGTTTGAATTCTTTAAATTGGTTTCTGCTTTGTTGTGGTGTTGCCTGGAAGAAAAGTTCCTTTTGGCCTGTGGGTGGCGCTGTCGCTCAGGTCTCAGGTTGAACCACAGGTAGCATTGCAGCGTGATTGGGTGTCCTCTCTCGGCAGGCATGCAGTGGGCGTTGTCTACCCACTGTGCATGCTGGGAGAGGGTACTTAAGGGGCGGACGCCATTAGGTCAGAGAGTGAGTTCTGAGGCAATCCAGAGGACCCCTTGGTCCGAGGCACGTACCCAACCTTCGGTGGCCCTCATGGCCAGGGGTACGTGTGTGTGTATTCAGCTCCGGGCACCTTCGGCCCGAGGCTTCATCATTCCAGGTAGGCCCAGCACCTTTAGCTGAGGCCTACACCAAAAAAAGGAGTCCCAGGGTGCCCAAGTAAGGGTGACCCGCTCTGAAGGAGAGGAAACCAGGGGAGGACCTGTCTGCAGGGATCGGTGAGATAAGTCACTGTCTCAGGAGAGGCCTGGTTGCCTATCAGAGGGAAGGATTCCATAGGCCGCCAAAAGCCTTGTAACGTGCCCACTGGCACCTATGGTCTCAAGTGTTACAAGTGCTGGGAAGTTCGGGATTCAGAAGTTCATAACCTGATCGTAGCCTTAGGAGATTTAAAGTGAATGTTCCGTGCTCCACACCGGCTGCTAGGACCGTGAGAGGGGACTATCCGGGTGAGCAAAGCCCACTCAGGACTGAGTGGAGATAACTGACAGTTAAGTGCCGCGTGCCTGAACCTACCTCCCTGTTAAATTCTCTATCTCCAACTTTCCTATCAAGTTTCTACGCAAGAAAAATAAACCTTTCTTTATTGGGTTTAATACTGTTTGGACAATGGCCTTATTGAATACAAAGAGAGAATAGACTTTGCCCTACACTCTAGGGGAGAGAACCAACGGAAGGAGGTAACTCGCTGCAGGACCCAAAAACAGATAACACCGCTCACCCTCTTTTATCAGGAGGATACTGGGCTTGTGGCATGGTGTGTCCTATTCTGCTTGTGGAGGTAAGCAGGGTACCTGATCTGTGTGCTACACGTGGGGGCTCGAGTCCGGGATTTGCAGCTACCCCTGGAAGTTGGACTATTTTTCTCTGATCTGTGTGTTAATACTGTGTGGTCGGCCATTAAGGAAAATTGGACTGCGTCACTACTTTATCGAGAGAAAAGGAGGTACAGGACTGTGCTTTAATTTTTCTAACTGCGTAGTTCGTGGGTGTGTCCTAAAAAATAAGAAAAGCCTGCAAGCTACGTGCAGGAAGAAGTTTAGGGGGAGAAGCGCCCGCCAATTGTGAGTTGCACGTGGTGCATTTGGCGCCAAGGGACAGTAAGAGCCTGGACTAGTAAGGAGAAGCAATATGTCTGCCGCTCCATGGACTTCCATTTCAACGGGACCTCGGATGTTCCCATCTACCTCTTCCATGGACATTGCTCCCATTACGGCTCAACTCACGGATACGGGGATCCGGCTCAAGCCTAGGGGCTGCTTCGCACTTTATACTTGCAGAGATGCGGAGGCCCTGGGCGTGCTCTGTCCCAGATGTGGTTTGGCTGTGCAGATACGGCCATTCGGAAGGTGTTTGACCTGTGGGGAATTTCTATTTGAGGTGGACCAGTCTACCGAGTCACCCCGAGCCTACCGGGTCAACTGCATTACAGGGGCTGTTACTTCCGAGGAAGACAACTATGCCTCTACAGCTGAGCCCACGCACATCACCACGGCTTCAATGGATGCCAAAGATGGAGTTCCTGCCTCCGTCACTACGGAAACTTCCATCCCACCCGCCGAATAAAAAGTGTGATATGTTAAGGCCTCCCGCGGCCGCGGTAGAAGCCTGCCCCATCGCCTACCTAAACCGGATCTTCGAAGCAGAGGGATCTCCAGGAAGTCCACGAGAGGGGACGGTAAGGAGGCTGGGGGAACTGTGACAACGAGTTTGCCGGGAAAGGGAAAAAAGCCCATACCCCATATTACTGGGGATGTGTGGACAGCCAACCCTCGGGAACTTTTGTCGTCTGGGGATAGTGTGACTGTGTCCACCAGAAATTATCTGCCTGCCAAAGAGTATAACTCGTCGGATTTCGAGTCATCCTCTGAACTGGGTGACGACATGGAGGTCGATGAAATCTTCGTCCAGAAGGGTTGGGACAGGATTTTGGTGACCCCGTCGCGCAACCTTAGAGAGTGAAAGCCCCTGCTTTGGAGGAGAAGGTTGTTTCCACACCCACACTGCCCGCACCTGCATCGCCTGTGCCCGCCACTATAGAGGGGCGTCTGCCGTTGCGGCTGCCCTTACCGATGTCCGGTACAGTGTCAGTCAAAAGATCCCCGGATGCTATTGTTTTGCCAGGAGCAGGAGACCGTGCAACTATGCCACATATTTCCCGGTTGCAGCGGCTCCTTAACAAGAGAATCGCTAGTGAATATGGTTGGGAGTACCCTTATGTTCCTAGGGAGCTCCTATTTGAGATAGAGGCCTACCGTGAGAGGTGGTACTCTGACTTTATTTGGGATCATTTGGAAGTACCTAAATACCGTAGGTACTTCGCCTGTTCAGCTGTCTCGGCTGATCGCTTCAAAGGTTGCCGCAAAGAGTTGAACTATGGTCGGCATATACATGCTGACCGAGTGGTGATTTGCAATAAGGGAAGAGAGGATGCTGTGTACTTTATTGAGACACTGGGTAAACAGTGGAAAACTCTCATTCTCCCTGATCCTCATTTTACCTTTGAAGCAGGAATTTGTGTGTTCTTTATTATCCTGTTTCTCCATGGATGAACTGCCCTGGATTCAGTAACTTTGCCCTCTGCTACAGAGGAGGTCTACTCTATTGAGGAAATGGGAGAGCTGTGTTTTTTTTTCTCTCTCTCTCCTCTGCTCTTGAAAAGAAGAAGAGACAGTTTTTTTTCTTGAACTTTGGGGTAGTCTAGCCAGGGCCAAAACAGAAGAGACGTTGTGGTCAAGATGGGAAGTGTTTGTGTGTGCAGTGATTCATTCCCATGCGCAAATGTGGTAGATGTAATGACTTTACGCTGCCACCAGGTGGCAGCGGTTTGCAAGAAACAAACAAAAGAGAGAGAATAATTTATATGATAATATAAAGTGGTGCTAGGCTAGGCTTACCGTACTTTACTTACAGAAGGAAGTCATTTCTTTTTGGAGAAATGGCTCACTTCTTTGTACAAATTAGAAGATAGGATGTGAGTTATACTGCATGTTGTTGTTTTTTTTCTCTCCCTCTGCAGGTACGATCTTCTGTCAACTCCACAGAAGAATGGGGTGGGGTAGTCAGTTAGGAGAGGGTGGGATATGTGATATGTGTTTTGTGCATTGCTAAAATATGACATTGAGAATAGGATGTCTGTTTGTATGTTACTCTATGTCTTTCTTTTTTTTTCTCTCTCTCTTTCTCTTCCTCCCCATTCCCCAAAATATTTGGTTCAGGCACCATTTCAAAAATTCTGTGTATAGATATGAATGAATCAAAGCCCACTCAGGATTGAGGGGGTCGTTGATTTATTCTAGCCACTGGGACAGTGTCTTTTTTAGGAGTGGGTGTGTGTAGCGGACCCCCCATAATTGGGGTCGCTATGCCTAAATTTAAGGGGTAGCCTGAGCAAATAGTTAGGCTCAGGCTGTTTGAATTCTTTAAATTGGTTTCTGCTTTGTTGTGGTGTTGCCTGGCAGTACAGTTCCCTTTGGCCTGTGGGTGGCGCTGTCGCTCAGGTTGAACCACAGGTAGCATTGCAGTGTGATTGGGTGTCCTCTCTCTGCAGGCGTGCAGTGGGCGTGATCTACCCGCTGTGCATGCTGGGAGAGGGTACTTAAGGGGCGGACGCCATTAGGTCAGAGAGTGAGTTCGGAGGTGATCCAGAGGACCCCTTGGTCCGAGGCACGTACCCCACCTTCGGTGGCCCTCATGGCCAGGGGTACGTGTGTGTGTATTCAGCTCCGGGCACCTTCGGCCCGAGGCTTCATCATTCCAGGTAGGCCCAGCACCTTTAGCTGAGGCCTACACCAAAAAAAGGAGTCCCAGGGTGCCCAAGTAAGGGTGACCCGCTCTGAAGGAGAGGAAACCAGGGGAGGACCTGTCTGCAGGGATCGGTGAGATAAGTCACTGTCTCAGGAGAGGCCTGGTTGCCTATCAGAGGGAAGGATTCCATAGGCCGCCAAAAGCCTTGTAACGTGCCCACTGGCACCTATGGTCTCAAGTGTTACAAGTGCTGGGAAGTTCGGGATTCAGAAGTTCATATCCTGATCGTATCCTTAGGAGATTTAAAGTGAATGTTCCGTGCTCCACACGGGCTGCTAGGACCGTCAGAGGGGACTATCCGGGTGAGCAAAGCCCACTCAGGACTGAGTGGAGATAACTGACAGTTAAGTGCCGCGTGCCTGAACCTACCTTCCTGTTAAATTCTCTATCTCCAACTTTCCTATCAAGTTTCTACGCAAGAAAAATAATCCTTTCTTTATTGGGTTAAATACTGTTTGGACAATGGCCTTATTGAATACAAAGAGAGAATAGACTTTGCCCTACACTCTAGAGGAGAGAACCAACGGAAGGAGGTAACTCGCTGCAGGACCCAAAAACAGATAACACCGCTCACCCTCTTTTATCAGGAGGATACTGGGCTTGTGGCATGGTGTGTCCTATTCTGCTTGTGGAGGTGAGCAGGGTACCTGATCTGTGTGCTACATATATATATATACAGTATGTATAGCATTGTAATAATTCAATTTTTTTATATTTTATTATTGTCTTTTTTGCTTTTTTCAAACACATATACATCCTATTTACACTTTAATAGACATTTATTAATATTTCACAGACAAGATCTAAAATTCCTGAAGATGTGCTGAGAAAAATGTGATGTTGATTGATGCTGGATGTGTGACACCGTTGCTGCTGTGTAAATGTATGAGCTGCATTCCTTCCAGAGCATCCTGATGTGTAATTCATGATGCTGTCCCCACTGTCTCCCTTTTGTATCATGCTGATTCCTAGCACACACAAGGGAAGTCACAAACATTCTCTGGGCTTTTCTGAACTCAAATATATATATATACTTTTGTATAAGAACACGCTTTGTTATCAAGTGGTGTAACCAAGTAAATATGGAATAAACGTATTTACTATTCTAAAAATCAAAGCTCTGATTTTCCCACGTGTAGGTGTTCTGTCTTAACCACTTGCTTACCGGGCACTTATACCCCCTTCCTGCCCAAGCCAATTTTCAGCTTTCAGCACTGTCACACTTTGAATGGCAATTGCACGGTCATGCAACACTGTAACCATATGACATTTTTATGATTTTTCTTCACACAAATAGAGCTTTCTTTTTATGGTATTAAATCACGGCTGGGTTTTTTATTTTTTTGCTAAACAAACAAAAAAAAGACAGAAAATTTGGGAAAAAAAAAACAAAAAACGTTTTTCATAGTTTGTTATAAAATTTTGCAAACAGGTAATTTTTCTCCTTCACTGATGGGCACTGATGAGGTGGCACTGATGGGCACTGATAGGCTGCACTGATGGGCACTGATGAGGCAGCACTGATGGGCACTGATAGCCGGAACTGATGGGCACTGATAGGTGGCACTGATGGGCACTGATAGACGGCACGGAGAGGGGACACTGATAGACAGCACTGATAGGCACTGATAGGTGGCACTAATGGGCACTAATAGGCAGCACTGGTGGGCACTGATCAGGAGACACTGATGATGAGGCAGTGATGGGCACTGATTGGCAGAACTGATAGGTGGCACTGATGGGCACTGATTAGCAGTCCTGGGAGCACTTATTAGCAGCACTGGTGATCACTAAGGGGACCGATGTCCCGCTAACAGAAGCTGACTAACGGCTGACAGCGAGAAAAAAAAAGCTGGGAACCAGCTTCTGTTTACTTTCATGATCAGCTGTCATTGGCTAACAGCTTATCACTTGGTAAAGGGCCCGCTGTGATTGGCCCTTTACCCTGCTCTGTGATCAGCCAAGTCCCAAGGACTCGGCGATCACATAGCATGCCGTGCGTGAACGTGAGGACAAAGCAAGGCCCAGAAAGTCATGGATGAGCGAGTTTGGGGTGGATGAACTTGACTGGCCTGCACAGAGTCCTGACCTCAACCTGATAGAACACCTTTGGGATGAATTAGAGTGGAGACTGCGAGCCAGGCCTTCTCATCCAACATCAGTGCCTGACCTCAGAAATGCGCTTCTGGAAGAATGGTCAAACATTCCCATAGACACACTCCTAAACCTTGTGGACAGCCTTCCCAGAAGAGTTGAAGCTGTTATAGCTGCAAAGGGTGGGCCAACTCAATATTGAACCCTACAGACTAAGACTGGGAGGTCATTGAAGTTCTTGTGCATGTAAAGGCGGGCTTCCCAATACTTTTGGTAATATAGTTGTAGCGGCCTCACCCCTCTCTCCCTTTCTCATACTCGGCTTGTCTTTCTTCGTCTAGGGGTCTCAGTGCTGGGGGAAGGGATGAGATAAACCACGGCCCATGTCCTCCATAGCTAAGAGGTGAAGGCCAGAAGATTGGGTCTTGTGTAGGTGTCCTAGAGTCAAGTCCTGTACTTCGTCCCTGACTCCTTTGCTCCTAGTAACCAGAATTCCACACAGTGAATAGGTCCAATACAGTTTTATTCTTCTTGGCAAACAACAAACAGTTTCTTCTACTGAGTAATAATGGGGATAGATCGAGGCACAATCCTTTCCCTTCTGTTGCTAACCACTGTGGTATCACCAGTGGTAAATAGTCACTGCCACTGACTATGTGAGGTAGAATGTGAATTACCTTCGCTAGCACGGCCCCTGTCAGGGGAAGGAAATCCATCCAAGGGAGAAACCGGAGGCCTCTCTGTCACCAGCGATGCTGCGCCGGACTCTCCAGAGAAGTTCCGCACACCAGATCTCACGAACTCAGACACGGGCACCCAAGGAGTTAGGGCCTCCTCGGATTCCTCCACCCTTGCGGAACTCAGTCGAAGGTACTGAGCCCCAGGCATCCGCCATAGTACCTCACCCCAGGCAAAGTGGACGCCATCTCCGCTCAGGCCAAGGGCACCTAGGCCTGGAGCACTGGAACGCCAGCACCCAAGCTGAAGGTGCCTGGGTGCGGCCGAGTCCTCCGACTCCTACACCGGACTCCGAACTCTGAACCCCCTGGTAAGGGCGTCCGCCCCTTTTATCCCCTCTCCCTTTGCGTCACAGCGGGTTCCCCGCCCTGCTGCACCAGCTCCAGGTTAGGACAAAAAGGTACAGTCTTGCGGTGTGAGTTCAGCTCAAGCCCAGGGCAACAGCGCCACCCGTGGACCGCAAGGAACCTCACACCACCAGAGTCCTCCAAGAACCAGAAAAAGGTCTCGGATCCCCTAGCAATTTGTGCATCTGGGTTACACTACCACCCAGATGCCTCCCTTAAATTCAAACACCCGCAACATAGTGTATATACAGACTCCTTTTTTTTACTTTCCTCCTGCAAAAATGATGCTTCTCTCCTGCTCAGCTTTTGCTGGTTCACTTGAGGGAACATGACAGACTCCTTGTCAGTTCAGTAGCGGCCCATTACAGACAGGAACTCACATGCAGCAGACTTGCAGAATGTTTGCAAAGAAAGTTGATCTGGAGTCATGCAATGCGGATTTGCTGCAATTGTGCAACAAACTTGCGAAGCATGGCAAGTCATTTTCAAAATTGCAGCTCAGTTGTTTGCTTTCTGGGAAATGTTTTAGACAGGGATATGAATCTGGGGCATGCACCAAGTGTGGAGGCACAATAGGACCAGTGTGTCCCTACAGACAATGCAGCAGCAAGCAGCGGGTATTGGTTATAGAATCTACCCGCTGCCTGCTGTCAATTACAAGGCAAAAGCAAACCTGATGGGGATTTAGTGTCTCAGCTTCTGCATCAGGTTTAGCTCACTGCAGCCTCACTGGTTGCTAGGAAGCTGTCAGTTTCTTAACAACCAATGACAGGGAGAGGGTAACAGTGGCAAATATGCGGCTCTGCTACACCTCATACAGAGACAGGCCTCCTGCCTGTCTCTGTATGCCAAGTTAGAATAGGTCTTAATTACCTCCAGTTTTGTTATCTATGAAATGGAGGTAATTATTTTAGAATTTGGTGCAATAATAGTGTAGCGGCCTTCTCTCTCTCCTCTTTTTATCAGCTCGTCTGTCTCTTGTCTAGGGGTACCTTAGAGGAGAGAGTGCGGGGTCACCACGCCAAGCCTTCACCGCAGATGTTTGTGTGGTGTATGCAAAGTTCTTGTTTTACCTTCGGGTCGGTGTTCTGCACCTGGAACCTCCAAAGAGAGTTACCTTGAACAATGTCTGCCAGAAAACGAGCCCCACACCAATAAAGTCCAACACTCCTTTATTCTTCTCAATGCAAAAGTGAACACAATCAGTTGGACTCCCTTAGAGAACAGAACAGACAAGGAGGTGTGGATGCGAATAGGCCCAGACACAATGAACTCTCCACTTTCCTTCCTGAAAGTGGGTTGCGGTCTCCGAGCGAGGGGGAATTTCCTTCCAGGCGGTCTCCGATGAGAGGCCCCCCTGTCACTGGCAATATGCTGCACCAGGTCTTCAGGCAAGTATCTCCCACCGGTCCATTACGCCTTCCGGATTCGGGTACCCACTCCCGGGGTTCCCTAGGACCTCCTTCCCTCGCGGAACTCAGTGGTGGGCACTGAGCTCCAGACCTCCTTCCGAGTACCTCACCCCAGGCTAAAGGTGCCTGGGATGGAACACGACCTCCGAACGTCCTCTAGGCCTAGGCCGCCTAGGGGACCGACACGAACCACCGCCCTCAGGCTGAAGGTGCCCGGGAATCGACTCCCGCCACCAAAAATGGCTGCCCCCTTTATACCCCCTCCCAGCAAGCACAGCGGGTTCCCGGCCCCACCATACAACCGCTGAGAGAGGCCAAAAAAGGTACGCCACCGCAACGATGGCTCAACCCCGGGCCCAAAGTGACAGCGCCACCTGGTGGGCCCCAGGGAACCATACATCACAGTTTCCCCACCAGATTCAAAAATAGAAAAGCATATACCCGCTACACTCTCCCCCTGGTGATTTGACACTGGTCCCCAGTGTCTGGAGCAAACTATGCCCTCAACGGCTGGCATAGCCCAGTCCAGAAACCAACTACAAATTGTACAAAATAAAACTTTTGACAAACTTGGTCAACTGAAGCAATTGTGTCTGAGCCTTACATGAAAGGGAAGGGAAACAACAACATTTTAACCATAACTTTAGAATCACATATCCACTTTACACTTTTCCCCCCACCCATCTTGACCAAGACCCACCCCATTCTCAGTGGTCTTGATGGGATGCTCTCCTGCAGAGGGAAAAAGAAAATTAACACACATAAACCCTGACACATGTATTCGTGTAAGAGGAAAGAAACTTCTTTGTGAAGAAATCCATTTTCTCCAAAGAGTGAGTGTGTGAAAAGTGTTAACGATGCGCAACACTGCCACCTGGTGACAGCGTCGCGGTAACTGCACTCGTGGAACTTTTCTCCTTCTCTTGAGCCTTATCTACCCCAGAGTCCATGATCTCTTGCTGGAAAATTGAAGAACAAAAACAGGAACAGTCCTTCATTCCTCTGGGTAACAAGGACAACAAACCCCAGAAAGTTCAGCAGCATAAAGAAACAGGAATGGAGTCTCTTTCCTCCTACAGATAGAAGCAGGGATGCGGCAGAACAAGTGGCTTCAAGTGCTGATCCATGGTCTCCAGATGATACTCAACATCCTCCCCTTCCTTCTGCTGGACCAGCACCTTGTCCGCGTGGATGTGCCGTCCCAACATCCATTCTGCCTTGCAATCTTTAAAACGCTGAGAGGCCTTGGGGGAGCACGCAAGGTACCTGCGGGCGTGTGGAACCTGAAGGTGGGTCCACACAAAGTCATTGTACCAGCGCTCCCGGCAAACTTCCACCTCGCACAACAACTCCTTGGACAAGTATGGGTACTCCCATTCATACTCTGCAGCAACCTTCTGGCCAAATAGGCATCGTAGTCTCGCCAGAGGAGGCATAGTGGCTCTGTCCCCTTCGCCAGGCAAAACTATTGAGTCCGGGTGACGAGGGACCTTGATTACATCTGATCTGGGCATAGGTGCCCGCAACAACAGTCTCTTTTCTCCGGTACTGGGTGCAGGTGGCACCGGGGATGGAAGGGCAGGCTAGGGACGGGACCCCTCTTCAGGCGCTGGTGCCTCCACCCGGGGTGTACTATCCCCTGTAGACATGAGTGGGTCCCTGGTTCTGCGGGATGAGGCAAAAGGTACTTTGTCCCAGCCCTTTTCTGCAAACAGTTCATCAATAGCAACATCGTCTCCCACATCCGAGAGCGACTCTAGGTCAGAGGTGTCACACTCCTCCGCGGGCAAGTAGCCTGTAGTGGAGACTGAATTGCTACCTCTTCCCACACACCAAATCTCTCCGCCTGGCTTACCTCGGCCTTTACTTGAAGCGGGACATCCCGAACTCTTATCGACGGATCCATCCGGGCCGGGCGTAAGCGGGCAAGATGGTCTACCACAACCGCTGGTCGGGGCTACCATACCGGTCTTTCTCTTCGGTGGTGGATGCTGCGAGACAGGGGTGACCGAGTCAGCATCCTCGGATTTCTCCCGTTGAGTTCTCACGACCTCCTCCGCGGTCGCTGCAGTGCGCGCAGGGATGGCTGTCAAAGCAGTGATTCCTCCTCTCTGAGTGGTGCTGCCTGAAACACGGCCGGGGTAAATGGTCCTGGGCTTCTCAACCGCTGGATCCACTTCAAATAGGAACTCCCCGCAGGCCTCGCATCGCCCGAATGGCTTCAGTTGGCACACCAGTCCCGAACAACCGGGACAAATCACACCCAGGGCCTCAACGTCCATGCACGAATACAAGGTGAATCGACCCCTTGGCTTTAGCCGGATCCCCGTATCTGTAACCGGAGCAGCAGCAGTCAGGGTCATGGTGGAAGGGTGAACCGAAATCCACGATGTATGTCCGAACATGGTGACCTGCTGCTGATCCATCACGCACTGCAAGGTTTTGCGCCAATGTCCCACGTGTAGTCCTTCACACGTATTGGACTCCTCCCCTTTGCTCCAGTTCGTGGGCTTTTCTTCTTTTTCTTTCTGAGTCACGCCCACGAACTAAACGGTGGGGGTGTGCCTGGTGGCGCAGTGCAAATAGAAGCCCCCACATGTAGTCCTTCACACGGCTGAGCTTCCCCCTCTCCTCGCTCTTCTGTGCGGGCCTTTCCCTTCACTGGGTCATGTCCACGACTTTGAGCAGGGATGCACTTCGGCCAATAAATTGGCCCACCTACTCGGAACTCCTCCGGGCAGACACGTTCAATTCCGTAGTAACACGAACACCATACCGGACCCGAGCCCCCACGTGTAGCGGCCTTCTCTCTCTCCTCTTTTTATCAGCTTGTCTGTCTCTTGTCTAGGGGTACCTTAGAGAAGAGAGTGAGGGGTCACCACGCCAAGCCTTCACCGCAGATGTTTGTGTGGTGTAAGCAAAGTTCTTGTTTTACCTTCGGGTCGGTGTTCTGCACCTGGAACCTCCAAAGAGAGTTACCTTGAACAATGTCTGCCAGAAAACGAAGTCCAACACTCCTTTATTCTTCTCAATGCAAAAGTGAACACAATCAGTTGGACTCCCTTAGAGAACAGAACAGACAAGGAGGTGTGGATGCGAATAGGCCCAGACACAATGAACTCTCCACTTTCCTTCCTGAAAGTGGGTTGCGGTCTCCGAGCGAGGGGGAATTTCCTTCCAGGCGGTCTCCGATGAGAGGCCCCCCTGTCACTGGCAATATGCTGCACCAGGTCTTCAGGCAAGTATCTCCCACAGGTCCATTACGCCTTCCGGATTCGGGTACCCACTCCCAGGTTCCCTAGGACCTCCTTCCCTCGCGGAACTCAGTGGTGGGCACTGAGCTCCAGACCTCCTTCCGAGTACCTCACCCCAGGCTAAAGGTGCCTGGGATGGAACACAACCTCCGAACGTCCTCTAGGCCTAGGCTGCCTAGGGGACCGACACGAACCACTGCCCTCAGGCTGAAGGTGCCCGGGACTCGACTCCCGCCACCAAAAATGTCCGCCCCCTTTATACCCCCTCCTAGCAAGCACGGCGGGTTCCCCGCCCCACCATACAACCGCTGAGAGAGGCCAAAAAAGGTACGCCACCGCAACGATGGCTCAACCCCGGGCCCAAAGTGACAGCGCCACCTGTTGGGCCCCAGGGAACCATACATCACAGTTTCCCCACCAGATTCAAAAATAGAAAAGCATATACCAGCTACAATAGCATTTGTTGGGAAAAAAATCAAAGTAGCATGTGAAAAAGGAAAGAGAGGGGCGAAGAATAGGCGGAGATCTCTAGTCCAGAAATCAGAGCCGACAATGCTGGATGATTTCATTCCAGTGGACAGTTCTGTGTTGTCAGCCCTCACAGGAAATTAAAGCGGAAGTAAACCCATTGATTTAACAGTTTCAAAAGGCAGTTACATTCCAGGCATGCCGGGAATGCCAACTGTCACATTGGTTGTGCTCTCAACCAAACTGTCAAACCATCCAATGGCTGGTGTCATAACTGATCACATGTGCAGCATCATGGCAGTTGAAGTTTAAACAGAGGCAAAGATGGCAGCTTCATTGCCTGAAAATGATAGGAGGGTTTACTTCCACTTTAAGAGCAAGCACAATTTCTGACATATTTCTGTACTTGCAGTATTTTTAAAGCAATAAGATATGGAGAATATACGTGTTTTGGAAACATCTACTAAATATGTATTTTTCTCTTGTCCTGACATACACTTTAACCACTTAAGGATCGGCCACGGCATATATACATCGGCAGAATGGCACCTACAGGCACAATCACGTACCTGTACATCGCCTTTAACTGCCTGCCGTGTGGTCGCGCGTGTGCGGCCAGGCGGTGCGCTCGTGACCCTGCCGCCATCCCCGTGAGTCGGACCGGGGGTCCCGCGGGATCCCCGCGATCGTCTCACAGAGGGATGGAGCGGGGAGATGTTAGTGTAAACACAACATCTCCCCGCTCGCCTACTGACACTGTCACTGATTTCCGCTCTGTGTAATCAGAGCGGGGATCAGTGACATGTCACTCGTAGCCACGCCCCTAAAAGTAGTAATCACTCCCTTAGGCACACTTAACCCCTTCAGCGCCCCTAGTGGTTAACCTCTTCACTGCCAGTGTCATTTTTACAGTAACCAGTGTATTTTTATAGCACTGATCGCTGTAAAAATTACAATGGTCCCAAAAATGTGTCAAAAGTGTCCTATGTGTTCACCATAATGTCGCAGTCATGAAAAAAATCGCTGATCGCCGCCATTACTAGTAAAAAAAAAAATGATAAAAATGCCATAAAACTATCCCCTATTTTGTAAACGCTATAACTTTTGCACAAACCAATCAATAAACGGCGATTGCGTTTTTTTTTTTTACCAAAAATATGTAGAATACGTATGGGACCTAAACTGAGGAAAAAAAACATTTTTTATATATTTTTTGGGGATATTTATTACAGCAAAAAGTAAAAAATATTGCATTTTTTTCAAAATTGTCGCTCTATTTTTGTTTATAGCGCAAAAAATAAAAACCGCAGAGGTGATCAAATACCACCAAAAGAAAGCTCTATTTGTGGGGAAAAAAGGACGTCAATTTTTTTGGGAGCAACGTCTCACGACCGCGCAATTGTCAGTTAAAGTGACGCAGTGCCGAATCGAAAAAGGGGCCTGGTCTTTAACCAGCCAAAATGGTCCGGGGCTTAAGTGGTTAAAAAGCAGTCTATAAGCTCCATTCCAGTGATTTTGCCTAGGATGAGATGATGTCATCAGTCTGCTGCAGGCGGAAGAAAGCATTTTCTCAGTCTCCTTTCTCCCAGTGACCAGACTGCAACTTTCCAGCATGAAACACCATGCCAGGCTGTAGCAGGGACTGATGTCATTTCTAAATACAGCACAGCAGAAATGCGCAGCCAAGAACTCACAATCACAAATAACAAGCACAATTAATGATATATTATCATTTTATTTACCATCATGGCTTAATCGCCACAAAAGTTTGTGAAATATAAATTACCAATAGATACAAATATAAAGCAATATAATACATAGTCAGTGCTGTTTTTGGCATTTAGTTCTGCATCATACAGTGTATGTGTTTTACATATATAAAGGTTTATCTATCTTCTGTAGACATCCATGGACCTTCAAACAATGTATTCCTGGAACTGGAATTTCCCTGGTTGGAGAACATTAGGTTCATGGCACTGTATCTTCTTTTTCAAGAATACATTTGGCAAGACATGCTGGGGCTGATTCTGAAAAACGAATATAACTAAAAAAACAACAATGTTGCCCATGATAAGCAATCAGATCTACCTGGTATTCTATAGCCCGGTTCACATAGGGGCGACTCTCAGGTGACTCGGTCGCCTGATGAGTCGCGTCCCGCGCTGTTCAATGGAACCGTTCTAATAGGAGCGACTTGAATCGCTCTGACTTAGAAAAAGGTTCTTGTACTTCTTTGGGGGAGACTCGTGGCGACTTGCATTGACTTCTATACAGAAGTCATTTTGCAAATCGCCTCTCAAGTCGTCTTCAGATCGCCTGCACGAGTCGCCCCCAAAGTCGTGCCGCCCCTGTGTAAACGGGGCTTATTAGTGCAGACTAGAAAATGAGATTTAACACAAAATACCAAGCAGATTAGAAAAAATATATATATATATTGCAGCTTTGTATTCATGAATACATGCTTAAAAGTATTTTTAAATAAAAGCCATGTAAGTACCTAAATTATCTTGTATCAGCAGTCCATGTACAGCAGAGCTCAACATGGGAGAGGTGGAAACAGCAGATAGAGACAATCAGGTGGGCTGCTGTGTTCCTGTGCTAACAAGGGACATGCTGATAGTAGAGAATAAATTTACAGAGAGTTAAAGTGTAACTAAACCCAGGACCCTGCATTCACTATATCTGGTCTCCTACAGCAGTGGTCATAAACCCTGTCCTCAGGGCCCACTAACAGGCCAGGTTTGCAAGATAACTAAAATACATCACAGGTGATATCATTTGCTGCTCAGGGATTGCAGTATTCTAGTCTGCATCTCCCCAAGGTAATACATAAAACCTGGTCTGTTAGTGGGCCCTGAGGACAGGGTTGATGACCACTGCTCTACAGTACACAGAACATGGAAATGCAATTATTTTAGTAAATATAAACTGCTAAATACCGTATTTATCGGCGTATAACACGCACAGGCGTATAACACGCACCCTAACTCTAAGAGGGATGTTTCAGGAAAAAAACTTTCCACAGCCCCTGCGTATAACACGCAGGCACAATTTACCCTCTATTTTCAGGGTAAAAAAGTGAGTGTTATACGCCAATAAATACAGTACCTTTTTTCATCAGCAGTATATAGCAGTCTTGTGACTTGTATCACTGTCTGTTTAAGCTTGTAGGAGTTTTCATTCTCCCCTGACCCTCTGTTTGGACAGTGCTGATTGGCCCTGTGCTCATCACATGCACTCTCTCAAGAAAAATATAAAACTCTCTAGCAATTCACACCAAACTGAGCATGTGCAGCCTGACTCCAAATGCTCTCTTCTATCCAGAGATGGGTTGGAATCAGTTAAAGAAGAGGAGGATCAGAGAAGACAGGCTCAACCCGCCTTTATACACAATGCAGAGGATTAACCCCTTACGTTCCACAATGAGTATAACAAGTATGCTTTACTGTATATACAGACTGATTTTACTGTTGTGGGTTTAGTAACACTTTAAAGAGGAAGTAAACCCAGTGAGGAAAAAAACGTTTTCCCCTTCCCTGCAAAGTAAAGGCATAATGTGTTAATATGCATCGCACTTACCTGCAAACAAAGCCTGCGCCGTCCCCGCTGCAGACCGCATCCATGTTCCTCTTCCTTCTGGGCCGCGGACTCCGGCTATGTAAGACCACTTTCACACCGAGGCACTTTTCAGGCGCTTTCACGCTAAAAAAAGCACCTGAAAACTTATTTCCATTAAAATCAATGAATGCTTTCACACTGTGGCAGTGCGCTGAAAAAACGCCCCTCTCCATTGAAATGAATTGAAAGCGCTTCAAAAGCGCCTGAAAAGCGCTTTAAAAGCGCTCAGTGTTTTACTGGCAGTTTTTCAAGTGCCTCAGTGTGAAAGTGGCCTTACTTGCCAGAGCCGCGTGACGTCACTTGCTCCTGAAGAAATGGCATGGGTGGTCATTCCTTCAGAGTGCATGCGCCGATGACATCATCGGAGCAGTGTACAGTAAATATCTCCTAAACAGCACACGTTTAGGAGATATTTACAGTACCTCTAGGTAAGCCTTATTCTAGGCTTACCTATAGGTACAAGTACTGCAGGGAGGTTTACAACCTCTTTAAGCTTATTAGTATGCTGATCTTCCTTCACTGGCTGACGGTGGAACAAGACCTGTAAGCGTAACAACTACAACAGATAAAAACAGGGCTCACCCAGGCAGAGATGCGTGGCAGAGCTGTGTATATCTGAGAAATGGATGGACAGAGATACTGATAATTTTGCTGCAAACCAAGGCCCTTTTATGGATTACATCTGTGCATCTAGCTTTTTGCCTGGAGTTTAGCGCAAACTTTTCTAACCCCTGCAAAAAATAATAAAATAAACGTTTGTAAGAGTAGACAGCACCACAAGAGGGGTTGCAGCATTGAGAACATGAGTTATTGCTCTGCTCATAGATAAGTACCAAGTTACTTATCTATGAGGAATAAATAACACTATCTGTGCTGAAACTCATCTCTCTTTTTTTTTAATACATATATATATATATATATATATATATATATATATATATAGTAAATTTCAGCTTGCTAGTCCTTGAATATGGCAGCCGCACTCGTTTTCCAGGATAATAATATTTTCAATACAGAAAATACCTGTTGATCTTCCCAGAAAAGCATTCCTTTTCCTGCAAGCTGGAAGCGCAAACAATGTTATCTCTCTTGTGTAAACTTCTAGTCCCATGAAATGAACAAAGGCAGACATGTTTGTCTAGCCTGGGTGACAACCATAGCTCACTCCATATATTCAATGAAGACAGCCACGAAGGGACAGGAGGTGTATTAATAACAGGATCAACGTGTGAAAATAAAGGGTAAAAAGGCTGATTAATAAAAAAAAAAAAGAAAACAAATGCAGCCAACAAAAATAAGGACTAGTAAGGCACACTATGGCCTCGTACACACGACCGAGTTTCTCGGCAAGAACCAGCACTTGCTGGCAGAGATGTCTTGCCGAGAAATTCGTTCGTGTGTATGGTTTCTCGTCAAGAAAATGGACAAGTAATCTCGACGAGAAAATAGAGAACCTGTTCTCTATTTTCTCGTCGAGATTCTCGTCAGCCTGTTTCTCGACGAGAAAAGTGAGTGTGTGTACACTTACCTGTCCTCCGGGAAGCCCGCGCATGTTCGAAATGAATTCGACGCATGCGCGGTAGCTTCCTAGGCATAGGTAGGGTATACCAAGATGGCGGCGACGGCATCGAATGTGACGAGCGCATGCTCGTCGTAGTCGATGACGTCACCGCGTACGCTCCATTCAAAGAACCGCGGGTTCTTTGAATCGAGCGTCTGTACACTCGGCCGGGACAAGTTTCTTGTCCAAGGATCTCGTCGAAAAAAACAACGTGTTTTTTTCGACGAGAAACTCGGCCGTGTTTCATTTTAGTTTGGGGGTTTAGATAAGCTTTAATTGTAGTGATAGTAAACAATGGCAATGTGTTTTAATGCACTAACTCTAAGGCCCCTTTCACACTGAGGCGTATTTCAGGCGTTTTAGCGCTAAAAATAGCGCATTACTAACGCCTGAAATACTCCTGCCCCAGCATTCTCAATGTGAAAGCCTGAGGGCTTTCACACTAAGGCGATGCGCTGGCAGGAGAAAAAAAAATCTCCTGCAAGCTGCTTCTTCGGAGCGGTGAAGGAGCGGTGTGAAATCAATGGGACACCGTGGTAATACCGCCCGCAAACCGCGGCTGTAGCCCTGGTTTGCGGGCGGTATTAACCCTTTTTCGGTCGCTAACGGGGGTTAAAACCGCACCGCTAGCAGCCGAATATCGCGGTAATTACGACGGTATAGCAGCGCTAAAAATCGCGCCGCTATACCGCCACCGCACCTGCCCGCCCCAGTGTGAAAGGGGCCATAGTAACCTATTCAATTTCAACACTTTATTGCAGTCAGCAGAATAAAAATTGAACTCTGATCATTTGCTGCTTTTTCCTGGTTTATAAAATAAGAGCTGTTGTTGATGTCAGCTTTCCTAGTCTTTTTCGGACACATTTCATATCAGGACAGCTATGTTTACCCTGGTACATCAAGTTAAAGCGGACCTTCAGTATTTTTTTTTCATCTTTCCATCTATTAAATCCTCTGCCCTTGTTGTTTTAACTTTGGATAGTAAAACATTTTTTTTTCTGCCAGTAAATACCTTATACAGCCCACTTCCTGTTTATTGTCTGGTCATTAGCCTAGGCTTATGATATCATGCACAGCTCTCTATCTCTCTCTCTCTTGTGAGAGTTTGCCAGGAAGGGAGGGGAGATGAGTCATAAGAGGGCTAAATTAGAGCTGCAGAGCTGGAGGTGTGCCTCTGTGTAAATCCAGGAAGTGAACAGACAGCAGCTTCAGCTGACCAGTTTAAATGGTTGCAGCCAGACTCAGGGGAGGGAGATTTCTGCAGCATATTTGGCAAGTTCAGAATCACAGTATGTATAAAATAATATGCAAAGTGGTTGGAGGGAAGCTTCAGAATGGCAAAGATGTTTTTATTACAAATTATGTGAGCAGACTGCAGTAGAAATTGACAGGGCTTTATGTACCTTCTATGCTTTTCTCTGAGAAAGTAAATTGTTGTGTAGCCAGGAGATGGCTAATATTGCCTGCATTATCAGGAGACACTTTGCATCACTTGCTACAGTGGGACTGTCCCCTCCCAGTGCTCCCCTTGGACTCTATGTCAACACATCCTGAAAACAAAGTGAATAAGACCTAATAATGGAGCAAATCATCTTGGGACATGTAGTCCAAAGAGCCAGGTTTTGCACTCAAGTTGGGCTGTTGTGGACTATAAGTACCAGCTGCCTGGAGGAGAGAGAACAAAATACTGGGAGAGAGAATATAAAGCCTGGAGGAGGATGGGATCGCTCTCTTGGGACAACGGCCAGGATGTGCAAGCAGTGACTCGGGCTGTAGATTGTGCTGTGGCTGGGTTGCGGCCTGTGCTACAGGGAGAGAGTCATCACGAGCAGTTGCGGGTGCATCCGCTGCCAGCCACATCTGATCGTTCAGTGGCAGCCTGGAAGCTGCCCTCATCACATCCACGCCAGATCCAGCTAGGCGGTAGCACGATGTGACGCACATTCGAGCGCTGTCCCTTGAGCCAGGTTTTTCAGAGGCCTTCTGTGGAGCCCTCACGACATTCTTCAACACAGAAGATCGCTGGGAATTGTAAATTTTACACCAAAGGACACTGCATGCAGACAACGTTGCCTTATTCACTCCACCAAGCCTGCAAGGGGACCACTTTGTTACACTTTAATCCACACTTCTGTACATCTTGTTTGCCAAGACACATTGTGCACATCTCAAAGAGCTGGCTGAAGACTCTTCAGAATATCTGTTAAAATATCGGGACAAGAACCCTATAGTTGTTTGTTTAATGTGAATTTAGACTTTATACAATACTGGGACTGTGGCCTCAGTGGATTAAAGGGACGGAAGTCCAGTCATTCCTCTACCCTTTTTCTGCATGTAGCCATAGACTCTATCCAGGGTTAAAGTCTGCTGGTTTTACAATGTTAAATTGTCCTAGTTGTCTACTTCCTAATTGGTATTGCCATTAAGTTTTCTAACCCTTGTCCTATCTCCTGAATGTTACAAATTTCCTATTGCTGAATTCATTTGTCAATAATTATTCAGTAAACATATCTAACTGTTTTACTATATATATGTGTGTGTGCCTTTAAGTTCTTTTGTCCACAACAGAAAATGTCAGAACCCAGAGTGTCAGAGGTGTTGGAGGACTTGCAAGGTCAAGGCAACCAGTGGGGTACAAAATCTTTGAGTGGCCCTCACGGGGCAGCGCTACAGACGGATGCTGGAGGTTGAAGTCTGCTGTAACAAAATTGGGAAAATTAGTGCAGCCTATAGAAATTCTGCCCGTGTCCTTCAGGTACCATAAAGATCTGGTGCAAGAACAGTATTATTGTATATTGGTTATAACACCAGAGACTGTTAATCCAGAGAATGGCCGGTTGCATTCAGGCGATCAGCTAGGAATATTTTTACTCCAATGGAGCAGACTGGACCATGCTTCATATAAAAAGTGTACATGCAGCGCCAAGTCCAAATATCAATATAGAATTACCATATTTATCGGCGTATAACACGCACTTTGTTCCCCTGAAAATCAGGGGAAAATCGTGGGTGCATGTTATACGCCGATACCCGCTGTTTGTGCGGGGAAGAGGAGCGCGCGCCGCCGATATACACATATACGAGTGTACTGTGTACTCAGGTAAGCTCGGCTCCGCTCGGCTCCACTCGCAGTCACACCCAGTCCCGCCATTGGACCTGTGTTATGTCCATCATAGGAGCCTGGCCAAGGGGCGGGACTGCGAGAGGAGCCGAGAGGAGCCGAGTACAGCCGAGTACACAGGACATCCGGCTCTGTCTATCTCGGCACCGCAGCGGTAATTTTAAATGCTGCAAGGACACTGGGCAAGGCTGCAATGACACTGGGAAAGGCTGCAAGGACACTGGGCAAGGCTGCAAGGACACTGGGCAAGGCTGTAATGACACTGGGCAAGGCTGCAAGGACACTGGGCAAGGCTGTAATGACACTGGGCAAGGCTGCAAGGACACTGGGCAAGGCTGTAATGACACTGGGCAAGGCTGCAAGGACACTGGGCAAGGCTGCAGATGGACACTGATCATTCTGCAATGATGGACAAGGCTGCAGATGGACACTGATAAGGCTGCATTGATGGGCATTTAAATGTAAGTTTTTATCCTTAAACTTCCCTCCTAAAAGTTTTTTCCTTAAAATTACCTCCTAAACTTGGGGTGCGTGTTATACGCCAGTGCGTGTTATACGCCGATAAATATGGTATATTCAAAAGTAAATACATAATGGTGCTGTAAGCAACAAAGTCTATTTGGATGATATTTATGACAGGAGAACCCAACACCAGCTTCAGTGTAGAAACAAAGCCCTTGACACCAGCGTGATCAAGCCAAGCAGCTTACCAGGTAATGTGGACCCTAAAATTATAGAGTGGTCACAAAAAGCTTAATGATCAGAGCTCCGAGTCACTCCAGTGAAGAGAGGAATGGTTACTTTCAGTCAGATCACCAAGGACTTCATCAATCACCCAGTAGGCAAGCGCACCCACACATGTGCACCACACTTAACCCTTTTGATGTCTTCTCTCCCAGGCACAGCCTTCATTGCTGTTTGATGAAGTCCTTGGTGATCTTACTGAAAGTTACCATCCCTCTCTTCATTGGAGTGACTCAGAGCTCGTGATATATCATCATTAAGCCTCTTGAGACCACTCTATAATTTGAGGGTCCACATTATCTGGTAAGCTGCTTGGCTTGATCATGCTGATGCCGAGTGCTTTGTTTCTACACTGAAGCTGGTGTTGGGCTTTCCTGTCATATATATCATCCAAATAGACTTCATTCCTTAAAGCACCATTATGCATTTACTTTTGAGTACAATATGGACATTCTATATTGATATTTAGACTTAGCGCTGCATGTAGAGTTTTTATATTGTTTTGTAATTGAAGATCAAATGGCTGCTGGTTATTATTATTTAACATTTTTCTTTATTAGTTTGGATTTTTTTTTCTAAATGTGGTTATTATCTATTTTTTCATGCTTCATATTGGATTTTTTGCCTTCCTCTGGGTCAACTGTGGGTATAGAATTCTGTATATGGTGGTTTTCTATGGAAAGGTTGGGCCCCTGGACTTATGGCATTTTTGAATAACTATGCATCTTCAGTAGACAATTTGAGGATCTGCATTTTTTGACATATATGAGGATATGTCCATGCGTAACCTATTGAATAATTTGCTCCTTGTACCTTTGCATCTCCTGCACCTGGTGAATCTTTCTAATGCCCCGTACACACGACCGGTTTTCCCGTCGGAAAAAAAAACAATGGTTTTCCCAACGGAATTCCTCTCAAGCCTGCCTTGCATACATACGGTCACACAAAAGTCCAGTGAACTTTTGACAGCCAAGAACGCGGTGACGTAAAAGAGTACGACGAGCCGACAAAATTAAGTTCTATGCTTCCGAGCATGCGTTGAATTGTTTCCGAGCATGCGTGTTTTTTTCCCGTCAGAAAAGCATACAGATGAATGGTTTTCCCGATAGGTATTTTTCCTGATGGGAAAAAAGAGATCCTGCTCTCTTTTTTTTCTGAGGGAAAAAGTCAGATGGAGCATACACACGGTCGGGATTCCCGACGAAAAGCTCTCATCGCAGTTTTTCGACGGAAAAAACGGTCGTGTGTACGGGGCATAAAACATCGTACCTTAGGATTTTCAGTCTTCTGTTCTTTCTGTTTGGGATCCTTTCCCTCTTACTCCTGTGTCTGCCTGGGGAATGGCATATACCTGCGCTGGCTTATATACATGCACACTATATGCCACATAACTATTATGATAACATTCTATCCAGAGGAAGAGGACTCAAGTCTGCAATGTTGATGCAATGCAATGGATTTAGTGGAAAGCCTACCTAATATCTACTACAGTTGCAATAAAAAGTATGTGAACCCCTTGGAATGATATGGATTTCTGCACAAATTGGTCATAATATGTGATCTGATCTTCATCTAAGTCACAACAATAGACAATCACAGTCTGCTTAAACGAATAACACACAAAGAATTAAATGTTACCATGTTTTTATTGAACACACCATGTAAACATTCACAGTGCAGGTGGAACAAGTATGTGAACCCCTAGACCAGGGATCTCAAATTGGTGGCCCTCCAGCTGTTGCGAAACTACAAATCCCATCATGCCTCTGCCTGTGGGAGTCATGCTTGTAACTGTCAGTCTTGCAATGCCTCATGGGACTTGTAGTTTTGCAACAGCTGGAGGGCCACCAGTTTGAGACCCCTGCCCTAGACTAATGAGATTTCCAAGAGCTAATTGGAGTGAGTTGTCAGCCAACTGGAGTCTAATCAATGAGATGAGATTGGAGGTATGGGAGAAAAAGAAACCCTGGACTGCCGCACTCTGTATAGACAGTTATTTATTCCAAAATTTCAGGTAAAAAAATCCAAATTCAAAATAAATCCATAAATCCAAAACAACAAATGCAGATGGTGTGCATGCAGGGAAGGGTGGCTAACGCGTTTCACGTCACGAATTGACGCTTACTCATAGCTAGGGTGTGTGGGAATCAATAGAGGTATAAATGAAAAATAAAGTAACTTTACACCAATCAGTACTGAAAGAACACAGCTGACTGGGATAACCTTATGTTTGATTCCGGCACTCCCAAGAAAGGGAGAGGGGGGAAGGGAATAGCACTCTTTTGAAGACCATTCGCAAAAATACAAAATTACAAAATGTGTATAAATTATAAACTAAACACTTAATGCTTAAACATAGACACACCAAAGTGTGTCTATATATTATTTAAAGTGAATGAATATGACAGTGATAAGTATGAATGTCAATTAATTAAGTTCAAAAAATGAACGGAAAAATCTTTTTAAATGAAAAAATAAATGAAAAGTGAAAATGTGAAAATGTTTTTTGGAGATGGTGAGCCATAGATGTAAATATATTCATGTATGTGAAATAATTATTATGTGATATTCGTGTGAATTGAAATAATAATAATAGTAATTTACAAATACTCCAAAAAACCATAATGATGAATTAATTAATAAATAATAAAATTTAAATGCACAAAATGTGCACAATGCGTGCTACTGCCAAACAGACTGTGTGACAATTACATAGGGAAATGTGAAGAATGATAAATATGAATAAATAAATGATAAGTGATCATGAAGGAGATATATGTGTGTGTATAAAGTGTAAAGAAATGTCCATATATGAATGTCTATAAATGTGCTATATAACATAATATAATCCACCTTGTAATGGGTCAATGGATATAATACAATATGCCATAGAACAAAATAAACATGGATAAATCAATAAAATTCAAATAAATATCATGTGTGAATATATGCATTTACCGGAGACACATGTCTCTCCTGTATGCACACATGAACCTTGGACTTTCAACTTTAAACATAAACATAAATAAGAAATGTGTAATAAATGAGTATAAGAATGTACAAAGATATGCACGATAATATACAATAAAATCATGCAAGGGGGGTACATGAAAATGTGTGTAAGGAAATTCGGATGTTCAGATCCATATAGGGAAATGGTATTGAACCACACACAATACTATCTAGCAGGATGACCATGCATCTTTGCATAGATGTACCCTCATCTCTGCGGTTTAAGATATAAACCCAATATTCAAATAATGATAAAATCATGATATTAACCTTAATTGTCAAGGGAATCTGTTAAAATAGTGCGTATGCACATGTCAATCACCGCACTTATCCAAAATCAAAAATTAAATAATATATGAACATATAAAAGTGTGCATGGTGGCCGGGCATGTGCATAGACACTATGGTACCTAAGTACTGGAAGCCGATGCTCATAATCACGGAATTTCAAATATGTATTAAGAACGGAATTACTATTAGTTCGAGGACTGGTAGTTGATAATAGCTCGAAAATTGTCGTCGTGGTGTATGGGCATTTATAAAGAAACAAAAATGTAAAAAATATAAAAAAATATAATATCAAAAATTGAAAAAAATCAAAAGGATATTTTTATCCTATATAGATATATTACATTAGAGTTACGTCCATACAAACACGGCGACAAATGATTGGAGTAATTGGCCATCATTGATTTGAAAAAATGAAAATAAAAAAGGTTTACAAATATGTGTTTACAAATATGTATACAAAGGTAGATGTAAACAGAGGTAGAACAGATACAATGATGCTTGGCCTCACAATGATTGATCTCCAAAAATCCTCTGGAGGACAAGAAACACCAATGATACTCATTAGAAAAAAGGGACAGGACACTGTGCAGACAGGCTCATGTTTCAAGTCTAACGCACCAAAGGACAGGATATGTACTAAATTTGCAAAATTCCAATGCAATAAAGCACATCCTTGCAAATTATGCTATAAATCTCAAAAAAAGGGGTCCTCTGTGCGAAAGTCTTGAAAACAAGTTATGGGAAGAAAAATGATTTATAGCATAATTTGCAAGGATGTGCTTTATTGCATTGGAATTTTGCAAATTTAGTACATATCCTGTCCTTTGGTGCGTTAGACTTGAAACATGAGCCTGTCTGCACAGTGTCCTGTCCCTTTTTTCTAATGAGTATCATTGGTGTTTCTTGTCCTCCAGAGGATTTTTGGAGATCAATCATTGTGAGGCCAAGCATCATTGTATCTGTTCTACCTCTGTTTACATCTACCTTTGTATACATATTTGTAAACACATATTTGTAAACCTTTTTTATTTTCATTTTTTCAAATCAATGATGGCCAATTACTCCAATCATTTGTCGCCGTGTTTGTATGGACGTAACTCTAATGTAATATATCTATATAGGATAAAAATATCCTTTTGATTTTTTTCAATTTTTGATATTATATTTTTTTATATTTTTTACATTTTTGTTTCTTTATAAATGCCCATACACCACGACGACAATTTTCGAGCTATTATCAACTACCGGTCCTCGGACTAATAGTAATTCCGTTCTTAATACATATTTGAAATTCCGTGATTATGAGCATCGGCTTCCAGTACTTAGGTACCATAGTGTCTATGCACATGCCCGGCCACCATGCACACTTTTATATGTTCATATATTATTTAATTTTTGATTTTGGATAAGTGCGGTGATTGACATGTGCATACGCACTATTTTAACAGATTCCCTTGACAATTAAGGTTAATATCATGATTTTATCATTATTTGAATATTGGGTTTACATCTTAAACCGCAGAGATGAGGGTACATCTATGCAAAGATGCATTGTCATCCTGCTAGATAGTATTGTGTGTGGTTCAATACCATTTCCCTATATGGATCTGAACATCCGAATTTCCTTACACACATTTTCATGTACCCCCCTTGCATGATTTTATTGTATATTATCGTGCATATCTTTGTACATTCTTATACTCATTTATTACACATTTCTTATTTATGTTTATGTTTAAAGTTGAAAGTCCAAGGTTCATGTGTGCATACAGGAGAGACATGTGTCTCCGGTAAATGCATATATTCACACATGATATTTATTTGAATTTTATTGATTTATCCATGTTTATTTTGTTCTATGGCATATTGTATTATATCCATTGACCCATTACAAGGCGGATTATATTATGTTATATAGCACATTTATAGACATTCATATATGGACATTTCTTTACACTTTATACACACACATATATCTCCTTCATGATCACTTATCATTTATTTATTCATATTTATCATTTTTCACATTTCCCTATGTAATTGTCACACAGTCTGTTTGGCAGTAGCACGCATTGTGCACATTTTGTGCATTTAAATTTTATTATTTATTAATTAATTCATCATTATGGTTTTTTGGAGTATTTGTAAATTACTATTATTATTATTTCAATTCACACGAATATCACATAATAATTATTTCACATACATGAATATATTTACATCTATGGCTCACCATCTCCAAAAAACATTTTCACATTTTCACTTTTCATTTATTTTTTCATTTAAAAAGATTTTTCCGTTCATTTTTTGAACTTAATTAATTGACATTCATACTTATCACTGTCATATTCATTCACTTTAAATAATATATAGACACACTTTGGTGTGTCTATGTTTAAGCATTAAGTGTTTAGTTTATAATTTATACACATTTTGTAATTTTGTATTTTTGCGAATGGTCTTCAAAAGAGTGCTATTCCCTTCCCCCCTCTCCCTTTCTTGGGAGTGCCGGAATCAAACATAAGGTTATCCCAGTCAGCTGTGTTCTTTCAGTACTGATTGGTGTAAAGTTACTTTATTTTTCATTTATACCTCTATTGATTCCCACACACCCTAGCTATGAGTAAGCGTCAATTCGTGACGTGAAACGCGTTAGCCACCCTTCCCTGCATGCACACCATCTGCATTTGTTGTTTTGGATTTATGGATTTATTTTGAATTTGGATTTTTTTACCTGAAATTTTGGAATAAATAACTGTCTATACAGAGTGCGGCAGTCCAGGGTTTCTTTTTCTCCCATGCATCAGTGCAGAGCCAGCACCTGTGTGAGTGACCGGGCGGAAGCAGCTATTTGGTGAATTCTCAAGCTTTTGAGCGGTACGTTTTTCCTTTCCTATGAGATTGGAGGTGTTGGTTACAGCTGCCCTGCCCTCTAAAAAACACACACCAGTTCAGGATTTGCTTTTCACAAGAAGCATTGCCTGATGTGAATGATGCCTTGCACAAAAGAGCTCTCAGAAGACCTACGATTAAGAATTGTTGACTTGCATAAAGCCGAAAAGGGTTATAAAAGTATCCCCAAAAGCTTTGCTGTTCATCAGTCCACGGTAAGACAAATTGTCTATAAAAGGAGAAAGTTCAGCACTGCTGCTACTCTCCCTAGGAGTGGGCGTCCTGTAAAGATGACAGCAAGAGCACAGCGCAGACTGCTCAATGAGGTGAAGAAGAATCCTAGAGTGTCAGCTAAAGACTTATAAAAGTCTCTGGCATAGGCTAACATCCCTGTTAGCAAATCTACGATACGTAAAACACTAAACAAGAATGGATTTCATGGGAGGATACCACAGAGGAAGCCACTGCTGTCCAAAAAAAACATTGCTGCACGTTTACAGTTTGCACAAGAGCACCTGGATGTTCCACAGGAGTACTGGCAAAATATTCTGTGGACAGATGAAACCAAAGTTCAGTTGTTTGGAAGAAACACACAACACTATGCGTGGAGAAAAAGAGGCACAGCACACCAACATCAAAACCTCATCCCAACTGTGAAGTATGGTGGTGGGTGGCATCATGGTTTGGGGCTGCTTTGCTGCGTCAGGGCCTGGACGGATTGCTATCATCGAAGGAATAATGAATTTCCAAGTTTATCAAGACATTTTGCAAGAGAACTTAAGGCCATCTGTCCACCAGCTTAAGCTCAACAGAAGATGGGTGTTGCAACAGGACAACGCATAAAAGTAAATCAACAACAGAATGGCTTAAACAGAAGAAAATACGCCTTCTGGAGTGGCCCAGTCAGAGTCCTGACCTCAACCCGATTGAGATGCTGTGGCATGGCCTCAAGAAAGCGATTCACACCAGACATCCCAAGAATATTGCTGAACTGAAACAGTTCTGTAAAGAGGAATGGTCAAGAATTACTCCTGACCGTTGTGCACGTCTGATCTGCAACTACAGGAAACGTTTGGTTGAAGTTATTGCTGCCAAAGGAGGTTCAACCAGTTATTAAATTCAAGGGTTCACATACATTTTCAACCTGCACTGTGAATGTTTACATGGTGTGTTCAATAAAAACATGGTAACATTTAATTCTTTGTGTGTTATTAGTTTAAGCAGACTGTGATTGTCTATTGTTGTGACTTAGATGAAGATCAGATCACATTTCATGACCAATTTGTGCAGAAATCCATATCATTCCAAGGGGTTCACATACTTTTTATTGCAACTGTATGCTATGAAGAAGCATGTAATAATACTGTATTTATTACTTCATTGTATATTACATTGTACCAACCGAGAAAGGTTGTTAAGCTTTCCATATGAACAGTGTTAAGCTATATATTCGTATAGATATCTTGCACTAAGGTGTAGTGTTCTTATTCTGGGCCTTTTGGTCCAATGTGTTTTTTACTAAGTGCACTGGTCCTAACTATGGTGCCTATTGGACTGCACATTCATACATAGATTCCCTGCTGTGACAAGCAAATAGACATAAGACTATCAAAGTATAGGTTGTTAGTACAATATCTGTTGGACTCTATACCTTTTATGACTTCTGTTAGACTTTAAAAAGGATTCCACTCCAAATTTTTGGAAAAGCAGCAATATAAACAATATGAATATGAACTTTTTGGGGTACAAGAACCTCTTCATTAGATTAACAAAATGTATAAAAATGCCACTAAATACACTTAAATAAGAAAAAAAAAATGTCCTAAGCCCCACCCCTCAAAGACATCAATGGGGAAGAAGCATACAAACAGCAGGTAAGGGGCAGATATGTACACTTGGAGAAATCATAATACTAATGTAGGAAATACTGAGGATCGGGCTTTTCTGAATGCATATAATGACATCAGCCTAACAGGGTGGGTTTTATTAGAGCCATATTTAGATATTATGCTTCCCTGAGAACACCTAAATGATGACCCCTATTTAGTACAAGTCCCTCCCCCCTCTACGTATGCTGAAATAATGCTAGAATGTGGTTTATATGGACAGCTACTTTTTAACCGTACATACTGTTAGAGTACCTCTAGGATTTGTATCCGCACAGCCAGGGGCATTGCTTGTCCTGTCCATCTGCAGCGTGCCAGTTCATAGACTTTTGGCTATGGCTAGTCATGCAGGTAGACATGAGCATGCATGCATGGGTGTGCTCATTGGCTTGCAGGGTATTTAAACATCTTCATTTATGGTGGCTTGTGCTGCGTCTTCTTACCACCTACCCTGTGCATGAGATTGTTCTAATTTTGATCACCCATTGTTAACCCAGATTGCCTAATTCTGCTCTTATCTCCAGCCCCTGCTGCATGCCGACTCTGCCCATTCCTATTATTCACCTTGCCTGTTGCCTGCCTCTACTTCTGATTGGACCCCCGCTACTCTTTTCCTGCTGCCTGCCTAGACTTCTGCCCTGGACATTAAAGTGATTCTAAAGGTTGTGATTAAAAAAAATAAAAAATAACAGACACGTTAAACTTATCTGCTCTGTTCAAAGGTTTTGCACAGAGCAGCCCCAATCCTGTTCTTTTTGGGTCCCCACTGACAGTCCTGGCTCCTCCCTGGCCAGGGGCCCCCAATAGCAAGCCTCTTGCTATGGTGGCACTTGACCAGGCTCGCTCCCGAGCTGCGCTCCTGTGAATGAACATTGTCCATTCACACACAGAGCGCAGCTCGGCCCCGCCCCCGCTCCAACTCTCTCCTCATTGGCTCACTGGATATGATTGACAGCAGAATGAGCCAATGGCTCTGTGTGAGCCAATAAGGTGAAAGAGACCTGGGAAAGCAGTTGCTCTCATGCACATCGCTGAATCGAGATGGGGTTCCGGCGGTGAGTATAATAGGGGGGGGGGCCGCAACCAGAAGGTGTTTTACCTTAATGCCTTTAGAACCACTTTAACCACTCTCTTGCCTGCCACCTGCCACCTGCCACAATCTCGCCTGACTAGACTTTTACTGCTCTTGTACTGCCACCTGCCCTGATCCCTGCCCAGACACCAACCTGCAGTCACATTCCATCCCATCTCCTCAACATAGCCACCGTGCTCCTGCAACCCCTTGGTGGGGCAAACCCAAGGGCTGCAACCTGTTAACAATTCAATCTTCCACTCAGCTTGGATCCCAGTGCTTCATCAAGCTAACTCCAAAAATAACCTGGAGTTGTCAGTCAGTCATTTTGTGTTTGACCAGGGACCCTTGTAAGCCTCCACTTCTGATTCAAAATTGGTATGCTGCAGCCCATTAGGAGTTTAAAATGGACACCTATTATCTGCTGAGGAATTTTTGCTGGATGGTGGAAGAGTGAGGAGGTCTGCTTAAGCTGCCCTGTCCTTCCCCTATTCTCATAGACAGCAACCCACATGTGCCATCATAGTACATACTGTACATCCCGGGTTTCTGAACCTCTGTGCAAAAATGGGAACTCCTCTTTGTGCTAACAAATCAGCTGAAAACACCAAATACTTACCCTCTTACGGAGTAACATTAGTCTGGAAATTCTTCAGAAATAATAAATACTTCTAAGAAAAACTTTCAACAAAAGTGGTACTTAAGTTTTTTTTTTTTTTTTTTCAAAATAAGCCCCATTATAATTACATTTTACAACATAAAAAAAGCAACTTTAAAGTGATGGCACGACCTTACAATAAATAATTTTTCTTTAAAAATTTGTGTTCATATATAGATCAAATGTACATACATGGGAAAATAAAAATGTCTTTAAAATTCAGGGGTGTCCCGAAAATCTCTTAAATAATTTAATAATTACAGTCCATTTGTACATTTTTCTCTTCTCTTTACTCTGCTGCTGTTGGGATGGATCTTCTACTTATAGTGTAGACCCTGTAATAAAAAAAAATAACAGTTTAATAACTAAAGAAAAAAAAAAATAGATCACAACTACTACTAGAAGTCCATATGTGGTACTGTCCCTCCTTATTCTGCATTGTAAAGGCAATGTGTACTGGGAAGAAAATGAAGCCTGCTGTTGCTGCCTCTTCTTTCAAAAAATGCTAGTTACCAGGTTGTTATGCTATTTAAAGTCTTTTAAGTGTATGTCAATGTGACAGACTCACCCGAGACAGAGGCTTTTGGAGGGGACTGAATGCCAGCCTCTTGCCTTGCGATCATGGGCCCTGGCATTTGGGGGAACAGTGCTCTGTGTGAGCTGTATGCCTGGGGACCCTGTATATGCCATATTAGAAAGAGTGATTGATTCATACTGTTGGGACATACAGTTGTATGCAAAAGTTTAGGAACCCCTGACAATTTCCATGATTGTCATTTATAAATATTTGGGTGTTTGGATCAGCAATTTCATTTTGATCTATCAAATAACTGAAGGACACAGTAATATTTCAATAGTGAAATGGGGTTTATTGGATTAACAGAAAATGTGCAATATGCATCAAAACTAAATTAGACAGGTGCATAAATTTGGGCACCCCAACAGAAAAATCACATCAATATTTAGTAGAACCTCCTTTAGCAGAAATAACAGCCTCTAGACTCTTCCTATAGCCTGTAATGAGTGTCTGGTTTCTGGATGAATGTATTTTGGACCATTTCTCCTTACAAAACATCTCCAGTTCAGTTAGGTTTGATGGTTGCCGAGCATGGACAGCCCGCTTCAAATCACCCCACAGATGTTCAATGATATTCAGGTCTGGGGACTGGGATGGCCATTCCAGAACATTGTACTTGTTCCTCTGCATAAATGCCCGAGTAGATTTTGAGCAGTGTTTTGGGTCGTTGTCTTGTTGAAATATCCAGCCCCGGCGTAATTTCAACTTTGTGACTGATTCCTCAACATTATTCTCAAGAATCTGCTGATATTGAGTGGAATCCATGCGACCCTCAACTTTAACCAGATTCCAAGTATCGGCACTGGCCACACAGCCCCACAGCATGATGGAACCTCCACCAAATTTTACTGTGGGTAGCAAGTGTTTTTCTTGGAATGCTGTGTTCTTTTGCTGCCATGCATAACGCCACTTGTTATGACCAAATAACTCCACAGCACCTTATTCCAAAATGAAGCTGGCTTGTCCAAATGTGCATTTGCATACCTCAAGCGACTCTGTTTGTGGCGTGTGTGCAGAAAAGGCTTCTTTCGCATCACTCTCCCATACATCTTCTCCCTGTACAAAGTGCGCTGAGTTGTTGAAGGATGCACAGTGACACCATCTGCAGCAAATTGATGTTGTAGGTCTTTGGAGGTAGTCCGTGGGCTGTTTTTGACCGTTCTCACCATCCTTCGCCCTCGCCTCTCCAATATTTTATGTGGCCTTAACAAGAACTGTGCCTGTGGTCTTCCATTTCCTCACTATGTTCCTCACAGTGGACACTGACAGCTTATATCTCTGCCATAACTTTTTGTAGCCTTCCCCTAAACCATAATGTAGAACAATCTTTGTTTTCAGGTCATTTGAGAGTTGTTCTAAGGCCCCCATGTTGCCACTCTTCAGAGGAGAGTCAAAGAGAACAACAACTTGCAATTGGCCACCTTAAATACCCTTTCTCATGATTGGATGCACTGGTCTATGAAGTTCAAGGCTTAATGAGCTCACTAAACTAATTGTGTGTTCCAATTAATCAGTGCTAAGTAGTTACAGGTATTTAAATCAACAAAATGACAAGGGTGCCCAAATTTATGCACCTGTCTAATTTTGTTTTGATGCATATTGCACATTTTCTGTTAATCCAATAAACCTCATTTCACTACTGAAATATTACTGTGTCCTTCAGTTATTTGATAGATCAAAATGAAATTGCTGATCCAAACACCCAAATATTCATAAATGACAATCATGGAAATTGTCAGGGGTTCCTAAACTTTTGCATACAACTGTATACTGTAAGGAGATGCTAATGTCATAACGTCCAGCCACCTGTCTGTCTGTTGTCTTCTATAATGTAAATGAGTCTAGTGTGGCTTCTCTGTCACCCATTGTTGTCTGTGCTAATTGACCCTGCAATTGTATGAAGGAGTTCTGTGTTGATATGTATGATAATGTGTATTCTAATTAGGGAGTCACAACGGCTGCTTTATGGGATTAGTTAATTAGCTCATGTTAATTAGGTTTCTGCTTACAAATGTATTGTAGAGTAATAAGAGCAGAAGGTATGCACCTCCTCTTTTACTGTATATAAGACTGTATTATTATGCGAATAAACCAGTCCATGTTTAGCAGACAAACAAGTATTGTCTCGTCGTGTGCTTGTGAGCAGCTGGAATATCTGATATCTATATCCATACTGATAGGAAGCAGTATATGACGAAAGCACTCAAGCGGAGTGTGGGACGTTTCGTTAAGTTCTTATTTTAGGACTACAGAGTAATTAATCTTTATGTTGTGGGGAATAGGATAGGGGAGAGTTTGAGAAGTTTAGAAAAGAGAATTGGCAAGGGATGACATCACTCAGTCCACAATATACTGAGTTTTCAGACCACAATAGGAAATTAGCAACTGAATGCATTTCTGGAAGATCCACAGGTATTTTTTGTACTTGCGGGGTCATTAAAGGGATAAAACCTCGGAAAATGCACATGTATTGCAGAGATGTACTCCATATTTTTTTTAAGCCGAAGTTAAGCTGAAAAAAAAGAAAATCTTTTCAGCTAGTCATATCACTTACCTGTAACGAACTAGTTCAAAGCTGTGAAAACAGCTGGATTGTTTAGAATTCTTCACTGCAGGGATCCCTGCCCTCTTCCTGTCTCTGAACTTCCAGTGCTGTGAGGGTAAAAAGCTTTGGGTCTTCGAGCAGAACAGCAGTACAGATGATCTGACAGGGACACGCCCCCTCCTTCCTCCTCCTCCTCATCCATTTCATTGATTATACTGTAACATGATCTGTCAGTGGGGAGGGAATCCTGTGGCAGATCAGATTCTCCCACACTCAGAGATCATCTTACAGACAGTGTAATCAATAAAAATAACTTTTCTCAAAGAAAGGAGGGCAGGAGGGGGCATGTCCCAGTTGGACTATCTGTACTGCTGTTCTGCCTGAAGTCCTGAAGCTGTTAACCATTTCAGTGTTTGAAGTTCAACACAGGATGGGAAAGCTCTGCAGTGAATTTTTCTCTATCATCTAGCTCAGTGATTCTCAACCAGGGTTCCGTGGAACCCTAGGGTTCCTCCAGAGGTTGCTAGGGGTTCCTTCAGCATTGGGCAATTTCTGCCTCTCAGATAAGTTCCCACTGACCCCATTGATCTTTTTAGCTATATGTAAGGAGGTAATTCTTCTCAATTGCCACAAGTGTAAGGACCATTCTTCCAACTGACTGTCACACTAATGTATCATGAGTTGTAGATTTCTCAATTTTAGCAGGGGTTCCCCGAGACCGGAGAACTATTTCAAGGGTTCCTCTGTGTTGAAAAGGTTGAGAAAGGCTGATCTAGCTCAAGGATCCTCAAACTACGACCCTCCAGCTATTGCGGAACTACACATCACATGATGGGAATTGTAGTTCCTGAACAACTGGAGGGCCATAGTTTGAAGACCCCCTGATCTAGCTGCTTGCACATTGTGGGACATATTTCATCACACTTAAGTTATGTGACTATAGAATAGTATGAATAAAGTGTACACAAGTAGTTTATGAGTTGAACAAGATCACTGCCAATATTTCAAAATTAAACGAACTCACCTGCATTAAATACTAAATAAAAAGCCATGCCATCATCACAAATATTCCTCATCATTCAGCTACCTTTAACGTAGAACTATGAGCAAAACATTTTCATTTTGGATAGAGTAAGGGCCAGTTCACACCACATGTAGTCCAGTGCGTTATTTTTCTGCATTACAAAAAGGCATGTAAAGTAGGTTATATGGTTTCCAGCAGCATAGTTCATACCAATGTGATCAGTTCCAGGGCTTTCCAGTTCCAGAAAAAAAAGTAGAACATTCTGCATTTTTCCTGCACTGGACTGTACTGTAACGTGGTAAAAAAGCATCAAAAACGCACTGGAACACATTAAAAATGCACTGGACTCCAGTGGAAAAAAAAATCAGGAAAAGAAAAGCATCTGGAATGCATTCAGAAACGCAGCAAAACGCATCAGGAACACGCCAAAAATGTGTTAAAAACATGCATGCACAAATGCATCACGAATGGATGTGGAGTGCGTTTTTGTGGTGTGAACCAGCCCTAAGGGAGGGTTAGAACCCATTAGTTCATAGGGAATTTACCTTTGATTCCTGTCCTGTATCCAAATGGGAAGTTGGAAAGAAAATCCCTGCAAATTAAGGGAAATCCTTGGGTACCCCCAGGCTGCCAGAACTAGTGTCCCCATTGGAAGATTTCCCCTCTATTACTTTTCTGGGGACAACCCAGAACTTTTCTTTACTTTCAATGATAATGGTAAACAGGACAAATAAAGAGGGATAATTTCCCTAACGGGGGGCACAAACAGCAATAAAAACTGAAAGGTGTTTTAACTTATCTTCTCTGTGTCCAAAACGAAGGAAAAAAAGTTGTGCCTTTAGCTATACTTTAACACTACAAACTACATACTCACCTAGGAGGATGCAGCATCAATCCGATGCTGCATTTGTCCTCTGTTGCCTCTAACACTGGGCTTTGATCGCTTAGTTCTCAGTCTTCACTGAGCAGAGAAGCGGTGACTGTTAAAGTGATCGTAAAGTCTTGGTTTAAAAAAAATTAAAAGTTAACAAACATGTTCTACTTGCCTGCTCTATGCAGTGGTTTTGCACAGAGCAGCCCCGACCCTCCTCTTGTCGGGTCTCTCTTTGCTGCTCCTGGCTCCTCCCTCCTATTGAGTGCCCCCACAGCCAGCAGCTTGCAATGGGGGCACTCAAGCCAAGCTGCAGCTCAGTGTGTCCATTCAGACACGGAGCTGCCGTTTGGCCCCATCCCCTCTCTCCTCTGATTGGCTAACTGACTTTGATTGACAGCCATGGGAGCCAATGGCACCGCTGCTATGTCTCAGCCAATGAAGAGGGAGATTCAGGGACTCGTGGACATTGCTGGACAGAGATGGACCTCAGGTAAGTATAAGGGGGTGCTAAGGGGGGCTGCTACACACAGAAGGGTTTTAATCTTAATGCATAGAATGTATTAAGATATAAAAAACCTTCTACCTTTACAATCACTTTAATCACCATCTCTCTGCTCTGCCCTCCACTGGAGCAGCGGGCTCTGGAGGGGGCGGGTGCGGCTGGCTCAGTTTTTAGCAGCATCAAGCGTTATTTCTGCCCAAACTCTGCTGCTCCTGGACGCACTGAGAGTGGGGGGGGGGGGGGCGGTGGTATCCTGCCAATAAAATCTGACTGCCACTAAACACTGCTAAAAGACAAATACCAATCTTCTTGTACAATTTTCCTTTAGATTTACTAATAAACCACATAAAATTAGGTCAAACATAAAACACTTTCAAATTGTATGCAATCAGGCACTTGCACTACAGTGTAGATGGAGGTAAATCCAAAAGGAAATTAGACAACAAAAATGATATAATGTGCAGCCAGCTTTAGTGTGCGTGGACACAAAGGCTGACGTGAAGGTTAGAGCCAGGAAAAAAATTGCCAGACCATACCTCCCAACATTTTGAGATGGGAATGAGGGACACCTACTAGCAAACGTATGTAGGCATAGGACACACCCCCTACCACACCCCTTTAAATGAGAATTAACCAAAATATAAGGTTAATTAAATCCACAAGGTTTTTTTTTTTGTAACACTATTATTCCTTTATATTGGCTTTTAAAATGTACAAATGCAGCAATTTAGAAATTGGATGAAAGGTTTAGCGCTGGGAAACACTTTTTAAAAGATAAAAAGTGCATTTTATATACGACTATATGGATCAGACCAAAATCAGGGACAAATGAGGAGGAAAGAGGGATAGAGGGACTTTGCTCCAAATCAGGGACAGTCCCTCGGAATCAGGGACAGTTGGGAGCTATGCCAGACACCCCTAGAAGCAGCTGTAAAAATGCCCAGTGTGCATGAGGCTTTACACATTCCTTTGAAATTAGTGGATCTTATCCATTTTTCGGCTCTCCAGCCCTATTAAAACAAACGTCTTTTATAGACAGTTTAGCATTGAAAACAGAGAATACTGGTGGTGAGTGATATGGGTTGGGTTTATTTGTCACACTGTACCTAGAATTGGATTTTTGCAGCGTCTTGCTGGATCTGAAGCATGGGCATTTGCAGTTGATAAATTGGTAAATGATGGGATTATACATTGCCGCCGATTTTGCCAGCAGAGTTGGTACCACAGATAATTCAATTGGGACGGAATCCGGATTCCCAAAAGCTGACCAGACTGACACAACAGCATAGGGAATCCATGCAATGAGGAATCCTGCACAGATCAACATCGCCACCTGGTGGTTAAAAGAAGAACAGATTTGTACATTTTGTGCTACTGTCAATAGATATTATTATTATAGATATTAATATATTGTGATATGTTTATGAAGCACTAAATGGGCCATTTGCTGCTTCTTTGGTACTATTTTTTTCCATATGTAGAAAATGCATTCACTGTCACTTTTCACTCCACTCACAACCATTCACCCCTATTATCTCTTCTTGAATGGGAATCATTTGCAGTATTTATCCATCATTGCGTTCACTGAAATTACTTTGATACATTAAACATGAGACTTCAGACAATCTTTTTTTTCTTTGGACAGAGTAGGGAAAGGTTCAACAAATATTTGTATGTTTGAGATTTTCATTCTTTTCCTCCCCCCTGTGATCCCACCAGCAGTAATACAGTCAGCCAGGGCTGGGACAAGGGGTGGGCTGCCATCTAGGGAAGGGACATTCGGTGAGGCCAGTGGCTAGTATTAGAGCCAGATACACACAGGTTACATATGCTGCGAACGTTAGAGCGAGAGCAATAATTCTAGCCCTAGACCTCCTCTGTAACTCTAAACATGTAACCTGTAAACATTTTTAAAGCATTTTTAAGTACTGAAGTTTGGCGCCACTCCACAAATATGCGCAATTTTAAAGTGTGACATGTTAGGTCTCCTGATGAAGTCACGTGACCATGATGCCACGCGTAGAGACAAATCTAGGAACTAGAATTGACGTTCAGCAGACGAGCTCGCAGCTCGTGGAGTCTTTTACATTGTGTTACTGCCAAATGTGAGTACCACTGCTTTTAACGTGGTGAACAATAAATGTTTTAAAAACGTACTACACCATATAGTATCTTCCCTCTTCATTTCTACTTATACAACGGCTGGCATATGAGTGCATACTCCAGAGGGAAACCCCAATTACCTTGGCATCCAGCTATTAGGAGACAACCATCCCAAACAACACACGGACCCCTATAGGAACCAGGCAAGAGGAACACAGAGCATCTTGTTTGCTACATGCTGTTACCTCTCTACCTACAGGTAAGAGGCCACCTTTACCAAAAAGTCACCACCACCTGAGTGCACCAGCACAGGAAGAGGAATACGATATTCCCATCACACAAACACCCCCCCCCCCCCCCCTCGGCCCTCCTGCGTTCAATGCATCACTGCACTTCCTGCACAGGATAAATGAACTGCTTTCTTTTTTCACCATTCACGATTGACCAAATGAACTCTACCTGCACTTGATATAGTCGCATATACTGCAATTTTTGTGCGATCGCCTTGCAATTTTCTGTGCGATCGCCCTGCAACATTTATAATTTAAAGACGCATGTTACAATTCACCTGGTTATCCTAGCTCGTGAGGATATTCAGAGACCTGTCGCACCGTGCACTTTTTAAAGTGCAACATCCCCTCGGATTGATTTATGCGTTTAGGCATCTTTTGCACTGGTTGCACGTATGCTTTGCGTTTCACATTTTTGATTTTATTGTCTATGATTTACTGTCACAGTTCATTATTTATTTTGTGATTTGCACAATCTTGATTTCTTGACACAGAGGGGTTGATTTACTAAAGGAAAATCCACTTTGCACTTGCAAGTGCACTGAAAGTGCACATGGAAGTGCAGATGCTGTAGTTCTGAGGGGGACATGCAAGGAAAATAAAAAACAGCATTTAAGCTTGCACATGATTGGATGATAAAATCAGCAGAGCTTTCCCTAATTTCAGAGCTTCCCCTCAGATTTACAGCGATCTACAGCGACTGCACTTCCATGTGCACTTTCAAGTGCAAGGTGGATTTTCCTTTAGTAAATCAACCCCAGTGTTTAGACCTGTTGAACATTGTTTACTATTTTAGAAGATAGTATTTTATGGTCACCACTTGAAGATTATTTATTGTGCGTTTTTCACATCTTGTAAGATCTTGCTATTTTATGTGCGTTTTGCAATAATTGTTTATTTGCATTTGTTTTATTATCTTACACAAAGTTTTAGAAGAATTTCACTTAATTTATTTCACTAAACAGCGGCCCATTTAAATGAATGAGCTTTTTAACACAATGCATGTAAGATATGCAAAAATGCACACTCAACGTGTGTGCATTAATACAATACATTGGTGTGAATGGGCCCTTATTTTTTTTGCGAAGTGAGAAAGGGTTAGAGGCAAGGTTTCATAGCTGTCTGTGTCCTTGTTGAGAGAGATTTTTTCAAACTTCTTGTCATGCTATTCCATCTAAGGATACAGATATCAATTAAAATCTGACAGTGCTTTTTAGGGAAGAGCTCAGTGTTCGACTCGAACATACGTTCGGCTCGAACATCGGCTGTTCGATCGTTCGACGAAGATCGAACGATTTGGGCCGTTCGCGCCAAATTCGAGTGACGCGAACGGCCCACAATGCACTACGCCATCGCAGTGCAATCCAGGCGCTGTGATTGGCCAAGCACGCACTGTGACCCGCATGCTTGGCCAATCACAGCGCCGGCAGCGAGGAGAGCCATAATTGGCCACAGGCAGGATGCCTGTGGCCAATTATAGCTCAGGGGGATTTAGTACACACCCCACACTATAAAAGGCCGCCAGCGCGGCGGCCTTGTGTAGTGTGTTCCGGTTCAGGGAGAGAGAAGGATAAGCAGGAACAGTGTCAGTGATATTCTTTGCTAAACCTTGTGTGCAGGGAGAGAGAAGGATAGGCAGGGACAGTGTCAGTGATATTCTTTGCTAAACCTTGTGTGCAGGGAGAGAGAAGGATAGGCAGGGACAGTGTCAGTGATATTCTTTGCTAAACCTTGTGTGCAGGGAGAGAGAAGGATAGGCAGGGCACAGTGTCAGTGTCATTTTTGCTAAGCCTCCTGCACAGTATACACCTGAAGCTAGCCCTTATTGCTGTGTTTTCCTGTTGTGTAACACAGGCAGGCATCTGCAGCACTTACAGCGGGCGTAGTGTTCTTCCTGCAAAATATACACCTGAAGCTAGCCCTTATTGTTGTGTTTTCCTGTTGTGTAACACAGGCAGGCATCTGCAGCACTTACAGTGGGCGTAGTGTGCCTCCTGCACATTATACACCTGAAGCTAGCCCTTATTGCTCGTGTTTTTTTTCTTTTGTGTTACACTAACAGGCATCTGCAGCACTTACAGCGGGCGTAGTGTGCTTCCTGCAAAATATACACCTGAAGCTAGCCTTTATTGCTGTGTTTTCCTGTTGTGTAACACAGGCAGGCATCTGCAGCACTTACAGCGGGCGTAGTGTGCCTCCTGCACAGTATACACCTGAAGCTAGACCTTATTGCTTGTGTTTTTTTTTCTTTTGTGTTACACTAACAGGCATCTTCAGCACTTACAGTGGGCGTAGTGTGCTTCCTGCAAAATATACACCTGAAGCTAGCCCTAATTGCTGTGTTTTCCTGCTGTGTAACACAGGCAGGCATCTGCAGCACTTACAGCGGGCGTAGTGTGCCTCCTGCACAGTATACACCTGAAGCTAGCCCTTATTGCTTGTGTTTTTTTTTTCTTTTGTGTTACACTAACAGGCATCTGCAGCACTTACAGCGGGCGTAGTGTGCTTCCTGCAAAATATACACCTGAAGCTAGCCCTTATTGCTGTGTTTTCCTGTTGTGTAACACAGGCAGGCATCTGCAGCACTTACAGCGGGCGTAGTGTGCCTCCTGCACAGTATACACCTGAAGCTAGCCCTTATTGCTGTGTTTTCCTGTTGTGTAACACAGGCAGGCATCTGCAGCACTTACAGCGGGCGTAGTGTGCCTCCTGCACATTATACACCTGAAGCTAGCCCTTATTGCTTGTGGTTTTTTTCTTTTGTGTTACACTAACAGGCATCTGCAGCACTTACAGCGGGCGTAGTGTGCTTCCTGCAAAATATACACCTGAAGCTAGCCCTTATTGCTGTGTTTTCCTGTTGTGTAACACAGGCAGGCATCTGCAGCACTTACAGCGGGCGTAGTGTGCCTCCTGCACATTATACACCTGAAGCTAGCCCTTATTGCTCGTTTTTTTTTTCTTTTGTGTTACACTAACAGGCATCTGCAGCACTTACAGCGGGCGTACTCTGCTTCCTGCAAAATATACACCTGAAGCTAGCCCTTATTGCTGTGTTTTCCTGTTGTGTAACACAGGCAGGCATCTGCAGCACTTACAGCGGGCGTAGTGTGCCTCCTGCACAGTATACACCTGAAGCTAGCCCTTATTGCTCGTGTTTTTTTTTCTTTTGTGTTACACTAACAGGCAACTGCAGCACTTACAGCGGGCGTAGTGTGCTTCCTGCAAAATATACACCTGAAGCTAGCCCTAATTGCTGTGTTTTCCTGTTGTGTAACACAGGCAGGCATCTGCAGCACTTACAGCGGGCGTAGTGTGCCTCCTGCACAGTATACACCTGAAGCTAGCCCTTATTGCTTGTGTTTTTTTTCTTTTGTGTTACACTAACAGGCATCTGCAGCACTTACAGCGGGCGTAGTGTGTTTCCTGCAAAATATACACCTGAAGCTAGCCCTTATTGCTGTGTTTTCGTGTTGTGTAACACAGGCAGGCATCTGCAGCACTTACAGCGGGCGTAGTGTGCCTCCTGCACAGTATACACCTGAAGCTAGCCCTTATTGCTGTGTTTTCCTGTTGTGTAACACAGGCAGGCATCTGCAGCACTTACAGCGGGCGTAGTGTGCCTCCTGCACATTATACACCTGAAGCTAGCCCTAATTGCTCGTGGTTTTTTTCTTTTGTGTTACACTAACAGGCATCTGCAGCACTTACAGCGGGCGTAGTCTGCTTCCTGCAAAATATACACTTGAAGCTAGCCCTTATTGCTGTGTTTTCCTGTTGTGTAACACAGGCAGGCATCTGCAGCACTTACAGTGGGCGTAGTGTGCCTCCTGCACAGTATACACCTGAAGCTAGCCCTTTTTGCTCGTGTTTTTTTTTCTTTTGTGTTACACTAACAGGCATCTGCAGGACTTACAGCGGGCATAGTGTGCTTCCTGCAAAATATACACCTGAAGCTAGCCCTTATTGCTGTGTTTTCCTGTTGTGTAACACAGGCAGGCATCTGCAGCACTTACAGCGGGCGTAGTGTGCCTCCTGCACAGTATACACCTGAAGCTACCCCTTATTGGTGGTTTTCCCATCTCCCTGCAGGCCATTAGAATGTCTGGAAGGCAAAAAAGGAGAGGCAGACAGTCAGGAGCCAATAAAAGAGGGCAAGCAGGCTCTGTGTCTAGAGACAACAGTGCTGGTCATGGACGCGGTGCATCGTCATCAGCACGTGGCCATGGGACACGCTTGTCCTTATTTTCGGCAGCCGGACGTGTTGATCTGCATCATGCCGAAGACTTGGTAGAGTGGATGACCAAGCCCTCCTCATCCTCCTCATCCTCTCTCACCCAGGCTCAGGGTACTGGCAAAGCAGCTGCCAAAGCGTCCTCTTTCTCGTATCAATGTCATCATCAGTCACTCCTTCCCTAGACCCACCGTGTCTTCCTGAGGAGTCCCCCGAACTGTTTGAGCACAGTTTTGGGTACATGCTCCAGGAGGATGCCCAGCGTTTCGAAGGGTCTGATGATGATACCCAGCTAGAGGAAGGCAGTAGCATGAGAGAAGAGAGAGGGGATGCTCAAGAAGGACAGCAATCTGGCAGTCATGTTCCAGCAGCTGCAGCATACTGCCAGATTGGCTCCAGTGATGAGGAGGGAGGGGATGATGAGGTCACTGACTCCACGTGGGTGCCTGATAGGAGAGAGGAGGAGGAGGAGGATGAGGAGGAGGCACATCTCCAACGAGGCAGGATGCCCTCGGGGGGCCAGCGTAAGGGCAGCACACCGACTGAATCACACCGCAGAGCTCCGCCTGTGCAGGGCGCTGCCTCTGCCCGTTATTCCAAAAGTTCTTTGGTGTGGGCCTTTTTTGAGTCGAGTGCATCAGATCGCACCGCTGCTGTTTGCAACATATGTCTGAAGCGTATCTCGCGTGGCCAAAACATCAGTCGCTTGGGCACCACATGCTTGACCAGACATATGTTGACCTGCCATGCAGCTCTTTGGCAAGCGTATCTTAAAGACCCACATCAAAGAACAAAGCGGACCTCTCCTTGCTCCTCATCAGCTGGGATCTCCAACCCTACTGTACCTTCAGTTCTCTCTGAAACCTGCACTGAGAGGAATGAAGGTGTAGAATTAGGTGTGTCACAGCCAAGTACTTGCGGGCACTCTGCTAGCAGTACACAGACGTCCGATTCTAGCAGGCAAATTTCCCTGCCCCAGCTGCTGGACCGTCAAAAGAAGTTCACTCCCAGCCATCCACATGCCCAGCGGTTGAATGCTAGCTTGGCTAAATTGCTAGCAATTCAACTGCTGCCTTTTCAGTTGGTAGACTCGGTCCCCTTCCGTGAGTTTGTGCAATGTGCGGTTCCTCAGTGGCAGGTTCCCAAACGCCACTTTTTCTCACGGAAAGCGATTCCGGCTCTCTACCGGCATGTGGAAGGCAATGTCTTGGCCTCGCTGGACAGGGCGGTAAGGTGCATATTACCGCTGACTCATGGTCCAGCAGGCATGGACAGGGACGTTACCTTTCTTTCACGGCCCATTGGGTCACTCTTTTGGCAGCTGGGAAGGATGCAGGACAAGGTGCAGTAGTGTTGGAGGTTGTTCCGCCGCCATGCCTCCAAAATGCTACTGCTGGTTGTAACACAGCTCTCTCCTCCACCCCCTCCTCTTTTTCTTCCTCCATGGCCTCTTCCTGTGCTTTGTCCTGTGAACCAGCGGTGCTTCGTAGGCATTCAAGGGGCTACGCAAGTACGCAGGCAAAAAGATGCCATGCCGTGCTTGCGCTGGTGTGTTTGGGGGACAGGAGCCACACTGGTACAGAGGTTCTGTCTGCTCTGCAGGGGCAGGCCGAGAGGTGGTTGACGCCACGCCAGCTTAAGCCAGGAATGGTGGTTTGCGACAATGGCACCAACCTCCTCTCCGCCCTCCGACAGGGACAACTGACCCATGTGCCCTGTGTGGCTCACGTCCTTAACCTGGTGGTGCAGCGGTTCTTGGGCAGGTACCCAAGCTTACAGGATGTCCTGAGGCAGGCCAGGAAAGTCTGTGTGCATTTCCGCAGATCATATAATGCCAGTGCTCGGCTGGCTGAGCTGCAAAAGGAGTTGAACCTGCCCAAGAACCGCCTTATATGTGACATGCTCACCAGGTGGAACTCAACGTTGGCCATGCTGCAGCGGCTGCACACGCAGCAGAGGGCCATCAATGAGTACCTGTGCGACTACGGCACCAGGACAGGGTCAGGGGAGCTCAGGTTTTTTTCACCACGCCAGTGGGGCATGTTTAGGGATGCATGCACTGTCCTGGCACCATTTGAGGAGGCCACGAGGATGGTGAGCAGTGACAGTGCATGCATCAGTGACACTGTACCTCTTGTCCACCTGTTGGAGCATACGCTGCGTGGAATAATGGACAGGGCACTTGAGGCAGAACAGAGGCAGGAAGAGGAGGACTTCCTTGCCTCTCAAGGCACCCTTTACCCAGACAGTGTTCCTTCTGTCCCACCCATCACACAGGAAGAGGGCGGGGAGGAGGAGGAGGAGGAGGATTGTGTCAGCATGGAGGTGGAGCATGGCACTCAGCATCAACAGCAGCAGTCTTTTAGGGATGATTTACAGTCCCAACAAACCCGTGGACTTGTACGTGGCTGGGAGGAGGTGGCTGCGGATCATGTCATCCTTAGTGACCCAGAGGACTCCGGACCAAATGCCTCAGATAACCTACGCTGCATGGCCTCCCTGATCCTGCAAAGTCTGCGGAAGGATCCTCGTATTCTTCGGATCAAGGAGAGGGACCATTACTGGCTGGCCACTCTCCTTGATCCACGGTACAAGGGTAAGGTTGCGGACCTTATCTTGCCGTCACAGAGGGAGCAGAGGATGAGACATCTCTGGGAGGCCTTGCAGAAAGGTCTGTGCAACGCGTTCTCAGAGACTGGGAGGTTACAAACTCCTGGTCCTGGACAACGAGTTGCTGAGGCTTCAGTCAGTAGCAGAAGGAGCGGTGGAGAAGGTGGCCATCTGACCGATGCATTCAGACAATTTTTTAGTTAGCAGCCCCAAGGTATGATCGGTTCCAGCAACCATCGCCAGCGTCTGATATACATGGTGCAGGAATACCTAGGGGCAAGGTCAGACTTGGACACCTTTCCCACCGAAAATCCTCTGGCTTACTGGGTGTTGAGGATGGATCACTGGCCAGAGCTTGCACAGTATGCAATTGAGCTACTGGCCTTTCCTGCATCCAGCGTTCTTTCGGAACGCACATTCAGTGCTGCTGGAGGCTTTGTCACGGATCACAGGGTGCGCCTGTCCACCGACTCGGTTGATCGACTGACCTTCATAAAGATGAACCAGTCTTGGATCACCACCAGCTACCAAACACCTGAAGCTGATATAACAGAATAATTTATTTTCAAATGTCACATCCCTTCAAGACTGATGCTGATGCTGAGTGACTGTCCTGTTATGTTGACTGACTATCCTCCTCCTCCTCAATGATCCAATTCTCGATGATAGCTTGGAAGAACTTTTTTGTTTCTGGGTGCCGCCACCAGTGGCTAAGGCCCAATTTTTCAGCCCCTGTTTAACAGGGGCATGTAATTACAATTTTTGATGCAATGCTTTGCAGCAGGGCTCATTCCTGCACTCCAACTAGAGTATCTGGGAGAGGTTGCAGTGTCGTGGCACCAGCACCAGTGCCTAAGGCCCAATTTTTCTGCCCCTGTTTAACAGGGACGTGTAATTACAAATTTTGATGCAATACTTTGCAACAGGGCTCATTGCTGTGCTCCAAGTTCAGTATCTGTGAGGGGTTGCAGTGTTGTGGCACCAGTGCCTAAGGCCCAATTTTTCTGCCCCTGTTTAACAGGGGCGTGTAATTACAATTTTTGATGCAATACTTTGCAACAGGGCTCATTGCTATGCTCCAAGTTCAGTATCTGTGAGGGGTTGCAGTGTTGTGGCACCAGTGCCTAAGGCCCAATTTTTCTGCCCCTGTTTAACAGGGGCATGTAATTACAATTTTTGATGCAATACTTTGCAACAGGGCTCATTGCTGTGCTCCAAGTTCAGTATCTGTGAGGGGTTGCAGTGTTGTGGCACCAGTGCCTAAGGCCCAATTTTTCTGCCCCTGTTTAACAGGGGCATGTAATTACAATTCTTGATCTAATAATTCACAGCAGGGCCTATTAATGCGCCCACCAAGAGTAACTGTGAGGGCTTACAGTGTTGTGGCACCAGCACCACCACCAAAGGCCCATTTTTTCCTACCACTGTTAAACAATGGCATGTAAATACAATTCCTGATATAATAGTTCACAGCAGGGCGTTCCAGCGCCCACCAAGAATAACTGTGAGGACTCACAGTTTTGTGGCAACACCAACATGTAAGGGGCAAATTTCAGCAGAGTATATACGGCAGACCCCTACTTTCAAACATCCAACTTACAAACGACTCCTACTTGCAAACGGAAGGAGACAACAGGAAGTGAGAGGAAATCTACCCCAAGGAAGGGAAATTCTCCCCTGTAAGAGTTAATATGGGAAAAAGGTGTCTCCTCTCTACTGATGCTTTATCACCAATTCTTGTTTCAATAAAAACCCCACTTTTCAAAAACATTTGTCATTGGGACGGAAAGTGAGGTGAAATGTTTTGAACAAGGGGCACAGACAGCAAAACAAATGTTACAGGGCTGATAACCCTTCCCTATGTTTTCCAAAAAGCTTAAAAATAGTTTTTTTGGCTGGAGCTACACTTAAACAATGTACGTGTTCAAAATTACAAACAGATTCTACTTAAGAACAAACCTACAGACCCTGTCTTGTTTGCACCACCTGTATACGGCTGTTCAGAGTATATAGGGCCTTTTTTATTTTGTGTGCGGGGTTCCCCTTAATATGCATACAAGACCCAAAGCGGCTGGTAATGGGCTGGGGTGGGGGGGAAGGGGGGGGTTGGTGGGGTAGCCGTGCCATTTTTCTCAAAGATTTTCATCCATATTACCGGGACCAGACATGACATTAAAGCCGCAAGCAGTTTTAAATGGCTTTTTTTCCTTTACAAATGTCATTTTGTGCAGGGACAGTTCTAAACACGGGAAACACGTGGCACTTCACAGGCATACTTTAGACACCCCCCAGGTACGATATTTAAAGGAATATTTCACTTTTTTTTCACTCCAGAAAAACGTCCGTTTTTAAAACTTCGTTTTGCATTGATACATGTCCCCTGGGGCAGAACCCGGGTCCCCAAACCCTTTTTAGGACAATAACATGCATATTAGTCGTTATAATTAGCACTTTAGAATTCGAACGTTCGCGTCCATTGTATTTAATAGGGTTCTAACGTTCGCGCAAACTTTCGGTCCATTCGAAGGTTCTGGTGCGAACCGAACCGGGGGGTGTTCGGCTCATCCCTAGTGCTTTTATACAACAACAACTTTTATGACCACTAGATGGAGCGTTCACAGTTCTGTATATGAAAGCATGTTTGGCTGCACTCACATTTTAATTGTTATACTTATAATAATGTACTTGCTGATAATCATACAACTTAAGTTTAATAGTTTTTTTATATAGTCCCGCCACAGGTTGTCTTATAAAAAAAAAGTTTTCACTTGGAAATGCCTTAAAATACAATTTGTGCTTTCTACCCTCCCACTCCATTGCTTTATGATGTGGTATAATTAGGTAATGACCACACCACACCCCTCATCACAAGTGTCCCAACACAGACTTTTAGTACCCAGTAAAGTACTGGTGGTCAAAATGACTAGTGGATGTGTCTGACCAGGTCTGTTAAAATACAGAGTGCAGTGGGCAGGGTGGTAAAACTTTGGTGCCCAAGAGGACTGTGCAGCCATATATAGACACCCAGGCACAACTGCTGGAACAGTAAAATGAAGGCAGGACTATGAACACCGATGTTGACTGAATATCTATTTCTGTGACTTTTTTTGGACATTTAAGCTGAACTACGGACACAAAAACTTTCGTATAGATTCCCCGATAACAAAAAACGGTTATAAATTCTCTTTGTGTGTACCAAATGCTTTTAAAAACTCAGATATCACTTTGCAAAAGTAGTGGTGACATCATCACTGTATTGTACATAACCAATACAGAGAGAAGAGCTGTGGGAGAGGACTATAAGGCTCCACCCACTACAGGCAGCCTACTGAAAACTAGGGGAGGGGCGGAGACAATACCAATCACCCGCACAAGGCGAGAGAGCAGCAGTGAGCGGTCTTTATTACAGGAAGATCCTGCACAGATGTAACATTTCAAACTGGATTACTGCAAAGATGTGGAAGAAATACACAAAGCACTCCAAGTTTCAAGTAAGAATACCCGTGCTTCTTGCATTTAGATAATATTTACCTATCCCAAAGTTCAGATTCAAGATAAAGTTTAGGCAAAAAAGGAGACTAAATTTGGCATTACAGCAAGAGCACTAAAGACTCCTGTCTGCAACTCTCAAGCTCTGTACACACGATCGGATTTCCTATGGCTTTTTAACCGATGGATTTTTCCATCGGAAAACCGATGAAGCTGACTTTCATCAGTCTTGCCTACACACCATCAGTCAAAAAACCGACCGTTCCAAACGCGGTGACGTAAAACACTCCGATGAGCCGAGAAAAATGAAGTTCAATGCTTCTGAGCATGCGTCGACTTGATTCTGAGCATGGGTTTTTTATCCGATGAAGTTCCCCACAGACGATAGTAATTTGCTATTGGTTTTTTAACCATCGGATAAATTTAAAACATGTTCTATTTTTAAACACCGATGGAAAAAAGACCGATGGGGCCCATACACGATCGGTTTGTCCGATGAAAAAAGTCCATCGGACTGTTTTCATTGGTTAAACCTATTGTGTGTACAGGGCTTTAGACTTCTAACTTTTTGGGGTCCATTTACAAAACATTTGCAGTGCAAATGTCTCAGTTTTCACGCAAAAGTCATAAATAATATTCATATTGTTTGTAATATGCATGAAATATCAGGATTTTTTTGCTGCCTTTTGCATGGCGAATTTATCATTCCCTAATATTTATTCCTAAGCGAAAATCGCCTTAATGACATTCAACCAGAAAAGTTTAAGAACATTTAACCAATAGAGAAAAAAGCCCAACACTATAGGCTAAAATATTCGATCAGAAAAGGAAATAATATGAGGGACTGCACTGCCACATTTGGCACTTTTTTGGGGGGAGTGGGTAACTGGTTTTGACAGGTACCCATTCCCACTTCCAGTCAGATGCACCGTGGCTATCTGAGCCGGAAGTTCAGCACCCCTCCTTCTCCCACAGTCTTCTAGGACACCTCACAGGTCCCAGAAGACTACAGGACCATTTACAAGGTGCAGAGTGGCTCATGCATACAGTACACAGCAGCTGTAAAGATGCAAGGCTTCACTTCCCATTTCCCTTACTTGAGATGCTGGCACCTGCACCCGAAGCCGATTGAAGTATCAGCTCAGGTGTGGACATTGCTAGATCCCTGGACCGGTAAGTGTCATTATATTAAAAGTCAGCAGCTACAGTATTTGTAACAACAAGGCATGGGGAATGCCCAGGAAAGGACAGTATTTGTAGCTGCTGACTTTACATTTTTTGGGGGGGAGACTGGAGCTCCTCTTTAAGTATAATGAATCAGCTTAGTGGCGGTGCGTCCATTAAGGGTGCATGGGCACAGAGGCTGTATTAAGGGCGCAGGCAGCATATGATGGGCACAGAGACTGCATATGATGTGCACAGTCTGCATATGATGGGCACGGAGTCTGCATATGATGGGCACAGAGGCTGCATATGATGGGCACAGAGGCTGCATATGATGGGCACAGAGGCTGCATATGATAGGCACAAAGGCTGCATATGATGGGCACAGAGGCTGCATATGATGGGCACAGAGGCTGCATATGATGGGCACAGAGGCTGCATATGATGGGCACAGGTGGTGCATATGATGGGGCACAGTGGCTGCATTTTATAGTCACAGTAGCAGGAATTGATGACACAGTGAGGCTGCAATTGATGGGTTTTTTTTCTTTAGTATTTCTCTGAATTTTTCAGTTTGTTTGCACCCCCCAAAAAATATGGAGCACCAGCCGCCACTAAATCAGCTACTGTAGAGAATAAACTGCTATACAGTTCTGGTTGAATGTTCCTGGCCTAAAGTGTTAGGGTCTTTACTCTACTTGTCGAATGTTCCAATGGCCTTTCCCATGACTTGTTCCCATGAATGTTAGGGAAAATGAAATTCTCCTTTTTAATGAGATAGCCCAGGCCAGTAGATCACCTTGGTCAGCTTGATCTCCAGCGTGTGATTCTTCTGATTTCTGGTATCGTAGACTGCCACTTCCTTAGCAGAAGACTTGACTTTGACGATGATCTTTGCATAGGAGAATACAATGACAATGGTGGGCAGAATAAGGCAAAAGAACATAATGCTGATTACAAAGACCTTTCCTCGCAGAGAAGCCTGTGCCAGCCACCAGTCTAATGTACAGGAGGTTCCAAATGGCTCCGGAGCATAGTTCCCCACTCCCACCAATGGCAGAGTGGCCCAGAAGGATGCATAGAACCAGATAAGGATCAGGCTAATGAAGGCATGCCGTCTTTTTACCCAAGTACCTAAAAAAAATCAAGGTGCAGATTTAGAGGAAACAAAACAGAAACACAAAGAAAAGTTATGTGTAGAGAAGTCTTTCTCAACTTATTTACCCCAGGGGAACCCTTGAAATAATTAAGGGTCTCAGAGAACCTCTTCTATGAATAGGCTATAGGGTATTATTAAGAAAAAGGTCTGGGAAGAATTCCCTACTTACAATAGTGGTTAGAATGCCACTCTTACAGTCAGCTAAAAAGGTAATCTACTGGCTCTGCCAGGTGGAGTTGGATCTGGAACCATGCACGCACCATCAAACACGGGGTCAATCAGCCAACTGCTCAAAAAACCCCTAGCAACCTCTAGAAAAATCCTAGGATTCCACTGAATCCTGGTTGAGAATGGCGGGTGTAGACACATTTGCAATGGCATGTAGGCTGGACCAGGAGATGAGAAGCAGGGTGGGATGTTCTGGATACAAACCACATTTGCTTATGAGTTGGCTGGGCACTCCCAGCAGTCAGGCCCTGTAACCCTAGCAGGAAGATCTGTCACTTAGCACTTAGGAAAAAATGGCTGCAGAAAGCGAGTGACTGGCCTCGTTCATACTGGGCAATTACATCTGTGCCCCATGCAGGGCCGTGTTTTACCAGCACGGGGATGCACAGGTGTTGGTGCAGTCCTATTGTTGTCTTCTGGGATGCAGAAGCTGCACAGACACAGCAGCTGCTCCCAATGTGACATCCATGAGGGTACAGGTGCACGGACCCGAATGTACCTGGGGTGAATTCGGGGGCATACACCCACACTCACCCTCACCCAAAGGGCTGTCATATTGGGACACAGTGGCTGTGTCCTTGCAGTTGCCGTGCCCCAATAGACATAAATGGGTCTACTCACACGGGGATGCATGAAACACCCCCATGTGGGTAAACATGGTCCTGCACAGGGAAAAGATTAAATTGTCCTGAATGAATGAGACCGAATACAAATGGCAGCAGGTGGGGGTGGCCAACAATGTTTGCTAAAATCCTTTAAATATACTGTATGTAACTAACAAGTGGTTACACTTTAAAGATAAACTCTAGCCAGCTAAAAAAAAAAGTTGGTAGCTGCTTCCTTCCTCTTTCCAGAGATTAAGCCTCTAATGTTTGTTTAGTCCAGAGCAGCCTTTCTCAAACTTTTTAAACTGAAGGAACCCTTGAAATAAATTTCTGGTGTCAGGAAATCCCTGCTAATAATTACTATATCTACAGCCCACCATACATTAGTGTAGTGGTTAGCGGAAAGGATACGCTTTCTCTAGGTAGTTAAAAGAAAGAATGCCCTCCCTACAGATAGCTAAAAAGATAATTGGTGTCAGTGGTTACATATCTGAGATGCGGAAATTGATCTCCTCTCAAGGAACCCATAGCAGCTTCTGGAGGAACCCTGGTGGTTAAATCAATACACATATTCACCAGCACACCATAGATCTTCTAGCGATTACCAGTTGGACATTGGATATATCCCAGATCAATACACATATTCGCCAGCACACCATGGGTCTTCTAGTAATTACCAGCTGGACACTGGATATATCACAGATCAATACACATATTCACCAGCACACCATAAATCTTCTAGCGATTACCAGTTGGACATTGGATATATCCCAGATCACTACACATATTTGCCAGCACACCATGAATCTTCTAGCGATTACCAGTTGGACATTGGATATATCCCAGATCAATACACATATTTACCAGCACACCATAGATCTTCTAGCGATTACCAGTTGGACATTGGATATATCCCAGATCAATACACATATTCGCCAGCACACCATGGGTCTTCTAGTAATTACCAGCTGGACACTGGATATATCACAGATCAATACACATATTCACCAGCACACCATAAATCTTCTAGCGATTACCAGTTGGACATTGGATATATCCCAGATCAATACACATATTTGCCAGCACACCATAAATCTTCTAGCGATTACCAGTTGGACACTGGATATATCACAGATCAATACACATATTCACCAGCACCAGCTATAGATGAACCTGCTGTGATCCAGGAATGAGTTAAAGGCTGGTCTAGGAGGTGAGGAATGGACAGAAATAGTTGCTGTATTCCTCCCTCCTGCATGATTCCTTCCCAGTGGACAACCAGTTACTCGAAGCTGCTCTCCTTCACCAGCTATCTTGCCACCCTTCATGTACCCTATAGGACCACTGGAGGTGTGTGCTGCACCGTGAGGATGCAGAGGGCTTACTCATAGAGTAGAAGCATAAGAAAATGGAAATGGTAAGTATTTCTCACGGTTTAATCTAATCTAGAATTAGAGGCTTACTATCTAGTTGAGATGAGGGCTACCAAAACAAAATGCTTTTTTTTTTTTTTTTTAACGCTGGCAAGAATTCAGTCACAATGGTGCATCTATCTGCCATTAACTAGGCCATTTTTGTCTGATCCAGAACTGTTTTTGCCCTTTTGAACCTTTGTGTTTTCTATGCTCCTGTAGTGTAGTGTGCTTTGGTATTTCCTCTAATGCCGCATACACACGATCGGAAAATCAGACAAGAAAACCGTGGATTTTTTTCCAACGGAATGTTGGCTCAAACTTGTGTTGTATACACACGGTCACACAAAACTCCGACCGTCAAGAACGCGGTGATGTACAAGACGTGTGACGAGCCGAGATCAATGAAGTTCAATAGGCAGTTTGGCTCTTCTGCTTGATTCTGAGCATGCGTGTTTTTTTGCGTGGCGGAATTGCATACAGGTGATCGGAATTTTCGACAAGAACTTTTCTTGTCGGAAAATTTGAGAACCAGTTCTTAAATTTTTGTTTTCGGAAATTCCGACAGAAAAAGTCAGATGGAGCCTACACACGGTCGGAATTTCCGACCAAAAGCTCACATCGAACTTTTCGACCGTGTGTACATTACACATTATCCCTCTCCGCTCCTCAGCCCATACTCCCCCAGCTTTAGAAATGTTTTGCTCATTGTATTGTTCTTTATGTTCCATATGCGCATTCTTGGCTCAGTAGTTGACATGTGCACACTGAAATATTTCGTTTCGGAATTTCGTTTTCGGCCGAAAAATAAATTTATTTAGTTACTCCCGAAATTCGTTTTTATTTATTTCGTTTTTCGTTAGAAATTGCATTCGTCCTCCCATTCCCCTGACAATTAGTGTCTGCCTTCTCGGCCTGGTGGAGCAACTGGCACTAGCCAAAGCAACACGTACCCTTATAGGTATCCTTCTCTTTTATGCAAGAAAAGCCTTAGTATTAAAGTGGAAGTCAACCACCCCCCCCACCCTGACCTCTTGGAAACAGCTAGTTAACACAATGATACCCCTCTATAAAGCGACGTATCTGTCTCGAGGATGCCCCAAAAAATATGAAAAAGTCTGGCATTTGTGGACAGACTCTGAGTCCACAACTGATGACCAGCCTCAGGGGGAGTGACTTAGATGGATCTCCTGGGTACCCACCTGGGGTGCTTGGCACTGAGGTCCTAATCCGAATAGGTAAACGGAGGTGTAAGCATAGTCAAAAAGATGATCGTGCCTACTCCTAATTGCTCCAGTACAGTTCTATACAGGCAGTTAGGAACGAGATGAGGTCTTACAAGAAACAATAACTCCTGCTGAAATCCTATCATGGGTAACCTGAGAGGTGTTTATGTTGTGTTTAGCTAGACGTATTTAGCGTTAGGGTGTGATGGTATTTTCTTTTGTTGTGCATGTGGTTATGCGCAATGTTTGGCTGGGGTATGCCCCTATGGCCTTGTTTTGTAATTCAACAGCACAAAAAAGCATTAATAAAAAGAATAAAAAAAAAAAAAAAAGAAATTGCATTCGTCCGAAAATCTGACTTAATTAAGGTCGAATCTGTCATTAAAGGCTTATGGTGTCTGTCGAATGTTCAAAGAAGATTCGACGGAGCAGCGAAACTGTACGACGCTGCAATCATACATTTCCGGTCGAATGTTCCGCCTACAAGCTATAGTAGAATTCTAATGTTGTATGACTAGTAATAATTATATTTATTAATTACTATTACTAGTCAACCAACATTAGAATTCTTCTATAGCCTATGGGTGGATGCATTTGACCGGAAATGTACGATTGCAGCGTCGTACAGTTTAGCTGCACCGTCAAATCTTCTAACAGACACCATAAGCCTTCAATGACAGATTCAACGTTTGTATGTTTTTCGATGCTTTGTCGAATCTTCGTCGTTCATGTTGAATTGTCAAGTTAGTTCTAGCTATTTTACTGCTCCTCCTCTTTGGTTACAATCAGCCAAAAACATTCATCATCATGTTTTTTTTTTATTTTACTTCCCCCACCCAATTCCAGCAGCGATCTTTTCTCTCTATGTCAAATCTTTTCTCTCTATAATGTCGAATCTTTTCTCTCCTATGTAGAATAATCTTGGACTAATAGAGTTATGGTTAGGCACATTCGACCACAGGTTCGATAGACACAGATTGTTATTGTCAGCGTCACGTCGAATCTCCTATCTATATCGAACTGTTGTAGCAACGAAAACGAAAATAAAGCATTTGTTTATGTCGGATCTTTCGGTTTTCGGATTCTGTGCTTTCGTTTTTGTTTGTTAAAACGATAACGAAAATACCTGAAATGCGGACGAAAATGCATTCGGACGAAAACGAATGCACATGTCTACTCAGTAGCTCTTTATATACCTACTTTGCATCTTACTAGTCATTGTCTGTCTATCTGTCCGTCTGTCCATCACTTTCAGCAAGGGTCAACACAACCATGACTCCATCTCAAGGGGCTCTGGGGTTGACCAGACACTCTTGGATCCTGCCTCTTGCAGAATTTATTTCTTCACTAGTAGGTGACATAACTCCTACCTGATTATCTGTACTGCTCACATGGTTCTGACCCCTGCTCCTATATGACTACCTCTCAAGGTAACCCAACCCTGGGATACTTTACGTACATTCCCTATGAGTTTTGATCATGACCATGGTATAGGCCTACCGCATATATGGAAAGTTTCTAACTCAACCAGGAATCCCCATTATAAAGGGATCTAGCTGACAGAGTGTCATATTAATATGGTGTAAGACGCTATTTAACATTCAAAGGGAATCTATGGCTTATATCTATATTTAATATTTTCTTCATTAATTTATTGCCATTGTCAAAAATATTTGTTGCAAGCATAGCATTAGCTGTCTGCAGCCTCTTTTACCAAAAGTATTGGGACACCTGCTTTTACATGCATATGAACTTTATTTTTTATTATTCTTTTTATTGAAAAATTTCACTGTGGAGGTACAAAACACGGCCATTGGGGCATACCCCGGCCAATTGGCACACATAGCCATGTGCATAACAGCCTACAACTCACCATGTATCTCAAAACTAAAGATACCTAACTATAGTTAAACCTAACTAACAACATATCTAGTACCCAGTTTTCACATGGTAGGATAATGTTAGGGGATAACTATTTCTGTAGAAACTCTCATCCCTCTTATCTGTCTGAGCCGGACATTACAATGACAGCTAGGGTCGAGTGTGATCACTCGACCTCTGGACTAACACCACCACTCACTTATCTGGGGTCTGGACCCCAACACTCAACAGGGCCAGGTATTTATTAAGGGTATCCAACCAGGGCAGTTCCCAACAGGCTGATCATCTGAGTCTGTCCACAAGTGCCAGACTTTTTCATATTTTTTGGGGCATCCTTGAGATAAACATGTTGCTTTGTAGAGGGGTATCATTGTTTTAGTTAATGTTTTCCACAATGACAAGGTAGGGGGGTTGGCTGACTTCCATTATTTTAGTACTATGGCTTTCCACGTGTAAAATAGGAGAATACCTATTAGGGTGCGGATTGCTTTACATGCATATGAACTTTAATGGCATCCCGATTTTAGTCCGTAGGGTTCAATATTGAATTGGCCCACCCTTTGCAGCTATAACAGCTTCAACTCTTCTGGGAAGGCTGTCCACAAGGTTTAGGAGTGTGTCTATGGGAATGTTTGACCATTCTTCCAGAAGCGCATTGTGAGGTCAGGCACTGATGTTGGATGAGAAGGTCTGGCTCGCAGTCTCCACTCTAATTCATCCAAAAGGCGTTCTATCGGGTTGAGGTCAGGACTCTGTGCAGGCCAATCAAATTCCTCCACCCCAAACTCGCCCACATACATGTCTTTATGGACATTGCTTTGGGCCAACTCAATATTGATGGTTAAGTGATAGCCTAATCACATATATATTTCAACTCAATATTGAACCCTATGGACTAAGACTAGGATGCCATTAAAGTTCATGTGCTTGTAAAGACAGACATCCCAATAATTTTGGTAATATAGTGTATACATGAATAGCAGGAGGGATCAGATTACACAGACAGTTGAATGAGTTAGAGCAGTGTGTCTCAACTCCAGTCCTCAAGGCGCCCCAACAGGTCATGTTTTCAGGATTTCCCTCAGATAAAACGGCTGTGGTAATTGTAACTGATCAAATCACCTGCGCAAAATAATGGAAAGCCTGAAAACATGACTTGTTGGGGCGCCTTGAGGACTGGAGTTGAGAAACACTGAGTTGATGGGGCTGCACTGATGGCACACTGATGGGGCTGCACTGATGGCACACTGATGGGGCTGCACTGATGGCACACTGATGGGCTGCACTGATGGGGCTGCACTGATGACACACGGATGGGGCTGCACTGATGACACACTAATGAGGCTGCACTGATGGCACACTGATGGGGCCATAGGAACCACAAAGATTCAAAAGGGCAAAAACTGTTCTGTATCAGACAAAAATGGCTCAGATTTCACTTAAAATAATAATGTCTGATAAAAAAATGTTTTACTTTTCTAATAAAGAGATAGGCTCTAATGAATTGCATTTCCAGTCATGTCCGAATCTTGAACTTACCATATCTCAGATGGCAGATTTTCATGTATCTGTCAAAGCTGACCACTGTCATAGTGATGAGGCTACCACATCCAAAGAAGAAGCCAATCCATCCATACCACTGACAGATGCTCCAGCCAAACACCCAGCGATGGCTGAAACAGGATATGATGGTGAATGGTTTTCCCGTCACTGCAACAATATGGAAAGTAATCAGTGATCAGATCACATGACACACACATTTGTATATTGTTATGGTAAGATCTTTTCTTGTGCTGTAATACAGTCATCATCTTATGTTTATATTCTTCCACTATCATTACTACCCCCCTAAACATAAGCAGAGCAGTTTTCCTACAAGACTTTTTTCTGAGACTTCCATCCTGATCCTGATATCACTGCCTGGTGGGTGATGGACAGGAAACAAGTATGCAGCCAGAGACGGCTTAAACGTTTCAACTCACCTATTGCATGCATTTCCAAGATCATTGACAGTCGTGCATCTTAGTAAAGAAAATAATTCCCTACACTTTGCATTTCTGAGGGCAAATTAAACATCTGCCATGGCAAGGCAATGGTACTAACAGCTTATCATGGCGCACAGGGTGTACTGGGAGTGCCTGGGCACAGCCTAATCACCCTGGGGGTGCCAATTCCCCTTGCTTCCTGGCATCCCCTGTCTCTCCCCTGCAATGCTGCCAGCTTTCCTCCTATCCTCCCCCGCTGGCTGCTGCCGGAGATGTTTCAGGATGATAGAATGAACACAGTGAGTGATCTGTACTGATCGCTCCCATAGGTGTGCGCAGCCCATTGCATTAGGGTGTGCACCCCAAAGCTCCAACACATATGCATTTGACATATTTACCGGCCTCTTCCCCGCTCTCCATCCTGAAACAATGGGAGAAAAGGGAAGCAAGGGAGCACATGGGGGACCCGGGCAACAGAAGAAAGAGGAACAGGGAAAGGTGGGGTGGCATATATTAGTACTGATCCCCTATATTTCCCTCCTGTGGCAGCTGAATGTTGACAAAAAGGAGAGGTGGAGAAGCCTACTTTCAGCTGCTGCAGGAGGAAAATACAGATCGGTCCACTAAATTCCACCCCCGCCACCTCTCCTGTCCAAGTTCTGAGGGTCAGCGGGGAACGATTGTGGTGTACCTGTTACCTGCCCACCATTGACAGGTTGCCAACCCCAGGTTTAGGATGTGCCTTTGTGCACGCCTATGATCGCTCCTGTGTTCATTCTTAACTGAAGCATATTAAACTGTTTACTATGCTTTCAGTTTGTGAATGAACAAGAAGCCGCCCAGCAAAGAGCATTTCTCATTTGTTCACTGTCCAGTGCAGCTGAGGCTACAGAGAAATGGACTGGGGATTCTCTGTCCCTTTCTCTCTATTTAGACCCTTCTTATTTCACCAAAGGCCCCCAGTGGGGCTCCTAAAAAAAAATTAATAAAAAAATAATAAAAAATAATATTGTAAAAAATCAAATTGTAAAAAATAATAAAAATAAAAACTACTGATACTGTCTACTGCCCTACTGACACCTACCTCTGCTCTACTGACACCATCCACTGTGTTTGTGCTGAGGTGCACACCCTAATGTAATAGGCTGCACCCACCAAGGCAGTTTACCCCAAAGGCATTCCATTCCATAGCTACCTGAATCCTTTCATTTAGCCTAGGTTCACACTGACAGCAGGAATGAAATCGTGTGAGTTGTCAGTCCCGACTTCAGGGGCGATTTCAGAGACATCTGTGTGGGTTTCTGCACAGATATCTATGGAAATTGCACCCCAAAGTCGCTAAAAGAAGTACAGAAACTCTTTTTGGTAATCAGTGCCGCAATGTTGGCATCACACCAATTCGGACAGTGCCATTGCTGTCAAATCCATTGCCAAATCGCTCCAATGTGAACCTTATTCCTTATTTTGGCACTAAAAAGGAGTACCAAAGTATAGATCTCAGCAAGTATAATTTTAAATGCCATGTCAAAAATTACTTTATAGTAGTAGCAATGGGGGAGATTTACTAAAACTGGAGCATGCTAAATCCGGTACAGCTCTACATAGAAACCTAAAAGGTCTCAGATTTTTTTGATCAAAGCTTATTTGAACAAGCTGAAGTTAGAAGCTGATTGACTACCATGCACAGCTGCACTAGATTCTGAGTGCTCCAGTTTTTTCGTAAATCCCCCCATAAATATCTACCCTCACAGATTCACTTTAAACTCACCTATTAATTACAACTCTGTTTTTAAATTAATTGGTCTCACAACAATATTTTATCAATATAATCCATTCTAATGTGACTTTTCCAGTCATTACATGTAAACAGCTTATTGTCTGGCTTGAAGACAGTATGGCTGTTTGTTTAATGCCCACTAGATGGCAGTGTTGTAACATAATGGATGTTCTTGTGCCTTCTGCATTACATGAGCTGCAGAAAAATAATTGACTTCTATGTAGCGATGCTCCAGCACCAAATTGGCCAATGCCATCATTTGGGAGTCCAGGTGATTAAAATTACTGCAGCTGGGAATTTGTTATTCTGCGATGTCTTGCGCAGTGCGAAAAAATCAGCGGGCGACAGGTCATCACTTATACATAGTTACATAGTAGGTGAGGTTGAAAAAAGACACAAGTCCATCAAGTGCAACCTATGTGTGTAACTATATGTCAGTATTACATTGTATATCCCTGTATGTTGTGGTGTTTATCCAATCATTTTTTGAAGGGAATTCCACATTCTTACCGCTCTTACAGTGAAGAATCTCTACGCAGTTTAAGGTTAAACCGCTTCTCTTCTAATTTTAGTGAATGGGCGCGTGTATTTTTAATTTCCCTTTCGCAGAAAAGTTTTATCCCTATTGTGGAGTCACCAGTACGGTATTTGTAAATTGAAATCATATCCCCTCTCAAGCGTCTCTTCTCCATAGAGAATAAGTTCAGTGCTCGTAACCTTTCCTCATAATTAATATACTCCAGACCCTTTATTAGTTTTGTTGACCTTCTCTGGACTCTTTCTATTGACGTGGATTACCTTTCTGGGCCATGTGATTGACGATGGTTTGAATTCTGGGGACATTAATATAATTTGGTTTCAAAAGCCAATATGTGTGTTTGAGTTTTATTTGAAAAAATTATTTAATTTAGTGTGTTTTTTTTAACCCTTTATGGGAATGGGTAAGGGGTAGTAATGTACCCCTGGGCTTATTCTTCTGGGGAGGGGGCATGCATATTTGATTGTCCCCTTATTATAACAGGGGTCTAAGATTAAACCATAAGTCCCCCTTCATTTTATTTAAACCTTGACCCCTTTTTTTAGGGCACAAAGAGGTGGGGTATAGGCTCTTGTCACCCTGCATTGGGACAAAAGTGCATTGCAAGCGAGAGAGGCCTTTCTGCCCCCTTTGCAGGTAACCCCACAATGGTGAAACGGATGTGCCTGATCACGAGTGGGTGGCACAATCCACCTTGAAAAAAAATAAGAAAGCACATACAGTATATGTGCAAAAAAAAATATGCATTTATTATTTTTTGGGCAAATGAGTCTCCAAAGTTTTGAAACCGCAATCAGTGGATAGCAGGTGCAATGCCAGGCTCCTTCAGACTCTTCCTTCAGCTCTATATCTGTACCAAGGTACCAGAGCTACACGATTCTGGCTAAAATGAGAATCACGATTTTTTGGCTTAGAATAAAGATCACGATTCTGGTGGCGTAACATCATCTTTCACATTAAACAAAAAAAATGTTTACTATTTAGTTTCTTTTTAATTCATAACATTTTTTTTTTAGGAGTCAGCAACTAAAAAATACTGCAGCTGCTGACTTTTAAAATATGAAGACTTACCTGTCCAGGGCGCCCGCGATGTCGGCAGCCGAAGCAGATCTCTCCCTCGGCTCTCGGGTGCTGCCGCCGCCATCTTCAGTGAGGGAATCAGGAAGTGAAGCCTTGCGGCTTCACTTCCTGGTTCCCTAATGCCCATGCGCGGTTTCGCACTGCGTGATCTGAATGGTCCCTGCTGTCTTCTGGGATCTGTGTGTCTCCCAGAAGACAGCTGGGGGGACGGAGGAGGCGCCGGACGTGGCGTAGATCACCGCGATCACAGCGGATATCTATGCCTGGAAGTGAGAGCAAAATACCTGTATTAGACAGGTATCTGCTCCCCCGTCCGCCCTGAAAGGTGCCAAATGTGACACTGGAGGGGGGGAGGATTCCAAAAAGCGGAAGTTCCATTTTTGGGTGGAACTCCGCTTTAAGTGGTTAAACTGACCTCATTTACAGACCAAAGTTCATTCCTTTGATCTAAAAGAACTAAAAGATATTTTGTTTATAGTTATCTTCCAGCGCCGACAATGTTGATAAACATATGCTGACTTATTTTTTTTGACAGCTCTGAGTAGAGAATGTCTCTGCAGTTACATGAATGAATTGTGTAAATGCTGCATAGAGATCGTGAGGGGGGTTGAATCAAAATCGTGATTCTTTAACGATTAATCGTGCAGCTCTACAAGGTACAGACTTTCAGTTGGAGAACTAGAGGGAGTGTCAATAGACTACAAATGCGGTGATCACCACACTTGTGCTCCATTAAGAACTATAAGTTCATCGCAGATCTCTGTGAATGAATGATGTGGCTGTGCAGGCAGAGAAGAACCACACGTTGGGGCATTTTTAGAGGGATCTTCTTAGTACTATGTTACTTAATTTGAGTGTAACATGTACCATGGTCTTAAGGTTGGAGTTAGCTTTTAAGGTACTTCTTTGAACTTTTCCCTACTACTGATCGCATGTATGCGACTTTATTAGGTACACCTTGCTAGTACCAGGTTGGGCCACCTTTTGCTTTCAGAACTGCCCTAATTCTTCATGTCATAGATTCAACAAGTTGTTGGAGACATTTCTCAGAGATTTTGGTCCGTATTAAGATGATAGCATCACACAGTTGGTGCAGATTTGTCGGCTGCACATCCATGATGCGATTTTTGCATTCCACCACATCTCAAAGGTGCTCTATTGGATTGAGATCTGGTGACTGTGAAAGCCATTGGAGTACAGGGACCTCATTGTCATGTTCAAGAAACCAGTGGTGAGATGATTTGAACTTTGTGACATGGTGCATTATCCTGCTGGAAGGAGCCATCAGAAGATGGGTACACTTTAGTCATAAAGGGATGGACATGGTCAGAAACAATACTCAGGTAGGTCGTGGTGTTTAAACGATGCTCAATTGGTAATAAGAGGCCCAAAGTGTGCCTAAAAAATATCCTCTACACCAGAGATATGCAATTAGCGGACCTCCAGCTGTTGCAAAACTACAAGTCCCATCATGCCTCTGCCTCTGGGTGTCATGCTTGTGGCTGTCAGAGTCATGCTTTGCCTCATGGGACTTGTAGTTCTGCAACAGCTGGAGGTCCGCTAATTGCATATCCCTGCTCTACACCATTACACCACCACCCTACCATCTGAATGTCGCAGCTGAAATCGAGACTCATCAGATCAGGCAACGTTTTTCCAATCTTCTATTGTCCAATTTTGATGAGCCTGTGCGAATTGTAGCCTCAGTTTCCTGTTCTTAGCTGACAGGAGTGGCACCCGGTGTGCTTTTGTGCTGCTGTAACCCATCTGATTCAAGATTCAATGTGTTGTGCATTCAGAGATGTTATTCTGCCAACCTTGGTTGTAACAAGTGTTATTTGGGTCACTGTTGCCTTTCTATCATCTTAAACAAGTCTGCCGATTCTCCTCTGACATCATCAAGTCATTTTTATACACACATCTGCCCCTCACTGGTTATTTTCTCTTATTTGGATTATTCTCTGTAAACCCTAGAGATGGTTGTGTGTGAAAATCCCAGTAGATCAGCAGTTTTTGAAATACTCAGACCAGCCCGTCTAGAACCAACAACCATGCCACGTTTAAAGTCACCTAAATCCCCTATCTTCCCCATTCTAAAAATCGGTTTGAACTTCAGCAAGTCGTCCTCACCACGTCCAGATGCCTAAATGTATTGTGCTGCTGCCATGTGATTGGCTGATTAGCAATTTGTGTTACCAAGCAATTGAAGAAGTGTACCTAATAACGTGTCCGGTGAGTGAATAACACACAATCATGGAAGATTTTATCATTTCAAAATCACTTGAGACAAATCAATTTTTTTTTTGCTGCACTAGAAATCATTGTAATTGTTTTTGAATAGTTTAGAGAGAATACTAAGGCTGCTCTGAAGGTCAGCAGAAATAGTGAAAATGCTCTTGGGAATATGCAGTAATATTCTACCGTGATAAATCCATAAGGTGTAAAAATAATGGAATATTGATGGGAATCCTCCAAAATTCCTGGCTCCTGGGTAAAATGATGATTGGTTGAATGATTCATCAAAAGGTCAACCTGATGCCATGAATCTGCGTGGTATGCATACCAATGACTTCATCAGCTCTCTCTGCCTGAGCCTTATATTTTATTTTATTGGCTATTTCAGAGTAGATTTATTTGTTGGTCATTTGTTGCCTGAATTTTGGCCAGTTCCTGCTGAATCGACCAAAATTCCAACCGTGGATGGCCCTGTTGGCACCACCCAGCTTGACAAATTTCAATAAAAAAAAAAAGTAAAAAATGCAGCGCCTAAAATAAGTGAGAAGGCCCAAACGCATGTAAGGGTTCAGGCTGGTGATAAGGAATGTGTGGCCGGAAGGGCCTTATTAGATAGATCCAAATACAAACACACGGATGCAAATATAAATTATAACATCATGTATGCATAATACATATCATATACAGAATCATGTAACTTAAAGTGGTACCAAAATCCAGTGAAAATGTCCAGTGTGTGAACTGGAATAACACAAAATTGTATGTACAAAACTTCAGTGCATTGTCCCCATTGGTATGGTAACCATGTATGATGGAAAAATAACAGAGTCCAATGAAGGTACCTAGTATATATACTAAGACTAGGGAAGAAAATGTATAACAAAGACTTCAGTGCATAGTCCCCACAATCAGAATCCAATAAGGCTTCAAGCTTCTAGGGAGCGTGTGTTCAAAAAAATCTGCAACACCCAGGGACGTGACTCCAACACCAGGGATGGGGGAAAGAAATGGATACTCTTACCCCTATGCGTGGACACACTCACCAGCGGTGGTGGGTCAAACAGGCAGAAAGTATGGGTTCAGACTCCTCTGGATACATCCTCGTGAAACGATGGTAGATGGGGTAGGCACAAGAAATCCAAACTCATCAGAATGGCGATATGGAAATCCAAAACGTCAGTACATCCGGAAATGCAAACTCGGCCTCCTGGCTGCAATAAACAGCATGACGTACACTCCTGTTGTAGGCAGCAATGGATAGTCCTCTCAGCAAAACTCTTATTCACACTCCCGTGGGATGTATAAAGGTATGTAAACGGAAGAGGAAAATAAAAAATGTATATAGCATAACTCTGTGGTACCAGGTTGATTGACTGATAATAGATTTTCTCAAACTCACTTTTAAATAAGCGAGCATGCACATCAATCCATGAGCACTGAACTCGTCTCTCAGACTGCAACCTTCAATTCAACTTCAATTTAAAGATCGAAGAATCCCGGTAAAAAAATTGCAGATGTAAGAATAAAATATCTGGTAGTAAAGATTCCTCTGGTGTTTAGTGTGGATGGGGGAATCTATTGATTCCTCTCATTAGAAAGAGAAATCTTAACGTGTATGGCGAGCCTAAGATCTGCAGCGTTACAGATGATGCATGCTCTGTATGTTTATGTAATTGTAAATGAAGTATGCTCTGTGAGACATGAGTGGAAAAATAAAAACTACTGACACCGTCCACTGCCCTACTGACAACAGTCTCTGCTCTACTGATACCATCCACTGCTCTGCTGATATACACACAATGTGTTTGTGCTCTGGGGTGCACACCCTAATGAAATTGGCTGCGCACACCAATGGACATTGGTGAAGTTGCCCTTTAATGAAAGCCCCCACCCCTCTGAGTGCAGGCAGCATGAGCTTTTACTTATCTTCAGTCCTGATCCAATGATTGTACCACCAGCAAGGACCTAGACGGCCCTCTTCATTTTGTGCATGTGCAGTGTGGTCCCATTTATTTCTATGGATAGCCATACTTGCGTCAGCCTCCAGTGGTCTCTTGGAGCATGGCTCTCCTCATAGAAATGATTTGGTTGAATAAGGAGTAGGTGACCAAGTCCATGTTGGCAGTAAGATCCTTGGGTAATATACGAGCCCAAGCTGTCTGCATTTAGGGGGGTAGGGAGCTTCATTAAACAACTTCTTCAAAGATGAGGTCCTTTAAAGTGCATAAAAAGATCATGTCTAACTGTAGCCGGTTGGCAGTTGCAAGTGAGAGTACAAAATACAAAATACATGGATGTTAGAGGACTTCAGTTGGACTACAGTCATTACAACCTTTAAAACCAACACAACTTATTCAAATTTTAATAATCTGCTTGAGTTTTTATGGCTCTTGCATTTACCTGATATTCCCAAGTCACTAAATGCTAAATTCATGGTCATGATCTCAGCTGGTCTGAGCTTCTTTTTCCTTCGACATGCCATCAACAATACATAGCCGTTTCCTAAAGTGGAGAGAACTCCTGTAAAGAGAAAGAAAATTACCAAAAAGAATTAAGCAAACAAATTACCTATTTTCAATCAATATCCAGCAATATAGGCCACAGTGAAATCTAGATCATGTAAAGTTCTGACCGTAGGGACAATTAAAAGGTCATGACATGCTGGTGTTTAGTACCCACTAGAATTGGCTACTCTCCTCAATGCTATAGGCGATAAGGACAACTGGGCATATTTTATCACATTTGGTGGACATGCCTGGTGGCTCAGCAATACTGGACAAATGTTTCAAAGGAGGACAGATATCCTCCTTCGTATCAGGCCACTCTTCACTGTTCTATTGCAACCTATGGTCCATGCCCTTTCTGCCGCTAAACAGACAATCAGTAAAGAATTGAGGAGTGCCTAGGACAAAACTTAATATCATTCAGAGGTCTTTTTTAAACATTTGCTGGTCAAGAGCATCAAATACAGCCAACGCGTTTCAGGGGAAAGGTCTCTCTCTTCTTTAGGGCTTGAGCAGTGGATGTTATTAGACTCACAATAAGATGCAATAGAATACCTATGTTAGGGCTTGATAAAGACTGCCAAATCCTAACCAGTTCCCACCGGAGATAGGCATATATGCAGCCTCTTGGCACATGGGCTTTAAAGTGGTTGTAAATGTTTAGTTTAAAAAAAAAATAACAAACATGTCATACTTACCTCCATTGTGCAGTTAGTTTTGCACAGAGTGGCCCCGATCCTCCTGTTCTGGGGTCCCACGGCGGCTCTCGCAGCTCCTGCCCGCAATAGATAACCCCCTCTGGGAAGCTCTCTCCTGAGGGGGTTACCTTGCAGGTGCACTCCCGTGTCATACACTCAGCATCCATAGCCGCCGAGTGCATGACTCGGCCCCGCCCCCGGCGGTCGCGTCATTGGATTTGATTGACAGCAGCGGGAGCCAATGGCTGCACTACTATCAATCTATCCAATGAAGAGCAGAGAAGCCGTGGAGAGAGCGATGCGGGATCGCACCCATGGAAATTCGGGGCTCAGGTAAGTAAAATGGGGGGGGCTGGGGGGCCGAATACAGCAAGGTGTTTTTTCACCTTAATGCGTAGGATGCATTAAGGTGAAAAAACATGAAGGTTTACAACTCCTTTAACTACGAGAGGCTGCATATATGTGTCCCTATCTACCGGTAATCATATTTCTGTGCTGAGAGCATGCTCCCGATGCATACATGCAATCAGGAGCTTTCTGATCATGTGACCGCTGTGACTGCCAATCACAGCAGTCACATGATTGGGATGCCCGCCTCCTGGCATTTAGAACCTCTTAAAGGGCCAGGAAGTGGTTAACAACACTATAGACTTTCACTCTTTTTGTCACAATCAGAGAGGTAGCAGCCTAAAACCAGAACAAGAACATAAACTATACCTTCATTACGGATGGGGTTGTCACCTGTCAGGGATCCACCCAGACAGTACGGGTTTTGAGTAATTTTGAATCATGTGTCCGGGTCTCAGTCCGTCTAAAACCCAGACAAATGCTTCAGACCGGGCTGTGGCTCTGGGCCCCATCTGCTTAGCTGGTGGCCAGGGGAGGAACATGACTAGTTAATGTTTATCATGCACAGGTTCATATCTTTATTCAGCAGTTCCGACATTTTAATTAGAGTCCCGAGGTCCACTTTTATACCAATCCGCCGGGGAATGGAATTGCCGGGAACCACAGCACAAGGATGGCTCTGCCTGAGCCTGAAAATCATTAAATAATTCCGGCAGAGTAATCCTTGTGCTGCGGTTCCCAACAATTACATTGCCTGGCGGATTGGTATAGAAGTGGACGTCGGGAGTCTGATTAAATTGTCGGAACTGCTGAATAAAGATAAGAACTTGTGCCTGATAAACATTAAAGCATTTGTTGACCCAAAAAATAAAATAAAAATCATGTTCCCTTAAAGCATGTTATATGGCACAGTGCCTGTGCTATGTAATTTGGCCCTCTGTATCACCTGAAATAACTGGCTGATCCTGCCTGGTTTTGCCCTTCCCCCTGTAAACTGACCACGGTGTATAATGGCTGCTGAGCCCTGACACCGTGGTCAGTTTACGTGCCCCTCCGTCATCTGCAGCCTGCTATCTGTCTCATCTGTGCTTTCTCCCCCCTCCCCTCCCTGACTGTCAGCTCCGTGTCCGTGCCGCTCTGCTCGCCACCCCCCTCCCCTCCTGCTGCTCAAATTATGGGTAACATTACACTATCCTCTCTATGTATTCCTGTAATGTGCCCTGTGTCTGTGCCTTATAAAAATAATACAGCAATATACTTGTTTCAGAGCTCTGATCGACGCCTCTCTATCCTGTCTCGCATGACAGCTGCAGCGAGCAGGGCCGCCTCTCTCGCCCTCCCCTCCTGGCTGGCATCAGTGGGGGATCCTCTGCCCTGCCCACTGCAGCTGTCGGGCCGAGAGAGGACAGAGCCGGTGGATCACGTGAGCGCGGATCTGAAACAGGTATATATAGCAGCATTATTTTTATAAGGCATAGACAAAGGGCACATTACAGGAATACATAGAGAGGATAGTGTAATGTAAACCATAATTTCAGCAGCAGGAGGGGAGGGGGGTGGGGAGCAGAGCGAAAGGATAAGAAACCACTGAAACCAATGCTCCATTAGGTAGCTTTAGGGGGGCGGAATTCTTACCCCAATGTAAGGAGCATTCTTCCCAGTGATGTACCAAAACCTGTAGATACAATAACCAGTGGCAGAGGTTCCCTGGGACCGGAAAGTTATTTTGAAGGTTCCTCCATGGTAAAACATTTGAGAATGGCTGATTAATGTTAGCAGTAACAACTTGTATTTCTGTTGAATTATGATCCATCTTCCAGTAGGTTGAATATATTATTTCTATTCTGATCAGCAGGAGGCCATCCATAGAGGGCGCACATATCAGTGGCGCCGGACCATGGATTTCAATGCAGAGGGGTGTTTCTTTGAAGCACCTAATTTGAGCCAGAGGCTATAATAGGCTTCAAAAAAGGGTGGCCTTGGGGCGCAGAGCATTGCGCTCCGAGGCCATCCAGTTGTGTGACCATAGCGAACGCTATTTTCACACTAAAGTTCCTCCCCACCAATCAGGAGGCAGGTCTGTGAGACCTGTTTCCCGGTTGGCCAAAGCGTCAGGCGATCCTACTGAATGCCTAGCGCTTTGGCGGAAGAGGAGACACACGGCAGAGGAATCTGGAGGAGTGAACGCCGGAGCCGCGACGGCTGCTGCCCACACTCCAGGTGGGGAGGATAGGACACCCCAGCTCCGCTGGTAAGTGCCAAACCGCCCGGGGGGTGCTATTTCAGTGCCATGCAACACTGTCGGGGGGGGGTCTTCTTCGTTTGCCGCCCCCCCCAAAAGAAGAATTCACCAGCCGACACTGATTCTGATATGCTTCAACTTCTGTTGGTAATCTGTATTCTATATTGTTTGTAACAAAATGTAAATTTACAAAAAACATAAATCAATGTCCAGCCACCCAGACGGTGCATTTTTTTTCTCTCATTATGCAGTATCTATCCTTGCACATGAGCAAAGATAATGCCAAAATATCATCTAATGATGAACAGCTATACAACTAGATATCACAGCAGATATTCAGATAAGGGATGCTTGCTGGAACATAATGATGAGCAATGCATATGTTAGTGCAGAGGACATAGAATCTCCTCTACAATCAGGAGCAGACTAGAGTATAATATATTAAAAGAGACTACTGAATACTTAAAATCACATTTTTTTTACTAGTTATGGCGGCAATCAGCGACTCTCCGCCACCCGCTTCACAGCCTGTCAAGTCTTACTCTCCGGGTCCCGGCTACTACTAGATGGGGAGCGGAGGAAGATCACTCCACCAGGGAAGGCAAGGAGATAAACAGGCAGGCGGCTGGCCGGGACTTGAGCCAAGGCAGAAGAACATGCGAGCGGAGCTGAATGGGCATGCACCCGAAACTTAAGAAATATTCACTCCGCTCAGCACATGATCATCAGGAAGGGGCACAGATAATGGAAAAAAATACACCCCCCTAAGCTAGTAGGAGCGGCAGAGCGGGAGGGGGGGGGGTGTATATCAGATTTTTTTTTTTTAATTCTGCACTGAATGTCTTTGAAATTGCCCTAGCCCCTGTTCAAATCCAATCCGGGGACAAAACCGGGGACAGACTTGGTCTGGGGCCAGTGTCCTCAATCTGGGGACTGTCCCCTGAAACTGGGGATGTCTGGTCACCCTAATTTATAAGGCCCCATTTACACTTCAGCGTTTTGTAGGTCGAAGCTCCAAAATGCTGGATGGGAAAAATCATTTATTCTCTATGGAGATGGTTCACATCTCCACTCCATGTCACCTGAAACCCAGGGCCAGATTAACATAGGGGCTATTGGATCTGCAGTTTGCCTCCATCTTTGCTGTATATACGGGAATCTGTCTCCTTGGAGTAGATTTTTCCAAAGCATGGCAGGTAGGAGGCTGCAGGCGTCACCGCTGGAAACCCATCATATTGGTGTATTTTCGGGAGGAGTAGCAAAATATCGTTCTTAGTAAAAATGCAGTTATACTTTAAAGCTGAACTCTAGGTAAACATCTAAGTAGACACCAATTTACATATATGAGTTGTTTTACCTGACAATGGATGTTTTTTTCTGTCCATCCAGTACTGAGATTTACACAGCTCTGACACAGCACAAAGCTGGCTGGACAGGAGATCTGATTTTTCTTAACTGCAGTTAAAGAGGAGGTTCACACTGGGAAAAAAAAAAAAAACAATAAAAAGGATCCTTTCCTGTCTAGGGAACCAGCGCGTCCTCACCCAGGCTAGTTCTTTCCTAGTCTTTGGGTTTCCGGCGCTTGAATCTTAACTGTGGGCAGCCGACTGTGCTGCTTGCGGCTTCATAGCTGGCTGCCCACTGCACATGCTGCGTTTTGTGAGTGGTTTTGCAGTCTTCTGGGACCTGTGACGTGTCCCAGAAGACTGTGGAGAGGGAGGGGGGAAGAGAAGTGATCTGAGCAGAAGTGGGAGCGAGTAACTGTCAAAACTTGGTAAAAAAAAAAAAGTTAAATGCCACATGTGGAAGGGGAGCCCCCCTCCCCCACTAGGGTTGCCACCTGTCCGGGATTCACCCGGACAGTCCGGGTTTTGAATCATGTTTCCGGGTTTCAGGCAGACTGAAACCCGGACACATTATTCAGACTGGGCTGTGGCTCCCCAAGTAACCAAGAAAGCCAGACACACATCTGTTGCCATTCAAGGAGCTGTAGGCAGATGTCTGGGGGCAGGTTCAGAATCACTGGGGGCAGGGCAATGATGTCAGCAACAGTAATTTGGCCACACCCAATGTTAGCTGCGGCAAGCTATGCGCACCGCAATACTCCTCTCCTTGGGGCACCCAAAGGTGTCCCAGGCCGCTAAAGTGTTCGGATTTGGCTTGAAGTAAAGGTGGCAACCCTATCCCCCACCCACTTTGAGCAGAGAGCCATGACTCACTGGAGTGCTGGGCTGGGGAGGGAGCATCTGGCTCAGTCTCTCAGCAGTGCAGCTGAGAGGTTGAGCCAGCTGCCTATACAGGCATGTGGGTGAATCCCGACTGTAAAGTCAGGATCTTTCTAAGGATGAGTGATATCAGCCAACAGTGGGCATTAGCTCACCATCGACTGTAAACAGGTCACAGGAGTGCTGAACAAATTACACTCCTGTGATCCATAGGAGATGTATGGGCAAAAAAGGCTTTGGCCATACCTCTTCTTTAACCAGTTGCCGACCAGCCGCCGTCATTATACTGCGGCAGGTCGGCACGATCCTGTGAGCCGTCGTAGCTGTACATCGGCGGGACAGAAGGCGCACACGCTGCACTGCGGGGGTGCCAATGCTCATGGCCGGCGGTCGCGATGACCGCCAGCCACACGTGATTGCGGGCATGAGGGGCAGAACAGGGACGTGTGTAAACACACACATCCCAGTTCTGTGAGGAGAGGAGATGCAGATCGTGAGTTCCTACTAGCTAGGAACCACGATCTGTCATTTGCTCTAGTGAGTCCCCTCCCCTTACAGTTAGAACACATTGAGGGAACACAGTTACTAGTAAAAAAAATAATAATAATAAAAATGCCATAAGTCTATCCCCTATTTTGTAGACTCTATAAGTTTTGCACAAACCAATCAATATACGCTTATTGCAAAAAAAAAAATTTCCAAAAATATGTAGAAGAATACATATCGGCCTAAACTGAGGAAAAAATGAGCTTTTTTTAAAAAAAATTGAGGATATTTATTATAGCAAAAAGTCCGAAATATTGTGTTTTTTTTCAAAATTGACGCTCTATTTTTGTTTATAGCGCAAAAAATAAAAACCGCAGATGTGATCAAATAACACCAAAAGAAAGCTCTATTTATGGGAATAAAAGGACGTAAATTTTTCGGGTACAGCATCGAACGACCGCGCAATTGTCAGTTAAAGCGACACAGTGCCATATCGCAAAACATGGCCTGGTCATTGAGCAGTCAAATCTTCCGGGGCTGAAGTGGTTAACCACTTGACACCCCTTCCTGACCAGGCCTATTTTTGCAATACGGCACTACGTTATTTTAACTTTAATTCGTAATTCTACGGTTGTGCGACACTGTACCCAAATAAATGTATGTTCTTTTTTCCCCCCACAAATAGAGCTTTCTTTTACAGTGTGTTACAGTGGAAAATCAGATTGTGAGTAATGCAGTTTATGAGCTGCTGGGGTGTGCAGTACTGCACTTGGCCAGAGGTTCCCAGTTCGAGTGTCTCTGAGCATTTCCGTGTATCTCTAAGTGTCTCCGATGCCCCCGCAGGCCAGATGCGGTACTGCATACACCAGCAGTCACTGTGGAATGAATTATCTGAGTTTCTATTGATTCCTATGGGAAAACTCGCTTTGATATACGAGTGCTTTGGATTACAAGCATGCTTCTGGAACGGATTATGCTCGTAATCCAAGGTACTACTGTATTTGATCACCTCTGCGTTTTTTTTGTGCTATAAACAAAAAAACTGCAATTTTGAAAAAATAAATAAATATTTTTCACTTTCTGCTCTAAAACGCATCCAATAAAAAAAATGTAAAAAATAAAATGTCTTCATTTATTTAGGCCACTATGTATTCTGCTACATAATTTCGGTATAAAAAATCCCAATAAGCGTATATTGATGGGTTTGAGCAAAAGTTCTAGTGTCTACAAACAATGGAATATATTTATGGCTTTAAAAAAAATGTCACTAGTAATGGTGGCGATCAGCGACTTATAGTGGGACTGCGATATTGCGGCAGACAAATTGGACACCTGACACATTTGACATTTTTGTGGGAAAAAGTGACACTAATACAGTGATCAGTGCTAAAAATATGCACTGTCCTTGTACGAATGACACCGGCAGGGAAGGGGTTAACATCAGGGGCGATCAAAGGGTTAACTGTGTGCCTAACCAGTGTGTTTGTGTACTGTGGGAGGTGCTTTTACTAGGGGAAGGCTTAGGCATGGATCTGTGCCCCTGCTTTACAGGAACACAGGATCCATGCCTCCCCTACTGACAGAACGGCAATCTGCCTTTTTTACATTAGCAGATCCCCATTCTGCCTGTGTACAGAACAATCAGCGGGTGCCGGCATACATCGGGTCCACGGGACCTGCTGATCAGCTCCTGCTGTGTAGATTTACAATTTTTTTATTTTATTTCATACTGTCACCAGTCACTAGTGCACTACAGCGTCATCATATAACTGTGGTGTGGCTGTTATCAGGGACACTCACTGGTGACAGTATGTAAAAAAAAATTCTGTTGCAGGGGATGCCTTAAATTTGACTTGTATCTTAGTGCAGACTTCTGGGAAAATAAAATCACACAAGCAGGAAATTATATTTCTGGGGAACACCTCCAGGTAGCTATATTGCATTGCATTTTACAGATAATTACAGAGCTGCAGATTGAAAAGGAAAGGTAATTTTTAATAACATTCAATTACAATATGACTTTTTTACAATTGTATATGCTATATATATATATATATATATATATATATATATATATATTCTATTTTTTTCCCCCATTGAATGTGGGGTCACCCTTTAATGGCGGATCAGCAAATATGAACCCATAAGAAAAATCCCATGACCCAATGCCATGGCTTTTGGCAGTATCAGTAGCTTTGGATGGAATATAAAGCAGAAAGTAAGTATTTATATCCATTTCTAGGACTTTATTTACCTATCTTAGCAAGGCTAGGATCAAGTTACCAAATGCCCGGGCCTTAATTATGTACAGTTTGCAGGAAAGAAGGGAAAGGGGAGACATGAATAAAATCTTCAAATACATGAATGGTGTTTCTAAGGTTCAGGAGGGCGGAATTTTCAAAATGAAGCCAAAATCAAGAACACGGGGATATGACCTCAAACTGGTAGAGGGAAAGTTCAAAATCATTCTTCGAAAGCATTATTTTACCAAAAAAATAAGTTGATGCTTGGAATAGACCTCCAGTAGAAGAAGTGAGTCAACAGTAAGTGGTTATAAACATGCTTGGGACAAACATAGATCTATACTCTATCTATACTTGTAAAAGGAAAACATTTAACAAAAAAGAAAAAAAAATATATAAATTACAAAAAATAAAAATGGGGCAGACTCAATGGACCACTTGGTCTTTTTTTTTTTTGTACTCTATCCATCTCCAGCATAGCTTTACATTACCATTTAAGTAGGATCTATCTAACTAGAGTCTGTAAAACAAGCGAATTCCTACTATCCCAGAAGGGTTTCCTCTTCTTAATGGGAGTTTATTATATTTAAACTACACCATGTACAGTAGTTTTCTACACTAGAGTAGTGTTGGCTTTAGTCCCTCTGGGAAATAATTGTCAGATGTTCTACAGTTACACTTAAAACACATGGAAGTAATTCCATGATATGTAATAGGTGTTCCCAAAATTGTGACTATTAAGAACACAATCAGTAGAAGACAAAATATAAATAAAATACTGTAGTCCTCTAGGCTCACATTATTATTTTTTACATAAACAACTATAGAAATTTGATATTTCTGAAGAATTAGGAAGACATTGTCATTGAAACGCATTGTACAAAAATATAGTTTATGCATTTAATCCTTTCTCTGCAGAACGGATTTTTACATTTTTCAGACATATTCTAAAATATGTGCTTTAAACCTGAAAATTGCAAAAAAAAAAATACATAAAATAAATAAACATTATATATGTCCTGAAAGCAGAAAGCTCATAGAATAAAATCATAATTGTTACAAATTTTGATGTCAATATTTGTGCTTATAAAACCTATATTTGTAGTGAAAATTGATTTTAATTCATTTTATTGTGCACAAGCAATATAATCCCCATTTTGGGAGACCATGTTGCATTGATAGATACCGATTATTTCAAGCTGCAAAATTCTGTGCATCCACAAAATAGCAAAGAACTACGACACCCCAAAATTCCCTGTAGGTGATGCTTTAAAAAAAAAAAAAAACCTGACAGCTCAAGGTTTTTTTTTTTATCCTTTTTCCCCCATTTGGGAGATTTCTCTTCACTTTTTATGCCAGAGACACAGCAGGAAGATCAGTACAAAGCAATGGGATATCCTCTCTTAGATAGCTGGCACCAGCAGAACGGATTTTCCCATTGGAAGATTTCCCTTCACCCCCATTTCCTGTGGTCACTAAAAATGTTTGGATACCCAGTGGAAACACAAACAGCAATAAAAACGCAATAGGAATGCTAACCCTTATTCGCTCAATAGTAGCCCTTAAGTTGTAAGTAAAGCCAAATATTTTTTATTTTAAGTTTAAAATAAAGTAGGAAAGGCTTAAATGTAATAATGATTTATTATTTGCTGCATCCATCTAGGGTGATTTCCCTTCACTTTCTGTGCTGGAGACACAACAGGAAATCAGAGAAAATTCCCATCATAGAGAGTGTGTCCCACGAATAAGTGTCCCCGTTGGAGGATTTTCCCTCACTAGGGGATCTATTTATCCATTTATTTTTTTCACTCAGGATTCACACAACTTTCAACAAAAATTCACCCATTTTTCCAATTGGATTCCAGTAGAAAATAAGTGGCTATTGGGTGAAAAGTGTAAATCTTGGGTTAAAACAGGGCAAATCTCCCCAACGAGGACATAGACAGAAATAAAAGTTTAGCAAAGGGTCCAAACCTTCCCTACTTAATCCAAACCCCCAAAAAAACCTGGAATACACTTTAAAGCGGAGCTCCACCCTAAAGTGGAACTTCCGCTCATGGGATTCCTCCCCCCCTCCGGTGCCACAATTGCCACCTTTCAGGGGGAGGGGGGTGCAAACAGGTATTTGCACCCACTTCCGGGCATAGACTCTGCGGGAAACTGCAGGCATCCCCCCCCATTGTGTTCTGGGAAACACACAGCTCCCAGAACACAGCGGGGACCTGTGAGGATGGCGCTGCGTGACTCGTGAATGCGCAGTAGGGAACCAGGCAGTGAAGCCGCAACGCTTCACTTCCTGGTTCCCTCACCGAGGATGGCGGTGGGGGCAGCCCAGAGACGAGCGATTGCTTGTCTTCTGCTGCCGACGTTGCTGGACTCCAGGACAGGTAAGTGTCCATTTATTAAAAGTCAGCAGCTGCAGTATTTGTAGCTGCTGGCTTTTAATATTTTTTTTTTACGGCGGAGCTCCGCTTTAAGTGAAATTGGTGGAAGGGTGGAGCGTGGGTCAATCAGGCAGTTATTAAAATTGCTCAGGCTCAGAAATGTTTTCTATTTTGTCTGTTTTGCATATTTAAAATTATCAATGAATTTGAAATGTTTTATTACTAACATATGTGTGAAAATGTAACATAGCAATGTTTGTGCTGTGGGTATTACATTTTATACATATTTTCATTTACATTTTACAGTCTCCTTTTTTAAACAAATGGCTCCATTTTATTATTATGACTGAGAGCGACTTACAAATTCAAGCACAAATAGGAAAACAGCATTGCTCCCTCGGGCCCTGGTAGAATAATGATATCTTTGTGACAGCTGTATTAGGACATCTCTAGCTTGCTTCTATGGGAGCCCTGTCTTTCCGCAAAAAAGACTCCGGCTGCAATTGGAAGTCATTAGAGGTCTCTTAAAGGGCAAAAATCCTGCTCTCTTTCGGTCTTTTCAATATACAGTTGCAAGCTTTTCATTATATGCGTTTGAAAATATTTACTATAAAAGAAAATTTTGGGAGCACCCCAGCCAGATTAAAAAGCTGATTAACTCCTGGATGGAAGGGCAGACTCTGCTGGGCACTCCTGGATGTAAGGGGGAATTCTAATAGACACTACTGAAAGTAAAGGGGGACTCTGCTGGGCACTCCTGGATGTAAGGGGGGAGTCTGCTGGGCACTCCTCCTGGATGTAAGGGGGGGGACACTGCTGGGCACTCCTGGATGTAAGGGGGGACTCTGCTGGGCACTCCTCCTGGATGTAAGGGGGGACTCTGCTAAGCACTCCTCCTGGATGTAAGGGGGACTCTGCTGGGCACTCCTTCTGGATGTAAGGGGGGACTCTGCTGCGCACTGCTCCTGGATGTAAGGGGGGATGCTGCTGGGCTCTCCTGGATGTAAGGGAGGACGCTGATGGGCTCTCCTGGATGTAAGGGGGGGACGCTGATGGACACTCCTAGATGTAAGAGGTATGGCGATGGGCACTCCTGGATGTAAGGGGGGATGCTGATGGGCACTCCTGGATGTAAGGGAACACTCTGCTGGGCATTCCTGGAAGTAAGGGGGATGCTGATGGGCACTCCTGGATGAAAGGGGGGACTCTGATGAGCATTCCTGGATGTAAGGGGGGATGGATACTGATGGAAACTCCTGGATGTAAGGGGGGGATGCTGCTGGGCACTCCTGGATGTAAGGCGGGATGCTGCTGGGCACTCCTGGATGTAAGGGGGGATGCTGCTGGGCACTCCTGGATGTAAGGGGGGATGCTGCTGGGCACTCCTGGATGTAAGGGGGATGCTGCTGGGCACTCCTGGATGTAAGGGGGTTGCTGCTGGGCACTCCTGGATGTAAGGGGGATGCTGATGTTCACTCCTTGATGTAAGGGGGATGCTGATGGGCACTCCTTGATGTGAGGGGGATGCTGATGGGCACTCCTGGATGTAAGGGGGATGCTGATGTTCACACCTTGATGTAAGGGGGATGCTGATGGGCACTCCTTGATGTGAGGGGGATGCTGATGGGCACTCCTGGATGTAAGGGGGTTGCTGCTGGGCACTCCTGGATGTAAGGGGGATGCTGATGTTCACTCCTTGATGTAAGGGGGGATGCTGATGTTCACTCCTGGATGTAAGATAGGCCTCTGGTGGGCACTTCTGAAAGTAGGTGGGGAGGTTATTATTTATTATTTCATTAAAGTTTTGCATTTATATATAAAACTGGGGGGGGGGGGGATTGGCTCTTAAATATTTTTAAAACGTACCATCCATGTGGCCTTCTTACTATATAGTTTGCATTAGACCAAAAAAATTGTGACAACTGAGGAGTAATGAGGGAAAGAAGGATTTGCTTCCAAACGGGGGACTGTCATCCAAATGGGGGACAGTTGCTGCCTATGGCATAGTTATTTTATCCTTTGCCCAAACCAGCAGCACCAAAAGCCAGCATTCCTGTGCTAAAAAACTGTTAGAGCCAGTTCACACCACATGCAGTTCCGTAAAGTTTTGTGCGCATTTTTTCTGCACTAAAAATGCATGCACAGTGTTTTCCATGTATTCCAATGGCTCTGGTTGGCTCTGTTCACACCATACAGTCATTTTTTGGTGCAGAAACTGACCGGAAACTGACTGCATGGTGTGAACTAGAGCCAACTAGAGCCCTTGGAATACATGGAAAACACTGTGCATGCATTTTGTGCAGAAAAAAAGCACACGGAACTGAACGGAACTGCATCTGGTGTGAACTGGCCCTTAGAGAAATTGACTGATTCGGAAGACACAGCCTGTATACTTATTAAGAAAGCCTAGCTGCTCCTTTGCACACATATAGTATAATATTAGACTACAAACAGGAAAAAAAAATTCTAACATTTACACACATAATAACACATATGTAAAGAACTTTTTTTTTTTTAAAAACTTTAAAATGTCTGAGTCATTCAGCCCTTAAAGGGTGTGGAATAAAATCTACACAACACATCTATCCTTGCGCCAAGAGATCAGAAGATATAACAATTATCTCTATCCTCATAAAACCTTCCATTGCTGTAGGCGTTTGCAGATGTCTTTTTAATAAAGCTTCCCTTAGGCCCCTTTCACACGGATGGATAGAATGGTGCTTTTAGCTGCGGATTTTCTAGTTTTCTACCGCAGCTAAAAGCACACAATGCTTTCCTATGGCCCCATTCACACACAGCGTTTAGCTGCGATTTCGTTACATGCGGTTCGGTGCGAATAGAAAAAATAGAATTGAATGCGTCCAGGTGCGATGTAGCGCAGCTATCTGTACATAACTGCAGGTAATCGCAGTGCACTGCGTCAGCTGCGGATGGTAGCGTGAACAAAAGAAAAAAACAACAGGAAGCACATCAAAATAAAAACGGTTGCTATGGGGATGACAATAATGGCCAACCGCAGCTAAACGCAGCCGCATGTAAACGCAGTGTACAAATGCAGCTGATCGCTGTGCCTGGGGTCTTGAATTTCAAAAGAAAGAAACATGCTTTTAACTGCGGCAGAACAGCCGCCCGTGTGAAAGGGGCCTTATTGTCAAACATGGACTTTTTACAGTTTTGCTGACTTCATTAAAAAATAAAGTTTTCCAATATCTCTTTTATAAAAGGGTATAATGACAGATCATGGAGTCCTAGAACAACTTTTCATGGGCTCTTATCATTTGTCACCCACCATTTCTCACAGACCCCACTCTGAATCATCCATCAGTGTCACAAAGTATGCCCAGATCAATAAAAACAGCAAATCTCTCCCATCCAGCTGTATATTTATGTCCTCCTCCAGTGGCCTCTGAAGGCCTTTTTGAGGCTTTGATTGATATATCTCCTTTAGTGATAGGATATGACCTGCAGGTGGTTATTCATAAATGCACCAACCAATCAGAGGGTGAAACCTATGGTACAACGCCAGCCCCAGAAGGATAGAACATCCCAGTGACCTGGAGAAGGCAAAAAAAAACTAAAGAGAAGATATATAACCCAATAATATTAGACCCCCCCCCCCTCTGCGCTAATGGTAAATACCCCAAAATAATAATAAACTGTGAAGAACTGCGATGAAACAAATAAGAAGTGGTATTTAAAAACCCCTTTATGACAATAAAAAAAATATTTCTTCTAGAATACATCACTAAATACAGTTTAACACAGTGACAAAAAAATATAGTGACACAAATATAATAATGTATGGTATGATATGATAAACCGACACATTAATCGAGTTTGACCCCAAAGGAATAACGGTTAATCATATAAATGTCCATATAAGAGTCCATATAAATTCTGAACATAAACGAATTGCAATGCAAATTGGAAGAAGGGTGAACTCCTAAATTGCACCAAAAGAATGCACACGTGCACCACCACCAAAATAATGTGCTTACCAGAGGCAAGCTATTGGAATGCCAAACTATGAATCACTCACTTCCTTGCAGTAGATGGATATCCAAGGATGGAAAGGAACTCTTGCGATATTGGAACTCAGTATTCACCAGTCATAAAAATGAGAAGGGGAAACCACATAGTGTGTATCGTCCAAACAGCATTTATTCAAATAAAAAGGTGGTAACTTACATCAAATTGGAAGAATTGGGAGGTTGACGCACTGATGTCATCGCTGAACGGGAGACTGCATGCCGGCCGGCTCTTCCCATGTTTTTATGCCTGAATTTTACCTACTTGATGTAAGTTACCACCTTTTTATTTGAATAAATGCTGTTTGGACGATAAACACTATGTGGTTTCCCCTTCTCATTTTTATGACTGGTGAATACTGAGTTCCAATATCGCAAGAGTTCCTTTCCATCCTTGGATATCCATATACCATATACAGCCAGTTTGTCCCCATATACAGCCAGTGTGTCCCCCATATACAGCCAGTGTGCCCCCCATATACAGCCAGTTCCCCCCAAATGCAGCCAGTTTGTCCCCCATATACAGCCAGTTCCCCCCAAAATCATTTCCTTCACTGTGCCCATTAAACGCAGCCACTGTGCCCAAACGCCACCAGTTTGCCCCCTCAAATACAGCCAGTTTGTTTCCATATACAGCCAGTTTGTCCCCATATACAGCCAGTGTGCCCCCCATATACAGCCAGTGTGCCCCCCATATACAGCCAGTGTGCCCCCCATATATACAGCCAGTGTGCCCCCCATATACAGCCAGTGTGCCCCCCATATACAGCCAGTGTGCTCCCATATACAGCCAGTGTGCCCCCATATACAGCCAGTTTGCCCCCATATACAGCCAGTGTGCCCCCATATACAGCCAGTTTGTCCCCATATATATAGCCAGTGTGCCCCCATATACAGCCAGTGTGCCCCCATATACAACCAGTGTGCCCCCATATACAGCCAGTGTGCCCCCATATACAGCCAGTTCCCCCCAAATGCAGCCAGTTTGTCCCCCATATACAGCCAGTTCCCCCCAAATGCAGCCTGTTTGTCCCCCATATACAGCCAGTCCCCCCCAAATGCAGCCAGTTTGTCCCCCATATACAGCCAGTTCCCCCCAAATGCAGCCAGTTTGTCCCCCATATACAGCCAGTTCCCCCAAATGCAGCCTGTTCCCCCCCCCCCAGCCCTGCACTTACCTTCCTCGGTCCGCGCCGTCCTCGATGTGTTCTCCCGCCCTCGATGTCGCTTCAGCCAATCAGGTTACCGGTAACCAGATCCGGTGAACCTGATTGGCTGAAACCTCCACAGTCTTCTCCAAGGAACGCACCCCCGTGCGTACCTGGGAGGAGTTTTTGGAAGCCGATTACAGCCTGAGAGCTGTATTCGGAAAGCCTATCAGAGCCGTTGGCTCTGATAGACACTTCCAGAACACACCCACCGCCGGCCACCGCTCTAATTCATATGGCCAGCGCTCACCAGGAGGCCGGCCATATGAATAGTGGGCAGCGCGGCAGCGGTGACAATACACAGATTCATGCAATGCATGAATCTGTGTATTGTCTTTCAGTGGCGGTGCGGGAGCGAGAGGGGGCGGCGCTCCGGAGCCCTCTATGACTAAGATTGGCCAGCAATCAAAGGTTGGGCTTAATCAGCATAATACATCAAATGGATGGATGGATTACAGCTTCCCCGTCTCAGCTTCCCCTGCTCCCCCTGTCACTACTACACCTGCTCACTGGACACCTCCCGCTGCTTCACATCGCTCATCCCTGCCAGCTCACACATGTGGGTTAGCACAGCACCAACACGTTTCATTGATGTGATGAGCTTCTCAAAGGGTGAAGCAAAGCTATGTGTGTGTTGCGTTTGTATATCCCCCATATCTAGCAAAAAACTAAATTCTTAAAGTGATACTGTCCTCATAATGCTGATACATGTTGTAAGAGAGGTATCACTTTAAAGAGGAAGTAAACTTCCTCTGCAAACTTTTATCTGTATGTAAGCCTATAATACGGCTTACCTATAGGTATTGAAAATATCTTTTAAACCTGTATAGCAGTGGTTCTCAACCTTCTAGTGCCGTGACCCCTTAATCAAATTTCCCAAGTTGTGGGGACCCCCTAACCATAAAATTATTTTCGTAGCGTGGGTCGTCAGCACCCAAGGCAAGACTAATTTGAGTTCCTGAGTCCCTTCCACTCATACAGTATTAAAACCCCTTATGGTACATTTTAGGATGTACTATTCTTTGTTCTCCTTTCTTTCCCTTTTTTCTCTCTCTCTATCCTAATTTATTGTTTCCCCCCCCCCCCCCCCCATCCCTCTCTCTAGCTGTCTTTTTAGCTCTTTCTCTCCCTTTTTCTTTGTTCCTCCTCCTCTTTTCCTCTCCCTTCTATGTATTCTCTATTTTTATTCCTTCTCTTATCTCTTGGTTGGGGGGGGGGGTGGAATGAGTGGCAGTGCTTGCGGGGAGTTGGGATGAGTGGCAGTGCTGTTACTCACTGTGTCTCCAGCTCTGTGGTGTCTCGCAGCAGTGACACCTATGCCGAAATCAGGAGATGGGGTCTCCTCCAGCCCCTCCCACTTCACATTCCTCACCAGTCAGCTGACCTCTAGTCTCTGCCCCCCCACCCAATGCCGTGACCTGAATGGGCGGCTGTGAAGAGGCTGAGTGGGTGGCTGCGGGCTCCAGAAACAGCTCTGCTGGGCTTCCACAGGCTCCAGGGACAGCCCTGCTGGACAGCTGCGAAAAGGCTGGAAGAGTGGTGTGGGCTTCAGGAACAGCCCAGGATTTGGTGACCCCTGGCAAATCGTCATTTGACCCCCGTGGGGGTCCCGACCCCAGGTTGAGAACCACTGCTGTACAGTTTAGGAGATATTTCCAGTGCATGCAGCCAGTGACATGCGCTCTGAAGAAACGGACCACATGTGCTGTTCCCTCCGAGCACGTGCCGTGAACGGTGGCTCCCGCGCGCATGCTGAGGGTAAAGGTTTAGACATTAATCGCTGAGTGTTGAGGTATTTTGAAGGGATAGCAAATTTACACTGTTATACAAGCTGTACACTCACTACTTTACATTGTAGCAAAGTGTAATTTCTTCAGTGTTATCACATGAAAAAATAAAATAAAATATTTACAAAAATGTGAGGGGTGCACTCACTTTTGTGAAATACTGTATACATATATATACACACAGCGGGTAAAAGGAGGAATCTAACACATCACCATTTTTCAAGGTAAATATATTTCTAAAGGTGCTATTGACGTGAAATTTTCACCACATGTCCGTAACAACCCATGCAATCCATACATACAAAGAAACCAAAATAAATAAGTTCAGAAATTAAGTTATGTGTAATAAAATTGAATGACACAGGGAAAAAGTATTGAACGCATGAAGAAAGGGAGGTGCAAAAAGGCATGGAAAGCCAAGGCACTAGTTGAAATCTCATGATGGGTAAAAGCAAAGAGCTCTATCAAGACCTTCACAACCTTATTGTTGCAAAACATACTGATTGCATTGGTTGCAGAAGGATTTCTAATAATCCGAAATTGAAAAGAACATAATTTCACCATAAACCGGCCACGACCAGGTGCTCCTCACAAGATTTCTGACAGAGGAGTGAAAAGAATTATAAGAAGAGTGGTCCAAGAGCCAAGGACCACTTATGGAGAGCTTGAGAAAGACCTGGAATTAGCAGGTACAATTGTTTCAAGGAAAACCATAAGTAATGCACTCAACCACCATGGTCAGTATGCGCGCTCACCACACAAGACTCCATTGCTGAAGAAAAAGCACGTTCAAAGTTTGCTGCACAACATTTAGACAAACCTGTGGAATACGGAGAGAATATAGTGTGGTCAGATGAGACCAAAAATGAACTCTTTGGATGCCATAATACACACCATGTTAGGAAGCCAAATGGCACTGCACATCACCCCAAAAGCACCCCCCATACCAACAGTGAAGTTTGGAGGTGGAGACATCATGGTGTAGGGCTGTTTTTCAGCATACGGTATTGGAAAACTATATATCGTTGAAGGAAGGATGTAGAGAAAAATAGAAGACATTCTTGATAAAAGTCAGCTGTCATCTACCAGGATGATGAAGATGAAACAAGGGTGGACATTTCAGCAAGACAAAGCCAAGGTAACTCTCAATTGGTTTCAAATAAAGGAAATAAAGCTGCTAGAGTGGCCCAGCCAATCACCTGACTTGAATCCAATAGAAAATCTATGGAAAGAACTAAAGATCAGAGTTCATAGAAGAGGTCCATGGAACCTTCAAGATTTGATTGATTGTGTGGAAGAATGGGCCAAAATCACACCTGAGCAACGCATGCGAATAGTTTCTCCATACAGGAGGCGTCTTGAAGCTGTCATTACCAACAAAGGATTTTGTACCAAGTATTAACGAAATAAGTATTGTCATGGTGACATGGTCAATACTTATTTTCCGCACTTTTTTTCAACTCTATTTATTAAGAATTTTAAAAACAAATGACATCAGTTTTCTACATAGTCACCTTCCTTTGCGATGCATTTTTCCCAGCGTTGTACCCACTTTTTAATGCCATCAGCAAAAAATGTTTTTGGTTAAGCGCGTAGCCTGATGCACCACCGCTTTCACATCATCATCACATGAAAATCTTCTTCCCTTTAAAGCTTCTTTGAGTGGTCCAAAAAGGTGGAAATAAGATGACGCTAAATTCGGACGATAGGCTGGGTGTCCCATAACCTCCCACTCATAAAGCCCCTTTCACACTGGGGCGGGGAGGTGCGCTGGCGGTATAGCGGCGCTATTTTTAACACCGCTATACCATCGGATTTGCCAAGATATTCGGACTCTAGCGGTGCGGTTTTAATCCCCGCTAGCGGCGGAGAAAGAGTTAAAACCGCCCGCCCATACTGAGCACACATGCAGAGATGAATTTATGCTCCCGGCAAACCTTCCAAAAAATGTTCCTCTTTGGTGCAATTTATACATTTCGCAGCCATCTTTACCACAGCGTGACAACTCTTACTAACCTGCAAGGTCAGCCAGCTTGCCTGACAGACTATTCACATGACACTCTCAGACACGACCCCCTGCCCTCACAGTTTCCTACAAAAACATAAAAATTCAGAAACTTTTTGAAGACCTCTCATATATATATATATATATATATACTGTATATACTTGTATATATACAAATTAATAGCTTTTTGATGTTTTTATTTCTATTATTTTCTTTTTAGGTTTACTGGTCCTTTAAAATAAATTTAACCTAATAATGTCATACTTCTCCAGGAAGTCATAATGTAAATTAGACGTTTATTAGTAAACTAAAGTGAAAAGTTATTGCAAACAACATTGGGAATCAGACAAAGAGCCTGTGTTATCCATTTCTTCAATTTTCTGCCTGTAAGGGTGATCACAAGATGGTCACTACTTCTCCACACAACCAGACCCGGTGACTGAATTGTTCTGTTCTCCCTGTGCACATGCAATAAAAAAAACATTCCTTTGCAGAGTCCATACATCCCGAATAAGAACAGATACTGGGAATTACAACCAACATACATGACTGGTGTATGGCTGATGTAAAGTCTTACCACCAACTACTACCACCCCTCTTCTTGGCCCCATCAATACCATTTGAAAGAAACACGTGACACTCTCTGGATTTTAAATGGCCGTAGCGGCCCCTTTATTAACAACCATAACAATTTTCTATAAAACATATTCAATTTTATAACCCAACTTTTTTACCCAACTTAACTGTCTGACTATGTCTCAGGTTGATGAAGGAAGGTATCTCTATCACATCGCCTCTAGGAGCTCAGGGACAAACTTTGACCATTTCTTCACCCGATGCAGCCCGATGACCGATAGCCCATTATTTCCATGGTTGGGAAGGTACCCATACCGAGATGGGCCCAACCCGTTCCACACCACATACTATATTCCTTCCGCCATTCCAACCTTCAAGAACCCGAGACCCTTGCCAACCTCTACGACAAACTTAACTTAACCTACCCCTTTCACACCACCCTCTTCATTTTTTTTAATTTTTTTTTAGTATTACATCCCCAAGCTGCCCAATTGAGACATAAACACAGACAAAGAACAGCATACCATTCACACCAGCCTAATTAGATAGGAGGGAGGGAAAAAACTGCACCTGCTGCCTTCTTCTGTCCTGCCAGTCCCCTTACTGACCTATGCCTACGCCCAACCTTTGCCAACCCAGTCTGCAGGCCGAACCCCTGCCCTTCCACTAACCAATCTGTAAGACCTTCTTATTTTTAGCTAACTACCAATAACCCCAGTCCAGACTGCCCAGCACCCCCAGTCATGTGGGCCCTCCTCCTAAGTTCCTTTTTTCTCCGGGCCTATTCTGAACAAGAGCAGCAGTACTGTGCAGAGTCTATATATCCCAAATAAGAACTGATATTGAGAATTACAACCAACATACAGGACAAGAGCAGCAGTACTGTGCAGAGTCCATACATCCTGAATAAGAACAGATACTGAGAATTACAACCAACATACAGGACAAGAGCAGCAGTACTGTGCAGAGTCTCTACATCCCGAATAAGAACAGATACTGAGAATTACAACCAACATACAGGACAAGAACAGCAGTACTGTGCAGAGTCTCTACATCCCGAATAAGAACAGATACTGAGAATTACACCAAACATACAGGACAAGAGCAGCAGTACTGTGCAGAGTCTCTACATCCCGAATAAGAACAGATACTGAGAATTAAACCAAACATACAGGACAAGAGCAGCAGTACTGTGCAGAGTCTCTACATCCCGAATAAGAACAGATACTGAGAATTAAACCAAACATACAGGACAAGAGCAGCAGTACTGTGCAGAGTCTCTACATCCCGAATAAGAACAGATACTGAGAATTACACCAAACATACAGGACAAGAGCAGCAGTACTGTGCAGAGTCCATACATCCCGAAAAAGAAGAGATACTGAGAATTAAACCCAACATACAGGACAAGAGCAGCAGTACTGTGCAGAGTCTCTACATCCCGAATAAGAACAGATACTGAGAATTAAACCAAACATACAGGACAAGAGCAGCAGTACTGTGCAGAGTCTCTACATCCCAAATAAGAACAGATACTGAGAATTAAACCAAACATACAGGACAAGAGCAGCAGTACTGTGCAGAGTCCATACATCCCGAATAAGAACAGATACTGAGAATTAAACCAAACATACAGGACAAGAGCAGCAGTACTGTGCAGAGTCTCTACATCCCGAATAAGAACAGATACTGAGAATTAAACCAAACATACAGGACAAGAGCAGCAGTACTGTGCAGAGTCTCTACATCCCGAATAAGAACAGATACTGAGAATTAAACCAAACATACAGGACAAGAGCAGCAGTACTGTGCAGAGTCCATACATCCCGAATAAGAACAGATACTGAGAATTAAACCAAACATACAGGACAAGAGCAGCAGTACTGTGCAGAGTCTCTACATCCCGATTAAGAACAGATACTGAGAATTACACCCAACATACAGGACAAGAGCAGCAGTCCTGTGCAGAGTCCATACATACAGAGTAATAACAAATACTGAAATCTAAATAAATGCAAGGTGTTAGAAGAATGGTGGTGGTGCCAAGCAAGCAGCCCTCTGTAGTCAGTGTGCGGAGGGGAAGCCCCTTGCACAGGACCTGGAAGAGTTTTCATCTCACCTAAAACCATGAATAGCTGAAAAAATAGCTGGCCGTGCATCCAGGGCTTGTGGGGTCATACTGTATATCAAAATTATAAAGATCTATAATCAAATAAAAGGTAGCGCAGTACATGTTATTCTACAGGTTGCTCACCGCTCATATTCTACAAAAAAGTATCCTAGAAGAAAGTGACGTACCTCAATATTTGGCCACAAAGGAGAAAGAGGGGCCCTCATTGCCATATAATGTATGTATCAGAAGATGTTCCCATATAGCCAAGGGTAGTTGTCAATAATGGCTACTAACTGAAAGATGATACATATAATCAGACAAATACAGCCTCTAAATCCAAATTTTTATCTTCAAATACAGTTGTGCTTATAAGTTTACATACCCTGGCAGAATTTATGATTTTTTTGGCCATTTTTCAATGAATATGAATGATAACACAAAAACATGTCTTTCACTCATGGTTAGTGTTTGGCTGAAACCATTTATTATCAATCAACTGTGTTTACTCTTTTTAAATCATAATCACAACAGAAACTACCCAAATTACCCTGATCAAAAGTTTACATACCCCAGTTCTTAATACCATGTATTGCCCCCTTTAACATCAATGACAGCTCACTACTCCCTAAGATAGCTGGGTGCATGGGCTGCATTACTGCTGTATTTCAAGCTCCCAGCTATTCTTGGAGGTGTGGCACAATGACATCACCAGGCCTGGCCCTACCATGGGTCCCGCTGGGTCCATTGGACCCAGGCAGAACTTTGAGAGGGGTGGCAATTTGATGACCAATATATTTTACAGCATTTTTGTGTGTCATCCAGGGGCAGACTGGGCCAGGTGGGGGGGCAGCAGGGTGACAACTGCCCCCGGGCCGCTCCGCTGCCATGTAAAAGGCCACTCTGCTGCCCTCAACATGCATACTCGTATTTGCCGGGCGCAAGGGTGTTCACACACAGTCTAATTCTGGCTGTTAAACACCCAAGCACACATGAAGAGCTCAGGTGTGTGAGCTGCTGGGGTACCCACAGGAGACACAGAGCAATGAAAGATCCCTTCCCCACTGGCTCCGCCAGCAGCCAATGTTCGAGCGCAGCTTGCAAGTCTTGCATTTCTATTGGGTGGAAGTGGAGGAGGGGGTGTGGCCAGCCTCGTGCTTGGCCTGTCTCCTTCTGCTCTGGTGCACGCGTGAGGCTAGGCACTAAAGACTACGGGAGCACTGGGAGAGAGTAACAGAGAGGTAATATAAGTTAGTTCTGTGTAACAGGACACAAAGGATGTGCATCATTTTTCTAGTAGTGGCTGCTGATCTGCTGGATGGCCAAATGTTGCATAACCTGTCATGCTCAAAAATCACTATACAGCCCTAGCTTGCCATTATACTGCCCTAGCCTGCTCCAATACTATCCTAGCCCACCCCTATTCTGCCCTAGCCTGTCTATATACTATCCTAGCCTGTCTATATACTACCCTAGCCTGCCCCTATACTACCCTAGTCTGTATATATACTACCCTAGCCTGCCCCTATACTGCCCTAGCCCGCCCCTTGGAATTGAACATAATGTTATGTCATATAATTTTGCATATAGACAAGGTGGTGTTGCATGTAATTCTGACTTCCTGATACATTTTAGTTTTAATTATCATGATATAAAATAATGGATGTGGGGGCCTTCTGATGGGTGTGATTTTTTGGGGGGGGGGTGGTGGGGGGCAGCATCTTGAACCCAGTCAGCACAATGTCTTGGGCCAGCCCTGGACATCACCTGCGCCTCCTGGAAGAGCCAAAAGCCAGAGATGAAGTAAGTGCTTTTTTGCTTTTGGTGACAGATCTATTTTTAAATTGTCTTTGCAGATGACTTTATTTTAGGAAATGGGGAGATTGATGGTAGATAACTGTTTTCATAATGAGCAAGGATAAACAGTGCTGACATTCATGCTGGCCATACACTATACGAAAAATCGGGCGAAAATCGGTCGTTCAGACAGTTCTTTCGTTTTTCGAACAGTTAATGGGCACAAAATCGATAATCGTTGGGATGTTTTTGAGCCGAAAAAACGAAGGACAAGTTTGGAAATTTTCTGCCGAACGAACGATAAATCGGAAGGTTAATGTGTTTCCCGTCCAAACTTTCTGCACTAGGTATATGTAGAAAAACAAAAAACTTTTTTTATTTATGTCCACTGAACGATTTATCGGTCATTACATGATGGCAATATTGTTTGCGCTCACGGCCGAACGTTCGTTTTCCGAAAGTTCGTTCGGACGATTTTTCGTAGAGTGTATGGCCAAGCATTAGAGTGACACTAAACGATATCCTCACTCTCCAAAAATAATGCATACACATCCACTACTTAATGGCCCTGTAATTAATTTTTTTATAAATTGTTTCTCACTGCGTTTTTCTGCCTCCTCTGTGAGCAACCAAACCTCTCCTTTTCCCTCTTGTTTCTTTTGTTTGGAATGAGCAGTGCACATTAGTTGTAGTCAAGTGCACTTTTCTATGCACACTACAAATCCCATATTCCATAGTCTATCTCAGGAAGGAGCAAGAAAAGGTGACTACATTCCTACATACAGTGAGACCATGGAGAAGAAAGACAGCCACCAACTAACAAAAAGTTGTCTCACAACAGCAACAAAAAGAGATTTGGAGGAGGCTGAGAGTAATGGAAGGGACTTTTTGAGCTAAAGCCTCGTACACACTATCGGATTTCCATCGGACAAATCCGTGGATTTTTGTCCAAAAGGGCGTTGGCTGTGAATTTGTTCTGCATACAGACGGCAGAACTTTTTCAGCCAACACATACATGTGTTTTTTCAGCTCTTTAGCACCATTCTTGGGGCAACTTCTGCTGATGTTGTCTGATTGTTAGCATTGGTTCAGAGCATGCGTGTTTGTACTTTGGATTTTAGTATGACGGACTTGTGTACACACGATCGGATAATCCGACAGGACACATTTGTTGTCGGACAATTTGAGAGCATGGCTATCCAACATATGTTGTCGGAAATTCCGACAACAATTTTCAGATGGAGCGTGCAGGCGGTCGGATTATCCGACAAAACACGTCCATCACACAATTGTTGTCGGAATATCTGATCATGTGTACGGGCCTTAAGAACACACACTTGAATAAAATTTTAAACCAGAGTTTTTATTTATTTTTTTCAATTAGATTTTATTGAAAATTTTCAAATTACAGTTTTAATCAACAGCAAAAAAAAAAAAGCAAAGACAGTAAGAGAGTATACGTTCAGTTGGATATGTTGGAGATATAATCTCAAGGCACAAGAGTTTATACACATAACATTGAGTGTTTGAATCCCTCCCTCCCAAAAGGTCTAAGAAACGCAATATTTCAGTAAAAAACACTAACGTGAATTTTAGGGCAATAAAACGCAATACATTACCCAAATTTTTGGTAAAATACAAAAGACAAGGTTACGCCGAATAAATAGATATCCAACATGCCAAACCTTATGTAGCGGCCTCCTCACTCCCCTCTTTGCATCAGCTCGTCTTTCTCTTGTCTAGGGGTACCTTAGAGGGGAGAGAGCGGGGTCACCAAGCCTGGCCTTCACCACAGGTGTCCGTGCGGTGTAAGCAAAGTTCCTTCTCTACCTTCGGGTCAGTGTTGTGCACCTGGAGTTACCTTGAACAATGTCCACCAGAAAAAGAACCTCACACCATTAAAGTCCAACACTCCTTTATTCTTCTCGAGTGAACAGCACAATCAGTTAGACTCCCTTAAAGAACAGAACAGATAAGGAGGTGTGGATGCGAGTAGGCCCAGACACAATGAACTCTCCACTTTCCTTCCTGAAAGTGGGCTGAGGTCTCTTAGCGAGGGGGGATTTTCCTTCCAGGCGGTCTCCGATGGAAGGCTCACCTGTCACTGGCAATCTGCTGCACCAGGTCTTCGAGTGAGGAGCTCCCCCCGGTCCATTACGCCTTCCGGATTCGGGTACCCAATCCCTGGGTTCCCTAGGACCTCCTTCCCTCGCGGAAGCCAGTGTTGGGCACTGAGCTCCAGACCTCCATCCGAGTACCTCACCCCAGGCTAAAGGTGCCTGGGATGGAACACGACCTCCGGACGTCCTCTAGGCCTAGGCCGCCTAGAGGACCGACACGAACCACACGCCCACAGGCTGAAGGTACCTTGGACTCGACCCCGTGACAAAGATGGCCGGCCCCTTTATACCCTCTCCCAGCAAGCACGGCGGGTTCCCCGCCCCACCATACCGCTGCCGAGGGAGGACAAAAAGGAGGCACAGCACACAGCAATGGTTCAACCCCAGCCCAAGGCGACAGCGCCACCCGCTGGACCGCAAGGAACTGTACATCGCTGGTGTCACTGCCAGTTTGAATTACACCCGGGAAAGTACATACCCGCTACATTTACATTTTTTTTGCGCCCGTAAAATGGTGTCAAACTTCAGTACCCTATATTTTCTATAGGCGACACTTCAAAGGCCCCCTATAGGTATCAATTTAGTGTTACGGAGGAGGTCTTGTGTTAGAATTATTGCTCTCACTCTGGCGCACGCGGCAATATGTAACATGTGTATCGCATTCTACGTTTTCACATGTAGGCGCCCTGACGCATGCGTTTACATTCGTGCGTGTGTATATGTGGGGTAGGGGGGTCTCCAATTTTTTGGGGGAGGGGGGATTTTTTGTGCTTAGGTGCAACTTTATTTTTTTACTTAACTTTTTCTTTTCATCACATAGGGGACAAACAGTCCCCTATGTGATGATTTTTTGGTGACAGGTTCTCTTTATTGAGATATGCAGGGTCTAAAAGGACCCTGCATGTCTCCCCTGCATTCCACTGAATGTTTTGCAATTCGCATCGCATTGCAAAACATCCTTTCTCTGCAAAACGAGCCGAGGACACTGAGAACGTCACTGCAAAAAGCGGAGGAGAGCGGATGTGTATCTGCTCTTTTCCTTCCCCTCTACACGCCGACATCCGCCATGACTGTCCCGGGCCCGCCGGTGGGTAGGCTGAGCCCAGTAAGCATGGCGGGAGCACACGAGCAGGGGGGGCGCCGATACCGGGGGTGTGTGAGAGCGATCGGGCGGCAGCGGCGCCGCCCAAATGCTCTCACCTGGCGGGCAGGAGTCTGCCTGTCAGATTCACACACAATCCCGGTGCATGCAGCCACCAGATTGTGTGCAATACCCCCTGTCGTTAGGTCCGTACAAAATACGGACCTGGCGGCGGAAGGGTTAAAAAACCCAGCAGTGATTAAATACCACCAAAAGGAAGCTCTATTTGTGGGAATAAAATGATACAAATTTCATTTGGGTACAGCGTGTGAATGACCACGCAATTGTCCTTCAAAGAGTGACAGTGCTGAAAGCTGAAAATTGTTCTGGGCAGGAAGGGGGTTTACGTGCCCAGTAAGCAAGTGTTTAATGTTAATTTGACATCTATTCTTCACCACTCTGTCCACTGCTGCCATCTTCTTCCAGGTTCAGCGTCCCTCCTCTTTGGCCATTGAATGGCCACTCATGATGTAACTCCTTGACTATTGTAAAACCGATGTATTCCAGTACTGCCCACCACATTATACCCCATACCTTACTTATCTTAATCAAAGAGACCACACATTGCTGTTTTGGAGTAAAACATGGCCGTAGCAGCCTCCTTTATTTTTTTTAACTGTTCCATCAGTTATCAAAAACTTTAACCATCAAAACACATAAACCCAGAAACATAACAGAAATATTGCCCCCTAGTGTTGGTCTTTGCAGGAACCTCAAATTCGCCATAATCATATTAACCCGATATTCCTCATCATATTAAATTCTTATTATCCCGGGACACTGCGGTACCTTACCAATGGTCATAGGCCTCAAGCCGATCAGCTACTCAGAGACGACCACTGACCGCAGTGCCCCCATTATCCAACTCATCCAGCTAAACTCCTGTTAGCTGGAAACCATCCTCAGAACCCATACCACCGATGGTTCCTGACCACTTGCTTATTCGAGGTACTTCCTTCTCCCGCAAAGACCAAACACCCACCACCGCACCGAAGGGAAAACACCTTTACCCTTTGGTGCCCCTCCAAACCTTAAGGGCTCGTTGAATCCCATCCTGCAAACCCAAAGACCATAAATCAGTCCCCACATCGTTCAGATGGACCCCATCCCTTCGTAGATACCGCCATGTATCCACCTCCAATTCGAAATGTCGGACCACCAACCCACCATTCCGTACCACAAACTTGCCCATGTCTCGGTTAATTTTCCTCCGGGCCCTGTTGATTCCAGCCACGGACCTAGCCCCCCTCCACTCTACCCGTGCCACCATGTCTGACCAGACGATAATCATGTCCGGGAATGACATCCTTAGCCTCAGAAAATCAGACTTCATATCCCGAGTCACCTCTAGCATGGACCTGAAACCCAAGTCGTTGCCACCTACGTGCAGTACCAGAACGTCAGGTGGCCTGTCCAAACGCGCAAAACGGTGCACCTCCGGAACCATCTTACTCCACAACATTCCTGGAATTCCCAGCCAGCGGACACACGCCTCCGGTCTTGGGAACCCCAGCTGCCGACCCTCATGACGAACATCGGCTCTCTTAGCCCCCCAGAAAACAAACGAATGGCCCAGTATCCAGACCAACGCCTGCATTTGACCTGTAATTGCAAGAAGACATTCCCCATGAGAATCTCCCATCACCCTTATATATTCCCAGCGAACAGAAACCCAAACCAAAACATAAACAACGCCCCATGACTTGTACCCCCACATTATTCCAGTCCCACCAGTAGCTGTGGGCGTACGTATAACCGGAACCTCCTGGATTCCCAGCGGCCTATCTTCTTAACCGCCTCCTCATCCATCCCACATCTGGCCGCCTCCGTAGCTGCCCCGATCCTAAAAGAGTGCGAGGAAAATTCATTTTCCTTGAGTCCCAAAGCCCGAAGGGACTTCCTGAACACCGCAATGAACTGATACCTTGAAAGTGGGATTCCGTCCTCGTGTACCAAAAAGCAACCCACCCCCGACGGTCGCACCTCCAAGTACCCTTTTACAGCCCTTACCGGGCACAACAGGGAACCTGGGACCGGAAAAACCTGGACCAACTTACCTCTGCCCATCTGGTCCATCTTAGACCTCCTCAGCACCAGCGACACCCCTTGCTCCGTCCAGCCCACCTCGCTATCAAGCAACCCCCCGTGTACTGCTTTTGACGGGCTGACCAACTCACCTATTCTGAATGCTCCAAAGAATGCCAGTGAGAATGCCACCGTGAACAACAAAACTTCGTATGGGGATGAACATAAGCCCTGTAACTGCCCCATGATCTTGACCAAGAGAGCAAACGAAACCGGTCGCCTGCCATCCGGCTTCTGCCCCCCCCCCGCCCATAACCCTTAAGTGCCTGCCGCACCCAAAAATCTTTTGTAAAATCGGGGCAACCTTGCCATTTGAACAAAAAGGCCAAGCCTGTCATCTTCTTACCCAAACTGGACCTGGACACACGGGCCTCCATGTTTCTAGCCAGGAAATACAGCACCAATAACCTGACATTGGGACCCACAGGATCCGCTCCTGCTTCCCGAACCATCTCTTTCCATTCCAACCACACCTTCTCATACGCCCCCCATGTGCCCGTACTCACCGATTTTTTGATCCAACCTGACACTATTCCAACGGAATCTTCCACAGCCAGCCTGGACAAGGGACCCCACGTTTCTCCGCCCCCGGTGCCAACTCTCGGAACCTGTCCCACTGAAAGCGAGACAGCGCATAAGCTATGACATTGTCCACCCCCGGAAGGTGCACCGCATACACAAACACATTGAGCTGCAAACATCTCAACACCAGATGGCGCAGAAGACGCACCACCGGGGGGGAAGATGCCAACACTTTTTTGATGACTTGTACTACCCCCAGGTTGTCCCCATGAAAACGCACTTTCAGATCCCTGAAACACGCCCCCCACAACTCCACCGCCAGCACCACCGGGAACAGTTCCAACAGAACCAAATTCTTGGTGAAACCAGTGTCCATCCAGGACTGCGGCCATGGGCCCGCACTCCACCTGCCCTGAAAGTAAGCCCCAAAACCTGCCCCCCCAGCCGCATCTGTGTATAGTTCTAAACCAAAATTGCTAATAGGGCCCGACATCCATAACGCTCTCCCATTGAAAGACTCTAAGAATGAATGCCAAACCCGCAAGTCCGCCTTGTGTTCTCTGCCCAAACTCACAAAGTGCGTGGGGGACCATACCCCAGCCGTGCTAGCCGACAGCCGTCTGCAAAACACCCTGCCCATTGGCAGAATGCGGCACGCAAAATTGAGCTTTCCCAGTAGCGACTGTAAAACCCTAAGCTGCACTTTCCTTACCCCCATCATGACCTTCGGCTCAGTCTTGAGCGACTCCAATTTGTTCAATGGTAGGCGGCACTCCATGGCCTCCGAATCCAGGACAATACCCAAAAACGTGATAACCGTGCGAGGTCCCTCCGTTTTGTCAGGTGCCAATGGTATCCCAAACCGCTCTGCAACGTGCTCCAATGTGGCCAGGAGCACAGCGCAGATTCTGGATGAGGCCGGACCCACGCAAAGGAAATCGTCCAAGTAGTGAATGATTGAATTCACCCCCGACACATCCCTGACCACCCATTCCACGAACGAACTGAACTGTTCGAACAGTGCGCACGATATGGAGCATCCCATAGGCAAGCACTTATCCACATAGAACTCATTGTCCCACTTACAACGCAGGAGGTGAAAACTATCCGGGTGAACAGGCAACAATCTAAACGCCGCCTCTATGTCTGTTTTTGCCATCAGCGCCCCCTGGCCATACCAGCGAACCCACCCCACCACAGCATCAAAGGAAGTGTAACTGACCGTACATGCTTCCGGATCAATAGCGTCATTGACCGACCTGCCCTTCGGGAAAGACAGGTGGTGAATGAGGCGGAACTTGTTGGGCTCCTTCTTAGGTACCACCCCGAGCGGGGAGACCACCAAGTTCACCAGGGGAGGGGACCGGAAAGGACCCCCCATCCGGCCCAAAGCAACCTCCTTGCGCAGCTTTTCCATGACCACTGCAGGTTGCTGCAAGGCCGATCGCAGATTGCGTGCGATCGGGGGAATAACCTGCAAAGAACATGGAATGCGAAACCCCTCTGAAAACCCTTGCTCCAACAACCTTGCCGCCCCCTTGTCCGGATACCTACCGAGGAACAGCCGCATCCTTTCCACCATCACCGGAGTCCTCCCTTTTCTGCCCAGAGTCCCCGGCCCGCCCCTTACCTCGCTTAAAGCATCTAGCCTGTGTATGGGAGCCTCCGCAACCGGAGCACTCATGCTTGAAACGACAGGACCCCCAAACTTGCAGGAGCCCTCATTATATTGCCAGCACACCCCCTTTTGATTCCCGGCCGATTGTCCTGGGGAAGAGGTTCCACCGCCCCCCCCCTGAAAAAACTGACTAGAAGCCCTCGGCGCCGTCATCAACCGCATCCATAAGCTTATGTCCTTATTATCCCACCGCAGACCAGGCCTCACCGCTCTCCTCTGCCTGAATTGTCCATCATATCTGAGCCACCCCGTGCCCCGTACACTCTGTATGCTTCCCCTATAGAGTCCTGATAACCAAATAGTGCCGAACAATGTTCCGGGTTCTTCTGCCCTATAACACTAGCCATGATGGAGAACGCTTGCAACCAGTTTGTAAACGTCCGTGGGATCAGCCTATATCTCCTCTTCTCCTCATCCTCTTTTTTTGAATCATCCGGTTTTAACCTGTCCAGATGAAACTTCTCTAATGGCAGAAGTGAGAACATCTCCACTGGCAGAAGTGAGAACATCTCCACATACTCACCCTTCCATATCTTTTCTTTCACTTCGGGTTTCAGGTGAGATCCCAGCAATGCCTCATAACACACATACATCTCACATTTAGCAGCATCATCCAACCTAATGACATCCTGCCTTGCCGCCTGTTCCACCGCACCACCCTCTTTTGTGGCCACAGCTGCAGAACCCAACCCTACAGCATCCCCCACCCCAATATTCCCCGCAGGTGTAACCGGTGACCCCACCACGACAGCGGGCCCAGCCGTCCCTGTTGGCAGGACCCACGCCGCCGCCGGACTGACTCGCCCGCCATCCCCCTGTTCAAATTGGCTGACTAAGGATTTGATGCCCGCAAGAAACCCCTGCAGCCCGTCCGGCCGTGCACCTCCCCCATCCTGGAACGCACCCCCCCGCCTGTCCATCATCTTGACCCCGAACTTGCACCGCAAAACCCACACCCGCAGCCGACATACCCACCTGGGCACCATGCCCCTCCTGGCCCCCAGCAGAAACAATTGAAAGGGACTTACGGGGCTGCCTGGAAGAACTCACACCAGCCGATCCACTCGAATCCACCGCTGCCTCCGACCGTCCGGGTCTCCGATCCTCCTCCGAGCTGCACACTTCACCCTCTGACAGCACACCAGCCAGCTCCTCACCACCGGACGATTGCTCACCAGGTGACCTGTCCCTGGAAGCCGAGGGGTCAGGACCCGATTGGTCCCACCTCCGCGCACCTGACCCGCCCGCCGATTTCTTAACCGCCTTGCCTCCACGCTGTCTCTGCTCACCCGCACCGCCGTCATCACTCACTGGCACACCACCTCCCGCAGCCTCCTGCACCCGATGTCCGGCCGAGGGGGGGGGATGCCCGGACGCCGCGGCCACCGATGACCCCCGCAGGAGCCCCAAACCCGCCGGGGACCCCCGAGGGGTCGGGCCCGCCTGATCCGACTCCACGCAACGTGCGGGCCTATCGGCCACACCGGAACTCCCGGTGCGGCCCCCCGCTGAGCTCCGCACTTGAGGGGGATTCCTTCCGGTACCCCCCGCCTTGGGCAATGCGGCGCGCTTAGCCGGGGGGCCCGAAGGGGCCCTAGGGGGACTCCCAATCTGCCGCTGAGCTCTCGGGGAGGGGCCCGGTGAGTAGCGCTCCGGGGGTCTAGACCTCTGAGCTCGCCCAGCCTCTCTCCCCGCGGTATCTTGTGACCCGGCCGGACTTGAAAGCATCGGCCCCAGGGTCTCCTGGAGCCAATCCTCGCCCCGTGTCGCAGCCTCTGCCCGAAGCTGGGCCAGAAGTTTGTCTACAGAAGACATGCTGCTGCTAGCTGACCTGCTGCTGGAAACTTTCAGTTTGTCTACAGAAGACATGCTGCTGCTAGCTGACCTGCTGCTGGAAACTTCCAGTTTGTCTACAGAAGACATGCTGCTGCTAGCTGACCTGCTGCTGGAAACTTTCAGTTTGTCTACAGAAGACATGCTGCTGCTAGCTGACCTGCTGCTGGAAACTTTCAGTTTGTCTACAGAAGACATGCTGCTGCTAGGTGACATGCTGCTGGAAACTTTCCCCTGCGCTGTGTTAACTCAGAGGGGCGGGGTCTTCCTTTTATCTAGCCTTCACCCCTCCCCTCTATATTTCCATTAGCCAATAGTTAATCTTCTCTTATTACATACTCTGTTCACTCAGTCATGCCCAGCCCTCCGCCTATGGCATTCTGTCTTTTTGCTCCGGGCTTTTCTAAACATGTGCACTTAAAGAGGTTGTAAAGGCATTTTTTTTTCTTTTTTAAATAACAAACATACCATACTTATCTCCACTGTGCAGTTCGTTTTGCACAGAGTGGCCCCGATCCTCGTCTTCTCGGGTCCCTCGGCAGCTGTCTCGGCTCCTCCCCGCAAGAGCTAACCCTCGTTCTGGGAAGCACTCTCCCAAGGGGGTTAGCTTGCGGGCGCGCTCCCGTGTGATACAGTGGCAAGTGTATCACTCGGCCCCGCCCCCCCGGCGCGCTGCGTCATTGATTTGATTGACAGCAGCGGGAGCCAATTGCTGCGCTGCTATCAATCTCCAATGAAGAGCTGCCTCAAGCTTTGGGAAACCATCGCGGGATCGCGCGCACAGAGTTTCGTGCCTCAGGTAAGTAAAAACGGGGGGGGGGGCTGGGGGGCCCGAGATGCAAGGTGTTTTTTCACCTTAATGCATAGGATGCATTAAGGTGAAAAAACAGAAAGCTTTACAACCCCTTTAAGTTACATCACACCTGGAACCGGGCCCACATCTGGCCGATGCCAGGAATGGACCAGGGGGTGTGCACTGCACTGTGCATACAATTGAAGCATTGTACACCAGAAAATAATTACTAAGAAAAAGAAGAATGTTTTTTGGCAGAAGAGATGTGCAAAGTGTCCTCTGCCAAGACCACTATCTTCGAGTCATTTTATTTTTAGAGCAAAGTTCTGCTTTATGATCAAACAGGTTTTTTGGCAGGTTCCCAGCTTTGTAGCCTCAGCCATCAACCACTGTACTCATAGGCACCCTCTGCAGAATGTAGACTCACCCAACATGTATATCACACATTATAACCTAATAGTTATATATTTTTGCATCACAATGTGCAGTTACAGTATATTTCTTTAGAACGTTACCAAACAATTATTCCCAGGCACCAACCCCTAACTAGCGATTACATTGACATTACAGGTTTGAATGCTGCTTCTAATGGAGTCTTGGTATTAAAATCAAAAACGAACGGAAAGAAAAGCACACATGCACCTACATCAAGAAAGGACTTATTTAAGACCCTAAACAGACAATGCCAAAGAATATTGATACAGGCTAAAGCAAAACCTGGGTGGACTTTTTTCGGAATTTCAATTTTTTGTGTATTTGTTTATGAATTTTTGGCTTTACATGTAATTTTTTTTAATGAGACAGTATTTTTCCATATTCCTGGATAAGGCTACTTTTACAGAATATCCTTTGCATTTCTTACTGATTTGTTTAGTGGCTCGTATAAAGCCCTGTACACACGATCGGATTTCCTATGGTTTTTAAACCGATGGATTTTTCCATCGGAAAACCGATGAAACTGTCTTCCATCAGTCTTGCCTACACACCATCAGTCAAAAAACCGACCGTTCCAAACGCGGTGACGTAAAACACTCCGATGAGCCAAGAAAAATGAAGTTCAATGCTTCTGAGCATGCGTCGACTTGATTCTGAGCATGCGTGGGTTTTTTAACCGATGGACTTGCCCATAGACGATCGGAATTTGCTATCGGTTTTTTACCCATCGGAAAAATTTAAAACATGTTCTATTTTTTGACACCGATGGAAAAAAGACCGATGGGGCCCATACACGATCGGTTTGTCCGATGAAAAAAACCCATCGGACTGTTTTCATCTGTAAAACCGATCGTGTGAGTGAGTGAGTGAATAACTTGTATAGCGCTGCAAATGCGAACTGAATCGCCTCAAGGCGCTTTGCCTCCATGGACATCCTGATCCTTCAGAAGAGGTGGTCCTACGTTTTTTCCTGAAGGCATGATGGTTTTCTTCCATGCGGATGTCCGTGGGTAGGGCGTTCCGTAGCCGTGGTCCTTTGACTGCAAATCTTCGTTCTCCCTTCGATTTGTAGCGGGACTTGGGGATATGGAGTCTTGTTTTTGATGTAGGCACAATTGCACTTTTCTTCTGTTTATTTCTTTAGTGCTATAAACACTTTGATATGCACTTCGAAAAAAAAATTGCATCGTTTTAGCTGTAAAGGGGACATAAAAAATGATGGAGATTATGATTCCTGACTTCAGCAGAAGAGTTGCTGATCACATAACTTCTCCACATCCCTCCCATCTGTGAGTAGATTTAAGCCTCATACACACAATCGGACTGTCATCGGACAAAGCGTAGGACTTTTGTCCGAAGGGCGTTGGCCGGGAACTTGCATTGCATACAAACAGCAAAGAATTGTTGGCCAACAAACATGAAACAGTGTGGTTTTTCCAGCTCTTTAGCGCCACCCTTTGGGAAACTTCTGCTAATGTTGTGTTATGGTGAGCATTGCTTCCGAGCATGCGTGTTTTGTTCACACATTTGTTGGCGGACAATATTAAAGCATGCTATCCCACATTTGTCCGTGAAAAATCTGACAACCATTGTCCGATGGACCATACAAATGGTCGGATTTTCCAACAACAGCCTGTCATCACACAATTCCCGTCGGATAATCCGATCGTGTATACGAGGCTTTATAGCTTTGATGCAGTCCATAGTTGATTCAGCTTTTTTCGTTCAACCCTCTTTTGCAACATGAATAAATTTGTTAGGAAAAATACTTTTTTGTGTGTGCAAATTACAAATCTTGGTTGCACTCAATGGCAGCATTTGTGGGAGTATTTTATAGTATAATGTCCCATAGATAATGTTGATTCTGAAAGGAAAGTAAAGGTTTTCTGACAAATCTGTTGGGGTGAACTCATTGAGCACTGTAAATACATACTGTAATGCCCCATACACACGATCATTTTTCATGCCATTTTTTAAACCAACGTTTTTCTTGTCGTTTTTTTTCATGTTTCCTCTCAAGCCTGTCTTGCGTACACACGATCATTAAAAAAACCGCTCGAGCAAAGCGCAGTGACGTACAGCACGTACGACGGCACTATAAAGGGGAAGTTCCGTTCGAATGGCACCACCCTTCATGTTAGTAAAGTTTGTTGAGCGACGATTCGCGCTTTTCAGCCTCGTGCTTTTCAGTCCGTTACTGTGTGATGAATGTGCTATCTCCATTACGAACGCTAGTTTTACCAGAACGAGCGCTCCCGTCTCATACTTGATTCTGAGCATGCGCGTTTTTTTTTTCACGTCGTTAAAGCATACACACTATTATTTTTCACGTCGTTAAAAAAAAAACATGAAAAACGACGTGAAAAAATAGAGCATGTTCGAAATTTTTAATGGCTGTTTTTCACGTCGTTAAAAATGCTCTGGAGCATACACACGATCGGTTTTAATGCCCATTTTTAAAAATGGCACTTTTAACGGCATGAAAAACGATCGTGTGTATGGGGCATAACTCCCAATCCATTTTTTTCACAAGACCTCTAGCATAAGGTGACCAGATTTTTAAAATTAAATCCGGGGACATATTTTATTTTTTTACTAGTAATGGCGGCAATCATTGAATCTCTGCCCGTCGCCGCTGCCTCACAGCCTGTCAAGTCTTAAGCCTCGTACACACGACCGAGTAAATCGGTCGTGTGTACGCGGCTATCATGTTTCTCGTCAAGAAAACCGACAAGAATTTCGACGAGAAAAATAGAGAACTCGTCGAGATTCTTGTCAGCAGGTTTTTCGACGAGAAAAGTGTGTGTGTGTGTACACTAAAGCCCCGTACACACGGTCGGACTTTTGCCCAACAAACTTCGTTTTGAGCAAGATGGACCAACAATCTGACCGTGTGTACGCTCCATCGGACAAACTTTTTTCGTTTGGTTTTGGATTTCATCGGACAAAAGTTGGGTCTGCAAACGGACAAACTTTTGCCCAACAAAAGTCCGATGGAGCAAAGTCCGAACGTGTGTACAGATAACCATCGGACTTTAGTCCGATGGACAAAACAGCTAATGTTAAAATCAACCAACAATAGCAGAAGTTGACCAAAGGGTGGCGGTAAAGATCAGAAAAGAGCAGAAAAAACACGTGATGTTGTAAGAAGTTTTAAGAAAGTTTGCAGAAAAGTCCGAGCGTGTGTATGCTATGGGTGTTCCCAACCAACTCCGTTCGGACAAAAAACCACGGAAAAGTCCGATGGAATTTCGACCGTGTGTACGAGGCTTTACCTGTCCTCCGGGAAGCCCGCGCATGCTCGAAATGACTTTGACGCATGCGCGGTAGCTTCCTAGGCATAGGTAGGGTGTAGCAAGATGGCGGCGACGGCATCGAATGTGACGAGCGCACGCTTGTCGTAGTCGATTACGTCACCGCGTTCGCTCTATTCAAAGAACCGCGGGTTCTTTGAAAGGAGCGTGTGTACACTCGGCCGGCGACGTGTTTTTTCTTGACGAGATTCTCAGCCGTGTGTACGCGGCTTTACTCTCCGGGCCCCGGCTACTACTGGGTGGGGAGCAGAGGAAGATCACTCCACCAGGGAAGGCAAGGAGATAGGCAGGCAGGCAGCTGGCCGGGACTGGAGCCAAGGCAGAAGAACAAGCGAGCTGAATGGGCATGCACCCGAAACTGAAGAATTATTCCCTCCACTCCGACCAGCATATGATCATCAGAAAGGGTCACAGATAATGGGGAAAAAAATACACTCCCCTAAGCTAGTAGGTGCGGTGGAGTAGGGGTGTGTAAGTCAGATTTTTTTTTTTAATTCTGCACTTAAATTTCCCCCAGCCCCTGTTCAAATTCAATCCGGGGACAAAACCGGTGACAGACTTTGTCCGGGGACAGTGTCCTCAATCCGGGGACTGTCCCCTGAAACCGGGGATGTCTGGTCACCCTACTCTAGCATTCAGGAGCAGCACAGATCGAGGAAAGAAGCTATTCCGCAACCAGGTAGTACAAGAGCCAATATTTCCATACCGCCTACTAGACGGTAGCAATGTATATAGAGAATTACCAGGATATGAAGTGTCTTCCAACATATTAATCACTCTCTGAAGACACCTCCCCTCCCCCAGTTCATCAATACACACTAGACTAATTCCTGCAATAACCTTCTGTGCAGTTTTTATTACCTTCTGCAGGGCATTTTTGTCATGGATTGTGCATGATCCTTGTTGTCACCAACAAATGTGATACGTTAGCAGTAGCACACTTTCAATGGCAGCTTTATTTATTTTTTATTATTACATTTTTATTTTATTGAGATTCGGCATAACAGTCAAATATAATACAAAACATATGTCTTTCATAGTATCAAAAAGAACTACATAAAACATCCCAAGGTATTATATCCAAAAATAGAAAGAAATAAACAAAAAAACAAAAACAAAACAAACCATTTCCCCTCTTAAAGCGGAGGTCCACCCTCGGAGTGGCGCCTTACGGCTTCACTGCCTGTTTGCCCTACTCAGGATGGAGGAGCCGGGACCTGCCAGCAGCGATCGATCGCCGTGGCGGGACCGACATCGCGGGCGAGTAGGACAGGTAAGTGTCCTTATTAAAAGTCAGCAGCTACACTGTTAGTAGCTGCTGACTTTTTTTTTTTGTAGCTGCACCTCCGCTTTAACATACACTATGTTATAAAAAAATTAAGTCTACTCCGACACATCCCCAGTTAGGGAGCCCAGCCTCCTGCCTGTTCAAATTCCTAATATTCCTCAATTCTACAGTCAATCATTGCACCCCTATTCAGTGGAGAAATAAAGTATTTAAATCGTATTAACTAATAAGTGATTCCCAACCGACTCCTAAGTAACAATACACCCTGTGAAAAATAAGTCAATCTAGACTTTAAAATCACCCAACCCCCCCAAAAAAAAAAAAAGAGGGAAAAACCCCTGTAATAAAAATATTTCTAAACATTAACTCAAAAGAAAAAAAAAATGTCCTTGTATGAAATCCATAATAATTGTTGTCCCTCATAGTGTGTGTGGGAAAGAGAGGGTAGGAAGAAGTAAAACGAAAAAATTATATATATATAATAATAATAATAATAATAATAATAATACATTTCTTAAAATGTATTTGTGCACCTATAGTGAAAAAAAAGGAGGTGCAAGAGGCTTTTAAGAGCCACACTACCACAAAACACCAATTGAATTAACTAATTACTATCAAAAGAACCCCCCCCTCTCCCTAATATGTATTTAAGTAGAACCTCCAAGAGGCCCCATACCCCCAAATTCCTTAAAAATTTATTTAAAGCGGGGTTCCGGGCATCATTTTTTAATTTTTTTTTTTAAAGCTAAAATTAGTCCCTAAAACAAAACAAAGCTCCCCAATCGTTCCAGAAATCATTGCAAACACTTGCCTTATATCCTCCAGCTCATGTTGTGGCCGTATCCATCATATGTGTGGGCATGTGAAGTTCCTTTTTCTTCCTGGTTTTCAGGGAGAGGTGCATGCTGGGCGATTTTTAGGCACAGTAATGCACAGAGACTCCTGGGAAATGAGTGTCATCATTTCCCAGGAGGCAATGAGGTCTTAGGACAGGAAGTTGAACCACCTAGGACCAGGAACTATGCAGATTACGAAATCTGCCTAGTAACAGCCAGATACAAGTGAGTAAAAAAAATAAATATATATATATATATATATATATATATATATATATATATATATATTTTTACATTAAAGGCAAGCTGTTAATAGAAAGTTAATTTTTAGGGTGGAACTCCACTTTAAGTGCAAAAAAAAAAAAAATATAGTTCCATTCTCTTCTCTCTTTCCCTCCCTCTGCCCAATCACACAAAGTGCATTACCTAACTAAAGTGAGTAAGACCCTGGGAAATGCCCCCAACTCTTTACTACCTATAGAATATGTGCTATACCACCTTTTTTTTTTCAAGCCACTCATCCAACTGCCAATGTACAGTAACTCCCTTTTTGGGGGTAATACCGGAGCCCACACTTCGACACATATTCCCCCTACGCACATGTACATGCATGTCCATGTACACACCCACTCGCATATGTGTACAAACACACATGCACCCATACATATGTACAAGAAAGGGAAGGAAAAATAAAAAAAATGGCAGCTTTTTAAAAGTTAACCACTTGCCGACCGGCGCACGACGATGTACGTCGACAGAATGGCACGGGCAGGCAGATGGGTGTACCTGTACGTCCCTTTAAATTTGCCGCCCAGCAGGCGCGTGCGCGTCCGTTGCGTGCCTTGTCAGTGCGCCCGCGGGTCCCGGGAACTCAATGTTTCCGGGCGGCCTGCGATTGTGGTCGGCAAAGGCAGAACAGGGGGATGCCTTTGTAAACAAGGCATTCCCCTATTCTGCCTAGTGACACTGTCACTGATGACTGTTCCCCGTGATCGGGAACGGTCATCAGTAAACACTCGTAGCCATGCCCCCTAACAGTAAGAATCACTCCCTAGTACTGACTTAGCCCCTACAGCGGCACCTAGTGGTTAACCCCTTCACTGCCAGTGTAATTTTCACAGTAATCAGTGCATTTTTATAGCACTGATCGCTGTAAAAATGACAATGGTCTCAAAAATGTGTCAAAAGTGTCCGATGTGTCCGCCATAAAGTCGCAGTCACTATAAAAATCGCAGATTGCTGCCAATACTAGTAAAAAAAAAAAAAGATTAATAAAAATGCCATAAAACTATCCCCTATTTTGTAGATGCTATAACTTTTGCGCAAACCAATCAATAAACGCTTATTGCGATTTTTTTTACCAAAAGTATGTAGAAGAATACATATCAGCCTAAACTGAGGAAAAAAAATGTTTTTTTATATATTTTTTGGGGATATTTATTATAGCATTATATATTTTGGTTTATAGCGTAAAAAATTGTGGGAAAAAAAGGACGTCAATTTTGTTTGGGAGCCACTTGGCACGACCGCGCAATTGTCAGTTAAAGCGACGCAGTGCCGAATCGCAAAAAGTGGCCTGGTCTTTGACCAGCAAAATGGTCCGGGGCTGAAGCGGTTAAAAAGGACATGCTCTGAAAAGCCTGCTTTTCATATCTTTCCCAAAAGTACAGTCTCTCATGAGCCCACCTGTGAACGAATTTATTCATTGTGTATACCCTCCTGCAGCCATTCATTACTATAGCCCGTTGTATTCTGTAACTGTCTTTTCAAGGCATGGAAATACACCCAAAATTTTTGCCAGATGCTGGAAACTGCCCATGTGCAGAAGGCCAAAAACTAATTCTGTGCATTTAGAAATGTCCTATAAAAGCTGTAAATGCCTGAGAGCCGGTTCACACAGGGGCGACTCATCAGGCGACTCAGCCGCCTGACAAGTCGCGTCCCGCTCTATTCAATGGAACCATTCTAATAGGAGCGACGCAAAGCGCTCCGACTTAGAAAAAGGTTCTTGTACGACTTTGGGGGCGACTCGGGGCGACTTGCATTGACTTCAACACAGAAGTCATTTTGCAAGTCGCCTCTCAAGTCGTCTTGAGATCGCCTTGCCGAGTCGCCCCCAAAGTCGTGCCGCCCCGGTGTGAACCGGCTCTGAAGGTTCTTTATCACCCAAGACACTTCAGAACCTACAAACTCCAGGCCCCTGTTTCGTCACATTCGGCTACGCATCACATTTGGCTACAGAAGTGACGTTCCGCTGAGAAACAGCGAACAAATTGGGGTGTTCGCGGCAAATTCAAAAAATCTATGGGAGAAATCTAAAGTGCTAATTATAAAGGCTTATATGCAAGTTATTGTCCTAAAAAGTGTTTGGGGACCTGGGTCCTGCCCCAGGGGACATGTATCAATGCAAAAAGAAGTTTTAAAAACAGCCGTTTTTTTCGGGAGCAGTGATTTTAATAATGCTTAAAATGAAAAAATAAAAGTGAAATATTCCTTTAAATTTCGTACCTGGGGGGTGTGTATGATATGCATGTAAAGTGGCGCATGTTTCCCGTGCTTAGAACTGTCCCTGCAAAAAATTTCATTTTTGAAAGAAAAAAAGTAATTTAAAACTGACTCGCGGCTATTAATGAATTGTCGGCTCCCGGCAATACATACAAAAGTCATTGATAAAAAAAAAAAAAAGCGTGGGGGTTTCCCAGAATTCAATTACCAGGCCCTTCAGGTCTGGAATGGATATTAAGGGGAACCCCGCCGCAAATTTAAAAAAAAATTGACGTGGGGTTCCCCTAAGTATCCATTCCAGGCCCTTCAGATCTGGCATGGATTTTAAGGGGAACTCCACCCCAAATTTAAAAAAAAATGGTGTGGAGTCCCCCTAAAAATCCATACCAGACCCCTTATCCGAGCACGCAACCTGGCCGGCCGCAGGGGAAAAGGGGGGGATGAGAGAGCGGCCCCCCCTCCCTCCTGAACCGTACCAGGCCACATGCCCTCAACATGGGGAGGATGTCCCCATGTTGATGGGGACAAGGGCCTCATCCCCACAACCCTTGCCCGGTGGTCGTGGGGGTCTGCGGGCGGGGGGCTTATCGGAATCTGGAAGACCCCTTTAACAAAGGGGACCCCCAGATCCCGGCCCCCCCCTATGTGAATTGGTAAGGGGTACATTGTACCCATACCATTTCACGAAGAAAGCGTAAAAAAATGTTTAAAAAAACACACAAACACCTTGAAAAAGTCCTTTATTTAAAAAAAAAAAAAACATTCCAGCGGTGAAATCCAGTGTCCCGCGGCGATCCCGATGTCCAGCGCTGTCCTTCATTGGTTGTGCCTGAGCGGACCTGATGGGGAACTCCCTCTCAGTATTTTAAATGTATAGACCCGCCCCTTCTAAAGTTCCCCATCAGGTCCGCTCAGCGGACCAGATGCGGAACATGAGAAGGGGCGGGTCTATACATGTATTACCAAAGTGAGAGCAGTTCCCCATCAGGTATGCCCCCTCGGTATGTCGGACCCGCCTACGTCATTGGCTTGAGCGGGGAACTTCCTTCACTGTGTAATTTAAATTTACATAGTGAAGGAAGTTCCCCGCTCCAGCCAATGACGTAGGCGGGTCCGACATACCGAGGGGGCGGACCTGATGGGGAACTGCTCTCACTTTGGTAATACATGTATAGACCCGCCCCTTCTCATGTTCCGCATCTGGTCCGCTGAGCGGACCTGATGGGGAACTTTAGAAGGGGCGGGTCTATACATTTAAAACACTGAGAGGGAGTTCCCCATCAGGTCCGCTCAGGCACAACCAATGAAGGACAGCGCTGGACATCGGGATCGGCACGGGACACTGGATTTCACCGCTGGAATGTTTTTGTTTTTGTTTTTTTAAATAAAGGACTTTTTCAAGGTGTTTGTGTGTTTTTTTAAACATTTTTTTACGCTTTCTTCGTGAAATGGTAGGGGTACAATGTACCCCTTACCAATTCACATAGGGGGGGCCGGGATCTGGGGGTCCCCTTTGTTAAAGGGGTCTTCCAGATTCCGATAAGCCCCCCGCCCGCAGACCCCCACAACCACCGGGCAAGGGTTGTGGGGATGAGGCCCTTGTCCCCATCAACATGGGGACATCCTCCCCATGTTGAGGGCATGTGGCTTGGTACGGTTCAGGAGGGAGGGGGGGCCGCTCTCTCGTCCCCCCCTTTTCCCCTGCGGCTGGCCAGGTTGCGTGCTCGGATAAGGGGTCTGGTATGGATTTTTAGGGGGACTCCAAGCCATTTTTTTTTATTTGGGGTGGAGTTCCCCTTAAAATCCATGCCAGATCTGAAGGGCCTGGAATGGATATTTGGGGGAACCCCACGTCAATTTTTTTTTTAATTTGCGGCGGGGTTCCCCTTAATATCCATTCCAGACCTGAAGGGCCTGGTAATTGAATTCTGGGGAACCGCCACGCGTTTTTTTTATCAATGACTTTTGTATGTATTGCCGGGAGCCGACAATTCATTAATAGCCGCGAGTCAGTTTTAAATGACTTTTTTTCTTTCAAAAATGACATTTTTTGCAGGGACAGTTCTAAGCACGGGAAACATGCGCCACTTCACATGCATATCATACACACCCCCCAGGTACGAAATTTAAAGGAATATTTCACTTTTATTTTTTCATTTTAAGCATTATTAAAATCACTGCTCCCGGAAAAACGGCCGTTTTTAAAACTTTTTTTTGCATTGATACATGTCCCCTGGGGCAGGACCCGGGTCCCCAAACACTTTTTAGGACAATAACTTGCATATTAGCCTTTATAATTAACACTTTAGATTTCGAACGTTCGAGTCCATTGTATTTAATAGGGTTCTAAATTTCACACGAACATTTTGTCTGTTCGCAGGTTCTGGTGCGAACCGAACAGGGGGGTGTTCGGCTCATCCCTGGTGACGAAACACCCCGATCTGGGATTACCAAACCCAGAGAAAGAAATTAAAACAGAGCTTTCTTTGCTTACAATTCACATGCTGGGGCTTGTCAAACTGAACCTGAGCATCCTGTGCCATCTCTATACCAGTTTACTAAACTCATACCATGACAGGACCTCACACTATCACAATGCATATAACCACATATAAAGGTTTATCAATATCAGTGTGAATGAGGCCTAACACTGGCTGACCGATTAATACTAGTTCTGCCTCATTTCCCAAAAGATTGATGGGAAATGTCACAGGGGCTTGGCTGTGACTACTAATTTTTTTACCATGCCTCTGGCTCCTTCTTCCCACGCTAATGTTATGCTAGTTGACCCTAAGCATCATACAGTACATGGAAGACTCTTGGGAGGCAGGTGTGCGGAGAGAGAACTGCATGTCAAGTTAATGACTTTTTAAAGTCTTGGCTAAGCTGCATGGTTTTCTCAAACCTCGTAATCATATAACTTCCGAAGGAAAGCATACAGTATAGTATTTATCTTGGCTATATCAAATCCTAGTAACGGACAATAAAAAAAGACTTCCAAGAGTTATTCATATATTTGAGTTTTGAAAAACTTAGCCATCAACTAAATCAGGGGTGTCTAAACTTTTTTCAAAAAGGGCCAGATTTGATGAAGTGAACATGCGTGAGGGCCAACCATTTTCCTGACATTTTGTGAACCATTAAAATTTGGTCTAAGTGTGCGTCCGAACACTAATACACTGCCCAATAAGAATACTCTTGCCTTTGTGGCTGTGTGTGGTGAAGAGATGAGCTTTGGCGTATTATTTGGATATACCGTATTTATCAGCTTATAACACGCACCTTCACTTTAAGAGGGAAGATTCAGGAACAAATCTTAAATTTTTAATAAAGAACTGTGAAGCAAAATAAGGGTCAGTGCCCATCAATGCAACCCCACAAGTGCCATAAATGCAGCACCCCCCTTGCCCTGAATGCAGCACCCCCCTTGCCCTGAATGCAGCACCCCCCTTGCCCTGAATGCAGCAGCCCCGTTGTCCTGAATGCAGCACCCCCGTTGTCCTGAATGCAGCATCCCCCTTGCCCTGAATGCAGCACCCCCCTTGCCCTGAATGCAGCAGCCCCGTTGTCCTGAATGCAGCACCCCCGTTGTCATGAATGCAGAACCCCCCTTGCCCTGAATTCAGGACCCCCATTGTCCTGAATGCAGCACCCCTCTTGCCCTGAATGCAGCACCCCCCTTGCCCTGAATGCAGCACCACCCTTGCCCTGAATGCAGCACCACCCTTGCCCTGAATGCAGCACCCACTTGCCCTGAATGCAGCACCCCCCTTGACATGAATGCAGCACCCCCCTTGACATGAATGCAGACTCACTATTGCCATCAGTGTAGCCTGATTCATGCCCATCTGCAGCCTTGGAGGAGACAGGGAGGAGGCGGGATGAGCGCCAACAGACATACAGGAGAAACCCATGTTTTATCGCGGCCTCTTTAATAGGAAGTCCCGCCTCCTATGATGGACAGAACAGTCGTCCAATGGCAGCACAGGAGACGGGACTTCCTTTTACATAGGTCACAGTGTAAACAGGAAATTCTCCTGTATGCACGGCGCTCGTCCCGCCTACTCCCTGTCCCCTCCAAGGCAGCCAGCATGTATTTCTTTTGTGGCCCCAGACGCTCGGGGATTCGTTGGGGCCACAAAAGATATACATGTCAAAATGACCAGGCGGGACGTCCAAAACCAGAACGCGGGCCGGACTTTGGACATGCCTGAACTAAATCCAGTGCACTTAAAGTGGCTGTAGACCTCAGACATGAAATTTGAAAAAATCACATACCTCTATAGTGTGTCCTTGTCTCAATTAACCACCTTCTGCCCGCCGTATTGACAAATGATGGGCAGGCAGCGGCTCTATTGTTCTGGGACCATGTCATATGACGTTGACCCATTCTTGCAGCACCTGCGCGCCATCGGGGGCGCACAACGATCGGTGGTGCGCTCTGTCCCTGGGGACATGGCACATCACCGATCTCTGTAAAGAGCCGATGATGAGGCTCTTTACCCATGTCATCAGCTGTGCCCAATCACAGCTGATCACATGTAAACAAGGAAATGTTTGTTGTCTGCATTTCTTTCCTCACACTGACAGCGTGTGAGGAGAGGAAAGCCGATCAGTGGCATTTTCTCACAGGGGAGATCTGCACAGATAATCAGGGCACTGATTATCATTTCCCTAATTATCAGTGCGGCTCCAACAGTGCCCTGCAGTGATGCCAGTCAGTGCCCATCAATCAGTCAGTGATACCAGTCAGTGCCTATCGGTGATGCCAAACAGTCCCCATTATAGATACCAGTTAGTGCTGCTTTTCAGTGCCCATCAGTGCCGCCTATCCATGCCGCCTAACGGTGCCCATAAGTGGCACCAATCAGTACCCATCAGTGCTGCCTATCAGTACTCATCAGTGCTGCCTATTACCGCATATATTTACTGTGTTAGCAGTAAAGCGCCGCTAGTCTTAGCGGTGCTTTACGGTCGTTTTAGAGGCGCTTTTTCGCCGCTAACGGGGGGTGCTTTTAACCCCCGCTAGCGGCCAAACAAAGGGTTAAAAGCACCCGCAAAACACCGATGCCGTGGCGCTTCAGCGCCGCTGCCCATTCATTTCAATGGGCAGGGGCGCTTTAGGAGCGGTGTGTACTTATTTTAAAGTCCTGCTAGCGCAGCACCCCAGTGTGAAAGCACTCAGCCTTCCACACTGGGACTGCAGATGAGGCATTTTTCAGGTGCTTTACAGGCGCTATTTTTAGCGCTAAAGCGCTTGAAAAAAGCCTCCAGTGTGAAAGGGGTCTTAATAATGGAGCTCTGTAACTGTGTTGGCCTTTTGCCTATGATACAAAGCTCAACTGAACATAAAATATAAATAAACTATAGTGCAGCGCTAAATGATAAAGAACATATATAAAGAAAAAAACGAATATTAACTACTGGTTCAGAGATATTACTCTCAGTACCACAAAATTATAATAAAAACCACTCCAAATCATGTGAAATGTCTATTGTGATCAAAGCTTGAAAAACAAAAGTAGTACTATGCAAAAGAAAAATTCATGGATTTAAAAATCTGTAAAAAATCAATAGTCCAGTAATCAATAATCTTGTTGTGAAAAAATGAATCCCATAAGATTGGATTGATATCACCCATGAAGGAACAGAATGTTAGAAAGCTCCATCAATATGTGATCCACCATTGTGTAAAGCCAGCACACTTACCGCAAAATGTGGACTGATATACAAGTATTGAGTCAGACACGCAGTTACAGGGAATCACTCCAACCATATCCAACACTTCCCAGTGGTTGTTAGGGATATCCAATTGACCCAAAATTAGGTGGAAGGAATCAACCCTCAAAGGTCAGGTTCCCGACAAATGACTAACCACATCAGGCAAATTGGCAGCTCGCAGATGCATGTAGAGGAAACAGCAAGCATCCGAACATAGTGTAAAACTGTTTAAAACCATTTATTTAAAATACTTACATAAATCCACTTGTAAATAGTGCTAAAATAATAAACACCAAATCCATGGATAGAAGAAAAAGGATCGCAATGATGTCACAAGCACCACCCAACGCGTTTCGGCCTATTGGAAATTATCTGGGGTGTGGGGGGTCAAGTCACTGCGATTTATATAGTTTAACAGTCCAATTAAAACTCTCCTTCCGAATTGGGAATAGATGGCCTAGATTGAAGACCAGAAGGTGTTCAAACATGGCGCCGGGCGTGTGTTCCACTCCCCATTATCGATTCTTAATGGAACTTAAGGAAATCAAAGATGGCACCCGGGCGTGCGTTCCACGCTCTTTTTCCGGTCATCGAGAGAATGAATTGGGAAGGGCTATACCGGATATGCGTTCCGGGCCTCACTCCTCACATAAGCCATCACAGAGAAAGTAAAGAGACAAGCTCTCCAAAGTTGTGTTCCAAGCCTCTCTAGATGTTTCTGGCTGGCTTTACACATTGGTGGTGGATCACATATTGATGGAGCTTTCTAACATTCCGTTCCTTCACGGGTGATACCAATCTAATCTTATGGGATTCATTTTCTCACAAAAAGATTATTGTTTACTGGACTATTGATTTTTTTTACAGATTTTTAAATCAATAAATTTTTCGTTTGAATTGTACTAATTTTGGGTTTTACGTTTTGATCGCCATAGACATTTAATATGATTTTGAGTGGAATAAGTTATCATTTTGTGGTACTGAGATTGATATCTCTAAACCAGTAATTAATATAAATTTTTTGCTTTATATATGTTCTTTATCCTTCAGCGCCACATTATTGTTTATTTATGTTTTTGCACTATACAATATGTCTAGTGAAGCGCCAGCAGCTACATATATTCTTTAAGCGTAGTTCTACTACACCCTTTTATCTGAACATAAAATACTTTGGATGACCATAAAGGACACATGCCTGGGTGACATTGTAGTTGATCTGACCCTTACCATGGTCAATGACCACAAAGGGCACCTGTCTAGGTGGCTTTGTAGTAGATTTGGCCTTTACAATGGTCGAATGGTACCTTCTAGAACATGGGGACATTAACATCTAGAGAGAGATTTATCTCTCAGAACCCAGTGAGGTCAGCTAAGATGTAGGTGCCAAGAAAAATGTATTTGGGCTTAGAGGATGCCCACTGAATAAGCTGCCTGCATAGCCGTAATTTGGATATTTCAGTCACAGCTATCTTTCTGGAGAACCACATGTTGTGTTTTGAAGGCACCAGCATCACACCCTCTCTTCATTCTACTTCTTAACCACTTCAATACAGGGCATTTTCACCCCCTTCCTGCCCAGACCAATTTTCTGTTTTCAGCGCTGTCACAATTTGAATGACAATTGCACGGTCATGCAACACTGTACCAAAATGAAATCTTTATGTTTTTTTTCCCCCACAAATAGAGCTTTCGTTTGGTGGTATGTGATCACCTCTGCGGGTTTTTTTTTTACGCTATAAACAAAAGAAGAGCGACAATTTTGAAAAAAACACAATATTTTTTACTTTTTGATTTAATAAATATCACAATTTAAAAAACAAAAAAACATTTTTCCTCAGTTTAGGCCGATATGTATTCTTCTACATATTTTTGGTAAAAAAAATTGCAGTAAGCGTTTATTGATTGGTTTGCGCAAAAGTTATAGCGTCTACAAAATAGGTGATAGATTTATGGCATTTTTTATTTTATTTTATTTTTTACTAGTAATGGCGGCAATCTACGATTTTTATTGTGACCGTGACATTGTGACGGACATATCGGACACTTTTGACACGTTTTTGGGGCCATTCACATTTATACAGCGATTAGTGCTATAAAACTGCACTGATTACTGTGTAAATGTGACTGGCAGGGAAGGGGTTAACACTAGGGGCGATCAAGGGGTTAAATATGTTCCCTAGGGAGTGCTTCTAACTGTAGGGGGAGGGGACTCACAAGGGGAGGAGAACGATCTGTTCTGTACTGGGAACACACATCGGTCTCCTCTCCTCTGACAGGACATGGATCTGTTTGTTTACACACACAGATCCACTGCCCTGCCGTGATCACGGGCAATCGCGGGTGCCCGGCGGACATCGCGGCCACCGGGCATGAGCACCGGGTCCCGAGCGATGTGGTGGGCGTGCGCACGCGCGCCCCCTAGACGGCCGGGAAACCTAGGACGTCATATGTTGTCCACCCGGAGGGAGAGAGGGTTCCTGCTGACGTCAATTTACAATGACTCGGTAAGGAAGGTGTTAAGTGAGGCCGAAGTAACAATGGCCGCCTTGTTACTGGCAGCAACTCACCAAGGACAAGATTGATAAAAGAGAACTTAACTGCTCTAACATCAATGCTCCCTCTCTTACTGAAGCAGTGAGATGTCTGTCCATCACGTTGCCTCAATGGTGAGTAAGATTCCCCAAGAGAAGATGTGATATTATAAGGACAGAAAGGTGCTCTCATTGTGGTTTTGGCACTAGTCTTCTATGGCCCTAAAGCCTTGAGAAAAAATATATTTTATTACTACCAGTGCCACTACCACATCTGCTGAAGGTCTGACATATTTCAACTGGAGTCCTAAAACCACAGTGGCAAGACTTGGAACATTCCAAGTTATTACAGATGAATGAGTGGAACTATGAACCATGAATCAGTACTTTCAACAAGAAGATCTTAGCACCAGAGTGCTAGTACGTTGTATATAAAAGAAGCATGTCATCATTTAACTAACCCTCTGCTTGCAAAACATAACTTTCAGTTATGGGTGAACCAGTTCTTTCCATTCCAGGCATGGTAATAGGTTTGCTGAATAGCATGCGCCCTCTGCTACTGAACCTTATACCGTGTACACACGACTGTTATTCATGTCATGCAAAAAAACAACGTTTTTCTCGTCGTGATTCCTCTCAAGCCTGCCTTGCATACACACGTTCATGAAAAAAAAACGCTCAAGCAAAGCGCGGTGACGTACAACACGTACAACGTCACTATAAAGGGGAAGTTCCATTCGAATGGTGCCACCCTTTGGGCTGCATTTGCTGATCCTCGTGTTAGTAAAGTTTGGTAAGAGACGATTCGCGCTTTTCAGCCTTGTGTTCTTCAGTCAGTTACAGCGTGACGAATGTTCTATCTCCATTCTGAATGCTAGTTTTACCAGAACGAGCGCTCCTGTCTCATACTTGATTCTGAGCATGCGCGTTTTTTTTCCCCTCGTAAAAGCTAAAAAATTGCATTTTTCTCATCATGAAAAACAGTCGTGTGTACGCAGCATTAGATTCCATTCACTCCACAACTGTGGACTTCACTGGCAGGATTAATAGGTATTTTTGGGACTTCGAAGGTGGACTAAATTATAATTTTTTTTAATGGGAAAGGTGGGGCATAGTATTACTTTAATATAAACCAGTATTAGTCTATTAGCACAACATGTAAAATGTTAATTGCTTGGATGACCTTTGTCTGGAAATGCAGCTTAAGCACAGCCAAATTGCTGTTGTTTTTCTTGGCCAGCTATATTACCTGTTACCATCCCTCTCATCCAGGTTTTATTCATGCTGAAATCTTTAATTATCAAAAAAAAAAAAAAGAATAATCTGTCGACTCATATCTCATCACACAAGAAACAATTTACTGCCAAATGTTCATCATTGTATTGTTCTATGCTGCCAAAAATATCAGCGACATCCTACTGAGATCAAGCCTGAAGGTTGGAATCTAACTGCCTTTCATCATGGCAATTACGGCTAAAAACCATTGTAGCAGCTAGAGCATGAAGAAGCCTAACTAAAGGACAAAAATCATACAGTAATATACTCTTTGGTCCATGAAATCAAAACTCACATTTCAGTTTATTTGTAACTGCTGTAACTTGTCAGAAGTTAAGTTTGAACTCCAGGCAACAACTAAATTAAAGTGACTGTAAAGGTTAAATGTTGTGTAGCACCCTCTAGTGTGTGCTAGTTAGTAATACAGGTTTGTTGGAGTAGGCTGTTAGTGTGTAGGCAAATTTTGTTTTAGCTCAGGGCTAAGTCTGAGCTGTAAATCTGGGTCCGGGTTCAGTGTGTCCTAGGCCCCTTCCACACGGGGCGGATCCACTCAGCGGAGTCCGCCATCTCAGCGCGAGATCGATTCGATGATCCAGCAGATGATAGGTCCGTCTCTGCTCACTGAGCAGGGAGGGACCTGTCAGAGCCCCGCTGATCGTATCGTCATATGTCTGTCTTGAGCGGATCAGATGGCAGACAGGTGTCAGCGGACACATCTCCGCTGACATCCGCCTGCCCATAGGAGTCATTTGATGGCCCACTCGGATCTGCCTGAAAAATGGACGGGTGGATCCGAGCGTGCTTCTCACGTGAAAGGGGCCTTAGACTGAATGACTCATCCTGACAGTTCATCTGATACCTCTCCCTGTTTTCTGGGACATTGGAGAATGTTTTAGATATTGTGGGTGGATGCTAGGTGGGGCTGCTTGGAATATTTATGAGGGCCTCAGCCAATCCCGAGTAAAGGGCTGGCAGGGGGCAGGTTCACCACATAAATAGGCATGAGTCATGCCAGCAAGGACAGTCGGGTGGAAGATGAAGATAGAGTGCTGAGGAGGCTGTCGGAAGCCCTTGAAGAGTGCCCCCTAGCCTGGGGGGGGGGTGACCTCGGCTAGGGTGCTGGAAGGATCCTGCCAAAACACATGGCAGAAGCCCTTCATGGAGGCAAGGAGAGGGGACAGCAGGAGCAGTTCAGCACGGTGGGAGATCTCCTGAAAGTCAGCCGGGTAGGCTGGTGAGTGTCAATCTGGGACACTGTGGTGGAGAAGTTAGCTTGGAGGGCTAGTGAGAGGGGCAGCAGCAGCCAGGTGGATTGGCAATGCCTGAAGAGGTGGTGCTGGGATTAGTAGCCACAGGAGTAATGCAAGCTGGACACTGAATTTTGCTACACAACCAAGGCGCTCCGTGTTCCTGCCTATAATGAGTTATTGCTTTAATCTGACTGAGTGATTCTCAGATCTTTCCATTGTTCCAGCTGGGTTCTGCAAATAAGTGAGTGCTGGAGGAAGAAGTGGAACTGTACTTAGAGGCTGTATATAGGAAGAGTTGTCCCTGAAGTTTGTTTGTTGAAGTCAATGGGCATCCCATAATCTCCCATCCCTATCTAAGTTCTTATCCCTCAATAAATTTGGTGTGCCTGGCTGTGCAGGGCGGGCAATCCCAGATATCTTCGGCCCTTAAGGGGGTGCGCTACAGTTGTTTTACCTTAAAGTGGTAGCAAACCCTTACATATACCCAGTGAAGCGACTGGCCTCAGGTAATAAACAGAGATGAAGCAAATCCTCCTACATAAGTTGTACCTGTTTATCGGCACCCTCTCTTCTCTACATCCATTCAAAGTCCAAAATCTATAAGCTTGTCTGAGAGTTCAGAAAAAAGGGGCCAGAGAGCTAACGTTACACTATGCAGATCTCGGTGAAGAGGGATCTGAGAGCTGATTGGAGGGAAGGGACATGCCCCCTTTACACAGCACACAGTTACAGAGATGGGGCTGTCAATCAGCTGGAGGTCCCTCCCCTGTCACCATTTTTCTCTTGGTGTCAGGAAAACATGTCAGAAGTGACTCATGTAGAGAAACAAAGTAGCAGACAGAAATTACACGTAGTGTTCTTAATTGAGACAAGTACATCATATGGTGGGATATGCTTTGTTTATATTTTATGTCTGAGGTTTACAACCATTTTAATGAATTCTCTGCATTAAGATTAAAAATCTTTAATGTGCAGCCCCCCTAAATACTTACCTAAGCCTGATGTCGATCCAGAGCAGCAGTGCTTCTCACTTTCTCCTCATAGGCTCAGTGACAACAATGGGAGCCATTGGCTCCTGCTACTCTCATTCGAATACAGTGAGGAGGGAGCAGGAGACAGGGCTGAGCCACACTATGTGTGTCTATAGACACACAGAGCCTGGCTTGAGGGCGAGCACGCATGTCTCCCCTCATAGCAAGTGCTTGCTATGAGGGCAGTCACTGAAGAGGAGGAGTAGAGAGCGCCAGCGGAGGACCCCAGAAGAGGATTGGGGCTGCTCTGTGCAAAATCACAGTATAACATGTTTATTATTTAAAAAAAAAACCTTTACAATCACTTTAACACATGCCATCTGTTTTGCCTGTCAAAGGAATTGTATTTCTGTCCATTCAGCCCCAATATTTAAACCAACCTGCCACACAGCACACCCATGTCTAAAAGGGCAGAAGACCTGATTTTTCTTTGATACAGTTAATTAACACTTATAGTTTTTGTCCCCCAGCTGCAGTAAAAGAAGAAGTGGCAGACTGATTAGCTTATCTGTCCATTACTCTGCTCTCCTCCTATCAGTATGTAACTTGTTAGTATATTAGCACGCTGCACATTTGATTGGCATGTTGTGCTGCTTTTTTCTCTTCCACGCTGAGCTATGCTGTATAGTAAACTGCAGGCTTATACCAAGCCAAATAAAGAACTTACACTGTTAGCATTAAAATAAAATACATGTATACTGTATATACATATATTTAATAATGCGTTACTCAATACAGAAACAGTTCAGCTTTAATTGTTTTTCATTCTTACTTTTTTTAAACTTTTTTAACTTTTTTAAACTTTTTTAAACTTGTGGAAACACATCCATCAAATCCCAATTTTGATTTCATTTTCCACTGAACTTGAACAAAGAGTCTGATGAATAATCCACTATTTTCTATTGACCACTAGGTAATTGAGTTCATGAAACCCTGATCAAACTCAATGGAAAATCCCATAGCTTTTATCCGATCGCTTGAAATGGTCCTGTGTTCAATTGATTTCTAGTTGATTGCAACTATTCTTTCAATGTATTCCATCTATTTCAATCTGTAAGATTGTTCAGATGTTGCCTTTTGTTCTTTTAATAACTTTCAATCACTTTCAATCACATTAGCTTTCAAAAGCTGTTTGAAATTGGTTGAAAATTGGCAGGCATTAACCTCACCAAACCTAAGACAATTTTTAAGCAATTTTAACCACCGATCAAGGCAACCCATTACTAGGGCAACACAGATCTGGAACTTCCAGCATTGAATGTATGTAATGACAAAAGGTGCTGAAGTGTGCTAAATGGTCGATTGATGTTAGCTGCTGGGGGATCTGTTGTTGCTGGTGGGGGAATCTATTGTTGCTGGTAAGGGATCTATTGTTACTGGGGGTCATTTATGCTAGGAGGGATCTACTGTTGAGGAAGAGGTATGTTGTTGATGACTACTGGAGGGTCTATTAATGCTGACTGCTTGGTGATCTATTGTTGTTGGTGGACAAATTCTCTTGGGGGGGTATATTTTTGCAAGGGGGGGTCTATTGTTGATGGGGGTTATTTTGTTGCATGGGGATGTCTATTGTTGCTGGGGTGGATTTATTGCTGCTGGATGAAAAATCCTCTCAGGGGTGTATTTTTGCTGGGGTAGATCTATTGTTGCTGGGGGGTCTATTGTTTGTGGGTGATCTATTGTTTCTGGAAGTATTTTGTTGCAGGGGGTTAATGTTGCTGGGGGGGGGGGCTAATGCTGATGGCTACAGGGGATCTATTTTACTGCTTTTCTTATTATCATTGACAAATTCAATACAAGGCACAAAACGATACTTGATTCTGTAGTTTCCAAAAGGGGCGGTACTGGGAGGTGGTTAGGGGGTGGAACCAAGGAATGGTGCTCGGAGGTGGGTGGGGGTGTGGAGACAAGGGGTGACTCAGAAGAAGGGAATACCTGCACCTATTCTCTCTGAGAATTCACTGAAAATAACCTCTACGATCGCAAGTAATGGCCAGGAAGAAAGCAGTTTACCACCAAAAGGTCATTTTGATTGATCACCAGAATTTGGAAAAGTTGGAACTGGGCAATAAATTGACAGCTTCAATACAATTCATTCAACTTTCAGATTATTTTTTTTTTTTTTGTCTTACACATGATTTGTTATTCTTTATAAAGTAAAATTTCATCACATTCAATAAGCTCTGGGAAAAATTCCCCTTACAAAGTACAAATTCCCTTGTAACGTGAACAGTCTATTTGCCATTATTAAATCAACCCCAGTGTTTCAGAAGTGCCAAAAGTTTATTTTTTTACTTCCATACATGTGCAGTTCACAGATTTTTTACTCACAGAGTAATCACCCCACCTAAATAATCAAATGATAACTTACCAATACATAATAGGTATAATCCAGCACATATATCAGCTTCTTTTGAAAGTTTTGATTCAAATAGATCGTCTTCTCTTTCAAACACTGGAATAATGCCATCGTACCCATGGAAACTTTTATTTGTCGCCATCTTGTTGCAGGTGTCATTTATCCCTGGAGAGAAAGACAAACTTAGTAAGTGCTGTATTCAAACAATCATCTTTACTTGTAGGATCAAATGAATGGCATAAGTCCGAAATTCAAGTGTTTTACCGTTTAAAGCAGTTGTATACCCTAATTTTGAACTTTTACCTACAGGTAAGCCTATACTAAGGCTTACCTGTAGGTAAAAAAGGAATATCTCCTAAACCTGTACGGTTTAGGAGATATTTCCCTCGCAATGAGGTGCATGCGCAGCGGGTATTTTAGACTAAAGCCCGGCAGCCGCCGGACCTTGCCGACGCGCGGGATTGACGACATCGCCGCTCCAGCCACTCACAGCGCTGGAGCGGCGATACCCGGAAGACGCGCCAAGGCAAGATGAGATCTCCCTCGGCGTGGACCAGGTAAGTTCCCGATGCCTCATTCTAAGGTAAGTATTTCATAATGAGCTAGTATGGGGGGCATACTAGCTCATTATGCCTTTTGCCTTTCAGGTATGAAAAAAAAAAAGCAGCAGCGGGTATACAACTGCTTTAAGCACACAAAGAATTGATGTTAAAGTTGTTCTAAACTAACAGGTTTACTTTACTGTAGGAGCCCTTAAAGCGGAAGTAAACTCACCAATTTAAAGTGTAATTGAGTCAAAATTTAAAATTTGCCCATGATTACTATGTTAAATATGTTTAACTTTGACATTATTCATTTTGAGACTTGCTCATGGTCTAGCTTAGAAAGTCTAATCTGAGCCAGACAATCAGCAGTCTTCTGTTCTTTACTGACAACGGTTTGCCTGCTGAGCTGAATTTGGCAGCTCACAGGCACTTCCTGGAAACCGTTGTCAGTCTCTGTGCAAGAAATCCAGCCTAGCTTTCAGTAAACCCGTCCCTGTCCTTTCCAGTCCCGCCCAGCACCGCCCCCATCCCTCCCAGCCTTCTGCAGTTGTGCAGCGGCTCCTCGCTTCCAAGCCTCGTTTTGGTTTAAAGCTGAGAATGAGAAAAAGAGAGACAGCAGTCATTGATAGGCTGTAATTCTCACTGCAGTGTATACACTAGCACATGACACACACTACAAGGTGTAATCATGTGGAGTTTTCTGCTTGTCGTGCGTTACACTCACACTACAAGGAGGAATTGTGAAGTTTTTTGCTTGTCGTCCATTACACTCACAATACAAGGAGGAATTGTGAGGTTTTTTGCTTGTCATCCATTACACTCACACTACAAGGCGGAATTGTGAAGTCTTTTGCTTGTTGTTCATTACACTCACACTACAAGGAGGAATTGTGAAGTTTTTTGCTTGTCGTCCATTACACTCACACTACAAGGCGGAATTGTGAAGTTTTTTGCTTGTCATCCATTACACTCACTTTACAAGGCGGAATTGTGAAGTCTTTTGCTTGTTGTTCATTACACTCACACTACAAGGAGGAATTGTGAATTTTTTTGCTTGTCGTCCGTTACACTCACACTACAAGGAGGAATTGTGAATTTTTTTGCTTGTCGTCCGTTACACTCACACTACAAGGTGGAATCATGACATTTTCTGCTTGTCATGATACTAAAACTGATACCTTTTTTGCGATTCCAATGCGACTTGCATTGACGTCTGTAAAATGAAATTGCAAGCCACAATGAAATTGGAGGTCCAAATCGCACTGATCTGTGGCTATGAAATCGCCCTGAAGTAGCGCTATTTCAAAGCTACAGTTCTTCATAATTATAAAGAAACGGTCACATGACAGTAAAAATAAATATCAGTAGCTGGTATCGGCGGGCACTTGAGAAAAAGTATTGGAAAATTTCAAGGGGTATGAATACTTTTTCAAGGCACTGTACCACGGCACTGTGATCGTTGTGGTAGTTCATTCATTACTCTTGTCAGCGTGTATCGGCTTGCTCGTACAAGGTACGAGCAAGCCTATACACAGACTGGTCTGCAGGAGATCTGCATGGCATCAGCGATCTGCTCCCCAAACAAAAAATTCATGCACATTTTTTTACCTGCAAAAAAATGTGCATTTATAATTTTTCCTGAAAAGGTGAACTTATCCTTAAACTGGTATCGGTGCATCCCTACTATTTTCTGTACTGTGTTGCTCTATGTAACGCTTTGATTATCTTGTTAAAACTCAACAAAAATCAAAAAATACTATAAGATAGTAGTAAAATTGCCAATATATTAATGATTTTTCCTCTTTAGGTGCAGCCAGAGGTTCGCACAGACACAGGCCAGATCTAATTGGTCCTGAGAATCACGAATATGCTGAGTAAATTTGGAGTAAACCCTGCATGGCCTCAATTGGTAACCTCATCCCTAGTAGACATGTGTCTCCTATGGAACACATACAAATTACTTCTTTACTACCGGTAGTAGTGACACTGACAATGAGAACATTTTAGATTTTGCTTCATGCTGGCAATAAAAATAGCTATAAAAACCTGAAAAAGATCCTAACCCTTCCTTACTTTTTTCCAAAACTAGAAAAGAAAAATTCAGCTGGGGTTCCACTGAACAAATTAAGTACATAATTAATAAATGATAAAACAGTTAAAAACAATAAAAACTGGGAATATTTATGGTACTATTTATTTCTAACACATATTTGTTACCATAAAAAACAACAAAAAACTTTGAACTCATTTAAACCAGAAACAAAGCATGTCAGAGGCATATTGCTAATTTATTGGCTGACTACAAAAAACAAACAAAAAAGAACAAACTTGGCAAAAAGTTGGCTGGATTGTTTCCATATCATAACCTTCGAATCATGACATGGAATTTGACAGTTGTAGGAATGACAACAATTTCAGCACTAAACACACCTTTTGGTATAGATTTATACTTTCGACCCTCCAAATGATTGAGTTTAAGTGAAGGATACTCTTAAATAGTGATGAGCCGAACACCCCCGGGTTCGGTTCGCACCAGAACCCGCGAACGGACCGAAAGTTCGAACGAACATTAGAACCCTATTAAATACAATGGATGCGAACGTTCGAATTCTAAAGTGCTAATTATAACAACTATTATGCATGTTATTGTCCTAAAAAGGGTTTGGGAACCCGGGTTCTGCACCAGGGGACATGTATCAATGCAAAAATAAGTTTTAAAAACGGTCGTTTTCCGGGAGCAGTCATTTTAATGATGCATAAAGTGAAAAAAAAAAAGTCAAATATTCCTTTAAATATCGTACCTGGGGGGTGTCTAAAGTATGCCTGTGAAGTGCCACGTGTTTCCCGTGTTTAGAACTGTCCCTGCACAAAATGACACTTCTAAAGGAAAAAAAAGCCATTTAAAACTGCTTGCGGCTTTAATGTAATGTCTGGTCCCGGTAATATGGATGAAAATCTTTAAGAAAAATGGCATAGCTACCCCATGACCCCCCCCCCTACCCCAGCCCATTACCAGCCCCTTTGGGTCTTGTATGGATATTAAGGGGAACCCCGCACATAAAATAAAAAAGGCCCTATATACTCTGAACAGCCGTATACAGGCGGTGCATACAAGACAGGGACTGTAGGTTTGTTCTTATGTAGAATCTGTTTGTAATTTTGAACAGGTACATTGTTGAAGTGTAGCTCCAGACCAAAAATCTATTTTTAAACTTTTTGGAAAACATAGGTAAGGGTTATCACCCCTGTAACATTTGTTTTGCTGTCTGTGCCCCTGTTCAGAACATTTCACCTCACTTTCCGTCCTAATGACAACTGTTTTTGAAATGTGGTGTTTTTCTTGAAACAAGGATTGCTGATAAAGCATCAGTACAGAGGAGACACCTTTCTCCCATATTTATTCTTACAGGAGAGAATTTTCCTTCCTAGTGGTAGATTTCCTCTCACTTCCTGTTGTCTTCTTGCGTTTGCAAGTAGGAGTCGTTTGTAAGTTGGATGTTTGAAAGTAGGGACCTGCCGTATATACTCTGCAGAAATAGGCCCCTTAGTTGTTGGTGTTGGCACAACACTGTAAGCACTCACAGTTACTCTTGGTTGGTGCTGGAACGCCCTGCTGTCAACTATTATATCAGGAATTTTAATTACATATAATTGTTGAACAGTGGTAGTAAAAATTGGGCCTTTGATGGTGGTGCTGGTGCCACAACACTGTAAGCCCTGACAGTTACTCTTGGTGGGTGCAGCAATGGGCCCTGCTGTGAATTATTAGATCAAGAATTGTAATTACATGCCCCTGTTGAACAGGGGCTGAAAAATTGGGCCTTAGGCACTGGTGGCACAACACTGCAACCCTTCACAGATACTGTACTTGGAGCACAGCAATGAGCCCTGTTGCAAAGTATTGCTTCAAAAATTGTAATGACACGCCCCTGTTAAACAGGGGCTGAAAAATTGGGCCTTAGGCACTGGTGGCACAACACTGCAACTCCTCACAGATACTGTACTTGGAGCACAGCAATGAGCCCTGTTGCAAAGTATTGCTTCAAAAATTGTAATTACACGCCACTGTTAAACAGGGGCTGAAAAATTGGGCGTTAGGCACTGGTGGCGGCACCCATAAACAAAAATGATCTTCCAAGCTATCATCATCAATCGTATCATTGAGGACTCGGAGGAGGAGGATAGGCAGTCAACATAACAGCACAGGCACTCAGCATCAGCATCAGTCTTGAAGGGATGTGACATTTTAAAATCAATTAGTCTGTTATATCAGCATCAGGTGTGTGGTAGCTGGTGGTGATCCAAGACTGGTTCATCTTGATGAAAGTCAGTCGATCAACCGAGTCGGTGGACAGGCGCACCCTGTGATCCGTGACAAATCCTCCAGCAGCACTGAATGTGCGTTCCGAAAGAACGCTGGATGCAGGACAGGCCAGTAGCTCAATTGCATACTGTGCAAGCTCTGGCCAGTGATCCATCCTCAAGACCCAGTAAGCCAGAGGATTTTCGGTGGGGAAGGTGTCCAAGTCTGACCTTGCCCCTAGATATTCCTGCACCATGTTTATCAGACGCTGGCGATGGTTGCTGGAACCGATCATACTTTGGGGCTGCGGACTAAAGAATTGTCTGAACGCATCGGTCAGACGGCCACCTTCCCCACCGCTCCTTCTTTGACTGGCCGAAGCCTCAGCAACTCGTTGTCCAGGACCAGGAGTTTGCAACCTCCCAGTCTCTGGGAACGCGTTGCACAGACCTTTCTGCAAGGCCTCCCGGAGTTGTCTCATCCTCTGCTCCCTCTGCGACGGTAACATAAGGTCCGCAACCTTACCCTTGTACCGTGGATCAAGGAGAGTGGCCAGCCAGTAATGGTCCCTCTCCTTGATCCGAAGAATACGAGGATCCTTCCGCAGACTTTGCAGGATCAGGGAGGCCATGCAGCGTAGGTTTGCTGAGGCATTCGCTCCGGAGTCCTCTGGGTCACTAAGGACGACATGATCCGCAGCCACCTCCTCCCAGCCACGTACAAGTCCACTGGTTTCTTGGGACTGTAAATCATCCCTAAAAGACTGCTGCTGATGATGCTGAGTGCCAGCCTCCACCTCCATGCTGACACAATCCTCCTCCTCCTCCTCCTCCTCCTCCTCTTCCTGTGCGATGGGTGGGAGAGAAGGAACACTGTCTGGGTAAAGGGGGCCTTGAGAGGCAAGGAAGTCCTCCTCTTCCTGCCTCTGTTCTGCCTCAAGTGCCCTGTCCATTATTCCACGCAGCGTGTGCTCCAACAGGTGGACAAGAGGTACAGTGTCACTGATGCATGCACTGTCACTGCTCACCATCCTCGTGGCCTCCTCAAATGGTGCCAGGACAGTGCATGCATCCCTGATCATGCCCCACTGGCGTGGAGAAAAAAAACCAAGCTCCCCTGACCCTGTCCTGGTGCCGTAGTCGCACAGGTACTCATTGATGGCCCTCTGCTGCGTGTGCAGCCGCTGCAGCATGGCCAACGTTGAGTTCCACCTGGTGGGCATGTCACATATAAGGCGGTTCTTGGGCAGGTTCAACTCCTTTTGCAGCTCAGCCAGGCGAGCACTGGCATTATAAGATCTGCGGAAATGCACACAGACTTTCCTGGCCTGCCTCAGGACATCCTGTAAGCCCGGGTACCTGCCCAAGAACCGCTGCACCACCAGGTTAAGGACGTGAGCCACACAGGGCACATGGGTCAGTTGTCCCTGTCGGAGGGCGGAGAGGAGGTTGGTGCCATTGTCGCAAACCACCATTCCTGGCTTAAGCTGGCGTGGCGTCAACCACCTCTCGGCCTGGCCCTGCAGAGCAGACAGGACCTCTGCCCCAGTGTGGCTTCTGTCCCCCAAACACACCAGCGCAAGCACGGCATGGCATCTTTTTGCCTGCGTACTTGCGTAGCCCCGTGAACGGCTACGGAGCACCGCTGGTTCATAGGACAAACCACAGGAAGAGGCCATGGAGGAAGAAGAAGAGGAGGGGGTGGAGGAGAGAGGTGTGTCACAACCAGTAGTAGCATTTTGGAGGCGTGGCGGTGGGACAACCTCCAACACTACTGCACCTTGTCCTGAATCCTTCCCAGCTGCCAAAAGAGTGACCCAATGGGCCGTGAAAGAAAGGTAACGTCCCTGTCCATGCCTGCTGGACCATGAGTCAGCGGTAATATGCACCTTACCGCTGACCGCCCTGTCCAGCGAGGCCAAGACATTGCCTTCCACATGCCGGTAGAGAGCCGGAATAGCCTTCCGTGAGAAAAAGTGGCATTTGGGAACCTGCCACTGAGGAACCGCACATTGCACAAACTCACGGAAGGGGGCCGAGTCTACCAACTGAAAAGGCAGCAGTTGAAGCGCTAGCAATTTAGCCAAGCTAGCATTCAACCGCTGGGCATGTGGATGGCTGGGAGTGAACTTCTTTCGACGGTCCAGCAGCTGGGGCAGGGAAATTTGCCTGCTAGAATCGGACGTCGGTGTACTGCTAGCAGAGTGGGCGCAAGTACTTGGCTGTGACACACCTAATTCTACACCTTCATTCCTCTCAGTGCATGTTTCAGAGAGGACTGAAGTTATAGTGGGGTTGGAGATCCCAGCTGATGCGGTGCAAGGAGAGGTCCGCTTTGTTCTTTGGTGTGGGTCTTTGAGGTAGGCTTGCCAACGAGCTGCATGGCAGGTCAACATATGTCTGGTCAGGCATGTGGTACCCAAGCGGCTGATGTTTTGGCCACGCGATATACGCTTGAGACATATGTTGCAAACAGCAGCTGTGCGATCTGATGCACTAGCCTCAAAAAAGGCCCACACCAAAGAACTTTTTGAATGACGGGCAGAGGCAGCGCCCTGCACAGGCGGAGCTCTGCGGTGTGATTCCGTCGGTGTACTGCCCTTACGCTGGCCACCAAAGGGCATCCTGCCTCGTTGGAGATGTGCCTCCTCCTCATCCTCCTCCTCCTCCTCTCTCCTATTAGGCACCCACGTGGAGTCATTGACCTCATCATCCCCTCCCTCCTCATCACTGGAGCCAATCTGGCAGTATGCTGCAGCTGCTGGAACATGACTGCCAGATTGGTGTCCTTCTTGAGCATCCCCTCTGTCTGCTCTCACGCTACTGCCTTCCTCTAGCTGGGTTTCATCATCAGACCCTTCGAAACGCTGGGCATCCTCCTGGAGCATGTACCCAACACTGTGCTGAAACAGTTCGGGGGACTCCTCAGGAGGAGGACATGGTGGGTCTAGGGAAGGAGTGACTGATGATTTGTCTGACATTGATACCAGGGAAGACGACGCTTTGGCAGCTGCTTTTCCAGTACCCTGAGCCTGGGTGAGAGAGGATGAGGAGGAGGAGGAGGGCTTGGTCATCCACTCTACCAAGTCTTCGGCATGATGTGGCTCAACATGTCCAGCTGCCGAAAAGAAGGACAAGCGTGTCCCATGGCCATGTGCTGATGACAATGCACCGCGTCCACGACCAGCACTGTTGCCCCCAGACACAGAGCCTGCTTGCCCTCTTTTATTGCCTCCTGACTGTCTGCCTCTCCTTGTTTGCCTTCCAGACATTCTAATAGATGGCCTGCAGGGAGATGGGAAAAAAGCAATAAGGGCTACCTTCAGGTGTCCTTCTCTGTCCCTTGAAACAAGGACTTTCACAGTGAAAGAAACTGACACTGTCCCTACCTAGAGTTTTCTATCCCTAGAATAAATGTTTTTTTTAATCACAATATAGCACAAGGACAATTCACTCAATGTCTCTCCAGGTCCCTGGAAACAAGGACTTGCAGAGTGAAAGAAAAAAAACACTCTCCCTACCTACAGTTTTCTGTCCCTAGAAAAAATGTTTTTTTTAATCACAATATAGCACAAGGAAAATTAACTCACTGTCCTTACAGGTCCCTGGAAACAAGGACTTGCAGAGTGAAAGAAACTGACACTGTCCCTACCTAGAGTTTTCTGTCCCTAGAAAAAATGTTTTTTTTAATCACAATATAGCACAAGGAAAATTAACTCACTGTCCTTACAGGTCCCTGGAAACAAGGACTTGCAGAGTGAAAGAAACTGACACTGTCCCTACCTAGAGTTTTCTGTCCCTAGAATAAATGTTTTTTTTAAGCACAATATAGCACAAGGACAATTAACTCACTGTCCTTACAGGTCCCTGGAAACAAGGACTTGCAGAGTGAAAGAAACTGACACTGTCCCTACCTAGAGTTTTCTGTCCCTAGAATAAATGTTTTTTTTAATCACAATATAGCACAAGGAAAATTAACTCACTGTCCTTACAGGTCCCTGGAAACAAGGACTTGCAGAGTGAAAGAAACTGACACTGTCCCTACCTAGAGTTTTCTGTCCCTAGAATAAATGTTTTTTTTAATCACAATATAGCACAAGGACAATTAACTCACTGTCCTTACAGGTCCCTGGAAACAAGGACTTGCAGAGTGAAAGAAACTGACACTGTCCCTACCTAGAGTTTTCTGTCCCTAGAATAAATGTTTTTTTTAAGCACAATATAGCACAAGGACAATTAACTCACTGTCCTTACAGGTCCCTGGAAACAAGGACTTGCAGAGTGAAAGAAACTGACACTGTCCCTACCTAGAGTTTTCTGTCCCTAGAATAAATGTTTTTTTTAATCACAATATAGCACAAGGAAAATTAACTCACTGTCCTTACAGGTCCCTGGAAACAAGGACTTGCAGAGTGAAAGAAACTGACACTGTCCCTACCTAGAGTTTTCTGTCCCTAGAATAAATGTTTTTTTTAATCACAATAGAGCACAAGGACAATTAACTCACTGTCCTTACAGGTCCCTGGAAACAAGGACTTGCAGAGTGAAAGAAAAAAAACACTCTCCCTACCTACAGTTTTCTGTCCCTAGAAAAAATGTTTTTTTTAATCACAATATAGCACAAGGAAAATTAACTCACTGTCCTTACAGGTCCCTGGAAACAAGGACTTGCAGAGTGAAAGAAACTGACACTGTCCCTACCTAGAGTTTTCTGTCCCTAGAATAAATGTTTTTTTTAATCACAATATAGCACAAGGACAATTCACTCAATGTCTCTCCAGGTCCCTGGAAACAAGGACTTGCAGAGTGAAAGAAACTGACACTGTCCCTACCTAGAGTTTTCTGTCCCTAGAATAAATGTTTTTTTTAAGCACAATATAGCACAAGGACAATTAACTCACTGTCCTTACAGGTCCCTGGAAACAAGGACTTGCAGAGTGAAAGAAAAAAAACACTCTCCCTACCTACAGTTTTCTGTCCCTAGAAAAAATGTTTTTTTTAATCACAATATAGCACAAGGAAAATTAACTCACTGTCCTTACAGGTCCCTGGAAACAAGGACTTGCAGAGTGAAAGAAAAAAAACACTCTCCCTACCTACAGTTTTCTGTCCCTAGAAAAAATGTTTTTTTTAATCACAATATAGCACAAGGAAAATTAACTCACTGTCCTTACAGGTCCCTGGAAACAAGGACTTGCAGAGTGAAAGAAACTGACACTGTCCCTACCTAGAGTTTTCTGTCCCTAGAATAAATGTTTTTTTTAATCACAATATAGCACAAGGAAAATTAACTCACTGTCCTTACAGGTCCCTGGAAACAAGGACTTGCAGAGTGAAAGAAACTGACACTGTCCCTACCTAGAGTTTTCTGTCCCTAGAATAAATGTTTTTTTTAAGCACAATATAGCACAAGGACAATTAACTCACTGTCCTTACAGGTCCCTGGAAACAAGGACTTGCAGAGTGAAAGAAAAAAAACACTCTCCCTACCTACAGTTTTCTGTCCCTAGAAAAAATGTTTTTTTTAATCACAATATAGCACAAGGAAAATTAACTCACTGTCCTTACAGGTCCCTGGAAACAAGGACTTGCAGAGTGAAAGAAACTGACACTGTCCCTACCTAGAGTTTTCTGTCCCTAGAATAAATGTTTTTTTTAATCACAATATAGCACAAGGAAAATTAACTCACTGTCCTTACAGGTCCCTGGAAACAAGGACTTGCAGAGTGAAAGAAACTGACACTGTCCCTACCTAGAGTTTTCTGTCCCTAGAATAAATGTTTTTTTTAAGCACAATATAGCACAAGGACAATTAACTCACTGTCCTTACAGGTCCCTGGAAACAAGGACTTGCAGAGTGAAAGAAAAAAAACACTCTCCCTACCTACAGTTTTCTGTCCCTAGAAAAAATGTTTTTTTTAATCACAATATAGCACAAGGAAAATTAACTCACTGTCCTTACAGGTCCCTGGAAACAAGGACTTGCAGAGTGAAAGAAACTGACACTGTCCCTACCTAGAGTTTTCTGTCCCTAGAATAAATGTTTTTTTTAATCACAATATAGCACAAGGAAAATTAACTCACTGTCCTTACAGGTCCCTGGAAACAAGGACTTGCAGAGTGAAAGAAACTGACACTGTCCCTACCTAGAGTTTTCTGTCCCTAGAATAAATGTTTTTTTTAAGCACAATATAGCACAAGGACAATTAACTCACTGTCCTTACAGGTCCCTGGAAACAAGGACTTGCAGAGTGAAAGAAACTGACACTGTCCCTACCTAGAGTTTTCTGTCCCTAGAATAAATGTTTTTTTTAATCACAATATAGCACAAGGAAAATTAACTCACTGTCCTTACAGGTCCCTGGAAACAAGGACTTGCAGAGTGAAAGAAACTGACACTGTCCCTACCTAGAGTTTTCTGTCCCTAGAATAAATGTTTTTTTTAATCACAATATAGCACAAGGACAATTAACTCACTGTCCTTACAGGTCCCTGGAAACAAGGACTTGCAGAGTGAAAGAAACTGACACTGTCCCTACCTAGAGTTTTCTGTCCCTAGAATAAATGTTTTTTTTTAAGCACAATATAGCACAAGGACAATTAACTCACTGTCCTTACAGGTCCCTGGAAACAAGGACTTGCAGAGTGAAAGAAACTGACACTGTCCCTACCTAGAGTTTTCTGTCCCTAGAATAAATGTTTTTTTTAATCACAATATAGCACAAGGAAAATTAACTCACTGTCCTTACAGGTCCCTGGAAACAAGGACTTGCAGAGTGAAAGAAACTGACACTGTCCCTACCTAGAGTTTTCTGTCCCTAGAATAAATGTTTTTTTTAATCACAATATAGCACAAGGACAATTAACTCACTGTCCTTACAGGTCCCTGGAAACAAGGACTTGCAGAGTGAAAGAAACTGACACTGTCCCTACCTAGAGTTTTCTGTCCCTAGAATAAATGTTTTTTTTAAGCACAATATAGCACAAGGACAATTAACTCACTGTCCTTACAGGTCCCTGGAAACAAGGACTTGCAGAGTGAAAGAAACTGACACTGTCCCTACCTAGAGTTTTCTGTCCCTAGAATAAATGTTTTTTTTAAGCACACTATAGCAGAAGCACAAAACACACTGACACTCTCCCTACCTATCCTTCTCTTTCCCTAAACTAAAGGAATCCAGGTTAAGCAAGAAAGAAATAACAGTCACTGTCCCTGCCTATGCTACTCTATCCCTGCTCCGGAACACACTACACTAGGCCGCCGTGCTGGCGGCCTTTTATAGTGTGGGGCGTGTACTAAACACCCTCAGCAATAATTGGCCACAGGCATCCTGCCTGTGGCCAATCATTGCTCTCCTCGCTGCCGGCGCTGTGATTGGCCAAGCATGCGGGGTCACAGTGCATGCTTGGCCAATCACAGCGCCTGGATGACACTGCGATGGCGTAGTGCATTGTGGGCCGTTCGCGTCACTCGAATTTGGCGCGAACGGCCCAAATCGTTCGATCTTCGTCGAACGATCGAACAGCCAATGTTCGAGTCGAACGTATGTTCGACTCGAACACGAAGCTCATCCCTACTCTTAAAGTGGATTTAAAGTCTACAGTTTTTTTTTAACCTTAATGCATTCCTTTCATTAGGGTAAAGAATTTCCCACTAACTGTTTCCCCCATTCCAAACACATTCCTGAGCCTGTCAGTGATCCAGCCAGTGGCGCCGGCCCATAATCTACATGTAGGGCGCCGGACGCATGGATTCCAATGTTTTTTTTCAGAAGCACGTGATTAGAGCCAGAGGCTCTAATTGGCTTCAAAAAGTGTGGGCTCAGGGCACAGAGCACTGCGCCCGGAGCCCACCCAGTTGTGTGACATTAGTGAATAATATTCGCTAATGTCTTCCTGTTTTTCCTCCTGGAAAATCAGGAAGCGGGTCCTGAGACCCGATTGACCAGGAGTCCTAAGACCCGATTCGCCGCGGGTCATAAGTTCTTGTTGGCCGGGAGGAGAAGAGTTGCAGGCGGGGGAAGCAGCGACCTGGATGGGGTAAGTGCAGGGGCTGGCGGGGGGCCAGCGATCGATTGAGCGAGCGCCGGGGGGGGGGGGGGTTGGCTGGCTGGTGGGGGTGGCTGGCTGGGGAGGCTGCGGTCCTGCCCCCCCCCAAGAAAATTGAGCACCAGCCTTCATTGGATCCTATTGCTGTCAATTGAATCCAGTGAAGAGGAAGCAGGACCAAACCGATCTGTGTGTTTCAATGAATGCACACAGCCCAGCTCAAGAGTGCACCTTCATGTGCACCCCATAGTACATTGCTTGCTATGGGGGCACACCCAGGAAATTAGGAGCAGTAATACAGTACTGTTGCACACAGCAGGTAAGTATAGCTTCTTTTTTTATTTTAATAATAATAAAAAAAAATAGGCTATACAATCACTTTAATGCTACAGCAAACAAGTAAATTTTTGATAATTGTGTACTTCCAACCTTGTGGGAACAGTTTAGAGAAGACCCTTTTTTTCCAGCATGACTGTGCTCCTGTAAATGATGCCAGCTTCATAAAGTCATGGTTAATGGGTCTGGGGTGGAAGAATTCAAGTGGCCTGTACAAAGGCCTGACCTCAACCCTCTTAAAAATCTGTAGAATGAACTGGAATGGTGATTGCGCATGGTGATCGTGGCCATAGGCGTGCACATGGGGTGTGCCAGATGTGCCTGGGCACACCTTATTCACCCAGTGCGAAGTAGATTCCCCCTGCTTAAAGTGGTTGTAAACCCCCCCTGAGACATTTTTACATATAGGTCAGCCTATAATAAGGCTGACCTATATGTACTGAAAATATCTCCTAAACGTGCTCCGTTTAGGAGATATTTAGCTTGCCCTCCGTGCCATTTCTTCCCCAGCGTGTGCTGCAAATATCGTCTCCCACGAGCATGTGTAGGAGTCACGCCAAGCGTCTCCAGCCAGTCACAGAGCCAGAGTCCACGGCCCTGGAAGGAAGAGGGACAAAGATGGATGCTCCCACCAGCGGGGACATTGCGGATAGGGATGGGCCCGGTGCTCGATTCGAACCCATGTTCGAATCGAGCATCGGGCGTTCGCTCGCTCGTCGAGCCCAGAACTATTTGGGCCGTTCGCATCACATTCGTGTGATGCGAGCGGCCCCGCAATGCATTGCGGCCGGCGCGGCCGGCGCAGTGCATTGCTGGCTGATGATTGGCCAAGCATGCACTGTGACCCCGCATGCTTGGCCAATCACAGCGCCCGAAACTCGGAGAGCAATAATTGGCTACAGGCAGGACGCCTGTAGCCAATTACAGCTCAGGGGCTTTAGTACACGCCCCACCATTTAAAAGGCCGCCACGCCATCGGCCCCGGTCACATGAGTTCCGGCTTTAGGAGAGATTAGTCTGCTGATTCTGTCTTTGCTTGATACTGAAAGATTTGCTCTTCTTTGCTAAACCATTGGCTATTTCTTTGCTAAACCATTGCTACCTAAGTCATTGATCGTTCATTGCTGCTGATTGCACAGTTAGTGTGTTATTAGCTGCTGCTGGGGATTAGTCTGGTGCGTGCTTACTGTTAGTACAGTATTGCAGTAGTACCAACCGCAGTGCTGTTAGCACAGCATTGCACCCCAACAGCACCCATAGGACTTCTAGTGTGTTAGTGGCAGCAAACAGAGCTCCTATATTTTCTTCTCAGCAGCACCCATAGGACTTCTAGTGTGTTAGTGGCAGCAAACAGAGCTCCTATATTTTCTTCTCAGCAGCACCCATAGGACTTCTAGTGTGTTAGTGGCAGCAAACAGAGCTCCTATATTTTCTTCTCAGCAGCACCCATAGGACTTCTAGTGTGTTAGTGGCATCACACAGAGCTCCTATATTTTCTTCTCAGCAGCACCCATAGGACTTCTAGTGTGTTAGTGGCATCACACAGAGCTCCTATATTTTCTTCTCAGCAGCACCCATAGGACTTCTAGTGTGTTAGTGGCAGCAAACAGAGCTCCTATATTTTCTTGTCAGCAGCACACATAGTACCTATAGTGTGTTAGTGTCAGCACCCATAGGACCTACAGTGTGTTGTGAGCACACATAGGAGTTCTATTTTTTATACTATATACACTACCGACTACAATGGCTGGAAGACCGCCAAGGAGAGGCAGAGCGTGCCGAGGCAAGAACACAGGGCAGGCAGGCTCTGTTTCTAGAGACAACAGTGCTGGCCGTGGACGTGGTCGTGCATCGTCATCAGCGCGTGGCCATGGGACACGCTTGTCTTTGTTTTCGGCAGCTGGACATGTGGAGCCGCATCATGCCGAAGGCTTGGTAGAATGGATGACCAAGCCCTCCTCATCCTCCTCATCCTCTCTCACCCAGGCTCAGGGTACTGGCAGAGCAGCTGCCAACGCGTACTCAATGGCATCATCAGCCACCCCTTCCCTAGACCCACCATGTCCTCCTGAGGAGTCCCCCGAACTGTTTGAGCACAGTGTTGGGTACATGCTCCAGGAGGATGCCCAACGATTCGAAGGCTCGGATGATGATACCCAGCTTGAGGAAGTCAGTAGTGTGCGCGCAGAGAAAGGGGATGCTGAAGGACAGCAATCTGGCAGTAGTGTTCCACCAGCTGCAGCTTACTGCCAGGTTTGCTCTAGTGGTGAAGAGGGAGGGGATGATGAGGTCACTGACTCCACGTGGGTGCCTGAAGGGAGAGAGGAGGAGGAGGAGGAGGATGCAGCGTCACATGTCCAACGAGGCAGGATGCCCCCTGGAGGCCAGCTAGAGGCCAGCACAGCAACTGTACCACACCGCAGAGCTCCGCCTGTGCAGGGCGCTGCCTCTGCACGTTATCACAAAAGTTCTTTGGTGTGGGCCTTTTTTGAGACGAGTGCATCAGATCGCACCACTGCTATTTGCAATATTTGTCTCAAGCGTATCTCGCGTGGCCAAAACATCAGCCGCTTGGGCACCACAAGCATGAGCAGACATATGTCGACCTGCCATGCAGCTCGTTGGCAAGCACACATAAAAGACCCACACCAAAGAACAAAGCGGACCTCTCCTTGCTCCTCATCAGCTGGGATCTCCATCCCCACTATATCTTCAGTCCTCTCTGAAAGCTGCTCTGAGAGGACTGAAGGTGTAGAATTAGGTGTGTCACAACCAAGTACTTGCAGTACACCGACGTCCGATTGTAGCAGGCAAATTTCCCTGCCCCAGCTGCTGGACCGTCGAAAGAAGTATACTCCCAGCCATCCACATGCCCAGCGGTTGAATGCTAGCTTGGCTAAATTGCTAGCACTTCAACTGCTGCCTTTTCAGTTGATAGACTCGGCCCCCTTCCGTGAGTTTGTTCAATGTGCGGTTCCTCAGTGGCAGGTTCCCAAACGCCACTTTTTCTCACGGAAGGCAATTCCGTCTCTCTACTGGCATGTGGAAGGCAATGTCCATGCCTCGCTGGACAGGGCGGTCAGCGGTAAGGTGCATATTACCGCTGACTCATGGTCCAGCAGGCATGGACAGGGACGTTATCTTTCTTTCACGGCCCATTGGGTCACTCTATTGGTAGCTGGGAGGGATGCAGGACAAGGTGCAGTAGTGTTGGAGGTTGTTCCGCCACCACGCCTCCAAAATGCTACTACTGGTTGTGACACACCTCTCTCCTCCACCCCCTCCTCTTCTTCTTCCTCCATGTCCTCTTCGAGTGCTCTGTCCTCGGAACCAGCGGTGCTCCGTAGGCGTACAAGGGGCTACGCGAGTACGCAGGCAAAAAGATGCCATGCCGTGCTTGCGCTGGTGTGTTTGGGGGACAGGAGCCACACTGGGCCAGAGGTTCTGGCAGCTCTGCAGGGGCAGGCCGAGAGGTGGTTGACGCCACGCCAGCTTAAGCCAGGAATGGTCGTTTCTGATAATGGCACCAACCTCCTCTCCGCCCTGCGACAGGGGCAGCTCACCCATGTGCCCTGTATGGCTCACGTCCTCAACCTGGTGGTGCAGCGGTTCTTGGGCAGGTTCCCAGGCTTACAGGATGTCCTGAGGCAGGCCAGGAAAGTCTGTGTGCATTTCCGCCGATCTTATAATGCCAGTGCTCGGCTGACTGAGCTGCAAAAGGAGCTGAACCTGCCCAAGAACCGCCTAATATGTGACATGCCCACCAGGTGGAACTCAACGTTGGCCATGCTGCAGCGACTGCACACGCAGCAGAGGGCCATCAATGAGTACCTTTGCGACTACGGCACCAGGACAGGGTCAGGGGAGCTTGGCTTTTTTTCCCCACGCCAGTGGAGCATGATCAGGGATGCATGCACTGTCCTCTCACCATTTGAGGAGGCCACGAGGATGGTGAGCAGTGACAGTGCATGCATCAGTGACACTGTACCTCTTGTCCACCTGTTGGAGCATACGCTGCGTGGGATAATGGACAGGGCACTTGAGGCAGAACAGAGGCAGGAAGAGGAGGACTTCCTTGTCTCTCAAGGCCCCCTTTATCCAGACAATGTTCCTTCTGTCCCACCCATCACACAGGAAGAGGAGGAGGAGGAGGATTGTGTGAGCATGGAGGTGGAGCCTGGCACTCAGCATCAGCAGCAGCAGTCTTTTAGGGATGATGTACAGTCCCAACAAACCAGTGGACTTGTACGTGGCTGGGAGGAGGTGGCTGGCGATCATGTCATCCTCAGTGACCCAGAAGACTCCGGACCGAATGCCTCAGCTAACCTACGCTGCATGGCCTCCCTGATCCTGCAAAGCCTGCGGAAGGATCCTCGTGTTCTTCGGATCAAGGAGAGTGACCATTACTGGCTGGCCACTCTCCTTGATCCACGGTACAAGGGTAAGGTTGCGGACCTTATCTTGCCGTCGCAGAGGGAGCAGAGGATGAGACATCTCAGGGAGGCCTTGCAGAAAGGTCTGTGCAACGCGTTCCCAGAAACTGGGAGGTTACAAACTCCTGGTCCTGGACGACGAGTTGCTGAGGCTTCGGTCAGTAGCAGAAGGAGCGGTGGGGAAGGTGGACGTCTGACCGATGCGTTCAGACAATTTTTTAGTCCGCAGCCCCAAGGTATGATCGGTTCCAGCAACCATCGCCAGCGTCTGATATACATGGTGCAGGAATACCTAGGGGCAAGGTCAGACTTGGACACCTTTCCCACCGAAAATCCTCTGGCTTACTGGGTCCTGAGGATGGATCACTGGCCAGAGCTTGCACAGTATGCAATTGAGCTACTGGCCTGTCCTGCATCCAGCGTTCTTTCCGAACGCACATTCAGTGCTGCTGGAGGATTTGTCACCGATCATAGGGTGCGCCTGTCCACCGACTCGGTTGATCGACTGACCTTCATAAAAATGAATCAGTCTTGGATCACCACCAGCTACCAGACACCTGAAGCGGATATAACGGAATAATTTATAATGTCACATCCCTTCAAGACTGCCTATGCTGATGCTGAGTGACTGTCCTGTTATGTTCACTGACTATCCTCTTCCTCCTCCTCAATGATCCATGCCACCACACCAGTGCCTAAGGCACAATTTTTCAGCCCCTGTATAACAGGGGCGTGTAATTACAATTTTTTAAAAAGATGCTTCGCAACAGGTGTGACTGCTGTGCTCAGAGTACAGTATCTGTGAGGGGTTGCAGTGTTGTGGCACCAGCACCAGTGCCTAAGGCACAATTTTTCAGCCCCTGTTGGGGCGTGTAATTACAATTTTTAGGCAATGCTTTGCAACAGGTCTCATTGCTGTGCTCAGAGTACAGTATCTGTGAGGGGTTGCAGTGTTGTGGCACCAGCACCAGTGCCTAAGGCACAATTTTTCAGCCCCTGTATAACAGGGGCGTGTAATTACAATTTTTTAAAAAGATGCTTCGCAACAGGTGTGACTGCTGTGCTCCAAGTACAGTATCTGTGAGGGGTTGCAGTGTTGTGGCACCAGCACCAATGCCTAAGGCACAATTTTTCAGCCCCTGTTTAACAGGGGCGTGTAATTACAAATCTTGATCTAATAGTTCACAGCAGGGCCCATTCCTGCGCCCACCAAGAGTAACTATGAGGGCCTACAGTCTTGTGGCAACACCGTCCACCACCACCACCACCACCAAAGGCCCAATTTTTCTGCCCTGTTCAACAGGTGCATGCAATTACAAATCTTGATCTAATAACTCACAGCAGGGCCCATTCCTGCACCCACCAAGAGTAAATGTGAGGGCTTACAGTCTTGTGGCAACACCGTCCACCACCACCACCACCACCACCAAAGGCCCAATTTTTCTGCCCGGTTCAACAGGTGCATGCAAGTACAAATCTTGATCTATTAACTCACAGCAGGGCCCATTCCTGTGCCCACCAGTCTTGTGGCTACACCAACATCTAATAGGGCAAATTTCTGCAGAGTATATACGGCAGGCCCCTACTTTCAAACATCCAACTTACAAACGACTCCTACTTGCAAACGGCAAGAGAAAACAGGAAGTGAGAGGAAATCTACCCCTAGGAAGGAAAATTCTATCCTGTTAGATTTAATTTGGGAAAAAGGTATCTCCTCTCTACTGATGCTTTATCACCAATCCTTGTTTCAATTAAAACCCCACTTTTCCAAAAACATTTGTCATTGGGACGGAAAGTGAGGTGACATGTTCTGAACAGATGTGCAAAGACAGCAAATGTTACAGGGGTGATAACCCCTCCCTATGTTCTCCAAAAAGCTTAAAAATTGATTTTTTTGGGATGTAGCTACACTTCATAATGTACCTGTTCAGATTCTACTTAAGAACAAACCTACAGTCCATGTCTTGTTTGCACCACCTATATACTGCTGTTCAGAGTATATAGGGTTGTAGGTATAGGGTTTTATTTTGGGTGCGGGGTCCCCCTTAGTATCCATACAAGACCCAAAGGGGCTGGGGTGGGGGGGGGGGTGATGGGGTAGCCATGCCATTTTTCTCAAGGATTTTCAGCCATATGGCGGCCAGGACAAGACATGACATTGAAGCCGCAAGTGGTTTTAAATGGCTTCTTTTTTTCCTTTACAAATGTCATTTTGTGCAAGGACAGTTCTAAACACGGGAAACACATGCCACTTCACAGGCATACTTTAGACACCCCCCAGGTACCGTATTTAAAGGAAAATTTCACTTTTTTTTTTTTCACTTTATGCATCATTAAAATGACTGCTCCCGAAAAAACTTTAGTTTTTAAAATTTCTTTTTGCATTGATATATGTCCCCTGGGGCAGGACCCGGGTCCCCAAACCTGTTTTATAACATTAACATGCATATTGGCCGTTGTAATTAGCAATTTTGATTTCGAACGTTCGCGTCCATTATAACGAATAGGGTTCGAAAATTCGCGCGAACTTTCGGTCCGTTCGAAGGTTCTGGTGCGAACCGAACCCGGGGGTGTTCGGCTCATCCCTAATTGCGGACATCGCAGACATCGCGGGCTTCGTTTGCAGGTAAGTACCACATAATGGGCTAGTATGCGATGCATACTGGCCTATTATGCTTTTACTTTGCAGGGGAATAAAGAGGAAGTAAAACCCTTCAGGGTTTACTTCCTCTTTAATGCCCCCTCGTTGTAGCTGAGGCTATATTGAAAGGGACTGGGGAATCTCTGTCCTCCACATCTCTGCTATTTCACCAAACCTCCCAATGGGGCTCCTAACAAATTGTAAAAAAAGATATTAAAAAAAATAGAATTTTTTTTAAAAAAATAACAAAAAATTGTACCCTAACTCTGCCCTATTGACACCAATCTCTGCACTACTGACAAAGTCCACTGCCCTTCTGACTGACACTGTCCACTGTCCTACTGACACCATCCTCTGTCCTACTGACACAAGCCCCTGTCCTACTGACACCAGCCTGTGTCCTACTTACACCAGCCCATGTCCTACTTACACCAGCCCCTGTCCTACTGACACCAGCCCCTGTCCTACTGACACCAGTCCCTATCCTACTGACACCAGTCCCTGTCCTACTGACACCAGTCCCTGTCCTACTGACACCAGTCCCTGTCCTACTGACACCAGTCCCTGTCCTACTGACACCAGTCCCTGTCCTACTGACACCAGCCCCTGTCCTACTGACACCAGCCCCTGTCCTACTTACACCAGCCCCTGTCCTACTTACACCAGCCCCTGTCCTACTGACACCAGCCCCTGTCCTACTGACACTGTCCTCTGTCCTACTGACACCAGCCCCTGTCCTACTGACACCAGCCCCTGTCCTACTGACACCAGCCCCTGTCCTACTGACACCAGCCCCTGTCCTACTGACACTGTCCTCTGTCCTACTGACACCAGCCCCTGTCCTACTGACACCAGTCCCTGTCCTACTGACACCAGTCCCTGTCCTACTGACACTAGTCCCTGTCCTACTGACACATCCATTGCTTTACTGACACCGTATATATACACACAAGCATGTGTGTTTGTTTGAGCTTTGGGGTGCACACCCTAATGCAATAGGCTGCGCACACCTACGATTGCCGTGTTTGATCCTGCATCGGGTGGCAGTGACAAGGGTATCAGTTAAGTGTGTGGGGACGGGGAAGGAAGTGCATTTTAACCATAATGCCTTTAGTACTACTTTAAGACTACTTTCACATTATGGCGGTTTTCAGGTGCTTTACTGCTAGAAATAGCCTCTGCAAGAGCCTGAAAACCACCTCCCATTCATTGCAATGTGTCTTTTCACACTGGGGCAGTGCGCTTGCAGGATGTTAGAAAAAGTCCTTCAAGCAGCGAATTTAGCGCTCTTAAAACGTCCTGCCCATTGCAATGAATGAGCATCGCTTCCAAAGCGCCTCAAAAGCGTTTTGAAAGCGCCGCAAAACTGGACTTATCTTTTTTTGGGGTTAAAAGCGATCCGCTAGCGACCGAAAAGCACTGCAAAAGCACCGCAAAAACGAGCGCTGCTTTAGTGCTACCGGCCGGTGCTCAAGGGGTAAAGGTAGCCTAATTGTATGTGCATTAGCCCTCAGTGGCCATTCTCCACACTATGAGCATTTACCCCCCCCCCCCCCAGTGACCAGTCTGTACACTATGTATGTAGCGCCCTGCTCCCAATGAGTGTGCGCTATATGTTAAATTATAGTTGTCTGAGCTATAGTTTGGCTCAGAGGGATTGTGTTACAAATTTGCACTCTGTTTCAGTTCAGCTGGTTGTGTGATTTCCCTCCTGACAGTAGGTGTCGCTGCCAACGCTGGTCAGGATTGGAAAGGCTACAGGCTGGACGTATTGGGTACCTCTTTCCTAGCAAGCAGCCCACGGGGCGTGGTGAACCCGCTGCGCGTGCTGGGAGAGGGTATTTAAGTGACAGATGCCATTAGGGCAAAGGGAGATTCTGGGGTCGTGTCTTCTGTCCCCACCTGAGGGCCCTCATGGCCTCAGGGAAGTGTTGTCAGTTTCTGCCTCAAGGCCACGTTGGCCTGAGGCTCCGTTACTGACAAGTAGGTCCAGGAGTTGCTGGGGATCCAGGGATGATCCTGTGTTGCCTTACCTGCTGGAAGGGACCAAGCAATTGAGGACTCAATCGGAGGATGCATCCGGATCGCGATCTACCTCACAGGGCTGCCGGAATGGCTGAAAGATTCTAACACTGGGAGCTGTATTCTTCATTCAGAAGGTAACCCAAGTAAAGGTTACACAAGTCTGTGGCAGAGACTGTTCTATTTGCACCAGGTCTGTGGCAGAGACTGTTCTATTTGCACCAAGTCTGTGGCAGAGACTATACGTGATCAAGCTGTACATCGGCTGCTAGGCCAGTGAGATTGGGCCTATCCGGTGTTTGCTGAGTCCAGTGTGGAGACAGTTGTTCCTCTGGACCCAAGAAAAACTCTTATGATTCGCAACTAAGGTACCCGAGTCCTCTCCATCCCTTCATCCCCTCTGTTGAAACTTTTATTCAAATAAACCCTTGAAAGAGACTTTTGTGTTGGTGCAAACTTCTTCTAGGCAACTCTTCAAGGAGAACCCCTGAGACGAGCATACGGAACAGTGAAGTAACGTGCAAGGCCAAAATTAAACCAGCGGCCCGCTACGGGGGTATTGCTACATGTACAATAATTATTCAGTGATCGGCTTGACAACTTACAACTTATCTTCACAATATACAGTAATCATTTGGAACTAGTCAGCGTTTACTTTTTGACTTTAGGTCTAGTTTAAAAAAATATCTAAACCAAAGAACAAAAAAGTAATACATTGCAGCATACCAGTTCTCATATGTGGTGGCTGTGTTACTTTTTATTTTTTTAAAGTGGATGTAAACCCCATTCATAAAATTTGAGCTGGGCACATATATCTGTAGTGTTTTCTTATTTCTCGCTCTCCAAAGCACAAAGTCCCGTGGCTTTCTTCTGCTCTGTTCTTCTGTTATAAGCGTTATAACTTCTGACAAGTTCTCCGTCCAAAAAACAGGCTGAATTTTGTGTCAGGGAGGTTGCTATAAATAAATTAGCAGAGAGCTTATCTATTCATAGCACATCTATGCAAGTCTCTGCCTATGTGAAGAGGGGGTGTGTGCCTTTCCTCCAATCAGCTGTATTACAGTGTATGGCAAGATTCCACACCCACAGGTGAATCAGGAAGAGACAATTTTAAGATGATGTGCACATTCTAAACAGTATATAAAGCTGAAGACAGCAGATATACAGTTGTGCTCATAAGTTTACATACCCTGGCCGAATGTATGATTTCTTGGCCATTTTTCAGAGAGTATGAATGATAACACAAAAACATTTCTTTCACTTATGGTTAGTGTTTGGCTGAAGCCATTTATTATCAATCAACGGTGTTTACTCTTTTTAAATCATAATGGCAACAGAAACTACCCAAATGACCCTGATCAAAAATTTACATACCCCAGTTCCTATTACCGTGTATTGCCCCCTTTAACATCAATGACAGCTTGAAGTCTTTTGTGGTATTTGTGGATGAGGTTCTTTATCATCTCAGATGGTAAAGCTGCCCATTGCTCTTGGCAAAAAGCCTCCAGTTCCTGTAAATTCTTGGGCTGTCTTGCATGAACTGTGTGTTTGAGATCTCCCCAGAGTGGCTCAATGATATTGAGGTCAGGAGACTGAGATGGCCACTCCAGAACCTTCCCTTTATTCTGCTGTAGCCAATGACAGGTCGACTTGGCCTTGTGTTTTGGATCATTGTCATGTTGGAATGTCGGAGTACGTACCATGCGCAGCTTCCTGGCTGATGAATGCAAATGTTCCTCCAGTATTTTTTGATAACATACTGCATTCATCTTGCCATCAGTATTGACCAAACTTCCTGTGCCTTTGTAGCTCACACATCCTCAAAACATCAGCGATCCACCTGCGTGTTTCACAGTAGGAATGGTGTACCTTTCATCATAGGCCTTGTTGACTCCTCTCCAAATGAAGCGTTTATGGTTGTGGCCAAAAAGCTCAATTTTGGTCTCATCACTCCAAATGACTTTGTACCAGAAGGTTTGAGTCTTGTCTCTGTGCTGTTTGGAGTATTGTAAGTGGGATACTTTGTGGCATTTGCGTAGTAATGGCTTTCTTCTGGTGACTTGACCATGCAGCCCATCTTTCTTCAAGTGCCTCCTTATTGTGCATCTTGAAACAGCCACACCACATGTTTTCAGAGAGTCCTGTATTTCACATGAAGTTATTTGTGGGGTTTTCTTTGCATCCCGAACAATTTTCCTGGCAGTTGTGGCAGAAATTTTAGTTGCTGTACCTGACCGTGGTTTGCTTTCAACAGAACCCCTCACTTCTTGATTAGAGTTTGAACACTGCTGATTGGCATTCTCAATTTCTTGGATATCTTTTTATATCCCTTTCCTATTTTGTACAGTTCAACTACCTTTCCCCGCAGATCCTTTGACAATCTTTTTGCTCAGAATCCAGAAATGTCAGTGCAGCACTGGATGAAAGATGTAAGGGTCTGTCAGGAGTCCAGAAACTCATTGACCTGTTATATACACACACACTAATTACAAGCAAACATATCACAGGTGAGGATGGTTACCTTTAATAGCCATTCAAACCCATTTGTGTCAACTTGTGTGCATGTTATCAGACCCAAATCACCAGGGCATGTAAACTTTAGATCAGTTTCTTGGGGCAGTTTCTGTTGCCATTATGATTTAAAAAGAGTAAACACAGTTGATTGATAATAAATGGCTTCAGCCAAACGCTAACCATGAGTGAAAGAAAAGTTTTTGTGTTATCATTCATATTCTCTGAAAAATGGCGAAGAAATCAGAGTCTGCAAGGGTATGAAAACTTATGAGCACAACTGTACATGTAAAACTTATGTAGGACAATTTGTTTCATCCCTGTGCATCATCTAAGGCAGGGGTGCCCAACCTTTTGAAGAGCGAGGTCCACCAAGGTTGCTTTCACACTGATGCGCTGCGGTTTACCCGCACCACGGGTGCAACGCAGAGCACCTTTGGCTTTCCTGCACTTTGCAATAGACTTTTATTATATCTTGCAGGTGTGGTGCACTTTCAGAAAGCTCACCAAACTCGCAGGTAATAACAGAAGTCTATGGCTCAGTGCAGGTAAACTGCTCTGCAGCTGCGGATCAGTTTGAAAGCAGCCAAGTAACCACTACAGAACAGATATGCCCATATATACACTGTGATTTTAGTAATAAACTGACCTTTAATAACAGTATTTTATTCCATCCCAGAGCAGGAGGTCGCGGGCCACATGTGGCCCCCGGGCCACTGGTTGGGCACCCCTGATCTAAGTCTATTCACTTCACTGGGTATATGTGAGAGTTTACATCCACTGTAAGCTAATCATTTTTTTCCCAAGTGCAGACAATTCCTGCTAATCTTGCCACTAATATGGTGTCCTCATGTAAATTGATCTGACATAGCAAATAGTGGTAACTTCCTTTTAAGATATCTTTTAGAAACAATAATTTTATGCAATGAGGTTGAAATGAGCAGGATGGGTTTGTAGTCCTGTCCTAGGCTGACAGAAATATTCGATTTTTTTCTTTTTGGGTTTAGATGCACTTTAAAGGACCTAAATCTAAGAAACAAAAATTCCATAGTGGAACTTCCGCTTTAAGCACTCCTCGTCCCCTTACATGCCACATTTGGCATGTAATTTTTTTTTTGGGGGGGGGGGAGTGGGGGCTTCGTTAGGAGTGGGACTTCCTGTCCCACTTCCTCCTTCCACCTTCGGGCCGCTTGGGCGACTCCTTCTCTCCACCTAGGTGGCCCCTCCCTCTAGGAGATCTCCCAGGACACGTTACAGTTCCCAGAAGATCGCCTGTCCAGTCCGAGAGCACAGCGCGACTCGCGCCTGCGCAGTGCTTGCGCGGCCGTAAAGCCGAAAGCTGTCACGACCGGGTGCCCAGAGTGGCAATGGAGGCGCTGGCGGAGAGGAGGGGGAGGGGAGCGACGCTCCGGGCGGCTGCATCGCTGGACCGTGGAACATGTAAGTGTATGTTAATTAAAAGTAAGCAGCTATACTTTTTGTAGCTGCTGACTTTTAACCACTTGCTTACTGGGCACTTAAACCCCCTTCCTGCCCAGGCCAATTTTCAGCTTTCAGCGCTGTCACGCTTTGAATGACAATTGCGCGGTCATGCGACGTGGCTCCCAGTCAAAATTGACGTCCTTTTTTTCCCACAAATAGAGCTTTCTTTTGGTGGTATTTGATCATCTCTGCGTTTTTTTTTTGCGCTATAAACAAAAAAAGAGCGATGATTTTGAAAAAAACACAATATTTTTTACTTTTTGCTATAATAAATATACCAATTTTTTTTAAAAAAATTTTTTTTTCCTCAGTTTAGGCCGATACGTATTCTTCTACATATTTTTGGTAAAAAAAATCGCAATAAGCGTTTATTGATTGGTTTGCGCAAAAGTTATAGCGTCTACAAAATAGGGGATAGTTTTATAGCATTTTTATTAATATTTTTTTTTTTACTAGTAATGGCTGCGATCAGCGATTTTTATTGTGACTGCGACATTATGGCGGACACATCGTACACTTTTGACACCATTTTGGGACCATTGTAATTTTTACAGCGACCGGTGCTATAAAAATGCACTGGTTACTGTAAAAATGACACTGGCAGTGAAGGGGTTAACACTAGGGGCGAGGAAGGGGTTAAATGTGTGCCCTGGGAGTGATTACTACTGTGTGGGGAGGGGACTGACTGGGGGAGGTGACTGATCTGTGTCCCTATGTACAAGGGACACAGCATCGGTCTCCTCTCCCTGACAGGACGTGGATCTCTGTGTTTACATACAGAGATCCACATCCTTGTCTGTGTACCGGGCGATCGCGGGTGCTTGGCGGACATCGCGGCCGCCAGGCACGTGCATCGGCATCTCAGTGACACGCCGGGCTCGCGTGCGCGCCACCGGCGGCGCTCGCGCGCCCCCCAGTGGCCGGAATAGCCGAGGCCGTCTATTGACGGCCTCCCGGATTTGTAGATCCACCTTGAGGCCGTCATTTGTATATGGCCCGGATCTCAAGAAGTTAATAAACATAAAAAGCCTGGAACTCCGCTTTAAACCAAATGGCTTATTGTGTTCAATGAGAATACATTTATACCAATTACTTTTTAGGTTAATTATTTTCAATGTGCACACTACAGTGAGATGTTTTCAGGAAAACTATTTTCTACTGGTCTGATTTGTGGTCTGACATTGAGCGAATTAAATGGCTGTGATGGGTTACTGCACTTAGCTTATGGAATGAGCCTGCTAGGCTATAAATGGCAGCTGACTTATGCCCTGTACACACGATAGGAATTTCCTATGGGCTAAAGTCTGATGGAATTTTCTGTCAGAATTTACTGTCCTTCATCAGTCTTGCATACACACTGTCAGACTAAATTACGACCATCCAAAACGCGGAGTTCCACACAGACGATCGGAATTTCCCATAGGATTTTTTCCATCAGAAAAAAATTAAACATCTTCTATTTCCAAACTCCGACGGAAAAAAATCCTATGGATTTCATCAGAAATTCATCAAAATTCCATCAGACTTTTTTCATCAGATATTCCTATCATGTGTACAAGGTATTAGCTAGCTTTTGGAATGAGAAACCAACAAAACAATTATAGAAATGTAAATGATGAAGTCAATTCACTGCAAGGCACAAGCAGCAAGCAAGATGTATGAAGAGCAGCAATAGATTCCACTTTGCTATAGTCTAATCCCTTAAAGCGGTTGTATAGGTAATTTTTTAACTTTTACCTACAGGTAAGCCTATACTAAGGCTTACCTGTAGGTAAAAAAAATATCTCCTAAACGTTTACGGTTTAGGAGATATTCCCCTCGCAATGCACTGCTGACAGCAGCGGCACATGCGCACAGGGGATTCTCGGGCTGAAGGCTCGGCAGACGCCGGACCTCGCCGGAACGAAGTCTCCCGCGCGCAAGCGCGGGAGTGAGACATCGCGGCTCCAGCCACTCACAGCGCTGGAGCCGCGATACCCGGAAGACACGCCGAGGCAACATGTCATCTCCCTCGGCGTGGACCAGGTGAGTCAACGATGCCTCGTTCTAAGGTAAGTATTTCATAATGAGCTAGTATGCGGTGCATACTAGCTCATTATGCCTTTCCCTTGCAGGTCACTAGTAAAAAAAAAAAAAGTTGGTTACTTTACAACCGCTTTAATATTGAACTTCAAGCAGAAAATAAACCACTTAAAGCAGTGCTGCATTCATTAACACGATATTAAATATGATTTTGTTTTTAAATTCAAGCAGTGCAAGTGTCTTAATATGACCTGTACTGCAGAGCCCAAACTGGAAAGAGAGAAACAGCACAAGGAGTTAATCAGTGCACCAGTGCTTACTTGCTAACAGGAGACATGCTGATTGGGGGAGAGAGCAAAGTGATAGAGAAATGAACTCAGTGTTCTGCTTCTCTTTTTCTATGTCCAGTCACAGGTTGGGGGGAGGGACAGGACCTGTTAGCGTGTCTTTCTTGAAGCAAAATCAGGTCTCCTGTCCTGCTAGATTGGGTTGTACTGTATAAGTACAGAGTTGTGCAAACCTCAGAACCAGGTGAACGGAAATACAAATCCTTTGACAGGTAAAGTGGTTTTCATAATTGTATTTTGTCTGTGTATTTAGTGGTTTGCCTGGAGTTCAGCTTTGAGAGATTCCTTATTAACTGTTACTTTGCACTGCCCTATTGAATAGAATTAATTCTTTTGAAGGATGCCACAGGGGTAATTTGCTGAATTCAGATAGTAATTTCAACAATCCATTCCATGTCCACAAGTGTTTAGACAATTTATTTTCTGATGTTTTAATTTGGTTGGGGTATTCATATGGGAATAACCAATCTAGAATGCCAATTATCTTACAAAGTTTGCCTTTGGGCTGTTAATTTGATTGTTCAAAGAATCAGACAGGAGCCTAACATTTCTTCAAGGACAGGAGAATGGGGGTATTGTATTGCCTTTGGTGAGTATTTCCTAAATCTCTTCTCACCTAGCCAGAGCTGCTCTGTTTCAGCACAAAAGGTCGTCGTATTAATGCACAAATCCTAAACATTGTATTCCTTATTGGAGGACAGAAAGAGAAGACATGCAAATCTTTCCAGTAAAGGAAACCTTGATCTAGAACATATTGAGAAAAATACATTGGATGGCCTGTTCGGATCCGCCTGAAAAATGGACAGGCAGATCCGAGCAGGCTTGCTGTGTGAAAGGGGCCTAAGTGTAAAACAAATGTTATTGCGTGAGCACAATTTTGTAACTTTGACATGTGTTAGTAAAACCAATACATATCATCACAACTACTTTGTGCATCCAGGTGGATTATACCGGGTTTTTTTCAGGACTGATTGGGCTTTCATTTGCTGGTAAATGGTAATGGATATCTTCTGTTTTTTTTTTATTATTATCTAATTATCTAACTAGCCCAAAATAGTAAAAATATATATATATATATATATATATATATATATATATATATACACACACATACATGTTTTAAATGTAGCTGTATATTTCTTGTTACTACCATAACCTACCACCAAAGAACAACCCAAAATAAATTTTCCTGCTCCCGACGATCACGATCATTAATACAGGACCCGGTCTCTGTGCTGGGACTGCGCTATGTGGCACGCTCCCAGCACAAAGACAGATACGCATATAAGCAGCCCCACAAAAAAAAGCCCAGTCCAGTAAGGTAGCAAATATGCATACTGTGAGCAGGAAGGGGTTAAAAAATATTTTAAAAGTGCAGCTTACCTTTTTACAAGCTCTATTCTGGACCCTGCAGCAAGGGAAAATCCCAGGTAGCTCTCTTTGTTTATGAGGGGGCTGGGCAGCTGTGTTTGCCATATTTAAAGTGGAGCTCCACCCTAAATAGCAACTTTTGCTATTTGGAACCCTCCCCCCCTCCGGTGTCACAATTGACACCTTTCAGGGGGGTGAAGATACCTGTCTAAGACAGGTATTTTCACCCACATCCGGGAGTCCTCTCTCCGGGAATCTGCGGGAGTGACGTCACTTCCCGCAGACTTCCCTTGGTGTTCTGGGAGACACTCGGCTCCCAGAACACAGGAGCACCAATCAGAACGGCGCAGCGCGACTCGCGCATGCGCCATAGGGAACCGGGCATGAAGCCGCAGGGCTTCACTTCCTGGTTCCCTCAGCGAGGATGGCGGAGGGAGCAGCAGAGCGTCGAGCGGTCGCTTGTCCTCTGCTGCGGATGTCGCTGGACTCCAGGACAGGTAAGTGTCCAAATATTAAAAGCCAGCAGCTGCTGTAGCTGTAGCTGCTGGCTTTTAATATTTTTTTTTCCGGCGGAGCTCCGCTTTAAACTTGTCTATATTCTGTGCAGGCCGATCTTGATTATAAATTGTAGCTTGATTTGAATACTGTCTATCCTAACAAAAGGCTAAAGGTGCAGAGGCTGGGTTTCTTGCATTGAAAGGAACAAATACAAAAAATTCCGCGCTGCCTAGTGGTATAGCAGCTCACACAACCAGTTGAACAGTGGTAAAGGAGAAAACGAAACAAAATGTGTAGCGCTAAATTAGATAAGAACTGCACTATGACGAGTGTAGTATATAACAGTGATATGAAACAATCAAAAAGACAATAACAATTGGGTCAAAATATGCAAATAGTCCACCGTGATATAAACTATTCCATAGTGAAAGTGTTCAAATGATCTACAATAATGTGAACCATATACAAAATAACCCTACAAAAACAAATAGGAAATTCATATGTGCATATAAATAAATGCTGATGAAATAAAATGGTGAATGATAATCCAAGGAATGGTGCTCCCAACAGAAACTTGACGTGAAGTGACCACCACCAATCGATTGTAAAAAGGCTTACCAGAGAAAGTGGACCCCAAAAACGTAAGTTCAGAGGGTCAACCAAGCATGGGTAAGCCACTGTAGACAGTGAATCCTCAACCGCAATTCAAACGGAAACTTCAAGCCTCAATCCAAGATGGAAACCAGATTGTCGTTCGTATCCAAACGTGCGATGAAGCTTGTGAACATTACTCAATACAGGCCAGGCAGTGTTAACCGATGAATGACGAAAAAGTAAAAGGAAGGAGAAGGCACATAGCGTGATACTGTATGTAAAGGTATTTTAATGTAGGTAAGAACACTTACATTTAGAAGGGTGTAACAGCGCTTATCAAATGATCAAAAATGGCAACAGTAGGGTCTCCCAACGCGTTTCGCATCCAAATGCATCATCTGGGGTTTCTTGCATTATATGTGTAGCGCTACCCCCAGTTAAGAGAGCCGCTGGTTTGATTTCGGGCCCTGAGTACAGCTCCACCAACCCCTGGCAATCTTGTCTAGTCTCCTATGGCACAGTTAGTCTAGGGATGGTATCTATTACAATATATACCTGATTATACACACACCCCAACTCGTCAGGAGATATAAGCACTATGTGCAATGATAACACAGTGATAACAAGTGGCAAAGTATAACGGTTTTACTTTAGTTTAAAAGGCACAGATTAAAACATAACAGGTAACTTGCCTACAGAGCCCTGCAGCAATAGATATAGCATACACTAATAGCACAGCCCGGTAATCCACCACGCGCAGCTATTAGTATCTACGCACCCTGCGGCACACTAAACAATATTCTATCTCCCCTCCCTGGTCAGGCCTGACACAGAATTAATCTCAGTCTTTTCAATTAGGATTTCTTCGCATGCAAACTTGAAATGGTGGTGCACGTTCAGGAACAATATTGTAATCCACAAAGTAGGTAACCACAAGGAACCCTATGCTGGAGACCCTTTAACTCTGTTCTGCTACCGGTCTCCAGCGGAACAGAAAACAAATGATCGGTGGGCCAAGGCAGTCTATAGGCCTAAACACAGTACAGCCTATTGAATTGAGCAGGTGCTCGCTCACCACTCCGGACGCGATCCCAGTCCGGGACTTCCACCTGCTGTGTCTCCGCACACAGCGTCTGCAACGATCGGGTCCCCGATCCAACTGATGTCCGCAGGAAACAAAGTCAGATGCCACCCAGGATATGCAGTGGGGTGGAAGGCTCTTCGGAAGTTGCGCAAGGCCCCAGGCTGCAGGCCCTGCACTCCAACAGATCCGCACAGGAAGACCAGTCAGCAGCCGCGCGGTGTCCAAAAGAGGCCGAGCTCTCCACGCCTCCTCCTTTTATCTCCCTCCCACAAGTCTCTGCGGTGACAACATTGCACCCTGGGTCCGAACGGGACTCTGGGAAATGTAGTCCCGGGAGTCTTAAAGGAGACCCCGCTACACACTCCCCCCACTTGAACTCTTTGGTCCCCAAAGATAACTTTTAACATACACTACGTACAATTCTAGACAATGTTGTGTACGATGTCGGCAAAGGGAACTCCCACCAAAACTGAGGGGTTGAATTCCCTTGCCCACAGGTCACACTATCATGAGTGGCCTGCCTAACTGTGCCAGAGGACGAGTTGGGGTTGCCCTCCACCAAATGAACAGTGGAGGGAACTGGATGCTCTGTACTCCTCCTTGCAGTGACCACTGTTTCTTCTGAACGCTTCCCCATTTTTATGTAAGTCAGCTTCTTAGGAGGCCTTATAACTCTTCTAATGCCGCGTACACACGATCATTTTTCACGTCGTGAAAAATTAATTTTTTTTTTCAACAAGAAAAACGACCGTGTGTGGTCTTTTTGTCATTTTTCATGACGTGAAAAACGGCATTAAAAACGACGAGAAAAATTAGAACATGCTCTAATTTTTCTCGTAGTTTTTCCTGTCATTTTTTTCCGCTGCAGTTTTCCCATAGGGAAACACTGCCACGGAGCCTACACACGGTCGTTTTTCTCGACAAGAGAAAAAATGACGGGAAAAACGACCGTGTGTGGGGGAACAAGCCGTTCCCTCGTTTTTCATGTCATGATTCACGGCGTTTTTTTAACCGCCGTGAATCACGATCGTGTGTACGCGGCATTACTCTTTGCTCTCTTGGGACTTCTGGCTGGGACACTGCAGGCTCCGAAACACTTGGTTCAGGATCCTGGAGGTACATAAAGTCCCTTGGGTCCTCCTCTGAGTATGTGTCACAGGCATCTTCCCAGTAATCTGACAAAGGACTGGATGGAACGAACTCAGTAGCTTCTGCATTCAGTGTTCTGTCTATAGTGTCTCTGGTAGGGGGAAGATCTATAGCAGAAGTTCCTGGAGTTGGGGAAGGCCATAACCAATCAAGTTCCTGTCTCTCATCTTCACTTTGTTCAGAGGTCTCTACATCTTTATTTTGAGAGGACTGAGACCGAGTGTTTGGCCTAGAGGTATCCAGAATGGAGTCTGGGCTTGGGGAGTCCCTCGCAGGAGGTACCCGAACTGCTTCAGCAAGTGGGAGTAAGTGGTTCCGGTGCCAGGTCTTCAGTGGGCCCACCTTCCCTTCTGGCTTCAACTTATAGACAGGTAGGCCTGGCAGCTTCTTACAAATGACATAGGGTTCAGGTCTCCATCTGTCTGCAAGCTTGTGTTTTCCAGGGACTCCCAGGTTTCGTAGCAGAACTCGGTCTCCAGGTTGCAGGTCCTGGATCTGAACCTTCAGGTCAAAGTTCCTCTTGTTGTGGGCCCCCCTTTGGTCTGAAGCCGCTTGGGCCTGTTCATAAGCCAACTTCAAGCTGTGTCTAAAGCCCCATACACACTATCAGTTTTCTTGCAGGTTTTTCTCTTCAGGTTTACCAAAACCATGTAGTGCAAGGGCCTGCCTGATTGCATACGAATTGAAACTCTTAAGGTTTGACCTCATATTAGATGGTTTTGGTAAACCTGAAGAGAAAAACCTGCAAGAAAACTGATAGTGTGTATGGGGCTTGAGTCTGTCCACATATCCCTTGTGAGAGGTGGCTGAGGAATGATCTATGGAGGTGCCAAAGGCCAGGTCCACAGGTAACCTTGCTTCTCTTCCCAACATGAGACGGTAGGGAGAGTAGCCTGTAGCAGCACTGGTGGTACTATTGTAAGCATGTACTATAGCCGCTATGTGCTTGCTCCAATGCTGTTTCTTCTCGCTATTCAGGGTCCCCAACATATTGAGCAGAGTTCGGTTGAACCTCTCCGGTTGAGCATCCCCTTGTGGGTGGTAAGGAGAGGTTCGGGTCTTCTTGATCCCTAAGGAATCCAGGAGCTTCCGGATCAGCCGACTCTCAAAGTCCCTCCCTTGGTCTGAGTGAAGCCGCTGTGGTAGCCCATAATGGACAAAATACTTCTCCATAAGTACCTTGGTCACCGTGGAGGCCTTCTGATCTTTGGTTGAGAAAGCCTGGGCATACCGGGTGAAATGATCGGTTATCACCAGAACATTTCCTAGTCCACTCAGATCGGGTTTGAGGCAAAGAAAATCAATGCATACCAAATCCAGCGGGCCTTGACTTTGCAGATGGCCCATTGGGGCAGCTTGATGGGGTAAAGTCTTCCGCTGGATGCAGAGTGCACATGAATGGCAGTACTCCTCTACTTCAGCCCTCATGCAGGGCCAATAGAACCGACTCCTAACAAGTTTGAAGGTTCTTTCAGCCCCTAGGTGTCCATGATTGTCATGCAGGGCAACCAGGACAGTTTCTCAGTGTTTCTCGGGAAGAAACAGTTGCCATTTGTCTTCCAGGTCATCAGAGGGGCCCCTTCGGTAGACCACTCCCTGATGCACCTGCAACCTGTCCACTCTTTCCTCAACAGGCGAGCTTCCTTTGAAGGATGGCGCAGGAGTCTACTTGGATCCTGATTCTCCAGGGCCTCCAGGACCAATCTCCCCATGGGGTCTTCCAATTGGTCACATCTCAGCTCCTTCTTTGACAGTTTTGGCAGATTATCTTCTTCCAACTGGGTTACCCCACAGTATTGCTTGGGAACTCCTACCATGGTAACTCCTATCTCTTCTGCCCTTGAGCCTCCTCTGGCTTGACGTTCAGCCCCTTGACAAAAGGCCCGCACCCCGTCCGGTGCCACTTGGGTCCAGTCTTCTATATCACTGGTAGGGGCATGAGATCTTCTAGACAGGGCGTCTGCGTCTCGATTCCCAGCCCCCGGCCTGTACTTTAGGCTGAAATTGAACCCAGACAGTGCAGCCAGCCATCTATGTCCTGTGGCATCCAGCTTTGCTGTGGTAAAGAGATAAGTAAGGGGGTTGTTGTCGGTTTTCACAGTGAATTCTGCCCCATACAGGTAGTCTTTAAGTTTGTCAACTACTGCCCACTTGAGGGCCAAGAACTCCAACTTATGAGTGGGGTAGTTCTTTTCAGAGGGGGTCAGACTTCTGCTCACATAGGCAACGGGTCGCAGTTGTCCTTCATGCTCCTGATAGAGCACTCCTCCCAGACCGTCATGACTGGCGTCTACGTGGAGTTCATAAGGTCTCTTTGGGTCTGCATAGGCCAAGGCAGGGGCGGTGGTTAGGTTTTTTTTAACATCTGAAAGGCCTCTTCACACTTTAGGTTCCACTGGTCTTGGACTGACCTCTTCCCCTTCCGTCTTGAGCAGCTCATTCAGGGGTCTGGCAATTCCACGAACCTTCTATAAAAGGAACAGAATCCCAGAAAGGATCTGAGTTCTGTTACCGTGGTAGGTCGTGGCCAGGAAGTAACTGCCTCCAACTTCTCTGGGTCTGTGGCCACTCCTTCTTCAGACACTATGTGTCCCAGATAGTTAACGGAAGATTGGTAGAACCTACACTTCTCTGGCGAAAGCTTGAGTCCCTCCTCACTGAGTCTTCTCAAAACCTTCTCCAGTCTCTCTTCGTGTTCTTCCAAGGTCCTCCCGAAGACAATGACATTGTCTAAGTACACAAGGACCTCAATAAGGTTCATGTCTCCTACAGTCTTTTCCATGAGACGTTGGAAGGAGGCTGGGGCTCCTGACAGTCCCTGAGGCATTCGGTCAAATTCAAAGAACCCCACTGGGGTTATGAAGGCTGTCTTCTCCTTGTCTTCCGGATGCATAGGGATCTGATAGTATCCACTCTTGAGGTCCATCACACTGAACCACTTGGCTCCAGACAAGCTCTGTAGGGCATGCTCTATCCTCGGGGTGGTGTACTGGTCAGGGATGGTTCTCCTGTTGAGGGTCCTGTAGTCTATACACAACCTCAACGATCCATTCTTCTTTCTGACTACTACTATCGGAGAGGCATAGGGACTTCTAGACTCCCGGATCACACCGGTCCTCTTGAGTTCTCCGAGTTGTTCCCTCAGATCTTCCAGGTCTGCTAGTGGAACTCGCCTGACTCTCTCCCTGAAGGGTTTGTCTTCCTGGAGGCGGATTCGATGGGTGACACTCCTCGCACACCCCACATCGAACTCATCTTGAGAGAAGATCTTCTTCCACCTGGTCAACTGGGCCTTGGCTCTCTCTTTCCAAGCCCTGGGCAGGTTTGGGTTCTCCATGGAAAGTTTCTCCCAAACATTCCCTCTTTCACCCGTCTTCTCCACATCCGACAGAGCAACTGGGGTAGCCGGGCTCACCTGGCCCAGCAACATCCTGGCTGGGATCTCCATGGGGCCATCCGTGGTATTCCTGACACTCACAGGTACCTTACAGTGGGCCTTCTTCAGAGCCCTCAGGGGAACCACTTCTGGGATTACTTCTAAACCCAAGTGTTCTTCCCTTGGATCGGGTTCCAACATGACAAAAGGTCCCGGTTGCTCCCAAGTAAGCTTTACAGTGGCTCTGAGACAGGTTACTTCGCCGGGCTGCAACACCACTCCTTTCTTTCCAAGTCTCCAGACCTTCCCCACTCCCTCTAATGGGGCCTGTTGCTCCAAGACCAACCGCTGGTAGGCTGTCTTCAACATGGGGTGGATCTTGGTGGCCATGGGGGCTTTTCTGCATGCAAGAGGGGTCAGGAGCCTCCGGACCAGGTCCGTGTTCGTCCCTATTATTAAGGAACTCTTGTTGGCTCCAGGCTGCCGAGGGCACACAACTGCCAGAGTGTCAAACACTTCAGCCTTCCCGGCCACAGATGGGTCGAAGGTCAGTTTTATGGGCAGATAGCCATCATAGGGGAAGCTCTAGGTCCCGATACCCCATATTTCTAGTTCCTCTATCTTCTTGATGGGCAGGTGGCCTAAGTGTTTGTCATAAAAGTCCCGGTACAACAGGGTCACCTGCGCCCCAGTATCCAATATGGCTCTTGTGTAGACTCCCTCCACTTGGACAGGTACTATTGGGGAGGGACCCACCAGCTTCTCTGGATATCGCTTCGAAGGGGTCTCCTTCCTTGGATCTTTGCGTTTCCCTTTTGGACTTTCTTCCTTCCATTTCTCTTTGGACTTAAGTCTCTCTTGGGCCTGGTATGCATTGATTTCCCTCCTTGCAATGGGTGTACAGACCCGCTGAGGGACACTATGCTTTTTTTCTGGGGCGTATTCCCGCTGTGGAATACTGTGCTTCTTCCGAGGAGTTCTGTCCTCTCTTTTCTTGGGTTTCTCAGTCAGTTTGGAGCTCACTGAAGATGATGGGCACCCGGTTGACTCCTTCACCAGGGCCCTCTGGAGTTTCCCGCCGGCTTGCGGTTGTCTGCTTTCTTTTTCTTGGGACTGGAACATACAGCTGCAATATGGCCAATCCCTCCACAGTTAAAACAGATCACATCCCCCCAATCTTGTAGGTGAATGGGCACTGAAGCGTCTGAGAACAACTCCTTCCTTGGTCCTTCTCTCTCAGGAACCTTTGAATCTTTTGCAATCAGGGAGGTCAGCATCTCTAACACCTGAGACATCTGTGATTTTAAAGCGTCTACTTCTGAGTCTCTTTCTTTCGTCATCACTGAGTTGACTATCACTGGTGCAGCAGAAGTATGTGTCTTGATCACTTGTTGATCCATCTGTAGTGACTCCTCATCCCTAATAATTTTTATCAGATCAGAGTAAGTCAGTGAGATTCCCCCTCCAGAGGTTTTCAGGTGAAGCCAGACTGGATCCGAGCGTAACGCTCCCTTTAACACTTGCTTCATTCTTGCCGCATCTGTGTCTTGGGTGCAACATCCCTTTCTTTAACACGATCTTGCAAAGCATCTTGTTTAGTCTTCTCACATACTCTGAAAGCTTCTCATTCGGCTGTTGGAAAGTATGTTCGAATTGGTACACTAGTTCTGTCACCTTTTCTAGCTGACCGAACTCCTCTTGTAACATGGCTAAACAGTCCTGAGCCGTGCAATCAGCATTGCCAAACCGGAAGCTTTTCACCGCTTCTGCTGCCGCACCTTTCAAACTTTCTATCACGCGCTGTATCTTCTGCGCTTCAGGCACCTCCCATGCCTCTACTGCTAGTAGTGCCTTCTCAACCCAGGTATCGAAATCTTCTTCCCCTACAGGGACAGGAAGCTTCCCTGAGAATGTCTTTAGTCTGCGGTTACTAGCCTCTACATGTACCGTGCTTGTCCTCTGGCACTTTGTCAGCAGATCAGAAAGGGCGTTTATTAATTCTGGTGCTATGGTAGTGACCGGTGCCACCGGGGGCGTCGCCCTTTCTCTCCTTTCAGGTGAGACACGGGGTGCCTCTTGTGGTGATCCCGTTGGGGATGGCTCCGTCTTAACGGTTATTGCGTGCGCCAACTTATAAGTTCTATTGTCTGGCGTGCGCACACATTTGCGCTTAAATGTCTCTGGCATTCCGTCCCACCATTCTATCAGCGCATACTGATACGAGATGTTTGGGTCTGACTTCATGTCCATCACCCACGGTGTATGATCTGGGGACAGTGACACCACAAGTTTCTCTACCGTCTCTGTTGACCATTCCTCTCCTGGGAGGCTGATGACCACCGACTGATCTGGTTCTGTCTTAGCTGCTTCGCACCACGTTTTAACCTCTAACGGGTCCATGCCGGTACTTTTGACGTGTTCACCTGCTGTATCAGGATCCCGGACTCGGAGCCCCCACGTGTAGCGCTACCCCCAGTTAAGAGAGCCGCTGGTTTGATTTCGGGCCCTGAGTACAGCTCCACCAACCCCCGGCAATCTTGTCTAGTCTCCTATGGCACAGTTAGTCTAGGGATGGTATCTATTACAATATATACCTGATTATACACACACCCCAACTTGTCAGGAGATATAAGCACTATGTGCAATGATAACACAGTGATAACAAGTGGCAAAGTATAACGGTTTTACTTTAGTTTAAAAGGCACAGATTAAAACATAACAGGTAACTTGCCTACAGAGCCCTGCAGCAATAGATATAGCATACACTAATAGCACAGCCCGGTAATCCACCACGCGCAGCTATTAGTATCTACGCACCCTGTGGCACACTAAACAATATTCTATCTCCCCTCCCTGGTCAGGCCTGACACAGAATTAATCTCAGTCTTTTCAATTAGGATTTCTTTGCATGCAAACTTGAAATGGTGGTGCACGTTCAGGAACAATATTGTAATCCACAAAGTAGGTAACCACAAGGAACCCTATGCTGGAGACCCTTTAACTCTGTTCTGCTACCGGTCTCCAGCGGAACAGCAAACAAATGATCGGTGGGCCAAGGCAGTCTATAGGCCTAAACACAGTACAGCCTATTGAATTGAGCAGGTGCTCGCTCACCACTCCGGACGCAATCCCAGTCCGGGACTTCCACCTGCTGTGTCTCCGCACACAGCGTCTGCAACGGTCGGGTTCCCGATCCAACTGATGTCCGCAGGAAACAAAGTCAGATGCCACCCAGGATATGCAGTGGGGTGGAAGGCTCTTCGGAAGTTGCGCAAGGCCCCAGGCTTCAGGCCCTGCACTCCAGCAGGTCCGCACAGGAAGACCAGTCAGCAGCAGCGCAGTGTCCAAAAGAGGCCGAGCTCTCCACGCCTCCTCCTTTTATCTCCCTCCTACAAGTCTCTGCGGTGACAACATTGCACCCTGGGTCCCGAACGGGACTCTGGGAAATGTAGTCCCGGGAGTCTTAAAGGAGACCCAGCTACATATGTTAATGAGGACAAACTTGGGACAGGCTCATTCTAACATTGTTCAAAATCCTTGCAGTCAGCCATGACACCTACTCCTGAGAAACATCTAAAAGACATCTAAAAGACATTATATATATATATGTTGTTAGCGCTCTTCTTCAGATAAGGACACAATACAAATATCTGCATACATAATTAATTAACAATTTAATTAACATTTTTCTCAAACAACAAGGCATACAAATTCTCCTAATGTTGTTTGAGAAAAATGTTAATTTACAACCTAGCCCGAAACTATCATAATATGGAGCACATTATGCATTGTTTGTAATATATATTGCCTATGGCAAGGCTTGATTGCTTCGCACTGTTATGAATTACCAGAGCACACTTCACCTTACTGTTTGGAATATACAATGCTGTGAAAAAGTATTTGCCCCCTTTCTGATTTATTTATATTTTTTTGCATATTTGTCACACTTAAATGACTCAGATCATCAAACTAATTTTATGATTACACAAAGATAACCCGAGTAAATACAAAATGCAGTTTTTAAACCTAATGTAGCGCCCCTCCCAATATTTGGGGATGCTAGGTGGAAATTTAGGGGTAGTCTGAGACAGTAGTTGGGCTCAGACCAATTGTTAAGTTCTTTTATGCTTCTGCTCTGGGTGTGATGCTGCCTGACAGTAGCGTTCTCTGTTGCCTGTAGGTGGTACTGTCACCACCAGCATAGGTGAACCAACAGGGATATTACAGCACCTTGGGTGTCCTCTCTCGGCAGCCCTGCAGTGGGCGTGGTCGGCCTGCTGTGCATGCTGGGAGGGGGTACATAAGGGGCAGACGCCATTGGGGGTGAGGAGAGTTCCAGGGGACCCATTGGTCCTGTGTGTGCGCCTAGTGGCCCGTATGTCACGAGGTGCGCGAGTGTGTTCGGGCCTCGGGCACCTTCAGCCCGAGGCTGCATCGTTTCATGGTAGGCCCGGCTCTGCTGGCTGGGGCCTACACTTCAGAGAGGGATCCCAGGCTGCCCACCTCTAGGGGGCCCAACTTTAGGAAAGGCGACCAGGGGAGGATCAGTCCCAGGGGAGACTAGCGACGGTACTGCTGTCTCGGGAAGAGGCCTGGAAACTCGCCTAAAGAGGGATTCATCTTCAAAGTTACAAAGCTTGCAATACGCCAGTCTGGCACAGAGATTCTTATTCAGTATTGTTTGGCTGGGAGGTTCGGGACTTAGATTCTGTGGCAGAGGATTCCCCGATCGCATCCCGAGATACTCAGGAAAGGAAAAGATTGATTCGTGCTACATCCCTGCTGCTAGGACCGCTCTCAAAGGGACTATCCGGGTGAGCAATACTCACTCAGGCTTGAGTGACGACAAAAGTTTAACACTGCGCTCTAAGTGTTGCGTGCCTGAACCTTTACCCCCTACTTCTCTCATCTTCTTACTTCCTACTCAAGTTATTGGAAAAAGATAAAATAATAAAACCTTACTGCTTAGGTTTTACTCCTGTGTGGACATTGGCGTTATTTTGAGGAACTTTTACCTAGACAACGGAGAGAGAAAAAGGATCCACTCGAGAGAGGTAACTCGCCGCAAGGCCAAAACAATAACAGCGCTCGCTCCTCTTTAATTAAAGGGGGGATACCGGGCAAGTAGCAGGTGTGCCCGACTGCAAGCAAGTGGGAGATGGCAGTAGTAATCGGGTCAGTGTGCTACACTAAATTTTGCTTTGTTTGAACCATTTGGAGGTGGACTTGCTGTTGTGTTTCGGATCATTGTCCTGCTGCATTGTCCAAGTGCACTTGAGCTCGAGGTCACAAACGGATGGCCGGACATTCTCCTTTAGGATTTTCTAGTAGAGCTCAGAATCCATGTTTCTCTTATCGTCCATGGACCGACGCAGCTCTCATACTGATTACATGTGGGTATATGTCCCTGCTCGCAGGAGAAGATCTAGGCAGAATGTTAGATGTTAAAACATTCTAGAACAAGCCAGAGCTGAACAGCCCTGCCCAGGGGGGCGGTTCCTCCGGACATTACCCTCCCACCTGCAGCTAGCAGCCTCAGTTTTTTCTGCCTAGCAGAAGGAGAAGACGTGGCTCCCTCAGGAGCCAGTCTCCTGGAAGATTTTTACTTTTAAAATTTTTATTCCTTTGAGAATTTTATTATTTTATTTTTGAGACCTTCAATCAACTGTCGGCTGGGCAACAGGTTGGGTACACTAGTATCCTCGTAGTCTTCCCTGTCCGACCATCGAGCGTGCTGATCCTCGCCTTGTGTGCGTGAGACTCAGTTCACAACATACCCCATGGCTCCAGGGGTGGCCGGGTTGCTTTCATGCTCCCACGGTCCTCTCAAGATTGAACAGTACCTACTGTATCTCTCGGGGTTGACCGGGCCGACAGCTACGCAGTACGACTCTGTGATAGGTCTGTCTGAAACAAGCCAGTGAGTCCCTCTATTGGCACCGAGGGTGTACTCCAAGGTGCTTGCGGGACGGGTAAGTAGTCTCTCCTGGAAAGAAGGTAAGTACATGCTGGCTGTGTTTCTGTGTGTGGGGGGTTCTCCCTGTCTACCCCCTGTGATGCTGCTCTCTGTACCTTGTACTGGTGCTGTGCTGTGTGGGGATACTTGGGGGGTCGTTCTGCCCTGGGGGGGGGCGCTCTATGCTGTTTTTATATTCTGGGAAGTGTTCTGGAGGACTTTGTGTGATGTTTTGCGTGCGCCATTGGCGCGGTTTATAAAATTTTTTAAAAATGTGCCATCGGCGGCCATTTTGCCGCGGCTCAAGCACAAGCGCCCGGCGGCCATTTTCTTGTAGCCACGGCGCTTTTAGTTTCGGTTTCGGCCTCTAGCGGCGCTGCTAAACGGCGCAAAATACTTTCTCCTCACAGCTCCTTCACTCTCCTCAGGCTTCACACCGCGCTACAGCGCGGCTCATACAGCGGAACCGAGCGGTCCCTAGGGGTTGTGAGTCCTCCGGGTATCCCCTCCTCAGCCTCAGCGCAGCCAGTGGGTGAACTGTACTATTCACTGTTATAGTGAATAGGGTCTCAGAGGGTGGCAAAGATGGAGTCTGGTTGACCTTCTTCTCCCCACTTGCCAGAGGCAACTGGCAGTGCTCCTGCACCTGCGGTCCCTATGGACCAGTTGTCGGCAGCCCTGGAATCATTCCTTGTCAAGCTGGAAGTGGTGTGCGAACACACGGGGGCTGTAAAGCGCCCCCTCCCCACACAATCTCCACATGGGGAGTGCTCTGAGTCAGATATGGGCCTAGCTACTGCTGCTCAGGACCCTAATTCTGAGGATGTTGACGTATTTAGTCAGGACATTCCTTGTGAGGAAGACCCCTGTCTTGAACCACCAACTGACAGGGTGCTTGTGAGTGAACTCATTGATGCTGTGTAGGGATGAGCTTCGTGTTCGAGTCGAACATACGTTCGACTCGAACATCGGCTGTTCGATCGTTCGACGAAGATCGAACGATTTGGGCCGTTCGCGCCAAATTCGAGTGACGCGAACGGCCCACAATGCACTACGCCATCGCAGTGTCATCCAGGCGCTGTGATTGGCCAAGCATGCACTGTGACCCCGCATGCTTGGCCAATCACAGCGCCGGCAGCGAGGAGAGCAATGATTGGCCACAGGCAGGATGCCTGTGGCCAATTATTGCTGAGGGTGTTTAGTACACGCCCCACACTATAAAAGGCCGCCAGCACGGCGGCCTAGTGTAGTGTGTTCCGGAGCAGGGATAGAGCAGCATAGGCAGGGACAGTGACTGTTATTTCTTTCTTGCTTAACCTGGATTCCTTTAGTTTAGGGAAAGAGAAGGATAGGTAGGGAGAGTGTCAGTGTGTTTTGTGCTTGTGCTATAGTGTGCTTAAAAAAAACATTTATTCTAGGGACAGAAAACTGTAGGTAGGGACAGTGTCAGTTTCTTTCACTCTGCAAGTCCTTGTTTCCAGGGACCTGGAAGGACAGTGAGTGAATTGTCCTTGTGCTATATTGTGCTTAAAAAAACATTTATTCTAGGGACAGAAAACTGTAGGTAGGGAGAGTGTCAGTTTCTTTCACTCTGCAAGTCCTTGTTTCCAGGGACCTGTAAGGACAGTGAGTGAATTGTCCTTGTGCTATATTGTGATTAAAAAAAACATTTTTTCTAGGGACAGAAAACTGTAGGTAGGGAGAGTGTTTTTTTTCTTTCACTCTGCAAGTCCTTGTTTCCAGGGACCTGGAAGGACAGTGAGTGAATTGTCCTTGGGCTATATTGTGCTTAAAAAAAACATTTTTTCTAGGGACAGAAAACTGTAGGTAGGGAGAGTGTTTTTTTTCTTTCACTCTGCAAGTCCTTGTTTCCAGGGACCTGGAAGGACAGTGAGTGAATTGTCCTTGTGCTATATTGTGCTTAAAAAAAAACATTTTTTCTAGGGACAGAAAACTGTAGGTAGGGAGAGTGTTTTTTTTTCTTTCACTCTGCAAGTCCTTGTTTCCAGGGACCTCTAAGGACAGTGAGTGAATTGTCCTTGTGCTATATTGTGCTTAAAAAAAACATTTATTCTAGGGACAGAAAACTGTAGGTAGGGAGAGTGTCAGTTTATTTCACTCTGCAAGTCCTTGTTTCCAGGGACCTGGAAGGACAGTGAGTGAATTGTCCTTGTGCTATATTGTGATTAAAAAAAACATTTTTTCTAGGGACAGAAAACTGTAGGTAGGGAGAGTGTTTTTTTTCTTTCACTCTGCAAGTCCTTGTTTCCAGGGACCTGTAAGGACAGTGAGTGAATTGTCCTTGTGCTATATTGTGATTAAAAAAAACATTTTTTCTAGGGACAGAAAACTGTAGGTAGGGAGAGTGTTTTTTTTCTTTCACTCTGCAAGTCCTTGTTTCCAGGGACCTGTAAGGACAGTGAGTGAATTGTCCTTGTGCTATATTGTGCTTAAAAAAAACATTTATTCTAGGGACAGAAAACTGTAGGTAGGGAGAGTGTCAGTTTATTTCACTCTGCAAGTCCTTGTTTCCAGGGACCTGGAAGGACAGTGAGTGAATTGTCCTTGTGCTATATTGTGATTAAAAAAAACATTTTTTCTAGGGACAGAAAACTGTAGGTAGGGAGAGTGTTTTTTTTCTTTCACTCTGCAAGTCCTTGTTTCCAGGGACCTGGAAGGACAGTGAGTGAATTGTCCTTGTGCTATATTGTGCTTAAAAAAAACATTTATTCTAGGGACAGAAAACTGTAGGTAGGGAGAGTGTCAGTTTATTTCACTCTGCAAGTCCTTGTTTCCAGGGACCTGTAAGGACAGTGAGTGAATTGTCCTTGTGCTATATTGTGATTAAAAAAAAAAATTTTTCTAGGGACAGAAAACTGTAGGTAGGGAGAGTGTTTTTTTTCTTTCACTCTGCAAGTCCTTGTTTCCAGGGACCTGTAAGGACAGTGAGTGAATTGTCCTTGTGCTATATTGTGCTTAAAAAAAATATTTTTTCTAGGGACAGAAAACTGTAGGTAGGGAGAGTGTCAGTTTCTTTCACTGTGAAAGTCCTTGTTTCAAGGGACAGAGAAGGACACCTGAAGGTAGCCCTTATTGCTTTTTTCCCATCTCCCTGCAGGCCATCTATTAGAATGTCTGGAAGGCAAACAAGGAGAGGCAGACAGTCAGGAGGCAATAAAAGAGGGCAAGCAGGCTCTGTGTCTGGGGGCAACAGTGCTGGTCGTGGACGCGGTGCATTGTCATCAGCACATGGCCATGGGACACGCTTGTCCTTCTTTTCGGCAGCTGGACATGTTGAGCCACATCATGCCGAAGACTTGGTAGAGTGGATGACCAAGCCCTCCTCCTCCTCCTCGTCCTCTCTCACCCAGGCTCAGGGTACTGGAAAAGCAGCTGCCAAAGCGTCGTCTTCCCTGGTATCAATGTCAGACAAATCATCAGTCACTCCTTCCCTAGACCCACCATGTCCTCCTCCTGAGGAGTCCCCCGAACTGTTTCAGCACAGTGTTGGGTACATGCTCCAGGAGGATGCCCAGCGTTTCGAAGGGTCTGATGATGAAACCCAGCTAGAGGAAGGCAGTAGCGTGAGAGCAGACAGAGGGGATGCTCAAGAAGGACACCAATCTGGCAGTCATGTTCCAGCAGCTGCAGCATACTGCCAGATTGGCTCCAGTGATGAGGAGGGAGGGGATGATGAGGTCACTGACTCCACGTGGGTGCCTAATAGGAGAGAGGAGGAGGAGGAGGATGAGGAGGAGGCACATCTCCAACGAGGCAGGATGCCCTTTGGTGGCCAGCGTAAGGGCAGTACACCGACGGAATCACACCGCAGAGCTCCGCCTGTGCAGGGCGCTGCCTCTGCCCGTCATTCAAAAAGTTCTTTGGTGTGGGCCTTTTTTGAGGCTAGTGCATCAGATCGCACAGCTGCTGTTTGCAACATATGTCTCAAGCGTATATCGCGTGGCCAAAACATCAGCCGCTTGGGTACCACATGCCTGACCAGACATATGTTGACCTGCCATGCAGCTCGTTGGCAAGCCTACCTCAAAGACCCACACCAAAGAACAAAGCGGACCTCTCCTTGCACCGCATCAGCTGGGATCTCCAACCCCACTATAACTTCAGTCCTCTCTGAAACATGCACTGAGAGGAATGAAGGTGTAGAATTAGGTGTGTCACAGCCAAGTACTTGCGCCCACTCTGCTAGCAGTACACCGACGTCCGATTCTAGCAGGCAAATTTCCCTGCCCCAGCTGCTGGACCGTCGAAAGAAGTTCACTCCCAGCCATCCACATGCCCAGCGGTTGAATGCTAGCTTGGCTAAATTGCTAGCGCTTCAACTGCTGCCTTTTCAGTTGGTAGACTCGGCCCCCTTCCGTGAGTTTGTGCAATGTGCGGTTCCTCAGTGGCAGGTTCCCAAACGCCACTTTTTCTCACGGAAGGCTATTCCGGCTCTCTACCGGCATGTGGAAGGCAATGTCTTGGCCTCGCTGGACAGGGCGGTCAGCGGTAAGGTGCATATTACCGCTGACTCATGGTCCAGCAGGCATGGACAGGGACGTTACCTTTCTTTCACGGCCCATTGGGTCACTCTTTTGGCAGCTGGGAAGGATTCAGGACAAGGTGCAGTAGTGTTGGAGGTTGTCCCACCGCCACGCCTCCAAAATGCTACTACTGGTTGTGACACACCTCTCTCCTCCACCCCCTCCTCTTCTTCTTCCTCCATGGCCTCTTCCTGTGGTTTGTCCTATGAACCAGCGGTGCTCCGTAGCCGTTCACGGGGCTACGCAAGTACGCAGGCAAAAAGATGCCATGCCGTGCTTGCGCTGGTGTGTTTGGGGGACAGAAGCCACACTGGGGCAGAGGTCCTGTCTGCTCTGCAGGGCCAGGCCGAGAGGTGGTTGACGCCACGCCAGCTTAAGCCAGGAATGGTGGTTTGCGACAATGGCACCAACCTCCTCTCCGCCCTCCGACAGGGACAACTGACCCATGTGCCCTGTGTGGCTCACGTCCTTAACCTGGTGGTGCAGCGCTTCTTGGGCAGGTACCCGGGCTTACAGGATGTCCTGAGGCAGGCCAGGAAAGTCTGTGTGCATTTCCGCAGATCTTATAATGCCAGTGCTCGCCTGGCTGAGCTGCAAAAGGAGTTGAACCTGCCCAAGAACCGCCTTATATGTGACATGCCCACCAGGTGGAACTCAACGTTGGCCATGCTGCAGCGGCTGCACACGCAGCAGAGGGCCATCAATGAGTACCTGTGCGACTGCGGCACCAGGACAGGGTCAGGGGAGCTTGGTTTTTTTTCTCCACGCCAGTGGGGCATGATCAGGGATGCATGCACTGTCCTGGCACCATTTGAGGAGGCCACGAGGATGGTGAGCAGTGACAGTGCATGCATCAGTGACACTGTACCTCTTGTCCACCTGTTGGAGCACACGCTGCGTGGAATAATGGACAGGGCACTTGAGGCAGAACAGAGGCAGGAAGAGGAGGACTTCCTTGCCTCTCAAGGCCCCCTTTACCCAGACAGTGTTCCTTCTAAAACCCACCCATCGCACAGGAAGAGGAGGAGGAGGAGGAGGAGGAGGAGGAGGATTGTGTCAGCATGGAGGTGGAGGCTGGCACTCAGCATCATCAGCAGCAGTCTTTTAGGGATGATTTACAGTCCCAAGAAACCAGTGGACTTGTACGTGGCTGGGAGGAGGTGGCTGCGGATCATGTCGTCCTTAGTGACCCAGAGGACTCCGGAGCGAATGCCTCAGCAAACCTACGCTGCATGGCCTCCCTGATCCTGCAAAGTCTGCGGAAGGATCCTCGTATTCTTCGGATCAAGGAGAGGGACCATTACTGGCTGGCCACTCTCCTTGATCCACGGTACAAGGGTAAGGTTGCGGACCTTATGTTACCGTCGCAGAGGGAGCAGAGGATGAGACAACTCCGGGAGGCCTTGCAGAAAGGTCTGTGCAACGCGTTCCCAGAGACTGGGAGGTTGCAAACTCCTGGTCCTGGACAACGAGTTGCTGAGGCTTCGGCCAGTCAAAGAAGGAGCGGTGGGGAAGGTGGCCGTCTGACCGATGCGTTCAGACAATTCTTTAGTCCGCAGCCCCAAAGTATGATCGGTTCCAGCAACCATCGCCAGCGTCTGATAAACATGGTGCAGGAATATCTAGGGGCAAGGTCAGACTTGGACACCTTCCCCACCGAAAATCCTCTGGCTTACTGGGTCTTGAGGATGGATCACTGGCCAGAGCTTGCACAGTATGCAATTGAGCTACTGGCCTGTCCTGCATCCAGCGTTCTTTCGGAACGCACATTCAGTGCTGCTGGAGGATTTGTCACGGATCACAGGGTGCGCCTGTCCACCGACTCGGTTGATCGACTGACTTTCATCAAGATGAACCAGTCTTGGATCACCACCAGCTACCACACACCTGATGCTGATATAACAGACTAATTGATTTTAACATGTCACATCCCTTCAAGACTGATGCTGATGCTGAGTGCCTGTGCTGTTATGTTGACTGGCTATCCTCCTCCTCCGAGTCCTCAATGATACGATTGATGATGATAGCTTGTAAGATCATTTTTGTTTATGGGTGCCGCCACCAGTGCCTAACGCCCAATTTTTCAGCCCCTGTTTAACAGGGGCGTGTAATTACAATTTTTGAAGCAATACTTTGCAACAGGGCTCATTGCTGTGCTCCAAGTACAGTATCTGTGAGGAGTTGCAGTGTTGTGCCACCAGTGCCTAAGGCCCAATTTTTCAGCCCCTGTTTAACAGGGGCGTGTCATTACAATTTTTGAAGCAATACTTTGCAACAGGGCTCATTGCTGTGCTCCAAGTACAGTATCTGTGAGGAGTTGCAGTGTTGTGCCACCAGTGCCTAAGGCCCAATTTTTCAGCCCCTGTTTAACAGGGGCGTGTCATTACAATTTTTGAAGCAATACTTTGCAACAGGGCTCATTGCTGTGCTCCAAGTACAGTATCTGTGAGGGGTTGCAGTGTTGTGCCACCAGTGCCTAAGGCCCAATTTTTCAGCCCCTGTTCAACAGGGGCATGTAATTACAATTCTTGATCTAATAATTCACAGCAGGGCCCATTGCTGCACCCACCAAGAGTAACTGTCAGGGCTTACAGTGTTGTGGCACCAGCACCACCATCAAAGGCCCAATTTTTACTACCACTGTTCAACAATTATATGTAATTAAAATTCCTGATATAATAGTTGACAGCAGGGCGTTCCAGCAACAACCAAGAGTAACTGTGAGTGCTTACAGTGTTGTGCCAACACCAACAACTAAGGGGCCTATTTCTGCAGAGTATATACGGCAGGTCCCTACTTTCAAACATCCAACTTACAAACGACTCCTACTTGCAAACGCAAGAAGACAACAGGAAGTGAGAGGAAATCTACCACTAGGAAGGAAAATTCTCTCCTGTAAGAATAAATATGGGAGAAAGGTGTCTCCTCTGTACTGATGCTTTATCAGCAATCCTTGTTTCAAGAAAAACACCACATTTCAAAAACAGTTGTCATTGGGACGGAAAGTGAGGTGAAATGTTCTGAACAGGGGCACAGACAGCAAAACAAATGTTACAGGGGTGATAACCCTTACCTATGTTTTCCAAAAAGTTTAAAAATAGATTTTTGGTCTGGAGCTACACTTCAACAATGTACCTGTTCAAAATTACAAACAGATTCTACATAAGAACAAACCTACAGTCCCTGCCTTGTATGCACCGCCTGTATAGGGCTGTTCAGAGTATATAGGGCCTTTTTTATTTTATGTGCGGGGTTCCCCTTAATATCCATACAAGACCCAAAGGGGCTGGTAATGGGCTGGGGTGGGGGGGGGTCATGGGGTAGCTATGCCATTTTTCTTAAAGAATTTCATCCATATTACCGGGACCAGACATTACATTAAAGCCGCAAGCAGTTTTAAATGGCTTTTTTTTCCTTTAGAAGTGTCATTTTGTGCAGGGACAGTTCTAAACACGGGAAACACGTGGCACTTCACAGGCATACTTTAGACACCCCCCAGGTACGATATTTAAAGGAATATTTGACTTTTTTTTTTTCACTTTATGCATCATTAAAATGACTGCTCCCGAAAAACGACCGTTTTTAAAACTTCTTTTTGCATTGATACATGTCCCCTGGTGCAGAACCCGGGTTCCCAAACCCTTTTTAGGACAATAACATGCATAATAGTTGTTATAATTAGCACTTTAGAATTCGAACGTTCGCATCCATTGTATTTAATAGGGTTCTAATGTTCGTTCGAACTTTCGGTCCGTTCGCGGGTTCTGGTGCGAACCGAACCCGGGGGTGTTCGGCTCATCACTAATGCTGTGAGGGATGATCTCAAGCTAAATGTTGAGGCTGAGGAACCTCAGGCGGACACTAGGACCTTTGTTTCTTTAAAAGCCGTATCTTCAAAAAAGGTTTTTCCATATGTGCCTTTTTTTGATACATACATTGACCAAGTCTGGGATAAGCTGCAGAAGACTTTGACGGTCCCGCGGCGCATAGCCTTACGGTACCCCTTTAAAGAGGACCTGGTTAAAAAGTGGGCTCAACCCCCGGTGGTCGACCCCCCGGTCGCCCGTTTGAATAAGGCCACCATGCTCCCAATGGAAGGGAGTCCTGCATTTAAGGATCCCGCTGACAGGAGGTCAGAGGTGGCGTGTAGAACTATGTTCACCTTATTGGGGGCCGCCTTACGCCCTATAGTGGCGGCAACACTGGTGTCTCAGACACTCACAGGCTGGGCACGGATATTGCACCAGACAGTGCAGGAGCATAATCTCCCTCCTGAAACCATTGCCCTGGCTCAACAGCTTGCGCAGGGTTTGGTCTTCGTGTGCGATGCCACTGTGGATGCGACCCCTTTAATAACGGGGGCCTCCATTTCGGCTGTGGTGCTGCGTCGCCTTATCTGGCTGAAATGCTGGTCAGCCGACCTAGCTTCCAAAAAGCTCCTGGCTGACTTGCCCTTTAAGGGCGGTAGACTGTTTGGGGCCGCCCTGGATGACATTATTAAGAACGTCACAGGAGGTAAGAGCACCTTCCTTCCCTAGTCTATTAAGGGAAAGGAGCCCCACCGCAGGCCGGGCCCTTCCTTTCCGGCGAAGAAGAAGTTTTTTCGTCAGTCAGATTCCACGAGCAAGCCCACCCAGACTGAAAAAGGTGCGGCTGGAGGACAAAGACGTCCCTGGGTGCGTAAGCCTACCAAGCAAGCTCCCAAGTCCACCTCCGCATGAAGTCTTGCCCCTGCCCGACTCTGGGGTGGGGGGACGTCTTCGCAAGTTCTCGGTGCGGTGGACCTCCCGGATCTCCGACCGGTGGGTGTGCGAGGTGGTCACCTCGGGATACAGGATAGAGTTCCGCTCGTGGCCCCCAAACAGGTTTTTTCCTTCAAACCTCCCTCTCCTTCCGGCCCGCCGGGCGGCCCTCTTGGGGGCCGTACAGGATTTGCTCGGGCGCGGAGTAATTGTGCCGGTTCCGTCACAAGAGAGGTTTCAGAGGTTTTACTCAAACCTGTTTGTCGTCCCGAAAAAGGACGGGGTTTGGCCAATCCTGGATCTCAAGGCCCTGAATGCCTATGTGAGGGTACAAAAATTCAGGATGGAATTCATTCGCACGGTGATCGCGACCCTCTACCAGGGGGATTTTTTGGCGTCCTTGGATATCAAGGACGCTTACTTGCACATCCCAATCTGCGCAGGCCACCAGAGCTTTCTGCGCTTTGCCATAGGCGAAGTCCACTATCAGTTCGTGGCCCTTCCCTTCGGCCTAGCATCAGCACCACGGGTTTTCAACAAGGTGCTGGCCCCGGTTCTAGCTTTGCTGAGACAGCGAAGAATTGTTATCGTGGGCTATCTAGACGATCTCCTTCTCAGAGCAGAAAATGGCTCAGAATTGGAGGAAAATGTGACGATAGTCAGTCAGACCCTCCGGGACTTCGGTTGGGTTCTGAACAGGCGGAAGTCAGCTCTAGCCCCGACTCAGTGTTTGGAGTATCTGGGTGTGATCTTGGACACTTCGGCAGCAAAGGTGTTTCTGCCCTCAGAGAAGCTACTGACACTTCGGTCAGCAATACAGGTTTTGTCGTCCCGAAAATGGTCGTCAATTCGCTTCTGCATGAGAGTCCTGGGACTGATGGTGGCCTCCTTCGAGGCGGTTCCGTATGCCCAATCACACACTCGGGCATTGCAGAACGGAATTCTGTCAGTTTGGGACAAGTCCCCATTGTCTTTGGATCTTCAGATCCAGGTGAGTCACTCTGTCAAGGCGTCCCTGACGTGGTGGCTGAGGTCCCCGGCTCTTCGGGCCGGGAAGTCGTTCCTCCCCATCCACTGGACGGTGATCACAACGGACGCCAGCCTGACGGGCTGGGGAGGAGTGTGGGGAGTCCTGTCAGCTCAGGGGCTCTGGACTCCAGCCGAATCTCGTCTCCCAATCAATGTCCTGGAATTGCGGGCGATCAAACTGTGTCTCTCCGCTTGGTCGAAGAGGCTACAGGGCCGCTCGGTCAGAATCCAGTCGGACAACGCCACGGCCGTGGCGTATGTCAACCTTTAGGGGGGCACTCGGAGCTCGGCTGCGGCATCCGAGGTCGCCCACATCCTAAGATGGGCGGAAAGAAGCGTGCCGGTGCTGTCGGCCGTTTACATTCCGGGCATAGAAAACTGGCAGGCGGACTATCTGAGCCGCCAGTCCCTGGACCAGGGGGAGTGGTCCTTGCATCCGGAAGTGTTTCAGCTCCTTTGTCGATGATGGGGCACTCCGGACGTGGACCTGATGGCGTCTCGACTCAATCACAAGGTGTCAAGGTTTGTGGCCCGGTCCAAGGACCCCTGGGCGGATGCCTCGGACGCGTTAGTGGCCCCGTGGGGTCGGTATCGCCTGATATATGTCTACCCTCTGCTGCAGTTGATTTCCCGTCTGCTGCGCAGGGTAACGGCCGAGGGTATTCCGGTGATCCTCATTGCCCCGTCATTGGTACGCTGATCTGGTACGTCTCATCTCGGACGTCCCTTGGCGCCTGCCCTTGAGGGAGGACCTTCTATCTCAAGGTCCTATCTTTCATCCTACTTTACAGTCTCTGGCTTTAACGGCATGGCTATTGAGAGCCAGGTGCTAAGAGACCGAGGCCTGTCTGATTCGGTAATTTCAACCATGCTCAGGGCACGGAAGTCTTCTTCTAGGAAGATCTATCACCGTACCTGGAGAGCTTACATCGCTATGTGCGAGGAGCTAGACTGGCGTCCACGGACGTACTCTGTCCCCAGAATCCTGAGGTTCTTACAGCGTGGTGTTGCTCAAAGGCTGGCTTTGAGCACTATTAAGGGTCAGATTTCGGCCTTGGCCGTTTTCTTTCAAAGACCCCTAGCTGGTCATTCCTTGGTTAGCACTTTTGTGCAGGGGGTACGCCATGTGGTTCCACCTGCCAAGCCCCCGCTCCCTCCTTGGGATCTGAACTTGGTGCTTTCGGTTCTTCAGGAATCTCCTTTTGAGAATATAAGAGATATTCCTCTTTCAACTTTGTCCCAGAAGGTGGCTTTTTTAGTGGCCATCACTTCTGTTAGACGAGTGTCTGAGTTGGCGGCTCTATCATGTAAGTCGCCTTACCTGGTCCTCCATAAGGACTAGGCGGTATTGCGACCGCGACCGTCTTTTCTTCCTAAGGTGGTTTCGGCTTTTCACCTTAACGAAGACATTGTCCTTCCGTCCTTGTGCCCTCATCCATCGCATCCTAGGGAGGTTGCGCTTCACAATTTAGACGTGGTGCGTGCCTTACGGGTATACCTGGTGGCTACCGCTCCTATTCGGAAGTCTGACTCGCTGTTTGTGTCTGTCTCTGGTCCGAAACAGGGCCAAGCGGTGTCGTCTGCCACCATTTCTAGGTGGATCAGACAGACTGTTATACAGGCCTATGCCATTAGGGGACGAGCGCCTCCCTTTCCGGTCACGGCGCATTCCACCAGGGCAATCGGTGCTTCCTGGGCTTTCCGACATCAAGCGTCGGTTGCACAAGTGTGCAAGGCGGCGACCTGGTCGTCCGTTCATACCTTTTCAAAGTTCTACAAGGTTGATGTGGCTGCATCTTCAGATGCTTCCTTCGGCCGCAAAGTGTTGCAGGCCGCTGTCTAATGTTGCAACTCCTCCGTTGAGGGGCTCTGCTGGTTTGGAGTGAAGTTTTGGTTGTTCCTTACTTTTTTCTCCCACCCTTTTCTTATACTGCTTTGGGACGTCCCACATGTAATCAGTATGAGAGCTGCGTCGGTCCATGGACGATAAGAGAAAATAGGATTTTTGTACTCACCGTAAAATCCGTTTCTCTGACGTCCATGGACCGACGCAGCACCCACCTTTCCTTTTAAGTTTGTACTGCTTTGTTACGAACTGAGGCTGCTAGCTGCAGGTGGGAGGGTAATGTCCGGAGGGACCGCCCCCCTGGGCGGGGCTGTTCAGCTCTGGCTTGTTCTAGAATTTTTTAACATCTAACATTCTGCCTAGATCTTCTCCTGCGAGCAGGGACATATACCCACATGTAATCAGTATGAGAGCTGCGTCGGTCCATGGACGTCAGAGAAACGGATTTTACGGTGAGTACAAAAATCCTATTTTCCATCAATTATGGTATCGCCCAGGTCCTGAAGCTGCAAAGCAGCCCCAGACCATCACGCTACCACCACCATGTCTGACTGTTGATATGATGTTCTTGTTATGAAATGCTGTATTAGTTTTATGTCAGATGTAACAGGATGCACACCTTCCAAAAAGTTATTTTTTTTATCTCATCAGTCCACAGAATATTTGCCTAAAAGTCTTGGGGATAATCAAGATGTTTTTTGGTAAATGTTAGATGAGCCTTTGTGTTCTTTTTGGTGAGCAGTGGCTTTGGCCTTGAAACTCTCCCATAGATGCCATTTTTGCCCAGTCTCTTTCTTATTGTTGAATCATGAACGCTGATCTTACCTGAGGCAAGTGAGGCCTGCAGTTCTTTAGATGTTGTTCTGGGTTCTTTTATGACCTCCTGGATGAGTCATTGTCATGCTCTTGGAGTATTTTTTGTAGGCTGGCCACTCCTGGGAGGGTTCACCACTGTTTCAAGTTATCTCCATTTGTGGATAATGGCTTTCTCCGTGATTCACTGGAGTTCCAAAGCCTTAGAAATGGCTTTGGAAACCCTACCTAGACCGATACATGTACATTACTTTGTTTCTAATCTGTTGTTGAATTTTTTTAGATTATGGCATGATGTGTGGCTTTTTGTGATCTGTTAGCGTGCTTCACTTTGTCAGACAGCTTCTATTTATGTGATTTCTTGATTCAACAGGTCTGGCAGTAATCAGGCCTGGGTGGGGCAAGTAAAATTTTACTCAGCTTTCCAAAAAACTGTGGTTAATCACAGTTCATCCATGATTCAGCATGGGAGGGAGCAATTACTTTTTCACATAGGGCCAGGCAGGTTTGAACAGCTTTTTTCCCTTAATAAATAAAATAATAATTTAAAAACTGCATCTTGGATTTACTTGGGTTATCTTTGTGTAATATTAAAATCTGTTTGATGATCGGATTATTTAAGTGTGAGAAATATGCAAACAAATAAAAAATTAGGAAGGGGACAAATACTTTTTCACAGCACTGTATATAATTATCCAGCAGTGTCTTCACCCCAGCCGATTCTCTCGGGTGCTGCTGCCACCATCTCCACTAAGGAAAACCAGCAGTAAAGCCTTGTGGCTTCACAGTCTGCTCCCTACTGCGCATGCGTGAAGCGCACTGCGCTTTGTAAATGGCCCGGCATCAGGGGAAGGAGGAGGGGAGGCCAAACTTCACACAGAAGTAAGAGCAGGTACCTGTCAAAACCAAGTACCTACTCCACCCGGAAAAGTGCAAAATGTAGCTGCAGAGGAGGGGAGGAAGCAAACAAGCAGAGCTTCCCCTTTCGGGTGGAGCTCAGCTTTAAAAGAGAAGTATGTTTGTTTTTTATATTCATACTTAAGCATCAGGCTGATGCTGCAGCTGTTCCCCGGCGTCTCTACACTGAGAACCGAGCCACCAGACACCGCCGATGGCTCAGTTCTCACTCCTCCCCGTGCAGAGCCATGCTGACTGTCAGTCAGCATGGCTTCTGCTCTACTTTTCAGTGCTCATTGGAGTGCTGAGCAGTGGAGGGGCAGGGAGAGGCTGTCTCAGCAGCTCGCTGAGACTGCCATCAATCAGGGCAGCTGGCGGATCCCGACTTGGAAGTTGCGATGACGCACTGCCCCAACTGATGGCAGTGACGTCAGTGGAGAGTGGACTTCAGACTGCTCTCTGCTGAAAAAGGTTCACAGAAGTGCAAAACGAATTGCACTCCTGTGACCCTTAGGAGAAGCCCAGCCTAAAAAGCTCAGGCTGGACTTCTCCTTTAATGAGCTTACAATCTAAAGTCTCTACCTAAACTCTAAAGCCCAACTCTGGGGGAAAAAATGTTTTCCCCGCGCAGTGGAGCTATGCCCTCACTGCACAGGTCGTCTGTTCGTTTTGTCTAGGGATGAGCAGAAAGCTTATACTCACCCGATCCTTATACTCACCTGTGGGGAGCTCTGGTAAACGGCGCTCCCCACAGTCCATCGGTGGACTGGTCTATGGAGCCTGCCCGGGGCTTGATGACGTCAGAACCAGTCCACTGTTCAAGATGGAGGATTAGGTTAGTATGTCTCCGCTCTCCTCTCCTCTAAACAAAAAGGAGCAGTTAACTTGTGCAGTGTGGGCACAGCCCTGAGTTAGGCTTTAAGGCCAATTAAGACAAGAGACATTTAACATACTAGTACAGTATATCTGTGGGAGGAAATAGGAGTACCCAGAAGATACCCACATAATCACAGGGAGAACATGCAAACTCCATGCAGATAGTGTCTGCGAGTGCTGCCCCCATAAACTAAATAGCTAGCTCATACAGCAGTGTCCTGGTTGGGGTGCCTTCAGGTTTCCTCAGGGTTGCCTTTGCAAAATGCCTAAAATGTATACAAGCCAGGGCAGTGGCAGAATTTTCAGGGTCGCAACAGTCGCTGTTGCGACTGGGCCCTGTAGTTCTGCCAAGTCCGGGGGGCCCGCCACCCGCCCGTCACGGCGTTGCTGGCAGGGATGGACTGACCATTTGGTCAAATTATAGCTGCCCCGCCTCTGCACTGCCCTCTCAGCCAATAGGAACATGCTGTACACACCCCCTTCCACTTTTGACACAAGAGCAGGAGATGTTGCCACTGCTGGAGGAGAGGAGAGGGAGGCGGGGACACAGCCTGCAGTGTGGGATGGACTGCTGCCTGATAAGGTAAACTGGCTGAGCTTTACATAATGGATTCTTGTCGTGGATTACCCTGGTAAGCAGTGAGGGAGAGGATGTGTTACCTCCAGCATGGCTCCTCCTGTCTCTGAGGCTATTGGATCGATTTTGTGTGTGAGAAGTGCACTGCTGCTGCTGGAGGAAGAACATGTCCTGAATGTCTCCCCAACATAGGCGTGCGCAGCCTATTACATTAGGGTGTGCACCCAAAGCTCAAACACACGTTTGTGTGTGTGTGTGTGTATATATATATATATATATATATATATATATACACACACACACACACTATATTGTCAAAAGTATTGGGACACCTGCCTTTACACACACATGAACTTTAATGACATCCCAGTCACCGCTATCATCCGACGCTCCATAGAGTTGTATGGAGCGCCCGTTCAGGTCCGCAAAAAAAACTGACAGGCGGACCTAAACGGCCCGCCCTTGTGAAAGGGGCCTTATACAGTATGTCTCATTTTCAGTGTGATGTGTATTATATGTGTTGTTACATATCACAGAGAACGGTATTGTGGTAATATTGAATTTTATTGAGATTTTCATACATTAGAGGGTTCCACCATTATTGTTAAGTTATTGTTTAGTAGGTTAGCGATGCACTTATTTTTTTTGTGGTGTGGGAACACATATCAGTGCTTAGTGGCAGGCCTTTTACTGACACTTTTTTATTTTACCTCCAGTAGATTATTGTAAATAGTAGTGTGGTGATTACCTATTATACTAAAGATCGGCATTTGGCATTAATAAACATCAACAGATTTTAGTTGTGCCTCACCAGGCCGGCAACCCATGGACAATGTGCCTGTCTGCTGAGTTCATCTCCCCATCCCTGCACTCTTGCACTGATTGGCAGCAATGATTGGCACTGATAGGCACCACTGATTGACAGCACTGATGGCCACAGATAGGTGGCACTAATGGGCACTGATTGGCAGCACTGATTGGCAGCACTGATAAGGCTGCACTGATTGGCACTAATAGGCAGCACTGCTTGGCACTGATAGGTAGCACTGATTGGCAGCATTTAGTGGCACTGATGGGCAGCACTGATGGGCACTGAAAGGCAGAACTGATAGTCAACACTGATGAGCACTGATAGGTGGCACTGATGGGCATTGATAGGCAGCACTGATTGGCAGCACTGATAGGCGGCACTGAATGGCACTGACAGGTGGCACTGATTGGAAGCACTGATTGGCAGCACTGATGGGCACTGATAGGCAGCACTGATGGGTACTGATAGGCAGCACTAATTGGCACGTATGAGCACTGACTGGTGGCCACTGATTGGAGACACTGATAGGTGGCACTGATTGTCACTGATAGGAGGCACTGTTTGGCACTGACAGATGGAACTGATAGGCGACACTGATTGGAATCACTGATTGGCACTGACTGGCACTGACACGTGGTACTGACAGGTAGCACTGACTGACATGTAGCATTGACAGGTGGCACTGATTGGAAGCACTGACTGGCACTGACAGGTGGCACTGATTGGCACTGACAAGCAGCACTGACACTGATTGGCACTAACAAGCAGCACTGGCAGAGATTGGCACTGACACGCGGCACTGACACTTATTGTCACTAACTTGCGGCACTGATTGGCACCTACTGGTGGCACTAACAAGCGGCACTGGTACTGACAGGTGGCACTGATTGGCACAGACTGGTGACACTGATTGGCACTGACAAGCGGCACTGGCACTGATTGGCACTGACTGGTGGCACTGATTGGCACTGACTGGTGGCACTGACAAGTGGCACTGGCACTGATTGGTGGCACTGATTGGCACTGACTGGTGGCACTAACAAGCGGCACTGGTACTGACAGGTGGCACTGATTGGCACAGACTGGTGGCACTGATTGGCACTGACATGCGGCACTGGCACTGATTGGCACTGACTGGTGGCACTGATTGGCACTGACTGGTGGCACTGACAAGTGGCACTGATTGGTGGCACTGATTGGCACTGACTGGTGGCACTGATTGGCACTGACAAGCGGCACTGATTGGCACTGACTGGTGGGACTGATTGGCACTGACAAGCGGCGCTGGCATTGATTGGTGGCACTGATTGGCACTGACAAGCGGCACTGACAGGTGGCACTGATTGTCACTGACTGGTGACACGGATTGGAAGCACTGACATAGGAGAGGGGGGTATCACATTAAGCGGATATTGGGGATTGTAAGATCCGCTCAGTGTGTGACACTGTCCTCCTGTATTGTAACTGCTTGTTGGGAGAGAGAGGAGCTTCATAATTCTGCGGTGATATGGGGGTGGGCGGGATTGAGCAGCCATCGAACATAAGCCATTATTGGACTGTTTAAGAAAAGGGGTGGGGCCACATACGTAGCGGTACGCCCATTCCTCCTCCTATTGGCTGGGGTTTGATAGCTGCTAGGCCCCGCCCACCCCGACGTCAACTCTGAAATCTGACAGATCCTCTCTCTCCCAACAAGCAGTTACAATACAGGAGGACAGTGTCACACACTGAGCGGATCTTACAATCCCCAATATCCGCTCAATGTGATACTGTCTTAGCACGGCAATTCGAAACAGCATTTCACAGCAGCCCAGCGGGCAGATCTCGGGAGAGCATGGGGCTACACAAACACTGCACGGGTGATTAAGGTGTGCCCAGGCACATCCGGCACACCCCGTGTGCACGCCTATGCTCAATCTCTACTAACTACATTTCCTACTCATTAGCTGCCCACCACCAATACACAGGCACAGTCCCCTCCTCTCCTGTATTACCAACTAATGTGTCTGTGAGCTGCTGGGGCACTACAAGTCCCAGCATACCAGGGGATGGGGGCAGCAGTGTGTTCAATCAGGTTGATTTTTGGGTGAAAAATGCTGGTGTGTGTATAATGTGTGTGTGTATATACTGTATGTATAGTGTGTGTGTATATACTGTATGTATAGTGTGTGTGTATATACTGTATGTATAGGGGTCTGTACTAAGGGGGGCTGTGTAATACACCGGGGGTCTGCACTAAGGGGGTGTCTATACTGTGGGGGTCTGCACTAAGGGGGTGTCTATACTGCAAAGTTCTGTACTAAGGGGGCGTGTGTATACTGCGTTAGGTCTGTACTAAGGGGGTGTGTGTATACTGCGTTAGGTCTGTCCTAAGGGGGTGTGTGTATACTGCGTTATGTCTGTACTAAGGATGTGTGTGTATACTGCAGGGGTCTGTACTAAGGGGGTGTGTGTATACTGCAGGGGTCTGTACTAAGGGGGGTGTGTATACTGCGTTAGGTCTGTACTAAGGGTGTGTGTGTATACTGCGTGGGGTCTGTACTAAGGGGGTGTGTGTATACTGTGTGGGGTCTGTACTAAGGGGGTGTGTGTATACTGCGTGGGGTCTGTATTAAGGGGGTGTGTGTATACTGCGTGGGGTCTGTACTAAGGGGGCGTGTGTATACTGCGTGGGGTCTGTACTAAGGGTGTGTGTGTATACTGCAGGGGTCTGTACTAAGGGGGGTGTGTGTATACTGCGGGAGTCTGTACTAAGGGTGTGTGTGTATACTGCAGGGGTCTGTACTAAGGGGGGTGTGTATACTGTGGGGGTCTGTACTAAGGGGGGATTCTATACTGATAGGGAGTCTGCACTGTGGGGGTGTCTATACTGCGGGGGTTTGCACTGCAGGGGTCTGTACTAAGGGGGTGTGTGTATACTGCAGGGGTCTGTACTAAGGGGGGTGTGTATACTGCGTTAGGTCTGTACTAAGGGGTTGTGTGTATACTGCAGGGGGTCTGTACTAAGGGTGTGTGTGTATACTGCGTGGGGTCTGTACTAAGGGTGTGTGTGTATACTGCAGGGGTCTGTACTAAGGGGGGTGTGTATACTGCGGGAGTCTGTACTAAGGGTGTGTGTGTATACTGCAGGGGTCTGTACTAAGGGGGGTGTGTATACTGCGGGAGTCTGTACTAAGGGTGTGTGTGTATAGTGCAGGGGTCTGTACTAAGGGGGGTGTGTATACTGTGGGGGTCTGTACTAAGGGGGGATTCTATACTGATAGGGAGTCTGCACTGTGGGGGTGTCTATACTGCGGGGGTTTGCACTAAGGTGGTGTCTATACTGATGGGGGGGTCTATACTGATGGGGGTTCTGTACTAAAGGGGGGTGTCTTTACTGATGGGGGGTCTGCACTAAGGAATGTGTCTATACTGCGGGGGTCTGCACTAAGGGGGATTCTATACTGGTGGGGGGTTCTGCACTAAGGGGGGATTCTATACTGATGGGGGTCTGCACTAAAGGGGGTGTCTGCACTAAGAGGGGGGATTCTACACTGATGAGGGTGGTCTGTACTGATGAGGGGGGTCTGTACTGAGGGAGAGGGTCAGTACTTAGTAAGGGTGGCTCTGTACTGAGGAAGGGGGTCTGTTCTTAGTGAGGGGGATCTATACTGCGGGAGGGGGGTCTGTAGTTAGTGGAGAGGGGTCTGTACTGAGAGGGGACTATAGTTAGTGGAGGGGGGGGTGACACCAATTTTTTCCGCACCAGGTGACACCAACCCTAGTGATGCCACTGATTGAGGGTAAGTCAATCAAGTAACAGAGCTGAGCAATCGATGCCAACCTCCACCACTGTGCCTCTTACTGATCCCATCCCCCCACCGCTGATCTCATCCCTATCCCCCCCCATTACTTCTACAACAGAGGTGATGGGGCTGGATAGGGATGAGATCAGTGGTGGGGGGATGGGATCAGTAAGAGGCACAGGTGGTGGTGGCAGAGGATGGCACCACCGCTGCCACCTCCCTCAAGTACCACCGTTGGTACCTGAGGGGGTGGTAGCGGTGATCCTTGAGGGGGGTGGCAGCAGAGGTACCTGAGGGGGTGGTAGCGGTGGTACTTGAGGGGGGGTGGCTGTGGTGATACTTGAGGGTGGTGGCAGTGGTGGTGCCATCCTCTCCCACCACCACCTGTGCCTCCTTACTGATCCCTATCCCCCAACCACTAATCTCATCCCTATCCCTCCCATTACTTCTACAACAGAGGTGATGGGGGGGGGGAGATAGGGATGAGATCAGTGGTGGGGGGATGGGATCAGTAAAAGGCACAGGTGGTGGTGGGAGAGGATGGCACCACCACTGCCACCGCAGCCACCCCCCCTCAAGTACAACCGCAGCCACCCCCCCTCAAGTACAACCGCTGCCACCCCCCCTCAACACCAGCACTTCCACTGATCCCATCCCTCCTCCCCACCAGCACTGTTACTGATCCCATTCCCCAGGTCAGATTTAATTGATCCTATGATTGCTTCATAGGATCCGCAACCAATGTATTGCTTCATTTATGTGAAATCCCTGGTGATATGGCCAGTCCCTCTGCTTTCCTATTAAAAACTTACCACACTAGGCAGGAGCACACAGCATGGTCAGTACTCTAGTTAGGCTGGTAACTCCGTGTGCTCTCCTCCAATGATCAATAAATGTTTTACTTTGTTGTACAGTGTAAAAAAAATAAAGTATCAAAATCATGCTTTTCGAAGGGGGGGGGGGGGGCCTTCATGATTTCTTGCACCGGGGCCCTGAAGTTTCTAGTTACGCCTCTGAGCCAGGGGGTGGATAAAGCTTCTAACCACCGGGCGTCGTAAGAACCAGCGATTTCATTGATTGATAAGAAGGGCACTAGGCACCTGCACAGCATCCTTGTTTGCCCTTCTCCGTCAACACTGGGGTCACATTAGCTAAGTGAGGGAGAGAAACTAAGAGAGAAGAGAAACACTGGAATACTAGTCAGTACCAGTATGCAAAGGGGTGTTTGCTTTGGAAGAATAAATCACCTCTAATGTTGGGTGTCCAGCGTTTTATGTTATGCAAAACGATTAGTTTCATTTTATACATTTTAGAATGGGGTGCCATTAAGATTGTGCAGAATTTTAAAGGGTGCCTTGACTAAAAAAAAAAAAAAAACGAGAAAAAAGGTATATAGTAGCGCAAGGAGGGGGATGTTAAAGCACATATAACATAAACATCATTATAAATTGAATTATACAATGAAGGGTAAAAAAAGATGGGGAATGATAAAACACATAATTATAAAAGCATCACAGAATGTTGTCTCAGTCCATAAAAGTTTTCAGAACGCACTTGATGGCAGCACCCTTAGAGCAAAGCAGTGAACTCTGTAGGTAAAAGCAGGAACAGAGGCGCACCAGACTAAGTGCAGCATATAAAATCATGGTTTAATAAAAATGGCATCTCACAAGATAGTTGAATAATACAAGCATATTGTGTATAAAAACGTCTGTCTCAACCTCCAGACTGTCCTGATGCCGTGGCAGCCTCGCGTGCAAGCTTTGTTGCCTGGATAGAAGCAGGAAGCGGCCGAACGCCACCATAACCAGCGTGGAACGCAATATGGCGCCAGGCCGGACGTGATTTCACATGGAGGGCGTGTTGGATGTGAAATGGGCGGTAACGCGTTTCGATGCAACAATCTTCTTCTTCAGACCTATTTTTTTATTTTTTGGAAAGGTTGGGCATGCCTCTTACTAAATAACTTGGAGTTGTCATTTGTCATTTTTATTAAGTCAATGTCAGCAGGTACAGTCACCTAATTGGAGCCACAGTTTATTATGGGGTATCCATCTACTATATATAGGCAGTGGCTACAGTGGATCAGCACCCCAGATGATGTCTTGTAAGACGAAACGCGTTGTGAAGCTCTGCTGATGCCACTGTCACTGCCTTTTTATTACAAGCGCTTCTTTAGCTTCTGAAATGTGAGTGTAATTTCTCTATTTTTATAATAAATATATGTCAGTTTCCATACGGAATTACGCTATGTGCCTTCTCTAAATCTCTACAAACCATTTGTTTGGGCTTATCGACCTATAAACACCTTCTGAGCAACACTGTTTTGAAATCCATAATTTCCTTGGAGGTCATGTCTGCAGAGGTCAATCGCTCTGGTAAGCCTTTGGTGGATCTCCTATCAATTCTTTTGTGCACTTTGTCTATTTGCATTCACGCAAGTTTTAGCTCATCACTCTTTGGATCACTACCATTTTTCAATGTCAGAGTTGATATACTCTAATGCCCTGTACACACGACCGGATTGTCCGCCAGAATAAAGTCAGACGGTTTGTCCGACGGAGTTCCGACGGAATTCCGCTCAGGCTGTCTTGCATACACACAGTCACGCTAAAATCCGACCGTCAAAAACGCGGTGACGTACAACACGTACAAAGAGCCAGGATCAATGAAGTTCAATAGGCAATTTGGCTCTTCTGCTTGATTCTGAGCATGCAAGTGTAGAGGGTATGTACTTTCCCGGGTGTAAATTTAACTGGCAGAGACACCAGTGATGTGTAATTCCCTGCAGCCCAGCAGGTGGCGCTGTCGCCATGGGCTGGAGGTTGAGCCATTGCTGTGTGCCGGGCCTCCTTTTTGTCCTCTCTCGGCAGTGTTATGGTGGGGCGGGGAACCCGCCGTGCTTGCTGGGAGAGGGTATAAAGGGGCCGGCCATCTTTGTCACGGGGTCGAGTCCCAGGCACCTTCAGCCTGTGGGCGGTGGTTCGTGTCGGTCCTCTAGGCGGCCTAGGCCTAGAGAACAGCCGGAGGTCGTGTTCCATCCCAGGCACCTTTAGCCTGGGGTGAGGTACTCGGATGGAGGTCTGGAGCTCAGTGCCCAACACTGAGTTCCGCGAGGGAAGGAGGTCCTAGGGAACCCAGGGATTGGGTACCCAAATCCTGAAGGCGTAATGGACCGGGGGGAACTCCTCCCTTGAAGACCGGGTGCAGCAGATTGCCAGTGACAGGTGAGCCTCCCACCGGAGACCGCCTGGAAGGAAATTCCCCCTCGCTCTGAGACCGCAACCCACTTTCAGGAAGGAAAGTGGAGAGTTTATTGTGTCTGGGCCTACTCGCATCCACACCTCCTTTTCTGTTCTTTGAAGCCAAGGGAGTCTAACTGATTGTGCTGTTCACTCGAGAAGAATAAAGGAGTGTTGGACTTTAATGGTGTGGGGCTCTTTTCTGGTGGACATTGTTCAAGGTAATCTCACGTGGAGGTTTTAGGTGCACAACACTGACCTGAAGGTAGAGAAAGAACTTTGCTTATACCGCACTGACACCTGTGGTGAAGGCTTGGCCTGGTGTCCCCGCTTCCTCCCCTCTAAGGTACCCCTAGACAAGAAGAGAAACAAGCTGATGCAGAGAGGGGAGTGAGGAGGACGCTACACGTGTTTTTTTAGTCCGTCGGAATTGCATACGGACGAACTGATTTTCCGATATAAATTTTTGTCCGTCGGAAAAAAAGAGAACATGTTCTCTATCTAAGTCTGTTGGAATTTCCGAAGAAAAAAGTCCAATGGGGCATAAACACGGTCGGAATATCCGATGAAAAAAGCCCGTCTGACTTTTTCCATCGGAAAATCCGGTCGTGTGTACAGGGCATTAAGGACTCTTCTCAACACTAAGGACATTTCACTGTATTTATATTGTCTTAGGTCTCAATTATTTTAATGTTTTTCATATATTTTGTGATTTGATATTAAGCCCATCTGAAAAGAATCATCTATCACATGTAATTACAGTCCCAGATAGTTTCTGAGACTACTCACCTCTAGCGCTGCACTTACTCACTTTTATGTTATATTTTGCAAATTGATCTTCTGCTGTGCTGGCTGCTATCTTTTCATTTAAAGGGACAGCGCGGTTTATGTGTTTACCATTTTTACATTGTCATTTTTTATTAAACCATTGATTTTTTTATGCTGCACTTAGTCTGGCGCCCCTCTGTCCCTGCCTTGACTGAAAAAAGGTTGACAAACACTGCTCCAGATTACAATCTGAAAGGTGTGGGGAGGGATGGTGGAATACAGAAGTGTTTGAATTGAGAACCAAATGACCTTTCTGCATGCATTTCACATTCTGTCCTATATTTATACATTTATATGTATGTATATTTTATCTTTATACGTACGGAATTATACTTTAAAGTGAACCCATGGGCAAAATTAAACTTGTAAAGAAATAGGTACAGTGGACAGCATAATCTGTCAGTGCGTGCCCTTTGCTTTAGGATCTGTCACTGTGTCACCGCTCAGAGCGGTGAAGACTGTATGCATTGCAAATATCAACTTTTTAAAGATGTAATTTGCATAAATGTTCTCCTACTTTGCATAGCTTCAGCTCCAGGGATCATGGACTCCCCACCACAGTAGTGTTCATATACACAATGCTCATCCCTGGCAAAGTAAAAAATAATGTCTGTACTCATATACAGTATATAATGTCTCTGTAAGCTGCTTTGCAACCAGAATTGAAATATCTGATGTTCTTCCAATTGATGTATATCAAAATTGTACACCAGTAATGAGACTTTTATTGCACCATGCAGCTCATGAAAGTTGATCCTGCTGTATGCTTCCAATATCCTCACTCACCAGATATGGTGGCCTCAAAGCATGAAAGAAGTCAAAAAGCACAAGTGATATAAAATATCCAATAATAAGCAAATCACACTCCTGTCCTCATGTCCACAAACACCACCTCCACCAGGAATCCAAATCTACACTAACTAGAACCAAACACCTTAACAGCATTCCTAAAGGTCACCTTGCACTTGGTTAACTCTGCAAGTGTAACACACCCGGTCATCCATGATCTGATGCATATGCGTGCGCACAGGGTGTGCTGGGTGTGCCTGCGCACACCCTAATCACCATGTGCAGCATGTACAGCAGCATTATCATGTGCAGTGCAGTGGGGAATCTCTGTCCTCAGTCATTTTCTCTATGTTTGAACCCTTGATAATTCAACAAAGCCCCTCAATGGGGCTCCTAAAAGAATTGAAAACAAAAATTATATAAAAAAAATTATATTAAAAGATAAAATTGTAAAAAATAATAAAAAAATAAAAAAAAATAGTGACACCATCCACTGCTCTACCGATATACACACATGTGTTTGTGCTCTGGGGTGCACACCCTAATGCAATAGGCTGCACACACCAATGATCAGATGAAACTCCCAATGGTGGCATACATGACAAATGAATTCTCCACTAGTGGAATAAGTTGTTATTCTAAAAAACTCTATAGTAATACAATGTATAAAATTGCCAGCAAACTTAAAGCCTCATGCCCACTGGCGTTTTTACAGCTGCGTTTTTTGCAGCTTAAAAACGCCTGTCCATGTTATTGTAAATATTTAAAAAAAAAACAAAAAACCTCGGAGCTAAAAACGCGACCGCGCGTTAGTGCGTGTTTTTGCGCGTTTTTGCGCGTTAGTGCGCGTTTTTTGACGCTCGCGTTTTCTTCGGCCTAATTCTGACGCTGAGGAACGCACTGGTCCTGGGTTTTTTTTACAGCTTAAAAACGTCTATGCTATTTGCAGCTCAAAAACGTCTAGGTGGGCATGAAGCTATAGACTAACATGGACAGGCGTTTTTAAGCTGTAAAAAACGCGGCTGTAAAAACGTCCGTGGGCATGAGGCCTAAAACTCACATGGAACGCTGTTGTTCCAAACGCTCCGACAGTGTATGACATCAGCACACATATCTCTGCCCAATGCATTTTGTCCCATGGGACATCATCAGGGGCATCCCTGGTATGTGTTATTAGTTTACTGATTTTCTAAGAAGTTTACTTAAAAGTTTTAAAAAAAATCTAAGCTTTGTACACACGAGGAGAATATCAGACGAATGACTGTCCGTTTTTTTAAATGAAGAGGTTACTAAAGTTACAAAAATTCTCGTACAGCAATACAACTTTGGAAGTAATGTAATGTATTCTTTCGTTTCCAAGCATGCATGGTCTTGGTTTTCTGTCTTATAGACAAATACTGTATAGTAAAACGTTAGATTGCGAGCATAATTCGTTCCAGAAACATGCTTGTAATCCAAAGCACTTGTATATCAAAGCAAATTTCCCCATAAGAAATAATGGAAACTCAAATGATTTGTTCCACAACCATTTATTCATAAGTCCTTCAGTTTATAGTCCATATAAAAAGATTATGACAATGGGATAGGTTGCGTAACCATAAAATGTTCCATTCCACAAATTAAAGACTCCACAAGGGGATTAGAAGCAAAATCCAGCAGGAGCTACAGAGTATAAAAGAGAAGAGAGGCGCCTCTAAGTGTAGCAATATGGTTACATTTAATGAAGCTACAATATTTAGTATCTCACATGGTTGATGATTAACCACTTCAGGCCCGGGCCAATTCTGACACTTCGCTCCTACATGTAAAAATCATAATTTTTTTGCTAGAAAATTACTTAGAACCCCCAAACACTGTATATATGTTTTTTTAGCAAAGACCCTAGAGAATACAATGGCGATCATTGCAACTTTTTATCTCGCACGGTATTTGCGCAGCAATTTTTCAAAGGCGTTTTTTGGGGGGAAAAAACTGTTTCATGCTTTAAAAAAAAAAAAACAGTAAAGTTAGCCCAATTTTTTTACAAAATGTGAAAGATGAAGTTATGCCGAGTAAATAGATACCTAACATGTCACGCTTCAAATTTGCACACGCTCGTGGAATGGCGCCAAACTTCGGTACTTAAAAATCCCCATAGGCGACGCTTCAAAAATTTTTACTGGCTACATTTTTTCAGTTACAGAGGAGGTCTAGAATTATTGCTCTCGCTCTAACGTTCGCGGCGACACCTCACATGTGTGGTTTGAACACCGTTTTCATATGTGAGCGGGACTTGCATATGCGCTCGCTTCTGCATGCGAGTACACGGGGACAGGGGCACTTTAAAAAATGTTTTTTTTTTTATAGTTAATTTTACTTTTTTTTTTTTTTTTGACACTTTAAAAAATAAATATATATATTTTGATCACTTTTATTCCTATTACAAGGAATGTAAACATCCCTTGTAATAGGAATATGACATGACAGGTCCTCTTTACAGTGAGATATGGGGTCAATAAGACCCCACATCTCACCTCTAGGCTTGGAAGCTTGTCAGTCTGCAATAGTGACAGAGAAGACTACCCTGCAGTAGAGCGATCTGAAAGCGAGGCTTGAAGCGCTCGTGGAGCGCAGCGTGGAAGGGACGACGTCGATGGCGGTTAGGAGGATGGTCTATGTGGACAGCTTTACCTCGGATGCCTGTATACTTAGATGTACCTATTTTAATCATCAACCATGTAAGTTGCTAAAGGTTGTACCTTCATTAAATTTAACCATATTGCTACACTTAAGCCCTGTACACACGATCGGATTTCCTATGGATTCAAATCCGATGGATTTTTCCATCGGAAATCCGATGAAGCTGACTTCCATCAGTCTTGCATATACACCATCTGTCAAAAAACCCAACCGTCCCAAACGCCGTGACGTAAAACACTCCGACAAGCCGAGAAAAATGAAGTTCAATGCTTCTGAGCATGCGTCGACTTGATTCTGAGCATGCGTGGGTTTTTTGTCCGATGGAGTTCCACACAGACGATCGGAATTTTCTATTGTTTCTTTTTCCCATCGGATAAATTTAAAACATGTTCATTTTTTTCTCACAGATGGAAAAAAGACCGATGGGGCCCATACACGATCGGTTTGTCCGATGAGAAAAGTCCATCGGACTGTTTTCATCGGTAAAACCGATCGTGTGTACACGGCATTAGAGATGCCTCTTGTCTTGGCTTATTTTTTACTCAGTTGTGACATGAGGCTACTCTTATACCAAGACATCGCTTGTATATCAAGCCAAAATGTAATTAAAAAAAAAATATTATCTTGCAAAACACTCTCAAACCAAGTTACTCTCAAACCAAGGTTTTACTGTACTGATTAAACGGACATCAATCGTTCTATTGTCCGAGAACATTTTTCGTGCTTGTCCCTTCAGGTATTGTTGCATGAGCTGTCGGGATCAACTCTCGCAAGTTGTGTACTACCAATCAGATTATTGTACGATCCCTCCGAAAGCGTTTTTTGTCATCCAACTTTCTGATCATGTGTACTTCTACTAGGCATTAGGCTTCTCCAGCAAAGTCCTGGCTACAACACTGGAACTGACTGTGTAAATATAACAGCTACATGTTCCTCCTAAGCACTCACTTGTAGGAATCCCTCTGTGTGAACATTTGTGACATCAGTGCATAATTTTATGCAAAAAATGTTGCTAAAATCCTTGCAATGTATATAAATGTATCATCTCAAATTCTCCCCACAACCTGTGCGTGCCCCTCCCCCCTCTGTATCCAGGGCAGGGATGAGCCGAACACCCCCCTGTTCGGTTCGCACCAGAACCTGCGAACAGACAAAATGTTTGTGTGAACTTTAGAACCCTATTAAATACAATGGACTCGAACGTTCGAAATCTAAAGTGTTAATTATAAAGGCTAATATGCAAGTTATTGTCCTAAAAAATGTTTGGGGACCGGGGTCCTGCCCCAGGGGACATGTATCAATGCAAAAAAAGTTTTAAAAACGGCCGTTTTTTTGGGAGCAGTGATTTTAATAATGCTTAAAATGAAAAAATAAAAGTGAAATATTCCTTTAAATTTCGTACCTGGGGGGTGTGTATGATATGCATGTGAAGTGGCGCATGTTTCCCGTGCTTAGAACTGTCCCTGCAAAAAATGTCATTTTTGAAAGAAAAAAAGTCATTTAAAACTGACTCGCGGCTATTAATGAATTGTCGGCTCCCGGCAATACATTCAAAAGTCATTGATAAAAAAAATAAAAAAAAGCGTGGGGGTTCCCCAGAATTCAATTACCAGGCCCTTCAGGTCTGGAATGGATATTAAGGGGAACCCCGCCGCAAATTTTAAAAAAAATTGACGTGGGGTTCCCCCAAATATCCATTCCAGGCCCTTCAGATCTGGCATGGATTTTAAGGGGAACTCCACCCCAAATTTTAAAAAAAATGGCGTGGAGTCCCCCTAAAAATCCATACCAGACCCCTTATCCGAGCACGCAACCTGGCCGGCCGCAGGGGAAAAGGGGGGACGAGAGAGCGCCCCCCCCTCCCTCCTGAACCGTACCAGGCCACATGCCCTCAACATGGGGAGGATGTCCCCATGTTGATGGGGACAAGGGCCTCATCCCCACAACCCTTGCCCGGTGGTTGTGGGGGTCTGCGGGCGGGGGGCTTATCGGAATCTGGAAGACCCCTTTAACAAAGGGGACCCCCAGATCCCGGCGCCCCCCTATGTGAATTGGTAAGGGGTACATTGTACCCCTACCATTTCACAAAGAAAGCGTAAAAACACACAAACACCTTGAAAAAGTCCTTTATTTATAAAAAAAACAAAAACATTCCAGCGGTGAAATTCAGTGTCCCGCGGCGATCCCGATGTCCAGCGCTGTCCTTCATTGGTTGTGCCTGAGCGGACCTGATGGGGAACTCCCTCTCAGTGTTTTAAATGTATAGACCCGCCCCTTCTAAAGTTCCCCATCAGGTCCGCTCAGCGGACAATAACTTGCATATAAGCCTTTATAATTAGCACTTTAGATTTCTCCCATAGATTTTTCGAATTTGCCGCGAACACCCCAATTTGTTCGCTGTTCGGCGAACGGGCGAACAGGCAATGCTCGAGTCGAACATGAGTTTGACTCGAACTCGAAGCTCATCCCTAATCCAGGGCTCTGCTTGCCCATAGCGGGCTCCGCCGGGTAAGGGGGAGGGAGAAAAGTAGACACACATCCCGTTGACCCGGAAGTGACGTGTGACATAATTTCTTTGTCCCCGTTGACAGTTTTAAATTTTTAAAAGGGTTAAAGGAAAAGTTCACCTTCGGGAACATGTTACATGTTCCACCCATACTTTTTGTTAATTAAAAAAAACTGGCTTCTAACTTTTTTAGCTGGCTCCCAGATTCAAAGCAAATTCAAGCCCTGCATTAAGGTAAAAAACCTTCTATTGCAGAGGATCCCCCCAGATCCTCCTCATACTTGCATGAGCCCAATCTCGATCCAGAAATGTGCACAAGAGCAGCGGCTCTACCAGCTCTGTCTCTCCTCACTTGGCAGATTGATAGCAGCAAGAGCCATTGGCGCCTGCTCCTGTCAATCAAATTCTAGCGGGGGCAGGGCTGAGCTCAACTGTCTGGGTCAATAGATGCAGATAGGACAGCTCGGAGCTACTATAGGGGAAATCTTTAGGGGGGGGGGACAGTAGGGGACCTGAGAAGAGGAGGATCGGGGCTGCTTTGTGCAAAACCATTACACAGAGCAAGTAGGTATGATATGATGATATGTTTGTTATTTAAAAAAAGCAAAAAAGGAACCTTTACAATCAAAGTGATACTATGATACCAAACGCACATTGTTTAACACCTTCCTTACTGGGCACATATACCCCCTTCCTGCCCAGGCGAAATTTCAGCTTTCGGCACTGAGCCGATTTATCTGACAATTGCGCGGTCGTGCGACGTGGCTCCCAAACAAAATTGACGTCCTTTTTTTCCCACAAATAGAGCTTTCTTTTGGTGGTATTTGCTCACCTCTGCGGTTTTTATTTTTTGCGCTATAAACCAAAAAAGAGCGACAATTTTTAAAAAAACTATTTTTTTCTCAGTTTAGGCCGATACATATTCTTCTACATATTTTTGGTTAAAAAAATTGCAATAAGCGTATAGTGATTGGTTTGCGCAAAAGTTATAGCGCCTACAAAATAGGCTATAGAATTCTGACATTTTTTTATTATTTTTTTTTTACTAGTAATGGCGGCGATCAGCGATTTTTATCATGACTGCGATATTGCGGCGGACACATCGGACACTTTTGACACATTTTTGGGACCATTCACACTTATACAGTGATTAGTGCTCCATGTCCATGCTCCATGTCCTTGTCTGTGTACAGGCCGATCGCGGGTGCCTGGCGGACATCGCGGGTGCCTGGCGGACATCGCGGCCGCCAGGCACGCGCATCGGCATCTCAGTGATGCGCCGGGCACGCACGCGCGGCGGTGCTCGCGCGCCCCCCAGTGGCCGAAGGATCGGAGGCTGTATAATGACGGCCTCCCGGCATTTAAGAACCACTTTGCGGCCGTCATTAGTCGTATGATGGGCGCGAAGTGGTTAATTTACATTATCCCTGGTCTTTCTTTATGTGGATGGTGGCAGTGTAATTATTTTAATTAAAACAAATACACCCCACCCCTATTGTGTTTAGCTGGAGGAGGAGGGAGGGAGTGGGCTGTCCGTGTATATGCCCACATGTCTGACTTTATAGTCGCATGGGCTGCTCAAATGTGATAGGGAGAAAATGCTCAGGGTAGAAAATACACTGGATACTCAGCATGTGCACCAGCTGCCAACACTGCTCTACAAAATCACCAACTACAGTTGGGACATGGACAAGAGGAGGAGATAGAGAACAGCAGGATCAACCAAGTTTCTTGCAAAATACAGAAAATTAATCCCATAGCGATTGAGTAAGTATGAACAGCATCTAATACACCATTTATTGATAGTTATTAATGATGTGGGCTTTTTTTTTTTACACTTTAACCGCTTGCCGACCAGCACACGACGATATACATCAGCAGAATGGCACGGACAGGCAGATGGGCATACAGGTACGTCCCCTTTAAGAAGCCGCATTGTGGGCCTGCGGATTCGATGTCCGCGGGGATACCCACAATCGTCTCCCTGTAATCGGGAGCAGTGATCAGTGTCGTGTCGTGTCACGGGTAGCCCACCCCCCCTACAGTTAAAACACATCCCTAGGACACACTTAACCCTTTCAGCGACCCCTCCTGGTTAACCCCTTCACTGCCAGTTACATTTACACAGTAATAAGTGCATATTTATAGCACTGATCGCTGTGTAAATGTGAATGGTCCCAAAATAGCACCAAAAGTGTCCGATGTGTCCGCCATAATGTCACAGTCCCGATAAAAATCAGTTAACGCAATTGTCAGTTAAAGCGACGCAGTGCCGAATCGCAAAAAGTGCTCTGGTCTTTGGCCAGCCAAATGGTCCGGGGCTTAAGTGGTTAAGGTTTAGGGTTAGTATTAAAGAGTTTGATTGAATTCAATAGCTATTGGCTTTTTATGTGTGATACATTACATTATTACCTATAAAAATTTACTTTTTGGAGTACGATGAATTAATTATTTGGGTGAGATAAGTAAGTGTTCAGATAAATGTTATTAATATTCAAAATTATTTCCTTGAAACTTCTGTGCCTAAAACAGGCATGCCAACTTTCAAGCCTCGTACACACGACCGAGTTTCTCTTGCTGGCAGAGTTTTTTTGCCGAGTAAATCGATCGTGTGTATGCGGCTATCAGGTTTCTCGTCAAGAAAACCGACAAGAATCTCGACGAGAAAAATAGAGAACCTGCTCTCTATTTTCTCTTCGAAATTCTTGTCAGCATGTTTCTCGACGAGAAAAGTGTGTGTGTGTGTGTACACTTACCTGTCCTCCGGGAAGCCTGCGCATGCTCGAAATGACTTTGACGCATGCGCGGTAGCTTCCTAGGCATAGGTATGGTGTTCCAAGATGTCGGCGACGGCGCACGCTCGTCGTAGTCGATTACGTCACCGCGTTCGCTCCATTCAAAGAACCGCCAGTTCTTTGAAAGGAGTGTCTGTACACTCGGCCGGGACAAGTTTCTTGTCCAAGAATCTCGTCAAGAAAAACGACGTGTTTTTTCTTGACGAGATTCTCGGTCGTGTTTACGAGACTTAACTCTATAGTCCTGTTTTATCTGTCCATGACTACCGTTGTAACCTAATCAATGTCCTATCCGTGGTGCTGAAAATAGCTGCGGTAAACTATGATGTGCTTGTGTTTGCTGTGTAAACCTGGAACACTCTGATATAGGTTGCAAAACACTTGTTTTTATAATCATATCTTTTATTTAATCTCAAAGCTAAATCATTAAACAACGCAATATTTTATTTAATCGGCACAGGTTTTGGAATATCTACCCAGTTGCAGCATTTACAGCCTGCTGAGATCTTTTTAATGTTGGACGAGATATTTTTTATTCTAGAAGTAAACACGCTGTTAGCACAATTTAATGTAAAGTCACCTAGCAGGTGGGTTCTAAAACCACTTAACAGACACACCAGATGTGGGGGACCTGGAAGTGATTTTGAATGGCTTAAATAAACTGCCTGTAATAACAGACTGAATAAAATATAAAGCAATAGTTTTGATGGAAAAAAAATGTCACTCGATAAACTGAAGAAAACTGAAGAAGACAAACACAGCAAGCAGTGAGATTAGGAAATCATCTCCTCCTCTGTCTCTTTGTGTAAAGTCAGGATAAGGAAACTAACGCTGCACCCTAACTCCCTGAGTTTTAGCGCTTTTATCATACTGTGTTTCCCCGATAATAAGCCCGGGTCTTATATTAATTTTGGCAACATAAGACACAGTAGGGCTTATTTTTGGGGTAGATCTCACCATGTAATGTGCTGTCTTCTCTCCCCATCTTTCTCTCTGCCTGTCAGGAATCCCCAGTGTGAACTGAGTTAAAATGCTTGTAAAATCCTATAATTTACTATATTACAGTAGTATATAATGTACAAGGTGTGTTTTTCTGTAATATAATTGTGCCAAATACCTTCGTTATAGTGCCGATCTGCGCTTCTGTGACCCGCTGGAGCTCTCTTCCCCGCAATTATGTTAAAGAAACACACACATTGTACATTATATACTACTGTAATAGAGTGGATTTTAGGATTTTACAAGCATTTTAAACTAGGGCTTATTTTCGGGATAGGGCTTATATTGCAGCCCTCCTGGAAAATAAAGCTAGGTCTTATTTTCGTAGTAGGTCTTATTTTGGGGGAAACACGGTAGTCAGGATTCTGGCTCAGAGACCGGAAGCTACAGCAGTAGAGAGGCTCCCACTGACCAGCAGGATAAGTACACAAGCAGGTCACCCTGGCGGATGAGGGCTCACCCAAGGTGCAGGGTGTAAGCACTAACCAGTGTTCACCAGAACTCCTGATGGTGGAGATGCGTTTTGCTGCATGTTAGTACCAGGTCGTGGTCCTCATGATCACCCCACCAGGAGCAGGTAGGGATCAAGCAGAACTGTAGTCTGTTAACAAGCCAAAGGTCGGCAACAAGTGGTTGAAGTTTGGGATCAAGCAGAAGTGTAGTCAAGGAACAACCCAAAGGGTCAGTAACAAGTGGTAGTGGAGATAAGGATAGCTGCAGGTATGCAAAGGAGCACGAGAGAGCACAATATTTCTGGCAAACAGGAAGTACAGAGACATGCCTTAAATAGGAAGTTCATGGGATGAGCAATGAGTTCAAGGTTCTCCAGAAACAAGATACAAGGCAAGATAATTCAAGGGATCAGACAGGATGCTGTCCAGCATCTTAAGAAGCTCAGCAAGAAAAGGTACCATTGGATGCATCAGAGGCTGTGGGTTCAGGTCTTAGTCATGACAGATTTTTCTTACTTGGGGCTCACATATGGAAAGTGTGCTAAACAGGTAAATTTCTTGGTGTCTTTAGCAACACATCATCTTCCATCTGTTTTAGTGCTGAACTAATACGAAGCAAGGAGTCAGGATCACCTGCTGGGGGCACTGTGCTTCTCTGGGCAGCCAGCAGTAATCAGTTTCCACCTAATGCTGGCTGCTGGGAGGGTATTTAGGTCTTCCCTACTAGTGCCTCTCACTCCAGTGTTTTGCTGATGCCAGATACTGTTTGCCATTGATCCTGCTCTTGCTGCTGCCCTGTACCCTATTGATTTGTATCTGCTCCCCCTTGTTCCTGATCCCAGGTTTGGTTCACCTTTCCTATCTGCTTCTTGCAACTCTAGTTTTCCCCTGTTTTTCTGTGTTCCCAATTTTGTATATATTATATATAGTTAGTTGTTAGTTGGGCTTTCTGTTTGTTAGGTTGACCCTTGAAGAAGCCTGAGAGCTATTTTGTTAAATAAAAAAAAGAGCTGTCATAGTAATTTTCTAGCGATTTTTTTGTAAATGTCAGATGCACTTTCTGTACATCACAGATGTGCCTCTTGACCAGCAGGATTAGGACATACCCCAGGCATGTTATTTTAAGGAACAGCACATTTTAATGTTTCAATTTAAAGCTTTGTTTTTTTTTTTAAATAACAAACATGTCATACTTACCTCCACTGTGCAGCTCGTTTTGCACAGAGTGGCCCCAATCCTCCTCTTCTGGGGCCCCTCGGCGGCTTTCGTGGCTCCTCCCCGCATTAGATAACCCCCTAGGAGAAGCGCTCTCCCGAGGGGGTTTCCTTGCGGGCGCGCTCCTGAGTCCTACACTCGGCGTCCATAGACGCCAAGTGTATGACTCGGCCCCGCCCCCCCGACACCCGCGTCATTGTATTTGATTGACAGCAGTGGGAGCCAATGGCTGCGCTGCTATCAATCTATCCAATCAAAGCCGGGACTCCATGGAGAGATGGACGGCGGGGACGCGCCCACGGAAATTCGGGGCTCAGGTAAGTAAAACGAGGGGGCTGGGGTGCCGGACACTGCAAAGTGTTTTTTCACCTAATGCATAGGATGCATTAAGGTGAAAAAACACAAAGGTTTACAAACCCTTTAAGCATATAAAAAAATCATTGCTCTTGGCCTAATTTATACTTTTCGTTTTTTTTTCTTCTTGCATTGGTACATGTTCCCCAGGGCAGTCCCCCTATGGTATTTTTTGACACCCCTTGACTATTAGCCCAGAAAATGGGCAATTTAAATTTTAAAGATTTGGCTCTTATTGACTTTTTTGAAGATTGCAGAATCCTGCTCAAACTGAACCAAACCCAGGGCAGTTTGTTCCATCACTATTAGTGATTCCCGTAGTGATGTACCCCACAATTCTATTTCATTTCCCCGCTGACTGGTTAAATTGTTTGCACATTTTGCAATAAATGGAAGAAAGCACTTCCAAATCTAGTGTAGCGGGTGTCAAATTTAGTGGGGTGTATCTGGGCCATAGATGGCCCAGATACATTGATTTTTAGGGATTTATGGACACTTTGGAGTGTGGGAGGTATGAATGATGTCATGTTCCCTGCGGTCCCTAGGTGGCGCTGTCACCTGGGACCGGGGTTCAACTGCCATTCTAGAGCTGTGCCCTTCTTGTCCTCTCACGGCAGTAGTACGGCGGGGCGGGGAACCCGCTGTGCCTGCTGGGAGAGGATATAAAAGGGGGCGGACATCTTGCGCACAAGGTCCATTCCCCAGGCACCTTCGGCCTGGGGGCTGCTGCGGTTCGTCTGTGCCCAGGCGCCCTCGTGGAGTCGAGTTCCATCCCAGGCACCTTCAGCCTGGGGTGAGGTACTTTTCCAGGAGGCCTGGAGCCCAGTACCTTCGACTGGGTCCTGCAAGGGTGAAGCATTCCTAAGGTGCCCCCGGTATTGGGTGCCTGAATCCAGGGCGTAAGGGACCGGAGACGTGACCTCCCCGAAGAGCCAGCGCAGCATTTGCTGGTGCCGGTGGAGGCCTCTGGTGACCGTCCGGATGGATGTCTTCCTCTGACAGGGGTCGTTTGTTCTAAAGGAGGTAATTCATGTTCTCATGGTCTGTGGCAGGGACCCATCTTCCTCAGGTCAGTGGCAGGCCTCATCCAAGGCCTGTGGCAGGGGCCTCAACGTTCACCCAGGTCAGTGGCAGTGACCAAATTCACAGTCGGTGGCAGCGACTGTGCGCCAAGCCTGTTTGCACTAAACGGAACGGGAGAACTCTATTCATTGTGTTGTGCCTGGACCTACTCTTACCCACACCCTGTCTGTTCTTTTAAAAGTCAAACAGTCTACCTATTGATCTAAGCAATAAAACAGAGTTGGACTTTTTATGGTGTGGAACTCGTGTTACTGGAAGCTAAGTGTCCCTGTCAGTGACAGTGGCAATCATCCTCCAAAGAGGAAGCTGAGGCTCCGGCCTAAAACGCAGACCCCAAGGTAAACGGTATAGCTCATATCTCTGCATCCTACATCAGAGAGCCGAGCTGGTGGTGTGCATCTTTCCCCCTTCTCCCAGATACCCCTAGACGAGTAAAACCAGCCATGAAGAGAGGGGAGAAGCTGGGGGAGGACCGCTACACATGGGGGCTCTAAGTCCGGGATTTGTGTTTATGCAATGGAACCGAAGCTATCGGAGTTTGAACTTTGCTGCCCAGAAGAGTTCCGAGTAGGTCGGCCATATTGGCCACTGTGCCAGCAGGCACACCCTCCCTGCACAGTTCGTGGGCGTGACATGGAGAAAGCCCGCAAACTGGTGTGCCAGAGGGGAGGAGTCCGGCCATGTGAAGAGGTACACGTGGGGACTTTGGCGCCAGTTATGCAGTGCGCGATGGAGCAGCAATCAGTCACCATGTTCAGCAATGCCTCGTGGGTTCCAGTCTCAAATACTACGAAGATGACTTCAACTGCTGCTCCGATTACAGATATGGGGATTCGGCTCAAGCCCCAGGGACGATTCGCCTTGTACACCTGCAAAGATGTTGAGGCCCTGGGTATGATTTGTCCCGGATGTTCGGGACTGGTGGTACAGTTAAAGCCATTCGGGCGCTGTGAGGCCTGCGGGGAGTTCACGTTTGAGGTGGAGCAATCCATAGAGAGACCTCGGGTCTTCCACCTCAGCCCTACATCAGGCGCCGCCACTCAACAAGGAGAAATCAACGCTTGGACAGCCGTCCTTACGTGCACTGTAGAGACCTCCGTGGAGGTCGCGAACAAAGGGATTGAGGATGCAAAATCCGGAGATGGATCCGGTAGGAAGAGTCCTGGACATCCTTTCACAAGTTTTGGTCGAGGTAAGCCAGGGACTGGGACTTGGTGTTGGGACGGAGATGTCGGGGATTCACGGCCCCTTGAGCCCGTGGGTGGGAGTGATTCGGTGTCCACTACCAACTACCTGCCCGCGGAGGAGTGTGACACCTCCGACCTGGAGTCAGTCTCCGATGTGGGAGACAACGTCGTCATAGACAAATTGTTTGCTGAAAAGGGCTGGGACAAGATGCCTCTCTCCTCTCTCCTCATCCCGTAGAGACAGGGATCCACCTATGTCCACAGGGGATAGCACACCCCGGGTGGAGGCACCAGCGCCTGAGGAGGGACCCCCTTCAGGTTCCCGGTGCCTCCTGCACCTATCACTGGGGACAGGAGACTGTCGCTGTGGGCACCTAGGTCCAACTTGGAGGTGGTAAAGGCACCTCGCCATCCGGATTCAATCGTCCTGCCGGGCGAGGGAGACCGCTCTACCATGCCTCCCTTGTCTAGGCTACAGTGTTTGTTCTGCCAGAAAGTTGCCAATGAGTATGGGTGGGAGTACCCATATTTATCTGTATGAAGTGGAAGTCTGTAGGGAACGTTGGTATAATGACTTCGTGTGGACACACATCAAAGTCCCACACGCACGCAGATACCCCACTTGTTCCCCAAAGGCATCTCAAAGATTTAAGGACTGTAAAGCAGAGTGGATGTTAGGTCGGCACATCCATGCTGACAAAGTGTTGATTCGACAGAAAGAAGGGGAGGATGTCGAATATCACATAGAGACTGTGGATCAGCATTTGAAACCCCTTGTCTTGCCGCATCCTAGATTCTACCTGTAGGAGAAAAAGACTCCTTTCCTTTGTCCTGCAAGTTTGCTGAACTTTCCGGGGTTTGTTTTTCCTTCCCGGAAACCCAGGAACTGTACCCGAGTTTAACGGGTGTTGTGCTCTTTTGGGGGACTGTTGCTGTTGTTTCTCCCTTCCTTCCTCCTGCAAAGTGATCATGGACTTTGGGGTGTAGTTAGGGCCAAAGTACAGAAGAAGAAGAAAAAAAAAAGGTTTTGTTTAAGGATTCAACAAGTGCTTTTACCGTGGCACTGTCACCAGGTGGCAGTGTTGCGCAACGTTATTCACTTTACACCACATACTTCTTGGAAGGAAAAGATTTCTCTTTGGGGAGATTTTTTCGTTCCAACACCCACACATGTGTCAGGGAAATTGTGTGTTTGATTTCTTTTTTTGTCCCCTCTGCAGGAGAACGTCTGTCAAGACCGCTGAAAATGGGGCGGGTCTTAGATAGTGATGTGGGAGGGGGAGGAAAGAAAAGAGATGTCAATGGTGTTATTGTGATATGTATGCTGTTATGTGTTGTTTCCCTTTTCCTTCCCTTTCATGTCAGGTTCAGGCACAACCACTGTTTTTTTCAAATTTACATTTTTGCACATTTTTTTAAACAGTCTCTGGATGGAGGTTATATTGGCTCCCTTTGGGGCGTGCCTTGATTCAGACACTGGGGACCAGTGTCAAATTGCTGGGGGGAGTGTGTAGCGGGTGTCAAATTTAGTGGGGTGTATCTGGGCCATAGATGGGCCAGATACATTGATTTTTAGGGATTTATGGACACTTTGGAGTGTGGGAGGTATGAATGGTGTCATGTTCCCTGCGGTCCCTAGGTGGCGCTGTCACCTGGGACCGGGGTTCAACTGCCATTCTAGAGCCGTGCCCTTTTTGTCCTCTCACGGCAGTAGTACGGCGGGGCGGGGAACCCGCTGTGCCTGCTGGGAGAGGATATAAAAGGGGCGGACATCTTGCGCACGAGGTCCATTCCCCAGGCACCTTCGGCCTGGGGGCTGCTGCGATTCGTCTGTGCCCAGGCGCCCTCGGCCTGGGCGCGTGGAGTCGAGTTCCATCCCAGGCACCTTCAGCCTGGGGTGGGGTACTTTTCCAGGAGGCCTGGGGCCCAGTACCTTCGACTGGGTCCCGCGAGGGCGAAGCATTCCTAAGGTAGGGTGACCAGACATCCCCGGTTTCAGGGGACAGTCCCCGGATTGAGTACACTGTCCCCAGGTTTTGTCACCGGATTGGATTTGAGCAGGGGCTGGGGCAATTTCAAAGACAGTCAGTGCAGAATTAAAAATAAAAATTCTGAATTACATGTAGCGCCCTGCTCCTGTTGACCAGGCGCTCGCATGTAAATTTAGTGGGTTATCTGTTCTGTACATAGTTCAGATTCAATATTATGGCTAAATTAGCCTCTGCTCCAGCGTTGGCTGTGTTGCGTGCAGTTCCGCACTGTCGCCTGTAGGTGTCGTTGTCACCACAGGCCAGTGATGGAAGGGCAACAGGCTGAAGTGTATTGGGTGTCCTTTTCCCCAGAAACCGCCCAGTGGGAGTGGTCTCCCCGCTGTGCATTCTGGGAGAGGATACTTAAGGGGCAGACGCCATATTTTTCTCTCTCTCCTATCATGGCCCGCCTGGCCTAAGGTATGTGACAACTCTTCTTCTGCCTGGGGGGGCCCTGCTAGCCCGAGGCTACGTGACTGCAAGTAGGCCCAGAAGCTGTCTGGGGCCTACTGGTCCAGAGGGTGGTCCTGTGCAGTCTGTCCTGCGGGAAGAAGCTGCGCAATTGAAGGATCCAGGGGAGGACTCATCTTGGAGAGGACCGAGGGAAAGGCTGGTATCTCAAGAGGAGCCTGGTGACTCATATGGAGGATGCATCCTAACCAATCTACCTCACAGTTCTGCCGGATGGCTTAAAGGAACTTTTGATACTGTGTTGCTGTGTTCGCTACCATCAAGTGGCACTGGAGCCCCCGGTATTGGGTGCCTGAATCCAGGGCGTAAGGGACCGGAGACGTGACCTCCCCGAAGAGCCAGCGCAGCATTTGCTGGTGCCGGTGGAGGCCTCTGGTGACCGTCCGGATAGATTTCTTCCTCTGACAGGGGTCGTTTGTTCTAAAGGAGGTAATTCATGTTCTCATGGTCTATGGCAGAGACCCATCTTTCTCAGGTCAGTTGCAGGCCTCATCCAACGTTCACCCAGGTCAGTGGCAGTGACCAAATTCACAGTCGGTGGCAGCGACTGTGCGCCAAGCCTGTTTGCACTAAACGGAATGGGAGAACTCTATTCATTGTGTTGTGCCTGGACCTACTCTTTCCCACACCCTGTCTGTTCTTTTAAAAGTCAACCAGTCTACCTATTGATCTAAGCAATAAAACAGAGTTGGACTTTTCTTGGTGTGGAACTCGTGTTACTGGAAGCTAAGTGTCCCTGTCAGTGACAGTGACAATCATCCTCCACAGAGGAAGCTGAGGCTCCGGCCTAAAACGCAGACCCGAAGGTAAACGGTATAACTCATATCTCTGCATCCTACATCAGAGAGCCGAGCTGGTGGTGTGCATCTTTCCCCCTTCTCCCAGATACCCCTAGACGAGTAAAACCAGCCATGAAGAGAGGGGAGAACCGCTATACTTATTTTGTTGTAATTCTGGATAGCCCTGTACTCATAATATGCATAAAGATCGGCACTCTTTCCAGAAGTGGGGTTTGAACCCACAAGGATATACATCCATTGGATCTTAAGTCCAATGCCTTAACCACTCGGCCATTCTGGTATTTCAGAGGCATGGCTACACACACAAATAAAAACTTTGATTTCTGTCCAGTATTGATTTATTTAGAATTGAAATATATTTATGCAGCATTTAGAACTGAAACTGTATTCAATAGGAAGTCATACTGCAAAGTTTCTTGAGTAGGCAGGAATCTCAGGGTTTAAATGTATGCCGCAGACCATTGTGAAAGAAAAAGAACACTTTCCAGCACCTCAACTTCAATTTTTTACTGCTTCAGAGGAGAACATTATATAGGGGAACCAGTGTGAAACCAATCAGCTTCTCACAGGTAATAATTTATCTGCAGACCACATACTATAAAAACACTGGGCTATTTTGTTGAAGTAGGTATCTCCAACAGACACCATTACTAAAAGAGGTCTCTGTATTGAGCAATACGTGCCGTTCAACGTTTTAAGCAATATTTTTGTGACTTTCCTCACACGGGGACAACTAATGACAAGTCCATCACTCTTCAATCACACAAGTATTGTTATAGGTCAGTTATGTATCACAAACAATTTATTTTTATTGCCAGATACTTTTACTACATAATGATGGAAAATAAGCTTCAGCTGGTGAAACGGCTATCATGGAAATGCAGTTGTATAGACTTTAATTTTGGACTATTCTACATGGTAAAATGCAGTAACCGCATGGGATTATTGCCTTTTATTGTTTTGTTTCAGTTGTGTCTTGGCTCTTTGTAACATTTTCTTCACATGTTCCAATGATTTTTGATGGCATTCTGACCCCTGAGGAGCATACAGTCTATCTCCATTTTGTCTAAATGATGTCCCTACTGTGTGCCCTTGTTTATATTTCCTCCTCTCTACATTCCCTGCCAGACCCTCTGAACACAGAGGAAACTATGCTGAAGTAGTTGTAAACCCTGAATAGCCTGAGGTGATACAAAGAGATGAAACAAATCCTCCAATATAGGTTGTACCTGTTTATCTGTAGCCCTCTCTCCTCTACAGCCTTCTAAAATACACAGATCAAAGGCTTTTTCTTTGTTTCAACAGGCAGGGGGTGGGGATCTGATGTCACACACTGCACAGCATAAAGCACAGAGCTTAGTTTAAATTGAAACCTGAGGGGGGGGGATACACCCCCTCTACACAGACTCATAGGGAAACACAGACAGCTGAGACTGTCAATCACCTGCTGGCAGGACCATCACCTGACATTGTCTGGTGTGGACTCATGCAAGTGAAGTGACACATTGTCAAGAGCATGGTGCCAGCCATCAGGCTAGAATGTGCTTTCTGTGCATACGCACAGGCATAAGTGTGCACATTTCTATGCGCATAGGAGACGGACTGCACATAAATCATTACCCACAAGTGCATGGGTGCACGTCCACTGCCTGCAAGTTTCCTATTTAAACCTGATCCAGTTACTGATACGCATTCTTGATCCTGTTACTGACCCAGCTTCCTCCCTGACCTTGATCTCAGATTACCCTTGTCTGCTCATGTTCCGCCTCTGCTACCGACCCCGGCCTGGCCTACTGACAATGCCTCTGCTTTGTGAATCTGTATCTTACTGCCTGATTGTTACCGACTTTTGCTTGTTTCTGACTCTGAAGCCTTGTACACGCGATCGGTTTTACCGATGAAAACAGTCCGATGGACTTTTTTCATCGGACAAACCGATCGTGTATGGGACCCATCGGTCTTTTTTCCATCGGTTTTTAAAAATAGAACATGTTTTAAAAACCGATAGCAAATTCCGATCGTCTATGGGCAAGTCCATCGGATAAAAAACCCACGCATGCTCAGAATCAAGTCGACGCATGCTCAGAAGCATTGAACTTCATTTTTCTCGGCTCATCTGAGTGTTTTACGTCACCGCGTTTGGGACGGTCGGTTTTTTGACTGATGGTGTGTAGGCAAGACTGATGGAAGTCAGCTTCATCGGATTTCCATAGGATATCCGATCGTGTGTACGAGGCTTTATTCTGCTTACGTCCTGGTGTGCTTCCATTCAGCTGTCACTTGACCAGGTCTGGGACTTGACTCCACCATCAACTGGACTTGGCATCTTCAAAGATCATCACCAGCTGTACCTTTGCTTTTTCAAATACCAGTGCTCCTTAGTTCCTTCTCACAGTGTCTATATCTTGGCATTTGTGTCTTTCCTTCACCCCTGCAAATCCTGCCTCAACATCCAGGGAAGCACAGATGGGAACTGCAAAAGAGCCACCCTGGTCATCCCAAGCCTTAGGTACATACTCAGACAGGTACGTGACACTTATGCAGATAGCAGAGGAAGGAGACAGCAGAGAGAAATTACACATATGGTTGATTTACTAAAAGCAAGAAGACTGCACTTTGCAAATTGCAGTTGCACTCTGCAAGTGCGGTTGCTCCAGAACTTGGTAAATGAGGTAACTTTTCTAAAAATACCCAATCACATGTAAGGAAATCTAAAAAAAAATGCATTTTTGCTTGCACGTGATTGGATAAAGAACATCATCAGAGCTTATGCTCATTGACTAAGCTCTAGAGAAACTGCTCTTGCAGAGTGCACAGTCTATTTGCCTTTAGTAAATTAGCCCCTTAGTGCCTTGGACTGAGGCAAGTACACACTATAGAAGGATATGCTTCGTTAATTTTTCATATAGGAGGTGTACAACCAGTTGAAAATGCAGAACAATTGTGCAAAACAGGATCTGTCGGTTTAGGAAAATTTCTCCAATCTTCTTTTCATTATAGATAAAATGGGGAGCCATGAACTGCATAACTCACACATGTACTTTTCCCTGCTCTCAAATGTTTTACTAAATAGAAATGCATTTTAAGCAAAGAATGTATTTATTGTGAAGTGGTTAGTCCTTTCCTATGTGCTGTAGCTGCTCATTCATTTCTTTTGAGGATTTCCTTGAAACCCTTATCAACAGTCACCTGCATGTTGACCCTCGGGTTAAATGACATGTCATAAATGTAAGATGTCTTTTCTTGTGGAATTATCACACTGTTTTTTCAAAAATAAAGAATTTATAAAAAAAATAAAAATAAACCCTGGTTCACATTGCAGCGATTTGGCATGCGATTTGACACGTCAAACCACATACCAAATCGGCATCTATTGGCAGGAATTGCACCGTCCGAATCGGTGCGAGGCCGAATTTGCAGCGCCGCACTGATTCCCAAAAGTAGTTTCTGTACTACTTTTGGTGACATCGGGGTGCGATTTGAATAGACATCTGTGCAGAAACCCACACAGATGTCTCTGAAATCGCCATCGGAGTCGGGACTGACATGCGGGAATGAAATGGTGCGAGAGATCAGCTGAATTTGCACCATTTCATTCCCGCTGTCAGTGGGAACCTGGGCTAAATGCCAGAAGCAGAGCGAGACCAGAGGTAGGCAACAAAAATGGCGCAAGATGTAAGAGATTACCCATATGCTGAAAGACTGGAGAAATTCAATATATACCTCCTGGAGGTAAGAAAGAAAAGATGGGGGGGGGGGTGAATCCTTCAAATACAAGGTGAGTAAAAGATTCAGAAGGGCAATATTTTCAAAATGAAGCTGAGATCAAAAACACAAGGACATGACCTCAAGCTAGCAAAAGGAAAGTTCAAAACTAACCCTAGAAAGTATTTTATTTAAAGAAATCGTTAGAACATACTTCCAGCAGAGCAGAGCAGAGCAGAGGTAGCAAATCATTCAACAGTATGTCACGAAATATGCGTGGGATAATTAATTGCATTCAATTGTCTATATTTAGAAAAAAGGTTAAAGTGTAACCCCACTTTTGTTGAGAGTCCTACCTTTTCTGTTCTGAAACAAATGCATTGAATTTTAGAAAATTACAGCAGTTTCAGATTGAAATGGAAAGGTATTAACTGTTCTGTTCCACTTATATGTATTTTTTCGTTGTATTATTGAAATGCACCAAGTTACAATTTTTCTGCAGTATGATGACATCTAGTGGTGGTTTTGGGCCCATATAACTCCTTTACTTTGTGACTTTAGTTCCTCTCTCTGCCCCCACCTCCTGTTTAGTGCTGGTTAGTTCAGTCCTAGCTAGACCCTTCACAATTTTTCCATGTTTCCTCAGTCAATGTAAGTAGTTTGCAGACACAGTGCTTAAAGTGACTGCAAAGTCTCTATATTTCTTTTTCTATTAAAATAACAAACATATTACACATAACTTCTCTGTGTAGTGGTTTTGCACAGGGCAGCCCAGATCCTCCTCTTCTCGGGTCCCTGGCTGGAGCTCCTGGCCCCTCCTTCCTGTCATGTGCCCCCACAGCAAGCAGCTTGCTATGGGGGAACCCGAGCCGAGCTGCAGCTCCATGTATTCATTCAGACATAGAGCTGTGGTTCGGCCCCACCCCCTCTCTCTCCTGATTGGCTAATTGCATTTCATTGACAGCAGCAGGAGCCAATGGTGCCGCTGCTGTGTCTCAGCCAATCAGGAGGGAGAGTCCCACTCAGCCAAGGGACTAGTGGACATTGCTGGATCGAGATGGGGCTCAGGTAAGTATTAGGGATGCTGAGCGGGGCTGCTGCACACAAAAGGCTAAAAAACCTTCTGACTTTACAATCACTTTAAGAAGATTGTTGTCTTCTTACCAGAGTAAGCACAATTTGTGTGCGAATTGCGATACATGTAAGCCATTCCTCCCTTGCTTGTACATATAGTGCTCTTCATGTTCTTCATAGTTTTATGTGAATAAAGGCATTTGGATCTCAGTTTGGTGTGTAGCCATCAGGAGTTTCCTTTCATTCAGGAAAGGGATGGTCGACACTCAGGATGACATCCAAGGTGTCTATACACTTGTCTTCCTTGGTTGGGAAAACAATACATTTTTAATCCTTAAATCCACTCTGTGCTCCACCACACCATTGAGTAGTGCTCTGCCACCTGGTGAAATGCACGCTCAACTTAATTAGAGTGTGGCGCTGAAATAATAATGTTGCTGCCAGTGAGCAGCAAACAGACATAAACAATGTAATGGTCTGGGTGAAAATTGCCAAAAATTATTCCTGGACTTAACACCCACTGTGTACTAGTGTATAGACATAAACACAAACATAAATCAAAAATAGTCCGTAAGTGAATGAACTCAGACACATGACCATGAAATGTCCTTCATGTGAACAATAGGAGTGTTAGACCATAGGAGCTACACACAGCTGTGAAAATAATAAGTGTAAAAAAACAACACAATAAGAAAATATATAGAAGAGTCCAAACAACATGTGCAAAAATAAATAGGTGTCTTCTCATGGAGGAGTCACAACCACAATGGTAACTGTTGGAAGAACCACAGTGTTGATAGTTAGACCTCACAACACACGATAGGAACAATATGGTTGGGTACTCTTACCACAAATGGTGGACCCACCTGTCATACGACAGTGGGTCAATCGGGTTTGATGGTCTCAGTGACCGGGACTGGTGAAGCGAGATGCCATGGGTATCTCAGGCCGTCTTAGGCAGGATGGTTCAATGCACGGATCGTAGGGTGCAATTCCTCCAGAATACGAACTCCCAGATGGTCCATGGGGGATGAAAAAAGGGTGAAACAAAAGGAGAACACTCTCAATGGTGCAGGTCAATAAAACCAGGTATGGATTTATTTGAATAAAATTTGTCTTACAGAAATTAGACAAAATATAAAAAGTGATCACGAAAGAGATTAAAATAAGCAATGTGTGGCGCAACATAGGCAAGCCCGAAGCGTTTCGACTTCAAAGTCTTCCACAGGGGCATATGAATATTTTGTCTAATTTCTGTAAGACAAAACCATTGGGAGTGTTCTCCTTTTGTTTCACCCTTTTTTCATCCCCTGTGGACCATCTGGGAGCTCGTATGCTGGAGGAATTGCACCCTACGATCCGTGCATTGAACCATCCTGCCTAAGACGGCCTGAGATACCCATGGCATCTCGCTTCACCAGTCCCGGTCACTGACACCATCAAGCCCGATTGACCCACTGTCGTATGACAGGTGGGTCCACCATTTGTGGTAAGAGTACCCAACCATATTGTTCCTATCGTGTGTTGTGAGGTCTGACTATCAACACTGTGGTTCTTCCAACAGTTACCATTGTGGTTGTGACTCCTCCATGAGAAGACACCTATTTATTTTTGCACATGTTGTTTGGACTCTTCTATATATTTTCTTATTGTGTTGTTTTTTTACACTTATTATTTTCACAGCTGTGTGTAGCTCCTATGGGCTAACACTCCTATTGTTCACATGAAGGACATTTCATGGTCATGTATCTGAGTTCATTCACTTACAGACTATTTTTGATTTATGTTTGTGTTTATGTCTATACACTAGTACACAGTGCGTGTTAAGTCCAGGAATAATTTTTGGCAATATTCACCCAGACCATTACATTGTTTATGTCTGTTTGCTGCTCACTGGCAGCAACATTATTATTTCAGCGCTGCACTATTTGTTTTTATTTGCTTTATTTACTTTGTTTGAGTGCTGGCAGCTTGAATCATCTTAGGTTTTTCACTTTTCAACTTAATTAGAGACCCACAAATGGGCCAACATAGCATATAGGAAATTAATCTCTCACACCAGGTAATGGTCCTCCATACAGATCCTCCTTACTGGTATAACGTCCTCAGAGGGAGTAGCATACAGCTCCATACAGCTCTCAGGGAAAACGGAAATAATCTCCAATAGTGTAGTATCTTTGTTAACACATATAAATGCACTAACCTACGGTGCCTGGTTTCGCCTCCTCACGTTTTACCACCCTCCCACGTTGCTTCGTCTTTGACTTCCTAACGAAGCCAGGTAAAAGGGTGGTGTAACGCATGGAGGCGGAGCCAGGCGGCGTGTGTGACTGTTTGGTACATGTGAGATATTGTTCGACTTATGTGATACTGCATTACCCTATATACTTGTTTTTATTCAATAAAATGTAAGTGCAATTCTTAAAGCTGGGTTAGTGCATTTATATGTGCTAACAAAGATACTACACTTTTGGAGATTATTTCCTTTTTTCCTGAGAGCTGTCTGGAGCTGTTCTGGCTCTGGTGTCCCCGATCGCGCGTGGCCGGCGGTAATCGCGACCGCCGGCCACGTGCATCAGTTCCCCCGCAGTGCAGCGGGCGCATGTCTGCTATCCCTGATTAAAGTGCCGGCGTACAGCTACGACGGCTCGCGGGAACGTGCCGACCTGCCGCAGTATAATGACGGGGGGGGGCTGGTCAGCAAGCGGTTAAGGTGTAAAAACCTATTGTCTTCCCTATGAAGAAACACTATTAGATCACCTTCCTTTGGACTGTTGGGACTTTTACTATTCACTTATTTTGGATAATACTATATTTTGTATTATTTTCACAGATTTTATAATATTTCAACTCTTTGTCACTTGGCTAGGTTATTATATTTCCGTTTTTAGTGTTTGAAAATTGACGATAGTTATATCATTTTTTATTTGAGTTCATTACTTGGGCAGTGCGATCACATATTGTTTTTACTTACTTTTGCACCCTTTATGTGGGAACACATTCAGTGATAGCAGCAGCCATAAGTTAGAGTTTGGAGCTAGGTGGCAGCGCACAAAACTCTTATTACCTTTGTCATTGGCTCCCACTGCTATCAATTGAAGCGAATGACAAAAGAGCGGGGGGCAAGTCTATTGACACAGACAAAAAGGCTCAGGAGCACATATGAGTACGCCCATGGAAAGCGGTTTTCTATGGGGGCACTTGGCGGAGGGGAGGAGCCAGAAGTGACTGCAGGGGACCCAAGAAGAGAAAGTTTGGGGTCACTCTCTGCAATGTAATTAGGTAAGTATAAACCTCTTTGGTAATTTAAAAAAAAATTGAAGCTATACAACAACTGTAAACTAAACGCGCAAAAATGCCTATAACATGCGGTTGTGTACATTTTTGTTGCATCTGCATTGTGAAAAAAAATCTTCTAAATTTTCTCCCTCACTTTGCATTATAAATAAACCAAAAGAGTGTGTATTAAATGTGTGTGTGTATATAAGATAAAAGCATTCAGTAAAAAATGCAGGATAATATACGTGTGTGAGTGTAAGGGCATTTAAAATGTGCATAAAAATACACGTAAGTGCACAAATCAAGTATAAATGCAAGCCAAACCACAAATTAATAAGCAGGGTACAGACACCATATGTGTGAAAGGGTCCATAGACTATGCCTGGAAGTTGCCTGACTTGTCCTGTGTGGCAAATGTGCATGACGTAGAAACAGAGGATCACAGCAAAGCCCAACCATTCATTTCCGATTAAAAAGATTTGTGGCCAACTTCAGACACAACAAGAAGCTTTCATAGCCTGCTATGTTCACAGGAACAATAAGGACTGTATGTACTCTACACTATATGTTATGGTTTCATTGGCTAAGCAGTTCCTTTTGAATTGGAAAGATTCAGTACACAGACAATGCCTTCAGAAAAGTCTACACTTAGGAATATATTCATAAATTAGCAAAGGATCCGCTCACTAATTATGTGCCCATTTTGAAACCAAAATATACCTACCTTTTTTAGATTTCTTCAGGCCCACCACCATATATGCAGGGTCCCTCACCTGTTCTACACTGCTGGGTGACCCTAGGTCTAGGAAAGTCATGGCAAACCTTGGCACCCCACTACATTTCCCATGATGCTCAACTACACTGCAGCGTGCATGAGTGTAGCACCCTCTACCATAGGTAGGTGCTAGATTAAGGTGACCAGATTTTTCAAATGAAATCCGGGGACATATTTTTTTTTTTTAACTAGTAATGGCGGCAATCAGCCACTCTCTCTGCCCACGGCGGCCCGCTTCACAGCCCGTCAAGTCTTACTCTCCGGGCCCCGGCTACTACTGGGTGGGGAGCGGAGGAAGATCACTCCGCCTGGGAAGGCAAGGAGATAAGCAGGCAGGCGGCTGGCCGGGTCTTGAGCCAAGGCAGAAGAACATGCGAGCGGAGCTGAATGGGCATGCACCCGAAACTGAAGAAATATTCCCTCCGCACATGATCTTCAGAAAGGGGCACAGATAATGGAAAAAAATACATCCCCCTAACTAGTAGGAGCGGCGGAGCGGGGGTGTAATTCAGATTTTTTTTTTAATTCTGCACTGACTGTCTTTGAAATTGCCCCAGCCCCTGTTCAAATCCAAAGATAATAAATGCGGCGCCTAAAATAGTGACAAAAGCCCAGAGACACGTATGAATCTAGGTATGTAGTAGGTGAAGAAATAAGTGACTTCAAATGATCTGGTGAACTGATAACCAGGTGCAGATACACAAATCATAAATTCACACCAAAATCTATATGTCACAATGTAATACGAACATATAACAGAAACAGTTCAGTGAAAATGTCCAGTATGAAAACTAGAATCAAAAGAGTAGGTGAACATCAGAGCGTGGTCTCCACATATGGAATCAAGCTGGCTTATGGTTCATACATAGCATAACTTCAGACCGTTGTGGCACCCAGGGATGTGACTCCAACACCAAGAAGGAGGAGGAAGAAATGAATACTCTTACCCCTAAACGTGGACTCACACACCAGCGGTGGTGGGTCAAACAGGCGACAGATGTAGTTGTAGATTCATCTGGGTATCTCCTCACAGACTGGCCATAAAAGGGATGGACTCCCGGGATCAGCTCTCTCCAAGGCAGTGACACAAAATTCCAGACTGTCAACACATCCAGAGTAATGATATCAATCATATGAAAAAGAAAAAAAAAGGAGGCTCCACATAGTGCAGGATCAGATGGTAAAAAATAAAACTCCTATTTATTCATAAAAAACATCCAGAACAAACCACACAAGGTTTTAAAATAAAAATAAAAAATTGTTGCTCAATACAGGCATCAATGCAGAGGCTTGCATAATAGTGATCACGAATAAATACAAAAAATGGCGAAGCTAGAAAGCAGGTTCATGTACCCGACATGTTTCGCATAAAAAATGCATCAACTGGGGCATGAACCTGCACAGAAAATACCACGCCATTATATAAGAAACATAAAGTGATAGGAAGATGTCTCAGCTATTGGGTATACACCCTCTGCAAGAGACTGTCCAATCACAAATTCAAAAACGCCGCCCTATTGATTGTCATCAATACAGCCAAAGCACACAGCCAATGAAAATGGTCGGAGCGACGTATGACACCGCCTCCTCACGCTGTCGTTGGAGAGCGTCATCACGCTACTACATCCAAAGATATTATTGCGTTCCAAGCCTCTCTCGCAGAGCGCCGTCACGTGAACCGCAACAGGGCCTGTGTCGAACGTCAGTGCCGTCGGAGAACATAATCACGCTATATGTGCTCCAAACCTCTCTCACAGAAACACATCGCGTGAACCACATTGGAGCCTGCATCGAACGACACTGACGTAGGAGAGCGTCATCACGCTATTAGCATAGGATGTATGCGTTCCACATCTCCGTCGCAGGAAACCAACGCGTGAACCGCACTAATGACCTGCATCCAATGGCAACCCTGTCTACCTGTCGTAGCAAAGTTTGTGCGCTCATTCATCTTAGCTTAGCAAAGGGGCGGTCGGAACGTAAACATTACCGCCCCGCACTGATGACGAGCAAGAGGGGGGACAAAAAATTTTTAAAAAATTTTTTTTGTAAAAAAATGCATTTTGAAAAAAGGACCCTGACAGGCTGATCAACACACAATGCCTCTTATTAACAATGTAAAATGTAGAATACAGAACCTAGAACATCCTGTCACCATGTTAATAAGATATGAAGTGTGTCACTTCAGCAAAAATTGTATACATAGGTGATAGTATGTCAACACATCTCTATAATCTATGCAAATATAGTGAAGAATGTACAAATATACAACAACATCTAACATAATCCATCATAGAAACTAATAAAATAACATCAACAATTTAAAAAAAAAAAAAAAAAAACTAAAATATACATACTCAATACTAGAAAAGATGGTATACCCAAACTAACCATCTCAAGGATATATATTGTGATATATGGCTGCTACTGGTGTATAGTATGCCCAAATAGTACATGCCAAACGAATACCGAATTATAAATTGGTCTAAAAAGACCAAATGATACATACAACGGAAAAAAATAAAAATAAATAGGAAGGCCAAAAGGAGTGGATTGTATGACAACAAGGTAAGAACACTAAACAAGATGATAGTTATACCCAAGTATAAACTGCAATAGATCGAGGGGATGATTGCACATTAAGCTTTGTTAATGAAGGAATTGATATCCCACTCGATGTTTAACCCGAAGGGCGAATAACATCGGAGTTGGTAAATCCAGAAAGTTTCCAATTGGGAAACTCCCCTAACACGGGACTCCCCTCTCCAGTGAGGAACAAAATGGTCTATCACTTGAAATTTAGTACCTGTAACCATCTTGTTATGAACTTGTAGGTAGTGTCTTGGTACACTATGATTAGTGCAACCTTTTTTGATGCCAGATATGTGCTCATTTACACGAATGGAAAAATTACGAATGGTACGACCCACATACTGTTTATTGCATGGGCATGTGATCAAATATACAATGAACCTAGTTGTGCATGTAGTGAACTGCTTCATGTGGTATATGGTAGAGGTAGTAGAAGATGTGAAGCTGACACTTCTAATACGACCAATAGTATTGTGTATACACACATTACATCTCTTACACGGATAATAACCCTTCATTCCAGGGAAGAGGGACAAGCCTTGCTTAACTGGGGGGTCGACCACATTAGGAGCGATATGATTGCGAAGAGATGGTGCCCCTCTATATACTACACCAGCTCTCTCAAGAAGCACAGGACCTAAAAGAGGATCATTTTTAAGAATGTCCCAATGACGATTGAGAATCTTCTTAATCTGTCTGTGCTGAACAGAATATTGGGTCATAAAAGACCATTTGAATTGTGGATCGGGCAATCTCTTGGGTCGTTCAGTGACGAGAGATTGTCTGTCCAACACAGACACTCTATCTATCTCGGCGTCAATAACAGAGGGAAGATAGCCTTTTTCGACAAATCTTGTCTTCAAGGTGTCTGCCTGTGTATGGAAATCGTCAAGATATGTGCAGTTTCTCCTAATACGAAGTAATTGGCTATACGGCACGGATTTAAGCCAAGAACTGTAATGGCAGCTGTCTATTGGGATGTATCCATTTTTGTCCGTTGGCTTAAAAAACGTCTTGGTCACCAATCGTTGGTCCACAACAGAGATTTCAGGATCCAAAAAATGGATGGTGTTACGACTCATCTCATAAGTTAACGTAATACCCATGTCATTATCATTCAGGGTAACCATGAAGTCATGAAGAGCTTCATCGTCACCCCTCCACAGGAGGAGGATGTCGTCTATATACCTCGCCCACAGAACTAGCTCTGGGCGCTGTAAGGCATAGACGACATCCTCCTCCCATCGGGCCATAAAAAGGTTCGCAAGGCTAGGCGCAAACTTTGCCCCCATAGCGACACCCTTTGTTTGTAGAAAAAACTGGCCCTGATACCAAAAATAAATTTGACTGAGTAGCAAAAAGTAATAAATGCATAATATACCGTTGTTGGACTTGAGGTATTAAATCACTCATAGCCATGAAGTGTCTAACTGCATTCAATCCCAATTTATGCGGTATACATGTATATAAGGACGCCACGTCAGCGGTGACAAGAATACAATCATCACTGAAGTCAACGTTCTCTAGCAGACGTATAGTAGCTCCCGTATCCTTTAGAAAGGATGGGGTGGATCGAACCAATGGTTGGAGATGAAAATCTATGTACCGTCCGATACGGGACGTCACAGAATCGATCCCGCTTACTATAGGTCTGCCAGGAGGGTGCGTGATACTTTTATGGACTTTCGGGAGATAGTACATAATAGGAATTCTAGGTGCCACAGGCACCAGAAAATCCTTCTCCTTTTTGTCCAATACCCCCAGTTGAAACCCTCTATCGATCAAACCAATCAGGTCTTTCTTCAATACCTTAGTAGGATCCTTAATTAAGGGCATATAGGTGCTGGTATCATCCAAAATTCTACACATTTCGGTGTGATAATCGTTTTTATCCAAAATCACTAAGCCACCCCCCTTATCCGCGGGGCGGATTATAATATCTTTGCGCTCACATAAGGTTTTTAAACCTATTTTGATATCTGGGTGGTCATAAGTTTTGGCCTTAGGTAGTGCTTCCAGATCCTTAAGGACCATATCTCTAAACACTTTGATAGATGGTGCAGAAACATTGGGGGGATTAAATAAAGAAGGGTTCGAAAGACCAGTATGAATGTCACAATTAGTACCCTCATTTGCATTCCTAGGTTGGGATGGATTGGCAATAAAATGCCTCTGTATATTAAGTTTGCGAACGTACTTGTGTACGTCCACAAAAGTATTGAATTTATTCAAGGTCTTGGAAGGTACATATTTCAGACCCTTATCCAAAGTGCGCAATTCGGCATCTGAAAATGTTGCCTTACTTAAATTAAAAATACCACTCATATTGAAATTTAGACTTTCCTTCTTTTTCCTGGCCCGCCTCCCACCTCGAGTGCCTCGTCTGATTCTCCTCTTCGCTTGGGGCCTGCAAGCGCTCTGGGAAAATCCGAGTGGGGGGCGGTGTATGTATCATTATAGGTATAAGGTGATCTAACATATTGATCATGATCTCTCTGCATATAAGGATAATGTGATTCCTGATTGTTCCGAGATACTCCCTCTCTAAGAGGTGAGAACCTATTATATGTCTGGACAGGTGTGTGTTGCGAATAATAGGGTTCTTGATAGTGGCCTGCATGGTTGTTATTGTGACCATATGATGGCCTCTCCTGATAATCAGAATGTCTTTGGCCATCATTCTTGCCATAACTTGTACCTCTACCCCTATTTCTCATATTGCTTCCTCTCCCACGTGGCGGGTTATTACCTCTACCTGCCCTGTTGGGAGTGTAATCATTAGTCCTTTGCCCATGAGGGGCATTGGGAGTGCGAGGATATGCAATCCTATTTGTAGTAGATGGTTGAGTAGGGGGTGCTGCCACTGTTGGTGGAAGTGATATATCCATCTGTACAGGAGCAGAAGGATCGGATTGAGGTACGATATCCTTTTTTTGCCAGTTGAAGACAAAATTAGTACTGTAATCACTAACATCACGGGTATACTTCTTCTGCTTTTTAGAGCGTTGATCTCTTTCTTCCTTCTCAAGAAGAGTTTTGAGACCTGTTGAAAGGGAAATATACTCGGGTGTAGCCTTATGTGGAAGAAGCTGATCTCTGAGTTCCCTGATTTCTTTATCAATAATGGACATTCAAATCCAACCCGGGGACAAAACTGGGGACAGACTTGGTCCGGGGACAGTGTCCTCAATCCGGGGACTGTCCCCAGAAACTGGGCATGTCTGGTCACCCTATGCTAGATGTGTAGTGTTTGAGGTTCTGTTAGTGCAGGTAAATTTAAACAGGCCTAATGCTGCGAGCTAGGCATGTTTGTTTTTGATCTGGGGGCAGGGAGTGGTTAGTGTAGCAGTGGGTGTGACTGACATGTGCTTTAGCTCTTGGGCGTCTCCCCTGCTTTCAGTGAGAATGTTCTGGAAGAGGGGCAGGGCTGAGAGTTGAAGTTGCAGACATCCCAACCTGCCAAAACTCATTTCAGGGAGGTGGCAAACTCATTTCAGAGAGGTGGCACGGTGCTTCGTGACGTTCCCCCCCCCCCACCCCCCAATTTAACACAACTAGAGGATGATCGAATGAAATGGAATCAGTATACACAGGTTTACTTCTTCTAAGAGATATTAAAGAAACACTCTAACCACCATGACCACTTCAGTGATTTGAAGTGGCCAAGGTGGTAGAAGTCAGTATGTGGGATGGCATTAATATACTAAGGTGGTCTAATGATCAGTTTCTGTCTAACAGGGAGGGAGGGAGGGCTACACAGAGATCAAAATTTTGCCGATCCCTGCTAAACTGAATTTTAATCTGTGTGTACCCAGCTTTACCGAATTCCTTGCTTCAGCTGTCATCTTCCAGCACTGACTGGTTCCCCACAACACCTGTGTATGTTTTACTGACTATGGTCACACCCCATATTCAGAAAAAATAGAGTCTTTCACTTACCTGCCCCCCCTCCCCCCCCCCCCCACACACATCAAGATTGGATTATTATTTTTATTTCCTGGAATCAGGTTGTATTATGGAACCACATCCTTTGCAGTTATTGCTTAAATTCATGAATATGTTAGGAATATACTGGGACTTTTCAGGAAATGCATCCACCTGAAAAGTCCCAGTATATTCCTAACAAATTCAGGAATTTTACTTTCACCATACCTGTCCTGCTGAGGTACAGGACAAGTTTACAACACAGATTTATACAGTGTGGGAGGTAGAACAATTGGGACTCACAGGAGAAGAATGTCGTCTGTCATCCAACCTGTTATCTTGCCTTGGGGCAGGGTTGCAAACCGCCAGTAAATTTACTGACCGTTTGTAAAAATCTGTGAATTTTTTTTACAACTGCCAGTAAATATCAAGGGCTGATAATTTCATGCTGTGTTGACTTTTTTAGTGTAAATCAAGCAAATTACTTTGCTATAGGTATTGTCAGTGTTTCCATATCGTGTTTATACTGTTCAAATTTTCACTGTGTTCGTTTTCAATAGGAGTTCTGTAATTTCTCAGGTTGCCAGTAATAAATGTACTCCGCCAGCAAATTTTCCATGTTTTGTCAGTAAAAAATGCTGCAGGAGGTTGGCAACACTGCCTTGGGGAGAGCTCCAGTGACTGTGTTGTCCTGCTTGCTCTGTCCTTCCTGGGGAGGGGGAGGGGGGCTCGAGTGCTGACAAGAACACAAGTCAGGCATAGATCAAGCTTCTGCTTTCTGGACATTCCTCTGCAGTGCTCACAAGCCGCTCCTCCTTATCCATGGACCCGAGGGGACAGGGTGTGTTAACTGAACAGTGGCATGTCCAGGCTCCTGGGGTGACACTCTCCTCCTCCCTCGCTCGTTTAGCCCTGTGACAGCTCAGTGTCCAGTCCGCACCAGTTGTCAGTGCTGACATTTCACATCCTCCCTCCAGCTCCTCTCCTCTCCGACCATGCTGAAAATTCAGAGCTTCTCCAGAGCCAATGAGAGAGGAGGGGTTTGGATTGAAGGCAGAGGAACCAACCAGAATCTGAACATTTCACTACAGCAGACAGCCTGACACTGCCCCTACCCTGTACGCTCTCTCAGGATTGGCCCTTCGGGGATATTGCAAGGCACTCGCGGGTGTCCGAGCGCCGCTCCTGAAATGCGGGAGTGGCATGCAGTACATGTGAGGAGCCCTGACAAATCCCCAACTAGGATTGGCAGGGGGCAGGACTCCTACATATACTCACAGTCATCCTGTTGGGGGGAGTTGTCGGCTGGATGAATTGAAAGATGGAGTGCTAGACCGCGTGCTGGAGAGACACCCCGATCTGAGGGGGTGGATTTGGCAGAGGAGCTCCGGAGCTGGGAGGGAGTCTCTCCTTACACGGTCATGGAGAGGTGTCCTGGAACAGGAGCTGGAGGAGCAGTTGGTCCGCACTGTCCGGATAAATCTTTCAAGAAGGACTCAGGGCAGGAGTCGGTTAGTGAGGCACAGTGGAGATCTGGAAGAGGCATGCCAGGAGAGCTGGGTGCAGAGCCAGAGGAGAGACTGTGGAGTTTTGTGTCAAGATGCTGCAGTCTGAGGACTCAGGATTTGCAAGTCGGGCTTGCTGGGATCAGTAGTCCATCATCAAGTGTGCTTTATTAACTAAATGTTCAGGGCCATCAAGAAGGGGTACTGCAGGCCTCTGGCTCATTATTCATCAAGTGGAGTTTCAGCTAGTAATTATTCAGAGTGAGGCCTAGAATGTTTAAGATGGTGGGACAAGATGTCTAATGCTGTGACAGGGAAGTGTTGCGCAGGAGGTGAAGGGTTCTGGAGGTAGAAGTCTGCAGGGAGAGTGCAGAGGCAGGAGAAGTTCTGAGGTGAAAAAGTCTGTCAAGATTAGAGTCCACCATTTTTGTTCTGTGAAAATAATGAGTAACCATTTGCCAATGTGAAGCCGGATCAGTTCCAGCATTGCAAATACCAATTGTTCTATGGGCATCCCATATCCCTTTCCCCCACCAAGCTAAATCCCCCAAATAAAACAACAAAACAAAGCAATAGACTTTTCATTGTCTACAAATGTGATGTATGGATGTCTGGCAGCAGGGTGAATATGTGTGGATGTTAGTAACTAGTGGCAACACACATGAGCATCATGGGAAATGTAGACCTGAAGGGCCGGGTAATGGAATTTGGGGGGAACCCCACACATTTTTTTTATTTTTTTTTTGGTTCGCGGTTCTCCTTAATATTCATACCAGACCCAAAGGGCCTGGTAATGGACTGGGGGGGGGACCCATGCCATTTTTTTTCATGACTTTTATCTGCATTGCCGGGACCCAACAATTCATTATAGCCGCGAGTAGTTTTAAATGACTTTTTTCCCTTTAGAAATGTCATTTTGTGCAGGGACTGTTATAAACAGGGGAAACACGCACTACTTTACAGGCATACTATAGACACCCCCCAGGTACGAAATTTAAAGGAATATTTCACTTTTATTGTTTCACTTTAAGCATTATTAAAATCACTGCTCCCGAAAAAACTGCAGTTTTTAAAACTTTTTTTTGCATTGATACATGTCCCTAGGGGCAGGACCCAGGTCCCCAAACATTTTATGACAATAACTTGCATATTAACCTTTAAAATTAGCACTTTTGATTTCTCCCATAGACTTTTAAAGGGTGTTCTGCGGCTTTCGAATTTGCCACAAACACCCCAAATTGTTTGCTATTCGTTGAACGGGCGAACAGCCAATGTTCGAGTCGAACTCATGTTCGACCCGAACATAAAGCTCATCCCTACTTAGAATATCAGTGACAATCTTTGTATCATTGTACTGTGAGTGCAGGGCAACATGGTATTACCTATGATGCCGTACTCTCACAGAAAGTGGGTTGAATGAGGCTAGGTGTCATTCAACCTATACAAGGACTGATGCTGGATCTCAGAGCCTGTGGGGGACAACTGCAGAAAGTTGGTGAGTGTTTTTATATGAAAAAAAAGTCTGGAGAACTATTCAAAAATAATAATCCAGAGTTAATATATGCTAAAATGCCCAGCATTGCATTTAATTATCTGGTGTATGTGTGTGCGCAACAGTATTGAACCGATAAAAAGATTGGTATTGGTGAATGCACTGTGGAGTAAGTTTTCTAGTGCCCAATGAAGGTGTGATGTACAGTAGATGGACCCTGTTATGGTCTCAAGCTGATACCTCTCTGAAAGTGATGGAAAGGACGCTCCACAGGAAAATTTTTGGATGGGTATAGAGTTGGGCTCGGTACAAAAGTTCATCACACTCAAAAGAAAATTTAACCGCTTGCTGATCAGCCGCCACAGTTATAGTGCGGCAGGTAGGCTCAGCTGCGCAAATTGCCGTAGGTTCTACATCGGGCTCGTACATGGCGATTTGTGGGCGTGCGCCCGCTCCCATTGGGCAGCGGGGGAGCCAATGAGCGGGTCCAGTGGACTCGATGTCCGCCGGTCAGCCGCGATTGTTCCCTGCAGTGACAGAACTGGGATCTGCCTGTGTACACAAGGCAAATCTCCGTTCTGACAGGGGAGATCACACAGATCCTGTCTTTCTGCTATGCAGGATGACTGATCTGTGTGTTGTTCCAGTGAGCCCTTCCCCCATACAGTTAGAACACACAGTTAACCCTTTCCCTGCCAGTGTCATCAGTGCAATAACAGTGTAGTAATGTCAATTGTTCTCAAAAAAGTGTCAAAAATGTCTGTTAGGTGTCCGATCTGTCAGCCACAAGGTTGCAGTCCCGCTAAAAATCACTGATCGCCGCCATTACTATTAAAAAAAGAAATAAATTATAAAAATGCCATAAATCTATCCCCTATTTTTTGGAAATGTTTTATAGCAGAAAATAAACAATTATTATTTGTTTTTTTAAATTGTCGCTCTATTTTTGTGTAGCGACCTCACCCCTCTCACCTCTTCTCATTCTCGGCTTGTCTTTTCTCTGTCTAGGGGTGTTAGTACTGGGGGGAAGGGATAAGATGCACCACGGCCCATGTCCTCCATAGTGACGAGGTGAAGGCCAGAAAGATCGGGCTTTGTGTACGTGTCCTAGAGTCAAGTCCTGTCCTTCGTCCTTGACTCCTTTGCTCCTAGTAACCAGAATTCCACACACTGAATGGGTCCAACACAGTTTTATTCTTTCAGCGAATAAACATACAGCACAGTCAAGTTGGGACCTTTGCAACAGTTCAGTGGGAGTAGGCCAAGGCACAATCCTTCCAGATAAAGCTAACCACTGTGGTATCACCAGTGGCGAATAGTCACTGCCACTGACTATGTGAAATAGAACATGAATTACCTTCGCTAGCTCGGCCCCTGTCAGGGGAAGGATATCCGTCCAAGGGAGGTACTGGAGGCCTCTCTGTCACCAGCAATGCTGCGCCGGACTCTTCAGAGAAGTTCTGCTCACCAGACCTCACAAACTCAGACACGGGCACCCAAGGAGTTAGGGCCCCCTTGGATTCTTCCACCCTCGCGGAACTCAGTCGAAGGTACTGAGCCCCAGGCATCCGCCATAGTACCTCACCCCAGGCTAAAGGTGCCTGAGATGGACTCCATCTCTCACTCCGGCCAAGTCAAGGGCACCTGGGCCCGGAACTCCAGAACGACAGCACCCAGGCAGAAGGTGCCTGGGTGCGGCCGCGTCCTCCGACTCTGCACTCTGAAACTCGTGGTAAGGGTGTCCGCCCCTTTTATCTCCTCTCCCTTTGCGTCACAGCGGGTTCCCCGCCCCGCTGTACCAGCGCCAGGGGAGGACAAAAAGGCACAGTCTCGCGGTATGAGTTCAACCCCAGCCCCCGGCAACAATGCCACCTATAGGCCGCAGGGAACCTCACACCACCAGAGTCCTCCAAGAACCATAAAAGGGTCTCAGATTCCCTAGCAATCAGTGCATCTGGGTTACACTACCACCCAGATGCTCCCCCTAAATTCAAATACTCGCTACACTTGTTTATAGCGTAAAAAATAAAAACCACCAAAAGAAAGCTCTATTTGTGGGAAAAAATTACATCAATTTTGTTTGGGTACAGCATTGCACGACTGCGCAAGTGTCAGTTAAAGCGACGCAGTGCCGTATCGCAAAAAATGGCCTGGTCATTAAGGGGGTAAATCCTTCCGGGGGCTGAAGTGGTTAAAGAGGAATTGCAGTCTGCTCACATAATTTGTTATAAAAACATCTTTGCCATTCGGAAGCTTCCCTCATCCCCCCTCTCTTCCTGGCAAAGTTTTACAAGAGTGAGAAAAGAGAGCTGTGCATGATGTCATAAGCCTAGGCTAATGACCAGAGAAGAAACAGGAAGTGGGCTGTATAAGGTATTTGCTGGCAAATAAAAAATGTTTTACTATCCAAAGTTAAAACAACAAGGACAGAAGATTTAATAGATGGAAAGTAAAAAAAAAATGACTGAAGGTCCGCTTTAAGAAGTTTATTGAAGATAACAGTTTACGAAGATTGGATTTACCTAAGTATTTTGGGGTAAATGCCCCTCCCCTGCCTCAGAGTGGAATGATGGATGTGATTGGAACAGACCTGGAGTAGTAGATGTAAATGGAACAGCGATGTAGCTAAGAATGAGGCCAAAATCACCAATGCAAACTTTCTTATAGCCTCTTCTCCCTTCGGCTCCTCTCCTGATGGTAGGAAAAAAGTGAGCACAGCCATCCATTAATTCTAACTAAAGGCAAAACTTTTTTCCTTTAGGCCACTTTCACACTGGGGCGGGCAGGCATCGGCAGTAAAGCTACGCTTTTTTTAGCGGCACTTTACGATCGCTTTCGTGGCGCTTTTTCGGCCGTTGGCGAGACTCTTTTAACCCCCGCTAACGGCCGAAAAAAGGTTAAAAGTGCCGCTGCGGCGCTGCCCACTGATTTCAATGGGCAGAGGCGCTTTAGGAGCTCTTACAGCTCCTCAAAGACGCTGCTTGCAGGACTTTTTTTTACCGTCCTGCCAGCGCACCGCTCCAGTGTAAAAGCCCTCGGGCCTTCACACTGGAGTGAGAGAAGAGGCGCTTTACAGGCGCTATTTTTAGCGCTATAGCACCTGTAAAGCGCCTCAGTGTGAAAGTAGCCTTAAAGCGGGATTCCACCCGCAATTTTTTTTTTTTTAAAGTCAGCAGCTACAAACACTGTAGCTGCTGACTTTTAATAAGGAAACTTACCTGTCCTACTCGCCCGTGATGTCGCCCCCCGAGGCCGATCCCTCGATCCTGGCAGCTCCCGGCGCCGCCATCCTCACTAAGGGAAGCAGGCAGTAAAGCCGTGCGGCTTCACTGCCCATTTCCTACTGCGCATGCGCAAGTCTCGCAGTGTTTTCTGAATGGGCGGCTACTCTCTGGGATACTCACAGTTCCCAGAAGGCAGCGCGCCCCATTCACCAGAAGACACCACGAGTAGGACGGAGGAAGAAGACCTGCCGAGGATAAGCAAGAGGCAGATTAGGAACATCCGCATAGCATCTGCCTTTTCTGAGTGAGTAAAAAAACATTTTTTTTTTTTTTTTGCAGTATTTTCGTGTATTTTTTTTTTTTTTTTAGGGTGGAACTCCACTTTAAAGTGGTTGTAAACCCACTTTATAAACAAAGACCTACAGGTAAGCCTATATTAAGGCTTACCTGTAGGTGCATGAAATATCTCCTTAACCTACACGGTTAAGGAGATATTTGCATTTAAATGCGGCGACGCTGACGTCACGCACATGCGCATGGGGTTAACCCCATTCACAAATTCGGCTAGGTCGCAACATTGGACGACGTAGCCGAATTCGACGGCTCACGCGCGCATGCGCGGAGTGACGTCTTCGCCGCTCCGGCCAATCACAGCGCCGGAGCGGCGCTGTGATTCGCTGGAGCGGCGATATCCGGAAGTAACCTTCCGGCTATCGCCGCAGCGCTGGATGCGGCTGAAGAGGGAGACGAGGATGGCTTCGGGGGCCCCGATCTAAGGTAAGTGATGCATAATGAGCTATTATGCTAGTCATATTAGCTCATTATGCCTTTCTCTTACAGGTCGTTTGGGAAAAAAAAAAATAGTGGGTTTACAACCACTTTAAAGCAGAGGTTCACCCAAAATTTCAACTTTACTTTATCCATATCCTTGCAACATTTACATACACATATGCCCAAACTTTTTTTTGGTGCGGCTCTAATTACCGTGAATTAGGACTTCCGGGAGTAGGCGCATCTTTTGTTTTCCCCGGTGCCGCTGTGTTTGCTGGGAGGTCTCTGCAATGTCTCCTGGGAGCAAAGTGTCATGCTTCCTAGGAGACAATGCGGAACGCCGTCCAGCCAAATCTCTCGAGATTTCACTCATCACGTGACTCATCTAACCGGTTACATGACGAGGGCGGATCTAATTCCGCTTTTTAAATCAGGCACGCAGGTGAATGCCGTCACAACGGGGCGTGTACTTTGAACGCCGCCGCCCGTTGTGATGGCAACCAGGAAGAGTTGACAGCGCTGCTCGCTGTCAACACTGCTCATGCGCGAGATAGAGCAGTGAATGCCGGGAGACGAGCATTGTCCGTTTCCCGGAAGTCCGTGCTTGTAGGCTTCACGATGCCCACAAGCAAAATGGAAAATCCCAGAATCAGTTTATATAAGTGTTTCTTTTAAACGAAAATGGACGGAGGATGGTTTTAATCGCCAGACGAGTGAGTACTAAGTTGCTATGTGAAACCACATTGATGGACCGCGGAACCTCCGCTTTAAGTCTTGGACAGAGTGGAGAGAGATTAGAACACCTGTCAGTTTTTATTGCTGTCTGTGCCCCGCTCCGGAGATTCACCCTCTCTATTTGTCCTCCTGTTATCATCGAAAGTGAAAATAAAAGAAAATCACAATTTGGGTTCACATCAGAACAGTAATAGAGGGAAAATTTTCCAATATGAATAATACTGTAGTTCTGTGGACCCTGGTGAGACCCTAAGATTACCTCACTTTGGAGGGATTTCGTGGTTTTGCTATGGGACAGGAAGTAATGGAAAAAATTCCCTTTTAACCCTCCCTTACTTCAAAATTAGGAAACAAAACACTTTTGCCTTTAGTTACACTTTACATGAGCAGTCTCTGTGGTCAATACTTGTAAGCTTTTTTTATTGATGTCTATGTCCATAACATAAATATCTTCTTCTAAGGGTGATGCCACGTACACACGACCGTTTTTAATGACGAGAAAAATGCAATTTTTTAAAATGGTCATTAAAAATGATCGTGTGTGGGCTTCAGAGCATTTTTCATGACGTGAAAAATGTGCATGAAAAAATTGGAACATGCTCTAATTTTTCTCGTCGTTTTTCACATCGTCGTTTTTCACATCGTCGTTTTTCTTGCCATGAAAAATGGTCGTGTGTAGGCTTTAACGACGTGAAAAAAAATGCGCATGCTCAGAATCAAGTATGAGACGGGAGCGCTCGTTCTGGTAAAACTAGCGTTCGTAATGGAGATAGGACATTCGTCACGCTGTAACGGATTGAAAAGCACGAGGCTGAAAAGCGCGAATCGTCTCTCAACAAACTTTACTAAGGCCCCTTTCACACTGAGGCGCTTTGCAGGCACTATTGCGCTAAAAATAGCGCCTGCAATGCGCCCCAAAAAAGCCGCTGAATTGTATCCAATGTGAAAGCCCGAGGGCTTTCACACTGGAGCGTTGCGCTTGCAGGAGGGTCAAAAAACTCCTGCAAGCGGCATCTTTGAGGCGCAATAGGAGCGGTAAAAATAACGCTCCTATAGCGCCCCTGCCCATTGAAATCAATGGGGTAGCGCTTCCAAAACGCCCGCAAAACGCCACAAAGAGGCGTTATTGCAGGCGTTTTTAACCCTTTTTCGGCCGCTAGCGGAGGTTAAAATCCCCCCGCTAGCGCCCGCAAATCGCGGCAAAAAATACGGTATAGCGGCGCTAAAAATAGCGCCGCTATACCACCAGCGCATCCAGCGCCTCAGTGTGAAAGTAGCCTTACATGAAGGGTGGCGCCATCCGAATGGAACTTCCCCTTTATAGTGCCGTCGTACGTGTTGTACGTCACCACGCTTTACTCGAGCATTTTTTTCCACAATAGTCTGTAGGCAGTGGCGTAACTACAACCTTCAGGGCCCCGATGCAAGAAACCATGAAGGGCCCCCCTGAGCGCCGGACAGGACACTTTTCTCCGAGCCCGGTGGCGGAACAACAGGGCCCGGTCGCAAGTGGGTGGCTGCATATAAACAACCCGATTTCTCCATTTCCCCCCGCTACTCCTCCTCTCCCTCCCCCAGGCATTCAGCAGCTGCAGGAGGAAAATGGAGGGATCGGTTCCTCTATGTTGGTGTTTCTCAATCTTTTTCCAGTCAGGGCACCCTTGAAGTATACCCCTAGGGGAATGGGGATGCACTGCAACCACCCTGCAACTGTATGCAGTTGCAGCATAGTGATGATGCATATGTAGCGGGGTCTCTCTTTTAAGGCCCCAGGACTACGTTACCCAGAACCCCATTCAGCCCCAGGGCGAAAGTTCCGCCGCAAAGACTCATGGGAGGGCCTATTTAAGCGAGAGGCGAGGGGGAGCTCGCTCTCTTTGGACGCCGCGCTTCAAGCAACCAGTCATCCTACGCGGATCGGCTGCGGGGTAAGGCCTGAAGCCTTAGGCCTTAGCTGAAGTCTGAAGAGCCTTCCACCATTCTGTGGAGCCTGGGTGGATCCTGGATCATCGGTGTAGGACTCCAGTTGGATCGGGGACCCGATCGGTTGCAGACGCCGTGTGAGAGGACACACACGGTGGAAGACTCAGGCTGGGATCGCGCCTGGCGCGGTGTGCGGGCACCTGCCCATATCCATAGACTGAGCTGTATTCAGGCCTGTAGACTGCCTAGGCCCACTGTTCGCTCACCCGTGTTTCCTTAGGGGGTCCGGTAGTTGGGACAGAGCTGAAGTGCCTACCCCCCCCGTTTGCATACTGTTGTTACAAGTTACCACCCTTTGGATTACAATTTGGTCATTTCTCCAAGTGCACCAACGAAAGCTGGCCGGTGAAGAAAACCTTACTCCCTTAGGGAAAGGGGACGATCTCATACACTGTCAGGCCTGACATAGGAAAGGGGGGAAAGGGGGGAAAGTTATAAAGTTTGTGTTACTTTGCCATAGGGCATGCACGCCATAATAGCTCTGCGTGGTGGATACTGCGCGGCGCCATATTATAGTGCTGCTTCTGATACGCTGATTAATGCAGGGCTCTGCAGGCCCATGTATGTGTTACATGCCATGTTTTATGCCACCATTTTACAGTAAAGCTATTACTATTTTATACTCTTGCTTCAGAGTGTTGTCTGCCTATTTAGAAACTGTTGAGTATTATACACCAGAGAGTGATAAGAAGTTAACCCTAGACTAGCTGTGCCAGAGTGGGTCGAGTCAGATTGCCGGGGGTTGGCGGTGCTGTATACAGGGCCTGAGAAAACAAACCAGCGGCTCTCTTAACTGGGGGTAGCGCTACACGTGGGGGCTCTCGAGTCCGGGATCCTGTTGCAGCAAATAGCAGCCAAGAGATACCAGCATGGACCCACTAGAAGTAGTAAAGTGGTGCGCAGCAGTAAAAACAGATCCGCATGAAGTAGTGATCATAGAACTGTCAGGGATCGGGCAAGAAGATGCAGTGAAACAGTTAGTGATGTCGCTGTCCCCGCAACAAAAAGCATACATAGTGGATGTCAGAACAGAACCTCCCTCGACGTATGTACTGTTAAAATGGAAAGATGGAATCCCAGAAGACTTCAAAAAGCCGAGCATAGAAACGGCGGATAAACAAATCTTTAAGTTAATACGCGCTCCACCCGACTTAAAAGATGTCAAGAAAGAGATGAATCCTGGGTCGCCACAAGGCGCTCTCAGCACAGAATTATGTGCGGTTCTAGGGGAAATCATAGCGCAATGCAAGAAAGATCCTGCAGATTACCAAATGTCGGGATACCGGAAACTCAGGATGTTTTCAGGAAGAAAGCCTGTACCCTCAGGTGAAGAGGGGTTTGAGGAATGGTTAGACGGCGCTACTCAAGCCTTAGAGGAGTGGGAAGTCCCAGACCACAGAAAGAAGCAGAGGATTGCTGAGAGCTTAAAGGGGCCTGCTTTAGAGGCCATACGCAACCTTAAGATGAGCAAGAAAGACTGTGTTGCGCAGGACTATCTGGACATTCTGCAGAATGTGTTTGGAGGAACAGAAAAGATCACTGAGCTTACCTACCAACTAGAGCACTGCTACCAGAAGGAAGGGGAGAAGCTATCAGAGTTCATGATGCGCCTAGATAAAATACTGCACAAGATGATCCTAAAGAAGGGGATTGACCCGAAGAAGGTGGATGAGGCCCGGATCCAGCAGGTCATGAGAGGATCTCAACCCCTGGATCCCATCGCACTGGCACTACGTACAAGACAGGACGGGAAGAGCCTGGAGTACCCTGACTTGATCCGAGTAGTCAGAGAAGAAGAAGCTATACTGGAGGAGAAGAAAAGGAGCCAACCCGTCGAGCTGGTGCAGCCCCCTCCAGTGATGGTCAGGGCCGCCACGACCTTAGAAAGAGATGCAGAGGTAGATACCTTAAAGTCACAGATGTCCCAAGTGCTGGGAATGTTGACCTCCCTGATGGAAAAGGAGTCAAGGGCGCCTGAGAGGAACAGCCCAAGGAAGGAGTTGTTTCCAAATACTTCAGCACCCGCATCCCTGGAAGATAGGGGGGATATGATCTGTTTCAACTGTGGAGGAGTTGGTCACGCGGCCAGAGTGTGTTCCAGTCCCAAAAAGAGGAAGATGAACAACCATAAGCCGCCGGAAAACTTCAGCGGGCCCCGGTGAAGGAGTCAACCGGGTGCCCATCATCCTTACAGAGCTCCATACTGAATGAGAAGCACATGAAAGAAGGAAGCCGGACCCCACAGGGGAAATCAAGGGTTCCTCAGAAGGAACGCACTTCAAAGAAACATAGTAATGTCCCTCAGCGGGTAGCTACACCCAGACAGAGGAGGGAAATCAGTGCATACCAGACCCAGGAGAGACTTAGGTCCAAAGAGAAACGGAAGAAGGAAAGTCAGAGAGGGAAATGCAAAGATCAAAAGAACAGAACCCCTTCGAAGCAGCACCCAGAGAAGCTGGTGGGTCCCTCTCCAATCGTATCCATTCAAGTAGAGGGAGTCTACACAAGAGCCCTGTTGGATACTGGAGCACAGGTGACCCTGTTGTACCGAGACTTCTACGACAGACACCTGAGTCACCTGCCCATCCGAAAGCTTGAAGACTTGGATATATGGGGAATCGGAACGGAAAAGTTTCCTTATGATGGATATCTGCCCATCAAATTGACTTTTGACCCATCCATAGCTGGGAAGGGGGAAGTATTCGACACCTTAGCTGTGGTGTGCCCCCGACCGCCTGGAGCTAACAGGAGTTCCTTGATAATAGGAACCAACACGGATCTGGTCCGAAGGCTTTTGGTCCCACTGACGAGAAGGAAGAACCCCACAGTCACTGAAATTCATCCAATGTTGAAGACTGCCTACCAACGGTTGATCCTAGAACAAAAAGCCCCGGAAGAGGGGGTAGGGAAGGTCTGGAGACTGGGAAGAAAAGGGATAGTACTGCAACCCGGTGAAGTAACCTGTTTGAAGGCCACAGTGAAACTTACTTGGGAGCAGCCGGGCCCCTTTGTGATGTTGGAACCCGATCCAAGGGAAGAACCCTCGGGCCTGGAAGTAGTCCCAGAAGTGGTCCCGGTGAGGGCCCTGAAGAAGGCCCATTGCAGGGTGCCAGTGAGTAGGGATGAGCTTCGTGTTCGAGTCGAACATACGTTCGACTCGAACATCGGCTGTTCGATCGTTCGACGAAGATCGAACGATTTGGGCCGTTTGCGCCAAATTCGAGTGACGCGAACGGCCCACAATGCACTACGCCATCGCAGTGTCATCCAGGCGCTGTGATTGGCCAAGCATGCACTGTGACCCCGCATGCTTGGCCAATCACAGCGCCGGCAGCGAGGAGAGCAATGATTGGCCACAGGCAGGATGCCTGTGGCCAATTATTGCTGAGGGTGTTTAGTACACGCCCCACACTATAAAAGGCCGCCAGCACGGCGGCCTAGTGTAGTGTGTTCCGGAGCAGGGAAAGAGAAGCATAGGCAGGGACAGTGACATTTATTTCTTTCTTGCTTAACCTGGATTCCTTTAGTTTAGGGAAAGAGAAGGATAGGTAGGGAGAGTGTCAGTGTGTTTTACTGTGCGAATCCTTGTTTCTAGGGACAGGGAAGGAAAGTGAGGGGAATTCTCCTTGTGCTATAGTGTGCTTTAAAAAAACATTTTTTCTAGGGACAGAAAACTCTAGGTAGGGAGAGTGTCAGTTTCTTTCACTGTGCGAATCCTTGTTTCTAGGGACAAAGAAGGAAAGTGAGGGGAATTCTCCTTGTGCTATAGTGTGCTTTAAAAAAACATTTTTTCTAGGGACAGAAAACTCTAGGTAGGGAGAGTGTCAGTTTCTTTCACTGTGGGAATCCTTGTTTCTAGGGACAGGGAAGGACAGTGAGTGAATTCTCCTTGTGCTATAGTGTGCTTTAAAAAAACATTTTTTCTAGGGACAGAAAACTCTAGGTAGGGAGAGTGTCAGTTTCTTTCACTGTGCGAATCCTTGTTTCTAGGGACAAAGAAGGAAAGTGAGGGGAATTCTCCTTGTGCTATAGTGTGCTTTAAAAAAACATTTTTTCTAGGGACAGAAAACTCTAGGTAGGGAGAGTGTCAGTGTCTTTTACTGTGCGAATCCTTGTTTCTAGGGACAAAGAAGGAAAGTGAGGGGAATTCTCCTTGTGCTATAGTGTGCTTTAAAAAAACATTTTTTCTAGGGACAGAAAACTCTAGGTAGGGAGAGTGTCAGTTTCTTTCACTGTGCGAATCCTTGTTTCTAGGGACAGGGAAGGACAGTGAGTGAATTCTCCTTGTGCTATAGTGTGCTTTAAAAAAACATTTTTTCTAGGGACAGAAAACTCTAGGTAGGGAGAGTGTCAGTTTCTTTCACTGTGCGAATCCTTGTTTCTAGGGACAAAGAAGGAAAGTGAGGGGAATTCTCCTTGTGCTATAGTGTGCTTTAAAAAAACATTTTTTCTAGGGACAGAAAACTCTAGGTAGGGAGAGTGTCAGTTTCTTTCACTGTGCGAATCCTTGTTTCTAGGGACAAAGAAGGAAAGTGAGGGGAATTCTCCTTGTGCTATAGTGTGCTTTAAAAAAACATTTTTTCTAGGGAAAGAAAACTCTAGGTAGGGAGAGTGTCAGTTTCTTTCACTGTGCGAATCCTTGTTTCTAGGGACAAAGAAGGAAAGTGAGGGGAATTCTCCTTGTGCTATAGTGTGCTTTAAAAAAACATTTTTTCTAGGGACAGAAAACTCTAGGTAGGGAGAGTGTCAGTTTCTTTCACTGTGCGAATCCTTGTTTCTAGGGACAAAGAAGGAAAGTGAGGGGAATTCTCCTTGTGCTATAGTGTGCTTTAAAAAAACATTTTTTCTAGGGACAGAAAACTCTAGGTAGGGAGAGTGTCAGTTTCTTTCACTGTGCGAATCCTTGTTTCTAGGGACAAAGAAGGAAAGTGAGGGGAATTCTCCTTGTGCTATAGTGTGCTTTAAAAAAACATTTTTTCTAGGGACAGAAAACTCTAGGTAGGGAGAGTGTCAGTTTCTTTCACTGTGCGAATCCTTGTTTCTAGGGACAAAGAAGGAAAGTGAGGGGAATTCTCCTTGTGCTATAGTGTGCTTTAAAAAAACATTTTTTCTAGGGACAGAAAACTCTAGGTAGGGAGAGTGTCAGTTTCTTTCACTGTGCGAATCCTTGTTTCTAGGGACAAAGAAGGAAAGTGAGGGGAATTCTCCTTGTGCTATAGTGTGCTTTAAAAAAACATTTTTTCTAGGGACAGAAAACTCTAGGTAGGGAGAGTGTCAGTTTCTTTCACTGTGCGAATCCTTGTTTCTAGGGACAGGGAAGGACAGTGAGTGAATTCTCCTTGTGCTATAGTGTGCTTTAAAAAAACATTTTTTCTAGGGACAGAAAACTCTAGGTAGGGAGAGTGTCAGTTTCTTTCACTGTGCGAATCCTTGTTTCTAGGGACAAAGAAGGAAAGTGAGGGGAATTCTCCTTGTGCTATAGTGTGCTTTAAAAAAACATTTTTTCTAGGGACAGAAAACTCTAGGTAGGGAGAGTGTCAGTGTCTTTTACTGTGCGAATCCTTGTTTCTAGGGACAAAGAAGGAAAGTGAGGGGAATTCTCCTTGTGCTATAGTGTGCTTTAAAAAAACATTTTTTCTAGGGACAGAAAACTCTAGGTAGGGAGAGTGTCAGTTTCTTTCACTGTGCGAATCCTTGTTTCTAGGGACAAAGAAGGAAAGTGAGGGGAATTCTCCTTGTGCTATAGTGTGCTTTAAAAAAACATTTTTTCTAGGGACAGAAAACTCTAGGTAGGGAGAGTGTCAGTTTCTTTCACTGTGCGAATCCTTGTTTCTAGGGACAAAGAAGGAAAGTGAGGGGAATTCTCCTTGTGCTATAGTGTGCTTTAAAAAAACATTTTTTCTAGGGACAGAAAACTCTAGGTAGGGAGAGTGTCAGTTTCTTTCACTGTGCGAATCCTTGTTTCTAGGGACAAAGAAGGAAAGTGAGGGGAATTCTCCTTGTGCTATAGTGTGCTTTAAAAAAACATTTTTTCTAGGGACAGAAAACTCTAGGTAGGGAGAGTGTCAGTTTCTTTCACTGTGCGAATCCTTGTTTCTAGGGACAAAGAAGGAAAGTGAGGGGAATTCTCCTTGTGCTATAGTGTGCTTTAAAAAAACGTTTTTTCTAGGGACAGAAAACTCTAGGTAGGGAGAGTGTCAGTTTCTTTCACTGTGCGAATCCTTGTTTCTAGGGACAGGGAAGGACAGTGAGTGAATTCTCCTTGTGCTATAGTGTGCTTTAAAAAAACATTTTTTCTAGGGACAGAAAACTCTAGGTAGGGAGAGTGTCAGTTTCTTTCACTGTGCGAATCCTTGTTTCTAGGGACAGGGAAGGACAGTGAGTGAATTCTCCTTGTGCTATAGTGTGCTTTAAAAAAACATTTTTTCTAGGGACAGAAAACTCTAGGTAGGGAGCGTGTCAGTTTCTTTCACTGTGCGAATCCTTGTTTCTAGGGACAAAGAAGGAAAGTGAGGGGAATTCTCCTTGTGCTATAGTGTGCTTTAAAAAAACATTTTTTCTAGGGACAGAAAACTCTAGGTAGGGAGAGTGTCAGTTTCTTTCACTGTGCGAATCCTTGTTTCTAGGGACAAAGAAGGAAAGTGAGGGGAATTCTCCTTGTGCTATAGTGTGCTTTAAAAAAACATTTTTTCTAGGGACAGAAAACTCTAGGTAGGGAGAGTGTCAGTTTCTTTCACTGTGCGAATCCTTTTTTCTAGGGACAAAGAAGGAAAGTGAGGGGAATTCTCCTTGTGCTATAGTGTGCTTTAAAAAAACATTTTTTCTAGGGACAGAAAACTCTAGGTAGGGAGAGTGTCAGTTTCTTTCACTGTGCGAATCCTTGTTTCTAGGGACAAAGAAGGAAAGTGAGGGGAATTCTCCTTGTGCTATAGTGTGCTTTAAAAAAACATTTTTTCTAGGGACAGAAAACTCTAGGTATGGAGAGTGTCAGTTTCTTTCACTGTGCGAATCCTTGTTTCTAGGGACAAAGAAGGAAAGTGAGGGGAATTCTCCTTGTGCTATAGTGTGCTTTAAAAAAACATTTTTTCTAGGGACAGAAAACTCTAGGTAGGGAGAGTGTCAGTTTCTTTCACTGTGCGAATCCTTGTTTCTAGGGACAAAGAAGGAAAGTGAGGGGAATTCTCCTTGTGCTATAGTGTGCTTTAAAAAAACATTTTTTCTAGGGACAGAAAACTCTAGGTAGGGAGAGTGTCAGTTTCTTTCACTGTGCGAATCCTTGTTTCTAGGGACAAAGAAGGAAAGTGAGGGGAATTCTCCTTGTGCTATAGTGTGCTTTAAAAAAACATTTTTTCTAGGGACAGAAAACTCTAGGTAGGGAGAGTGTCAGTGTCTTTTACTGTGCGAATCCTTGTTTCTAGGGACAAAGAAGGAAAGTGAGGGGAATTCTCCTTGTGCTATAGTGTGCTTTAAAAAAACATTTTTTCTAGGGACAGAAAACTCTAGGTAGGGAGAGTGTCAGTTTCTTTCACTGTGCGAATCCTTGTTTCTAGGGACAGGGAAGGACAGTGAGTGAATTCTCCTTGTGCTATAGTGTGCTTTAAAAAAACATTTTTTCTAGGGACAGAAAACTCTAGGTAGGGAGAGTGTCAGTTTCTTTCACTGTGCGAATCCTTGTTTCTAGGGACAAAGAAGGAAAGTGAGGGGAATTCTCCTTGTGCTATAGTGTGCTTTAAAAAAACATTTTTTCTAGGGACAGAAAACTCTAGGTAGGGAGAGTGTCAGTTTCTTTCACTGTGCGAATCCTTGTTTCTAGGGACAAAGAAGGAAAGTGAGGGGAATTCTCCTTGTGCTATAGTGTGCTTTAAAAAAACATTTTTTCTAGGGACAGAAAACTCTAGGTAGGGAGAGTGTCAGTTTCTTTCACTGTGCGAATCCTTGTTTCTAGGGACAGGGAAGGACAGTGAGGGGAATTCTCCTTGTGCTATAGTGTGCTTTAAAAAAACTTTTTTTTCTAGGGACAGAAAACTCTAGGTAGGGAGAGTGTCAGTTTCTTTCACTGTGCGAATCCTTGTTTCTAGGGACAAAGAAGGAAAGTGAGGGGAATTCTCCTTGTGCTATAGTGTGCTTTAAAAAAACATTTTTTCTAGGGACAGAAAACTCTAGGTAGGGAGAGTGTCAGTTTCTTTCACTGTGCGAATCCTTGTTTCTAGGGACAAAGAAGGAAAGTGAGGGGAATTCTCCTTGTGCTATAGTGTGCTTTAAAAAAACATTTTTTCTAGGGACAGAAAACTCTAGGTAGGGAGAGTGTCAGTGTCTTTTACTGTGTGAATCCTTGTTTCTAGGGACAAAGAAGGAAAGTGAGGGGAATTCTCCTTGTGCTATAGTGTGCTTTAAAAAAACATTTTTTCTAGGGACAGAAAACTCTAGGTAGGGAGAGTGTCAGTTTCTTTCACTGTGCAAATCCTTGTTTCTAGGGACAGGGAAGGACAGTGAGTGAATTCTCCTTGTGCTATAGTGTGCTTTAAAAAAACATTTTTTCTAGGGACAGAAAACTCTAGGTAGGGAGAGTGTCAGTTTCTTTCACTGTGCGAATCCTTGTTTCTAGGGACAAAGAAGGAAAGTGAGGGGAATTCTCCTTGTGCTATAGTGTGCTTTAAAAAAACATTTTTTTTAGGGACAGAAAACTCTAGGTAGGGAGAGTGTCAGTTTCTTTCACTGTGCGAATCCTTGTTTCTAGGGACAGGGAAGGACAGTGAGGGAAATTCTCCTTGTGCTATAGTGTGCTAAAGCATTCCTCATCAACCATCTTTGAAATCCTTGTTTTTTGGACAGTCAGGGAAATTGTCGTTGTGCTATTCTGTGCAAAAGCAATCATCCTCAACCATATTTAGAAATCCTTAAGTAAAGGGACAGAGAAGGACACCTGAAGGTAGCCCTTATTGCTTTTTTCCCATCTCCCTGCAGGCCATCTATTAGAATGTCTGGAAGGCAAACAAGGAGAGGCAGACAGTCAGGAGGCAATAAAAGAGGGCAAGCAGGCTCTGTGTCTGGGGGCAACAGTGCTGGTCGTGGACGCGGTGCATTGTCATCAGCACATGGCCATGGGACACGCTTGTCCTTCTTTTCGGCAGCTGGACATGTTGAGCCACATCATGCCGAAGACTTGGTAGAGTGGATGACCAAGCCCTCCTCCTCCTCCTCATCCTCTCTCACCCAGGCTCAGGGTACTGGCAAAGCAGCTGCCAAAGCATCCTCTTCCCTGGTATCAATGTCAGACTCATCATCAGTCACTCCTTCCCTAGACCCACCATGTCCTCCTCCTGAGGAGTCCCCCGAACTGTTTGAGCACAGTGTTGGGTACATGCTCCAGGAGGATGCCCAGCGTTTCGAAGGGTCTGATGATGAAACCCAGCTACAGGAAGGCAGTAGCGTGAGAGCAGACAGAGGGGATGCTCAAGAAGGACACCAATCTGGCAGTCATGTTCCAGCAGCTGCAGCATACTGCCAGATTGGCTCCAGTGATGAGGAGGGAGGGGATGATGAGGTCACTGACTCCACGTGGGTGCCTAATAGTAGAGAGGAGGAGGAGGAGGATGAGGAGGAGGCACATCTCCAACGAGGCAGGATGCCCTTTGGTGGCCAGCGTAAGGGCAGTACACCGACGGAATCACACCGCAGAGCTCCGCCTGTGCAGGGCGCTGCCTCTGCCCGTCATTCAAAAAGTTATTTGGTGTGGGCCTTTTTTGAGGCTAGTGCATCAGATCGCACAGCTGCTGTTTGCAACATATGTCTCAAGCGTATATCGCGTGGCCAAAACATCAGCCGCTTGGGTACCACATGCCTGACCAGACATATGTTGACCTGCCATGCAGCTCGTTGGCAAGCCTACCTCAAAGACCCACACCAAAGAACAAAGCGGACCTCTCCTTGCACCGCATCAGCTGGGATCTCCAACCCCACTATAACTTCAGTCCTCTCTGAAACATGCACTGAGAGGAATGAAGGTGTAGAATTAGGTGTGTCACAGCCAAGTACTTGCGGCCACTCTGCTAGCAGTACACCGACGTCCGATTCTAGCAGGCAAATTTCCCTGCCCCAGCTGCTGGACCGTCGAAAGAAGTTCACTCCCAGCCATCCACATGCCCAGCGGTTGAATGCTAGCTTGGCTAAATTGCTAGCGCTTCAACTGCTGCCTTTTCAGTTGGTAGACTCGGCCCCCTTCCGTGAATTTGTGCAATGTGCGGTTCCTCAGTGGCAGGTTCCCAAACGCCACTTTTTCTCACGGAGGGCTATTCCGGCTCTCTACCGGCATGTGGAAGGCAATGTCTTGGCCTCGCTGGACAGGGCGGTCAGCGGTAAGGTGCATATTACCGCTGACTCATGGTCCAGCAGGCATGGACAGGGACGTTACCTTTCTTTCACGGACCATTGGGTCACTCTTTTGGCAGCTGGGAAGGATGCAGGACAAGGTGCAGTAGTGTTGGAGGTTGTTCCACCGCCACGCCTCCAAAATGCTACTACTGGTTGTGACACACCTCTCTCCTCCACCCCCTCCTCTTCTTCTTCCTCCATGGCCTCTTCCTGTGGTTTGTCCTATGAACCAGCGGTGCTCCGTAGCCGTTCACGGGGCTACGCAAGTACGCAGGCAAAAAGATGCCATGCCGTGCTTGCGCTGGTGTGTTTGGGGGACAGAAGCCACACTGGGGCAGAGGTCCTGTCTGCTCTGCAGGGCCAGGCCGAGAGGTGGTTGACGCCACGCCAGCTTAAGCCAGGAATGGTGGTTTGCGACAATGGCACCAACCTCCTCTCCGCCCTCCGACAGGGACAACTGACCCATGTGCCCTGTGTGGCTCACGTCCTTAACCTGGTGGTGCAGCGGTTCTTGGGCAGGTACCCGGGCTTACAGGATGTCCTGAGGCAGGCCAGGAAAGTCTGTGTGCATTTCCGCAGATCTTATAATGCCAGTGCTCGCCTGGCTGAGCTGCAAAAGGAGTTGAACCTGCCCAAGAACCGCCTTATATGTGACATGCCCACCAGGTGGAACTCAACGTTGGCCATGCTGCAGCGGCTGCACACGCAGAAGAGGGCCATCAATGAGTACCTGTGCGACTACGGCACCAGGACAGGGTCAGGGGAGCTTGGTTTTTTTTCTCCACGCCAGTGGGGCATGATCAGGGATGCATGCACTGTCCTGGCACCATTTGAGGAGGCCACGAGGATGGTGAGCAGTGACAGTGCATGCATCAGTGACACTGTACCTCTTGTCCACCTGTTGGAGCACACGCTGCGTGGAATAATGGACAGGGCACTTGAGGCAGAACAGAGGCAGGAAGAGGAGGACTTCCTTGCCTCTCAAGGCCCCCTTTACCCAGACAGTGTTCCTTCTGTCCCACCCATCGCACAGGAAGAGGAGGAGGAGGAGGAGGAGGAGGAGGATTGTGTCAGCATGGAGGTGGAGGCTGGCACTCAGCATCATCAGCAGCAGTCTTTTAGGGATGATTTACAGTCCCAAGAAACCAGTGGACTTGTACGTGGCTGGGAGGAGGTGGCTGCGGATCATGTCGTCCTTAGTGACCCAGAGGACTCCGGAGCGAATGCCTCAGCAAACCTACGCTGCATGGCCTCCCTGATCCTGCAAAGTCTGCGGAAGGATCCTCGTATTCTTCGGATCAAGGAGAGGGACCATTACTGGCTGGCCACTCTCCTTGATCCACGGTACAAGGGTAAGGTTGCGGACCTTATGTTACCGTCGCAGAGGGAGCAGAGGATGAGACAACTCCGGGAGGCCTTGCAGAAAGGTCTGTGCAACGTGTTCCCAGAGACTGGGAGGTTACAAACTCCTGGTCCTGGACAACGAGTTGCTGAGGCTTCGGCCAGTCAAAGAAGGAGCGGTGGGGAAGGTGGCCGTCTGACCGATGCGTTCAGACAATTCTTTAGTCCGCAGCCCCAAAGTATGATCGGTTCCAGCAACCATCGCCAGCGTCTGATAAACATGGTGCAGGAATATCTAGGGGCAAGGTCAGACTTGGACACCTTCCCCACCAAAAATCCTCTGGCTTACTGGGTCTTGAGGATGGATCACTGGCCAGAGCTTGCACAGTATGCAATTGAGCTACTGGCCTGTCCTGCATCCAGCGTTCTTTCGGAACGCACATTCAGTGCTGCTGGAGGATTTGTCACGGATCACAGGGTGCGCCTGTCCACCGACTCGGTTGATCGACTGACTTTCATCAAGATGAACCAGTCTTGGATCACCACCAGCTACCACACACCTGATGCTGATATAACAGACTAATTGATTTTAACATGTCACATCCCTTCAAGACTGATGCTGATGCTGAGTGCATGTGCTGTTATGTTGACTGGCTATCCTCCTCCTCCGAGTCCTCAATGATACGATTGATGATGATAGCTTGGAAGATCATTTTTGTTTATGGGTGCCGCCACCAGTGGCTAAGGCCCAATTTTTCAGCCCCTGTTTTACAGGGGCGTGTAATTACAATTTTTTTAGCAATAATTTGCCATAGGGCTCATTGCTGTGCTCCAAGTACAGTATCTGTGAGGGGTTGGAGTGTTGTGGCACCAGTGCCTAAGGCCCAATTTTTCAGCCCCTGTTTAACAGGGGCGTGTCATTACAATTTTTGAAGCAATACTTTGCAACAGGGCTCATTGCTGTGCTCCAAGTACAGTATCTGTGAGGGGTTGTAGTGTTGTGCCACCAGTGCCTAAGGCCCAATTTTTCAGCCCCTGTTCAACAGGGGCATGCAATTACAATTCTTGATCTAATAATTCACAGCAGGGCCCATTGCTGCACCCACCAAGAGTAACTCTGAGGGCTTACAGTGTTGTGGCAACGCCACCACCACCACCACCACGAAAGGCCCAATTTTTCAGCCCCTGTTCAAAAGGGGCATGTAATTACAATTCTTGATCTAATAATTCACAGCAGGGCCCATTCCTGCACCCACCAAGAGTAACTCTGAGGGCTTACAGTGTTGTGGCAACACCACCACCACCACCACGAAAGGCCCAATTTTTCAGCCCCTGTTCAACAGGGGCATGTAATTACAATTCTTGATCTAATAATTCACAGCAGGGCCCATTCCTGCACCCACCAAGAGTAACTCTGAGGGCTTACAGTGTTGTGGCAACGCCACCACCACCACCACCACGAAAGGCCCAATTTTTCAGCCCCTGTTCAAAAGGGGCATGTAATTACAATTCTTGATCTAATAATTCACAGCAGGGCCCATTCCTGCACCCACCAAGAGTAACTCTGAGGGCTTACAGTGTTGTGGCAACACCACCACCACCACCACCACCACGAAAGGCCCAATTTTTCAGCCCCTGTTCAACAGGGGCATGCAATTACAATTCTTGATCTAATAATTCACAGCAGGGCCCATTGCTGCACCCACCAAGAGTAACTGTCAGGGCTTACAGTGTTGTGGCACCAGCACCACCATCAAAGGCCCAATTTTTACTACCACTGTTCAACAATTATATGTAATTAAAATTCCTGATATAATAGTTGACAGCAGGGCGTTCCAGCACCAACCAAGAGTAACTGTGAGTGCTTACAGTGTTGTGCCAACACCAACAACTAAGGGGCCTATTTCTGCAGAGTATATACGGCAGGTCCCTACTTTCAAACATCCAACTTACAAACGACTCCTACTTGCAAACGCAAGAAGACAACAGGAAGTGAGAGGAAATCTACCACTAGGAAGGAAAATTCTCTCCTGTAAGAATAAATATGGGAGAAAGGTGTCTCCTCTGTACTGATGCTTTATCAGCAATCCTTGTTTCAAGAAAAACACCACATTTCAAAAACAGTTGTCATTGGGACGGAAAGTGAGGTGAAATGTTCTGAACAGGGGCACAGACAGCAAAACAAATGTTACAGGGGTGATAACCCTTACCTATGTTTTCCAAAAAGTTTAAAAATAGATTTTTGGGCTGGAGCTACACTTCAACAATGTACCTGTTCAAAATTACAAACAGATTCTACATAAGAACAAACCTACAGTCCCTGTCTTGTATGCACCGCCTGTATACGGCTGTTCAGAGTATATAGGGCCTTTTTTATTTTATGTGCGGGGTTCCCCTTAATATCCATACAAGACCCAAAGGGGCTGGTAATGGGCTGGGGTAGGGGGGGTCATGGGGTAGCTATGCCATTTTTCTTAAAGAATTTCATCCATATTACCGGGACCAGACATTACATTAAAGCCGCAAGCAGTTTTAAATGGCTTTTTTTTCCTTTAGAAGTGTCATTTTGTGCAGGGACAGTTCTAAACACGGGAAACACGTGGCACTTCACAGGCATACTTTAGACACCCCCCAGGTACGATATTTAAAGGAATATTTGACTTTTTTTTTTTCACTTTATGCATCATTAAAATGACTGCTCGAGAAAAACGACCGTTTTTAAAACTTCTTTTTGCATTGATACATGTCCCCTGGTGCAGAACCCGGGTTCCCAAACCCTTTTTAGGACAATAACATGCATAATAGTTGTTATAATTAGCACTTTAGAATTCGAACGTTCGCATCCATTGTATTTAATAGGGTTCTATTGTTCGTACGAACTTTCGGTCCGTTCGCGGGTTCTGGTGCGAACCGAACCCGGGGGTGTTCGGCTCATCACTACCAGTGAGTGTCAGAAATACCACGGATGGTCCAATGGAAATCCCAGCCAGGCTGTTGTTGGGTCGAGTGAGCTTAGCCACACCAGTTACCTCCTCAGATGGAGAAAAGACAGATGGAGAAGGTACTGTGTGGGAAAAGCTCTTTATGGAGAACCCAAACCTGCCCAGGGCTTGGAGAGAGAGAGCCCGGAACCAGTTGACTCGGTGGAAGAGGATCTTCTCCCATGATGAGTTTGATGTGGGGTGTGCTAGGAGTGCCACCCATCAAATCCACCTCCAGGAAGACAAGCCCTTCAGGGAAAGGGTGAGGCGGGTTCCACTGGCAGACCTCGAAGATTTAAGGGAACAGCTTGCCGAGCTCAAGCAAACAGGTGTAATCCAAGAATCCAGAAGTCCGTATGCCTCCCCCATAGTGGTGGTACGGAAGAAGAACGGGTCGCTAAGGTTGTGTATCGACTATAGGACCCTCAACAGGAGAACCACTCCGGATCAGTATACCACCCCAAGGATAGAAGACGCCTTGCAGAGCTTGTCCGGAGCCAAATGGTTTAGTGTTATGGACCTGAAGAGTGGGTACTATCAGATCCCGATGCACCCAGAGGACAAAGAAAAGACGGCTTTCATAACCCCAGTGGGGTTCTTTGAATTCAACCGGATGCCTCAAGGTCTGTCTGGAGCCCCAGCCACCTTCCAAAGACTTATGGAGAAGACTGTGGGAGACATGAACCTCATCGAGGTCCTTGTATACTTGGATGAAATCATAGTCTTCGGAAGAACTTTGGAGGAACATGAAGAGAGGCTGGAGAAGGTCTTGAAGAGACTGAGTGAGGAAGGACTCAAGCTCTCCCCTGAAAAATGTCAATTTTACCAATCCTCAGTCAATTATCTGGGACACATAGTGTCTGAAGATGGGGTGTCTACGGACCCTGAAAAACTGGAGGCTGTCACCTCCTGGCCAAGATCCACCACCGTAACAGAACTTAGGTCCTTCTTGGGGTTCTGTTCTTACTACAGACGGTTCGTGGAGGGGTTTGCTCGAATAGCAAAACCCCTGAATGAGTTGCTGAAGATGGAGGGGGAAGAGGATGACTCGGGCCCCAGGAGGCCGGGAGAGTCAGTCAAGGACCAGTGGAACGAGAAGTGTGAAGGTGCCTTCCAGATGCTGAAAAAGAGTTTGACCACTGCTCCTGTCCTGGCCTATGCGGACCCGAAGAAGCCTTACGAACTCCATGTGGATGCCAGCCATGATGGTCTGGGAGGAGTGCTCTACCAGGAGCATAAAGGACAGCAGAGACCTGTTGCATATGTGAGCAGAAGCCTGGCCCCCTCCGAAAAGAACTATCCCACCCATAAGCTGGAGTTCCTGGCCCTCAAGTGGGCCGTAGTAGACAAACTTAGAGATTACTTGTATGGGGCAGACTTTACGGTCAAGACGGATAACAATCCTCTCACCTATCTGTTCACCACAGCCAAGCTGGACGCCACGGGACATAGGTGGTTGGCGGCACTGTCTGCTTTCAATTTCAGCCTGAAATATAGACCTGGGGTGGGAAACCGAGATGCGGACGCCCTGTCCAGAAGGTCTCATGCCCCTACCCACAGTGTCGAAGACTGGACCCAAGTAGCACCTGACAGGGTGCGGGCCCTCTGCCAAGGGGCTGAACTCCAAGCCAGGGGAGGCTCAAGAGCGGAAGAAATAGGGGCCACTATTGTAGGAGTCCCCAAGCAGTACTGCGAAGTAGCCCAACTGGGGGAAGACAACTTACCCAGACTAACGAAGGAGGAGTTGAGATCCGACCAACTGGAAGACCCTGTGGGGAGGTTGGTCATAGAAGCATTGGAGAGGCAGGATCCAAACCTACTCCTACGTCATCCCTCAAAGGAGGCTCGCCTACTTAAGAAAGAGTGAGACAGACTGCTGGTGCGTCAAGGAGTGGCCTACCGAAGGGGCCCCTCTGATGACCAAGAAGACAAGTGGCAGTTGTTCCTGCCGGAGAAACAGGACTTTCCAACTTGTTAGAGACCGTTTCTATTGGCCTTGCATGAGGGCTGAAGTTGAGGAATACTGCCATTCCTGTGCACGGTGCATACAGAGAAAGACACTACCCCATCAAGCGTCCCCAATGGGCCATTTACAAAGTGAAGGTCCGCTTGACCTGGTATGTATTGATTTCCTCTGCCTCGAACCCGACCTGAGCGGACAAGGAAATGTTCTGGTGGTAACCGATCATTTCACCCGATATGCACAAGCCTTTCCTACCAAAGACCAGAAGGCCTCCATTGTGGCCAAAATACTCGTGGAGAAATACTTTATCCATTACGGATTGCCAAAAAGGCTTCATTCAGACCAGGGCAGGGACTTTGAGAGTAAACTCATACGGAAGCTCCTGGATGCCTTGGGAATCAAGAAAACCAGGACTACCCCTTATCACCCACAAGGTGATGCTCAACCGGAGAGGTTCAACTGAACCCTGCTCAACATGCTGGGAACTTTAAGTAGCGAAAGGAAACAACATTGGAGTAATCACATAGCGACCCTTGTGCATGCCTACAACAGCACTGTCAGCGACGCTACAGGGTATTCCCCTTACAGACTTATGTTCGGGAGGGAAGCTAGATTGCCAGTGGATCTGGCCTTCGGTACTTCCATAGACCATTGTTCTGCAGCTTCCCACAAGGGATATGTGGAAAGACTTAGGCGCAATTTGAAGATGGCCTATGAGCAAGCCCAGGCAGCCTCGGACCAACGGGGGGCTGGCAATAAGAGAAATTTTGACCTAACGGTTAGGATCCAAGACTTGCAACCAGGAGACAGAGTGTTGCTGCGGAACTTGGGAGTCCCTGGAAAACATAAGCTTGCGGATAGATGGAGACCCGAACCTTATGTCATTTGCAAAAAACTACCGGGCCTACCCGTTTACAGACTTAAACCTGAGGGAAAGTTGGGGCCATTGAAGACTTGGCATCGGAACCATCTACTTCCTCTGGCTGAAGCGGTTCGGTTACCTCCTAGCAGGGATGAGCCGAACACCCCCCTGTTCGGTTCGCACCAGAACCTGCGAACAGACAAAATGTTTGTGTAAACTTTAGAACCCTATTAAATACAATGGACTCGAACGTTCGAAATCTAAAGTGTTAATTATAAAGGCTAATATGCAAGTTATTGTCCTAAAAAGTGTTTGGGGACCCGGGTCCTGCCCCAGGGGACATGTATCAATGCAAAAAGAAGTTTTAAAAACGGCCGTTTTTTCGGGAGCAGTGATTTTAATAATGCTTAAAATGAAAAAATAAAAGTGAAATATTCCTTTAAATTTCGTACCTGGGGGGTGTGTATGATATGCATGTAAAGTGGCGCATGTTTCCCGTGCTTAGAACTGTCCCTGCAAAAAATTTCATTTTTGAAAGAAAAAAAGTCATTTAAAACTGACTCGCGGCTATTAATGAATTGTCGGCTCCCGGCAATACATACAAAAGTCATTGATAAAAAAAAAAAAAAAAGCGTGGGGGTTCCCCAGAATTCAATTACCAGGCCCTTCAGGTCTGGAATGGATATTAAGGGGAACCCCGCTGCAAATGTAAAAAAAAATTGACGTGGGGTTCCCCCAAATATCCATTCCAGGCCCTTCAGATCTGGCATGGATTTTAAGGGGAACTCCACCCCAAATTTAAAAAAAAAATGGCGTGGAGTCCCCCTAAAAATCCATACCAGACCCCTTATCCGAGCACGCAACCTGGCCGACCGCAGGGGAAAAGGGGGGGACGAGAGAGCCCTATGTCGGACCCGCCTACGTCATTGGCTTGAGCGGGGAACTTCCTTCACTATGTAAATTTAAATTACACAGTGAAGGAAGTTCCCCGCTCAAGCCAATGACGTAGGCGGGTCCGACATACCGAGGGGGCGGACCTGATGGGGAACTGCTCTCACTTTGGTAATACATGTATAGACCCACCCCTTCTCATGTTCCGCATCTGGTCCGCTGAGCGGACCTGATAGGGAACTTTAGAAGGGGCGGGTCTATACATTTAAAATACTAAGAGGGAGTTCCCCATCAGGTCCGCTCAGGCACAACCAATGAAGGACAGCGCTGGACATCGGGATCGCCGCGGGACACTGGATTTCACCGCTGGAATGTTTTTTTTTTTTTTTTTAAATAAAGGACTTTTTCAAGGTGTTTGTGTGTTTTTTTAAACATTTTTTTACGCTTTCTTCGTGAAATGGTAGGGGTACAATGTACCCCTTACCAATTCACATAGGGGGGGGCCGGGATCTGGGGGTCCCCTTTGTTAAAGGGGTCTTCCAGATTCTGATAAGCCCCCCACCCGCAGACCCCCACAACCACCGGGCAAGGGTTGTGGGGATGAGGCCCTTGTCCCCATCAACATGGGGACATCCTCCCCATGTTGAGGGCATGTGGCTTGGTACGGTTCAGGAGGGAGGGGGCCGCTCTCTCGTCCCCCCCTTTTCCCCTGCGGCCGGCCAGGTTGCGTGCTCGGATAAGGGGTCTGGTATGGATTTTTAGGGGGACTCCACGCCATTTTTTTTTAAATTTGGGGTGGAGTTCCCCTTAAAATCCATGCCAGATCTGAAGGGCCTGGAATGGATATTTGGGGGAACCCCACGTCAATTTTTTTTTAAATTTGCGGCGGGGTTCCCCTTAATATCCATTCCAGACCTGAAGGGCCTGGTAATTGAATTCTGGGGAACCCCCACGCTTTTTTTTTTATCAATGACTTTTGTATGTATTGCCGGGAGCCGACAATTCATTAATAGCCGCGAGTCAGTTTTAAATGCATTTTTTTCTTTCAAAAATGACATTTTTTGCAGGGACAGTTCTAAGCACGGGAAACATGCGCCACTTTACATGCATATCATACACACCCCCCAGGTATGAAATTTAAAGGAATATTTCACTTTTATTTTTTCATTTTAAGCATTATTAAAATCACTGCTCCCGAAAAAACGTCCGTTTTTAAAACTTCTTTTTGCATTGATACATGTCCCCTGGGGCAGGACCCCGGTCCCCAAACATTTTTTAGGACAATAACTTGCATATAAGCCTTTATAATTAACACTTTAGATTTCTCCCATAGATTTTTCGAATTTGCCGCGAACACCCAAATTTGTTCGCTGTTCGGCGAACGGGCGAACAGGCAATGTTCGAGTCGAACATGAGTTCGACTCAAACTCGAAGCTCATCCCTACCTCCTAGTATGGATTCCCCTGAACCCATGTCTATTCTGGACACCCCTAGACCCAACACTCGGTCTCAGACCCCTCGAATGGGGGATACAGAAGGTTCGGAAATAAGTGAAGATGAGGAAGAGGAAATTGGCTGGCTTTGGCCTTCCCAGGAACCAACGACTTCTTCTATTGATCTTCCGCCTGACGAAGACACCAAGGATCACACACTGAATGCAGAAGCGACAGAGTTTATCCCTTCCTGTCCTTGGTTGGATGCTTGGGAAATTGCCAGCGAACCATCTGTAGAGGAAGATCCAAGAGAAGCCATGTATCTTCCTGCTCCGGAGCCGGATGTTCCGGAGGAAGGGGGAAATCCTGAGTTAGAATCAGAAGAAGAGTCTGCTCCAACAGAAAGCCCAAGAGGACAGAGGAAGCAATAAAACCTCCCAGGAGATTAACCTATCCACAGATGGGTGAAAGTTCCGGAAGACACTGTTGTTACTGCCAGAAGGAGTATGGAAGACCATGATCCTCCCACTGTTCACTGTGCTCACTCTCTGGCACAGTTAGGCAAGATGCTGATGTTAATGTGTCCTGTGGGCAGGGGAGTTCACTGCCTTGTTTTTGGTGGGAATTTCCTCTGCCGACATCATATGAAGAATTGGTAGATGTGGTCAGAGCTGTAATTTAAGTTATGTTATCTTTGGGGACCAAAGAGTTCAAGTGGGGGGAGTGTGTAGCTCTACGCTAGTGTGTAGTGTGGGTCTCTCTTTTAAGGCCCCAGGACTATGTTACCCAGAACCCCATTCAGCCCCAGGGCGGAAGTTCCGCCGCAAAGACTCATGGGAGGGCCTATTTAAGCGAGAGGCGAGGGGGAGCTCGCTCTCTTTGGACGCCGCGCTTCAAGCAACCAGTCATCCTACGCGGATCGGCTGCGGGGTAAGGCCTGAAGCCTTAAGCCTTACCTGAAGTCTGAAGAGCCTTCCACCATTCTGCGGAGCCTGGGTGGATCCTGGATCGTCGGTGTAGGACTCCAGTTGGACCGGGGACCCGATCGGTTGTAGACACCGTGTGAGAGGACACACACGGTGGAAGACTCAGGCTGGGATCGCGCCTGGAACGGTGAGCGGGCACCTGCCCATATCCATAGACTGAGCTGTATTCAGGCCTGTAGACTGCCTAGGCCCACTGTTCGCTCACCCGTGTTTCCTTAGGGGGTCCGGTAGTTGGGACAGAGCTGAAGTGCCTACCCCCCCCCCCCCGTTTGCATACTGTTGTTACAAGTTACCACCCTTTGGATTACAATTTGGTCATTTCTCCAAGTGCACCAACGAAAGCTGGCCGGTGAAGAAAACCTTACTCCCTTAGGGAAAGGGGACGATCTCATACACTGTCAGGCCTGACATAGGAAAGGGGGGAAAGTTATAAAGTTTGTGTTACTTTGCCATAGGGCGTGCACGTCATAATAGCTCCGCGTGGTGGATACTGCGCGGCGCCATATTATAGTGCTGCTTCTGATACGCTGATTAATGCAGGGCTCTGCAGGCCCATGTATGTGTTACATGCCATGTTTTATGCCACCATTTTACAGTAAAGCTATTACTATTTTATACTCTTGCTTCAGAGTGTTGTCTGCCTATTTAGAAACTGTTGAGTATTATACACCAGAGAGTGATAAGAAGTTAACTCTAGACTAGCTGTGCCAGAGTGGGTCGAGTCAGATTGCCGGGGGTTGGCGGTGCTGTATACAGGGTCTGAGAAAACAAACCAGCGGCTCTCTTAACTGGGGGTAGCGCTACACATATAAGGGGTTAAAACAGGCGGTCAGGAGGCAACACATTGCCTCTTTACCGGATGTCAAATGCCTCTGAAAAGCAATCTGAGCATGGATCGCTTTTCAGAGGAACAGCATTTTTTTGCTGGTACTATGAACAAGCAAAAAAAAAAAAAAATCGGTTCCGATTGTACACATATAGGGGGTCAGGATTAAAAGCGCATACATAAAATGTGCATACATACATGTAAACACACACATACACATCTATAAACACACACACACGCATAATATTCACACATATACTGTATATACACACACACACACACATATATATAAATGCACATATGCACACACATATAAACCAGTGGTGGCTGCTGTCCAAAATGTTCAGGGGGGCGCAAGCAAACTGAAAAATTGTGAAAAAAAAATGCAGCCCCACTGTACCATCAAGCGCAGCCACTGTGCCCATCAAATGCAGCCACTGCGCCCATCAAACGCAGCCACTGTACCATCAAACGCAGCCACTGCGCCCATCAAACGCAGCCACTGTGCCATCAAAAGCAGCCACTGTACCATCAAACATATACACATACAATGCACACTCACATACATTCATATGCACATACACACATGCATATATACAAATACATGCACATACACACACACATACAGTAGATAGATAGTCTTATAAAAAACGGCAGACATTTACTTTACCCCTTCCTGCCGGGTACTGCACTGTAGGGGGAGATAAAGAGCACAGCACACACTGCTTTCACTTTAGGTCTAAGCAGTGCGACCAGCTCCCTGCACAGTGCCGAGTACAGTTCGGCTGAGGATCGGGAATGCTGCTCCTCGTATCAAAGTATACAGGGGGACCTTAAGGGCCCCCTGCAGCAAGGGGCCCAGTCGCCATGGCGACCTCAGCGACCCCTATAATTCCGCCACTGTGTGTAGGCAAGGCAGGCTTGAGAAGAATCACGTCGAGAAAAATGCAGTTTTTTTCAATGACATTAAAAACGGTCGTGTGTACGCGGCATCACAAAACCCTGTGTGAACTCTATGATGCATGCTATTGGAGCTTACACAGGATTGATGAGGCCACCCCAACTTCCTGTGACAATGCTTGGAGCTAGTCATTGGCCGCTTGGGCCCAAGCACTGCATCATGGGCAGAGATCACATGCTCCCCAATACTGTACCTGGGTATTTCACAAGGACAGAAATGGAGCGGAAGATCAGTGGGTTAGATTGGTGTAAGAGGGCCAGAGGATGAGCTAGGCAGAGACTTCACTTTTCTCTTATCTCCATGGACTGACACAGCTGGATACTGTAAACGTGTGGGTATATGTCCCTGCTCGCAGGAGAAGATCTAGGCAGAATGTTAGATGTTAAAACATTCTAGAACAAACCAGAGCTGAACAGCCCCGCCCAGGGGGCAGTCCCTCCGGACATTACCCTCCCACCTGCAGCTAGCAGACCTCAGTTTTTTTCTGCCTAGCAGAAGGAGAAGACATGGCTCTCTCAGGAGCCAGTCTCCTGGAAGATTTTACTTTTAAATTTTATTCCTTTGGGAATTTTATTATTTTATTTTTGAGACATTCAATCAACTGTCGGCTGGGCACAGGTTGGGTACACTGGTATCCTCGTAGTCTTCCCTGTCCGACCATCGAGCATGCTGATCCTCGCCTTGTGTGTGTGAGACTCAGTTCACGACATACCCCATGACTCCAGGGGTGGCCGGGTTGCTTTCATGCTCCCGCGGTCCTCTCAAGATTGAACAGTACTTGACTGACTGTATCTCTCGCGGTGGACCGGGCCGACAGCTACGCAGTACGACTCTGTGATAGGTCTGTCTGAAACAAGCCAGTGGGTCCCTGAAAGGGACAGGTAAGTAGTCTCTCCTACTGCAGGTGAGTACATGCTGGCTGTGTTTCTGTGTGTGGGGGTTTCTCCCTGTCTCCCCCCTGTTATGCTGCTCTCTGCACCCTGTACTGGTGCTGTGCTGTGGGGTGCTTGGGGGTCACTCTGGCCTGGCTGGGCCATCACGTCTGCAGTTTTTTCTGGTGTGTGAGGTGATTATTGCGTGCGCCATTGGCGCGCATGAGAGCTTTGAATTTCGCGCTCGGTGGCCATCTTGGCGTTCAGTGGTGCAGTTATAGCTGCGGCCGGCGTCCATTCTCTTGTGGCTGCCGCGCATTTATTTCTGGCGGTGGCGCGAATCCCCTCACAATCTCCTCACAGACTGAGCGGTCCTTAAGGGTTGGTGGGTCCTCCCGGGTATCCCCTCCTCAGCGTAGCCAGTGGGTGGACTGTATATTCACTGTATAGTGTATAAGGTCTCAGAGGGTGGCGTTATGGAGTCTGATACACCTGCTCTCCACACTTGCCTGGGACAACTGGCAGTGCTGCACAGTTAAACATGTTCATATGTTTCCTGCACCTGCGGTCCTTATGGACCAGTTGTCAGCAGTCCTGGAATAATTCCTGTCAGAATGGAAGCGGTGTGCGAGCAAAAGGAGCTATAAGCCCCCTCCCCCCACAAAAATCTTTACTGAAGGGGTGCTCTCAGTCAGATATGGGCCTAGCTACTATGCTCAGGACCCGACCTCTGAATATTTAATGTTTATGAACAGGACATTCCCTTGTGAGGAAGACTCCAGTTCTGTGTCAGTGAATGACAGGGCGCTTGTAAGTGATCTCATTGATGTGAGGAACACTCTCAGGCTGGAATTGCTGTGACAAGCTTTTCTTTTACACAGTTTCCTCACTGTTTTCCTCACACTGCCTCAAGAGCAGCATGGATGAGGGAGGACTTTATTCATTTATGTCTCTAATCCCTGTGAGCCTTGTGTGTGATACCTGAGGTAACATTTCCCGCCATTTCCTGGGGAATGATTTGAGCTCTGACAGACACACGGTCTGAGGATCAGAGGTTACCTGTTACCTGCATGCTGCTTCAGCAGCACAGTCAAGCAGGTTGGAATGATACAGAGAAGATTATGCGCCTCTGTGCCATAATTTAACTCATCCTATACCTCTACACTGCATACATTCACAGTGTATGTATGTGTTATTGGTCTCTGTGTCTGCGTGGCTGTCCCCACGTTCCAATGCTGTGTTTCAGTGCCATACATGATATAAACGTACAAAATATGTTTATGCACGACTCCAGATACATTCACAGTATATGTATGTATTATACTCTCTGGGTTGGCGGGGGCTCCGGTGTCCTCCCGCACTCTCATGGTATGTGCGCTTCAGCTCTCTGCACAGTATAGACATGTTCAATATGTTTATTGCACATATTATACATGTTTACAGTATGGGTATACTGTTTGCGTGGGGTTCCTCCGGGTACTCCGGTTTCCCCCCACGCTCCAATGGAAATGCACAGCATAAACATGTGCAATATGTTGATTCACATGCTATCATTCCTACACGGTATCTGTGTGCTGTCTGCGTGGAGTTCTTCCGAGTGTTCCGGTTTCCTCCCACGCGCTGACGGTATGTGCGCCTTTGGCCTTCTGCACAGTTAAACATGTTCAATGTTTATCACGCATGCTATAATACCTACACGGTATGTGTAGGCAGTCTGTGTGGTTTTCCTTCGGGTACTCCGGTTTCCTCCCACACTCCATTGGTATGGGCGCTTCGGCGCTATGCACAGTCTAAATTTGTGCGATTGGATATCCACATACTAACATACCTACCCGGTATGTCTTTGCACTCTGCGTGGGTTTCCGCCCACGCTACATGACATGCATGCCTTTGGTGCAATACACAATGTAAACATACACATTATGTTTATACACTACACTAAATACATTCACAGTAGTTGTAGGTATTGCATTCTCTGAGTATGTGTGGGGTACTTCAGTACCTCCCACGCGCCAACGGTGTGCGCGCCTTCGGTGCTATGCACACATGAGCTTGTGCAAAATGTTTAGCACACACACTATAATACCTACACGGTATGCGTATGCAGTCTGCGTGGGTTTCCGCCCACGCTACATGACATGCATGCCTTTGGTGCAATACACGGTGTAAACATACACATTATGTCTATACACTACACTACACTAAATACATTTACAGTAGCTGTAGGTATTGCATTCTCTGAGTATGCGTGGGGTACTTCGGTTCCTCCCACGCGCCAACAGTGTGCGCGCCTTCGGTGCTATGCACACATGGGCTTGTGCAAAATGTTTAGCACACATACTATAATACCATACACGGTATGCGCATGCAGTCTGCATGGGTTTCATCCGGGTGCTCAGGTTTCTCCCCTGCGTTCCAATGGTGTGCGCATTCTCAGCGCTATGCACAGTATAAACATGTGCAATTTGTTTATTCGCAGACTAACATACCTACACGGTTGTGTACGCAATCTGCGTGGCTGGTTTATGTCCAGGCCCCGATGATGTGCGCGCCTTCGTCGCTGGCACAGTATATACGTGTTTAATAGGTTTATCCACAAATACTAAACTACATACACCGTATGTGGTGGTATTATGCTCTTTGTGGCTGGGTGGGTTTCCTCCCACACTCTCCATTTGTGCGTTTGACGCAATACATAGTATAAACTATGTGTTTGCACAATCGGCACCTATCCATGGGTAGCTGCTGGATGGAGCATTGTCACAAGGATCCCTGGTTTCAGGGGTATCACTTTCCACCTGCTTTCAGTGGTGATCAGAAGCGCTGGCTTGGACTGTGTTCGCCAGGTTGGGGTTAGCGTTACGCCCGTTAGTGGCTGCGTCTTTTTTTATAGCTCAATGACTGGGCAAAAGCCTCTGCTTCATCCATCAGTCGTCTAGCAGGTGCACTACAACTGCTTTAGCCTTTAGGGTCTCTGTGCCCAGAGTGGGTTTGCGCCACCTGTGGAGGCTGAGGTACTAGTCCTCTGACCGAGTTTCTAGGGAAGTTCCGTCAAGTTGCCTTTAGTGGCCAACATTTGAGGCACCCTGTACACTGGGGCCTCCCTTCTCTGATGCATTGCGGAGTCTCTTTGGGATTTTCATACATCTCGCTGCAAGATGGTCCTGTCGGCCGTGTGCATTGCAGGCAAAGGGTCCTTGCATCCGGAGGCGTTTCCACCTTCTTTACCGGAGGTGGGGCACCGAAAGTGGACCTTGTGGCCTCTCGACTCACTCGCAAGGTGGCAAGATCGTGGTCAGGTCCAGGGACCCCTGGGCGGACGCGTCTGATGCGTTGGAAGCCCGTGGGGGCAGTATCACCTGATATATGCTTACCCTCCGCTACTGTTGTTGCCTCACCGGCTTCGCAGAGTAGGGGCTGAGGCCATTCCAGTGCTCCGGAACGGCGACATTGGTACGCCGATCTACTTCGGCTAGTCGCAGACATTCCTGGCGACGGCCTATTGGGGTGGACCTTCTGTCTCATGATCCCATACTTCATCCTGCTTTACAGTCCTTGGCTTTAATGGCATGGCTGTTAAAGCCAGGTGCTGAAGGACCGAGTTCTCTCGTATTCGGTCATCTCTTCTATGTTGTTGACACGGGAATCTTCCTCCAGAAAGATATCTCACCGTACCTGGAAGGCTTACATCGCTATGTGCGAGGAACTTGAGTGGCATCCTCGGATGTATTCCGTTCCCAGGATTTTGTTGTTCTTACAGCGTGGTGTGACCCAAAAGCTGGCCTTGCATACCTTTTTTGAGGGTCGGATTTCGGCCCGGGCTGTCTTTTTCAACGACCGCTACCGGGCCATTCCTTGATTAGCACCTTTTGTGCAGGGGGTTCGCCATGTGATCCCCCCTGTCAAGCCTCCTCTCCCTACTTGGGATCTGATTTTGATGCATCTCGGTTCTCCAAGAACATCCCTTTGAGAATATCAGAGAGATTCCTCTCTTGACCTTGTCCCGGAAGTTGGCCTTAGTGACCATTGCTTTGGTTAGACGGGTGTCTGAGTTGCTGGCCTTGTCCGGCAAGTCGCCTTACTTGGTCCTCCATTAGGATATGTTGGTGTTGCGCCCACGACCATCCTTCTTTTCTAAGGATGGTCTTGGCCTTTCACCTTAAGAAGGACATTGTTCTTCCGTCCTTGTGTCCTCACCCATCGCATCCCTGAGAGTTTGCGCTTCATACATTAAGATGGGTACAAGCCTTACGAGTGTACCTGTCTGCTACTGTTTCCATTCGGAAATCTGTGTCTGGTCCAAAACAGGGCCGATCGGTGTCGTCTGCCACCGTCTTTAGGTGGATCAGGCAGACCGTCATACAGGCCTATGCCCTTAAGGGGCGGGCGCCTCCCTTTCCGGTTGCGGCGCATTCCACCAAGGCAATTGGTGCTTCCCGGGCCTTTCGACATAAAGCGTTGGTTGCACAAGTGTGCAAGGCGACGACCTGGTCGTCCGTTCATACCTTTTCAAGATTTTATAACGTTGATGTGGCTGCATCTTCGGATGCTCCCTTCGGCCGCAAAGCATTGCAGGCCGCTGTTTAATGTCGCAACTCCTCCATTGAGGAGCTCTGCTTGTTTGGAGTGAAGTTTTGGTTGTTCCTTTGCTACCGCTCCCACCCTTCTGATACTGCTTTGGGACGTCCCACATGTTTACAGTATCCAGCTGTGTCAGTCCATGGACGATAAGAGAAAATAGGATTTTTATACCGTAAAATCCATTTCTCTGACGTCCATGGACTGACACAGCACCCACCCTTCCTTTTAAGGTTTGTACTGCTTCGTTACGAACTGAGGTCTGCTAGCTGCAGGTGGGAGGGTAATGTCCAGAGGGACCGCCCCCTGGGCGGGGCTGTTCAGCTCTGGTTTGTTCTAGAATGTTTTAACATCTAACATTCTGCCTAGATCTTCTCCTGCGAGCAGGGACATATACCCACACGTTTACAGTATCCAGCTGTGTCAGTCCATGGACGTCAGAGAAATGGATTTTACAAAAATCCTATTTTTTCATTCGCTAGCTACAGAAGAAACAAGATAACTTCGGGATGGCCGAGGTATCAATGTGTAGCGGGGTATTGCCCTTTAATTCCCCAGAGACTACACTACCCAGTACACCTTGAGGCACCCAGGGTGCATTGCCCTGTGCAAAGGCTGCTGGGGTGGACTTTATAAGAGGGAGGCGGGCCCCAGTCTTTTCTCTTTGGATACCCCCCTCCCAGCAAGAGGATCCCTGTGCTGACCTGCTGTGTGTACAAGGCCTGAAGCCTGGGCCTTGTGCTTTTCCAAAGAGCCTTCCGCTCCACCGAGGAGCCTGCGGAGCGTCTGATCCTGTTGCTGAGTGCTGTCATCAGGAGGACCGAAGACCTGGGTGTCGTGGACACTGTGAAGCGAGTCACAGTAATGGAAGTAACGGACAAGGACTAGTCTGGTCAGGTGAGAGAGCATCTGCTCAGAGCTACACCACAGTATCTCTAGGCTAAGGTGACCAGATTTTTAAAATGAAATCCAGGGACATATTTTTTTTTACTAGTAATGGCGGCAATCAGCGACTCTCTCTGCCCATCGCCCCCCGGCTACTACTGGGTGGGGAGCGGAGGAAGATCACTCCACCAGGGAAGGCAAGGAGATAATCAGGCAGGCGGCTGGCCGGGACTTGAGCCAAGGCAGAAGAACATGCGAGCGGAGCTGGATGGGCATGCACCCGAAACTGAAGAAATATTCCCTCCGCTCCGACCAGCATATGATCATCAGAAAGGGGCACAGATAATAGAAAGAAATAGACCCCCCTAAGCTAGTAGGAGTGTCGGAGCGGCGGGTGTGTAATTCAGATTTTATTTTTAATTCTGCACTGACTGTCTTTGAAATTGCCCCAGCCTCTGTTCAAATCCAATCCGAGGACAAAACCGGGGACAGACTTGGTCCGGGGACAGTGTCCTGAAACCGGGGATGTCTGGTCACCCTACTCTAGGCCCATTAACTTTATTCAGGGCCATCACAGTGATTGCAGTTACACTCTGGGGAGACTGAAAAAAGAAAAGTAGTTTTTCCCGTGAGATTTTTTAGCAGCAATGAATGATATAAAACCAAGTATTTGGGTAAAAAAGGAAAATTTGCTTTATTCAGTACAGTAAACCTTTTAAAAAGTCAATGGTAAGGTTGTTCTTATGAGCTCCGGTATTAGTACAGGCCAAATACATGTGAACTCAGACAGATAATACAATGCATAAAAAATATATATAAAAGGTGAAATCAAATCATACGTATATACACATGTGACCAAGAAGAAAAGCCCCGATGCATTTCGACCTAAAATCCAGGTCTTCTTCAGGGGGCATCTTATATTCTAGAAGGTACAGATAAGTAAATACATTAATGTGTGCCATGTTGCAGGGATTTTCCCCCATCAATTTTCATGAGAGTAATCAGTATACATCATAATTTTTACCAACTTAGTCTTCATAATAGTATTATCTTAGTATTTACAAAAAGAAACATGATGGGAGAAGGAGCAACATATATTGTGTATTTACCTTTAAGTTACATGAGTAGGCCAGATACCGAAGATTTGCAAGTTCTAATGCCTCTAGCTCTCACCGCGGGTGAGGTCCCCGGAGCAGTGCTGTCGTGATGTCCTTCCCTCCCGCCCCTAGGCGCATCCCCCCAAACAACAGAGGCTGCCCTCAGGGGATCACGCTTAAACTGCGGAGGCTATGATTGGCGGACCATGGGCAGGTGGGTGGACAGGCACCTAGGTGCCTAGAGCATGCACCTGAAGGTAGTAAAAATAAAAGATTTTTAAGAGAGAATATTCAGAGAAATAAAGATTTTTCTTAATTTTTTTAAAAGGAGATTTTTAGATATGTGAATACATAAATAATATTAGTATATATCTTAGGGGATTAGGGCAGGCATATATCTTGATATAGGATAAGGAGGGAGAGTAATGTAGAATGGAAATTGGGGTCTCTACTTGGTTAAGGTCATGAAATATTCTTAACAATTGGAGTGTTTATAAACACTGATTTTACTGTTAGAATCGTTATCTAGTAAAGTACCAAGGAGGATTGAGTAAAAGTGTCTGTTGGAGTATTAAATATTACAAACGGTGATGGGGGTGTGTGCGAACTGGGTGAGGTGGTGTGTGGGATGAAATAGGTGAATGGGTGGGATGAGTGCTGTGAGGGTGGGTGAGCAGGGGGAGGGGTCGGGCAGTGTGATGGTGGTGCAGTGTGTGAAAAAGGACAGGGAGGAAGGGAAAGGGAAAGGGAGAAGTGTTGTGAAAGATGTGGTGTTGCAAGAGTGGGGACACAAGGGAGGGGGGGGGAGGGGCGAAAGGAAAAAAAGGGAGAAGTGAGGGCCGGGAAGAGAAAGTGATGGAAAGCAGTGAGGGAGGCTGGGAATATGGGAACGTGAGCTAAGAAAAGTGATAAACAGGAATGGAGGGGAGGGTACAGGAGAGGGAGGAAAATGGGTGTTTGGCTAGAGATGAGGTGAAGGAGAGGGGAGGGAAGTGAGGAGGGAGAAATTAAAGTGAAGAGTGGACAGTGGATGGAGTGAAGTATAGGTGTAAACTGGCAAGAGAACGAGGGAGTGTGAATGTTGGCCAAAAATATATAGTGAGGTGCAAGTGCATAAGTGCATTTAAGTGATACAGAGTCTAAAAGTCACGGCAGTATACTTACATAATAATAGTTGTACATATGTGTGCAGGCACAAAAGCAGGTAATGGAAGTGGAATCCTTTCAATGAAGAAAAGGGGATACATCTAATGAATATTAGCCAGGATTATTGGTTAGTCAGTAATTGTGTTGGAGAGGCTGTCGCTCCTAGAGATTACCCTCCCAAAACTTCTTACCTTAGACACATTCCGCAAACATGTGCTGATGTTCCTGTGGAATCAGACAGTTTGCTCGGTAGTTGGAGGTGTTTAAATATGTGACCTACCTTTCCCTAACGACTCACAGGTGTGGGGTCACTCCCCCCGCCGTCCGCATCATGCCCCCAGGCGTGGTCCTCTCGCCATCCCAGTGAAAACATTCCCGGGTCTACCGCCATCGCCGTGTGCAAACCGCGGCGTCCGCTCGGACCCAGTGCGCACGCGCGGGAGCGCAACGGCTACGTGCCCGCGACGTACCCCCGTGCGCGCTGTGCTCGCGCCCGGCGATGGACATGGGATGTCACGGCACTGCGAGAGCACCATCTAGTGGTGTTTCCACCCATCGACGGTGCTAACTTGAGGGACACAGAGAACGTCCCTCACCCAGTGCCGGAGGACAGCATGTCGTGCAGAGGGAGCCAGCGCCCACGGCGGGAAAAAAGGAGACCAAACACTGCACGGGGAATGATCCCAGGGAGAGAGGAGAGAACAGCATAATGAATCCTAGCAAAAATAATACAATTTATAGCTTACAAAATATTAAATATGCTTAATGAAATATTACAATTACAATAATATAATGTCACATTTATTGGTCAAAAAGAAGAAAAAGAAAGAATTTTATATATCTTAATGAGTGGTATCCGAAGGAAAGGTACAATGATATGGGAGCAGAAGAATATCCTAGATTAAGGATAAAGTTTTTTGGGGGTATATAATGTAGTAAACATCAAGTGCTGGAATCGTAAGTTAAATATCTCTCAGGAAAAGAGCAGTCAGAGGAAAAGGTAGACTGAAGTTGGGACTCTTGGTGCTTTCTGTGGTGTAGTCGCTGTGTCAAAGTTAATAATTATGCTTTTTGAATTTTTTAATTAATAAGATATGATGCAAATTATCATATGTAATATATTGATGTGTCAACCAAATCGTTGCAAATTGCATAAAGGTTTGTATATTAAATATGTCCCAGCCTCAGAGTCTGGGACAGACTCTGGGGAGACTACCTGCTGAACTGAGTTACTAGTCTCCCTGGCATTACAAAGTTACCGATCATCATTTCTTTGTTGGATTACAATTTGTTCCTGAAAGTGCACCACCGTGTTTTGCTAGCAAAGTTTTCTTCCACAGAACTATACCCAAATCATAGTCAGGCCTGACTGGGTAGTATAGGACATTGCTGGGCGCCATTTTGCTCACGAGGGAGGATAGCTGCAGCGGGGTCTGTTAAACTGTCTATCGTATTGCTGAACGTTTAATGTTTTATTAACTATACCCATATTGCAGGGCTCTGCATGTGACATTGCATACTGTTTTATCATTTTAACCTTTACCAACAGTAAAATAATAGAGTATATTGGTTGTCAGTGTCATTTACTGGTCTATACCATTACTGTGTGCCATACTGTGGGATTGTGTCATAGAGAATATTAGAGTGATTGCAATTCTATCATCCCCTTTACTAACTGTGCCACGAGAGGTTAGAGCCGATTACCAGGGGTTGACAGCGGTGCACTACAGGGCCCGAAACAATCAAGGCAGCCCTCTTAACTGGGGGTATCGCTATAAATAGTATTGCAATTCATTTACAACACTAACTCTGTTCACATGAAAAAAGAGTCTCAGAGCTTCCTCCACCTCACACAAACACCAAGGCGTATGCAATTTATGTGTGTAACCGCACATTTTGTGGGCCAGTTCTACCGTTCAAGTTCATGGCTCACAGATAACATAAAAAACAAAGGCTTCATATTTATACTACAGCAAATATGCCCTCATTCATACAATAACATGAAAGAGGGATTCTAAGAAACCTAGGCCCTTTTGAAAATCACATTCCCCACAGCATGCAGATGACTTCCAGTGTTACATAAGCTATACAAAATTCCAAGTGCTTAAGGAGAAAGTATGTGCTAGTATTGGATAAACATGGGGTGGTGTGATATTTGTTGGGGCCAGGTCAAGTCTTTGTAAAACCAAAGAGTTTTAATTTCTCCAAAAAAGGCAAAAAAAAAACTGCTTATCTTCAGCATTAACCACTTCAGCCCCGGACCATTTGGCTGGCCAAAGACCAGGCCACTTTTTGCGATTCGGCACTGCGTCGCTTTAAATGACAATTGCGCGGTCGTGCTACGTGGCTCCCAAATAAAATTGACGTCCTTTTTTTACCACAAACTCTGCGGTTTACCACAAACTCTGCGGTTTTAGTTTTTTGCGCTATAAACAAAAATAGAGCGACAATTTTGAAAAAAATGCAATATTTTTTACTTTTTGCTATAATAAATATAACCCAAAAATATATTAAAAAAAACATTTATTTCCTCAGTTTAGGCCGATACGTATTCTTCTACATATTTTTGGTAAAAAAATCGCAATAAGCGTTTATTGATTGGTTTGCGCAAAAGTTATAGCGTCTACAAAATAGGGGATAGTTTCATGGGATTTTTATTAATATTTTTTTTTACTAGTAATGGCGGCGATAAGCGATTTTTATCATGACTGCGACATTATGGCGGACACATCGGACACTTTTGACACCATTTTGGGACCATTGTCATTTTTACAGCGATCAGTGCTATAAAAATGCACTGATTACTGTAAAAATGACACTGGCAGTGAAGGGGTTAACCTGTAGAGGGCAGTGAAGGGGTTAAGTGTAACCTAGGGAGTAATTCTAACTGTTAGGGGGCGTGGCTTGCCGTGACATGTCACTGATCGCTGTTCCCAATGACAGGGAACAGACGATCAGTGACATGTCACTAGGAAGAACGGGGAGATGTTTACACTAACATCTCCCCGTTCTTCAGCTCTGTGACACGATCGCGGGACACCGGCGGACATCGAGTCCACGGGTCCCGCGGGCACGGTCACGGAGCTCGTGGCAGGGTCGCGAGCGCGCCGCTGCTGGCGCGCGCGTGACCACACGGCACCAATTTAAAGGGGACGTATATATACGCCCATTTGCACAGCCGTGCCATTCTGTCGACGTAGAAAGTTGCGCGGCGGTCGGCAAGCGGTTAAACAATTAAAATATGTGCATAAACTCTGGTTTAAAAATCAAAACCTCAGCTCACCGCCAGCAAAAACTTGTCCTTAAACAGGGTTTAAAGTCTTGCATGCTCTAGGGGTCCAGAAATTGTCACAATAGCCCAGCAGTGTCTCAGCAGTCAAACAGTCCACAGCTCCCTCACCAATGTGCCTTGTTCCAAACACCCCCTCGTGAACACCTGCTGATTGTTTCCTGCCCCTTTAAGACATCTCTAGTTAGCACAGGTAGTATTTTAGCTCAACATTTTGGGGCCTATGTATAAAAAAAATTGCTGCATATATCTTAAAGCGTCACTAAACCTCATAAAAAACTATCAATAAATGGTGTATTACATGCTGTTCATACTCACTTTGTCACCATGAGATTAGTTTTCTGTATTCTGCAAAAAAATCTGGTTGATCCTGCTGTTCTCTATCTCCCCCTTTTGTCCAAGCCCCCAATTCAGCTAGGGATTTTGAAGCTGTGGTGGCAACTCTGCACATGCTCACTTTTCAGTGAGTTTCTATGCTGAGCATTTCCTCCCTATCACATCTGAGCAGCCCATGTGTCTATAGAGTCACACATGTGGGCGTATACACAGTGATTAATGACAGCCCACTAACCAGATAAACACAATGGAGGTGGGATATTACATGTAGATTGATGGAGGCTTCACCTCCCTCTTATTCTAAGACACAAGTTGGAAAGGCGTGACACAGCCTGTGACTGTCAAAAATTCGCCCACACCAACTTATTGCCAAAAAATAAAAAAGATTTGATTTCAAATATATATTTGTATGACAATTTTAAAAAGTTTATTGTTATTAATTATTTATTTATACTCTGTATTCCAACGGCTGTTTTTTTTTGTTTTGTTTTTTTAGCTTGAGACCAGCAGCAGCGGACTGGAAGCTCCTCCAGCTTATGTTTCCCCACAGACAGGGTTATGTGACAGCTTTATATCAATTAGGATAAAGGTGCTTAGATGTTTTTTTAATACTAAAATAATTAAAATGCCATCATCCATATACAGAAATAGAAGGGACAATGTAAAGTAAACAGCGTGTGTTTAGTATCACTTTAAACATTCACACAGGCACAACAAATCCCTGTATTGTTTGTAATATTATTACTTCTTATGATCTTCAGCTTTATCTAGTATTCATAATGCAGTTTTTTTGTTTTTTATGATTGAGATATTTCAGAAAAATACCACTTCATGGCCATTAGATAGAGCTGACAATCATAGGATAAAATTATCTTACAAACAATACGGGGATCAATTGTTGAGCATGCGCGAATGTTCAAAACATCCGTGCAGCAAATGTTTGATACTTAGGGGGTTATTTAATAAAACTGGAGAGTGCAAAATCTGGTGCACTTCTGCATAGAAACCAGTCGGCTTCCAGGTTTTATTGCCAAAGCTTAATTAAAAAGGCTGAATTTAGAAGCTGATTGGCTACCATACCCAGATGCACCAGATTCTGAGTGCTCCAGTTTTAGTAAATTAACCCCCTTAGACTCGATAAAGTGTATTTCCACTTTTGCAGTTAAATTTGTATTCTTTATCTTCAACACAGACATCCTTTTGCATCTTCCTCTACACCTCGATGAGTTTATTTATTTACTTCTTGCAGGTATATATATATATATTCACATATATATGTGTAGCGGGGTGTTCAATTTAGGGGAAGTGTCTGAGTGGTAACCAGGCTCAGACACCTTAAATTGTTAGGAGTTATGGACCATTTTTGTCCTCAGAGGATAATGCTGGTGATGTGTTCCCTGTGGCCTGTGGGTGGCACTGCCATTCTGGGCTAGGGTTGAACTGCGAGCGCAGTGCTGTGCCTTTTGTGACCCCTCTTGGCAGCTGTACAGTGGGGCGGGGAACCTGCTGTGCATGCCGGGAGGGGATATAAAAGGGGCAGACATTTTCTGAAGGAGGTCGGTCGACGCCCAGGCACCTTCAGCCTGGGCGTGTGTGGGTCATCTCCGGGTGGCCTAGGCCCGGAGGCCGTGTTCCGGTTCCACCTCAGGCACCTTTAGCCTGGGGTGAGGTACTACCTCACCATTTCTGACTGCCTGGGTATGGAGGCCCAGGAGCTGCAGCAACGGCCCGGGGCCCAGCAACCTTCGGCTGGGGTCTACTAGGGATCGAGGAGTCCAGGGTGCCGCCTTGCGAGGGGACCCGCGCCCTAAGAGAAGAGAGGATCTGTTCCGAAGGACCGGTGCTGTGAACACGGTGAAGGAAGGGTCTGTTGACTCTCTGGGGGGACGTCTTCTCCCTGAAAGGGGCCATGTCCTAGGAAGAAACCGAGGTTCACCAGGTCAGTGGCAGTGACCTAGTTCACCAGGTCAGTGACCTTATTCACAAGGTCTGTGGCAGAGACCAACCTCATGGTCTGTGGCAGAGACCGTGCGCCAAAACTGTTTGAGAATTCTGAACAGTCAGAAGAGTTTGAGCTATGTTTGTGCCTGGACCTCCTCCACACCTTAAGCTGTCCTGTGTCTTTGCTCCAACCTTTTTCTTCTATCCAAGAGACTGCTTGCTATTTAAGTGAAAATAAATATTGAGTTGGACTTTCAGCTGGTGTGGACATTCACGTTCCTGGGGAAGTCAAGGACTTGCATCTACCCACTGTAGAGGTGAGAATCATACTTGGGGAGGACTTTAGACTCTGCCCAGTGGCGGCTGGTGCTCAAAATTTTTAGGGGGGCGCAAACAAAAAACATCAATTGCCGCCACTGTGCCCATTAAACGCAGCCACTGTGCCCATTAAACGCAGCCACTGTGCCCAAACGCCACTAGTTTGTCCCCAAATGCAGCCAGTTTGTCCCCATATACAGCCAGTTTCCCCCCATATACAGCCAGTTTGTCCCCATATGCAGCCAGTTTGTCCCCATATGCAGCCAGTTTCCCCCAAAATACAGTCAGTTTCCCCCCATATACAGCCAGTTTCCCCCCATATACAGCCAGTTTGTCCCCCATATACAGCCAGTTTGTCCCCCATATACAGCCAGCTTGTCCCCCATATACAGCCAGTTTGTCCCCCATATACAGCCAATTTGTCCCCCATATATACAGCCAGTTTGTCCCCCATATACAGCCAGTTTGTCCCCCATATGCAGCCAGTTTGTCCCCCATATACAGCCAGCTTGTCCCCCATATACAGCCAGTTTCCCCCATATACAGCCAGTTTCCCCCATATACAGCCAGTTTGTCCCCCATATACAGCCAGTTTGTCCCCCATATACAGCCAGTTTGTCCCCCATATGCAGCCAGTTTGTCCCCCAAATGCAGCCAGTTTGTCCCCCAAATGCAGCCAGCTTGTCCCCCATATGCAGCCAGTTTGTCCCCCATATGCAGCCAGTTTGTCCCCCAAATGCAGCCAGTTTGTCCCCCATATACAGCCAGTTTGTCCCCCAAATGCAGCCAGTTTGTCCCCCAAATGCAGCCAGTTTGTCTCCATATACAGCCAGTTTGTCCCCATATACAGCCAGTTTGTCCCCAAACAAAAAACATCAATTGCCGCCACTGTGCCCATTAAACGCAGCCACTGTGCCCATTAAACGCAGCCACTGTGCCCAAACGCCACTAGTTTGTCCCCAAATGCAGCCAGTTTGTCCCCATATACAGCCAGTTTCCCCCCATATACAGCCAGTTTGTCCCCATATGCAGCCAGTTTGTCCCCATATGCAGCCAGTTTCCCCCAAAATACAGTCAGTTTCCCCCCATATACAGCCAGTTTCCCCCCATATACAGCCAGTTTGTCCCCCATATACAGCCAGTTTGTCCCCCATATACAGCCAGCTTGTCCCCCATATACAGCCAGTTTGTCCCCCATATACAGCCAGTTTGTCCCCCATATACAGCCAGTTTGTCCCCCATATACAGCCAGCTTGTCCCCCATATGCAGCCAGTTTGTCCCCCATATACAGCCAGCTTGTCCCCCATATACAGCCAGTTTCCCCCATATACAGCCAGTTTCCCCCATATACAGCCAGTTTGTCCCCCATATACAGCCAGTTTGTCCCCCATATACAGCCAGTTTGTCCCCCATATGCAGCCAGTTTGTCCCCCATATGCAGCCAGTTTGTCCCCCAAATGCAGCCAGTTTGTCCCCCAAATGCAGCCAGCTTGTCCCCCATATGCAGCCAGTTTGTCCCCCATATGCAGCCAGTTTGTCCCCCAAATGCAGCCAGTTTGTCCCCCATATACAGCCAGCTTGTCCCCCATATACAGCCAGTTTCCCCATATACAGCCAGTTTCCCCCATATACAGCCAGTTTGTCCCCCATATACAGCCAGTTTGTCCCCCATATACAGCCAGTTTGTCCCCCATATGCAGCCAGTTTGTCCCCCATATGCAGCCAGTTTGTCCCCCAAATGCAGCCAGTTTGTCCCCCAAATGCAGCCAGCTTGTCCCCCATATGCAGCCAGTTTGTCCCCCATATGCAGCCAGTTTGTCCCCCAAATGCAGCCAGTTTGTCCCCCATATACAGCCAGTTTGTCCCCCAAATGCAGCCAGTTTGTCCCCCAAATGCAGCCAGTTTGTCCCCCAAATGCAGCCAGTTTGTCTCCATATACAGCCAGTTTGTCCCCATATACAGCCAGTTTGTCCCCATATACAGCCAGTTTGTCCCCCAAATACAGCCAGCTTCCCCCATATACAGCCAGTTTGTCCCCCATATACAGCCAGTTTGTCCCCCATATACAGCCAGTTTGTCCCCCATATACAGCCAGTTTGTCCCCAAAATGCAGCCAGTTTGTCCCCAATATACAGCCAGTGTGTCCCCATATACAGCCAGTTTGTCCCCCATATACAGCCAGGTTGTCCCCATATACAGCCAGTTTGTTCCCCAAATACAGCCAGCTTCCCCCATATACAGCCAGTTTGTCCCCATATACAGCTAGTTTGTCCCCAAAATGCAGCCAGTTTGTCCCCATAATACAGCCAGTTTGTCCCCACAATGCAGCCAGTTTGTCCCCCAAATGCAGCCAGTTTGTGCCCCAAATGCAGCCAGTTTGTGCCCCAAATGCAGCCAGTTTGTCCCCCAAATGCAGCCAGTTTGTCCCCCAAATGCAGCCACTTTGTCCCCCAAATACAGCCACTTTGTCCCCCAAATACAGCCACTTTGTCCCCCAAATACAGCCACTTTGCCCCCCCCAGCCCTACACTTATCTTCCTCGGGTCAGCGCCATCCTCGATGTCTTCTCCCGCCCTCGATGTCGCTTCAGCCAATCAGGTTACCGGTAACCAGACCCGGTGAACCTGATTGGCTGAAACGCAACCAGGGAACGCACCCCCCCGTGCGTCCTCTCGTTAGGCTTCCCGACCACAGCCTGAGGGCTGTAATCGGCTTCTAAAAAGCTAGCTCTGATAGGCACTTCTAAAGACCAACCAGACGCTGTTTTTCAGATGGCCGGCGCTCAACAGGGGGCCGGCCATCAGAATAGTGGCAGCGGCGGCGACAATGCATGAACCTATGTATTGTTGTGAGTGACTGCCGGGCGCAGGAGCGAGGGGGGGTGGCGCTCCTGCGCCCACTATGGACGCACCGCTCCTGACTCTGGCTGCAGACCAGGCCCAAAAAAACACACTGCCTAACCTCTTAACACAGGAGGGTACGGGCTTGTGGTGTGCCTGTCTCCCCCTGCAAGGAGCCGAGTTTAATGCAGGAGGGGGATAGGTGGGTGCGCGATATATATATATATATATATATATATATATATATATATATATATATATTCACATCAGTCCCTGCCCTCCAAAGAACTTACAAACTCACATTTATACATACACACATACTAGGGCCAATTTAGATAGGAGCCATTTAACCAACCAGCATGTCTTTGAAGTGTGGGAGGAAACCGGAGTACCCGGAGAAGTTAAAATAAACAACTTCCTGCTATCCACAATTTTGCTTCTGCACAAGTGGAGGTGTAAGAAGCACTACTTTGCGTGTTTATTAAATATTATGGTACGGCCTAGAATTATTTTTGTTTCTGGTGTTTTCTAGTGCTTAGGAATTATTGGATTGAATCCATCAGGCATTAGTGAGCTCCCTGCACATAGCAGAGTATAAAGCCTCATACACCCGATACGGAAATCAGAAGGGAAAATTCGTAAGACGAGCTGTCTGCAGATTTTCGGATCGTTAGTCTTGTGCTTTCGACATCCGATTTGACTTTTTCATCAGACAAAAGCTGGATGAGCGGACTAGTTAATTTTCGACGAACGACAGCTCAACGTCTGATTTTCGGATGGTCAGTACAGAAATCCGTCACACAAAAGTCTAAAGTACAAACACGCATGATCGGAACCAAGGAATGACTGGGAATAGGTTGGTCTTGTAAACTACTGTTCGTAATCTAGAATTAACAATCGTGACGCGGCAAATGATGAAATGTCGAAATGCAGCGCACATTCTCATCTTCTTTAATGGGATAATAATGAAGCTGCTTTGCATGTAGTTATGCCAAACGTATTTTAAAAGGCATTTGTTTTGTAGTGATATAAATAATATTAATATTATGCTTGTTGTTTGATTTTTTGGGGGAAGTTACCACAACACCATTATCCCTGAGTTTTTAGGATCAAAGATACAATTATGTTGGTGTCCCTTTTCCATTGTGGTGTTTTTAACCACTTCAGCCCCAGAAGAATTGGCTGCCCAATGACCGGGCCATTTTTTGCGATATTGCACTGCGTCGCTTTAACTGACAATTGCGTGGTCGTGCGACGCTGTACCCAAACAAAATTTCAACCAGAGACAGAATCCAATTTATGAGCATTTTTTAACAGGCAGAAGAAGGAAATTTAAAAAAATCTACTAAACACCAAAAAAAAGACCCAAAATAGTATTAATTAAATGGTGGACTGACAATCACATGGTTATGAATTCTACTATGAAGTGTTTTGGTAATCATTTATCATAATGTATTACTAAAGTATTTACAATAAAATGGTTGTTAAAGGCCTTCTTTCTATGCATTCATCCCTTAAAGGAGAAGTATGGACAAAGAATCTGTCAGCTGATGTCACAGAGGCGGTCCAGGGTCTGCAGGCATCCCGACAATGATGTCAGGAACCGCCCACTTGCCTGGACCAGCAGCTGGCTCAACCTCTAAGTGAGCCGCTGAGAGCTTGAGTAAGCCAGTCCCCACCCCCTCCACAGCCCCTGTGAATGCTGGAGGGGCAGAGCAGAGAGCCTGTGACTGACAGTCATCTCTCTCTACTCACTGAAGACCAGGAACTTAGCTATCAGAGGTCTTTGATCGCTCAGTTTCCGGTGTAGAGCTGGCAGGGGACAGCTGCAGCATTGGATAGCTGCTTCAGCCATCTAGGTAAGTATGTATGTTTTTTTATTTTTTTATTCCCATGCTTCTTTTTTTAGTGCACAGGGTCCTACATACCGGAAGCACCCGGTATCACGTTCAGTCCCATCCAGACTTTGACAGGCTGCAAGAAGGAGGGCTGGATGATGCATCTGTCCCTCCCAAGTGCACTAAAATTCCAGGAGGTATATACTGCACCTAAATGGCCCTGTGTGCAAGGGGCCTAAGGTGGGATGCATGCCAGAATTAGGTGTTTCTTTTCTTCTTTTGTCATGAAACTGCCTTATTTTGAATTCTATATTAGTGATAGAGTCAAGCCTCGTACACACGGCCGAGAATCTCATCGCAAAAAAAACGTTGTTGACGGGTTTCTTGTCAAGCTTGACGAGATTCTTGTCAAGCTTTCCTTGCATAAACACTGTCAATCCAAAATCTCGTCGTTGTAAAGCGCTGTGACGTACAACACGTACAATGGCAGTATAAAGGGGAAGTTCAATTCTCATGGCGCCATCCTATGTAAAAGTTTAGTGAGAGACAATTCGCGCTTTTCAGTCTTCGTGCTTTCAGTTCGTTACAGCATGACGAATGTGCTATCTCCATTACGAACGCTAATTTTACAAGAAGGTGCGCTCCCGTCTCATACTTGAGTCTAACCATGCGCGGTTTTTGAAGACTCGGAAAAGCATACACACAAACGGTTTTCTCGTCCAAAAACAGTCTGACGAGAATCACGCAGAGAAAAAATGAAACTCCGACGAGAAAAAAGACCGCAGGTCTTCTTTTTTCTCGTCGAGATTTTGGCCAGTTTTCTCGACGAGAAAGCATACACACGAACGTTTTTCTCGGCAAGAAAGCTCTCCCAACAGTTTTCTGGTTGTTTCTTGCAGAGAAAACCGGTCGTGTGTACGCGGCTTCACACTACTCTAGAACTGCTGCCCCTATACTGTATATGTTGGTCACTGACCTTCAACAGGTATGGAGGATGGGAGTTTTCAGACTTTGCTGACTGCATGTTCATTCTAGGTTAAAGACTTAGTAGTGATACTAAAACTCTGATGGTCAACAATGGCAGCTCCTCTATTTCCATCCTCACTGGTACAATTTTAGTAAACTTTCTGCTTTGTTGCATTTGCCTCCCAGTCTAAAAGTTTGCAGCTCCCCAACCCTCATAACCAAGTGTATATTATCTAATGCATTTCATTTTGTAAGGGGTTGAAAGGGTAAATGTTTTTTCACCTTAATGCATCCTATGCATTAAGGTAAAAAAACATCCGACAATACCGCCCCCCCCCCCCCCCGAGCCCCCGTTTTATTTACCTGACCCCTCGAAAGTCCCGCGCTCGCCCCCGTCGTCCTCCTCGCCGTTCAGCCTTGCCGTTGATTGGCAAAAGTGGATGGATTGAGAGCAGCGCAGCCATTGGCTGGCGCTGCTGTCAATCACATCCAATGACGCAGCGCGCCGGGGGTTGGGGCCGAGTGATACAGTGAGCGGCAATAGCCGCTCGCTGTATCACTGGAGCGCGCCCGCAATCACTCACCACCATGCTCGCTCGCTTACATATAGGTGGTGAGTGATTGCAGGGAGGAGTCAAGACAGCCACACACAAGGAGTTAATTCAGGGTACAATAAAGAGGTTTGCTGGCAGGCAGGTAAAACCCATGCATTACAGAGGAGACATAGTACATAGTTGCCAACATTGCAAAAAAAAAAACACTTTTTTGCATGTAGGCGGAGCCTTGCTATAATTAGGGGGCGGGGCATTCTTTTGTAGTAGAAAAATGTGACGCGCTAAGCGCGCCGCAACGTAAAATAGGCGTGGTTTACGTGGATAGTGGGAGTGGCTTAATGGGCGTGGCTCAAAGGGTGTGTGGTTAGAGTCTGAGATGAATGAGGGATGGAGGGAGAAAGAAAGGGAGGGAAGGAGAGAGAAGGAAGGATGGAGGGACAGCAGGCCCAGATCCTACACCACAATAGAAATATGTGTATTCCAGAGTTTAACAATCAGCAGATAAAGATACTACAAACACCTGGTGTTAGCGCTTCAATCATCCCGGCACCATGGTTGTTATGGTGTCAGGATGATTGAAGCGCATTATTTCTATTATTACATTGTAATATAGAATGAAATTATTCAACTCACTATAATGCAGAATCAGTGTTAGCCCCGAGTGTGTCGCCTGCCACCAGATGCCATCAGGTGCCCCCAGCGGAGTCCGTCCTTACATCAGGCATTCCCAATGGAGTCCCTCCTTACATCAGCCATTCCCAGCGGTGTCCCTCCATACATCAGGCAATCCCAGTAGAGTCCCTCCTTACATCAGGCGTACCCAGCGGAGTCCCTCCATACATCAGGCAATCCCAGCGGAGTCCCTCCTTACATCAGGCATACCCAGCGGAGTCCCTCCTTACATCAGGCATACCCAGCGGAGTCCCTCCTTACATCAGGCGTACCCAGCGGAGTCCCTCCTTACATCAGGCGTATCCAGCGGACTTTTTAACCAGACTACCTATGTAACTATGTATAAAAGAATAGTAGTGGTAAAAAAAAAAAAAGTACTTATGGGTTTAAATTATATATTTTTTGTGGTATATTTCTCCTTTCAGGGGGTGTGTCCTATGCCTACGTACTTTTGCTAATAGGTGTTCCTAGTTGCCATCTCAAAAAGTTGGGAGGTATGTTTAGACTTTACTGATAAGCTTCAGTTAAGCCCCTCATAGATCCCATAGCCAGCTTGGGATGACGTAACTTCTGTGTACACACACAAGGAGTTAATTCAGGGTACAATAAAGAGGTTTGCTGGCAGGCAGGTAAAACCCATGCATTACAGAGGAGACATAGTACATAGTTGCCAACATTGCAAAAAAAAATCCGGGACACTTTTTTGCATGTAGGTGGAGCCTTGCTATAATTAGGGGGCGGGGCATTCTTTTGTAGTAGAAAAATGTGACGCGCTAAGCGCGCCGCAACGTAAAATGGGCGTGGTTTACGCGGATAGTGGGAGTGGCTTAATGGGCGTGGCTCTAAGGGGTGTGGTTAGAGTCTGATATGAATGAGGGATGGAGGGAAAAAGAAAGGGAGGGAAGGAGAGAGAAGGAAGGATGGAGGGACAGCAGCGGAGTCCTTCCTTACATCAGGCGTACCCAGCGGAGTCCTTCCTTACATCAGGCGTACCCAGCGGAGTCCCTCCTTACATCAGGCGTCCCCAGTGGAGTCCCTCCATACATCAGGCGTCCCCAGCGGAGTCCCTCCATACATCAGGCGTACCCAGCAGAGTCCCTCCTTACATCAGGCGTACCCAGCGGAGTCCCTCCTTACATCAGGCGTACCCAGCGGAGTCCCTCCTTACATCAGGCATTCCCAGCGGAGTCCCTCCATACATCAAGCGTCCCCAGTGGAGTCCCTGCATACATCAGGCGTCCCCAGCGGAGTCCCTCATTACATCAGGCGTACCCAGCAGAGTCCCTCCTAACATCAGGCGTACCCAGCGGAGTCCCTCCTTACATCAGGCGTCCCCAGCGGAGTCCCTCCTTACATCAGGCGTCCCCAGCGGAGTCCCTCCTTACATCAGGCGTCCCCAGCGGAGTCCCTCCTTACATCAGGCGTCCCCCCATTGGAGCCCCCCTTAACCAGGTGTCTCCTGTCTCGGCCGCAATTACTGTTTCCCCTTCCCCGAGGGGGAACAAAGTAGAGGCGGAGCCGGCCACGTGGCTGCAAAAAAAATTAAGCTGCGGCGCCGCCCACCCCCGCCTCTTTCCATAACAGACGGACCTGCAGCGGGGCGGGGGTGAGCGGAGCCGCAGCTTAATTTCTATAGCAGCCAAAACACGGATGGCTAGTACAATAGAAAATAAAGCTGCAGCAGGGCGGGGGGTGGGCGGCGCCACAGCAGCAGCTTTATTTTCTATTGTACTAGACATCCGTGTTTTGGTCTTCTTAAAAATGGCAGTCTCCGCCGGCCGTGGACCCCTAGCGGCGGCGGCCCGCGGCAGTGAAAAATCATGAAATCCGTGAAAAAACGGATTTGCCAGGACATTTCCCGGGACAAAATAAATCCAGGAAAAGGGTGTGAATCCCGGGAATGTTGGCAACTATACATAGTATGTATCTATTGCAATAAAAAGCCTTTTTAAAGTTAAAGAAGTTATTCTATGCATTAAGATAAAAAGCCTTCTGTGTGTAGCAGCCTCCCCAGCACCCCTTAATTACTTGAAAAGAAGAAAAGGGTATGGTAACCAACCTGTTAAGTAAACACCAGACACTCATCTACTCGCCCTAATTAAAGGTGGTGCTCAGTGGCCAGTGTTAATTTCAGCAGCAAATTTCGATTTAGTTTTAGTCTTAGGACTAAAAGGTAATTTTAGTTTTAGTCCCATTCTTCTGCAATTGTTTTAGTTTTAGTCGTATTTAGTTGACTAAATCTCCAGTACATTTTAGTCGACTAAAACAAATTTTAGTAGTCTAAAATCTAATGAGTGTAATTAAATTGTAATGCATTAGTAAACATTTCTCCAAAATTTCAAAACTCATTATATACTGCTGGAGTGAAAAATCTAATATGTTATTATTTATGGTATTGAGGTATGAACATGCACTACAGACCAGTGTTAATTTTGAAGTCAAATTTCAATTTAGTTTTAGTCTTTTGACTAAAATGCCATTTTAGTTTTAGTCCCATTATAGTCTTTTGACTAAAATGCCATTTTAGTTTTAGTCATATTTTAGTCATCTCAATTGTTTTAGTTGTAGTCGTATTTTAGTCGACTAAAATAGTATCCATTTAGTCGACTAAAATGTTTAAGTCATTTTAGTCTACTAAATAACACTGTCAGTGGGTAACGGCACATGAAGAAAACACAAATTTATTCCAAGGAAAGATAAGCATAAAGAATGACGCCACATATAGAGCCACAGCCATATAGTATCTGAATAAATGCAAATCATATATCAAAAAAATTGGAAAATGTATTAAATGTTTGATAAAAATATCCTAATACACAGAAGAATAAAATCATTACAACCTCCACCATTCACCATCTAATGACAATGTTGTCGGTAGACTAGAGCCCTGTACACACGATCGGATTTCCTTTGGATTCTAATCCGATGGATTTTTCCATTGGAAATCCGATGAAGCTGACTTCCATCAGTCTTGCCTACACACCATCAGTCAAAAATCCGACCGTCCCAAACGCCGTGACGTAAAACACTCCGACAAGCCGAGAAAAATGAAGTTCAATGCTTCTGAGCATGCGTCCACTTGATTCTGAGCATGCATGGGTTTTTTGTCCGATGGAGTTCCACACAGACGAACAGAATTTGCTATCGTTTTTTTTTTCCATCGGATAAATTTAAAACATGTTCTATTTTTTCTCACCGATGGAAAAAAGACCGATGGGGCCCATACACGATCGGTTTGTCCGATGAGAAAAGTCCTTCGGACTGTTTTCATCGGTAAAACCGATCGTGTGTACACGGCATAACAAACAATGTCTAACATAGTATAAACCATAAAAAGCACTATAAATGTGGCAGCAAACACAGAGGGGCCAGGCAGTCCTTATAGGAGAGTGTTGTGGAGGGGCAGGAGCCTTCACATTTCAAGACAAAAATTCAATCAAAAGGATCCGAAAATCAAAAATTAAAGGGTCAGAAACTGCAGTTCATGGTTATTGGAGACATACGGCAGGAAAGGTTGGGAATGTAAACTAGTAAAGTTACACCTTATAAACTCTGATCTTTGCAGAAATCCAGAAAGCAGATAGAAAAACTGACATCATGACATTCAAGCATAAAGTGAAGATAATTCCAGCAAATGGATCACAATCGGCAATAGGTGTACAAATGTTGTAGTGTACTTTACCCAGATATAAGGGTAGATGCTCTGCAGATGATAGACGCTACCATAATCTGCCGTGCTCGGCTATCCGTTATCCGCAGGGATGAAGGTAACATTAGCGTCCAATGGACTGGATATCAGTACAGCTGAGCGAGGGATCACTTCATTATCCTACCATTTCCTTTTGGGCTCAACACAGCATATGCCATGCCGTATCAGGAGTCCCGTCACCCAGGCTGAATGGGGAGTAACTCCGTAACCACGTCAGAGACGGTAGGCTTATGGATAGCCGCTGGATGTGGTGACCCAAAATGCCGTGGTCCCACACCTACATGCCCAGAGTCGTCCGTGCCGAGGATCCCCGGAGATGGTGCAAGGTGCACGGAGTGTCAGACGTTCACTTCCGTGTAGTTGGATATTTTTATCAAACATTTAATACATTTTCCAATTTTTTTGATATATGATTTGTATTTATTCAGATACTATATCTCTGTGGCTCTATATGTGGTGTCTTTCTCTATGCTTATCTTTCCTTGGTATAGATTGGTGTTTTCCCCCTAATTACTTACCTGAGTCAATCTCTCTCCGCGATGCCCACGAGTGTCTTAGCCGTCCGGGACTCTCGTCCTGATTGGTTGAGGCACAGCAGCGGTGCCATTGGTTCTTGCGGCTGTCGATCAAAGTCAGTTAGCCAATCAGGGGAGAGAAGGGGCCGGCCTGGGTCGGGGCTCCATGTCTGAATGGACACAGGGAGCTGTGACTTAGCTCAGGTGCCCCCATAGCAAGCTGCTTGCTGTGGGGGGCACTCGACAGGAGGGAGGGGCCAGGAGCAGCAAAGAGGTACCCGAGAAGAGGAGGATCCAGGCTGCCCCATGCAAAACCTAATGCACAGAGGAGGTAAGTATAACATGTTTTCTATTTTTTTAAACAAGACTTTACAATTACTTTAAGTTCCACTTTAAAGTAAATGGCAGTACACAATCACAGCTGTCTTCCACTGCTTAGCTGCTAGCACTCAATCTGGATTAATTGGTTGCTTAGGAATACAACACCCCGATACGCTTTCCAATGATTAGGTAAGCTTGTCTATCCGCATATAAATGGCCCTATGAAAAATGCCTCTGGACTTGTGCAAATTTCAATATTCACACGTTTTCTTCTTGCAACTTCGTAAAAGTCTGTAATATTGCTGTATACCCGGGCACTGCAAAGTATAGTTTGTATTACAGATTTACATTAATCTGGATGCTAACAGACTATAAACATGCTGCCCTGTCTAATTAGTAAGCATCTGGATGTGCTTTTATTCTCAGTGAAAGATTTCCTATAACTTTCCATGAACCTGATAAGGCTCCGTCACTGACTGGCCAATGTAAAAATAACTGCTAGTAACATCTGAGGCTGAGCGCTTTGTACACAGAATGAGTACCAACTCTGTCCAATTCGGCTGCTTTAAAGTATTAGAGGAAACAAAAATAATGTTCATTTCCTTCGGTGTGTGTTGGCAACTTCCTGTGTGTGTATTGTGGTTTTCATTTCCTAAATACAGGAACATTTCAAGGAAACCTGTAGGGATTCGGGAAGAAGTATAGAGAATATTGCTGCAGACCTCTTCATAAAATACTAATTATGTGGCTGTCATGCTGATCCAACAACTTCAAGTGATACCAAATAAAAAAGTGATATTAATAAAAATAAAAAGAGGATATACTTACCTCCTCTGTGCAACAATATTGCACAGAAAGGTCACTTCCCCTGTCTTCTGGCAGTCCCCACCGGCACTGTCAGCTTGTCCATCCTTTCGGTGCCTCCTTGAAAAAGCTGTGTGCTAAGGAGTCACCCATGTGTGAGCGCTCCCATTGGGTCCATGCATCCATAGACAGACACATACCTCCCAACACGCACGGATTCTGCGGGTTTTTCCAGCATGGACTACATTTTCCCGCAGTCCCGCGAGAGTGTACATTTTCCCACACAGGTGGACGGAATTGGAGGAAGAGGAGCCAGGGATCCAGTGGATGAAGCCCTGGAGGGAGGTAAGACGCCCCCGTGATCGGCGCCCCCGCCCCCCCCCCGGAATACAAAATTAACCCGCAGCAGCAATCCCCCCCCCGCTCAACAACTGCCGATGACTTTAGCAAAACAAATTAACCCCCGTCCAGCGGCAGCATCCCCCCGCTCAACAACTGGTGCCAGGGAACAAAAATGAGACTGAATGTCCCGCGGTGGAACTTTAAAAAGTTGGGAGGTATGCAGACACACCGCTGGTAAGCCACACCCCTGCTCCCTCTTTACAGGAGTTTGATTGATGGCAGTAGAAGCCTATGGCTGTCTTTAGTTTCTCCTGTGAAAACAGGAAGTGAGGGGAGTGGTTCTGGAGCAGTGACATGGAGACAGGTAAGAGTTAAGAGACAGATGTGGGTAGATCAGGTAGTGTAGTGTTTTTTATCTTAATGCAAAGAATGGATTAAGACAGGGGTGTCAAACTCAATTTAGTTGAGGGCCGCATCAGCAATGTGGTTGCCCTCAAAGGGCCGGTTATATCTGGGTCGCACTATGTACAGAGTGCAGAGTTCAGGATTACGTCAGGATTATGCTACGTACAGAGTTCAGGGTTCAGCAGTGTGCTATGAACGGAGTGCAGGGATTGAGGGCTGCGCTACGTACAGAGTGCAGGGATTGAGGGGTGCACTATGTACGGAGTGCAGGGATTGAGGGGTGCGCTATGTACAGAGTGCAGGGATTGAGGGGTGCGCTATGTACAGAGTGCAGGGATTGAGAGGTGCGCTACGTACGGAGTGCAGGGATTGAGGGGTGCGCTACGTACGGAGTGCAGGGATTGAGGGGTGCGCTATGTACAGAGTGCAGGGAGTGAGGGGTGCGCTATGTACAGAGTGCAGGGAGTGAGGGGTGCGCTATGTACAGAGTGCAGGGAGTGAGGGGTGCGCTACGTACAGAGTGCAGGGAGTGAGGGGTGCGCTACGCACAGAGTGCAGGGAGTGAGGGGTGCGCTACGCACAGAGTGCAGGGAGTGAGGGGTGCGCTATGTACAGAGTGCAGGGAGTGAGGGGTGCGCTACGTACAGAGGGCAGGGATTCAGGGTGTGCTACGTACAGAGGGCAGCGATTCAGGGGTGTGCTACATACAGAAGACAGGGATTCAGGGGTGTGCTACGTACAGAGTGCAGGGAGTGAGGGGTGCGCTACGTACAGAGTGCAGGGAGTGAGGGGTGCTCTACGTATAGAGTGATGGGATTCAGGGGTCACTGAGGGGTGTGCTACATACAGAGGGCAGGGATTCAGAGGTGTGCTACGTACAGAGGGCAGGGATTCAGGGGTGTGCTATGTACAGAGGGTAGGGATTCAGGGGTGTGCTACGAACAGAGGACAGGGATTCAGAGGTGTGCTATGAACAGAGGGCAGGGATTCAGAGGTGTGCTACGAACAGAGGGCAGGGATTCAGAGGTGTGCTACGTACAGAGGGCAGGGATTCAGGGGTGTGCTACGTACAGAGGGCAGGGATTCAGGGGTGTGCTACATACAGAGGGCAGGGATTCAGGGGTGTGCTACGTACAGAGGGTAGGGATTCAGGGGTGTGCTATGTACAGAGGGTAGGGATTCAGGGGTGTGCTATGTACAGAGGGCAGGGATTCAGGGGTGCGCTACGGTTAGAGGGTAGGGATTCAGGGGTGTGCTATGTACAGAGGGCAGGGATTTAGAGGTGTGCTACGTACAGAGGGCAGGGATTCAGAGGTGTACTATGTACAGAAGGCAGGGATTTAGAGGTGCGCTACGTACAGAGGGCAGGGATTCAGGGGTGCGCTATGTACAGAGGGCAGGGATTCAGGGGTGCACTGTGCCTAATGTGCAACATCTCACTTCCACCCCTTCTTCTGGGTTCTGACCCCTGCACCCAGCACTCTGCCCCAGTCCCCCCACCTCTAAACACATCTGCCTACACACCTCCACAGTCCTCCCCTCCTCCCCACCTTACAAAGAAAACCTCCCTGTACTCTCTCCTACCTGTATAAGATGGCATTTACAAGAATACTTTCATGGCCAATACTGCTACAAGTCCTCAAAACCCCTCCCTCAACATGCAGCTGCTGGATGTAGATTAGAACACACAGCCGCCGGAGCCGTCAGTTACCTCTGCCAATGACAGGCTATGCTGGATCGACGACAGCGCATGCGCTCAGCTACACACACAGCCGGCGCCGCTGGGGAGACTGAGGAAGAGAGCAGAGGAAGTGTTTACTCCGGTTGCCAAGGAGACCTGTCCGTGACAGCAGAAAGCAGCTGATAAGAACAGGAGGCTGGCGGCTGCTGCTGCGCGGGCCACATGACAAGGCCTGGCGGGTCGAATTCAGCCCGCTGGCCTTGTTTTTGCCAGTGGATTAAGGTAACTAAAATATTTTTGTATCACTTCAGTACTGTCAAATGGCTCGTACACACTATAAGAAAATTGGGCGAACATTTTCGTCCGAGGAATTTTCGTCCGATTTTCGTATAATGTGTACACAACTTTCTACAGCTGATTTCGACCTTCTAAACTAAAATTTCCAAAGAAACAAGCTTTAATTTTCATTTTATGTGTACCGTTTTACCTTCGATTTTCGTACAAGCAATACAACTGTGCATGATCAGAAACAATAAATAAAAAAAAGGACTTTGTCATGCGAGAATTTGCGTACAAATTTTCTTTCATCGGTTCGATTTGCTGTGAAACAACGAGGTAAATCGGACGATCGCCCAGTTTTCCTATAGTGTGTACCCCACTTAAGTCACTGACTTTGGACAAATATGCAGATTAGAGATAGGCTTGGGTGTCCTGCAAAGTCATCTCTGTCTGAGCAGTTTTCCAATCCAATGAGCTGCGGGCCAAGTCATTCCCTGCCCTGCAGCATGCACACAAATAAAGGCATGAGATACTCATGATGCCAGTGCCCTTTAGGGTTGCCACCTGTTTGGGAATGACCCAGACAGTTCCGGGTTGTGACAGTTTTGCCCGGGTTTCTGTCCTCCTCTAACCCGGACACTGCAGCATACCTCCAGTTCCAACAGTCTCCCTCCTATTGCTTTCTCCCCCGTGGGGTGCCTGCCGCCCGACCCTGCCCCTGCCCCTGCCAGCCTGCCTGCCTGTGAATCCTGTTGAGAATGAAGCCTGTGCCATCCTTGACACCACCGAACCCTCTGCCTCCACCACTGCAAGTGAGAGTTTCAGCAGTGTGGAGGACAGAGCGAGGAGTAGAAGCAGCAGTGACAGGCAGCCCGCCCAGAGCTCCATCACAGACATCAGAGCTGTACAGGGATTTCTTCCTTTTTCTCTGCTAGAGAGTCACCCCCTCCCTCACTGTGACCGGAGCTGCTATGTGTGTACAGCTCTCTGGATGTCTTCACTCAGTCACTACACACTATTCAGCTTTTTAAGAGGGAGGAGGGGGCAGCTGTCTGTAGTCTTCCTGACCAGTGGTCTCTTTCTACTAGCAAGGTCCCCTCTTATCACCCCTCCGCAGTCCTCCCAGTAGGTGTTTTTTTTTTAACTGGAGGGGATGAATGGGGGTCCCCCTTATCACCCTATTCATTCCTCCTAGCTGGGGGTCTTATTTAACTGGTGGGGGAGGAAGGGGAGTTCCTATGTTCCTGGATGAGGGGTCCCCCTTATCACCCCCCCTACAGTGATCCCACCTGGGGGTCTTATTTAACTGGGGGGGAGGGAAGGGAGTTACTGGGTGGGGGTCCCCTCTTATCCCCTCCTGCAGTCCTCCTAGCTGGGGTCTTCTTTATCTGGAGGGGGGGAGAATTCCTGTATGAGGGTCCCAATTGATCCCCCCCCTGTAGTCCTCCTAGCTGTGAGTCTTCCTTATCTAGAGAAGAGTGGGGGAGTTTCTGTATTCCTGGGTGGAGGTTCTCTTCTGATCACCCCCCTGCAGGCATATTATCCAGAGGTCCTTTTAACTAGAGGGAAGGGGGTTCCTGTATACCTGGATGGGGGGCCTATGTCATCACCACCCGGTGGTCCTCCTAGTCAGGGGTCTCCTTTGACTGAAAGGAGGTCCCTGTATTCCTTGATGGGTCTTTCCCTGTATTTGTCTGTATTCCTGGATGGGTGGGAGAGGGTCCCTTCTACTCACCTCCATGCACTCCTCCTGTTAAGGGGTCTCCTTCTCCAGGAGTGGTCAGTACACCTAGAAGTGTGTGTGTGGGGGGGAGGGAGGGGGGTCTCTGACTCCAGTTGGGGTTTTCATATTACTCTTTGCACTTCTAGATGTGGGTCCCTGGTTACTCCATCATCATAGGTGCCTCTAAAATACTGAGATCTCAGCTTATTAGCCCTGGGCAGTTGTATAGGGTCTTTCCTCCCCCTTTCACACCAACCTCTGTTAGCATTAGCTGACCTGGGGAGATGTACTGGGGACAGACTGACCTGGGAAAGATTATACTGGGAGACAGACTGACCTGGGGGGGATTATACTGGGGGACAGACTGACCTGAGGGATAATACTGGGGGACAGAGTGACATGGGGGGGATTACACTGGGGGACAGACTGACCTGGGAAAGATTATACTGGGAGACAGACTGACCTGGGGGGATTATATTTGGGGACAGACTAAACCTGGGGGATAATACTGGGGGACAGAGTGACATGGGGAGGACTACACTGGGGGACAGAGTGGCATGGGGTGGATAATACTGGGAAACAGACTGACTTGAAGGGATGTACTGGGGGACAGAGTGATCTGGGGGGGATTATACTGGGGGACAGAGTGACATGGGGGGATTGCACTGGGGGACAGACTGACTTGGGAGGATAATACTGGGAAACAGACTGACTTGAGGGGATGTACTGGGCGACAGACTGACCTGGGGGGATTATACTGAGGGACAGACTAACTTTTTGGCCATACCCACTGTAATCACAGCACAGCATTACAGCTCTTCTTGGGGCACCCACAGGTGTCCCACATCTTTTACAAACCTATAGGGTATACTGCAAAAAAATATACATTTTCGTGCTCCGCTAGTGTTTGTGTTTGGCTTAATGAAAAGGTGGCAACCCTAGTGCCCTTATATAGACACATGCCCATATTTAGTCCATGCCTCCAGAATCCCACCCCTTTGTTTACATGTGGTGCAAGGCGAGAATAGCCACAGGTCATTGGATTAGAAAATATCACAAAGCCAAGGTTCAGATAGAGATGAGTTTGGAGAGCGCCCAAGCTCAACTCCAGTGCAGATTAGCACTTTTGCCTTCATCTGTTATTCTGATCTGCATGCAAGTTCCAGATCAGTGACAGCCTTTGTATTTTCCCCAGTGCAGCCTTTATTTAATTGCTATGGCACGCTTGTACCATTATAAGGCACGTACCTTTATGGGGTGGAAAAGCACATTTAAGTAGTGGAGGTGCATTATGGTTCCCTTCAAAAAAAATTGGACTGCAGCGTGCCAGTAAATACAGGCTAGCCTACGGCCAGCCTTACACTTGTAGTCAGAGTCTTCGAGTGAGTAAAGCGTTAACCCTAACAACCAAGGCCTGAGGTGTGCCTTCACCTAGCTGGTTGGTATGCCTGAGAAGAGGGCAAAAGACACATGTTTAGGTGAAGAAGGGAAGGTAACCGACCGACAAGTAAGGCCCGAAGGCAACAGTATTTGAATTCGGTGAGTAACCGCAATGACTGGAGAAAACCCATCGACTCAAGGTAAGCAGTCCCAACTATCCAACCTGCGAAGCAGCCCAGAAATCGACTGAACATCCCGGGAAGGTTGGATAGAGCCTGACACCCAAGATAACCCAGACATGAGACATAAATGAATAAAACCTGGGCTTATGTATTAGGGCAAAATACACATTCAAAAGCTATGAGTAAAGCCTCGTACACACGACCGAGAATCTCATCAGGAAAAATCCGTCGTTTTTCCCTGACGAGATTCTTGACAAGAATCTTGTCCCGGCCGAGTGTACACACGCTTGATTCAACAGAACCGCTGTTCTTTTGAATGGAACGAACGCAGTGACGTCATCGACTACGACGAGCGTGCGCTCGTCACATTTGATGCCGTTGCCGCCATCTTGCTACACCCTACCTATGCCTAGGAAGCTACCGCGCATGCGTCAAAGTCATTTCGAGCATGCGTGGGTTTCCACGGTGACAGGTAAGCATACACACTCTCGGGTTTCTCGTCGGGAAACAGGCCGACGAGAAAATAGAGAGCAGGTTCTCTATTTTTCTCGTCAAGATTCTGGCAAGTTTTCTTGATGGTTCTTGCCGAGAAAACCGGTCGTGTGTACGAGGCTTCAGGCTTTGTATGTTGAAATGTGTTAGATTTCTGCAGTATACTGGACTACTTGGCTTTTAATAAATACATTCTGGATTATGTATGGGCTCCAGCATTGACTTTTTGGAGTATCAAGTAGATGGGGCTGACAAGAGTTTAGCTGGGAGATAAACACCTGCTGCATGACATTAACAGGCTGGAAGTGGAACTAAGCTCATAGAGCCCCCTTCCCCATGAAACAAAAATGTAGTCAAGTATCTCCCAATGTCCCCTTTTTACTGACACAGTCCCTCTCTAAAGCATATCTAAACTCAAGAACAAAAATGTAACATATTGCAGCTCACCAGTTTTTAGATGTGGTGGCTGTTTTAGTTTTCTTTTTATTTCAGGTATTTTTTTCACCTGCCAGTAACACACTTCCCATCCTTGAGTGACACCCTTCCTCTCCTAGGCTGACCACACTCATTCACCGTACTGTATGTATGGAGGAGCAGTTTTGTCACCACAGGGTGCTCCCCTGGTTTGGTTTGTACACAAAGCTTGCTCCATGAAGACATAGTTTGAGGAGTCTGGTGTGGAGGAATTTAAATAGCCCTACATATAGCCTTTGGGATGTCCTAGAACAAGGGTCTCCAATTTTTCTAAGCAAAGGGACAGTTTACTGTCCTTCATGTTAGGCTTCATGTACACTAGCAGCTTCTAAACTTGAGTTTAAGAGCTTTTGGCTCCTAAACTCAATTCCATAAAGCCTATGTGTCCATGTACACATAGGCTTTTATCTGAGTTTAGGAGCTGTTGCGGTCAGGGAAGCTAAAACCCCTCTCTCCTGAATGCGGAAGAATCGCGTTTAGGATAGGAACCTTTTGAACGCTGGCAGTGGGAAACAGCAAACCGCGGCAAAAAATCGATTTGCATTTCCCGTGGCCGGCAATAAAAGTATGCAGTGTGTACATGAAACCTTAGGGGTCCAGATTGTAGCCAATGGGAGCAAACCATGCACCATCATTGGAGGAATTTTGCCCTATTGTCGGTATGAGTTGGAGGAATGGTGCCCCATCATTGGTGTCAATTGGAGGACTAGTGCCCAATCATTGGTGTCAGTTGGAGGACTAGTGCCCAATCATTGGTGTCAGTTGGAAAAATATTGCCCGATCATTGGTATCTAGTGGTGCAACGGATCGGTGGTGATCCGTGATCCGAACCACGCGGATCGGATGACCACGCGATCCGCGGAGCGCTCCGGAGCCTCGGCCATAGGAAAGGCCGCAGCTTCGGCCTAGCTCCGGAGCGGTGGCCATCTTGTTACACCCGGCGCCACCGCTGTAATGACGTTTCGTCCCCGCCATCTTGCTCCACTCACACTCCTGCACAGTAATGATAGTAAGAAGGGGCCAAGCGGACATCTTGTTACACCCAACAGAGTCTAAAATTTCACAGTTATTTTCAACACAAAATGGAGTTTATATGCTTAAATACAGTATTTGGAAATCCAACAGACTGTTTACATGTTAAATTTTAAAAGCAGCAGCAAACCTGCTGACCTTACATGATTGCTAATGTGACAGAACACCTCTGATTTTCACATTTAACATTTAGTTAAATGTGAAAATCGGAGGTGTTCTGTCACATTAACAACCATGTAAGGTCAGCAGGTTTGCTGCTGCTTTTAAAATGTAACATGTAAACAGTCCGTTAGATTTACAAATACTGCATTTAAGAGCCGGTTCACACCAGGGCGACTCGTCAGGCGACTCAGTCGCCTGACAAGTCGCGTCCCATGCTTTTCAATGGAACCGTTCTAAGTAAGAGCGACTCAGGTCGCTCCGACTTAGAAAAAGGTTCCTGTACTACATTTGGGGGCGACCTGCATTGACTTCTATACAGAAGTCTTATGCAAATCGCCTCGGCGGGTGTCTCAAGTCGTCTTGAGATCGCGCCGCCGAGGTCGCCCCCACAAGTCGTGCCGCGTCGCGCCGCCCTGGTGTGAACCGGGTCTAAGCATATAAGCTCACTTTTTGTGTTGAAAATAACTGTGAAATCTAAAACTCCGGTGGGGGTAACAAGATTTGTGTTTGTTTTTTTTTCTTGCCGATCCGAAAATGATCCGATCCGTGACCCCTGATCCGAGGATCGATCCGATCCGTGAGTTTTTTGATCCGTTGCACCCCTATTGGTATCAGTGGAATGAATAGTGCCCCATGGATGGTGTTAGTGGGAGGAATGATGGCCCATCAGGGGTGTCAGTTGGAGGAATAGTGCCCCATCAGTGGTGTCAGTTGGAGGAATAGTGCACCATCATTGGTGTCAGTTGGAGGAATAGTGCCCCATTGTTGGTATCAGTGGGGTGAATAATGCCCCATGAATGGTGTTAGTGGGAGGAATGATGGCCCATCAGTGGTGGGCCCGAGGCACTATTACAGGAAAGTAAAAGACCACAATTGGCCCCTGGGCTGCAGTTTGGAGACCCCTGTCCTACAACATTGAAGTAGCATACATGGCAGGCTGACAATGTTTTTGAAAATTGGTGTGATTAAAGTTGGCCATACACTGTGCAAATGGCATCCAGTTCCTGATGATCTAGCCAAAGTCTGTTAAGTGGGTGGCCCTTCTTCCTGACATTCTTTCATGGAGAAAGAGTCAGAAGTGGACAACTGTTGGTTGAACAAGCAGCTGCAACTGGTCAAGCTAAATGAAAAAAAAATATCTATAAGCCCTGGTTCACACTGGTGCGTTTTGACATGCGATTTGGCATGTCAAAACGGCGATATTTGCCGCAAATTGCCGGCAAAGGCACCGTCCTAATCGGTGCGACGCCGCATCTGCGACGCTGCACTGATTTCAAAAAGTAGTTTCTGTACTACTTTTTGTGATTTCGGCCGCGATTTACATTGACATCTGTGTCAGATGTCTTTGTAATCGCGGCTGAAATCGGGACTGCCAGCGAGAGTGAAATCGTGCGAGTTCAGCTGAACTCGCAGGCTTCACTCCTGCAGCCCAGTGTGAACCTGGGCTAAGTATACTGCCAGCTTTAGATTTATCAGCTTGCATCAGGAAATGCTCTTACTGGCAAAATCTTAAGATAGGAAACTGCAACAGATTCCTAAAAAAGATTTGCTTAACCACTTAAGCCCCGGACCATTTTGGCTGGTTAAAGACCAGGCCCCTTTTTGCGATTCGGCACTGCATCGCTTTAACTGAAAATCGCGCGGTCGTGCGACGTGGCTCCCAAACAAAATTGACGTCCTTTTTTTCCCACAAATAGAGCTTTCTTTTGGCGGTATTTGATCACCTCTGCGGTTTTGATTTTTTGCGCTATAAACAAAAATAGAGCGACAATTTTTAAAAAAATGACATATTTTTTACTTTTTGCTATAATAAATATCCCCCAAAAATATATAAAAAAACATTTTTTTCCCTCAGTTTAGGCCGATACGTATTCTTCTACATATTTTTGGTAAAAAAAATTGCAATCGGCGTTTATTGATTGGTTTGCGCAAAAGTTATAGCGTTTACAAAATAGGGGATAGTTTTATGGCATTTTTATTATTTTATTTTTTTTTACTAGTAATGGCAGTGATTAGTGATTTTTTTCGTAACTGCGACATTATGGCGGACACATCGGACACTTTTGACACATTTTTGGGACATTGTAATTTTTGCAGCGATCAGTGCTATAAAAATGCACTGATACTGAAAAAATGACACTGGCAGTGAAGGGGTTAACCACTAGGTGGCACTGTAGGGGTTAAGTGTTCCCTGCATTGTGTTTCTAACTGTAGGGGGGATGGGCTCTGTGTCACATGACACCGATTTTCGCTCCGAGTACACGGTGTCATTGTCACTAGGCAGAGCGGGGAGATGCTTGTTTACACAAGCATCTCCCTGCTCTATACCTCCGTGAGATGATCGCGGGGATCCCCGCGGCGATCGAGTCCGCGGGACTGGCGGTCCGAATCACGAGGAAAGCAGCAGGGTCGCAAGCGCGCCACCGGCGGCACGCGCGCGACCACACGTCAGGCAGTTAAAGGGCAACGTACAGGTACGTGGATGTGCCTGTACGTGCCATTCTGCCGACGTATAAGTACAGGAGGCGGTTGGCAAGTGGTTAACCACTTGACCTCCAGAACATTTACCGCCCTTCATGACCAGGCTATTTTTTTGCATTACGGCACTGCATCACTTTAACTGATATTTGGGCGGTCATGCAACGCTGTACATAAATGAAACTTATGTAATTTATTTTCCAGAAGTAGAGCTTTCTTTTGGTGGTATTTGAGCACCACTACATTTTTTTTTTTTTTCGCTATAAACAAAACAAGACTAACAATTTTGAAAAAAAAAAAAAACAATATTTTTCACTTTCTGCTATTAAACATATCCAACAATTAAAAAAATCGAATTTCTTCATAAATTTAGGCCAATATGTATTCTGCTAGATATTTTTGGTAAAATAAATGCCAATAAGCGTATATTGATTGGTTTGCGCAAAAGTTATAGTGTCTACAATCTATGGGATATATACTGGAATTTGTATTTATTTATATATTTATTTTTATACTAGTAATGGCGGGGATCAGCAACTGCTAGTAGAACTGCGATATTGCGGTGGACAATCTGACACTTAAGCCATGTAAACACGATCGGATTTCCGATGGAACCAAATCCGATGGATTTTTCCATCGGAATTCCGATGAAGCTGACTTCCATCAGTCTTGCCTACACACCATCAGTCAAAATTCCGACCGTCCCAAACGCCGTGACGTACAACACCTACGACGGCACTATAAATGGGAAGTTCAAATCCAATGGCGCCACCCTATTGGGCTGCTTTTGCTGATTTCATGTTACCGCGTGTTAGTAAAAGTTTGGTGAGAGCCGATTCGCGCTTTTCAGCCTTGTGCTTTTCAGTCTGTGACGTGTTTGCAGCGTGACGAATGTGCTATCTCCATTACGAACGCTAGTTTTACCAGAACGAGCGCTCCCGTCTCATAATTCAGTCTGAGCATGCGTGGGTTTTTTCTCCGATGGAGTTCCACACAGACGATCGGAATTTGCTATCGTTTTTTTTTCCATCAGAAAAATTTAAAACATGTTCTATTTTTTTTCACCGATGGAAAAAAGTCAGATGGGGCCCATACACGATCAGTTTGTCCGATGAAAAAACAGTCCATCAGACTTTTTTCATCGGAAAAAACGATCGTGTAGACAAGGCTTAATTGACACTTTTTGGGGACCAGTGACACGAATACAGTGATCAGTGCTAAAAAATTTGCACTGTCTCTGTACTAATGACACTGTCTGGGAAGGGGTTAAACATCTAGGATTATCAAAGGGTTAACTGTGTGCTTAACCTGTGTTTTTGTGTACACAGTGTGGTGTTTTTACGAAAGGATGTGCTGGATTTTATTCCCTTCTTTGCATGGAAACAACATCCAGCATATCCACACTGACAGGATGGAGTGCTGCATTGTTTACATATGCAGAGCTCCATCCAGTCTGTCTCTTTGCCGATCAGTGGGTGCGGGAGGCAGTGGCGTAGCGTGGGTTGTCAGCGCCCGGGGCAAGGCAAGTAATTTGCGCCCCCTAACCTGCAGGCTTTTCGCACTCCCCGAGTCCCTTCCCCTCCTACAATAGTACTAACCTGCCTGATTCCTACACTGACCACTACACTAACCTCTACACTGACCTACATGATTCCTATACTGACCACTACACTATACACTGACCCTTACACTAACCCACCTGATTCCTACATCAACCACTACACTACACACTGACCACTACACTGACCTACCCGATTCCTATACTGACCACTACACACTGACTACTACACTACCCACTAACCTACCTGATTCCTATACTAACCACTACACAATACACTACCCACTGACCGCTACACAATACACACTGACAGCTACACAATACTCTAACCACAGACCAATACACACCAAACAATACACCACACTGACCACTACACTAACCTACCTGATTCCTATACTGACCACTACACAATACACTACCCACAGACCACTACACACTGACCGCTACACAATACACACTGACCGCTACACAATAAACTACCCACTGACCGCTACACAATACACACTGACCACCACTACACAATAAACTACCCACTGACCGCTACACAATACACACTGACCGCTACACAATACACACTGACCGCTACACAATAAACTACCCACTGACCGCTACACAATACACACTGACCGCTACACAATACACACTGACCGCTACACAATACACACTGACCGCTACACAATAAACTACCCACTGACCACTACACACTGACCTCTACACAATACACACTGACCACTACACAATACACACTGACCGCTACACAATACACACTGACCACTACACAATAAACTACCCACTGACCACTACACAATAAACTACCCACTGACCACTACACAATAAACTACACACTGACCACTACACAATACACACTGACCACTACACAATACACACTGACCGCTACACAATACACACTGACCACTACACAATACACACTGACCACTACACAATACACACTGACCACTACACGTTACAGTACACTGACTTTCTGGCTGCTCCCTCTCCCCAGACCAATACCTACTCCCCCACCGGGCCAGCAGCAAAACTCACGAGGAAGACGAGTCTCTCACCTTTTTTTCTTCCTACTCTGCTTCTGCACCGCCGCCTGTCACACTGCACGGACCGGGCCACCCCGACGGGGACATCACGGATCCATTCCGGAGAGCCTGAGGAGGTGGAGAAGAGAGCGAGCATACACAGCTCGCAGCAAAGGCCAGCTGGAGGGGCCCAGTGGCGGATACCGCCACCGTGGAGGGGCCAAGTGCCGGAGACTGTCACCAGAAGTCATTGATTTGCATGTCCCCATGATCTGCTCCCAGGGTAACTCCGACTCTACCGTCATTTTCCAGAAGAGGCTAAGTGCGGGCGGACCTGGGGGGGGGGGGTTGGGGAGAAGACAGCGAGCGTACACAGCTCCCAGCGAAGGCTCTCCTCGCGATTGAGGATAGGCCAGGCCAGCCTCGCCCGCCGCACATGACCACTTGACCTAATCACAGGGCACCAGGGGCTGGCCTGAGACTAAACATGGCAGCCGGAGAGTGGTGTCACGGAAATGAAAATTACGATAATGTAGAGCCAGTGACACATACTGGTGCGGGATTGTGCCCCCCCAAATGTTGCGCCCAGGGCCTAGGCCCCCCTCGCACCCCCCACGCTACGCCATTGGCTGGAGGTAATTCATTGGCTGGCACCCGCTGATCGGCCTCCTGCTGTGACTAATCACAGCAGAAGTGGCGCGTGCCCCCTACCCAAAAGTGCAGAACCATGTGTGTGTGTGTGTATATATGTGTGTGTGTGTGTGTGTGTGTGTGTGTGTGTATATATATATATATTTATGGTCGGAGCCCTCTGTCGGAAGAGATATGGATCACATAAACACGTCACAAGACTAACAACACAAATAAGTCCTGAAGTGTGGCCTGGCCTTTTGTACGGTATGCCAAAGAAAGGGGCCATACCTGAATAGAAGTGATAGATAATTCTGCTGAGAATTGGTTGTAGAGGAGTGCCCTAGAAAAGGGAGATATGGGTGGGTGGGTACCGCGCACTACAGCCGACGCTGACCCTCGTGGATGGTCTGTATAAGTACCCCTCAAACTCCTCCCATAATTTCAGGCCAGCATACTAGCCTTCCTATTTATGGTCGGAGCCCTCTGTCCGAAGAGATATGGATCACATAAACACGTCACAAGACTAACAACACAAATAAGACCTGAAGTGTGGCCTGGCCTTTTGTACGGTATGCCAAAGAAAGGGGCCAAAAAGTCACACAAGGTTAGGAAGGAATTGATCTATTATGTCAGGTAAACCACTATAGAGCGAGACTGTTAAAGGCTCGTGATATTTCTGACTGAGGATCGGGGACGTGTCGGGCGAAACACAAGGATTCCCACCTGCCCATCTTCCTTATTGCGTGGTCAGGAACTCTGTTTCGTGATGTTGCTGGGGCTGCTCTAATGCGAAAGCGAGTCCTGAGTAACATCCTGGGTCAAGGCCCGAGATGCTCAGGAGTGTTCTGACGTGGCTGACGAACTGGTTCCCGCTTAGGGGTTCAGTTGGGAAAGGTAGTAGAGGGCTGTCCTCAGATGGCTCGGACAGCAGAGTTTACCAATTACCATAGAACGGCCATGGCGTTGTGTGTCTGGAAAGGTTTAATGTCTACTCCGGGACCGGGTTGTATCATTTCCGATACCGTCGGGTGTAGGATGAAATGACTTTGGTGGCGAGTCGGGTGGTGCCCGAGTAGCACTCGGCATTTAGGGCTGGTGATAGTAATTCGCCGGGCCGTAAAATCGTAAAAGGCTAGGTAAATGGCTGCTTGAACTACCAGGCTGGGCTATAGACCGAAGGGAGAACGTGAAAGGATAGCAGACATGTCCCGGAGTATGGCGCTGGTCACTGGTAAGCGTTTGGTACTAGAGTGTGGTTGCCGCCACCTGTAGTGTGTTGGCGGATCAGGATGCATTGATGAGGGAGGTAGCACCATGGAGGTGCTATCCGATTCCAGAGTTGGTTGCGACTAATGTGGGACGCTGGACATGGTCGAGTCGGCTCCGGCTTCTGTGAAAGGATGTGGCATGGTCAAGCGGGATAGCGCGTCGGCCGAGGTGTTGCATTAACCGGGGGTGTGGACACTGAGGCTACTGAGCTGATGTTGTAGGGAAAGTAGCAACAGCCTGCGTGGGAAGGACATGATGGACAACGATTTATTGACCTGCCTTTGTTAACGACTGTGGCTGTAGCCTGGTTGTCTGTGGCGAACGTGGCGGTCTGTCCTGCCCGGGGCTGCCCCGTACTTGAGTTGCTGCGACTATGGGGTAGATCTCAAATAGAGAGGAGGACTGACTAAAAGCGGAATTGTGAGCATCTCTGATGGATCGGATCTCCTGAAACCGATGATGGCCAAAAGATGCAGCGAAGCTTGTGGAAGCTGCTACGTCCATGATTATCTGAGGTGACAAAGAGAATGCTGATGGGATAAACAAGGGTCTACCTATCCGGTCTCAAGGAATTGGTCCCCCATGGCCAGATCCTGCTACGGAGGCTGCGTCTAGCTTAATGACTTGGTCAGGGTCTTGTGCCTGGGAGAGGAACACTAAGAAGCGTGCGATAAAGGATCGCCCTTGAGAGACGATCCTCATCGTGGTTTGAGCATGCCCAGTAGGGATTGTAGCTGTGGGTTAGTGCACCCTTGCGTGTCGGTAGACGTATGGATGACTGTCCTGATGCGGGTCAATCTACCGAGAGGTGGGCTGGCCCGCATGGCGCGTTTGTCTAGAATGATTACCAGGAAGGAGATGAACTGTGCCGGTCTTTCTACTTTCTTCACGGTTGTGGGCACGTCAAGGTTTTAAAGACCTCTCTTGGATTTCTTAGATCTCACAAGAATCCTAAACCATCGGGAGAACTCCTGTGAGGGTATGCAGGAGTTTGACTGGGTAGTTTTGGAATGAGTCAGGCAGTGTAATGAGTCCGGTGTGGAACCCTGTAGTGTCCCCTGTACTAGAAAGGCTGCTAGAGAGGAAGTTGGATGTGAGGAGAGAAAGTCGAGCCGCCCGAAGTGCATGTGGCCTGGTCTAGCTGGACTCTGCTGCTTGGCGCCGCAGGTATTTCTAGGGAGAGCCTTCTGGCACAGGAGGCGGATGTGCAGAAGTTTGCGGTGGGGTAAAAGCAACCCTTGAAATTAAGTTGCTGGAGATGGCTGCGCCCCCCGGTGCTCAAATTGGACATCCTAGTCTGACTGGGAGGACTGGTTACATCTATAAGGCTTCCAGAGGCTACCACGAAACTTGTCGCTTTCGAGTTTGCGAGCGAGCCTGGGGTCCTTGGCCATTAGGATGACTGAGACGTCCCCCTAGGCACGTGGCTTGTTCCCTGTTATGACCTGTGCCGAAGATGCGTGGGGACGCTAGGTTCGCGTCCTAGCGCTTAGGATGTCCTTCCTGATGCCCGCTGGGACCAGGTGCGAAGAAAAAGGGGTGCAAGCGTCGGGCGTACCTGCAGTGGGGGGTTCGGTAACGACGGTGGAGACTGGGGCTGATAGGGGCGCGGCTGACCGTGTTTCCAGGGCCCCTACTCTAGCCTGGACGTCGGTGACTGCGGTTGCCAGTGTGGTCACCAAGGCGTGTAGCTGAGTAATGCCGAGGATATCGACTGCAGCGGAATTTGTCTGGTAGAGTTGCCGCTGGTTATGGAACAGCAGCCTAACAGCTTGGTTTTCCTGGCCGTGGCCGGGTAGGGGATGCCCCTACGGCGTAGTTCGGCTGTAAGCCTGGGGATGGTCCAGCCCTGAGGGACTGTGTGGAGTCGTCCGCTGAACCCGAACGTGGTGACGGTGGGACGAAGGTAAAGTCATCGCAGTCGGTCTGCGACATGTTGGGGGTTGGAGAAAAAACGAGAAAGAAAAAGGGGGGGGGAATGTATGTTTATAGAGTGAGATGCCAGGTATGGAGGGGATAGAGGAGGTACGAAAGTGGGTAGGGAGAAGGAAGGGAGGATGGACAGAATAAGGAATGACAGGCGCAGAGGATAGCCAAGTTTTGCGTACGAGCGCTTGTTGAGTGTAATTTGGAAAACTCAAAAGAGTGCGTGGCAACCGAGGTGAGCCAGGAGGTGACTGGCTAGGTAACCGATAGCTCGGGTGCCGTCTGTGCTTGGCACAGACTGATGAACCAGAGCCCCCAGGGCGTACTGGGGCGGGTAGCTGGAGTCTGGTATACTAAGTAGGAATGTTTCGATCTGCAGTTCAATGACGTGTGGTCGGTCTGCCAACTCCTGCACTGCCAGCAAGGTGATGTTGGCGACCTTGTCTGCGTAGTGAAGGATCTCGGATCGGCTTCGAAAACAGACTGTCATGCGTAGAAGTATGTGGCAGTTGCTAGCGCCTGGTGAGCGGTCGAATTGTGTATGTGAAGACAAATATGTCGTGAAAGAGTGCGGAGAGAAAGCAAGGAGGGGCCTTGCGTTTACGCACCTGACTTGAGCCCTGTCTTGGTTGAGGTCGAGACATGGGTCGACCGGGACCTGTGAGGAGGGTGACATGGAGATATATATATATATATATATATATATATATATATATTTCTTTTTTTTTTATTATATATATTTTTTATTTTATTTTTTGTAGGCGTGAAGAGTTGTGGGAGCGGTAGGTAGCTCCGGGTGAAGAAGTGTGTAAGACCCCCTGCCCCTTTTTTTTTTTGTTGTTTTTTTTTTTTTTTTTTGGGAAATATCGTCCGACCTGGATTGCAGGGTGGACGGGATGGAAACTCGATCTAAACTTACGTGTGTGGTGGAAAGGGATAGAGAAATCGGTGAGTAGCCGTTTGACTACTGGAGGAGGTGAGTGGCTGGTGTGCAACCACTCGTCGAACGCTCGCAGCGCTTGCGAGGAACAAATGCCTTAAGGAGACGAAAGAAGAAGAGTTTGTGACTTTCGAGTGTGTGGGGATGGCCGTTTCGTGATGAAACGGGAGTGGTAAGTAATGCGTGTGTATAGCGGCTTGGGGTTCGAATCATTGTGGCCGATGCTACGGCTGGATTCGTAACGTTCTGAGACGTTCGACGTTGTATCGGAGGTATGGGTCGGAGCTGCTTAGAGCCGGGTATGCGACTGCGAACGAATTGGTTGTTTCAGCCGAGGATCCGAAACTTGGAGCCGATGCTACGACTGGATTCGGATCGGTTAAAGAAGTTTACTGCTGAAGATCGGAGCGGTATGCGCCGGTGGTGCGACTGTGACTCGACCGATTGAAAATGCCATAGAGCCGAAAAATTGAGCCGCTGCTACGACTGACTTTGGATCAGCTCGAAAGTTCGATGTTTGTGGACCCGAGCCGACGAGCCGGTGGTGCGACTGGGCCCAGATCGGCCATGTTAGCAGAGGATCCGAACCTTTGAGCCGATGCTACGACTGGGTTCGGATCGGATAGGAGGGTCTGTTGCTAGAGATCCGAGTCGATTGAGCCGGTGAAGCGACTGGACTCGGATCGCTTGGGAATGCCATTGGTTCGAAAGTTTGAGCCTATGCTACGACTGAATTCGGATGGTTTAGCGGTTCGATGTTTGTAGGTCCGAGCCGATGAGCCGTTGGTGCGACTGTGCTCGGAACCAACGTGGATGCCAGAGATCCGAATCTCTAAGCCGATGCTGTGCCTGTATACGGGCTGATAACGGGTGCAAGGCGGGGACTTGAATTTCCCGGGTCCGAATCGTAGCGCCGGAGATACGGCTGGACTCGGACGGGTGTTCGTTGTTTCGAAGTTGAAGGGGCTTGTGATTGTCGAGGGTCCGGCCTGTAGTGCCGATTATTAGCGACAAGAGCCGGCCCAGACTGTTTGGTGTATGGTGTAAGTAGGAGGTGTGGGGCAACAGTAAGGTGAAGGGAGAGTATCGTAGGAGGTGTAGGGCATCAGTGACTAGGGATAAGGAAGTGCAGTGTGGGATACCAGTCCGACGACTGGGTATCGGATGTGCGACTGAGGCGAGAGCCTTGCGAGCTGTGAGTAATTCGTACAACAGCTCTGAGAGCCGTAGTGTCTGGACGGACCGTTACCGGTAGCAACGTGGGTGTGACAGGGTACGAAAGACAACTGGACTAGTCGATAAACATACGATGCAGACGGAAAACACGGGGTTATAAACCGTGTGATTTTGAAAAAGAAGAAACGTGTACCGGCGCTACGATTCGTACGAACGGTAACGGCCGGTCCTACCTGCGACCGCGAGCGGGGATACGATCAACTGCGAGCGAAGCTGGAAGGTACGAAAGCAACTACACGGACGTTGCGAGTCGTAAGGCGTCGGCTGATGACGACGAATACCGCGCACTACAGCCGACGCTGACCCTCGTGGATGGTCTGTATAAGTACCCCTCGAACTCCTCCCATAATTTCAGGCCAGCATACTAGCCTTCCTATATATATATATATATATATATATATATATATATATATATATATATATATATATATATTAGAGCTGTACGATTAATCGTTAAGAATCAAAATCACAATCTTTTTCCCTTCCCGATCTTCAAAAGCAAGCATGTCACGATCTTTCTAACAAGTGCAGAGAGTTCTCACAGCTGGAAAAACAAAATCCAGGCAACCTGCCAAGTTTTATTACAACACATAAATAAACAGAAACAAAGTATCTTTTTGTTTTTTTATCAAAGGAAAGAACTCCTGTAGATGAAGGAAGTTTAATTATTTAAAGACCAAACCTTTTTTTGACATTTGTTGCTTACAATTAAAAATCATTATTTTCTGCAAGAAAATTACTTGGAACACCCAAACATGATATTTAATTTTTTTTTGCAGAGACCCTAGAGAATAAAATTGTGGTTGTTGCAATATTTTTTGTCACACCGTATTTGCGCAGCGGTTATTCAAACACAATTTTTAAATAAAAAATACACTTTAATGAATTTAAAAAAAAACAGTAAAGTTAGCCCATTTTTTTGTATAATGTGAAAGAAGATGTTACACCGTGAGAATCGTGATCTTTATTCTAACCAAAAAATTGTGATTCTCATTTTAGCCAGAATCGTGCAGCTCTAATATATATATATATACTGTATGTGATTCTGCAAAGAATGGCCACCCTGTAGCAGTAAATCTGCTAAAGGACGGTCGGGAAGTGGTTAAGCAAACTGTGCATAGTGAGTCATGTTGCTAAACGCTGAAAAACAGATTCTTGGTTTACATACTGTAAATCCGAAAAGAGGGATACCTTTCCAGCTCAGTCGTCAATGCTACACACCCATCATTTCAAAAATACACAAATCATCAATATTTATGCACAAAATGCCCATTTTTGTGCATTTACAGACACCAACAACAGGTATAATTAGCAGACAAATTTAACCACAAATAACAATTGGCCATTAGCAGCCACATCCCATTCTGTTTCTGGAAATAGTAACAAAATGAACACGTCCACCTGACTGGCTGCTATTGGTCAACTCATCATAGTCCTCTACATGGTGCGTTATAATAAAATTAACTTAAAAATAATTCAATTGACAGCCATATTAACACTTTTATATTTAATAAAGGGTCAGTCCATTATTATTTTAGTTTTTTGACGGATGTTGGAGAATTAAAAAGGGGGCTAAACTCACAAATGTAACTGTTTCCCAAAAGAAACACAAGCTAACAATGTACAGAAGGATTAGAACCCCTGTTGGGTTTTACTGTTATCTGGGAATAAAGTTATTAAAAACTATTCCAATAAACCATTACACTCTGAGCAAGCCAGCACTCCTCTGTGATTCACACACCAACTATCAATATTAACCAGACTAAGTGCGGCGCTGCAAAAAATCTACTTATTGTACAATGTACCACACCATCTCCTAAAATTATATACAGTGCTACAAAAAACAAAAAAAATGGGTATTATATTTGTTTTGTGTACACTAAAATTTGATTGTATTTTTTTCCTAAACTTTGAGTCTGCAACTGCCACCATTTTATTCTCCATGGCCTCTGCTTTCCAAATTTTTTTCATGGTTCTGTGTCATTTACTAGTAGAAACAAAAAAGGAAAAATTGCCCTAGACCTTAAAGTTGTAAACCCACAATCCCAAAAAAAACAAAAACCTGCAAGACAAAAGGCATAATGAGCTAGTATGCATAGCATACTAGCTCATTATGAATTACTTACCTTAGATCGAAGCCCCCGCAGCGGTCCCCGTACACTGCTCCGGTCAGCGACATCGCTCCCGGAGTTACTTCCAGGTATCGCAGGCTCAAATGCTGTGATTGGCCAGAGCCACGATGATGTCACTCCTGTGCATGCGCGCGGGAGCCGCTGGTAACTGCACACTCACTGAAGCAACGGGACGTACGTGCCATTGCTTCAGTGCGCATGTGCCGATGACATCGGCACATGCAGATACAGGGGATAGCTCCTAAAGCGTGCAGGTTTACGAGATATCCGGGGTAGCTACAGGTAAGCCTTAGACTAGGCTTACCTGTAGCAAAAAGTGGTTGTAAAGGGTTTACAAGCACTTTAACCACTTCAATACTGGGCACCTTAGCCCCCTTCCTTCCCAGACCAATTTTCAGCTTTCAGCGCTCTCGCATTTTCAATGACAATTGCGCGGTCATGCTACACTGTACCCAAATGAAATTTTTATCATTTTGTTCACACAAATAGAGCTTTCTTTTGGTGGTATTTATTCACGACTACGTTTTTTATTTTTTGCGATATAAGCGAAAAAAGAGCGGAAATTTGGAAAAAAAAATATTTTCGTCTTTCTATTTTAAAAAAAATCCAATAAAATCGAATTTTGTCATAAATTTAAGCCAAACTGTATTCTACTACATGTTTTTGGTAAAAAAAAATCCGTTAAGTGTATAATAATTGGTTCGTGTGATCACGGACATATGTACGCAAATGATCATGTACAGATGTGCGCAGGTGATCACGGACATATGTGTGCAAATGATCATTGGGACATATGATTTTACTGTCACATATGTAGGGGACAGATGTTTTTACTATGTGGGGACATGTGTGTGTGGGGACATATATTTTGGGGACATGTTTGTGTTTACACTGTGTGGGGACACTAGGCTGGTGATCAGTGAGTAAAAAGCTGAAAAAAACAGCTGATACTCACTGATCACCAGCCAGCTGCAGCGATCCGCTCTCCTCTCCTCACTGACGACTTCTGTGTGAAGAGAGGAGAGCTGGTTGCCTAGCAACCGGCTCTCTGTTTACATCACATGACGGCTGTGATTGGACACGGCTGTCATGTGATCAGGAGGGCCAATCACAGAGCCCTCCTGCCGAATCGAGATGCGCCGTGTCCGGGTGCGATCCTTCTCTTTCTGAGGGACGTTCCTGAACGTCCACTCAGAAGGAGAGAGCGCCCACCCGGCCGTATATATACAGTGGCCGGGTGGGAAGTAGTTAAAGTGATATTTATTTTTTTGTTTAAAAATACTAAACATGTCATACTTGCCTGCTCTGTGCAGTGGTCTTGCACAGAGTAGCCCAGATCCTCCTCTTCTCTGGTCCTTCACTAGCACTCCAGGCCCCTCCTTCCCTCCTCCCTCCTGCCGAGTGCCCCCACAGCAAGCAGCTTGCAATGGTTGCACCCAAGCCGCAGCCCCGTGTATCCATTCAGACACAGAGCCGCGGCTCACTGACTTTGATTGACATCAGCAGGAGCCAATGGTGCCTGCTGCTGTGTCTCAGCCAATCAGGAGGGGGAGTCCTGGACAGCCGAGTCTCTCGTGCAACATCGCTGGATCGAGATGGGGCTCAGGTAAGTATTAGGGGGGCTGGGGGGGGGGGGGAAGCTGCACACTGAATGCATTAATATAAAAAAAAAATCTGCCTTTAAAACCACTTTAACCAGTTTCCGACCACCCTATAGCACATTTACTGCTACAGGGCAGCCGCACTGTGCAGGATCACGTATATATATATGGGATCCTGCATTTCTGGGTATCGGGCAGAGTGCTTGCCGCCAGAGGCTTGCTCCTGCTGTGATTCTACACAGTAGGAGCTGATCAGTGGGTCCAGTGGATGCCAATGTCTGCTGGCATCCACTGATTGTTCCGAACACGGGCAGATCTGCCTATGTAAAGGATGGCACTGATCCTGTCATTAAGGAGGGCATTGATCCTGTGTTCTTGCAAAGTAGGGACACAGATATATGCCTTCCACTAGTACAAGCACCTCCCCCACTACAGTAGAACACCAACTAGGCACACAGTTAACCCTTTGATTGTCCCTGATGTTAACCCCTTCCCAGCCAGTGTCACTAGTACAGTGACAGTGTATATTTTTAGCACTGATCACTGTATTAGTGTCACTGGTTCCCAAAAAAGTGTCAAAAGTGTCAGTTATTGATGTCCAATCTGTCTGCCGCAGTATCGCAGTCCCAGAAGATTTTTTTTTTCCTTTTGGCCTGCCGTGGTTTACTATTGTGCAGCTTTAAGTGGCTGTGGTGGAATTAAACTTAAAGAAATGCTGCCAAGTTCATCTATATACCATGATGATGTCATTACCGTGCACAAGTCATTGTGACCTGACCATCCAAGCAGCTGTAGAGTGGGAACCCAGAAAATAGACCAGGACATGATGGCCGTGCACAGCACTGAAGGGGATCACTAGCCAGGTAAGTCTGCTGTGCATACTAGTATATTATGGCTAAAAGTTCCTGGGACCCAATTGAAAATAATTTTTGCAGAGGTCTTATTCTGCTTCAAAGTATTTCAGCAATAGGGGAAAGATCCCCAAGAGAGGGGCAATGCAGCAAAATCAAAGTCGGCAAAGGAAGAAGAGATGGCACAGGGGCCAAATAGCTTCAGCTACTTCTTATTGTTATAGTAAAAGCTGTACAACATTTCTGTCTAGGTACCCATGGGTCTTTCAGGAGTCTAGTAACCCCCCCAGGTAATATAGGCACCCCAATGACATTCTAAGAGAAAACCACATTTCATTATGAGATGCAGGAGCCATGCCAGAGCTTTGACTTGGCATTTATATAAAAGGCACATGCTTTGGCTTTGGAGCTCCAGGGGCGGCCAAAGAATGAAGCAATGTTATATTCTAGAACTGTGAGATGCCTCTCAACCCCCCGCCCCCATACTAGTTTGTTCTGCTGACAGGTTATTTAAAATACTTCATCAATCAATCAATGTTTATCTCCAGGGAGCTGAGCCCAGAGCAGAACACACGATGGTCATGACATATGTAATAAGCACATTGATATTCAGCTCAGAACCATCTCTGGAGATTAAAGTGGACAGGAACTCTCTCTGTATCCACGTTACACAAGAGGGCTGCACGTCCACAATTACACAACACGGCTCAGTTCATGAAAGAAGGCAGGGATGGGTAATTAGTGAGGACCTGTTTATGGAGCAGAATGATTTTGGCTGTTAAAGCAAGAGAGGTCAAACTGAACTAATATTCGCTCGCAGCACGTGAGTCAGCTCCGCCGATGACATCCTAATATTATTTCCAGGGACATTGTGGGGTTGAGTTACTATAACTAGAGAGTGCAAAATCTGTTGCAGCTCTGCATAGAAGCCAATCAGATTCCAGGTTTTATTGTCAAAGCCTAATTAAACAAGCTGAAGTTAGAAGCTGATTGGCTGCCATGCACAGCTGCACCAGATTTTGCACTCTCCGGTTTTAGTAAATCATCCCCTATATAATGTCTAAACTGGGTATACCGCCATATAGCCTATATATACACATTTTATTTTGGCATTTAACTTCACCCTCTTTAATATATTAAGGCATAAAACTAACATGGAACAAATTGAAAAGATCCCAAAAATGTAGCTCTTACAATAAGGAAGATAAATTAAATTCAGTGAGATCTCAGGTGACATAAAAGACACCGCTTCTAAACCTGAGACTGGTAATTATTGGTAGTTATGGCCATTCTGGTGATAGATCTTATAAGTAACATAACAATAGTCCACCTGCTGCTCTCTTCTTCTGTGATTTTCCATGCAGCAGATGTGTGACGAAAGGGGTAACTGAATATCAGCTACTATGGATTTTTCATCATGCTGGAAACTGTTCATATTGTCTTTTGGGGTTGGTTGTGCCATTATGCAATGCAAATGTAGCACCCTCGTCCTAGAATAGGGCTACAGGTAAATTAATTGTGCTGAGTAGTAGCCAGCCTGGCTAATTTGTAGGGTTATTGGTCAAATGACTTCTGTCCTAATCCTGTTCAGTTGTGGCTTCTCTCTTTTGTCAGTGGGTGGCACTGTTGCCTTTGACATTAGTATGATGAGCTACAGTACATTCAAGTTATGGATAAACATACTTTTCTCAGCCAATCAGATTTGCTGCTATGAATGCTGGGAGAAGCTATTTATTAGGAAGAAGTCAGGTGATCTTAGTCTTCTCTCCCAGGGCTGCAGCCTGGGTGGATGTGAGTGGAACAGCTCCTGGCTGCTAGACCTGAAGCCTGAGGCCTACCCAGGTGGTCTCCTGGCTGCTAGGCCTTTTCGAGGCCTATCCGGTTGTTCAAGTTTCTGCTGAGAAAAGCCTGCCAAAGATCTGGAAACGATTCTGAGAGGGATGGAATTGTAAGGAAGCACCAGGGGTGACCCTTCATGAGCTGGAGGCTATGAAGTGGCTGGGAGGAATTCAAGAGAGAACTTATCCAAGGGAATCTGCGTATGACACTGAGTAAAGTTCAGTTACTAGAGGAGACAGCTTATCCTACAAAGTACAGATGTGCTGGTTCAGCTTAAAGCGAAGTTCCACCCAAAAATTCAACTTCCGCTTTTCGAAACCCTCCCCCCCTTTCGGTGTCACATTTGGCACCTTTCAGGGGTGACGGGGGAGCAGATACCTGTTTAATACACTTCCGGGCATAGATAGCTGCATTATCTGCGGGTATCTACGCTACGTCCGGCCCCTCCTCCGTCCCCCCCGCTGTCTTCTGGGAGACACACAGGTCCCACAAGACAGCAGGGACCTTCAGATCGCACAGCGCGACTCACACATGCGCAGTAGGGAACCAGGAAGTGAAGCCGCAAGGCTTCACTTCCTGATTACTTTACCGAAGATGGCGGCAGCAGCATCCGAGAGCCGAGGGAGAGATCGGCTTCCGGTGCCGATATCGCAGGCACCCTGGACAGGCAAGTGTCCTTATTTTAAAAGTCAGGACCTCCGCTTTAAAGGCTATTTTCCCTGTACCGCTGTCTACCTTATTTCACCTATTTTTGTCTAAGGTGTCTGCCAATCCGCCAGTTGGTGATTGTTATTAAGGGTGTCCTGTGACCTATCCCCTCTCTCCTACATTTTTCCTGTTTGAGAAATAAACTTATCTCTTGTTTAAAGTGGTTGTTAAGCCACTCTAACCTGTATACACCATCAGCACTGCCTCCTATTGTAGTATCCCCCTCTGTGTGTGATTTATAAAAATAAATGCTGCAAATTCCTAATTTCACAGCCTAGATTGCGATCACATGACTGGTCAGCTTTCTACTTTTCTCCTCTGAGAGATTCAGCGGGAGGGGCTGAGATTCCCCTGCTGATGTCAGTCTGGAGGAGAGAGCTGGCTGGTCATGTGATCGCAATCTCGGCTCTTAAATGAGGTATTTACAGCATTTATATTTATAAATCATTCACAGACGGGGGACACTGCAATAGGAGGCAGTGCTGAAGGTGTATACAGGTTAGTGTTATGAGAGCAGCAGGAGGGGCGGCTCACACACAGACGGGGAGGGGAGGAGGACACGAGAGCAGATAGCAGGCTGGTGATGACGAAGGCACGTAAACTGACCACAGTGTCTGGTCTCAGCAGCCATGATACACCGTGGTCAGTTTACAGTGGGGTGGGGAGAAACTGGCTGGATCAGCTAGGTTTGTTAGGTGTTACAGGGGGCCAAATGACAAGGACAAGCGCTATGTCATATAACATGCTTTAAAGTAGCAGGATCCATATTTTATTTTTTCGGGTTAACAAACGCTTTAAGCATAGAAGTGGCTGGCGCTCAACTTCTTTCTTGTTTATTACCCACCATGCCCAGTACCCTGCACCCTGAGGAATTATGTCAGCTCTCCCTACCTCTGGTAGTCACCATCAGGCTCCCAGAAAATCGGGGTAGGCGCTGCACGTGTATTGTAAATTAAACCCAAATCATTGTTTTTTTTTTTTTTTACATATGGTTAAAGCATATATTGCCAGTACACCGTGGATCTTAAAAATTATGTACAAAAGTTTATTAGATTGATCACATCACAGCAAAACTTGCAACGTTTTGGGGTCACGCAGGACCCCTTCATCAGGCAGGATTATCAGGGTTGGCCTAAAACATTAGTTGTTGCTGTGATCGCTGTAATAAAATTTGGATGCCATTTGGAAGATCCACAAGATACGTACAGTATGCTTTAATTTTGTGTTGATTTTGTGTTGATACTGGTTCCCAGCCCAGCCATTTTCAGGAATGTGTGCAACGGGAATATTTTACAGAATCTTTTTTTTTTTACACACATCCCAAAGGAATGTAGTTATACAAAAAAAGTTCCATAGCTCCTAATTCATCAAACCTGTATTTAAATTAGGTCTGTGGGACAAAATCAAATGTTCGCAGGCTACAGTATATCCTCTGAAGACCAAGGATTTATAAATAGGCAAATATACTAAATTATGGCCACTGGATGGCGCTATCATCCTCACCACCATAATGCGGCCTTTTCTGCATTCACATACTCAATTTGCGGATAATGTAGCCTGAGAACGTTCGATTTTGCCCCAACTGCACAGTCCAAATTCACAGACAGTTTTGATGAACAAACAGCAATGCAAATGTTTTATTTTTATGTATGTTTTAACATTTTATAATTATACCCCCATATACCCCATAGTGTGTATTAAATCTATGACAAAACGTCATGAACGGCCTTTAAAAAAAAAGAATTCTCAGAATCTTATAACTGCTATGCTGATTTATCTAAGTTTGCAAAAAGTAATTCTAGCTTGGAGAAGAATGTAGAGCTATATATTCACCGATGACATATTTCTGGAATAGAATGTAGATTTTTTATTTTTATTTTAAACTCTGTTCCTTAATAAATACTATAGGGAATGCACAGTGTATTCTTACTGAGTGCAAATTTTGAGTTTATTTTTGTCATTTTTAAACTTATAGAAAACCTGTGTTTAGTCGATTCAGGGCAAACAACAATTTTGCTTTAATCGCCATTTTCCCAGCAACGTAGCTTTACCTTTCCTTCATTCTTCTACCCCTATGTTCAGTGCCAGGTGCCAAATAATATATACCTGGTACTTTCAAGTCATTCATGCTACATGACAGCCCTGGGCTAACCAATACTGTGACACAGGGGGTTCCATAGCATTGTGCATCTCATACACACACATAGTTTTCCTTTCATTTTAGACATCTGATCTGAGTGGTGGTGGTGGAGCAAATAGAACATATTTTGTGTGGAGTTCTGTATTAAAGTTTACCTGCATGGGCAAAACAAAGATACTATTTAACTACTTCCCGCCCGGGCTATAGCCGAAAGACGACTACAGCGCGGGCCTTAATTGCCGGGGGGGGGGCATCCATGGACGTCCTACCGACTATGCGCTGTCTGCGTGAGGGGAAAAAAGCAGATCCCCGGCTTCTGTGAGAGGGATATCGGTTCCTCACACAGAGAGCCTCGGCTGCATTTTCTGTGCCCACCAATGCCAGCTGCCAGTGCCCACCATGCCACCTACCAGTGCCACCTATCAGTACCCACCAGTGCCAGCTGTCAGTGCCATCTATCAGTGCCCACCAGTGCCACCCATCAATGCCTCCCAGTGCTGCCAATCAATGTCCATCAGTGTCTCATAATCAGTGCCATGATCAGTGCTGCCAATCAGTGTCACCTATCAGTGCTGCTTATCAGTGCCAACTTATCAGTGGCACTGAAAAGTATCAAAAGTAAAAATCTCCTAAATGATGCACGTTTTGGAGATATTGACTGTACCTATAGGTAAGCTTTACTATGGGTTTACCTATAGGTAAAAGTCATGCATGGGAGTTTACTCCCACCCTATCCTTTTTCTTCCTTCTTGGAATTGTTTTATTTAAGCTTTCTCCAGATTTTGGTTATTGTTTGGATTAGCCAGTAGAGGGAACTCGCAGTGGCTCAGTGTATTTACTCTTTCTGTTGAGATATCAGCCACAACCATTGTGTAGTCACAGCAAAGCAAGAATTAGAGCCTATGATGGGCCAATAACTAATAAATATGACTATTCCCATATATATGGGAATACAAACTGTACATCAACAAACATATTTTAAAAATCCCTGGCACACCATATAACTGTTACGGGGGCCAAAATCTCTGCAGTAAACTTTACAGGCAGTGATAGCTTTTAGAACAGGTAGAACAGGTTTGATATCACTAGAGGTATTCCGGGTGGGCAGAGGGGGCCTTAATGTTTCTTCTATGGGGCCCCATCACACATACTTGTATACTTATAAAAATATTTAAATCAAGCTTATCTCTTTAACATGTTTATGATAAAAACTATAGATCCAATTTACCTATAAAGCCCAGGCTATGCTCAGGTATGACATAGAAATGGATATATGACATACATAAAAAGAGATTTTATGGAACATTTTGTCTATATTTCTGAGAACAAATCTTCGAAACTGAAATGTCAATTAAAAATAAAAGAACACTTCAGAATTATGAATAATAATAGTCAGTTTCCTAGAACTTCTCGGTGTGGGTGGAATGAGCCTCCCCAGGCTTTTTATCACTTGGGGACCCCAGAGGTGAGATGTCCCCACCAGAGTTTTCTGATTACCTCCTGCCAAGGAGATACTCTACTCCCCAAGGGGTCATTATCCTGTCTATATATAGATACACAGGTCTCAACTGCACGTCTATGGTTGGAGTAACGGTTGTGTTTGCTTCTTTTACAATGAAATGTTTTTGTAACAAACTAGTAACCCTTTTGACTCTACGCTGCACCCACTGCTCTGACTGTCATCACGATCCTTAGCAGTCACTTAGCTAATAAAGGGACACACATTAGCCTCCATATTTTATTCCAGTCTTTTTCAACCTTTTTCACCCCAGAAGAAAACCTTGAAATAATTTTCAGGTCTTGAAAAAACATTTCTAAAACCAATTCATTGGTGGTCAATGAGAAAAATGCCCCTTACATTAGAGTAGGAAGACTGCCACGTTTACAGTGGTGGAACCCTTGAAAGTCTCGAGGAATCCTTGGAAAAAAAAGTTCATTGGTGGTCAGTGATAAAAATGCCCCTATATTGATGGCCAGTGTGAAGAATGCCCCTTACATTGGTAGCTAGTGGGAAGAATGTTTCTTTACATTGGTGGCCAGAGGAAAAAATCCCCCTTTCATTTGTGGCCAGTGGGGAACAATTCCCTTTACATTGGTGGCCAGTGGGAACAATGCCCTTTACATTGGTGGCCAGTGGGAACAATGCCCTTTACATTGGTGGCCAGAAGGAAAAATGCCCTTTACATTGGCGGCCTATGTGAAGAATGTGCCTTACAGTGGTGACCAGTGGGAAGAATGCCCCTACATTGGTGGCCTGTGTGAAGAATGTCCCCTACATTAGTGACCAGTGGGAAGAATGCCCCTTTACATTGGCGACCAGTGGGAAGAATGCCCCTACATTGGTGGCCTGTGTGAAGAATGTCCCCATCATTGGTGACCAGTGGGAAGAATGCCCCTTTACATTGGTTGACAGTGGGAAGAATGCCTCATTTACAGTTGTGGACAGAATGCCACACTTACAGACAGCTAAAGAGATGGCTGGTGTCCTGCAACTGGCTCTGCCAAGTGCCAAAGACCCTGAAACTGTGCAGGCATCAAACGGTGGGAACCCAAAGCAGGGAACTCATATCAACCTCTGGAAGAACCTTGGCTGAAAACCCACTGACCGCCTAGGCTCTAAAGAAAGGGGTGCGCCCCGGAAACACGTCAGCCGTTTGGGGTACCATCTGATCCTCCTGTCATCAGGTCCTTGCAGGTGCCAAGGGATGCAGTTCGATTGATAGAAAAGCCTTTATATATGCTCGTTTGTGAGTAGTAATATTGCATTTATATATTTTTAATAAAACTTTTATATCGGTAATGCACTAGGTCGATGCGCCCTCCTTCTTTTCTTTTTCTTTTTAGTTGTATGAATATCCTTTGTTCTGAGGAGGGCTGCAAGACTCTAGACTTTGCCTTAAATCCAAAGAGTGGATCACACCACCCGTGTCTAGTGAAACACTGGAGCGCAGGAGATTATTGTTTTGTTATATTCTAACCCTCTCCATTAGCAATTCACAAACAGCGGCCGACAGTGTAGTTTAGAACCTGTCTCTGCTCTTTTGCTTAGGAAAGGAAGAGTCTCTTTTCTCCTGCTGCATCACAATAACATCAAATTTATTTGAAACATCTATAAGGGAGCCTGTAATGGCTTTCGTAGGGGTGCTGAGGTCAGGATTCAGAAGCAGAGATCTCACTGCTACAATCCCCAAGAGATAAAAAAACATCTGGGAGTGATTTAGCTCTCAGCATCCACTCTAAACTTAGGCTTAAAAATAAAAGGACCCTACCTGTTAGATGTGTCAGCTTTACATGGTCCACATAAATGAATTCTTCCTCGTCATTCCACTTGGTCTGTTAATCAGAGACGAAGCAATTGGACTGTCAGTTCTTCTGCACCCATGTAGAGAGGAGCACAAGTGCTCCACAGTGCTGTCTGTTGCTGCAACTTGTAGATGTGATGGAGTGATAATCAGTTCTCTGGAGCTGGAAGAGTTCTGTGGTTTCTTTGTCCAAGCAAGCTGCACTGTCTCGTTATATAGTACTCCGTCCAGACAGATGTGAGCACTCCAGTGCTGTGCTGGAGAATGACTCCTAAGGGAAGAAGACTTGTAATTGTTTGCTGGGTATCCACAGCACTGTGTGGGCCAATCACTAGTAGGCGGATGTAGGGCTGGGAGGGGAACACACACACTATTCACACACCAGCAGCCCAGACTGGAGCAAGGGGGCTGACATACGCTGAAACTGATGCCTGCTACCTGTTCTGCATAGAAGACACCACAGAACATTCTGGTGATGTTCCACAATCAGCGCAGCAGAGACAAAGGAAAATCACTTCTGCTAGGATAAATTTATGCATTATACAAAGAGTGGACAAAATACTGGAAACATAAAAAAAAAAAGATAATAATCTTAAATTATTAACTTAATCTCAATGGCAAAATCTTCTGTCATTTTAAGTTAATCACCAATTAGCAATATGTGTCAGCTGTAAAAGCGGTGTGCCCAAGCAATGTGAGACAACGAAAGCTGGCCAAGTGGCCATACATGAATTTAGAATTTTGTTTTGGAGATTTTGAGTTTTTAAATATTCCTTCAATTTATACATGGTTAGAATTTTGTTTTGGAAATTTTGAGTTTTAAAATATCCCTTCAATTTATACATGGTTAGAATTTTGTTTTTGAAATTTTGAGTTTTAAAATATTCCTTCAATCTTCTTTTCTAATAACAGGGACACATCAACGATCAGTTTGGACTGGAGTGATGAGAAAAATCAAAGGCAAAAGATGGAAATTTCTTATCTGAATGATTCTAAAAATTCGAAGATTATTGTGGTCATTAGTCAGGAAGATTTGTACTTATTGCAATGTGCATGTGCTAGGGAATGTTTAATCTGCAATCAGAACATTCGTGGTCATGAACATTTAACCACTTCAGCCCCGAGCCTACAGTATATTTCAAACTTGTTTAAATCATAATTTTTTTGCTAGAAATTACTTAGAACCCCCAAACATTATATATTTTTTTATAACACCCTAGAGAATAAAATGGCGGCCGTTGCAATACTTTTTGTCACATCGTATTTGTGCAGCGGTCTTGCAAGCGCACTTTTTTTAAGAAAAAATACACTTTTTTAATAAAAAAATAAGACAACAGTAAAGTTAGCCCAATTTTTTTTTATATTGTGAAACATGATGTTATGCCGAGTAAATTGATACCCAATGTGTCACGCTTCAAAGTTGCGCCCACTCGTGGAATGGCGACAAAATTTTACCCCTAAAAATCTCTATAGGTGACATTTAAAAAATTCTACAGGTTGCATGTTTTGAGTTACAGAGGAGGTCTAGGGCTAGAATTATTGCTCTCACTCTAACGACCGCGGGGATACCTCACATGTGTGGTTTGAACACTGTTTTCTTAAATCTTTTTTATTGAGTTTTTATAAAACATACACACAATTTGCCCACATCTAGGCACAACAGCTGCCCACGCAGGGGCCATTACCCTGTTTCGGCATTAGACCGTCACAGGGCGACAAATAACAAAAAAAAACTTAACTTATTCTATACTACAACCCCAAGCTTGGGGAGAGGGTTCATTCAATATACATCATGCTTCAAAATGTTATTGTTAGAGGAAGGTAGCCTGAAGACATTTTTTTTTTGGGGTTAATAATCGATATTTCGAAGATACAATATAAATCTAAACCGTGGTCACTGTATCACTTGCCGTGCTTCTGTCATCTAACCAACAGTTCCATACCTTTTCAAATTTGTGCGGACAACCTCTAGACAAGTACGTGGCTCTATATAGGGGCAAACTGGCATTAATTAAGTTTTTCCAAAATTTAACAGAGGGGGGAGACGATTTTTTCCAATTCATTGTAATGGCTTTGCGTGCATAATACAACAACAGGGATATGAGTGTCTTTCTGGCTCTGAGTATTGGCAGTTGGTCAACCAGTCCTAGCAAACAGTGTATGGGCTCGCATGGGACGCAAGTCCCGGTGGCTTTATTGATCACCCGTATCACTTCACTCCAATACTGTACAATTGCTGGGCAAGCCCAGAAAATATGGAAGAAACCCCCTGGCCGGTAGGAGCAGCGCCAGCACTCCGGAGAATGCTCCGGTGACATCTGGTGCAGCCTGTGAGGTGTGTAGTGAGCCCTGTGGACAATTTTATATTGAACTAATTTGTCCCTTGCTGAGATCAGAGGGGAGAAGGGATAATCCCAAACCTCCCTTCAGTCGTCCGCGTCCAGCCCCGGTATGTCCTCCACCCATTTCCTGCGGAGGGAAGACAGCTCGGGGATAGCAGCAACCAGCAGGGATCCATAAATCTGAGACGCGGGTTTTTCCAGGTCTTTCACCCGGATAGTAGATTCCAACTCTGAGTACGCCAGTTCGACCGGCCTGCCCAGAAATTGGCACCTGAAGGCATGTGCAATTTGGAGATATCTAAAGCGGGCTCGGTCAGGAACGTTGAATTTAGCACATAAAGTGTGAAAGGGAGTGAGATCTCCGTTGGTGATGATATGTTTGAGGGTCAGTATTTTGTAATTGGCCCAGGCCTGCGGATCGGGGATAGTGTGGAATTGTGACAGGTTGGGATTCAGCCACAGGGGGGTGTGAGGAGACCAAGAGTTCGGCTGGGGTGCCCTTAGTGCCTCACCCGCCCTCCATGCCCGCATAGTGGTACGCATGGAAGGGGTGAGATTGTGGGGCGTTTTTTGCCCCCTGAATAGCAGTCCCTCCAGTGCCTCCAGGGACCCCACTACGGCTGCCTCCAGTACCGTCACAGAATTGGTCAGGTCCGGTCTCAGCCACCAGTGGGCGGTCACAAGCTGAGTGGCCAAATAGTACTTGTAACAATCAGGGAGAGCCAAGCCGCCACTGTCCACAGGCCTGGTCAAGGTGGAATATTTGAATCTAGGTGGCCTGCCCCCCCAAATAAAGGAGAGGAAGAGTTGCCTGAGGGAATTAAAGAAGACTTTAGTCAGCCAGTGAGGGGAATTCCGAAAAATATACGTGAGTTTAGGAAGGACTTTCATTTTAATCAGGTTAATACGCCCAATGAGAGAAAGGGGGAGGTTACTCCACGCCTTAAATTTGGCTTTAATGGTCACCAGGACAGGGTCGAGATTTAGCCGCACAAAATCCCCAGTCTCCTTTGAGATAACAATTCCTAAGTAGGTGAACTGCTCAACCCACTGAAGCGGGAGAGAGGAGGGCGAGGAGGACCGGGCCCCCGCATCCACTGGGAACAATCGCGACTTGTGCCAGTTCACCCTCAGCCCCGTGAAGGCGGCGAAGGTATCCATGATACCAAGTGCGCCCCGCAGAGAGTCACCAGCGTCATTCAGGAACAGGAGCATATCGTCCGCGTATAAAGCCACTCTCTCCTCCAGCCAGCCCACCCGAAGACCACGGACCTCGGCCGAGGTCCTAAGGGCCTCAGCAATAGGCTCCACGGCCAGGGCGAACAGAGCCGGGGAGAGAGGGCATCCCTGTCTGGTGCCCCTCTGCAGGGAGAACGGTGGAGACAAAGAGCCATTCAGCTTAATGCGGGCCGTAGGACCAGTGTAAAGTGTGCGTATCCAGCCTATAAATTTTAACGGGAACCCCATTCGTCTAAGCACCTCTCACAGATAGACCCATTCCACCGTGTCGAATGCCTTCTCTATATCCAAGGTGGCAATGGTTCTAGTACCCTGGTTAGTATGGGGGGCATGAATATTAGTGAATAGTCTGCGTATATTAATGTCCGTAGATCTACCGGGCATGAAACCCGTTTGGTCGGGGTCAATCAGGGACTTTATCACTACATTGAGTCTAATGGCCAGTAACTTGGTCAAAATTTTAAGGTCACAGTTGAGAAGTGCAATTGGCCTGTATGAGGCGCATAACTTAGGGTCTCTATTAGGCTTAGGAATAAGTACCACATGGGCTTCTCTCATAGAGGGTGGCAAGGAGTCTTGATTCAAGCAAGCCTGAAACATCTGAGCTAGTTTAGGGGCGAGCAATTCTGCGTGGGCCCTATAGTACTCAATGGGCAGGCCGTCCGTCCCTGGGGTTTTACCTGCCGGAAAAGATTTAATGGCAAGTGTGACTTCTTCCGGGGTGATCTCCGAGACAAGGAGTTGCCTCTCCGTGTCAGAGAGCCACCCCAGGGCCAATGTGTCCAGCATGGAGGTCATAGGCGCAGGATCAAACCCGTCAGGAAGTGAAGAGACATAAAGAGAAGTGTAGAAAGTATTGAATGTAGACAGAATATCCTCCTGAGAGGTGGCTAAAGCGCCATCTGCCGTGAGGATCTCCGATATAACAGCTGAGGGCCTGTCTTGCTGCGCTAGCATCGCCAGCAGCTTGCTATTTTTGTCACCATGTTCAAAGTATGCCTGTCTGCTACCTTGTATACCGAGACTAGTGGCATCTGTAACACAGAGATGTAGTTCTCGCCTAAGCGATGACAGGTGTTCAAAATTGGACACCGTCGGCGAGGCTGAATACTGATTCATCGCCTCATCCACCCTACGCTGCAGGTCAGATACCCCATCTCCCAGTTCCGCCTTTACCGCCGCCACAGCCGAGATATACTGACCCCTGCTGTGAGCCTTGGAGGCGTCCCAGGTCGTCTCCAAAGAAGCCGACCCCGCATTGTTCACCCAATATTCCCCCAGGGGGGAAAGAACTCTGTCATGGACAGCCTCGTTATTGATCCAATGGGGTTGCAACCTTCAAAGGGCATTGTTCCGCGACCTGGTGGTCCTAATGGTCAATTTAAGGGGGTGATGATCAGAGAGGCCAGAGGGGAGATAACATGCCTCCTGAACGTTAGCCAGCATGGTGGAATTAGCAAAAGCTAGATCAATGCGAGAGGAGGTTCTAAATGTGGCCGAAAAACAAGAATACGTTCTATCTTGGGGGTGAAGCCACCTCCATGCCTCCTGGAACTCCGTGGCCTGAGCCCACGTTCCGAGATCAGAGTTAAAATTGGATTGGGGGGAAGGCCTGTCCAGGTCACGGGACAGCGTAGCATTAAAGTCTCCCATGAACAGAACCTGCGCTGGGCAATGCGGAGCCAACCTCTCGTAGAGAGTGTACAGAGCCTGTACCTGACCAGGGGGAGGCAAATAAACATTCACTATGACATACTTTTGGGTATATACACTCAGAACAACCATAACGAACTTTCCCTGGGGGTCCAGATGAACATCGTGTATCACACACGGTACACGTTTGCTAATCAGGATAGATACCCCACGAGAATATGAAGAGTAGGTCGCATGAAACGCCTTCTGTACCCAGGGCTTCTTCAGAGCCATAACCTTGCTGCCGGTTAAATGTGTCTCCTGCAGTAGCACTATGTGGGGATTATGTATTTTCAAATATTGAAATAAGAGTGACCTCTTAAACTTCGAGTTGAGCCCCCGAACATTCCACGACAGAACGGTCAGGAGCTCAGCATCCGGAGGAGCCATCAAGGAACACCAGGGGGAAATAGAAGCAGGATGAGACCATCAACCCAACACATATAAGTAAACACAGTAGTGGCACACTCATTCAATAGGGTCAGAGACCCATAAGGTATTTGAGCAATACAGTAATTATCTGGACCTTCATAAAAATTGAACTCCTCTCCCCATAACATAAAACACCCTACCCAAACACCATACAAACCTAGCGTCGAGGGCCAAAAAAAAAGGGACCCAAGAGCCATAAAAACTGATGCAGGGTTTTGTCCCTTAACTGAGAAAAACATGTAATCTTTAGGTCACTGCGACCCTAAGAAGTCGGCCCGTAGGACCGCAGGTGAGGGATACGTTTCCGGGGAAGTCCGCCTCAACTCTGGGTGGAAGTCCAAGGTGTGGAAAGGGGGAACAACTTGAGTCACCTTGGTTCATGAGCGAGGCAGTTCGTTAGTTGCCATTGGAGCTCCTTAGACAGGAGTGAGTGGAAGTTCAATCAGCCGAAGTGAACATTTGTGTATAAGGAACAAAGGTGAAAGCCAGCAGGGATAAGCAGGATTAGGGACATAGAAGGGGGCAGTGCTGGGGTTCTTCAAAAGACAGGAAAGATGTTCATTGATGTGATAGTTGAAGCATATCTGTTCCCTGCCGGGTGAAATCCACCGTTGGTCCTCGGCTGCCTAAGGTTAACGGGCGTCTAGCCACGCCGCTGCCGCCTCCGGGGTATCAAAGAAATGAGTGTCGCTACCGTCAGTGACTCGCAGTCTGCTGGGATACAACAGGCCAAAGCGCAGACCCCTCTCCCGGAGCCGGCGTCTCACATCAGTGAAGGACTTGCGACGTTGCTGTACCTCCTGGGAGAAGTCCGGGAAGAAAAGTAGTCTGGTGTTTTCATACTTAATGTCTGGCATGGCTCGTGCCGCCGCAAGGATGCGGTCCCGGTCCCGGTAGTTCAGCATTCGTAGCAGGAAGGGGCGTGGAGGGGCCCCAGGTCTCGGAGGGAGCGGTGGAACCCTGTGGGCTCTTTCAACCACAAAGGTAGATGCCGGAGCACCCAGGTCAAACAGGGTGGTCAGTAATTGCTCAGTAAATTCAGCAGGCCTAGGGCCCTCGGCCCTCTCGGGCAGTCCAATTATACGGATGTTGTTCCGCCTGAGGCGGTTCTCGGTGTCTATCGCGCGCTCCTGCAGCGCTTTCACTTGAATTTGGAGGGCCCGTATCTCCCTGGAGTCTGACCGAACCGTATCCTCCACCACAGAGACCCTGTCCTCCACCTCTGTGATGCGAGAACGAAATTTATCCATATCTTGACGGAGAAGACCGACATCCACTGTCAAAAAATCAATCTTAGATGTCAGAGTTTCTTTACAGGATGTGATGGCTGCCAGGATCTCCACTCCCGTGGGTGGCGCCGCCACCCCCGACTCCGCAGCCATCCGCGCAACGGCCGCTATCCCAGCCGAGGATCTCCGGGTAGACGGAACAACTGCTGACGGAGGTATGTGAGGAGCCTTCGGGCCCTTATTTGTATAGCTGCGGGTCCTAGGGCGGCCCATCCAATCCTAACCCCAAAATTAGGGAAAGTTCAGGGGGGGGGAGAGGGGGGCTCGCGGGCAGAGGGGCCCAGTCCAAATGGGAGGACGGGGGGGGCACAACAAAGACAGGATGGAGAGGTGCCGGAGTGGGGGAGTCCCCCCCCTCAGTATTGTGGGGCAGTCGATCACCCAAAGGAACCCAGGAGGAGTGTAGGCGTACCTGCGTCCGATGGATGGGGCCGGTCAGGAGGCCGAGAGATGGCTGCGGGCTGCAGACGTGGATGCGTAGAAGCAGCTCCCCGAAAATCGTCAGGCGCAGTGCCGACCCCCCCCCGGCACGGATGGTAGCTCCGGAGGACGTGCCCGTCCGCCGCGTGTCCGGCGGCACTCAGAAATTGAGGACGGAGGCTCCCGGAATCGCGGTAGGCCGCAAGATGTGCGTAGGCCGCAGGCCTGGGCAATCAATTTCCCGAGGCCCCCAGGCGGTCACAGCGCCGGTCCGGAACACTCTCCCCACCACTGGTGCCCTCGGTGTGCGTGGATGAGGCACCTCCAGCCCCGCGAACCACGGCAATCGAGCCCAGAGGCTCCGAGGAGGACAGCAGGCCGCAAGATGGCGGCGGGACCCGGGAGCACAGAGCCAGCTGCAAGTCCCAAAAACGGCTCGATCGGGCGACCAGGGCCAAAAATTCAGGATGTGGCCGAGGCAGAGGACCTTCAGTGACCCGCAGGGTAAGTTTGAGGGCTCACCCGGGCAGAGGGAAGGCAGGATGGCAGCAGATTTTGTCAGGATGTATGGAGCTCCTCAGCAACACGTCTTCCCTGCTCTACATCCGGACACGCCCCCATCGAACACTGTTTTCATATGTGGCCGCTACTCCTGTATGCGTTCGCTTCTGCGCGCGAGTTCGGCGGGACGGAGCGTGCTTACATTTTTATTTTATTTTTTTCTAATTTATATTACCTTTTTATTTTTACACTTTTCCTTTAAAAGAAAAAATTGTGTAACTTTTTTACCTGTTACAAGGAATGTAAACATATCTTGTAATAGAAAAAAAGCATGACAGGACCTCTTAAATATGAGATCTGGGGTCAAAAAGACCCCAGATCTCATACTTACACTAAAATGCAAAAAAAAATGTCTCTTTTAGAGCTATGGGTGGAAGTGACGTTTTGAAGTCGCTTCCACCCTGCAATGGTATAGAGGCGGTGGGGGCCATCTTCCCCTCACTCAGCTCCATACCACACATGGGAGCGGACGCGATCCCCTTCGCCGCTGCCAGGGGCCCCGATAAGCGTCCGGGAGGGGGGCCCTCTCCTGCCGTCGATAAAAGTGATCTTGCGGCAAATCCGCCGCAGAGACCACTTTTTTCTAAAAGCGGACCGCCCGCTGATGAAGAGGATATCGGGGTTATTGTAGCTAGCTGCTGCCATAACAACTATATCCCTTTTCAAACAGCCGACGTATAACGACGGTGGGCGGTCCATAAGTGGTTAAGCAATTATGTATGATATAGGAATGTGTGAAAGAACCATACAAGGGTATAGTGTTTGCAAAATATTGTTGATGAATAGATTCTATTGTGTGTGTGTGTGTGTATATATATATATATATATATATGTAGCGCACCAACCCCAGACTTTACCTGCTTTTCTTCTGTTTGGCTCCTCAGCAGGAAAAGAATGAGGCACACCGCACCACAAGCCCGTACACTCCTGAATAGGGGGGTTGAGCGGTGTTAGTTTCTCAGGCCTGCTTGCAGCCAGTGTTAAAAATCTCCAGAGCTGACCTCGTTTCTGTGGTAGTCAGAAACAAGCCTTTAGTTCTCCCCAGTAAGCAACTGTCCACACCAACTGAAAGGTCCAACTCTTATTTATTTCTTTCAGCACAATAAACAGTCTCTTTGAGAGCAGACAGGTTGAGACAAACACAGGTCAGATAAGGTGGGAGGAGGTCCAGGCACAAACTTGAATTGGGTTTCTCCTGTTCTGATTAGCACGAACAGGCTTGACGCACGGTCTGTGCCACAGACCATGAAGTTGGTCACTGCCACTGACCGGGTAAAAAAAGATGAAAGTCACTGCCACTGACCTTTTTGTGCGTAGTGTCACTGCCACTGTGACATACAGAACACGCACTTCCTTCCTTTAGTAAACTGGCCCCTTTTTAGGACAAGAACATCCCTCCGGAGAGTTACCAGAGGCCCCATCTGTCACCACGACTCTGCGCTGGGTCTTCAGAAAGGGTCACCTCCCTGGCCTCCTCGTCCTGGATACGGGTCCCCTCGCAAGGCAGATCCCTGGGAGTCTCGGTCCCCGGCGGACTAAAGGTGTCTGGGATGGAACAGCAGCTCTGTCTCCGGGCCTAGGGCACCCGGAGACAACCCGACCAGGCCTCTGGGCCTAGGGCACCCAGAGGCGACACACACGCACCAAGGCCTAAGGTGCCTGAGCGCGGAACCGAACCCTCTGGAAGATGGCTGCCCCCTTTTATACCCTTTCCCGACAGGCACAGCAGGTTCCCCGTTCCGCCGTACTGTTGCCAAGAGGACACAAAAAAAGGCACAACCTTGTACTGCGGTTCAACCCGGGCCCACGGCAACAGCGCCACCCATAGGCCCCAGGGAACTACACACCAGTACCATCTCCCAGGGACAGAAATGGTCCGCGAAACCTGACAATTAGTGCATCTGAGCCTAGTTACCACTCAGATGCTTCCCCCTAAATGTAACCACCCGCTACACATATATTTTTATTTTTATTTTTTTATATATATGGAGAGAGAAAGAGAGAGAGAGAGAGATACACAGACAGGTCAGGACTGCACACACCCGGCATATGATTTGATCCTTTAGCTGCAGAGCAGGCAATGGAGATCCCCCAGACTTCAGTATATAGAAAAAACAAGAAAAAGTCCAGTCTGCAGCACCTTGTAAATTTATTAGGAGAGTAAAAAACTCATAATAGAATTTTTGATGTATTTATTATGAGTTTTTTTACTCTCTTAATAAATTTACAAGGCGCTGCAGACTGGACTTTTTCTTATTTTTTTATATATAGATAGATAGATAGAGATATATATATATATATATATATATATATATATATATATCTCTATCTATATATATATATATATATATATATATATATATATATATACACAGAGAGAGAGAGAGAGAGAGAGTATACCCAGTACAACCCAATGGGCTGATAAACAATTATATTCTATATATACTGTAGGTATACACTATACTTATACATTTAAAGAGGACCTCCCTCCCTTTCCCAGTCTATGGAAATGTTAATAATCAATTGGGGGAAATAAGCAATTATACTTGCCTATATCCTTGTGACTTTTTCTTCAGATTTAAGCCAGCCAAACAGAGAACTAAATTTGACAGGTTCAGCAGGGACGCTCAATGTGGATGAGGCTCTCCTCCCTTCTGAACTATTTTATTGTGACAGCAGGTAGACTTCCTTGCTGTCAGAATACACTGATCAGCATTGCAGGATATAGCTGGTTATAGCTGGAAGCACTGATCGAGCGGGGGAAATCTGACAGGGCGGTTGTATCGGTAGATCGGATTTTGTACAAGCACAGTGCACATACATGGATCACAATTCAGTCGGTCCCTGCTGAATTGGCCACGTTTTGATCCATGTATGGCTGGCTTATAGGGTTGAGCGGACCGGAACTGTAAAGTTCGGGTTCGTACCGGACTTTTGGATTTTTGGGTCCCGGACCCGAACAATTGACTGTATGTTCGGGTTCGGGTCCGGTGTTCGGCGATGTAATGGCGCATTTCGAAAAGCTACAGGGCAGCCAAAAAACTTTCGTTTAACTGGTGTGCCCTTAGAAGCCATCACAGCAATGCCTACTAATGGCATGGCTGTGATTGGCCAGTGCAGCATGTGACCCAGCCTCTATATAAGCTAGAGGCACACAGCACGTCACTCTGCTTTAGACAGTATAGGGTAAGGATCCTGGCTGCTGTTGTTGTGAGGGAGAGAATGAAATGTTAGAAGTTAATCCTGATTCTGCAATCTACTGAGAGAAAAGATAGAGACAGTGTAGGGCAAGGTTCCTGTTGCTGCTTTCAGGGAGAGAGATTTATCTAGGAGTCCAGATTCAGAGATCTAATAACTCAGTGATCTGCATAGATGTACCTGGTTGGGTTGCAGTGCACAGTCTTCTTACACTGCCATGAGCCCAGTGCCAGAGAAAATCTAACTTTTATCTGCAAGCTTAGTGCACCAGCACTGCATATGTTACGTTGATATACACCCTGTACATACTGTGGGTGTATTCTGCTCTTCCAAAAACACCCATTTAGGGCCACAAAAATATTTTGCAGTGTTTTCTGCATATCTGGAGGTGTGTGAGATAAAGAATTTATATATTTTTTTTCTATTGTGCTATTCTAAAAAAAAATTTTTAGGACAAAAACATTTTTTTTGAATAGCATTTTCTGCAGTTCTGTAGGTGTGAGATACACTGTTTACATACTGTGGGTGTATTCTGCTCTTCCAAAAATACCCATTTAGGGCCACAAAAAATATTTTGCAGTGTTTTCTGCATATCTGGAGGTGTGTGAGATAAACAATTTATATATTTTTCTTCTATTGTGCTATTCTAAAAAAATTATTTTAGGACAAAAACAATTTTTTTTTAATAGCATTTTCTGCAGTTCTGTAGGTGTGAGATACACCGTTTACATACTGTGGGTGTATTCTGCTCTTCCAAAAACACCCATTTAGGGCCACAAAAAATATTTTGCAGTGTTTTCTGCATATCTGGAGGTGTGTGAGATAAACAATTTATATATTTTTCTTCTATTGTGCTATTCTAAAAAAATTATTTTAGGCCAAAAAAAACACCCATTTAGGGCACGATCCTAAATTTGGAAAATATGAGGAGAACGTCAAAGGGACGTGGTGCTGCTGGTGGAGCTCCTGTTGCAGGGAGAGGATGTGGTTGATCTGTGCCAGCTACACGCACAAGTGAAACACCTTCCTCAGGTGCGAGTAGGCGACAGAGCCTGCAGCGGTATTTTGTCGCGCCTAATGAGGCTGTTCGAATGTTGAGGCCAGGACAAGTACAGGCGATAGTAGATTGGGTTGCTGACAGTGCCTCCAGTTCCTTCACATTGTCTCCCAACAAGTCTTCTGATGAAAGATCAGAGTTGGCACTTGCAGCCAATGTCCATCAGCCTTTCACCTCACCCCTTTGCAAATCAACCAAGCAGTCTGAGCCCCAAATCATGCAGCAGTCTCTTCTGCTTTTCGATGACTCTGTTAGCAGGGTTTCCCAGGGCCATCCACCTAGCCCTGCCCCAGAAGTGGAAGAGATTGAGTGCACCGATGCCCAACCACTTATGTTTCATGATGAGTACATGGGAGGACCATCGCAGCACGTCTCGGATGATGACGAAACACAGGTGCCAACTGGTGCTGCTTTTGCAATTGTGCAGACCGACAAGGAGGACAGGGGTGAAGACTGGGTGGAAGATGATGTGGAGGACAATGAGGTCCTCGACCCCACATGGAATCAACGTTATGCAGGTGACCAGTGTAGTTCAGAGGAAGAGGCAGTGGTTGCACAGAGCCACCAGCACAGCAGAAGAGGGAGCAGGGTGCAAAAGCGGAGCGTCCGTCACCTAGACAGTACGTCTGCTACTGCCCAACACAGCAAGGGACAGAGCACACCAAAGCCAGGTCCAAGGAATTCCCTAGCGTGGCAGTTCTTCAGACAATGTGCTGATGACAAGACACGAGTGGTTTGCACGCTGTGCAATCAGAGCCTGAAGCGAGGCATAAACGTTCTCAACCTGAGCACAACCTGCATGACCAGGCATCTAAGTGCAAAGCACAAGCTGCAGTGAAGTAGACACCTCAAAAACAAAGAAAGGTCTCTGGCTCCTCCTGCTTCCTCTTCTGCTGCAGTCTCGGCCTCTTCATCCACCTCTGTAGTGACAGTAGCAGCTGCCAACCCGCAAACAGAGCATCTGCCAGCAACACTACCACCTGGGTCACCAACCATCTCCACAATGTCCCATGGAAGCGTTCAGCTCTCTATCTCCCAAGCACTGGAGCGGAAGAGGAAGTACCCCCCTAGCCACCCGCGATCCCTGGCCCTGAATGCCAGCATTTCAAAATTCCTCGCCTTTGAAATGCTGTCATTCCGTCTGGTGGAGACGCAGAGTTTTAAAAGCCTGATGGCATTGGCTGTCCCACAGTACATCGTGTCCAGCCGCCACTACTTTTCCAGGCAAGCCATCCCTTCCCTGCACAACCAAGTGGGGGACAAAATCAGGTGTGCACTGTGCAGGGTCCACCTAACTACGGATGCGTGGACCAGTAAGCACGGTCAGGGACGTTATATCTCCCTAACAGCACACTGGGTAAATTCAGTGGCGGCTGGGCCTGAGGCAGATAGCAGTTTTGTGCATGTCCTTCCACCACCGAGGATTGCAGGGCGCTTCAGTTTGCCTCCCGTTGCTAACTCCTCCTACTCCGCTTCCTCATCCTCTACCGCCTCCTCATCCGGTCAGCGTAACACCTTCACCACCAACTTCAGCGCAGCCAGGGGTAAACGTCAGCAGGCAGTTTTAAAACTTTCCTGTTTGGGGGAAAAAACAAACACCGCGCAGGAGTTGTGGAGGGACATGGAACAACAGACCCATGAGTGGTTGGTGGCAGTGAGCCTCAAGCCCGGCCTGGTGGTGTGCGATAATGGGCGAAATCTCGTAGCAGCTCTGGGCCTAGCCGGTTTGACGCACATCCCTTACCTGGCGCATGTGCTGAACTTGGTGGTCCAGAGGTTCCTGAAAAATTACCCCAATATGCCAGAGCTGCTGCAGAAAGTGCGGGCCGTCTGTGCGCACTTTCACCGTTCTCACCCTGCTGCTGCTTGCCTGTCAGCGCTGCAGCGTAACTTCGGCCTTCCCGCTCACCGCCTCATATGTGACGTGCCCACAAAGTGGAACTCCACCTTGCACATGCTGGCCAGACTGTGCGAGCAGCAGCAGGCGATAGTGGAGTTTCAGCTGCAGCAATCACGCGTGAGTCGCTCTGCGGAACAGCACCACTTCACCACCAATAACTGGACCTTCATGCGAGACCTGTGTGCCTTGTTGCGCTGTACTCCACCAACATGGCCAGTGCCGATGACGCCATTCTCAGCGTTACTATCCCAGTTCTATGCCTCATTGAAAAAACGCTTTGGGCGATGATGGAAGAGGATGTGGCACAGGAGGAGGAGAAACCGGGATCATTTCAAAGGCTTTCAGGGCAGTCTTTCACAAGTAGCTACGAGGGTGGGTTCCTGCACCAACAAACGCCAGGTACACAATTGTCCGGCAGCAAGGGCACAGTTCTGGAGGATGACAAGGTGGAGGATGAGGAGGAGATGGAGGAGGAGGAACCATGTTCACAACAGGGTGGCACCCAGACCAAGCTCATGGCCATCACTGGTACGTGGCTGGGGGGATACAGAGGACACAGACGATACACCTCCCACAGAGGACAGCTTGTCCAGAGCCAATGTGGACAAGCTCACGTTCATTAAAATGAACCAGGCATGGATCCCACAGGACTTGTCCGTACCTTGTGCAGAATAGACATGTATACCGGTGTTCTGACAAAAACTGTCCGGCCATCGGATAGTGTCCGGCCCGTACTGCACAGGCGCAGTGCTTGCGCAGTACGGAGGACAAGGAGATTCACAAAATCTCCGAAGATGAACGGCGCCTGCGCGGTGAGTGCAGGTTCAAGCCCCACCATCCAAGTGGACATACGGTAGAACATAGTAACAGGGCTTCGCTCACCACGCTTTGGGCACGGCCTTGCTTGGCTCGGCTTGAACCTCGGATGGTGTGGCTTGAACCTGGACTCACCACGCAGGCGCCGTTCATCTTCGGAGATTTTCGAAATCCCCTTGTCCTACGTACTGAGCAAGCGCAGTACGGGGCGGACACTATCCGACGGGGGACAGAATTCGACACATCACCGGCCTTACCCAGCCATTGTTGTATTTTTGAACCAGTGTTGGCTACCTCGCCCTCCTCCACCGCCGCTTCCACCTACACAGCCACATCCACCGCCACCTCAACCTTCTACTCCATATGGACCTCATCCTCCTAGGTCAAGATTATAATTTTTATTTTTTTTAATTTCAAAGTATTTTATTTTCCCACTAGATTATCCATTAAATTGAAAAATATTTTTTCCAGAAAGGGCGTATTCTGGGGCATTCCCACCATATGTGTGGCATAGTGCCGTTGAGTTTCTGAGGTTCTTAATGACTTCCTGTACCTCTTCTGCTGAGAAGGGGGCCTCCAGCATATTTTTTTTTTTTTTTTATGTTATTTGAAGTTATTTCCCTATCCACATTTGTTTGCAGAGCACTTGCCATGCTCTTAACAATATTTGGCTGCCATTTGCAGCCCTCTAGCCCTTTCCATTACTTTTTTAGAGCCATTTTAGTCCTCAGAAGTTCGGGTCCCCATTGACTTCAATGGGGTTCGGGTTCGAGTCAAGTTCGGGTCAAGTTCGGTCCCGAACTCAAACTTTTTTCCAAAGTTCGGCCAAACCCGTCGAACCCGAACATTCAGGTGTCCGCACAACTCTACTGGCTTAGCCTTCAAAGCTCTATAGTCCAGCCATACATCTACTCATGAACTTCCCTACACCATCCCATCCCATCCCATCCCATGAGTCATGGTCACACTTTTGCAGCTGAGACTTCTCCCCTTTTCTGGAGTTCTTTCCCACATGCTGTTCAGCACTCTCTAAAGCTGCGTTCTCTTTTTTTTGGCACCCTATGCGCAATAAGCACAGCAAAGTAGCTTGCATTTTTTGTGCTGCGCTTGGAGTGTTGTTACCAAAAAATGGCAATGGAAGCACAACTGGCTGTTTACACGTGTTTTGTAAATGCACAAAAAATCGTGCAATGTGCCTGCATTCAGGAAATGTTAAAGTGGAGTTCCACCCAAAAGTGGAACTTCCGCTTTAAGGCCTCCTCCCCGACTCCTGTTTGTGAAACTGAGCTTTTAGGGAGGAGGGGGGGAGCAGGTACCCGAATTTGACAGGTACTTGCTCCCATGTTCGCTCCGGTCGCCTAGCGCTCCCTCCCGAAGTCCTCTGGGACATATGACAGGTCCTAGAAGACTTCAGGGACAGTCACATACCGCAGTACCGCTCACGCATGTGCAGAGGGCACCCGGCTGTAAAGCCGCAAGCTGTTCCATAGTAGAGATGCTGAGGCAGGACACAGGGAGAACACGGCTGCGGTGAGTAGACCACTGGACCGTGGGACAGGTGAGTGGCTGTTTATCAAAAGTCAGTAGCTACACTTTTTGTAGCTGCTGACTTTTAATAAACAAACAAACAAATGACTGGAACTCCGCTTTAAAGTGTGAATGCGGCCTACAGCAAGCCATACACTGATTTATTTTGGCAGCAGGAACTGGTTAATTTTGATCAGCATGTGGGCTCCCCCCCGCCGATTATTTAATTCTGTCGAAGGGGCATAATGAGAAATTTAAAATCAATCATATCCAACTGGCTACAGCGACTGATCAGTGAATTCTGCAGCTGTCAGAATACAAAGTCCTGGCAGGAGGGCGATTCCTCCATCTACCACGTTTGTGTGAATGGGGGGGGTATGTTGGCTGGCCGAATAAAAATAAATAAATAAAAAAGGATTGTAGTGCCAGCTTTGCTCTTAAAACCTTGAAACCACCCTAACACCCCCCCCCACCCCCTTTTAAATCTGACCTCACCTATTCTCATCAATACCTGACCCATCACTCCTTACTTATCCCACAGGGCAGTTTCTTGTACAACCATGATTTTTCTAAACTAAAAGTCCTAATGTTTGGAACAATTGTGTAGCACACAGATCCCCATTACCCTGCTTACCTCCACAAGCAGAATGGGACACACCATGCCACATGCCCAGTGTCCTCCTTGAAGAAAAGGGTGAACGGTGTTATCTATTTTTGGGTCCTGCAGCGAGTTACCTCTTTCCATTGGTTCTTCACCCTAGAGTGTAGGTAGAAGTCTATTCTCTCTCTTAAGGAAAGCCAATGTCCAGACAGTATCAAACCCAATTAAAAAGGTTTATTTTGCTTGCGTAGAAACTTGATAGGAAAGTTGGAGATAGAGAATTTAACAGGGAGGCAGGTTCAGGCACACGGCACTTAACAATCACTTATCTCCACTCAGTCCTGAGTGGGCTTTGCTCACCCGGATAGTCCCCTCTCACGGTCCTAGCAGCCGGTGTGGAGCATGGAACATTCACTTTAATTTTCCTAAGGATAGGATCAGGATATGAACTTCTGAACCCCGAACTTCCCAGCACTTGTATGTAACACTTGAGACCTTAGGTGCCAGTGGGGCACTTTACAAGGCTTTTGGCGGATTATGGAATCCTTCCCTCTGATAGGCAACCAGGCCTCTCCCGCAAGACAGTGACTTCCCTCACCGATCCCCGTGGACAGGTCCTCCCCTGGTTTCCTCTCCTTCAGAGCGGGTCACCCCCATATGGGTACTCTGGGACTCCTCTTCTGGTGTAGGCCTCAGCTAAAGGTGCTGGGCCTACCTGGAACGATGCAGCCTCGGGCTAAAGGTGCCCGGGACTGGATACACACACGCACCCCTGGCCATGAGGGCCACCAAAGGTGGGGTACGTGCCTAGGACCAAGGGGTCCTCTGGATCACCTCCGAACTCCGGACCTAATGGTGTCCGCCCCTTAAGTACCCTCTCCCGGCATGCACAGCGGGCCAACCACGCCCACTGCACGGCCGCTGAGAGAGGACACCCAATCGCGCTGCAATGCTACCTGTGGTTCAACCTGAGACCTGGGCGACAGCGCCACCCACAGGTCAAAGGGAACTGTACTGCTAGGCAACACCACAACAAAGCAGAAACCAATTTAAAGAATTCAAACAGCCTGAGCCTAACCATTTGCTCAGGCTACCCCTTAAATTTAGGCATAGCGACCCAATTATGGGGGGTCCGCTACATATATATTGTGCTACTTCTCCTACTCTCCCTTGTTATATCTGTAACTAGGGATGAGCTTGGTGTTCGAGTCAAACATACGTTCGACTCGAACATCGGCTGTTCGATCGTTCAACGAAGATCGAACGATTTGGGCTGTTCGCGCCAAATTCGAGTGATGCGAACGGCCCACAATACACTGCGCCATCGCAGTGCAATCTCAGCGCTGTGATTGGCCAAGCATGCACTGTGACCCCGCATGCTTGGCCAATCACAGCGCCGGCAGCTAGGAGAGCCATAATTGGCCACAGGCAGGTTGCCTGTGGCCAATTATAGCTCAGGGGGTTTAGCACACGCCCCACACTATAAAAGGCCGCCAGCGTGGTGGCCTTGTGTAGTGTGTTCCGGCGCAGGGAAAGAGAAGGATAGGCAGGGACAGTGTCATTGTGCTATTCTTTGCTAAACCTTGTGTGTAGGGAGAGAGAAGGATAGGCAGGGAGAGTGTCAGCGATATTCTTTGCTAAACCTTGTGTGCAGGGAGAGAGAAGGATAGGCAGGGACAGTGTCAGTGTCATATTCTTTGCTAAACCTTGTGTGCAGAGAGAGAGAAGGATAGGCAGAGGACAGTGTCAGTGTCATTGTTGCTAAGCCTCCTGCATAGTGATGAGCCGAACACCCCCGGGTTCGGTTCGCACCAGAACCCGCGAACGGACCGAAAGTTCGTACGAACATTAGAACCCTATTAAATACAATGGATGCGAACGTTCGAATTCTAAAGTGCTAATTATAACAACTATTATGCATGTTATTGTCCTAAAAAGGGTTTGGGAACCCGGGTTGTGCACCAGGGGACATGTATCAATGCAAAAAGAAGTTTTAAAAACGGTCGTTTTTCGGGAGCAGTCATTTTAATGATGCATAAAGTGAAAAAAAAAAGTCAAATATTCCTTTAAATATCGTACCTGGGGGGTGTCTAAACTATGCCTGTGAAGTGCCACGTGTTTCCCGTGTTTAGAACTGTCCCTGCACAAAATTACATTTCTAAAGGAAAAAAAGCCATTTAAAACTGCTTGCGGCTTTAATGTAATGTCTGGTCCCGGTAATATGGATGAAAATCTTTAAGAAAAATGGCATAGCTACCCCATGACCCCCCCCCCCCCACCCCAGCCCATTACCAGCCCCTTTGGGTCTTGTATGGATATTAAGGGGAACCCCGCACATAAAATAAAAAAGGCCCTATATACTCTGAACAGCCGTATACAGGCGGTGCATACAAGACAGGGACTGTAGGTTTGTTCTTATGTAGAATCTGTTTGTAATTTTGAACAGGTACATTGTTGAAGTGTAGCTCCAGCCCAAAAATCTATTTTTAAACTTTTTGGAAAACATAGGTAAGGGTTATCACCCCTGTAACATTTGTTTTGCTGTCTGTGCCCCTGTTCAGAACATTTCACCTCACTTTCCGTCCCAATGACAACTGTTTTTGAAATGTGGTGTTTTTCTTGAAACAAGGATTGCTGATAAAGCATCAGTACAGAGGAGACACCTTTCTCCCATATTTATTCTTACAGGAGAGAATTTTCCTTCCTAGTGGTAGATTTCCTCTCACTTCCTGTTGTCTTCTTGCGTTTGCAAGTAGGAGTCGTTTGTAAGTTGGATGTTTGAAAGTAGGGACCTGCCGTATATACTCTGCAGAAATAGGCCCCTTAGTTGTTGGTGTTGGCACAACACTGTTAGCACTCACAGTTACTCTTGGTTGGTGCTGGAACGCCCTGCTGTCAACTATTATATCAGGAATTTTAATTACATATAATTGTTGAACAGTGGTAGTAAAAATTGGGCCTTTGATGGTGGTGCTGGTGCCACAACACTGTAAGCCCTGACAGTTACTCTTGGTGGGTGCAGCAATGGGCCCTGCTGTGAATTATTAGATCAAGAATTGTAATTGCATGCCCCTGTTGAACAGGGGCTGAAAAATTGGGCCTTTCGTGGTGGTGGTGGTGGTGGTGGTGGTGTTGCCACAACACTGTAAGCCCTCAGAGTTACTCTTGGTGGGTGCAGGAATGGGCCCTGCTGTGAATTATTAGATCAAGAATTGTAATTGCATGCCCCTGTTGAACAGGGGCTGAAAAATTGGGCCTTTCGTGGTGGTGGTGGTGGTGGTGGTGTTGCCACAACACTGTAAGCCCTCAGAGTTACTCTTGGTGGGTGCAGCAATGGGCCCTGCTGTGAATTATTAGATCAAGAATTGTAATTACATGCCCCTTTTGAACAGGGGCTGAAAAATTGGGCCTTTCGTGGTGGTGGTGGTGGTGGCGTTGCCACAACACTGTAAGCCCTCAGAGTTACTCTTGGTGGGTGCAGCAATGGGCCCTGCTGTGAATTATTAGATCAAGAATTGTAATTGCATGCCCCTGTTGAACAGGGGCTGAAAAATTGGGCCTTTCGTGGTGGTGGTGGTGTTGCCACAACACTGTAAGCCCTCAGAGTTACTCTTGGTGGGTGCAGCAATGGGCCCTGCTGTGAATTATTAGATCAAGAATTGTAATTACATGCCCCTTTTGAACAGGGGCTGAAAAATTGGGCCTTTCGTGGTGGTGGTGGTGGTGGCGTTGCCACAACACTGTAAGCCCTCAGAGTTACTCTTGGTGGGTGCAGCAATGGGCCCTGCTGTGAATTATTAGATCAAGAATTGTAATTGCATGCCCCTGTTGAACAGGGGCTGAAAAATTGGGCCTTAGGCACTGGTGGCACAACACTACAACCCCTCACAGATACTGTACTTGGAGCACAGCAATGAGCCCTGTTGCAAAGTATTGCTTCAAAAATTGTAATGACACGCCCCTGTTAAACAGGGGCTGAAAAATTGGGCCTTAGGCACTGGTGCCACAACACTCCAACCCCTCACAGATACTGTACTTGGAGCACAGCAATGAGCCCTATGGCAAATTATTGCTAAAAAAATTGTAATTACACGCCCCTGTAAAACAGGGGCTGAAAAATTGGGCCTTAGCCACTGGTGGCGGCACCCATAAACAAAAATGATCTTCCAAGCTATCATCATCAATCGTATCATTGAGGACTCGGAGGAGGAGGATAGCCAGTCAACATAACAGCACAGGCACTCAGCATCAGCATCAGTCTTGAAGGGATGTGACATGTTAAAATCAATTAGTCTGTTATATCAGCATCAGGTGTGTGGTAGCTGGTGGTGATCCAAGACTGGTTCATCTTGATGAAAGTCAGTCGATCAACCGAGTCGGTGGACAGGCGCACCCTGTGATCCGTGACAAATCCTCCAGCAGCACTGAATGTGCGTTCCGAAAGAACGCTGGATGCAGGACAGGCCAGTAGCTCAATTGCATACTGTGCAAGCTCTGGCCAGTGATCCATCCTCAAGACCCAGTAAGCCAGAGGATTTTCGGTGGGGAAGGTGTCCAAGTCTGACCTTGCCCCTAGATATTCCTGCACCATGTTTATCAGACGCTGGCGATGGTTGCTGGAACCGATCATACTTTGGGGCTGCGGACTAAAGAATTGTCTGAACGCATCGGTCAGACGGCCACCTTCCCCACCGCTCCTTCTTTGACTGGCCGGAGCCTCAGCAACTCGTTGTCCAGGACCAGGAGTTTGTAACCTCCCAGTCTCTGGGAACGCGTTGCACAGACCTTTCTGCAAGGCCTCCCGGAGTTGTCTCATCCTCTGCTCCCTCTGCGACGGTAACATAAGGTCCGCAACCTTACCCTTGTACCGTGGATCAAGGAGAGTGGCCAGCCAGTAATGGTCCCTCTCCTTGATCCGAAGAATACGAGGATCCTTCCGCAGACTTTGCAGGATCAGGGAGGCCATGCAGCGTAGGTTTGCTGAGGCATTCGCTCCGGAGTCCTCTGGGTCACTAAGGACGACATGATCCGCAGCCACCTCCTCCCAGCCACGTACAAGTCCACTGGTTTCTTGGGACTGTAAATCATCCCTAAAAGACTGCTGCTGATGATGCTGAGTGCCAGCCTCCACCTCCATGCTGACACAATCCTCCTCCTCCTCCTCCTCCTCCTCCTCCTCTTCCTGTGCGATGGGTGGGACAGAAGGAACACTGTCTGGGTAAAGGGGGCCTTGAGAGGCAAGGAAGTCCTCCTCTTCCTGCCTCTGTTCTGCCTCAAGTGCCCTGTCCATTATTCCACGCAGCGTGTGCTCCAACAGGTGGACAAGAGGTACAGTGTCACTGATGCATGCACTGTCACTGCTCACCATCCTCGTGGCCTCCTCAAATGGTGCCAGGACAGTGCATGCATCCCTGATCATGCCCCACTGGCGTGGAGAAAAAAAACCAAGCTCCCCTGACCCTGTCCTGGTGCCGTAGTCGCACAGGTACTCATTGATGGCCCTCTGCTGCGTGTGCAGCCGCTGCAGCATGGCCAACGTTGAGTTCCACCTGGTGGGCATGTCACATATAAGGCGGTTCTTGGGCAGGTTCAACTCCTTTTGCAGCTCAGCCAGGCGAGCACTGGCATTATAAGATCTGCGGAAGTGCACACAGACTTTCCTGGCCTGCCTCAGGACATCCTGTAAGCCCGGGTACCTGCCCAAGAACCGCTGCACCACCAGGTTAAGGACGTGAGCCACACAGGGCACATGGGTCAGTTGTCCCTGTCGGAGGGCGGAGAGGAGGTTGGTGCCATTGTCGCAAACCACCATTCCTGGCTTAAGCTGGCGTGGCGTCAACCACCTCTCGGCCTGGCCCTGCAGAGCAGACAGGACCTCTGCCCCAGTGTGGCTTCTGTCCCCCAAACACACCAGCGCAAGCACGGCATGGCATCTTTTTGCCTGCGTACTTGCGTAGCCCCTTGAACGCCTACGGAGCACCGCTGGTTCCGAGGACAAACCACAGGAAGAGGCCATGGAGGAAGAAGAAGAGGAGGGGGTGGAGGAGAGAGGTGTGTCACAACCAGTAGTAGCATTTTGGAGGCGTGGCGGTGGAACAACCTCCAACACTACTGCACCTTGTCCTGCATCCTTCCCAGCTGCCAAAAGAGTGACCCAATGGGCCGTGAAAGAAAGGTAACGTCCCTGTCCATGCCTGCTGGACCATGAGTCAGCGGTAATATGCACCTTACCGCTGACCGCCCTGTCCAGCGAGGCCAAGACATTGCCTTCCACATGCCGGTAGAGAGCCGGAATAGCCTTCCGTGAGAAAAAGTGGCGTTTGGGAACCTGCCACTGAGGAACCGCACATTGCACAAACTCACGGAAGGGGGCCGAGTCTACCAACTGAAAAGGCAGCAGTTGAAGCGCTAGCAATTTAGCCAAGCTAGCATTCAACCGCTGGGCATGTGGATGGCTGGGAGTGAACTTCTTTCGACGGTCCAGCAGCTGGGGCAGGGAAATTTGCCTGCTAGAATCGGACGTCGGTGTACTGCTAGCAGAGTGGCCGCAAGTACTTGGCTGTGACACACCTAATTCTACACCTTCATTCCTCTCAGTGCATGTTTCAGAGAGGACTGAAGTTATAGTGGGGTTGGAGATCCCAGCTGATGCGGTGCAAGGAGAGGTTCCGCTTTGTTCTTTGGTGTGGGTCTTTGAGGTAGGCTTGCCAACGAGCTGCATGGCAGGTCAACATATGTCTGGTCAGGCATGTGGTACCCAAGCGGCTGATGTTTTGGCCACGCGATATACGCTTGAGACATATGTTGCAAACAGCAGCTGTGCGATCTGATGCACTAGCCTCAAAAAAGGCCCACACCAAAGAACTTTTTGAATGACGGGCAGAGGCAGCGCCCTGCACAGGCGGAGCTCTGCGGTGTGATTCCGTCGGTGTACTGCCCTTACGCTGGCCACCAAAGGGCATCCTGCCTCGTTGGAGATGTGCCTCCTCCTCATCCTCCTCCTCCTCCTCTCTCCTATTAGGCACCCACGTGGAGTCAGCGACCTCATCATCACCTCCCTCCGCATCACTGGAGCCAATCTGGCAGTATGCTGCAGCTGCTGGAACATGACTGCCAGATTGGTGTCCTTCTTGAGCATCCCCTCTGTCTGCTCTCACGCTACTGCCTTCCTCTAGCTGGGTTTCATCATCAGACCCTTCGAAACGCTGGGCATCCTCCTGGAGCATGTACCCAACACTGTGCTCAAACAGTTCGGGGGACTCCTCAGGAGGAGGACATGGTGGGTCTAGGGAAGGAGTGACTGATGATGAGTCTGACATTGATACCAGGGAAGAGGACGCTTTGGCAGCTGCTTTTCCAGTACCCTGAGCCTGGGTGAGAGAGGATGAGGAGGAGGAGGAGGGCTTGGTCATCCACTCTACCAAGTCTTCGGCATGATGTGGCTCAACATGTCCAGCTGCCGAAAAGAAGGACAAGCGTGTCCCATGGCCATGTGCTGATGACAATGCACCGCGTCCACGACCAGCACTGTTGCCCCCAGACACAGAGCCTGCTTGCCCTCTTTTATTGCCTCCTGACTGTCTGCCTCTCCTTGTTTGCCTTCCAGACATTCTAATAGATGGCCTGCAGGGAGATGGGAAAAAAGCAATAAGGGCTACCTTCAGGTGTCCTTCTCTGTCCCTTTACTTAAGGATTTCTAAATATGGTTGAGGATGATTGCTTTTGCACAGAATAGCACAACGACAATTTCCCTGACTGCAAAAAAACAAGGATTTCAAAGATGGTTGATGAGGAATGCTTTAGCACACTATAGCACAAGGAGAATTCCCTCACTGTCCTTCCCTGTCCCTAGAAACAAGGATTCGCACAGTAAAAGACACTGACACTCTCCCTACCTATAGTTTTCTGTCCCTAGAAAAAATGTTTTTTTAAAGCACACTATAGCACAAGGAGAATTTCACTCACTTTCCTTCTTTGTCCCTAGAAACAAGGTTTATCACAGTGAAAGAAACTGACACTCTTCCTTCCTATAGTTTTCTGTCCCTAGAAAAAAATGTTTTTTTAAAGCACACTATAGCACAAGGAGAATTCCCTCACTGTCCTTCCCTGTCCCTAGAAACAAGGATTCGCACAGTAAAACACACTGACACTCTCCCTACCTATAGTTTTCTGTCCCTAGAAAAAATGTTTTTTTAAAGCACACTATAGCACAAGGAGAATTCCCTCACTGTCCTTCCCTGTCCCTAGAAACAAGGATTCGCACAGTAAAAGACACTGACACTCTCCCTACCTATAGTTTTCTGTCCCTAGAAAAAATGTTTTTTTAAAGCACACTATAGCACAAGGAGAATTTCACTCACTTTCCTTCTTTGTCCCTAGAAACAAGGTTTATCACAGTGAAAGAAACTGACACTCTTCCTTCCTATAGTTTTCTGTCCCTAGAAAAAAATGTTTTTTTAAAGCACACTATAGCACAAGGAGAATTCCCTCACTGTCCTTCCCTGTCCCTAGAAACAAGGATTCGCACAGTAAAACACACTGACACTCTCCCTACCTATAGTTTTCTGTCCCTAGAAAAAATGTTTTTTTAAAGCACACTATAGCACAAGGAGAATTCCCTCACTGTCCTTCCCTGTCCCTAGAAACAAGGATTCGCACAGTAAAAGACACTGACACTCTCCCTACCTATAGTTTTCTGTCCCTAGAAAAAATGTTTTTTTAAAGCACACTATAGCACAAGGAGAATTCCCTCACTGTCCTTCCCTGTCCCTAGAAACAAGGATTCGCACAGTAAAAGACACTGACACTCTCCCTACCTATAGTTTTCTGTCCCTAGAAAAAATGTTTTTTTAAAGCACACTATAGCACAAGGAGAATTTCACTCACTTTCCTTCTTTGTCCCTAGAAACAAGGATTATCACAGTGAAAGAAACTGACACTCTCCCTACCTATAGTTTTCTGTCCCTAGAAAAAATGTTTTTTTAAAGCACACTATAGCACAAGGAGAATTCCCTCACTGTCCTTCCCTGTCCCTAGAAACAAGGATTCGCACAGTAAAAGACACTGACACTCTCCCTACCTATAGTTTTCTCTCCCTAGAAAAAATGTTTTTTTAAAGCACACTATAGCACAAGGAGAATTTCACTCACTTTCCTTCTTTGTCCCTAGAAACAAGGATTATCACAGTGAAAGAAACTGACACTCTTCCTTCCTATAGTTTTCTGTCCCTAGAAAAAAATGTTTTTTTAAAGCACACTATAGCACAAGGAGAATTCCCTCACTGTCCTTCCCTGTCCCTAGAAACAAGGATTCGCACAGTAAAAGACACTGACACTCTCCCTACCTATAGTTTTCTGTCCCTAGAAAAAATGTTTTTTTTAAAGCACACTATAGCACAAGGAGAATTCCCTCACTGTCCTTCCCTGTCCCTAGAAACAAGGATTCGCACAGTAAAAGACACTGACACTCTCCCTACCTATAGTTTTCTGTCCCTAGAAAAAATGTTTTTTTAAAGCACACTATAGCACAAGGAGAATTTCACTCACTTTCCTTCTTTGTCCCTAGAAACAAGGATTATCACAGTGAAAGAAACTGACACTCTCCCTACCTATAGTTTTCTGTCCCTAGAAAAAATGTTTTTTTAAAGCACACTATAGCACAAGGAGAATTCCCTCACTGTCCTTCCCTGTCCCTAGAAACAAGGATTCGCACAGTAAAACACACTGACACTCTCCCTACCTATAGTTTTCTGTCCCTAGAAAAAATGTTTTTTTTAAAGCACACTATAGCACAAGGAGAATTCCCTCACTGTCCTTCCCTGTCCCTAGAAACAAGGATTCGCACAGTAAAACACACTGACACTCTCCCTACCTATCCTTCTCTTTCCCTAAACTAAAGGAATCCAGGTTAAGCAAGAAAAAAATAAATGTCACTGTCCCTGCCTATGTTTCTCTTTCCCTGCTCCGGAACACACTACACTAGGCCGCCGTGCTGGCGGCCTTTTATAGTGTGGGGCGTGTACTAAACACCCTCAGCAATAATTGGCCACAGGCATCCTGCCTGTGGCCAATCATTGCTCTCCTCGCTGCCGGCGCTGTGATTGGCCAAGCATGCGGGGTCACAGTGCATGCTTGGCCAATCACAGCGCCTGGATGACACTGCAATGGCGTAGTGCATTGTGGGCCGTTCGCGTCACTCGAATTTGGCGCGAACGGCCCAAATCGTTCGATCTTCGTCGAAAGATCGAACAGCCGATGTTCGAGTCGAACGTATGTTCGACTCGAACACGAAGCTCATCCCTACTCCTGCACAGTATACACCTGAAGCTAGCCCTTATTGCTGTGTTTTCCTGGTGTGTTACACTAACAGGCATTTGCAGCACTTACAGCGAGCGTAGTGTGCCTCCTGCACATTATACACCTGAAGCTAGCCCGTATTGCTGTGTTTTCCTGGTGTGTTACACTAACAGGCATTTGCAGCACTTACAGCGGGTGTAGTGTGCTTCCTGCTAAATATACACCTGAAGCTAGCCCTTATTGCTGTGTTTTCCTGGTGTGTTACACTAACAGGCATTTGCAGCACTTACAACGGGCGTAGTGTGCTTCCTGCTAAATATACAACTGAAGCTAGCCCGTATTGCTGTGTTTTCCTGGTGTGTTACACTAACAGGCATTTGCAGCACTTACAGCGGGCGTAGTGTGCTTCCTGCTAAATATACACCTGAAGCTAGCCCTTATTGCTGTGTTTTCCTGGTGTGTTACACTAACAGGCATTTGCAGCACTTACAGCGGGCGTAGTGTGCCTCCAGCACATTATACACCTGAAGCTAGCCCGTATTGCTGTGTTTTCCTGGTGTGTTACACTAACGGGCATTTGCAGCACTTACAGCGGGCGTAGTGTGCTTCCTGCTAAATATACACCTGAAGCTAGCCCTTATTGCTGTGTTTTCCTGGTGTGTTACACTAACAGGCATTTGCAGCACTTACAGCGGGCGTAGTGTGTTTCCTATTTGGGGTGCCGTTACACTGCTAAATATACACCTGAAGCTAGCCCTTATTGCTGTGTTTTCCTGGTGTGTTACACTAAAAGGCATTTGCAGCACTTAAAGCGGGCGTAGTGTGCTTCCTGCTAAATATACACGTGAAGCTAGCCCTTATTGCTGTGTTTTCCTGGTGTGTTACACTAACAGGCATTTGCAGCACTTACAGCGGGCGTAGTGTGCTTCCTGCTAAATATACACCTGAAGCTAGCCCGTATTGCTGTGTTTTCCTGGTGTGTTACACTAACAGGCATTTGCAGCACTTACAGCGGGCGTAGTGTGCTTCCTGCAAAATAAACACCTGAAGCTAGCCCTTATTGCTGTTTTTTCCTGTTGTGTAACACAGGCAGTCATCTGCAGCACTTACAGCGGGCAATGTGTGCCTCCTGCACATTATACACCTGAAGCTAGCCCGTATTGCTGTGTTTTCCTGGTGTGTTACACTAACAGGCATTTGCAGCACTTACAGCGGGCGTAGTGTGCTTCCTGCTAAATATACACCTGAAGCTAGCCCTTATTGCTGTGTTTTCCTGGTGTGTTACACTAACAGGCATTTGCAGCACTTACAGCGGGCGTAGTGTGCCTCCAGCACATTATACACCTGAAGCTAGCCCGTATTGCTGTGTTTTCCTGGTGTGTTACACTAACAGGCATTTGCAGCACTTACAGCGGGCGTAGTGTGCTTCCTGCTAAATATACACCTGAAGCTAGCCCGTATTGCTGTGTTTTCCTGGTGTGTTACACTAACAGGCATTTGCAGCACTTACAGCGGGCGTAGTGTGCTTCTTGCTAAATATACACCTGAAGCTAGCCCTTATTGCTGTGTTTTCCTGGTGTGTTACACTAACAGGCATTTGCAGCACTTACAGCGGGCGTAGTGTGCTTCCTGCTAAATATACACCTGAAGCTAGCCCTTATTGCTTTGTTTTCCTGGTGTGTTACACTAACAGGCATTTGCAGCACTTACAGCGGGCGTAGTGTGCTTCCTGCAAAATAAACACCTGAAGCTAGCCCTTATTGCTTTTTTTTCCTGTTGTGTAACACAGTGTAAGGGTATGTACTTACCGAGGCCGAGATGCCGAGAGTGGTTCACCTTTGCGACTTGACGCACTCGACCCCCTGGAGTTGAGACAGGGAGTGGATGGCGAGAAGCGGCACCGGCTACCGGCAGGTGGTGGGTACTTGTAGACGGTCCGGTAGTGTTGAGTAGACTGAAGAAACAGGCTTCAAGCAGGAACTAGCCGGATTGGTAAAGTTCAACAGCAGGAGATAATGGAAGCCGGTGCAGGTTGAGTCCGGGTTGCAATTGCAAGGTAACAGTCCCGGCTGGGGGTCTAGCACAGTAAAAGGTAACAAGTCCAGAGAATACCGGGGACCAGGCAGGAGTTCAAAGGAAACGCGGAAGTCCAAAAGGTACAAGCAGGAGGTCAAGGATTGTAGACAGGCAGCAGATCCGAGTCACAGGCCGAGGGTCAAACACAGGAGAAGGCAGAAGTCCGTATAACAAGCCGAGGGTCAGGTCCAGGAGAGAGATCAGAGGAATCAAGCCAGTCCGGGTCACAAGGAAATTTTCAAGATAGTTTTCCAGAGTCTTGGGTATACAGGAAAGCTGACAAACCAGCAACTTGTCAGTGCAACTGGGTCTCTTTAAATAGGCCCGCCTGGATTCCTATTGGTGCGCCGCCGCGCGCACCCGAGAACGTAGAAGCGCCGTCCCGCGCACGCGCCGAAGCATCATTCCGCCGCGCGTGCGCATTGGGCGCTGATTGGCGTTGTTGGACGGATTTCCCTGACAGTGCCCCCCTCCTAGGGGCGGACTCCGGACGCCCAGACTAGACATCAACTCGGGATGTTCCTGGTGAAAGACTCTAATTAGGCGGGGAGCATGTAGGTTCCTAGATGGTTCCCAAGAGTTGTCCTCTGGGGGATACCCCTTCCATTTGATTAAATACTGTAACTGCCTGCCTCTTTTCCTGCAGCCCAAGATAGATTCCACCACGTACTCATTTTCACCATCAACCTCCACAGGTGGAGGAGGTGGCTCATCCCTTCCTGGGAAGGAGCTGGAGACTACTGGTTTCAACAGAGACGTGTGGAAGACCGGGTGTATCCTGTAGGAGTCGGGCAGTGCCAATTCAAAGGCCACAGGGTTGATTACTCGCTTGATTTTAAAAGGGCCTATAAATCTTGGTCCCAATTTCCGTGAAGGGATCGGCAATTTGAGGTTGGTGGCGGAGAGCCATACTTCCTCCCCAACTTTGAAGACTGGATTTTCCTTCCTACCCTTGTCGTAGTGTCTCTTGTAAGACTCCTGGGCGTTTTGCATCATTTCCTGGAGTCTCAGAAAATTAGATTGAACAAAGGCTATCCGATCTTGAACAGCAGGAACAGAGCTCTCCGGAATGTCATCAGGGAGGAAGGAAGGATGGAAGCCAAAGTTGGCCCAAAAAGGAGTTTGACTGGTGGCTGAATGCACCGAGTTGTTATATGCAAATTCAGCGTAGGATAATAGGGAGGACCAATCGTCTTGTGAGGCTGAGCAAAAACAACGGAGATATTGTTCTAGGGTTTGATTGGTTCTCTCTGTCTGTCCGTTGCTCTGGGGGTGATATGCCGATGATAGGCAAATCTTGACTTCTAAAGATTTGCAAAGTTCCTTCCAGAATTTCGACGTGAATTGAACGCCTCTGTCAGAGGTGATGCTCTTAGGCACCCCATGGAGCCTGATTATCTCCTGAAAGAAGGCTTTGGCTGTATCTGCAGCAGAGGGGGTACCGATCATGGGCACGAAGTGTGCCATTTTGGAGAGGCGGTCAATTACGACCAGAATCGTGGTAAAACCTCCAGAGGGCGGTAGATCTACAATGAAGTCCATGGACACATCTGCCCACGGCGTTCAGGGATAGGCAAAGGTTTGAGTAGTCCCCAACTCTTGGTTTTGGGTCCCTTATACCGTTGGCAACGGGTACAGGAGGCAACATAGGACTTGCAATCTTGTCTCCAACCAGGCCACCAGAAGGAGCGAGAGATTAGTTCCATGGTTTTTTTGGTTCCAAAGTGACCAGCTAGTTTGTGGTCGTGGAAAGTTTTCAGAATCAGTTGCCTTGTTTCCAGAGGGACGAAGACTTTATATTGGGACCAGAGCAAGTCATTATGCTTCTCTAGAGAAGAGGTTACTTGGTCAGGACAATGCTTAGAGGCGGCTTTTATGGAGGTTAGTAGATCAGCCTGTGGGATGAGCAGAAAGTTTTGTGCTGATAGGATGGTACTTGGTTCCTCTGCTTGAGGGGTCTCAGGAAACATCCTAGAGAGTGCATCCGCCTTCACGTTCTTGGAACCGGGCCTATAAGAGATATGAAAGTTAAACCTGGTGAAGAAGAGGGCCCATCGGGCTTGTCTGGGTCGAAGACGTTTTGCTGTTCTCAGATATTCTAGATTCTTATGATCCGTGAATATCATGACAGGGTGAGGGGCTCCCTCCAGAAGGTATCGCCATTCTTCCAGGGCGAATTTGATAGCTAATAGTTCCCGGTCTCCGACGTCATAATTACGTTCCGGAGAAGTTAGTTTACGAGAGGCAAAGGCTACTGGATGAAGAAGGGATTTGGGGCCCTGCCGTTGAGAGAGGATGGCCCCAGTGGCTGACTCTGAAGCATCTACTTCCAGAGTAAACGGCAGTAGCGGATCTGGATGCTTCAATACAGGTGCCGATGTGAATGCATTTTTTAGTTTATCGAAGGCATCCTGAGCTTCCGGTGACCAGTGAAAGCCCTGGCGTGTCAGTTGGGTTATAGGTGCCACAATAGAAGAGAACCCCACAATAAACCTCCTGTAGAAGTTGGCGAAACCTATAAACCGTTGTACCCCTTTCTTGTCTGTTGGGGCTGGCCATTCCTGGATAGCTTTGACTTTCTGCGGGTCCATTGCGACCCCATTGGTAGAAATAATAAATCCCAAAAATTGCACAGTGGTTTTCTCAAGGTCACATTTCTCGGCCTTGAGGTAAAGTCTATGTTCTCGGAGAATAGTGAGGACCTTGATGACATGGATTCGGTGCAGTTCAAGGGAGGACGAAAAAATAAGAATATCGTCTAAGTAGACTACTAGGAAGTCGTCCAGGTGTTCACGGAAAATGTCATTGACCAGGTGCTGGAAAGTAGCTGGGGCTTTGCAAAGCCCGAATGGCATGACCAAGTATTCAAAATGACCGAACCTAGATCTAAAAGCCGTCTTCCATTCGTCTCCAGCCCTGATCCGGATGAGGTTGTAGGCCCCTCGAAGGTCCAGTTTAGAGAAGATCCAAGCTGATCGGAATCGTTGGAACAACTCCGGGATGAGAGGGAGCGGGTATCTATTTTTAATAGTAATTTTATTTAATTCCCTATAGTCGATGCAGGGCCTCAGAGTCCCGTCTTTCTTTTCAACGAAAAAGATTCCGGCACCGGCTGGGGAAGAAGAGGGGCGAATGAATTTCTTTTCCAGATTTTCCTCAATGTAAGACTTGAGGACCTTCAACTCAGATTCGGACAAGGGAAAGATGCGGCCGAATGGAATTTTGGAGCCAGGCAGAAGGTCAATGGGACAATCGTAGGGACGATGTGGAGGTAGGCGGTCGGCCTGCTGTTTGTCGAAGACGTCCTGGAATTCTAAGTATGCTGATGGAACATGTGGTAGGTTATCTGGTTGAGGGGTTAAAGTAGCACAGACAGTTGGAAGTGCGGAAAGACAGTGTTGGGAACAATACGAAGAAGTGAAGTTAACTTCCCTTTTGGCCCAGTTTATATGAGGCTCATGTGCTTGTAACCAGGGGAGGCCCAGGATGATGGGAAACATGGGAGATGGGATGAGGTCAAATCGAAGGTATTCTTGGTGGCCTGAATCCGTGATAGCAAGGACGGGTTTTGTTTCTTGCGTAATTACCCCTGAACGAGGCAGGGATCCATCCGCCAGACGAACCTGAAGATAACGGTCCTTGGTTTGCAGAGGAAAGTGAAGTTGGGAAGCAAGTGAAGAGTCCAGAAAGCAGCTGCAGGCTCCTGAATCAATAATCGCCGGTAGGCGGGTTGCTCCTGTTGGTAGCTGTAGAGAAATAGAAAGAACAACATAAGTCTGTGGTAAGCCAGAAACTTGGTAGTTCAAAGTGTCTTTGAGGGTACACTTACTAGGTCTCACTGGGCAGCTCCGAAGGAAATGGCCAGTACCCCCGCAGTAAAGACACAGATTGGCCTGACGCCTGCGCTGCTTTTCCTCAGGAGAAAGGGGAGGACGAACCAGACCAAGCTGCATGGGTTCAGGCTCGGGAGGAGAAGATGCTGTAAGAACTTGGATGGGTGGATAGGCAGAAGCTGATCGGGGCAAAGTCCAGTTTGGACGGGTAGTCTGGAAACGCTCAGAACGCCGCTCCCGCAGGCGTCTGTCAAGCTGAGTGACAGACTGGATCAAATCTTCCAGAGTAGTTGGAACACCAATCCTGGCCAGCTCGTCTTTAAGAGCCTCAGACAGTCCTTGGCGATATTGGTATTTAAGGGCCGTCTCATTCCAGCCAGTGTCAGCTGACCATTTCCGGAATTCTGCCGTGTAGTCCTCCACCGGCCTTCTCCCCTGGGTTAAACTGTGGAGAACAGACTCAGCTGTAGCTGATTGAGATCAGGGTCGTCATACAGCTGCGCCATACTCTCGAAGAAGGTGTCCACGGAATCTAGTATGGGGCTGCTTTGCTCCATCAGGCCATGGGCCCAGGCCTGAGGTTCGTCGGTTAGAAGGGAGATGACGAACCCCACCTTTACCACTTCTGAAGAGAAAGTCCTGGGTTGAAGGGCGAAGTAAAGAGAACATGCGTTTTTGAAAGCCCGATATTTCTTACGGATGCCAGAAAATCGCTCAGGCAGGGGGACCCTGGGTTCAGGGGTAGCCATTACTATGGTGGGATTTGCCTGATCTTGAGACGTGGAGGCAACATTGGCAACGGTAGCAGCTGGTGATGCTGGTCCTGTAGCTCCAGTAAGTAGCTGAAAGCGGCCATCCATTTGGACATAACCTTCTTGTAATTTCTGAACCGCATCGGTTAGTGCGGTGACTTGCTGACATAGGGTCTCGAATGGTGAACGCACCCTGTCGGCCTCAGACATCTGGCTGGTTTGTACCGTAAGGGTATGTACTTACCGAGGCCGAGATGCCGAGAGTGGTTCACCTTTGCGACTTGACGCACTCCACCCCCTGGAGTTGAGACAGGGAGTGGATGGCGAGAAGCGGCACCGGCTACCGGCAGGTGGTGGGTACTTGTAGACGGTCCGGTAGTGCTGAGTAGACTGAAGAAACAGGCTTCAAGCAGGAACTAGCCGGATTGGTAAAGTTCAACAGCAGGAGATAATGGAAGCCGGTGCAGGTTGAGTCCGGGTTGCAATTGCAAGGTAACAGTCCCGGCTGGGGGTCTAGCACAGTAAAAGGTAACAAGTCCAGAGAATACCGGGGACCAGGCAGGAGTTCAAAGGAAAAGGAAAGGAAGTCGAAAAGGTACAAGCAGGAGGTCAAGGATTGTAGACAGGCAGCAGATCCGAGTCACAGGCCGAGGGTCAAACACAGGAGAAGGCAGAAGTCCATATAACAAGCCGAGGGTCAGGTCCAGGAGAGAGATCAGAGGAATCAAGCCAGTCCGGGTCACAAGGAGATTTTCAAGATAGTTTTCCAGAGTCTTGGGTATACAGGAAAGCTGACAAACCAGCAACTTGTCAGTGCAACTGGGTCTCTTTAAATAGGCCCGCCTGGATTCCTATTGGTGCGCCGCCGCGCATGCACGCGCACCGCTGCGTCGGCGCGCGCACCCGAGAACGTAGAAGCGCCGTCCCGCGCACGCGCCGAAGCATCATTCCGCCGCGCGTGCGCATTGGGCGCTGATTGGCGTTGTTGGACGGATTTCCCTGACACACAGGCAGTCATCTGCAGCACTTACAGCGGGCGTTGTGTGCTTCCTGCAAAATATACACCTGAAGCTACCCCTTATTGCTGGTTTTCCCATCTCCCTGCAGGCCATTAGAATGTCTGGAAGGCAAACAAGGAGAGGCAGACAGTCAGGAGCCAATAAAAGAGGGCAAGCAGGCTCTATGTCTAGAGACAACAGTGCTGGTCATGGACGCGGTGCATCGTCATCAGCACGTGGCCATGGGACACGCTTGTCCTTCTTTTCGGCAGCTGGACGTGTTGAGCCGTATCATGCCGAAGACTTGGTAGAGTGGATGACCAAGCCCTCCTCATCCTCCTCATCCTCTCTCACCCAGGCTCAGGGTACTGGCAAAGCAGCTGCCAAAGCGTCCTCTTCCCTGGTATCAATGTCATCATCAGTCACTCCTTCCCTAGACCCACCATGCCCTCCTGAGGAGTCCCCCGAACTGTTTGAGCACAGTGTTGGGTACATGCTCCAGGAGGATGCCCAGCGCTTCGAAGGGTCTGATGATGATACCTAGCTAGAGGAAGGCAGTAGCGTGAGAGCAGAGAGAGGGGATGCTCAAGAAGGACACCAATCTGGCAGTCATGTTCCAGCAGCTGCAGCATACTGCCAGATTGGCTCCAGTGATGAGGAGGGAGGGGATGATGAGGTCACTGACTCCACATGGGTGCCTAATAGGAGAGAGGAGGATGAGGAGGAGGCACATCTCCAAAGAGGCAGGATGCCCTCCGGGGGCCAGCGTAAGGGCAGCACACCGACTGAATCACACCGCAGAGCTCCGCCTGTGCAGGGCGCTGCCTCTGCCCGTTATTCAAAAAGTTCTTTGGTGTGGGCCTTTTTTGAGTCGAGTGCATCAGATCGCACAGCTGCTGTTTGCAACATATGTCTCAAGCGTATATCGCGTGGCCAAAACATCAGCCGCTTGGGCACCACATGCTTGACCAGACATATGTTGACCTGCCATGCAGCTCGTTGGCAAGCCTACCTTAAAGACCCACACCAAAGAACAAAGCGGACCTCTCCTTGCACCGCATCAGCTGGGATCTCCAACCCCACTATACCTTCAGTCCTCTCTGAAACCTGCACTGAGAGGAATGAACTTGCGGGCACTCTGCTAGTAGTACACCGACGTCCGATTCTAGCAGGAAAATTTCCCTGCCCCAGCTGCTGGACCGTCGAAAGAAGTTCACTCCCAGCCATCCACATGCCCAGCGGTTGAATGCTAGCTTGGCTAAATTGCTAGCGCTTCAACTGCTGCCTTTTCAGTTGGTAGACTCGGCCCCCTTCCGTGAGTTTGTGCAATGTGCGGTTCCTCAGTGGCAGGTTCCCAAACGCCACTTTTTCTCACGGAAGGCGATTCCGGCTCTCTACCGGCATGTGAAAGGCAATGTCTTGGCCTCGCTGGACAGGGCGGTCAGCGGTAAGGTGCATATTACCACTGACTCATGGTCCAGCAGGCATGGACAGGGACGTTACCTTTCTTTCACGGCCCATTGGGTCACTGTTTTGGCAGCTGGGAAGGATGCAGGACAAGGTGCAGTAGTGTTGGAGGTTGTTCCGCCTCCAAAATGCTACTACTGGTTGTGACACACCTCTCTCCTCCACCCCTCCTCTTCTTCTTCCTCCATGGCCTCTTCCTGTGCTTTGTCCTCGGAACCAGCGGTACTTCGCAGGCCTTCAAGGGGCTACGCAAGTACGCAGGCAAAAAGATGCCATGCCGTGCTTGCGCTGGTGTGTTTGGGGGACAGGAGCCACACTGGGGCAGAGGTTCTGTCTGCTCTGCAGGGGCAGGCCGAGAGGTGGTTGACGCCATGCCAGCTTAAGCCAGGAATGGTGGTTTGCGACAATGGCACCAACCTCCTCTCCGCCCTCCGACAGGGACAACTGACCCATGTGCCCTGTGTGGCTCACGTCCTTAACCTGGTGGTGCAGTGGTTCTTGGGCAGGTACCTGGGCTTACAGGATGTCCTGAGGCAGGCCAGGAAAGTCTGTGTGCATTTCCGCAGATCTTATAATGCCAGTGCTCGCCTGGCTGAGCTGCAAAAGGAGTTGAACCTGCCCAAGAACCGCCTTATATGTGACATGCCAACCAGGTGGAACTCAACGTTGGCCATGCTGCAGCGGCTGCACACGCAGCAGAGGGCCATCAATGAGTACCTGTGCGACTACGGCACCAGGACAGGGTCAGGGGAGCTCGGGTTTTTTTCACCACGCCAGTGGGGCATGATCAGGGATGCATGCACTGTCCTGGCACCATTTGAGGAGGCCACGAGGATGGTGAGCAGTGACAGTGCATGCATCAGTGACACTGTACCTCTTGTCCACCTGTTGGAGCATACGCTGCGTGGAATAATGGACAGGGCACTTGAGGCAGAACAGAGGCAGGAAGAGGAGGACTTCCTTGCCTCTCAAGGCCCCCTTTACCCAGACAGTGTTCCTTCTGTCCCACCCATCACACAGGAAGAGGACGAGGAGGAGGAGGATTGTGTCAGCATGGAGGTGGAGCATGGCACTCAGCATCAACAGCAGCAGTCTTTTAGGGATGATTTACAGTCCCAACAAACCCGTGGACTTGTACGTGGCTGGGAGGAGGTGGCTGCAGATCATGTCGTCCTTAGTGACCCAGAGGACTCCGGACCGAATGCCTCAGCTAACCTACGCTGCATGGCCTCCCTGATCCTGCAAAGTCTGCGGAAGGATCCTCGTATTCTTTGGATCAAGGAGAGGGACCATTACTGGCTGGCCACTCTCCTTGATCCACGGTACAAGGGTAAGGTTGCAGACCTTATCTTGCCATCGCAGAGGGAGCAGAGGATGAGACATCTCCGGGAGGCCTTGCAGAAAGGTCTGTGCAATGCGTTCCCAGAGAATGGGAGGTTACAAACTCCTGGTCCTGGACAACGAGTTGCTGAGGCTTCAGTCAGTAGCAGAAGGAGCAGTGGAGAAGGTAGCCGTCTGACCGATGCGTTCAGACAATTTTTTAGTCCGCAGCCCCAAGGTATGATCGGTTCCAGCAACCATCGCCAGCGTCTGATATACATGGTGCAGGAATACCTAGGGGCAAGGTCAGACTTGGACACCTTTGCCACCGAAAATCCTCTGGCTTACTGGGTGTTGAGGATGGATCACTGGCCAGAGCTTGCACAGTATGCAATTGAGCTACTGGCCTGTCCTGCATCCAGCGTTCTTTCGGAACGCACATTCAGTGCTGCTGGAGGCTTTGTCACGGATCACAGGGTGCGCCTGTCCACCGACTCAGTTGATCGACTGACCTTCATAAAGCTGAACCAGTCTTGGATCACCACCAGCTACCAAGCACCTGAAGCTGATATAACACAATAATTTATTTTCAAATGTCACATCCCTTCAAGACTGATGCTGAGTGACTGTCCTGTTATGTTGACTGACTATCCTCCTCCTCCTCAATGATCCGATTCTTGATGATAGCTTGGAAGAACTTTTTTGTTTCTGGGTGCCGCCACCAGTGGCTAAGGCCCAATTTTTCAGCCCCCGTTTAACAGGGGCATGTAATTAAAATTTTTGATGCAATGCTTTGCAGCAGGGCTCATTCCTGCACTCCAACTAGAGTATCTGGGAGAGGTTGCAGTGTCGTGGCACCAGCACCAGTGCCTAAGGCCCAATTTTTCTGCCCCTGTTTAACAGGGGCGTGTAATTAAAATTTTTGATGCAATACTTTGCAACAGGGCTCATTGCTGTGCTCCAAGTTCAGTATCTGTGAGGGGTTGCAGTGTCGTGGCACCAGTGCCTAAGGCCCAATTTTTCTGCCCCTGTTTAACAGGGGCATGTAATTACAATTCTTGATCTAATAATTCAGAGCAGGGCCCATTCATGCGCCCACCAAGAGTAACTGTGAGGGCTTACAGTGTTGTGGCACCAGCACCACCACCAAAGGCCCAATTTTTCCTACCACTGTTCAACAATGGCATGTAAATACAATTCCTGATATAATAGTTCACAGCAGGGCGTTTCAGCGCCCGCCAAGAATAACTGTGAGGGCTCACAGTGTTGTGGCAACACCAACATGTAAGGGGCAAATTTCAGCAGAGTATATACGGCAGGCCCCTACTTTCAAACCTCCAACTTAGAAACGACTCCTACTTGCAAACGGAAGGAGACAACAGGAAGTGAGAGGAAATCTACCCCTAGGAAGGGAAATTCTCTCCTGTAAAAGTTAATATGGGAAAAAGGTGCCTCCTCTCTACTGATGCTTTATCACCTATCCTTGTTTCAATAAAAACCCCACTTTTCAAAAACTTTTGTCATTGGGACAGAAAGTGAGGTGAAATGTTCTGAACAAGGTGGTGGGGGTAGCCATGCCATTTTTCTCAAAGATTTTCATCCATATTACCGGGACCAGACATTACATTAAAGCCGCAAGCAGTTTTAACCACTTAACGACCGCTCACTGTATATATACGTCGGCAGAATGGCACCGACAGGCACAATCACGTAGAGCATACGTGATTGCCTTTGTATAGTTGGGGGGTCCAATCAGACCCCCCTCCTATACAGTGAGCGGTGGCTAAGTGTCCGGGAGCGTTCCAGGATGAGGGGGCAGCCATTCGTTTCTGGCCACCCCCTCGCGATCGCTCCCGGCGAATGGAAATGCCCCCTCTGTCTGTGTCAGACAGAGGGAGCAGGAGGAAGTGATGTCATCTCTGGTGCGGCGCTCACATATACCGAGCGCCGTACAAGAGAAGACATCAGGTCAGTGCACACAACACTACACTGACACCAGGACACATAGGGACATAAATCGCCCCCCCAGGCCCCCCCAGACACCCCAGATCACCCCCCAGATCACCCCCCCAGCCCCCAGTCACAGTGTCACTGATTGCAGTGACCATTTATTTAGTGATCACTGCAATCAGTGACATTTGTGACTGTAAAAGTGTCGCCAAAGTTTAGTCTTAGGTCCAGTGTAGCCCCCTAACCCCCCTAATAAAGGTTTAACCCCCTGATCACCCCCCAGATAACCCTTTCACCGCCTATCACCACTGTCGCTAAGCGATCATTTTTCTGATCGCTGTCTTAGCGTCAGTGATGCCGATCGGCAGCCAGTAATTTTTTTTAGGTTCGCCGCATGTTTTTATAGCGTCAGGTACCCCAATATATTATCTAATAAAGGTTTAACCCCCTTGATCGCCCCCCAGGTAACCCTTTCACCCCCTATCACCACTGTCACTAAGCAATCGTTTTTCTAAACGCTGTCTTACTGTCTGTGATGCAGATCGGTAGCCGGTAAAAATTTTTAGGTTCGCCGCAGGTTTTTATAGCGTCAGGTACCCCAATGTATTATCTAATAAAGGTTTAACCCCCTTGATCGCCCCCCAGGTAACCCTTTCACCCCCTATCGCCACTGTCGCTAAGCAATTGTTTTTCTAAACGCTGTCTTAGTGTCGGTGATGCAGATCGGTAGCCAGTAATTTTTTTTAGGTTCGCCGCATGTTTTTATAGCGTCAGGTACCCCAATATATTATCTAATAAAGGTTTAACCCCCTTGATCGCCCCCAGGTAACCCTTTCACCCCCATCACCACTGTCGCTAAGCGATTGTTTTTCTAAACGCTGTCTTAGTGTCGGTGATGCAGATCGGTAGCTGGTAATTTTTTTTAGGTTCGCCGCAGGTTTTTATAGCGTCAGGTACCCCAATATATTATCTAATAAAGGTTTAACCCCCTTGATCGCCCCCCAGGTAACCCTTTCACCCCCTATCACCACTGTCGCTAAGCGATCGTTTTTCTAAACGCTGTCTTAGTGTCGGTGATGCAGATCGGTAGCCAGTAATTTTTTTTAGGTTCGCCGCATGTTTTTATAGCGTCAGGTACCCCAATATATTATCTAATAAAGGTTTAACCCCCTTGATCGCCCCCCAGGTAACCCTTTCACCCCCATCACCACTGTCGCTAAGCGATCGTTTTTCTAAACGCTGTCTTAGTGTCGGTGATGCAGATCGGTAGCTGGTAATTTTTTTTAGGTTCGCCGCAGGTTTTTATAGCGTCAGGTACCCCCATATATTATCTAATAAAGGTTTTAACCCCCTGATTGCCCCTAGTTAACCCTTTCACCAGTGATCACCATATAAGTGTTACGGGTGACGCTGGTTAGTTAGTTTGCTTTTTATAGTGTCAGGGCACCCGCCGTGTATATAACCCAATAAAGGTTTAACCCCCTGATCGCCCGGCGGGTGATATCAATTAGGTTTTAGCGTCAGAGAGGGTCTGCGTCATACCCCAGGCAGCGTCAGGTTAGTGCCAGTAACGCTAACACCCACGCGTGAAGCATACACCACCCTTAGTGGTATAGTATCTGAACAGATCAATATCTGATCTGATCAGATCTATACTAGCATCCCCAGCAGTTTAGGGTTCCCAAAAACGCAGTGTTAGCAGGATCAGCCCAGATACCTGCTGGCACCTGCGTTTTGCCCCTCCGTCCAGCCCAGGCCACCCAAGTGCAGTATCGATCGATCACTGTCACTTGCAAAACACAACACACATAACTGCAGGGTTCGCAGAGACAGGCCTGATCCCTGCGACTCCAGTGCTGTAGGAGGTGATTTCACCACCACAGTTAAAAAAAAAAAGCAAATATGCCGAAGCATTGGGGCAGCAGGGGCGGAGGAGCGATTTTGCTCCTAATGCCGCGTACATACGGTCAAAATTCCGACGGAGGCTTGCCCGTGGAAAAGTCCGACCATGTGTGTGCGGCATAACTTTTTTGCGGGAGGATGCCCCCATGCTTCGGCATATATAAATGGTGAGTGTATGCCTATCATTGGAAGTGGGTGGATGAAGGGCGGTATTCTAATGGTGGGCATACCCACCGATCAATCTCTTTTTTCGCTCAGCCAACAGGCTGCATGAAAAAAAAAAGATTACAATACATGTCCAACAAGGACCAGCAACGTACTGGTATGTTGCTGGACTTTGAATGTTTATACCAGAATGATGCCTGCGGGTTTAGATATCATCTTGGTATCATTCTTTTCAGCCTGCGGCCGGCTTTCATGTAAAAGCAATCCTAGCGGCTAATTAGCCTCTGGACTGCTTTTACAAGCAGTGGGAGGGAATGCCCTCCCCGGATATAAAAAGCGCCATTGGGAAATTGGGACAGCATTTTATCACACCGATCTTGGTGTGGTCAGATGCTTTGAGGGCAGAGGAAAAATCTAGGGTCTAGAAGACCCAAGTTTTTTCAAAAAAAGAGTACCTGTCACTACCTATTGCTATCATAGGGGATATTTACATTCCCTGAGATAACAATAAAAATGATAAAAAAAAAAAATACTTGGAAGGAACAATTAAAAAATAAAATAAAAAAGCAAAATTAATAATAAAAAAAAAGAAAAAAAAAAAGCACCCCTGTCCTGCCCTGCTCTTGCCCAATGGCGAACGCAAGCGTCAGTCTGGCGTCATATGTAAACAGCAATTGCACCATGCATGTGAGGTATCACCGCGAAGGTCAGATCGAGGGCAATCATTTTAGCAGTAGACCTCCTCTGTAAATCTACTGGGGTAACCTGTAAAGGCTTTTAAAGGCTTTTAAAAATGTATGTAGTTTGTCGCCAATGTGCGTTTGTGCGAAATTTTAAAGCATGTCGTGTTTGGTATCTATGTACTCGGCCTAAGATCATCTTTTTTATTTCATCAAACATTTGGGCAATATAGTGTGTTTTAGTGCATTAAAATTAAAAAAAAGTGTATTTTTTAACCCAAAAAATGCATTTGAAAAATCGCTGCACAAATACTGTGTAGAAAAAAAAATGCAACACCCACCATTTTAATCTGTAGGGCCTTTGCTTTAAAAATATATATATAATGTTTGGGGGTTCAACATAATTTTCTTGCAAAAAAAAAATGTTTTCATGTAAACAAAAAGTGTCAAAAAGGGCTTTGTCTTCAAGTGGTTAGAAGAGTGGATGTAAGCTTCCTAATGTTGTGTATAAAATGCCAGAACAGTTCAAAAACCCCCCAAATGACCCCATTTTGGAAAGTAGACACCCCAAGCTATATACTGAGAGGCATGTCGAGTCCATGGAATATTTTATATGTTGACACAATGTTGCGGAAAAACTAATTTTTTTTTTTTTTTGCACAAAGTTGTCACTAAATGATATATTGCTCAAACATGCCATGGGCATATGTGGAATTACACCCCAAAATACATTCTGTTGCTTCTCCTGAGTACGGGGATACCACATGTGTGAGACTTTTTGGGAGCCTAGCCACGTACGGGACCCCAAAAACCAAGCACCGCCTTCAGGCTTTCTAAGGGTGTAAATTTTTGATTTCACTTCTCACTGCCTATCACAGTTTCGGAGGCCATGGAATGCCCAGATAGCACAAAACCCCCCCAAATGACCCCATTTTGGAAAGTAGACACCCCAAGCTATTTGCTGAGAGGTATTGTGAGTATTTTGCAGATCTCGCTTTTTGTCACAAAGTTTTGAAAATTGAAAAAAAAAAAAATATATATATATATATTTTCTTTCTTCATTTTCAAAAACAAATGAGAGCTGTAAAATACTCGCCATTCCTCTCAGCAAATAGCTTGGGGTGTCTATATTCCAAAATGGGGTCATTTGGGGGGGTTTTGTGCGATTTTGGCATTTTATGGCCTTCGAAACTGTGATAGGTAGTGAGGAGTGAAATCAAAAATTTGTGCCTAGAAATCCTGAAGGCGGTGCTTGATTTTCGGGGTCCCGTACGCGGCTAGGCTCCCAAAAAGTCCCACACATGTGGTATCCCCGTACTCAGGAGAAGCAGCAAAATGTATTTTGGGGTGAAATTCCACATATAACCATGGCATGTGTGAGCAATATATCATATAGTGACAACTTTTTGTAATTTTTTTTTTTTTTGTCATTATTAAATCACTTGGGACAAAAAAAAAAAATTCAATGGGCTCAACATGCCTCTCAGCAATTTCCTTGGGGTGTCTACTTTCCAAAATGGGGTAATTTGGGGGGGTTTTGTACTGCCCTGTCATTTTAGCACCTCAAGAAATGAGATAGGCAGTCATAAATTTAAAGCTGTGTAAATTTCAGAAAATGTACCCTAGTTTGTAAACTCTATAACTTTTGCGCAAACCAATAAATATACGCTTATTGACATTTTTTTTACTAAAAACATGTGGCTGAATACATTTTGGCCTAAATGTATGACTACAATTGAGTTTATTCGATTTTTCTTATAACAAAAATTAGAAAATATCATTTTTTTTCAAAATTTTCGGTCTTTTTCTGTTTATATCGCAAAAAATAAAAATCGCAGAGGCAATCAAATACCATTAAAAGAAAGCTCTATTTGTGGGAAGAAAAGGAAGCAGATTTCGTTTGGGTACAACATTGCATGTCCGCACAATTTACAGTTAAAGCAGCGCAGTGCAAAATTCTGAATTCACCTCTGGTCCTTTAGCTACCAAATGGTCCGGGGCTTAAGTGGTTAAATGGCTTTTTTTTCCTTTAGAAATTTCATTTTGTGCAGGGACAGTTCTAAACACGGGAAACACGTGCCACTTCACAGGCATACTTTAGACACCCAAAAAATATAACAAAAATGTCACTGCCCTCATCTATGACTGGTCTTCACAGCAAGGAGCACTGGATGGGCGGACGCATGTCAATAAAAAACACACAGAATATCCAAGCTCAACTTACCAACCTATCAGCAACAAAACAAATTCACCTGTCTAACAGTGCGTTTAAAAACAGGGGTTTAGTTGCACGCATTTGCAAATACATGTGTAAGCTGCAGGCCGCGTCAAGGCTCCCTGTATGCTGCAGTCCTAACTCTAAAATTTAAGGTCTCCTCAATGGAAGCACATGTATGCTGATGGATAGATATAGGGCAGGTGACTGGGGGGAGCCCACCCTCCATTAAAGGGGCAGGAGCACACTAAACACCCAGCACATGGAAGCAAAGGTGCTAGTGCGTTGCCTGACCACAATGACAACAATACATATAACAAAAATGTCACTGCCCTCATCTATGACTGGTCTTCACAGCAAGGAGCACTGGATGTGCGGACGCATGTCAATAAAAAACACAGAATATCCAAGCTCAACTTACCAACCAATCAGCAACAAAACAAATTCACCTGTCTAACAGTGCGTTTAAAAACAGGGGTTTAGTTGCACGCATTTGCAAATACATGTGTAAGCTGCAGGCCGCGTCAAGGCTCCCTGTATGCTGCAGTCCTAACTCTAAAATTTAAGGTCTCCTCAATGGAAGCACATGTATGCTGATGGATAGATATAGGGCAGGTGACTGGGGGGAGCCCACCCTCCATTAAAGGGGCAGGAGCACACTAAACACCCAGCACATGGAAGCAAAGGTGCTAGTGCGTTGCCTGACCACAATGACAACAATACATATAACAAAAATGTCACTGCCCTCATCTATGACTGGTCTTCACAGCAAGGAGCACTGGATGGGCGGACGCATGTCAATAAAAAACACACAGAATATCCAAGCTCAACTTACCAACCAATCAGCAACAAAACGAATTCACCTGTCTAACAGTGCGTTTAAAAACAGGGGTTTAGTTGCACGCATTTGCAAATACATGTGTAAGCTGCAGACCGCGTCAAGGCTCCCTGTATGCTGCAGTCCTAACTCTAAAATTTAAGGTCTCCTCAATGGAAGCACATGTATGCTGATGGATAGATATAGGGCAGGTGACTGGGGGGAGCCCACCCTCCATTAAAGGGGCAGGAGCACACTAAACACCCAGCACATGGAAGCAAAGGTGCTAGTGCGTTGCCTGACCACAATGACAACAATACATATAACAAAAATGTCACTGCCCTCATCTATGACTGGTCTTCACAGCAAGGAGCACTGGATGGGCGGACGCATGTCAATAAAAAACACACAGAATATCCAAGCTCAACTTACCAACCAATCAGCAACAAAACAAATTCACCTGTCTAACAGTGCGTTTAAAAACAGGGGTTTAGTTGCACGCATTTGCAAATACATGTGTAAGTTGCAGGCCGCGTCAAGGCTTTAGACACCCTCGAGGTACGATATTTAAAGTAATATTTCACTTTTTTTTTTCACTTTATGCATCATTAAAATGACTGCTCCCAAAAAACGTCCGTTTTTAAAACTTCGTTTTGCATTGATACATGTCCCCTGGGGGAGAACCCGGCTCCCCAAACCCTTTTTAGGACAATAACATGCATATTAGTCGTTATAATTAGCACTTTAGATTTCGAACAATCGCGTCCATTGTATTTAATAGGGTTCTAACGTTCGCGCAAACTTTCGGTCCGTTCGAAGGTTCTGGTGGGGTGTTCGGCTCATCCCTATCTGTAACTAAAGCACAGCTACAAATGAGGACGCCATTTCATTTGGTAACAATATCTCAATCATATACTGGAACATAAAAGCTCTTCAAAGTCGATGGCTGTCTTAGAAAATCAACATGTAATTATGCACATGATTGCAGAGAAACTGTACTATCATGAAGATTACAGAGGTACAGAAATAGAAATGTACTATATTGCAGCTAATCAATCATTCGATTTGGTGGTTGCATTCATTTTATTTTTTAAGCTTTATTTTCTTTATTTTCAGCTGGTGATGAGTCCAGTAACACGCCTCCTGTCTTAAGGTGTCTCCACTCTGAATGGAGAAATAATGGAGCCACCCTTGGACAGCAGAACTGTCAGTCGAGGGGAGAGGGTAGTGTTAGGCTGGCCATACATTATACAGTTTTCTTATTCTATTTCCTTTAAATCTACTTTCCACTAAGTAGCGCATGGGCCTGCCTGATTGCATACAAATTTAAAGTGTTTAGGTTTGACCTCCTATTATATGGTTTTGGTAAATCCTAAAGGTAATTCTTGTACAAGAAAATAGTATCTTGTATGGCCAGCCTTAGATATACAAGCGCAACCCTAAAAATTTATACTCGCCCGCATTTGGTGAGTGAAAATAGCTTGAGGGCGAGTGTGGGACCGCCTCGGGGGAAGTGGGCGCCACAGGGAGGGGAGGTTGAATGGGAGCCATTCTCCTCCCAGCGATTGGTCAGGAAAATGGGGAAGCGAGAGGAGGGGAAGAGGAGAGCTGGCCGGATCACACAGAGCGGGGATCTCCCACTGTGACACAACTTGGATTTGAATTGCCAGACGGCCGCTGTCAAACAAAGTCGCGCCTCCTGGTTTGGCTCCTATGATAGACAGCACACTGGTCCAATGCCGGAAAATTTAAGTAGTGTGACGTCTATCATTGGAGCCGGTCAAGGAGGCGGGACTTTGTTTGACTGCGACTGCCGGGCAATTTAAATCCAAGCGGTGTCACAGTGCTGATGAGCATTGGTGAGGCTGCATTGATGAGGCTGCATTGATTGGCACTGATGAGACTGCGCTGATGGGCACTGATGAGGCTGCCCTGATGGGCATTAGCGAGGTTGCATTGATGGGCACTGGTGAGGCTTCATTGATGGGCACTGTTGAGGCTGCGCTAATGCCACTGATGAGGCTGCATCGATGGGCACCGATGAAGCTGCATTAATGGGCACCTGTGAGGCTGCATTGATGGACATTGGTGAGGCTGAATTGATGGGCACCGATGAGACTACACTGATAGGCAATGGTGAGGCTGCACTGATAGGCACTGGTAAGGCTGAATTGATTGGCACTGGTGAGGCTGCGCTGATGGGTACTGGTGAGGCTGCATTGAAGGGTACTGATGAGACTGCGCTGATGGGCACTGATGAGACTGCGCTGATGGGCACTGGTGAGGCTGCATTGATGGGCACTGATCAGGCTGCATTGATGGGTACTGGTGAGACTGCATTGATGGGCACTGATGAGACTGCGCTGATGGGCACTGATGAGACTGCGCTGATGGGCACTGGTGAGGCTGCATTGATGGGCACTGATCAGGCTGCATTGATGGGCACTGGTGGGGCTGCATTGATGGGCACTGGTGGGGCTGCATTGATGGACACTGATCAGGCTGCATTGATTGGCACTGGTGAGGCTGCATTGATGGGCACTGATGAGTCTGCATTGATGGGTACTGATGAGGCTTCACTGATGTGCACTGCTGAGGTTGCATGGATGGACACTGATGATGCTGCACTGATGAGCACTGCTGAGGTTGCATTGATGGGAATTGCTGAGGTTGCATTGATGGGCACTGATGAGGCTGCATTTAAGGGCACTGATAGGCTGCATTGATGGGCCCTGATAAAGCGGCACTGATGGGCACTGATGAGGCTACACTGATGGGCACTGATAAGTTGCACTGATGGGCACTGATGGGCACTGATGAGGCTGCACTGATGGGCACTGATATGTTGCACTGATGGTCACTGATAGGCTGCATTGAGGGGCTCTGATAGGCTGCATTGAGGGGCACTGATGTTATCATTTATTTTTGTAACTTAATTCTGCATAAAACATTTAGGAGTGTCATTTTATGAGATAATTTACGAGGACTTGTTTAGGGGTGGAATTAGGGGCAGGGCAGGGTAAGGGTTGGGTGGGGCAACTGGTGGCGAGTAACTCTTAAGGCCTGGCTAGTAGCTCAGGACTTGAAATTTGAGCCCTGTACTAGCACATTTAGATGGACATGACTAATTAACCACTTGCCGCCTGCCTTATAGGAAAATGACGGCGGCAAAGTTGTTTCAATATCCTGACTGGACGTCATATGATCTCTGACGGAGACTCTTTACCACATGATCAGCCGTGTCCAATCACGGCTGATTACGATGTAAACTAGAAAAGCTGGTGATCGGCTTTTCCTCACTCGCGTCTGTCAGACGCGAGTAGAGGAGAGCCGATCGGCTGCTCCTCTGACAGGGGGGGTCTGTGCTGATCGATTATCAGCGCAGCCCCCCGAGAATGCCCACACTGGACCACCAGGGATGCCACCAGACCACCAGGGATGCCCACCACCAGGTATGCCACCCTAGACCACCAGGGATGCCAATCAGTGCCCCTAATGGATGCCAATCAGTGCCCACAATGGGCATCACTGATTGGCAGCATTATTGTTTGGCACTGATTGGCATCCATCAGTACAATACATTACAGTACATTAGTGCCACCTATCAGTGCCCATCCATGCCCATCCGTGCCACCTATCAGTGCCCATCCATGCCGCCTATCAGTGCCCATCCGTGTCGCCTATCAGTGCCCATCCGTGTCGCCTATCCGTGCCCATCCACGCCGCCTATCTGTGCCCATCGGTGCCGCCTATCTGTGCCTATCCGTGCCGCCTATCTGTTCCCATCCGTGCTGCATATCAGTGCCACCTATCAGTGCCCATCAGTGCCGTCTATCAGTGCCCCATCAGTGCCGCATATTAGTGCCTATCATCAGGGCCCATCAATGCCACCTTATCGGTGCCACCTCATTGGTGCCCATCAGTCCTGCCTTATCAGTGCCCGTCAGTGCAGCCCCATCAGTGAAGGAGAAAACTTGCTTATTTATAAAGTTTTGTAACTGAAACAAAAAAAACTTTTTTTTTTTCAAAATGTTCTGACTTTTTTTATTTATTTTTAGCAGAAAAAAAAATCCCAGAGTTGATCAAATACCACCAAAAGAAAGCTCTATTTGTGGGAACAAAATGGTAAAAATTTCGTTTGGCTACAGTGTAGCATGACCGTGCAATTGTCATTCAAAGTGCAACAGGGCTAAAAGCTAAAAATTGGTCTGGGCAGGAAGGTGTATAAGTGCTCAGTATTGAAGTGGTTTAAATTCAAACTCCAGCTAACACATATTAAGTAGTTATTAAGGGAGCACGCTTCCAGCAAAGAAGTTTTAACACATACACATTCACATTTAATACATTACCGTCACATATGTATACAGCATATTCGGAAAATGATAAATTGCTGTCAGACAAAGAAATGACCTTCATAAATCATAATGCCGCGTACACACGACCGTTTTTAATGACATGAAAATTGCCATTTTTTAAAATGGTCATTAAAAATGATCGTGTGTGGGCTTCAGAGCATTTTTCACAACGTGAAAAATGGCCATGAAAAAATTGGAACATGCTCTAATTGTTCTCGTCGTTTTTCACATCGTCGCTTTTCTCGTCATGAAAAACGGCCGTGTGTGGGCTTTAACGACGTGAAAAAAATGCGCATGCTCAGAATCAAGTATGAGACAGGAGCGCTCGTTCTGGTAAAACTAGCGTTCGTAATGGAGATAGCACATTCGTCACGCTGTAACGGACTGAAAAGCACAAGGCTGAAAAGCGCGAATCGTCTCTAACATGAAGGGTGGCTCCATCCGAATGGAACTTCCCCTTTATAGTGCCGTCGTACGTAATGTACGTCACCGCGCTTTACTCAAGCATTTTTTTCCACGATAGTGTGTAGGTAAGGCAGGCTTGAGAGGAAATCACGTCGAGAAAAATTCATTTTTTTCCAATGACATTAAAACGGTCGTGTATACGCGGCATAAGTCCTGTCTTTTGTTGTTTTTCTTGCGTTGAAGGCTGGTTCACAGCAGATGCAGTCCAGTGTGTTTTTGTTCTGCATCAATCAAATTATTTTTCATACAGAAAAAATGCAGCAGGTTCTACTTTTGTTGAAAGCACTGGAACACACTGCACTGGTGAGAACTAGGGCCATTGGATTTTATGTTAGGCACATATGTTTTAGATGCAGAATAAAAATGCACTGGACTGCATCTGGTGTGAACCTACCTGTAATCTGGCAAAACGCATCAAAAACGCGCCAGTACACATCAAATGCATCAAAAATGCACTGGAACGCACATGTCCCTAATTAAAATAAGGAATAAAAAAGAGGAAAAATGCACCTGAACACACCAGAAATGCATCAAAAACGCACCAGAACGCATAAAAAAGCATTAAAAAAGCATGTAAATGAGCATGCATGAATGCATTCGGAACACAAAAAATGTGGTGTAAACCGGTCCAAAAAGTGTCAGCAAAACATAGTGATTCTGCAGTATAATTTGTCCCTCTCTATAGTGCCTTACAAAAGTATCCCCCCGGCTTTTTACCTATTTTGTTACATTACAGCCTTTAGTTCAATGTTTTTTTAATCTGAATTATATGTGATGTATCAGAACACAATAGTCTAAATTGATGAAGTAAAATTAGAAAAATATATACATAAAACTATTTTTCAGAAATAAATAACTGCTAATTGACATGTGCGTATGTATTGACCCCCTTTGTTATGAAGCCCATAAAAAGCTCTGGTGCAACTTCAGAAGTCACATAATTAGTGAAATGATGTAAGATAACCCTAGAGGAGCTGGAGAGTTCCACAGTAGAGACTGGAGTATCTGTACATAGGACGACAATAAGCCGTACGCTCCATAGAGTTGGGCTTTATGGCAGAGTGGCCAGAAGAAAGCCATTATTTTCATCAAAAAACTAAATGGCGCAGTCTGAGTTTGCGAAAAGGCATGTGGGAGACTCCCAAAATGTATGGAGAAAGGTGTTCTGGTCTGATGAGACTAAAATTGAACTTTTTGGCCATCAAAGAAAACGCTATGTCTGGCGCTAACCCAACACATCACATCACCCAAAGAACAGCATCCCCACAGTCAAACATGGTGGTGGCAGCATCATGCTGTGGGGATGTTTTTCAGCAGTCGGGACTGGGAAACTGGTCAGAGTTGAGGGAAAGATGGATGGTGCTAAATATAGGGATATTCTTAAGCAAAACATGTACCACTTTGTGTGTGATTTGAGGCTAGGACGGAGGTTCACCTTCCAGCAGTAGGGATGAGCCGAACACCCCCCGGTTTGGTTCACATCAGAACATTCGAACTGCATGAAAGTTCGCGCGAACTTTCGAACCCCTTTAAAGTCTATGGGACTCGAACGTCAGAAATAAAAAGTGTGAATTTTGAAGGCTAATATGGAAGTTATTGTTCTAAAAAGGGTTTTAAAACTGCCATTTTTTCGGGAGCAGTGATTTTAATGATGCTTAAAGTGAAAAAATATAAGTGAAATATTCCTTTAAATGTCGTGCCTGGGGGGTGTCTACAGCATGCCTGTAAAGTGGCACGTGTTTTCCGTATTTAGAACTGTCCCTGGACAAAATTAAATTTCTAAAGAAATAAAAGTAATTTAAAACTGCTTGCGGCTTTAATGTCATGTCTGGTCCCGGCAATATGGATAAAAATCATTGAGAAAAACGGCATGTGTACCCCCCTCCCAGCCCATTACCAGCCCCTTTGGGTCTTGTATGGATATTAAGGGGAACCCCGCACCCAAATTAAAAAAAGGAAAGGTGTGGGGCCCCCAGGCCCTATATACGCTGAACAGCAGTACACAGGCGGTGCAAACAAGACAGGGACTGTAGGTTTGTTCTTAAGTAGAATCTGTTTGTAATTTTGAACTGGTACATTTTTAAAGTGTAGCTCAAGCCAAAAAATCTATTTTGCCGCAGTGAATTATGGGCCGTGATGCGCCACTCGAATTTGGCGCGAACGGCCCATATTGTTCAAAATTCGGCAGATAGCCAAACAGACAATGTTTTAAAACGTTTTAAAAATGGCCGTTTTTTCGGGAGCAGTGATTTTTTTTTTTTATATAATCTTTATTTATAGAATTTTTTTTCCATTTGAAACAGTACAATCAAACAAGGCAAAATACACACATATCTGTCCAACCGTGTGTCCAAGCAGTTTACAAAACGACATGCCCGATCGGCCATCCAACAAAGAGGATAAAAGAGATGGAGGCGTCAGTTACGTGGTCAGGAAAACATATAAGTCCTATCATAATCAGGTCGTCCTTAATAACTCTGTTAGACACAGGAGATAATTTACGGGTAGACATCACCAGGTCGGACAGGTGGACATATAATAACAAAACAAAAAGGGAAGGAGAAGAAAAAAAAAAAGGGGGGGGGGGGGGAAGGAACATTGAAACAAACAAAGGATATTGTACTCATGCAAATTATGTGAGCATACCTGCAGCGGGTAGTTCAAATGCGTAAATCTGCACAAATCTGTGGTCAGTATTGGAATCAGATAGGTCAGTTTAGTGGTCAGTGTAGGAATCAGGCAGGTCAGTATAGGAATCAGGTTGGTTAGTATAGTGGTTAGGTAGGTCGGTGTAGGAATCAGGTTGGTCAGTACTACTGTACTAGCAGAAGGGACTCAGAGAGTGCTAAAAATCTGCGGGTTAGGGGGCGCAAATCTCTTGCCCTGCCCCGGGCGCTGACAACCCACGCTACGCCACTGTATAAAATTATCTTTCAAAAAAGTGTTTCCCAGTGTTAAACCTTTCATCCAACTTCTAAATTGCTACATTTGTAAATTTCAAAAGCCAATATAAAGGAATAGTAGTGTTAAAATAGGCACTTGTGGGTTTAACTAATCATTTATTTATTTTTTGTATTATTCTCCTTTAAGGGGTTGTGGCAGGGGGTGTGTCCTATGCCTTCATACATCTGCTAATAGGTGGCCCTCGTTCCCATCTCAAAAAGTTGGGAGGTATCGGAGTATACTGTATGTGGTCAGAAGTCCGGGGGCGTTTGTGGCTCCAGCACTTCCAGGAGAACTCAGACACTGGGGACACTGGGGACACTGGTGAACTGTTGACGTCACTTCCGGGTGCTCCGAACGTGCGCTATGCCCACCCCACCTGGCTTTGAGTGTCTCTGAGTGTCTCAGAGATCTTCAGGAAGTTCTGGGAGCCACCAGCATCCCCGGACCTCTGGCCACGTACTGTATACACCAGCGGCTTTACTGTATACACCAGTGGCTTTACATGGATGAGCACCAGACTCCTTAACGCAGGATATTGTTTTTATTTGTTTTTTTGTGAGTGTCATTCCACTTTTTTTTACATTAAACCTGTGATCCTTCTACTGCTCGTATATCAAGACCGCGCTCGTATATCAAATACATTTTTTTTAAAGGTGTTGCTCGTCTTACAAAGTGCTCGCATACCAAGTTACTCGCAAACCAAGGTTTTACTGTATTTACAGTACCTATAGGTAAGCCCTATTATAGGCTTACCTATAGGTAAAAATCATACATGGGAGTTTTTTTGAGTGTAAGTTCTTGTAGACAAAGCATTTTTACCCTTTATTTCACTGCTTGATACAATTTATTGCTCATATGGTAATTCTGTAATATCCCTGGACTGAGCTTTATTATTGAGAGTATTTCAGATTTGAGATTACATGGGATTTGATACATCTCTGCAGATTCTGCTTAGTGTTACAGCAATAGACGTGAGTAGATAGAAAAAGCCTGCAGTTACCTGAATGGTAAACACAGACCGTCATAGGAAAGTATATTTCAGGGGTGCCCAACCTTTTGAAGAGCAAGGGCCACTTAAGCGACTTGGTAACCGGTCGCGGGCCACAATGAGCGGAGTGGGTGGCAGCCCACTCGGCTCTATAGAGCCCACTCTACTCTCGGCACACCAAACTCGCAGGTAATAGAAGTCTATGGCTCAGTGCAGGTAACCCACAGGTGCACTTCTTCTCTGCACCTGCGGATCAGTTTGAAAGCAGCCCAGTAACCAGTCTAGAGATGTACAGAACTATTCGCCGGCGAACAGTTCCCGGCGAACATAGCTTGTTCGCGTTCGGCGCGGCCGGCGAACATATGCGATGTTCGGTCCGCCCCCTATTCATTCTCATTGAGCAAACTTTGACCCTGTACCTCACAGTCAGCAGACACATTCCAGCCAATCAGCAGCATACCCTCCCTCCCAGACCCTCCCACCTCCTGGACAGCATCCATTTTAGATTCATTCTCAAGCTGCAGTCTTAGCGAGAGGAGGGACAGTTTAGCTGCTGCTTATTTTATAGGGAAAGCTAGGCTAGGCCAGTGTATTCAGTGTTCACTCCACTCCTGAAAGACTCATCTGATCTCTGCTGTAAGCACAGCGTCCTGACAGCACCCCAAAAAGCCCTTTTTAGGGCTGGTAAAACACCAGTCTGCTTTTTTTTTTTTTCCTGGACAGCATCTATTTTAGATTCAGTCTGTACTTAAGCTGCAGTGTTAGCCAGAGGAGGGACAGTTTAGCTGCTGCTGATTTTATAGGGAAAGCTATAGGCAAGTGTATTCAGTGTTCACTCCACTCCTGAAAGACTCATCTGATCTCTGCTGTAAGCACAGCGTCCTGACAGCACCCCAAAAAGCCCTTTTTAGGGCTGGTAAAACACCAGTCTGCTTTTTTGTTTTTTCCTGGACAGCATCTATTTTAGATTCAGTCTGTACTTAAGCTGCAGTGTTAGCCAGAGGAGGGACAGTTTAGCTGCTGCTGATTTTATAGGGAAAGCTAGGCTAGGCAAGTGTATTCAGTGTTCACTCCACTCCTGAAAGACTCATCTGATCTCTGCTGTAAGCACAGCGTCCTGACAGCACCCCAAAAAGCCCTTTTTAGGGCTGGTAAAACACCAGTCTGCTTTTTTGTTTTTTCCTGGACAGCATCTATTTTAGATTCAGTCTGTACTTAAGCTGCAGTGTTAGCCAGAGGAGGGACAGTTTAGCTGCTGCTGATTTTATAGGGAAAGCTATAGGCAAGTGTATTCAGTGTTCACTCCACTCCTGAAAGACTCATCTGATCTCTGCTGTAAGCACAGCGTCCTGACAGCACCCCAAAAAGCCCTTTTTAGGGCTGGTAAAACACCAGTCTGCTTTTTTGTTTTTTCCTGGACAGCATCTATTTTAGATTCAGTCTGTACTTAAGCTGCAGTGTTAGCCAGAGGAGGGACAGTTTAGCTGCTGCTGATTTTATAGGGAAAGCTAGGCTAGGCCAGTGTATTCAGTGTTCACTCCACTCCTGAAAGACTCATCTGATCTCTGCTGTAAGCACAGCGTCCTGACAGCACCCCAAAAAGCCCTTTTTAGGGCTGGTAAAACACCAGTCTGCTTGTTTTTTTTCTGGACAGCATCTATTTTAGATTCAGTCTGTACTTAAGCTGCAGTGTTAGCCAGAGGAGGGACAGTTTAGCTGCTGCTGATTGTATAGGGAAAGCTATAGGCAAGTGTATTCAGTGTTCACTCCACTCCTGAAAGACTCATCTGATCTCTGCTGTAAGCACAGCGTCCTGACAGCACCCCAAAAAGCCCTTTTTAGGGCTGGTAAAACACCAGTCTGCTTTTTTTTTTCCTGGACAGCATCTATTTTAGATTCAGTCTGTACTTAAGCTGCAGTGTTAGCCAGAGGAGGGACAGTTTAGCTGCTGCTGATTTTATAGGGAAAGCTATAGGCAAGTGTATTCAGTGTTCACTCCACTCCTGAAAGACTCATCTGATCTCTGCTGTAAGCACAGCGTCCTGACAGCACCCCAAAAAGCCCTTTTTAGGGCTGGTAAAACACCAGTCTGCTTGTTTTTTTTCCCCGGCACAGTAGCTTACATAAAAAAAACCACAACAGTTTTGACTGCAGTAGATGAGCAGTCAGTTGCCTGCCAGCGTGTGTGTCAGACCTACAGTGTCTACTGTGCCAACTTCTGCCAGTGCACAGTGCCACTCATATCTGGTGTCACAGTAGCTTGCACGCATAGTACAACTAAACTAATCTAAAAAAAATGACAGGCAGAGGCAGGCCACCTCGCAGGGGCTGTTGTGGTCGTGGTACTGTGATTCCCTTTGGCCCAAGAATAATGCCCAGTGTTCAGGGGCCACGTACCCTGAACTCTAAAAGTTCTGAGGACATAGTTGACTGGCTAACACAGGACAGCCAATCTTCTACAGCTTCCGCATGGAACCTTGACGCACCATCCTTCTCCAGCTCAGCTTTGGGCACCTCTCAAGTTCCCACTCGCCCGCCTGCCGCCACCACCAACACTAGCACCACAGTTGCTTCACTTGATCTGTCAGAGGAGTTATTTACACATGAGTTGGAAGAAATGAGTGATGCGCAAACATTATTGCCAGAGGATGTAGATAAAAGGGATATGTCTCAGTCAGGCAGCATTACACACATGGATGTACGGTGTGATGATGATGATGTTGTACCCGCTGCTGCTTCCTTTGCTGAGTTGTCAGATACAAGTGAAGCGATTGATGATGACGATGTGGATGTCACGTGGGTGCCCGCTCGAAGAGAAGAAGAACAGGGGGAAAGTTCAGATGGGGAGACAGAGAGGAGGAGGAGACGAGTTGGAAGGAGGGGTAGGTCGTCGCAAGGAGCTAGTGGCACAGTCAGACAGCATGTATCGGCACCCGGGGTCAGCCAGACAGCACGCCAATCAACGCATGCTGTTGCCACCACCAGAATGCCGCCATTGCAAAGCTAAGCAGTGTGGCATTTTTTTTGTGTGTCTGCCTCTGATAACAGCGATGCCATTTGCAACCTGTGCCAAAAGAAACTGAGTCGTGAGAAATCCAACACCCACCTAGGTACAACTGCTTTGCGAAGGCACATGATCTCACATCACAAACGCCTATGGGATCAACACATGATGACGAGTACAAGCAGCACACAAGCTCAAAGCCACCATCCTCCTCCTGGTCCAGCATCTTCAGCCACGTCAACCACTGCTGTCCTCCTTGCCCCCTCTCAACCATCTGACACTACGTCTCTCGCCTTGAGCAGTTCCTGCTCATCTGCCCACAGTCAGGTGTCTGTCAAGGACATGTTTGAGCGTAAGAAGCCAATGTCACAGAGTCACCCCCTTGCCCGGCGTCTGACAGCTGGCTTGTCGGAACTCTTAGCCCGCCAGCTTTTACCATACAAGCTGGTGGAGTCTGAGGCCTTCAAAAAATTTGTAGCTATTGGGACACCGCAGTGGAAGGTACCCGGCCGAAATTTCTTTTCACAAAAGGCAATCCCCAACCTGTACTCTATTGTGCAAAAGGAAGTCATGGCATGTCTGGCACACAGTGTTGGGGCAAGGGTCCATCTGACCACTGATACCTGGTCTGCAAAGCACGGTCAGGGCAGGTATATCACCTACACTGCTCATTGGGTAAACCTGCTGACGGCTGCCAAGCATGTAATGCGTGGCTCTGCAGAGGAGTTGGTGGTGACACCACCACGACTTGCAGGCAGGCCTGCTGTCACCTCCTCTACTCCTCCTACTCCATCCTCTTCGATAACCTCCTCGGCTGAGTCCTCTTCTGCTGCGTCTTGCTCCACATCAACAGCACCCCCCCAGCTCCCCAGGGGCTATTCCACATCCCGGATACGACAGTGTCACGCTGTCTTGGGGCTAACTTGCCTGAAAGCAGAGAGTCACACCGGACCAGCACTCCTGTCCGCCCTGAACGCACAGGTGGATCAGTGGCTGACTCCGCACCAACTGGAGATCGGCAAAGTGGTGTGTGACAACGGAAGCAATTTGTTGGCGGCATTGAATTTGGGCAAGTTGACACATGTGCCGTGCATGGCACATGTGTTAAATCTGATTGTACAACGCTTTGTGCATAAGTACCCAGACTTACAGGATGTCCTCAAGCAGGCCAGGAAGGTGTGTGGCCATTTCAGGCGTTCCTACACAGCCATGGCGCACTTTTCAGATATCCAGCGGCGAAACAACATGCCAGTGAGGCGCTTGATTTGCGACAGCCCGACACATTGGAATTCAACACTCCTAATGTTCGACCGCCTGCTCCAACAAGAAAAAGCCGTCAACGAGTATTTGTATGACCGGGGTGCTAGGACAGCCTCTGCGCAGCTGGGAATTTTTTTGCCACGTTACTGGACGCTCATGCGCAATGCCTGTAGGCTCATGCGTCCTTTTGAGGAGGTGACAAACCTAGTCAGTCGCACTGAAGGCACCATCAGCGACATCATCCCATTTGTTTTCTTCCTGGAGCGTGCCCTGCGAAGAGTGCTGGATCAGGCCGTAGATGAGCGTGAAGAGGAAGAGGAAGAGTTGTGGTCACCATCACCACCACCAGAAACAGCCTTATCAGCATCGCTTGCTGGACCTGCGGCAACGCTGGAAGAGGAGTCTGAGGAAGAGGAGTCAGAGGAGGAATGTGGCTTTGAGGAGGAGGAGGAAGACCAACCACAGCAGGCATCCCAGGGTGCTCGTTGTCACCTATCTGGTACCCGTGGTGTTGTACGTGGCTGGGGGGAAGAACAGACCTTCAGTGAGATCAGTGAGGACGAGGAACAGGACATGAGTAGCTCGGCATCCAACCTTGTGCAAATGGGGTCTTTCATGCTGTCGTGCCTGTTGAGGGACCCTCGTATAAAAAGGCTGAAGGAGAACGACCTGTATTGGGTGGCCACGCTACTAGACCCCCGGTATAAGCAGAAAGTGCCAGAAATGTTACCGAATTACAGGAAGACGGAAAGGATGCAGCAGTTCCAAAATAAATTAAAAAGTATGCTTTACACAGCGTATAAGGGTGATGTCACAGCACAACGGGAATCTAACAGGGGAAGAGGTGAAAGTAATCCTCCTCCTACCACGACCATGCCGGCAAGGACAGGACGCTTTACAGACGTATTGTTGATGGAGGACATGCAGAGCTTTTTAAGTCCTACGCATCGCCACAGCCCTTCGGGGTCCACCCTCAGAGAACGACTCGACCGACAGGTAGCAGACTACCTCGCCTTAACTGCAGATATCGACACTCTGAGGAGCGATGAACCCCTTGACTACTGGGTGTGCAGGCTTGACCTGTGGCCTGAGCTATCCCAATTTGCGATAGAACTTCTGGCCTGCCCCGCTTCAAGTGTCCTTTCAGAAAGGACCTTCAGTGCAGCAGGAGGTATTGTCACTGAGAAGAGAAGTCGCCTAGGTCAAAAAAGTCTAGATTACCTCACCTTTATTAAGATGAATGAGGCATGGATCCCGAAGGGACTGACAGTGGGCGATACATTTGACTAAAAAAGGCCTGATGAGATGAGCTGCCTTGGGCTAAAAATGGTCCACAAGCCGCAATGTTTTAGGGCACTTTCTGCCTGAAAAACATAATTTTTTCTGGCCGCTGCTACAGCAGCGGCTGCAACAATACCTAATTTTACAGGCATGTGTACATGCCTAATTTTTCTGGCCTCTGGTGCTGCACTGTGGCTGCAAAAAAAACAAACAAAAAAACACATACCTGTGTCAATTCCCCTTCGTGATCGTTACCTTGTTGTGGTGAAGGGGCTTGCGTATCACAATGAAGCGACCACCTCTATGAGTGTGTTGGCAATGGCGTTGTTGGCACACCCCAGATGGTAAGGTCGTTGCTTCATTGTGAACAGACCAAAAGCGATCGGCTTGATAATTTTGCATAGAAAAAACATAAATTTTCTTTGTGATCATCTAAGGTGATCATTAAAGCCTTGCGGTTGTGCAAATGGACTGTTTGCAGTTGTTTGCGGTGCGTTAAACGGGGAGTTTGGTCTGTCCGAGTTTGGTCTGTCACTGTGAAACGGGCGTAACCCTTACACTACCTGATCGATACAACATCATACCTGATGTTTTAAAGCACGTTATTCCAAACACATTAGGAATGTTAGGTGATTTATGCCCTTTATGGATTAAAACCCGACTCTGCGTCAACTACGTAATTTTCCATGGGAGTTTTGCCATGGATCCCCCTCCGGCATGCCACAGTCCAGGTGTTAGTCCCCTTGAAACAACTTTTCCATCACTATTGTGGCCAGAAAGAGTCCCTGTGGGTTTTAAAATTCGCCTGCCTATTGAAGTCTATGGCGGTTCGCCGGGTTCGCCCGTTCGCGAACATTTGCGGCAGTTCGCGTTCGCCGTTCGCGAACGGAAAATTTTATGTTCGCGACATCACTAGTAACCACTGCAAAACAGATATGCCCATATATACACTGGGATTTTAGTAATAAACTTACCTTTAATAACAGTATTCTATTCTATTCTATTTTATTCCATCCCAGAGCAGGAGGCCGCGGGCCACATCAGAGGGCTCTGTGGGCCACATGTGGCCCCCGGGCCACTGGTTGGGCACCCCTGGTATATTTGATCATGCAGATCAAACGCAGGTTTATGCATTCTACCTCACGATTGAATGCACATTGATAGGACTTGAATCCAGTGTGTATTACAGTCAGGGCTGCCATCAGGGGGGTACAGGCAGTACACCTGTAAGGGGCCCGGAGGTCCCCAGGGCCCTGGATGGCAACCCCCCTTTTTTTATATAATAATATATATATATATATATTTTTTTATAATTTTTTTTTCTTTTTTTTGTAAGGGGCCCAGAGGTCCCCAGAGGCCCGGAGGTCCCCAGGGCCCTGGATGGCAACCCCCCCCCCTTTTTTATTTTATAAAATCTTTTTTATTTTTTTATTTTTTTTTATTACATTTTTTTTTGTAAGAGGCCCAGAGGTTCCCAGAGGCCGGAGGTCCCCAGGGCCCCGGATGTCAACCCCCCTTTTTTTTATTTCTTTTGGGTTTTTTTTTGTTCGTCAGCACCCAAAGCCCCGCCGACCTCAACAATTCGCGGCGGCAGCACCCCCCGGTTCTCCTCTGCTCCAGGGGGCCCATGCCTGAAGCTGTGTAATGGGCCCCAAAATTCCTGATGGCGGCCCTGATTACAGTACAGTACAGTTTTTCATGTTTTGTTGCCTCACAACCTGAAATTAACATGGATTGTTTGAGGATTTGCGTCATTTAATTTACAGAACATGCCCACAACTTTGAAGATTTATTTTTTATTTTTTTATTGTGAAGCAAACAACAAATAGGACAAAATAACAGAAATAGTCAATGTGCATAACTTTTCACCCCCCTAAAGACAATACTTAGTAGAGCCACCTTTTGCGGCTATCACAGCTCCAAGTCGCTTTGGATAAGTCTCTATGAGATTCCCACATCTTACCACTGGGATTTTTGCCCATTCCTCTTTGCAAAACTGTTCCAGCTCCTTCAAGTTGGATGGTTTGCGCTTGTGAACAGCAATCTTTAAGTCTGTACTAGTATCAGGGTTGCCAACTTTGAGTAAATTTACGAACCATTTGTAAAATCCATAATTGTTGCATCTGTCCATGAATGTCAGTTACGGACATGCAGCCTACATGTCCGTAATGGACATTCAAGGACAGATGCAAAAAGTACAGATTTTTCAAACTGTTTGTGAATTTACTGAAAGTTGGCAACCCTGACTAGTATTATTCCTGCGCTACCAAGTGTGGATAGAGAAATGGAAAGTGGAACTGCTGCAGGCACCGAAAGGGTCAGACCATACCCATAGACAGTAAGATAAAGTAGGGGGTTGGTGCTGCGCTGTTCCTAATGGATATAGTGCCACTCGGCTAAAGAAATATAGAACAATAAATGACAGTACAAGGTGTCATTATATCCATTAGGAACAGTGCAGCACCAACCCCCTACTTTATTCTTTAAGTCTGACCACAGATTTTCTATTGGATTGAGGTCTGGGCTTTGACTAGGCCATTCCAACACATTTACATGTTTCCCCTTAAACCACTCAAGTGTTGCTTTAGCAGTTTGTTTGGGGTCATTGTCCTGCTGGAAGGTGAACGTCCGTCCTAGCCTCAAATCACACACAGAGTGGTACAGGTTTTGCTCAAGAATATCCCTGTATTTAGCACCATCCATCTTTCCCTCAACTCTGATCAGTTTCCCAGTCCCGACTGCTGAAAAACATCCCCACAGCATCATGCTGTCACCATCATGTTTCACTGTGGGGATGGTGTTTTTTGGGTGATGTGATGTGTTGGGTTTGCGCCAGACATAGCGTTTTCTTTAATGGCCAAAAAGTTAAATTTTTGTCTCATCAGACCAGAGCACCGTCCTCCATACATTTTAGGACTCTCCCACATGCCTTTTCGCAAACTCAAAATGTGCCATTTTGTTTTTTTGCTGAAAGTAATGGCTTTCTTCTGGCCACTCTCCCATAAAGCCCAACTCTATGGAGCGTACGGCTTATTTTGTCCTATGTACAGATACTCCAGTCTCTGCTGTGGAACTCTGCAGCTCCTCCAGGGTTACCTTAGGTCTCTGTGCTGCCTCTATGATTAATGCCCTCCTTGCCCGGTCCGTGAGTTTTGGTGTGCGGCCGTCTCTTGGCAGGTTTGCTGTTGTGCCATGTTCTTTCCATTTGGTTATGATAGATTTGATGGTGCTCCTAGGGATCATCAAATATTTGGCAAAAAATGTATAACCTAACCCTGACTTATACTTCTCAACAACATTGTCCCTTACTTGTTTGGAGAGTTCCTTGGTCTTCATGGCAGTGTTTGGTTAGTGGTGCCTCTTGCTTAGGTGTTGCAGCCTCTGGGGCCTTTCAAAAAGGTGTGTATAGGTAATGACAGATCATGTGACACTTAGATTGCACATAGGTGGATATCATTTCACTAATTATGTGACTTCTGAAGGTAATTGGTTGCGCCAGAGTTTTTTATGGGCTTCAAAACAAAGGGGGTGAATACATACGCACATGCCAATTAGCAGTTTTTTATTTCTGAAAAATTGTTTTATGTATATATTTTTCTAATTTTACTTCACTAACTTAGACTTGTGTTCTGATCCATCACATATAATTCAGATTTAAAAAAACATTGAACTAAAGGCTGTAATGTAACAAAATAGGTAAAACGCCAAGGGGGGTGAATACTTTTGCAAGGCACTGTATTTGTTTTAGTAAAAGTGAATTGTAGATGCATGGAGTGTGTACAGGGGTGTACATAGCTCCCGACACTCCCTGATTTTGAGGGACCGTCCCTGATTTGTAACAAAGTCCCTCTGTCCCTCTTTCCTCCTCCATTTGTCTCTCATTTTGGTCTGATCTGTATATAAAATGCACTATTTATCTATCAAAAAGTGCTCCCCAGTGCTAAACCTTTCATCCAGTTTCTAAATCGCTGCATTTGTAAATTCCAAAAGCCATTATAAAGGAATAGTAGTGGTGTCCATTAAAAGCAGCCACTGTGCCATCAAATGCAGCCAATGTGCCATCAAACGCAGCCACTGCGCCCATCAAACGCAGCCACTGTGCCCATCAATTGCAGCCACTGTGCCCATCAATTGCAGCCACTGTGCCCATCAATTGCCGCCACTGTGTCATCAAATGCTCCCACTGTGCCATCAAATGCTCCCACTGTGCCATCAAATGCTCCCACTGTGCCACCAAATGCTCCCACTGTGCCATCAAATGCCGCCACTGTGCCATCAAACGCTTCCAATTGTGCCATCAAACGCATCCACTGTGCCCATCAAATGCTGCTACTGTGCCATATCAAACGCTCCCACTGTGCCCATCAAACGCTCCCACTGTGCCAATCAAATGCTGCCACTGTGCCATAACAAATGCTGCCACTGTGCCATATCAAATGCTGCCACTGTGCCATATCAAATGCTGCCACTGTGCCATATCAAATGCTGCCACTGTGCCCATCAAATACTCCCACTGTGCCCCATCAAATGCTGCCACTGTGCCATCAAATTCTCCCACTGTGCCCATTAAATGCTGCCAGTGTGCTTCCACCCCCCATCTGCCTGGCTCTTACCCTGTCTCGGTGGGGCAGCGGGTGATAGAGGCGGGCGGCGAACGGTGTCCTCCATGCTTCTCAATGTCTTCTCCCATCCTCTTCCCGTCCTCTGCTATGATTGGACTCCTGATAGGCATCCAATCACAGCGCTTGTCGTTTCAGCCAATCAGGTGACTGGTAACAGACCCGAGCACCTGATCGGCGGAGAGGTGGTTCAGTGTTAGGAAAGCGAATATTCATTTGCTTTTCTAACACAGCATGGTGCTCGCTGTTTACCATTTTTGACGCTTATTAGAGCCTATGGCTCTAATCAGGTGCTTCAAAAACACCCCCACCACTGTATCAAATGCTCCCACTGTGCCATCAAATGCTGCCACTGTGCCATGTCAAATGCTGCCACTGTGCCATGTCAAATGCTGCCACTGTGCCATATCAAATGCTGCCACTGTGCCATATCAAATGCTGCCACTGTGCCCATCAAATACTCCCACTGTGCCCCATCAAATGCTGCCACTGTGCCATCAAATTCTCCCACTGTGCCCATTAAATGCTGCCAGTGTGCTTCCGCCCGCCATCTGCCTGGCTTTTATCCTGTCTCGGTGGGGCGGCGGGTGACAGAGGCGGGCGGCGAACGGTGTCCTCCATGCTCCTTAATGTCTTCTCCCATCTGGTAACAGACCCAAGCACCTGATCGGCGGATGTCATGGATATGCAGTAGTGTTTGTCTGTCAGCTTACCTTCCTTCCCATGTGTTCATCTTAGAGGCCTGAGCCCTTTCACCTGGCTTCCTTTATAATCTCCTCCCAGCCTGACTCCACCACAGGCCCTATCACAGAACACTATATTAACCTGTGCACTGCAAGCCTGCTTTGCTGATCAACGTGTTTGTTAGGCATTGTGTGTTTGGGTTCCTGCCTGCCGTGTGCTACGTCTGTCTCTCTGTTACATATTTGGCTTGTCCCCGACTATCCCTGTCTGCTCGTGACCCTTGACCTTCGGCTCGTTCTTTCGTTATCCTTGTCTGCTTGTGGCCCCTGACCTTCAGCTTGTTATTCGTTTCTCTCATATCTTGTGCTGCTGCTTCCCCTCTTTTCCCCTTATCCTACGGGGCGTGAGCTAGGAAACTCCAGGGGCCGCGACCTGGTCCCAGCCTGCAGCATAACATCCTCACCACTAGAGGCTCTGGAGAAGACCTGCTGGGTCTTAGACTCCGCGCCCTGGGGAATCTTGGCTCTAGCGTCCGTTAGGATCCCGGTTGTGCTCCTCTGGTCCCGCTTTCCACAACCACCCAGTTTCCTATCCGCAGAAGCCAGCCATAGGGTTCACTACCTTGTGGTGCACTCCTGTCCCCCTACGGTGTGCATCTGTCACCTGGCCACAGGTGACCCTGACAGTTTGATCAGCCATGAACCCGGCTGACATCCCGCTCCCCGCGGATGATCCGTTGCAGGGCATAGTTTGCAGACTTGAAACCCAGGAATCGAATCAGACTCAGGTGATGCGATTCCTCCAGGATCTGGCTTCTCGCTTCGAGCAGCTTCAGGCCTCCTTGGGAACCCTGAATCCGCAACCTCAAATACAACCAGCGGCTGCACCTATTGCACCAGTCGCAGCCACACACTCACTACAACTGCCAGCTCCATCCCGTTTCTCTGGGGACTCCAAGGCTTGCAGGGGGTTCCTTAGCCAATGCACAATTCATTTTGAGCTCCAGCCCCAAAACGTCCTGTCTGATCGGGCTAAGGTAGCCTATATCATTTCCCTCCTCTCTGGTGAAGCTTTAGCCTGGGCAGCCCCTCTGTGGGAACTGAATGATCCAGTGGTTTCTAGCCTGTCTGGATTCTTGAAACTTTTTCGGAATATCTTCGAAGAACCGGCTCGTGTCTCTTCAGCGGCCAGCGCCCTTTTACGTCTCCGCCAAGAGTCTGCTTCTGTGGGACAGTATGCCCTTCATTTCCGCATACTGTCGGCTGAGTTGAGCTGGAACAATGAGGCCTTAGTCGCAACCTTTTTGCATGGCCTGTCTGATAGAGTGAAGGATGAATTAGCAGGAAGAACCATCCCCACTGATCTGGCCGGCGTTATCTCCTTGTGTAACCAGATCGATATTCGCTTTCAGAAGAGGACCTTAGAAAAGCAACGTCAGCACTCCTTGGTTCTTAGTCAGCCTGAGCTCCCCTCTCTTTGACCCGTAAAGCATCTCCTACCAGCTGAGGAACCCATGCAGCTGGGTCGGACCAGGCTATCCCCCGAGGAACGTGCTAGGTGCAGAACTCTTGGTCTGTGTCTTTACTGTGGGGGCAAAGGTCATTTTCGTGACACTTGCTCTCTTTGTCCAGAAAAACGTTCGGGTCCACTTCATCTGGAAAGTGGAGTATTGGACCCAGAAATATCACCTTCCCCTTCTCGTCTTCTGCTTTCTGTGTTCCTTCATGTTGGTGCTTCTTCTCATTCGGTCTCAGCATATCTGGATTCCGGAGCCACTGGTAATTTCATAGACTGGGAAATCGCATCGTCCATGAGACTTACTCTTTTGCCCCTCACCACGCCATTGGTGGTCTTGGCGATTGATGGTACTGTTCTCCCAGGGGGACCTATCCGTTTCCAGACCCTCCCTGTTAAGATGTCGGTAGGGACACTCCACCAGGAGTGGATATCCTTCCTTATCTTACCCAAGGCCTCAACGCCTATAATTTTGTGTCTCCCATGGTTACAGCTCCATTCTCCTCATGTGGACTGGACTACTGGACAGATCCTGGCTTGGGGTTCCTCCTGTTCCTCGTCCTGCCTACCCAAGGTTGCCCACTGTGAACCTGAGCCAGTCATCCATTCCAGGTTGCATAACCATTTACATTTCTCTGTCCCTAACCACCCTTGGACGCACAGCCAGGCTAGCTTGTCTACAAGTCCTGCAGTCGCTACGTCTTGCGATGCGATTCAGGTAGTCGCTACACCTGACTCAGCTATTCACTCTGCCTCTGTACTAGTTATTCCAGTCCAGCCCATGCCCAGTGAGCCTCCTACTTTTTCTTGTTCAGGACATTCTGCTTGTCCTTCAGCTATTCAGCTTGACTCCGGCGACATGTCACCTTCTAACCAACCTGACTTCAGGGTTCCACTGACATCTGCCCAGTCTGATGGTCCTGTGCAAGATGACCAGTCCCCCTTTAAGGGTCTAGGGGACCCTCCTCAGATTCCTGTTGATCCTCTCATGCCCTTGCTTATTCCTAGAGAGCCTTTGGTCCTCAATAGATCTTCTTGTCATCTCCCTACCTCGTTTTCGGTCTCTGAGGATAATCTTAAGTACGAGGTTAGACAAGTTCTGGATTCTCGGCTCTGCAGAGGCATTCTTCAGTACCTTGTGCATTGGAGAGGTTTCGGTCCTGAGGAGGTGTCTTGGATCGCTGCATCTGATGTTGCTGCACCTCATCTGTTGAGGAGATTTCATCAGAGATTTCCCTTTAAGCCTGGGCCCAGGCGGGGGAGGGCCCATAAGAGGGAGGGTACTGTCATGGATATGCAGTAGTGTTTGTCTGTCAGCTTACCTTCCTTCCCATGTGTTCATCTTAGAGGCCTGAGCCCTTTCACCTGGCTTCCTTTATAATCTCCTCCCAGCCTGACTCCACCCCAGGCCCTATCACAGAACACTATATTAACCTGTGCACTGCAAGCCTGCTTTGCTGATCAACGTGTTTGTTAGGCATTGTGTGTTTGGGTTCCTGCCTGCCCTGTGCTACGTCTGTCTCTCTGTTACATATTTGGCTTGTCCCTGACTATCCCTGTCTGCTCGTGACCCTTGACCTTCGGCTTGTTCTTTCGTTATCCTTGTCTGCTTGTGGCCCCTGACCTTCAGCTTGTTATTCGTTTCTCTCATATCTTGTGCTGCTGCTTCCCCTCTTTTCCCCTTATCCTACGGGGCGTGAGCTAGGAAACTCCAGGGGCCGCGACCTGGTCCCAGCCTGCAGCATAACATCCTCACCACTAGAGGCTCTGGAGAAGACCTGCTGGGTCTTAGACTCCGCGCCCTGGGGAATCTTGGCTCTAGCGTCCGTTAGGATCCCGGTTGTGCTCCTCTGGTCCCGCTTTCCACAACCACCCAGTTTCCTATCCGCAGAAGCCAGCCATAGGGTTCACTACCTTGCGGTGCACTCCTGTCCCCCTACGGTGTGCATCTGTCACCTGGCCACAGGTGACCCTGACAGCGGAGAGGTGGTTCAGTGTTAGGAAAGCGAATATTCATTCACTTTTCTAACACAGCATGGTGCTCGCTGTTTACCATTTTTGATGCTTATTAGAGCCTATGGCTCTAATCAGGTGCTTCAAAAACACCCCCACCACAGTAATTCAGGCACCCGAAAAGGCGTCGGTGCCTGAATAGGGGGTGGCAGCGGCGGCCATAGATAGATTCATGCAATGCATGAATCTATCTATTGGTGATAGAGGGGGTGGCTGGAGAGAGGGGGCGGCGCCAGTGTGCCCTTATGGACGCACCGCCACTGTAATGGCAACTCAACAAACACATACACACAATAGTTACATTTTTAATCATGTAGAACACTGCAATGCACACTGTGCTACTGCGCAGGTGTGTTGAAGAGCACTGTAGATGTGCATTGAGGTTTGATTGACAATGAATAGCAACACACTGCAATAGACAAATACAATGCATTGCCATGCATTATTGTAACACCCTATATAATGTGTGTTATGGTACACTTTACATACCTCCCAACTTTCTAGGATGGTAAAGAGGGACACCTTTTAGCACAAAGAATGTATTGGAAAGAACACACTTCTGCCGCATTCCCGGTTGTGTGGACCATTAAGAATCAATAAACAAAAAAAATGCTTATTGCTTTTTTTCATCACTATGTTTCCTTTATTAAAATAATAATGTGAGAAAAGAAAGGTTTGTGTGAAAGGTTTAGTGCAGTGTAGCCATTTTTAACCAAGGTGCCATAGAGGTTATTAAGGGTTCCTTGAGCTGTGGCTGATTGACCTCCCATCTGATGCCTGGATAGTTTCCAGTGCCAACAGCATGACACCAATTATCCTTTTAGCTGTCTGTAGGAGGGGCATTCTGACTACTAATGTAAGGAGTGCTTTCTTCCCACTGATCATCAATGTAAGGAGGATGTTTTTCCCACTGATCATAAATGTAAGGACATTCAACCTATTGATCTTTAATGTAAAGACATTCCTCCCACTGATCATCAATAATTGGAGGGCATTCATCCCTGACCACCAATGTATGAGTGGAATTCTGACCATCAATGTAAGGAGGGATTCCCACTGATCACCAACGTAAGAAGATAATTTCTCCCACTGATCACCAATCTAAGAATGCCATTCTTCCCACCAACTACCAACTTAAGGAGGGCATTCTTCCCACTGATCATCATTGTAAGGGAACATTTTTTCTCACTGATCATTCACGTAGGGAATTATTGTTGTTATTCACTGTTCTTCAATGTAAGGGGGCATTCTTCCCAATAATCATCAATTTAACCACTTAACGACCGCCCACCGCCGATTTACGTCGGCAGAATGGCACGGACAGGCAGAATCACGTAGATCTACGTGATCGCCTTTGTGCAGTTGGGGGGTCCATCCGGACCCCCCTTCACTGCAGTGAGCGGCCGTTAAGTGTTCGGGAGCGATCAGGCATGAGGGGGCGGCCGCTCGATTCTGCCCCCCCCCCTCGCGATCGCTCCCGGCCAATGAAATTGCTTCCTCCGCCATGTGATGTAAACACAGGCTGGAGGAAGTGATGTCATCTCCCTCGCCGCGGTCTTTTCGTTCCCGGCGCCGAGGAGTGAAGACAGAGGTTAGTGCTCCAACAGTCCACTGACACGTAGGTACACATAGGCACACAAATCACCCCCCAGTCACCCCCAGATCACCCCCCAGGTCACCCCAAAGCCCCCAATCACAGTGTCACTGATTGCAGTGATCATTTATTTTACTGATCACTGCATTTAGTGTCATCTGTGATTGTAAAAAGTTGGAAGGCAGTTAGGATTAGGCCCCTTTAGGTCCAGGGTAGCCCCCTAACCCCCCTAATAAAGGTTTAACCCCTTGATCACCCCCCAGGTAACCCTTTCACCCCCTAACTTCAGCGTCACTAAGCGATTGTTTTTCCGATCGCTGTATTCGTGTCGCTGGTGTTTTAGATAGGCAGTTATTTTTTTTTAGGTACGCCGCAGGTTTTTATTGGTGTCAGGTACCCCCATATTTAACCTAATAAAGGTTTTAACCCCCTGATTGCCCCTAGTTAACCCTTTCACCAGTGATCACCATATAAAGGTTACGGGTGACGCTGGTTGATTAGTTTGCTTTTTATAGCATCAGGGCACCCGCCGTATATAACCCAATAAAGGTTTAACCCCCCTGATCGCCCGGCGGGTGAGATCAATTAGGTTTTAGCGCCAGAGAGGGTCTGCGTCGCCCCAGGCAGTGTTAGGTTAGTGCCAGTAACGCTAACACCCACGCGCAAAGCATACACCCCCCTTAGTGGTATAGTATCTGATCAGATCTATACTAGCATCCCCAGCGGTTTAGGGTTCCCAAAAACGCAGTGTTAGCGGGATCAGCCCAGATACCTGCTAGTACCTGCGTTTAGCCCCTCCGCCCAGCCCAGCCCAGCCCACCCAAGTGCAGTATCGATCGATCACTGTCACTTACCAAACACAACACACATAACTGCAGCGTTCGCAGAGACAGGCCTGATCCCTGCGATCGCTAACAGTTTTTTTGTAGCGTTTGATATATTTGCTGACGACAGTCAGGTGCTTTTTTTCCTGTGAATCTTACTAGTGTACCCCTAAATTTAGAGCCCAAAATGGCAAGACGAAGGTACACTAGTAAAGAGGCCTACGAGATTCTGAGCATGACAGATAGTGAAGAGGAGGTCACGTATCTGTCAGATTCAGGCTCAGAATATCTTCCCGTAGAAGACAGGGACGTCAGCGGCCCCACGTCAGATAGCTCTGACGACGAAGTTGAGGTCCCTGCTAAGGTCAGGCGTACCCGATCCCGATCTTCTGAGGTTGTTGAGGAGCAAGAACCGCAGGTCTCTCGTATCATGGAGCAGAGTAGTACTAGCGCCGCTATTCCTTCTGGTGAACTGGCAAGCACCAGCGGCCTAGTACAGCCTGGACGTACATCCAGCACTGCAGTAACACTTGGTGACGTGGCGAGTCCCATAAGTGCAGTTCAAGCTGGCGAGGTGGCAAGCACAAGTAGTGTCCCGCTGCCACCAAGAAGACAAAGGCAGGCCCGTCGTGCCCATACTGCCCTTCCTGCAGAATTTGCCTATCCTGATTGGGTCCCCACCACTTCTGCAGAACCCGTACTTCCCCCATTCACTGCCCAACCCGGTATTCAGGTGGAAACAGCTGATTTTATGCCAATCGATTTTTATTCGCTGTTTTTCACGGAAGATCTCTATAGATCTATTGTGGACCAGAGTAATTTATATGCTGGTCAATTTATTGCCGCTAACCCCCAGTTGCCTAAAATTGCCAGAAATTGGAAACCAATTACGGTTTCCGAATTTAAGACCTTTCTGGGCCTTTCCCTCAACATGGGCACACATAAATTTCCGTCATTGCGTGCTTATTGGTCCACGCACCCAATTGACCACATGCCCGTGTTCTCTGCCTCCATGTCCAGGGCACGATACGAGCAGATTTTGCGGTTCATGCACTTCAACGACAATGAACTTTGTCGTCCACGTGGGGACCCTGAATACGACCGGCTCTATAAAATTCGGCCCCTCATAAACCACTTCAACGAACGTTTTGCAGCCTTGTTTACTCCCGATCAAGTTGTCTGCGTTGATGAGTCCCTGATTAAATTTTCTGGCCGCTTGTCTTTCAAGCAGTACCTTCCCAGCAAGCGTGCCAGATACGGGGTCAAGCTCTACAAGTTCTGTGACAGGGCAACAGGCTATGTAGTGAACTTTACGGTTTATGAGGGAAAAGACAGTCAGATTGAGTCGGTCAACTGCCCGGATTACATAGGGAGCGCTGGCAAGATAGTGTGGAACTTGGTGTCACCCTTATTCGGAAAGGGGTACCACTTGTATGTGGACAATTATTACACGAGCGTGCCACTGTTTAGTCACTTGTTTGATCATAAGATTGGAGCATGTGGCACCGTGCGACCTAATCGCCGGGGCTTTCCCCAGCGGCTTGTAGATGCCCGTATTAGGCTGGGGGAGAGAGCCTGCTTGAAGTGTAATAACTTGCTCGCTATGAAGTGGAGGGACAATAAGAATGTTTTCCTTCTTACCTCCCTTCATGCAGACACGACAGTCCAAATTCGTACGGCGACTGGTGTTGTGGAGAAACCCCTCTGTGTCCACGAATATAACCAAAATATGGGAGGGGTGGACCTCAACGACCAGTTGATGGCGCCGTATCTAATTGACCGTAAGGCGAGACGCTGGTACAAAAAAGTGTCTCTATCATTATTCCAATTGGCTTTGCTGAACGCTCATGTGCTATACAGAGCTTCAGGCGGGACGTTATCTCTTCTAAAATTCCAGAATGAGATAGTCACAGAACTCCTGTATCCAGGCGGTTCTGCACCTCACCATCCCCAACCAAATGCAGTAAGCCGGCTGCATGAGAGGCATTATTCGTATGTCCTCCCGAGTACCCCTACCCAAAGCCACCCCCAAAAAAGATGTCGTGTCTGTAGCAAGCGCGGATTTAGGCGTGACACCCGTAGTTTTTGTCCACTCTGTCCTGACAAGCCTGGTCTTTGCCAAGGTGAATGTTTTGAACGCTACCACTCAAAAGTGAAGTTTTAGCGTAGGGTACAGCATTTCACAGACTAGGACACACTTACACAGGGTCTCCCAAGATGCCATTACATTTTGAGAGACCCGAACCATTACAGTTGTAAAGTTACAAAAAAAAGTGTAAAAAAGAAAAAAAAAAACGTAAAAAACAAAACACAAAAAAAATATAAAATAAAAAAACCAAAAATAGTTGTCGTTTTATTGTTCTCTCTCTCTCTATTTTCTCTCTATTGTTCTGCTCTTTTTTACTGTATTCTATTCTGCAATGTTTTATCATGCTTGCTTTTCAGGTATGTAATTTTTTGTTTTCAGGTGCGCCATTCAACTGCAGCGCGGAATTATTTATCTTGACAGCAACAGCGTTTGCTCCCACGATACATAAAGCCGTGACTCCAGTGCTGTAGGAGGTGATTTCACCACCACAGTTTAAAAAAAGAGCATATATGCCGAAGCATGGGGGCAGCAGGGGCGGAGGAGCGATTTTGCTCCTAATGCCGCGTACATACGGTCGAAATTCCGACCGTGTGTACGCGGCATAACTTTTTTGCGGGAGGATGCCCCCATGCTTCGGCATATATATATTTTAGGCACAGGTTGCGTTAAAACATTTTTTTATTTTTTACTAGGTTTTGTTTTGGTATTTGCTTTGCAGGTATGGCATGGTAAGGTCCTACTGTTGTACTGTAATGTTACTTTGTTTTAATGTTAACCACCATTTGCTTAGCAGGTACGCCATTCAGTTGCAGCGCGGATCTATTTATCTTGACAGCAACAGCGTTTGCTCCCACGATACATAAAGCCGTGACTCCAACGCTGTAGGAGGTGATTTCACCACCACAGTTAAAAAAAAGAGCATATATGCCGAAGCATGGGGGCAGCAGGGGCGGAGGAGCGATTTTGCTCCTAATGCCGCGTATATACGGCCGAAATTCCAACGGAGGCTTATCCGTGGAAAAGTCCGACCGTGTGTACGCGGCATAACCTTTTATGCCGCGTACATACGGTCGAAATTCCGACGAAGGCTTGACCGTGTGTACGCGGCATAACTTTTTTGCGGGAGGATGCCCCCATGCTTCGGCATATATGCCCATCATTAGAAGTGGGTGGATGAAGGGAGGTATTCTAATGGTGGGCATACCCACCAATCAATCTCTTTTTTTCGTTCAGCCAATAGGCTGTATGAAAAAAAAGATTACAATACATGTCCAACAAGGACCAGCAACGTACTGGTATGTTGCTGGACTTTGAATGTTTATACCAGAATGATGCCTGCGGGTTTAGGTATCATCTTGGTATCATTCTTTTCAGCCAGCAGCCGGCTTTCATGTAAAAGCAATTCTAGCAGATAATTAGCCTCTAGACTGCTTTTACAAGCAGTGGGAGGGAATGTCCCCCCCCCGGATATAAAAAGCGCCATTGGGAAATTGGGAAAGCATTTTATCACACCGATCTTGGTGTGGTCAGATGCTTTGAGGGCAGAGGAAAGATCTAGGGTCTAACCCCCCAATTTTTTTCAAAAAAAGAGTACCTGTCACTATCTATTGCTATCATAGGGGATATTTACATTCCCTGAGATAACAATAAAAATGGTAAAAAAATAAAATATGGAAGGCACAGTTTAAAAATAAAAATAAAAAGCCAAATAAATAATAAAAAAAAAAAATAAAAAAAAAAAGCACCGCTGTCCCCCCCTGCTATTGCGCAAAGGCGAACGCAAGCGTCGGTCTAGCGTCATATGTAAACAGCAATTGCATCATGCATGTGAGGTATCACCGCGAAGGTCAGATCGAGGGCAGTCATTTTAGCAGTAGACCTCCTCTGTAAATCTAACGTGGTAACCTGTAAAGGCTTTTAAATGCTTTTAAAAATGAATGTAGTTTTGTCGCCACTGCGCGTTTGTGCGCAATTTTAAAGCATGTCGTGTTTGGTATCCATGTACTCGGCCTATGATCATCTTTTTTATTTCATCAAACATTTGGGCAATATAGTGTTTTTTAGTGCATTAAAAATAAAAAAAGTGTGTTTTTCCCCCAAAAAATGCGTTTGAAAAATCGCTGCGCAAATACTGTGTGGAAAAAAAAAATGCAACACCCACTATTTTAATCTGTAGGGCCTTTGCTTTAAAAAAATATATAATGTTTGGGGGTTCAACATAATTTTCTTGCAAAAAAAAATTTTCTTTCATGTAAACAAAAAGTGTCAGAAAGGGCTTTGTCTTCAAGTGGTTAGAAGAGTGGATGATGTGTGACATAAGCTTCCTAATGTTGTGCATAAAATGCCAGGACAGTTCAAAACCCCCCCAAATGACCCCATTTTGTAAAGTAGACACCACAAGCTATTTGCTGAGAGGCATGTTGAGCCCATTGAATATTTTTTTTTTTTGTCCCAAGTGATTGAATAATGACCAAAAAAAAAAAAAATGTACAAAAAGTTGTCACTAAATTATATATTGCTCAAACATGCCATGGGCATATGTGGAATTACACCCCAAAATACATTCTGTTGCTTCTCCTGAGTACGGGGATACCACATGTGTGGGACTTTTTGGGAGCCTAGTCGCGTACGGGACCCCAAAAACCAAGCACCGCCTTCAGGATTTCTATGGGTGTAAATTTTTGATTTCACTCCTCACTGCCTATCACAGTTTCGGAGGCCATGGAATGCCCAGATGGCACAAAACCCCCCCAAATGACCCCATTTTGGAAAGTAGACACCCCAAGCTATTTGCTGAGAGGTATGTTGAGTATTTTGCAGATCTCGCTTTTTGTCACAAAGTTTTGAAAATGTAAAAAAAGAAAAAAAAAAAGAAAAAAAAATGTCTTTCTTAATTTTCAAAAACAAATGAGAGCTGTAAAATACTCACCATGCCTCTCAGCAAATAGCTTGGGGTGTCTACTTTCCAAAATGGGGTCATTTGTGGGGGTTTTGGGCTATTTTGACATTTTATGGCCTTCAAAACTGTGATAGGTAGTGAGGAGTGAAATCAAAAATTTATGCCCTTAGAAACCTTGAAGGCGGTGCTTGGTTTTTGGGGTCCCGTACGCGGCTAGGCTCCCAAAAAGTCCCACACATGTGGTATCCCCGTACTCAGGAGAAGCAGCAGAATGTATTTTGGGGTGTAATTTCACATATAACCATGGCATATGTGAGCAATATATCATTTAGTGACAACTTTTTGTACATTTTTTTTTTCTTTTTGTCATTATTCAATCATTTGGGACAAAAAAAAAAAATATTCAATGGGCTCAACATGCCTCTCAGCAAATAGCTTGGGGTGTCTACTTTCCAAAATGGGGTCATTTGGGGGGGTTTTGTGCCATCTTGGCATTTTATGGCCTTCAAAACTGTGATAGGTAGTGAGGAGCGAAATCAAAAATTTATGCCCTTAGAAACCTTGAAGGCGGTGCTTGGTTTTTGGGGTCCCGTACGCGGCTAGGCTCCCAAAAAGTCCCACACATGTGGTATCCCCGTACTCAGGAGAAGCAGCAGAATGTATTTTTGGGTGTAATTTCACATATGCCCATGGCATGTGTGAGCAATATATCATTTAGTGACAACTTTGTGCAAAAAAAAAACAGTTTGTCATATTCCCGCAACCTGTGGCAAAATATAAAATATTCCATGGACTCAACATGCCTCTCAGCAAATAGCTTGGGGTGTCTACTTTCCAAAATGGGGTAATTTGGGGGGGTTTTGTGCTATTTTGGCATTTTATGGCCTTCGAAACTGTGATAGGTAGTGAGGAGTGAAATCAAAAATTTACGCCCTTAGAAATCCTGAAGGCGGTGCTTGGTTTTTGGGGCCCTGTACGCGGCTAGGCTCCCAAAAAGTCCCACACATGTGGTATCCCCGTACTCAGGAAAAGCAGCAGAATGTATTTTGGGGTGCAATTCCACATATAACCATGGCATGTGTGAGCAATATATCATTTAGTGACAACTTTTTGTACATTTTTTTTTTTCTTTTTGTCATTATTCAATCATTTGGGACAAAAAAAAAAAATATTCAATGGGGTCAACATGCCTCTCAGCAAATAGCTTGGGGTGTCTACTTTCCAAAATGGGGTCATTTGGGGGGGTTTTGTGCCATCTTGGCATTTTATGGCCTTCAAAACTGTGATAGGTAGTGAGGAGTGAAATCAAAAATTTATGCCCTTAGAAACCTTGAAGGCGGTGCTTGGTTTTTGGGGTCCCGTACGCGGCTAGGCTCCCAAAAAGTCCCACACATGTGGTATCCCCGTACTCAGGAGAAGCAGCAGAATGTATTTTGGGGTGTAATTTCACATATGCCCATGGCATGTGTGAGCAATATATCATTTAGTGACAACTTTGTGCAAAAAAAAAAAAGTTTGTCATATTCCCGCAACTTGTGGCAAAATATAAAATATTCCATGGACTGAACATGCCTCTCAGTAAATAGCTTGGGGTGTCTACTTTCCAAAATGGGGTCATTTGGGGGGGTTTTGTGCTATTTTGGCATTTTATGGCCTTCGAAACTGTGATAGGTAGTGAGGAGTGAAATCAAAAATTTGCGCCCTTAGAAATCCTGAAGGCGGTGCTTGGTTTCCGGGGTCCCGTACGTGGCTAGGCTCCTAAAAAGTCCCACACATGTGGTATCCCCGTACTCAGGAGAAGCAGCAGAATGTATTTTGGGGTGCAATTCCACATATAACCATGGCATGTGTGAGCAATATATCATTTAGTGACAACTTTTTGTAATTTTTTTTTTTTTTTTTGTCATTATTCACTCACTTGGGACAAAAAAAAAAAATATTCAATGGGCTCAACATGCCTCTCAGCAATTTCCTTGGGGTGTCTACTTTCCAAAATGGGGTCATTTGGGGGGGTTTTGTACTGCCCTGCCATTTTAGCACCTCAAGAAATGAGATAGGCAGTCATAAATTTAAAGCTGTGTAAATTTCAGAAAATGTACCCTAGTTTGTAAACGCTATAACTTTTGCGCAAACCAATAAATATACGCTTATTGACATTTTTTTTACTAAAGACATGTGGCTGAATACATTTTGGCCTAAATGTATGACTAAAATTGAGTTTATTCGATTTTTCTTATAACAAAAAGTAGAAAATATCATTTTTTTTCAAAATTTTCGGTCTTTTTCTGTTTATATCGCATAAAATAAAAATCACAGAGGCAATCAAATACCATTAAAAGAAAGCTCTATTTGTGGGAAGAAAAGGACGCAAATTTCATTTGGGTACAACATTGCATGTCCACACAATTTACAGTTAAAGCAGCGCAGTGCCGAATCCCAAAAACAGGCTTGGTCCTAATGGCCCGAAATGGTCCGGGGCTTAAGTGGTTAAGGAGGACATTCTTCCCGCTAATCATCAATGTAAGGACATACCACCTATTGATCTTCAATTTAAGGACATTCCTCCCACTGATCATCAATGCATAGTGGGTATTCTTCCCTGACCACATATTGATCTTTACTGTAAGGACATTCCTCCTGCATTCTTCCCTGACCACCAATGTAAGGGTGGGATTCTTCCCACTGATCAATATTGTGTAGCACTCTCTAGTGTGCTAGGAGTGATAGTGTGTTTTTTTTTTTTTGAGAGTAGGTACATTCCCAGGCTTGGCTTGCAGCCTGGGAAAGTGACTCAGAGTAGAGCTGGGTGACTCACAGGTAGCATCACCAGGACCACCCACTTCTTTCCAGAATGTTCTGGTGTTTTCTGGAAAGAGAGGTGGAGCTGCCTGCAGTGTTCTGAGGAGTCCTGACCAATCCCCAATCTAGATTGGCAGGGGGCAGGCCTCCTTAAATACACAGGGTCAGCCCAGCAGGGAAGGAGTTGATCGGGTGGAAGATGGAGATGGAGTGTATGGCTGTCGGGGCCTTTGAGGGAGCTCCTCAGTCTGTGGGGGAGGTGACCTTGGGTGTGAGCTTGGGTGCAGACGAGACCCTCTTACAACCTACAGAGGTGTCCTGACCAGGAGGCACAAGAGGAGCAAGAAAGAACAGCGGGAGAACACTGCCAGGCAAGTCTCCAGGAGTTTCACAAAGGCATGTGATAAACCAATAGGCTTGTGCAATTCGTTTCATAACGAATCAAAATTTGTCCGAATTTAGCAACTTTCGGACATTCGGAAGCATTTGAATTTCCGAACAAAGCAATTACAAATAAAACCGAATGTCTTCAGCATAATTCGTTATGAAAAAAGTTACAAATGTACAAATCCATTTGAAGAACAATAACACTCTGCTCTGCCCTCTGCTCCTCCCTCACCGTGCTGAACTCCCTCTCAAAATGGTGTCCAGGGGCGGAGGCTATAGCCGCATGTAAAAAACGAAAGTAAAATACGAGATTTCGAATTGTTACAAATAAACGCTATGTATTCAGAAAAGTACAAATCCATTCGAAGCACATTAGGCATAATAGGCAGCGTCGTTGTGAGAGAGACACGGAAAATTACGAATCAACAAACCCCAAAAAAGTTACGAAAGTAGAAGTTGTGTCCAGAATCAACGAAAAACAATGTACTCTACTGAAAGTACGAATTAGTCCGAACACGAAAAATCCCGTCTAGCCAAATTACGAACGATTACGAATCAACAGGACCGAAAAGAAACAAACCAAAATTAACAAATTTTTCCGTTGTGCACAAGAAACGAACCGAAACTAAACAAATTTTTCCGTTGTGCACAAGTCTATAAACCAAGACAAAGTGGCACATAATTGTGAAGTTAAAGGACAATTTTATATGGTTTTCAAGTTTTTTACAAATGTAGCGTACACACCCCCTTCTCCTTGTCTGTTTCGGCTCCTCTTAGGGGAAAGGGGCACACCGCACCACAAGCCCATACCCTCCTGTGTTAAGAGGTTAGGCGGTGTTGTTTTTGGGCCTTGCCTGCAGCCGGGGCATAAAGTCCTCCTGAGAATGATTTTCACCTCTACAGTGTGTAGATGCAAGTCCTTGACTTCCCCAGGAATGTAAATGTCCACACCAGCTGAAAGTCCAACCCAATCTTTATTTTTCACTTGCACAACACATATTCTCTTGGATAGACGAAAGGTTGGAGTAAAGACACAGGACAGATTTAAGGTGTGGAGGAGGTCCAGGCACAAACTTAGCTCAAACTCTTAGAACTGTTCAGATTCTCAAACAGTTTTGGCGCATGGTCTCTGCCACAGACCATGAGGTTGGTCTCTGCCACAGACCAAGTGGATAAGGTCACTGCCACTGACCTGGCGAACAGGGTCACTGCCACTGACCTGGTGAATATGGTCACTGCCACTGACCTGGTGAATATGGTCACTGCCACTGACCTGGTGGATATTGATTTCCTTCCTAGGACATAGCCCCTTTTAGGGAGAAGACATCCCCCCAGAGAGTCAACAGACCCCTTCCTTCACCGTGTCCACAGCACCGGTCCTTCGGAACAGGTCCTCCCTTCTCTTAGGGAGTGGGTTACCTCGCAAGGCGGCACCCTTAATGTCTTCTCCCATCTGGTAAAAGACCCAAGCACCTGATCGGCGGATGTCATGGATATGCAGTAGTGTTTGTCTGTCAGCTTACCTTCCTTCCCATGTGTTCATCTTAGAGGCCTGAGCCCTTTCACCTGGCTTCCTTTATAATCTCCTCCCAGCCTGACTCCACCACAGGCCCTATCACAGAACACTATATTAACCTGTGCACTGCAAGCCTGCTTTGCTGATCAACGTGTTTGTTAGGCATTGTGTGTTTGGGTTCCTGCCTGCCGTGTGCTACGTCTGTCTCTCTGTTACATATTTGGCTTGTCCCCGAATATCCCTGTCTGCTCGTGACCCTTGACCTTCGGCTCGTTCTTTCGTTATCCTTGTCTGCTTGTGGCCCCTGACCTTCAGCTTGTTATTCGTTTCTCTCATATCTTGTGCTGCTGCTTCCCCTCTTTTCCCCTTATCCTACGGGGCGTGAGCTAGGAAACTCCAGGGGCCGCGACCTGGTCCCAGCCTGCAGCATAACATCCTCACCACTAGAGGCTCTGGAGAAGACCTGCTGGGTCTTAGACTCCGCGCCCTGGGGAATCTTGGCTCTAGCGTCCGTTAGGATCCCGGTTGTGCTCCTCTGGTCCCGCTTTCCACAACCACCCAGTTTCCTATCCGCAGAAGCCAGCCATAGGGTTCACTACCTTGCGGTGCACTCCTGTCCCCCTACGGTGTGCATCTGTCACCTGGCCACAGGTGACCCTGACAGTTTGATCAGCCATGAACCCGGCTGACATCCCGCTCCCCGCGGATGATCCGTTGCAGGGCATAGTTTGCAGACTTGAAACCCAGGAATCGAATCAGACTCAGGTGATGCGATTCCTCCAGGATCTGGCTTCTCGCTTCGAGCAGCTTCAGGCCTCCTTGGGAACCCTGAATCCACAACCTCAAATACAACCAGCGGCTGCACCTATTGCACCAGTCGCAGCCACACACTCACTACAACTGCCAGCTCCGTCCCGTTTCTCTGGGGACTCCAAGGCTTGCAGGGGGTTCCTTAGCCAATGCACAATTCATTTTGAGCTCCAGCCCCAAAACTTCCTGTCTGATCGGGCTAAGGTAGCCTATATCATTTCCCTTCTCTCTGGTGAAGCTTTAGCCTGGGCAGCCCCTCTGTGGGAACTGAATGATCCAGTGGTTTCTAGCCTGTCTGGCTTCTTGAAACTTTTTCGGAATATCTTCGAAGAACCGGCTCGTGTCTCTTCAGCGGCCAGCGCCCTTTTACGTCTCCGCCAAGAGTCTGCTTCTGTGGGACAGTATGCCCTTCATTTCCGCATACTGTCGGCTGAGTTGAGCTGGAACAATGAGGCCTTAGTCGCAACCTTTTTGCATGGCCTGTCTGATAGAGTGAAGGATGAATTAGCAGGAAGAACCATCCCCACTGATCTGGCCGGCGTTATCTCCTTGTGTAACCAGATCGATATTCGCTTTCAGAAGAGGACCTTAGAAAAGCAACGTCAGCACTCCTTGGTTCTTAGTCAGCCTGAGCTCCCCTCTCTTCGACCCGTAAAGCATCTCCTACCAGCTGAGGAACCCATGCAGCTGGGTCGGACCAGGCTATCCCCCGAGGAACGTGCTAGGCGCAGAACTCTTGGTCTGTGTCTTTACTGTGGGGGCAAAGGTCATTTTCGTGACACTTGCTCTCTTTGTCCAGAAAAACGTTCGGGTCCACTTCATCTGGAAAGTGGAGTATTGGACCCAGAAATATCACCTTCCCCTTCTCGTCTTCTGCTTTCTGTGTTCCTTCATGTTGGTGCTTCTTCTCATTCGGTCTCAGCATATCTGGATTCCGGAGCCGCTGGTAATTTCATAGACTGGGAAATCGCATCGTCCATGAGACTTACTCTTTTGCCCCTCACCACGCCATTGGTGGTCTTGGCGATTGATGGTACTGTTCTCCCAGGGGGACCTATCCGTTTCCAGACCCTCCCTGTTAAGATGTCGGTAGGGACACTCCACCAGGAGTGGATATCCTTCCTTATCTTACCCAAGGCCTCAACGCCTATAATTTTGGGTCTCCCATGGTTACAGCTCCATTCTCCTCATGTGGACTGGACTACTGGACAGATCCTGGCTTGGGGTTCCTCCTGTTCCTCGTCATGCCTACCCAAGGTTGCCCACTGTGAACCTGAGCCGGTCATCCATTCCAGGTTGCATAACCATTTACATTTCTCTGTCCCTAACCACCCTTGGACGCACAGCCAGGCTAGCTTGTCTACAAGTCCTGCAGTCGCTACGTCTTGCGATGCGATTCAGGTAGTCGCTACACCTGACTCAGCTATTCACTCTGCCTCTGTACTAGTTATTCCAGTCCAGCCCATGCCCAGTGAGCCTCCTACTTTTTCTTGTTCAGGACATTCTGTTTGTCCTTCAGCTATTCAGCTTGACTCCGGCGACATGTCACCTTCTAACCAACCTGACTTCAGGGTTCCACTGACATCTGCCCAGTCTGATGATCCTGTGCAAGATGACCAGTCCCCCTTTAAGGGTCTAGGGGACCCTCCTCAGATTCCTGTTGATCCTCTCATGCCCTTGCTTATTCCTAGAGAGCCTTTGGTCCTCAATAGATCTTCTTGTCATCTCCCTACCTCGTTTTCGGTCTCTGAGGATAATCTTAAGTACGAGGTTAGACAAGTTCTGGATTCTCGGCTCTGCAGAGGCATTCTTCAGTACCTTGTGCATTGGAGAGGTTTTGGTCCTGAGGAGGTGTCTTGGATCGCTGCATCTGATGTCGCTGCACCTCATCTGTTGAGGAGATTTCATCAGAGATTTCCCTTTAAGCCTGGCCCCAGGCGGGGGAGGGCCCATAAGAGGGAGGGTACTGTCATGGATATGCAGTAGTGTTTGTCTGTCAGCTTACCTTCCTTCCCATGTGTTCATCTTAGAGGCCTGAGCCCTTTCACCTGGCTTCCTTTATAATCTCCTCCCAGCCTGACTCCACCCCAGGCCCTATCACAGAACACTATATTAACCTGTGCACAGCAAGCCTGCTTTGCTGATCAACGTGTTTGTTAGGCATTGTGTGTTTGGGTTCCTGCCTGCCCTGTGCTACGTCTGTCTCTCTGTTACATATTTGGCTTGTCCCCGACTATCCCTGTCTGCTCGTGACCCTTGACCTTCGGCTCGTTCTTTCGTTATCCTTGTCTGCTTGTGGCCCCTGACCTTCAGCTTGTTATTCGTTTCTCTCATATCTTGTGCTGCTGCTTCCCCTCTTTTCCCCTTATCCTACGGGGCGTGAGCTAGGAAACTCCAGGGGCCGCGACCTGGTCCCAGCCTGCAGCATAACATCCTCACCACTAGAGGCTCTGGACAAGACCTGCTGGGTCTTAGACTCCGCGCCCTGGGGAATCTTGGCTCTAGCGTCCGTTAGGATCCCGGTTGTGCTCCTCTGGTCCCGCTTTCCACAACCACCCAGTTTCCTATCCGCAGAAGCCAGCCATAGGGTTCACTACCTTGCGGTGCACTCCTGTCCCCCTACGGTGTGCATCTGTCACCTGGCCACAGGTGACCCTGACAGCGGAGAGGTGGTTCAGTGTTAGGAAAGCGAATATTCATTCACTTTTCTAACACAGCATGGTGCTCACTGTTTACCATTTTTGATGCTTATTAGAGCCTATGGCTCTAATCAGGTGCTTCAAAAACACCCCCACCACAGTAATTCAGGCACCCGAAAAGGTGTCGGTGCCTGAATAGGGGGTGGCAGCGGCGGCCATAGATAGATTCATGCAATGCATGAATCTATCTATTGGTGATAGAGGGGGTGGCTGGAGAGAGGGGGCGGCGCCAGTGTGCCCTTATGGACGCACCACCACTGTAATGGCAACTCAACAAACACATACACACAATAGTTACATTTTTAATCATGTAGAACACTGCAATGCACACTGTGCTACTGCGCAGGTGTGTTGAAGAGCACTGTAGATGTGCATTGAGGTTTGATTGACAATGAATAGCAACACACTGCAATAGACAAATACAATGCATTGCCATGCATTATTGTAACACCCTATATAATGTGTGTTATGGTACACTTTACATACCTCCCAACTTTCTAGGATGGTAAAGAGGGACACCTTTTAGCACAAAGAATGTATTGGAAAGAACACACTTCTGCCGCATTCCCGGTTGTGTGGACCATTAAGAATCAATAAACAAAAAAAATGCTTATTGCTTTTTTTCATCACTATGTTTCCTTTATTAAAATAATAATGTGAGAAAAGAAAGGTTTGTGTGAAAGGTTTAGTGCAGTGTAGCCATTTTTAACCAAGGTGCCATAGAGGTTATTAAGGGTTCCTTGAGCTGTGGCTGATTGACCTCCCATCTGATGCCTGGATAGTTTCCAGTGCCAACAGCATGACACCAATTATCCTTTTAGCTGTCTGTAGGAGGGGCATTCTGACTACTAATGTAAGGAGTGCTTTCTTCCCACTGATCATCAATGTAAGGAGGATGTTTTTCCCACTGATCATAAATGTAAGGACATTCAACCTATTGATCTTTAATGTAAAGACATTCCTCCCACTGATCATCAATAATTGGAGGGCATTCATCCCTGACCACCAATGTATGAGTGGAATTCTGACCATCAATGTAAGGAGGGATTCCCACTGATCACCAACGTAAGAAGATAATTTCTCCCACTGATCACCAATCTAAGAATGCCATTCTTCCCACCAACTACCAACTTAAGGAGGGCATTCTTCCCACTGATCATCATTGTAAGGGAACATTTTTCTCACTGATCATTCACGTAGGGAATTATTGTTGTTATTCACTGTTCTTCAATGTAAGGGGGCATTCTTCCCAATAATCATCAATTTAAGGAGGACATTCTTCCCGCTAATCATCAATGTAAGGACATACCACCTATTGATCTTCAATTTAAGGACATTCCTCCCACTGATCATCAATGCATAGTGGGTATTCTTCCCTGACCACATATTGATCTTTACTGTAAGGACATTCCTCCCGCATTCTTCCCTGACCACCAATGTAAGGGTGGGATTCTTCCCACTGATCAATATTGTGTAGCACTCTCTAGTGTGCTAGGAGTGATAGTGTGTTTTTTTTTTTTTTTGAGAGTAGGTACATTCCCAGGCTTGGCTTGCAGCCTGGGAAAGTGACTCAGAGTAGAGCTGGGTGACTCACAGGTAGCATCACCAGGACCACCCACTTCTTTCCAGAATGTTCTGGTGTTTTCTGGAAAGAGAGGTGGAGCTGCCTGCAGTGTTCTGAGGAGTCCTGACCAATCCCCAATCTAGATTGGCAGGGGGCAGGCCTCCTTAAATACACAGGGTCAGCCCAGCAGGGAAGGAGTTGATCGGGTGGAAGATGGAGATGGAGTGTATGGCTGTCGGGGCCTTTGAGGGAGCTCCTCAGTCTGTGGGGGAGGTGACCTTGGGTGTGAGCTTGGGTGCAGATGAGACCCTCTTACAACCTACAGAGGTGTCCTGACCAGGAGGCACAAGAGGAGCAAGAAAGAACAGCGGGAGAACACTGCCAGGCAAGTCTCCAGGAGTTTCACAAAGGCATGTGATAAACCAATAGGCTTGTGCAATTCGTTTCATAACGAATCGAAATTTGTCCGAATTTAGCAACTTTCGGACATTCGGAAGCATTTGAATTTCCGAACAAAGCAATTACAAATAAAACCGAATGTCTTCAGCATAATTCGTTATGAAAAAAGTTACAAATGTACAAATCCATTTGAAGAACAATAACACTCTGCTCTGCCCTCTGCTCCTCCCTCACCGTGCTGAACTCCCTCTCAAAATGGTGTCCAGGGGCGGAGGCTATAGCCGCATGTAAAAAACGAAAGTAAAATACGAGATTTCGAATCGTTACAAATAAACGCTATGTATTCAGAAAAGTACAAATCCATTCGAAGCACATTAGGCATAATAGGCAGCGTCGTTGTGAGAGAGACACGGAAAATTACGAATCAACAAACCCCAAAAAAGTTACGAAAGTAGAAGTTGTGTCCAGAATCAACGAAAAACAATGTACTCTACTGAAAGTACGAATTAGTCCGAACACGAAAAATCCCGTCTAGCCAAATTACGAACGATTACGAATCAACAGGACCGAAAAGAAACAAACCAAAATTAACAAATTTTTCCGTTGTGCACAAGAAACGAACAGAAACTAAACAAATTTTTCCGTTGTGCACAAGTCTATAAACCAAGACAAAGTGGCACATAATTGTGAAGTTAAAGGACAATTTTATATGGTTTTCAAGTTTTTTACAAATGTAGCGCACACACCCCCTTCTCCTTGTCTGTTTCGGCTCCTCTTAGGGGAAAGGGGCACACCGCACCACAAGCCCATACCCTCCTGTGTTAAGAGGTTAGGCGGTGTTGTTTTTGGGCCTTGCCTGCAGCCGGGGCATAAAGTCCTCCTGAGAATGATTTTCACCTCTACAGTGTGTAGATGCAAGTCCTTGACTTCCCCAGGAATGTAAATGTCCACACCAGCTGAAAGTCCAACCCAATCTTTATTTTTCACTTGCACAACACATATTCTCTTGGATAGACGAAAGGTTGGAGTAAAGACACAGGACAGATTTAAGGTGTGGAGGAGGTCCAGGCACAAACTTAGCTCAAACTCTTAGAACTGTTCAGATTCTCAAACAGTTTTGGCGCATGGTCTCTGCCACAGACCATGAGGTTGGTCTCTGCCACAGACCAAGTGGATAAGGTCACTGCCACTGACCTGGCGAACAGGGTCACTGCCACTGACCTGGTGAATATGGTCACTGCCACTGACCTGGTGAATATGGTCACTGCCACTGACCTGGTGGATATTGATTTCCTTCCTAGGACATAGCCCCTTTTAGGGAGAAGACATCCCCCCAGAGAGTCAACAGACCCCTTCCTTCACCGTGTCCACAGCACCGGTCCTTCGGAACAGGTCCTCCCTTCTCTTAGGGAGTGGGTTCCCTCGCAAGGCGGCACCCTTAATGTCTTCTCCCATCTGGTAACAGACCCAAGCACCTGATCGGCGGATGTCATGGATATGCAGTAGTGTTTGTCTGTCAGCTTACCTTCCTTCCCATGTGTTCATCTTAGAGGCCTGAGCCCTTTCACCTGGCTTCCTTTATAATCTCCTCCCAGCCTGACTCCACCACAGGCCCTATCACAGAACACTATATTAACCTGTGCACTGCAAGCCTGCTTTGCTGATCAACGTGTTTGTTAGGCATTGTGTGTTTGGGTTCCTGCCTGCCGTGTGCTACGTCTGTCTCTCTGTTACATATTTGGCTTGTCCCCGAATATCCCTGTCTGCTCGTGACCCTTGACCTTCGGCTCGTTCTTTCGTTATCCTTGTCTGCTTGTGGCCCCTGACCTTCAGCTTGTTATTCGTTTCTCTCATATCTTGTGCTGCTGCTTCCCCTCTTTTCCCCTTATCCTACGGGGCGTGAGCTAGGAAACTCCAGGGGCCACGACCTGGTCCCAGCCTGCAGCATAACATCCTCACCACTAGAGGCTCTGAAGAAGACCTGCTGGGTCTTAGACTCCGCGCCCTGGGGAATCTTGGCTCTAGCGTCCGTTAGGATCCCGGTTGTGCTCCTCTGGTCCCGCTTTCCACAACCACCCAGTTTCCTATCCGCAGAAGCCAGCCATAGGGTTCACTACCTTGCGGTGCACTCCTGTCCCCCTACGGTGTGCATCTGTCACCTGGCCACAGGTGACCCTGACAGTTTGATCAGCCATGAACCCGGCTGACATCCCGCTCCCCGCGGATGATCCATTGCAGGGCATAGTTTGCAGACTTGAAACCCAGGAATCGAATCAGACTCAGGTGATGCGATTCCTCCAGGATCTGGCTTCTCGCTTCGAGCAGCTTCAGGCCTCCTTGGGAACCCTGAATCCGCAACCTCAAATACAACCAGCGGCTGCACCTATTGCACCAGTCGCAGCCACACACTCACTACAACTGCCAGCTCCGTCCCGTTTCTCTGGGGACTCCAAGGCTTGCAGGGGGTTCCTTAGCCAATGCACAATTCATTTTGAGCTCCAGCCCCAAAACTTCCTGTCTGATCGGGCTAAGGTAGCCTATATCATTTCCCTCCTCTCTGGTGAAGCTTTAGCCTGGGCAGCCCCTCTGTGGGAACTGAATGATCCAGTGGTTTCTAGCCTGTCTGGCTTCTTGAAACTTTTTCGGAATATCTTCGAAGAACCGGCTCGTGTCTCTTCAGCGGCCAGCGCCCTTTTACGTCTCCGCCAAGAGTCTGCTTCTGTGGGACAGTATGCCCTTCATTTCCGCATACTGTCGGCTGAGTTGAGCTGGAACAATGAGGCCTTAGTCGCAACCTTTTTGCATGGCCTGTCTGATAGAGTGAAGGATGAATTAGCAGGAAGAACCATCCCCACTGATCTGGCCGGCGTTATCTCCTTGTGTAACCAGATCGATATTCGCTTTCAGAAGAGGACCTTAGAAAAGCAACGTCAGCACTCCTTGGTTCTTAGTCAGCCTGAGCTCCCCTCTCTTCGACCCGTAAAGCATCTCCTACCAGCTGAGGAACCCATGCAGCTGGGTCGGACCAGGCTATCCCCCGAGGAACGTGCTAGGCGCAGAACTCTTGGTCTGTGTCTTTACTGTGGGGGCAAAGGTCATTTTCGTGACACTTGCTCTCTTTGTCCAGAAAAACGTTCGGGTCCACTTCATCTGGAAAGTGGAGTATTGGACCCAGAAATATCACCTTCCCCTTCTCGTCTTCTGCTTTCTGTGTTCCTTCATGTTGGTGCTTCTTCTCATTCGGTCTCAGCATATCTGGATTCCGGAGCCGCTGGTAATTTCATAGACTGGGAAATCGCATCGTCCATGAGACTTACTCTTTTGCCCCTCACCACGCCATTGGTGGTCTTGGCGATTGATGGTACTGTTCTCCCAGGGGGACCTATCCGTTTCCAGACCCTCCCTGTTAAGATGTCGGTAGGGACACTCCACCAGGAGTGGATATCCTTCCTTATCTTACCCAAGGCCTCAACGCCTATAATTTTGGGTCTCCCATGGTTACAGCTCCATTCTCCTCATGTGGACTGGACTACTGGACAGATCCTGGCTTGGGGTTCCTCCTGTTCCTCGTCATGCCTACCCAAGGTTGCCCACTGTGAACCTGAGCCGGTCATCCATTCCAGGTTGCATAACCATTTACATTTCTCTGTCCCTAACCACCCTTGGACGCACAGCCAGGCTAGCTTGTCTACAAGTCCTGCAGTCGCTACGTCTTGCGATGCGATTCAGGTAGTCGCTACACCTGACTCAGCTATTCACTCTGCCTCTGTACTAGTTATTCCAGTCCAGCCCATGCCCAGTGAGCCTCCTACTTTTTCTTGTTCAGGACATTCTGTTTGTCCTTCAGCTATTCAGCTTGACTCCGGCGACATGTCACCTTCTAACCAACCTGACTTCAGGGTTCCACTGACATCTGCCCAGTCTGATGATCCTGTGCAAGATGACCAGTCCCCCTTTAAGGGTCTAGGGGACCCTCCTCAGATTCCTGTTGATCCTCTCATGCCCTTGCTTATTCCTAGAGAGCCTTTGGTCCTCAATAGATCTTCTTGTCATCTCCCTACCTCGTTTTCGGTCTCTGAGGATAATCTTAAGTACGAAGGTTAGACAAGTTCTGGATTCTTGGCTCTGCAGAGGCATTCTTCAGTACCTTGTGCATTGGAGAGGTTTTGGTCCTGAGGAGGTGTCTTGGATCGCTGCATCTGATGTCGCTGCACCTCATCTGTTGAGGAGATTTCATCAGAGATTTCCCTTTAAGCCTGGCCCCAGGCGGGGGAGGGCCCATAAGAGGGAGGGTACTGTCATGGATATGCAGTAGTGTTTGTCTGTCAGCTTACCTTCCTTCCCATGTGTTCATCTTAGAGGCCTGAGCCCTTTCACCTGGCTTCCTTTATAATCTCCTCCCAGCCTGACTCCACCCCAGGCCCTATCACAGAACACTATATTAACCTGTGCACAGCAAGCCTGCTTTGCTGATCAACGTGTTTGTTAGGCATTGTGTGTTTGGGTTCCTGCCTGCCCTGTGCTACGTCTGTCTCTCTGTTACATATTTGGCTTGTCCCCGACTATCCCTGTCTGCTCGTGACCCTTGACCTTCGGCTCGTTCTTTCGTTATCCTTGTCTGCTTGTGGCCCCTGACCTTCAGCTTGTTATTCGTTTCTCTCATATCTTGTGCTGCTGCTTCCCCTCTTTTCCCCTTATCCTACGGGGCGTGAGCTAGGAAACTCCAGGGGCCGCGACCTGGTCCCAGCCTGCAGCATAACATCCTCACCACTAGAGGCTCTGGAGAAGACCTGCTGGGTCTTAGACTCCGCGCCCTGGGGAATCTTGGCTCTAGCGTCCGTTAGGATCCCGGTTGTGCTCCTCTGGTCCCGCTTTCCACAACCACCCAGTTTCCTATCCGCAGAAGCCAGCCATAGGGTTCACTACCTTGCGGTGCACTCCTGTCCCCCTACGGTGTGCATCTGTCACCTGGCCACAGGTGACCCTGACAGCGGAGAGGTGGTTCAGTGTTAGGAAAGCGAATATTCATTCACTTTTCTAACACAGCATGGTGCTCGCTGTTTACCATTTTTGATGCTTATTAGAGCCTATGGCTCTAATCAGGTGCTTCAAAAACACCCCCACCACAGTAATTCAGGCACCCGAAAAGGCGTCGGTGCCTGAATAGGGGGTGGCAGCGGCGGCCATAGATAGATTCATGCAATGCATGAATCTATCTATTGGTGATAGAGGGGGTGGCTGGAGAGAGGGGGCGGCGCCGGTGTGCCCTTATGGACGCACCGCCACTGTAATGGCAACTCAACAAACACATACACACAATAGTTACATTTTTAATCATGTAGAACACTGCAATGCACACTGTGCTACTGCGCAGGTGTGTTGAAGAGCACTGTAGATGTGCATTGAGGTTTGATTGACAATGAATAGCAACACACTGCAATAGACAAATACAATGCATTGCCATGCATTATTGTAACACCCTATATAATGTGTGTTATGAGGTTTACATACCTCCCAACTTTCTAGGATGGTAAAGAGGGACACCTTTTAGCACAAAGAATGTATTGGAAAGAACACACTTCTGCCGCATTCCCGGTTGTGTGGACCATTAAGAATCAATAAACAAAAAAAATGCTTATTGCTTTTTTTCATCACTATGTTTCCTTTATTAAAATAATAATGTGAGAAAAGAAAGGTTTGTGTGAAAGGTTTAGTGCAGTGTAGCCATTTTTAACCAAGGTGCCATAGAGGTTATTAAGGGTTCCTTGAGCTGTGGCTGATTGACCTCCCATCTGATGCCTGGATAGTTTCCAGTGCCAACAGCATGACACCAATTATCCTTTTAGCTGTCTGTAGGAGGGGCATTCTGACTACTAATGTAAGGAGTGCTTTCTTCCCACTGATCATCAATGTAAGGAGGATGTTCTTCCCACTGATCATAAATGTAAGGACATTCAACCTATTGATCTTTAATGTAAAGACATTCCTCCCACTGATCATCAATAATTGGAGGGCATTCATCCCTGACCACCAATGTATGAGTGGAATTCTGACCATCAATGTAAGGAGGGATTCCCACTGATCACCAACGTAAGAAGATAATTTCTCCCACTGATCACCAATCTAAGAATGCCATTCTTCCCACCAACTACCAACTTAAGGAGGGCATTCTTCCCACTGATCATCATTGTAAGGGAACATTTTTCTCACTGATCATTAGTGATGAGCCGAACACCCCCGGGTTCGGTTCGCACCAGAACCCGCGAACGGACCGAAAGTTCGAACGAACATTAGAACCCTATTAAATACAATGGATGCGAACGTTCGAATTCTAAAGTGCTAATTATAACAACTATTATGCATGTTATTGTCCTAAAAAGGGTTTGGGAACCCGGGTTCTGCACCAGGGGACATGTATCAATGCAAAAAGAAGTTTTAAAAACGGTCGTTTTTCGGGAGCAGTCATTTTAATGATGCATAAAGTGAAAAAAAAAAAGTCAAATATTCCTTTAAATATCGTACCTGGGGGGTGTCTAAAGTATGCCTGTGAAGTGCCACGTGTTTCCCGTGTTTAGAACTGTCCCTGCACAAAATGACACTTCTAAAGGAAAAAAAAGCCATTTAAAACTGCTTGCGGCTTTAATGTAATGTCTGGTCCCGGTAATATGGATGAAATTCTTTAAGAAAAATGGCATAGCTACCCCATGACCCCCCCCCCTACCCCAGCCCATTACCAGCCCCTTTGGGTCTTGTATGGATATTAAGGGGAACCCCGCACATAAAATAAAAAAGGCCCTATATACTCTGAACAGCCCTATACAGGCGGTGCATACAAGACAGGGACTGTAGGTTTGTTCTTATGTAGAGTCTGTTTGTAATTTTGAACAGGTACATTGTTGAAGTGTAGCTCCAGCCCAAAAATCTATTTTTAAACTTTTTGGAAAACATAGGTAAGGGTTATCACCCCTGTAACATTTGTTTTGCTGTCTGTGCCCCTGTTCAGAACATTTCACCTCACTTTCCGTCCCAATGACAACTGTTTTTGAAATGTGGTGTTTTTCTTGAAACAAGGATTGCTGATAAAGCATCAGTACAGAGGAGACACCTTTCTCCCATATTTATTCTTACAGGAGAGAATTTTCCTTCCTAGTGGTAGATTTCCTCTCACTTCCTGTTGTCTTCTTGCGTTTGCAAGTAGGAGTCGTTTGTAAGTTGGATGTTTGAAAGTAGGGACCTGCCGTATATACTCTGCAGAAATAGGCCCCTTAGTTGTTGGTGTTGGCACAACACTGTAAGCACTCACAGTTACTCTTGGTTGGTGCTGGAACGCCCTGCTGTCAACTATTATATCAGGAATTTTAATTACATATAATTGTTGAACAGTGGTAGTAAAAATTGGGCCTTTGATGGTGGTGCTGGTGCCACAACACTGTAAGCCCTGACAGTTACTCTTGGTGGGTGCAGCAATGGGCCCTGCTGTGAATTATTAGATCAAGAATTGTAATTACATGCCCCTGTTGAACAGGGGCTGAAAAATTGGGCCTTAGGCACTGGTGGCACAACACTGCAACCCCTCACAGCAACTGTACTTGGAGCACAGCAATGAGCCCTGTTGCAAAGTATTGCTTCAAAAATTGTAATGACACGCCCCTGTTAAACAGGGGCTGAAAAATTGGGCCTTAGGCACTGGTGGCACAACACTGCAACTCCTCACAGATACTGTACTTGGAGCACACCAATGAGCCCTGTTGCAAAGTATTGCTTCAAAAATTGTAATGACACGCCCCTGTTAAACAGGGGCTGAAAAATTGGGCCTTAGGCACTGGTGGCACAACACTGCAACTCCTCACAGATACTGTACTTGGAGCACAGCAATGAGCCCTGTTGCAAAGTATTGCTTCAAAAATTGTAATTACACGCCCCTGTTAAACAGGGGCTGAAAAATTGGGCGTTAGGCACTGGTGGCACAACACTGCAACTCCTCACAGATACTGTACTTGGAGCACAGCAATGAGCCCTGTTGCAAAGTATTGCTTCAAAAATTGTAATTACACGCCCCTGTTAAACAGGGGCTGAAAAATTGGGCGTTAGGCACTGGTGGCGGCACCCATAAACAAAAATGATCTTACAAGCTATCATCATCAATCGTATCATTGAGGACTCGGAGGAGGAGGATAGCCAGTCAACATAACAGCACAGGCACTCAGCATCAGCATCAGTCTTGAAGGGATGTGACATGTTAAAATCAATTAGTCTGTTATATCAGCATCAGGTGTGTGGTAGCTGGTGGTGATCCAAGACTGGTTCATCTTGATGAAAGTCAGTCGATCAACCGAGTCGGTGGACAGGCGCACCCTGTGATCCGTGACAAATCCTCCAGCAGCACTGAATGTGCGTTCCGAAAGAACGCTGGATGCAGGACAGGCCAGTAGCTCAATTGCATACTGTGCAAGCTCTGGCCAGTGATCCATCCTCAAGACCCAGTAAGCCAGAGGATTTTCGGTGGGGAAGGTGTCCAAGTCTGACCTTGCCCCTAGATATTCCTGCACCATGTTTATCAGACGCTGGCGATGGTTGCTGGAACCGATCATACTTTGGGGCTGCGGACTAAAGAATTGTCTGAACGCATCGGTCAGACGGCCACCTTCCCCACCACTCCTTCTTTGACTGGCCGAAGCCTCAGCAACTCGTTGTCCAGGACCAGGAGTTTGCAACCTCCCAGTCTCTGGGAACGCGTTGCACAGACCTTTCTGCAAGGCCTCCCGGAGTTGTCTCATCCTCTGCTCCCTCTGCGACGGTAACATAAGGTCCGCAACCTTACCCTTGTACCGTGGATCAAGGAGAGTGGCCAGCCAGTAATGGTCCCTCTCCTTGATCCGAAGAATACGAGGATCCTTCCGCAGACTTTGCAGGATCAGGGAGGCCATGCAGCGTAGGTTTGCTGAGGCATTCGCTCCGGAGTCCTCTGGGTCACTAAGGACGACATGATCCGCAGCCACCTCCTCCCAGCCACGTACAAGTCCACTGGTTTCTTGGGACTGTAAATCATCCCTAAAAGACTGCTGCTGATGATGCTGAGTGCCAGCCTCCACCTCCATGCTGACACAATCCTCCTCCTCCTCCTCCTCCTCCTCCTCCTCCTCCTCCTCTTCCTGTGCGATGGGTGGGACAGAAGGAACACTGTCTGGGTAAAGGGGGCCTTGAGAGGCAAGGAAGTCCTCCTCTTCCTGCCTCTGTTCTGCCTCAAGTGCCCTGTCCATTATTCCACGCAGCGTGTGCTCCAACAGGTGGACAAGAGGTACAGTGTCACTGATGCATGCACTGTCACTGCTCACCATCCTCGTGGCCTCCTCAAATGGTGCCAGGACAGTGCATGCATCCCTGATCATGCCCCACTGGCGTGGAGAAAAAAAACCAAGCTCCCCTGACCCTGTCCTGGTGCCGTAGTCGCACAGGTACTCATTGATGGCCCTCTGCTGCGTGTGCAGCCGCTGCAGCATGGCCAACGTTGAGTTCCACCTGGTGGGCATGTCACATATAAGGCGGTTCTTGGGCAGGTTCAACTCCTTTTGCAGCTCAGCCAGGCGAGCACTGGCATTATAAGATCTGCGGAAATGCACACAGACTTTCCTGGCCTGCCTCAGGACATCCTGTAAGCCCGGGTACCTGCCCAAGAAGCGCTGCACCACCAGGTTAAGGACGTGAGCCACACAGGGCACATGGGTCAGTTGTCCCTGTCGGAGGGCGGAGAGGAGGTTGGTGCCATTGTCGCAAACCACCATTCCTGGCTTAAGCTGGCGTGGCGTCAACCACCTCTCGGCCTGGCCCTGCAGAGCAGACAGGACCTCTGCCCCAGTGTGGCTTCTGTCCCCCAAACACACCAGCGCAAGCACGGCATGGCATCTTTTTGCCTGCGTACTTGCGTAGCCCCGTGAACGGCTACGGAGCACCGCTGGTTCATAGGACAAACCACAGGAAGAGGCCATGGAGGAAGAAGAAGAGGAGGGGGTGGAGGAGAGAGGTGTGTCACAACCAGTAGTAGCATTTTGGAGGCGTGGCGGTGGGACAACCTCCAACACTACTGCACCTTGTCCTGAATCCTTCCCAGCTGCCAAAAGAGTGACCCAATGGGCCGTGAAAGAAAGGTAACGTCCCTGTCCATGCCTGCTGGACCATGAGTCAGCGGTAATATGCACCTTACCGCTGACCGCCCTGTCCAGCGAGGCCAAGACATTGCCTTCCACATGCCGGTAGAGAGCCGGAATAGCCTTCCGTGAGAAAAAGTGGCGTTTGGGAACCTGCCACTGAGGAACTGCACATTGCACAAACTCACGGAAGGGGGCCGAGTCTACCAACTGAAAAGGCAGCAGTTGAAGCGCTAGCAATTTAGCCAAGCTAGCATTCAACCGCTGGGCATGTGGATGGCTGGGAGTGAACTTCTTTCGACGGTCCAGCAGCTGGGGCAGGGAAATTTGCCTGCTAGAATCGGACGTCGGTGTACTGCTAGCAGAGTGGGCGCAAGTACTTGGCTGTGACACACCTAATTCTACACCTTCATTCCTCTCAGTGCATGTTTCAGAGAGGACTGAAGTTATAGTGGGGTTGGAGATCCCAGCTGATGCGGTGCAAGGAGAGGTCCGCTTTGTTCTTTGGTGTGGGTCTTTGAGGTAGGCTTGCCAACGAGCTGCATGGCAGGTCAACATATGTCTGGTCAGGCATGTGGTACCCAAGCGGCTGATGTTTTGGCCACGCGATATACGCTTGAGACATATGTTGCAAACAGCAGCTGTGCGATCTGATGCACTAGCCTCAAAAAAGGCCCACACCAAAGAACTTTTTGAATGACGGGCAGAGGCAGCGCCCTGCACAGGCGGAGCTCTGCGGTGTGATTCCGTCGGTGTACTGCCCTTACGCTGGCCACCAAAGGGCATCCTGCCTCGTTGGAGATGTGCCTCCTCCTCATCCTCCTCCTCCTCCTCTCTCCTATTAGGCACCCACGTGGAGTCAGTGACCTCATCATCCCCTCCCTCCTCATCACTGGAGCCAATCTGGCAGTATGCTGCAGCTGCTGGAACATGACTGCCAGATTGGTGTCCTTCTTGAGCATCCCCTCTGTCTGCTCTCACGCTACTGCCTTCCTCTAGCTGGGTTTCATCATCAGACCCTTCGAAACGCTGGGCATCCTCCTGGAGCATGTACCCAACACTGTGCTGAAACAGTTCGGGGGACTCCTCAGGAGGAGGACATGGTGGGTCTAGGGAAGGAGTGACTGATGATTTGTCTGACATTGATACCAGGGAAGACGACGCTTTGGCAGCTGCTTTTCCAGTACCCTGAGCCTGGGTGAGAGAGGATGAGGAGGAGGAGGAGGGCTTGGTCATCCACTCTACCAAGTCTTCGGCATGATGTGGCTCAACATGTCCAGCTGCCGAAAAGAAGGACAAGCGTGTCCCATGGCCATGTGCTGATGACAATGCACCGCGTCCACGACCAGCACTGTTGCCCCCAGACACAGAGCCTGCTTGCCCTCTTTTATTGCCTCCTGACTGTCTGCCTCTCCTTGTTTGCCTTCCAGACATTCTAATAGATGGCCTGCAGGGAGATGGGAAAAAAGCAATAAGGGCTACCTTCAGGTGTCCTTCTCTGTCCCTTGAAACAAGGACTTGCAGAGTGAAATAAACTGACACTCTCCCTACCTACAGTTTTCTGTCCCTAGAATAAATGTTTTTTTTAATCACAATATAGCACAAGGACAATTCAGTCACTGTCCTTCCAGGTCCCTGGAAACAAGGACTTGCAGAGTGAAATAAACTGACACTCTCCCTACCTACAGTTTTCTGTCCCTAGAATAAATGTTTTTTTAAGCACAATATAGCACAAGGACAATTCACTCACTGTCCTTACAGGTCCCTGGAAACAAGGACTTGCAGAGTGAAAGAAAAAAAACACTCTCCCTACCTACAGTTTTCTGTCCCTAGAAAAAATGTTTTTTTTAATCACAATATAACACAAGGACAATTCACTCACTGTCCTTCCAGGTCCCTGGAAACAAGGACTTGCAGAGTGAAATAAACTGACACTCTCCCTACCTACAGTTTTCTGTCCCTAGAATAAATGTTTTTTTTAAGCACAATATAGCACAAGGACAATTCACTCACTGTCCTTACAGGTCCCTGGAAACAAGGACTTGCAGAGTGAAAGAAAAAAAACACTCTCCCTACCTACAGTTTTCTGTCCCTAGAAAAAATGTTTTTTTTAATCACAATATAACACAAGGACAATTCACTCACTGTCCTTCCAGGTCCCTGGAAACAAGGACTTGCAGAGTGAAATAAACTGACACTCTCCCTACCTACAGTTTTCTGTCCCTAGAATAAATGTTTTTTTTAAGCACAATATAGCACAAGGACAATTCACTCACTGTCCTTACAGGTCCCTGGAAACAAGGACTTGCAGAGTGAAAGAAAAAAAACACTCTCCCTACCTACAGTTTTCTGTCCCTAGAAAAAAATTTTTTTTTAATCACAATATAACACAAGGACAATTCACTCACTGTCCTTCCAGGTCCCTGGAAACAAGGACTTGCAGAGTGAAATAAACTGACACTCTCCCTACCTACAGTTTTCTGTCCCTAGAATAAATGTTTTTTTTAATCACAATATAGCACAAGGACAATTCAGTCACTGTCCTTCCAGGTCCCTGGAAACAAGGACTTGCAGAGTGAAATAAACTGACACTCTCCCTACCTACAGTTTTCTGTCCCTAGAATAAATGTTTTTTTTAATCACAATATAGCACAAGGACAATTCAGTCACTGTCCTTCCAGGTCCCTGGAAACAAGGACTTGCAGAGTGAAATAAACTGACACTCTCCCTACCTACAGTTTTCTGTCCCTAGAATAAATGTTTTTTTTAAGCACAATATAGCACAAGGACAATTCACTCACTGTCCTTACAGGTCCCTGGAAACAAGGACTTGCAGAGTGAAAGAAAAAAAACACTCTCCCTACCTACAGTTTTCTGTCCCTAGAAAATTTTTTTTTTTTAATCACAATATAACACAAGGACAATTCACTCACTGTCCTTCCAGGTCCCTGGAAACAAGGACTTGCAGAGTGAAATAAACTGACACTCTCCCTACCTACAGTTTTCTGTCCCTAGAATAAATGTTTTTTTTAAGCACAATATAGCACAAGGACAATTCACTCACTGTCCTTACAGGTCCCTGGAAACAAGGACTTGCAGAGTGAAATAAACTGACACTCTCCCTACCTACAGTTTTCTGTCCCTAGAATAAATGTTTTTTTTAATCACAATATAGCACAAGGACAATTCACTCACTGTCCTTCCAGGTCCCTGGAAACAAGGACTTGCAGAGTGAAATAAACTGACACTCTCCCTACCTACAGTTTTCTGTCCCTAGAATAAATGTTTTTTTTAATCACAATATAGCACAAGGACAATTCAGTCACTGTCCTTCCAGGTCCCTGGAAAGAAGGACTTGCAGAGTGAAATAAACTGACACTCTCCCTACCTACAGTTTTCTGTCCCTAGAATAAATGTTTTTTTTAATCACAATATAGCACAAGGACAATTCAGTCACTGTCCTTCCAGGTCCCTGGAAACAAGGACTTGCAGAGTGAAATAAACTGACACTCTCCCTACCTACAGTTTTCTGTCCCTAGAATAAATGTTTTTTTTAAGCACAATATAGCACAAGGACAATTCACTCACTGTCCTTACAGGTCCCTGGAAACAAGGACTTGCAGAGTGAAAGAAAAAAAACACTCTCCCTACCTACAGTTTTCTGTCCCTAGAAAAAATGTTTTTTTTAATCACAATATAACACAAGGACAATTCACTCACTGTCCTTCCAGGTCCCTGGAAACAAGGACTTGCAGAGTGAAATAAACTGACACTCTCCCTACCTACAGTTTTCTGTCCCTAGAATAAATGTTTTTTTAATCACAATATAGCACAAGGACAATTCAGTCACTGTCCTTCCAGGTCCCTGGAAACAAGGACTTGCAGAGTGAAATAAACTGACACTCTCCCTACCTACAGTTTTCTGTCCCTAGAATAAATGTTTTTTTTAATCACAATATAGCACAAGGACAATTCAGTCACTGTCCTTCCAGGTCCCTGGAAACAAGGACTTGCAGAGTGAAATAAACTGACACTCTCCCTACCTACAGTTTTCTGTCCCTAGAATAAATGTTTTTTTTAATCACAATATAGCACAAGGACAATTCAGTCACTGTCCTTCCAGGTCCCTGGAAACAAGGACTTGCAGAGTGAAATAAACTGACACTCTCCCTACCTACAGTTTTCTGTCCCTAGAATAAATGTTTTTTTTAATCACAATATAGCACAAGGACAATTCAGTCACTGTCCTTCCAGGTCCCTGGAAACAAGGACTTGCAGAGTGAAATAAACTGACACTCTCCCTACCTACAGTTTTCTGTCCCTAGAATAAATGTTTTTTTTAATCACAATATAGCACAAGGACAATTCAGTCACTGTCCTTCCAGGTCCCTGGAAACAAGGACTTGCAGAGTGAAATAAACTGACACTCTCCCTACCTACAGTTTTCTGTCCCTAGAATAAATGTTTTTTTTAATCACAATATAGCACAAGGACAATTCAGTCACTGTCCTTCCAGGTCCCTGGAAACAAGGACTTGCAGAGTGAAATAAACTGACACTCTCCCTACCTACAGTTTTCTGTCCCTAGAATAAATGTTTTTTTTAATCACAATATAGCACAAGGACAATTCAGTCACTGTCCTTCCAGGTCCCTGGAAACAAGGACTTGCAGAGTGAAATAAACTGACACTCTCCCTACCTACAGTTTTCTGTCCCTAGAATAAATGTTTTTTTTAATCACAATATAGCACAAGGACAATTCAGTCACTGTCCTTCCAGGTCCCTGGAAACAAGGACTTGCAGAGTGAAATAAACTGACACTCTCCCTACCTACAGTTTTCTGTCCCTAGAATAAATGTTTTTTTAATCACAATATAGCACAAGGACAATTCAGTCACTGTCCTTCCAGGTCCCTGGAAACAAGGACTTGCAGAGTGAAATAAACTGACACTCTCCCTACCTACAGTTTTCTGTCCCTAGAATAAATGTTTTTTTTAAGCACAATATAGCACAAGGACAATTCACTCACTGTCCTTCCAGGTCCCTGGAAACAAGGACTTGCAGAGTGAAAGAAACTGACACTCTCCCTACCTACAGTTTTCTGTCCCTAGAATAAATGTTTTTTTAAGCACAATATAGCACAAGGACAATTCACTCACTGTCCTTCCAGGTCCCTGGAAACAAGGACTTGCAGAGTGAAAGAAACTGACACTGTCCCTACCTACAGTTTTCTGTCCCTAGAATAAATGTTTTTTTTAAGCACACTATAGCACAAGCACAAAACACACTGACACTCTCCCTACCTATCCTTCTCTTTCCCTAAACTAAAGGAATCCAGGTTAAGCAAGAAAGAAATAACAGTCACTGTCCCTGCCTATGCTGCTCTATCCCTGCTCCGGAACACACTACACTAGGCCGCCGTGCTGGCGGCCTTTTATAGTGTGGGGCGTGTACTAAACACCCTCAGCAATAATTGGCCACAGGCATCCTGCCTGTGGCCAATCATTGCTCTCCTCGCTGCCGGCGCTGTGATTGGCCAAGCATGCGGGGTCACAGTGCATGCTTGGCCAATCACAGCGCCTGGATGACACTGCGATGGCGTAGTGCATTGTGGGCCGTTCGCGTCACTCGAATTTGGCGCGAACGGCCCAAATCGTTCGATCTTCGTCGAACGATCGAACAGCCGATGTTCGAGTCGAACGTATGTTCGACTCGAACACGAAGCTCATCCCTACTGATCATTCACGTAGGGAATTATTGTTGTTATTCACTGTTCTTCAATGTAAGGGGGCATTCTTCCCAATAATCATCAATTTAAGGAGGACATTCTTCCCGCTAATCATCAATGTAAGGACATACCACCTATTGATCTTCAATTTAAGGACATTCCTCCCACTGATCATCAATGCATAGTGGGTATTCTTCCCTGACCACATATTGATCTTTACTGTAAGGACATTCCTCCCGCATTCTTCCCTGACCACCAATGTAAGGGTGGGATTCTTCCCACTGATCAATATTGTGTAGCACTCTCTAGTGTGCTAGGAGTGATAGTGTGTTTTTTTTTTTGAGAGTAGGTACATTCCCAGGCTTGGCTTGCAGCCTGGGAAAGTGACTCAGAGTAGAGCTGGGTGACTCACAGGTAGCATCACCAGGACCACCCACTTCTTTCCAGAATGTTCTGGTGTTTTCTGGAAAGAGAGGCGGAGCTGCCTGCAGTGTTCTGAGGAGTCCTGACCAATCCCCAATCTAGATTGGCAGGGGGCAGGCCTCCTTAAATACACAGGGTCAGCCCAGCAGGGAAGGAGTTGATCGGGTGGAAGATGGAGATGGAGTGTATGGCTGTCGGGGCCTTTGAGGGAGCTCCTCAGTCTGTGGGGGAGGTGACCTTGGGTGTGAGCTTGGGTGCAGACGAGACCCTCTTACAACCTACAGAGGTGTCCTGACCAGGAGGCACAGGAGGAGCAAGAAAGAACAGCGGGAGAACACTGCCAGGCAAGTCTCCAGGAGTTTCACAAAGGCATGTGATAAACCAATAGGCTTGTGCAATTCGTTTCATAACGAATCGAAATTCGTCCGAATTTAGCAACTTTCGGACATTCGGAAGCATTTGAATTTCCGAACAAAGCAATTACGAATAAAACCGAATGTCTTCAGCATAATTCGTTATGAAAAAAGTTACGAATGTACAAATCCATTTGAAGAACAATAACACTCTGCTCTGCCCTCTGCTCCTCCCTCACCGTGCTGAACTCCCTCTCAAAATGGTGTCCAGGGGCGGAGGCTATAGCCGCATGTAAAAAACGAAAGTAAAATACGAGATTTCGAATCGTTACAAATAAACGCTATGTATTCAGAAAAGTACAAATCCATTCGAAGCACATTAGGCATAATAGGCAGCGTCGTTGTGAGAGAGACACGGAAAATTACGAATCAACAAACCCCAAAAAAGTTACGAAAGTAGAAGTTGTGTCCAGAATCAACGAAAAACAATGTACTCTACTGAAAGTACGAATTAGTCCGAACACGAAAAATCCCGTCTAGCCAAATTACGAACGATTACGAATCAACAGGACCGAAAAGAAACAAACCAAAATTAACAAATTTTTCCGTTGTGCACAAGAAACGAACCAAAACTAAACAAATTTTTCCGTTGTGCACAAGTCTATAAACCAAGACAAAGTGGCACATAATTGTGAAGTTAAAGGACAATTTTATATGGTTTTCAAGTTTTTTACAAATGTAGCGCACACACCCCTTTCTCCTTGTCTGTTTCGGCTCCTCTTAGGAGAAAGGGGCACACCGCACCACAAGCCTGTACCCTCCTGTGTTAAAAGTTTAGGCGGTGTTGTTTTTGGGCCCTGTCTGCAGCCGGGGCATAAAGTCCTCCTGAGAATGATTCTCACCTCTACAGTGTGTAGATGCAAGTCCTTGACTTCCCCAGGAACGTAAATGTCCACACCAGCTGAAAGTCCTACTCAATCTTTATTTTTCACTTGCACAACACATGTTCTCTTGGATAGACGAAAGGTTGGAGTAAAGACACAGGACAGCTTTAAGGTGTGGAGGAGGTCCAGGCACAAACGTAGCTCAAACTCTTAGAACTGTTCAGATTCTCAAACAGTTTTGGCGCATGGTCTGTGCCACAGACCATGAGGTTGGTCTCTGCCACAGACCTGGTGGATAAGGTCACTGCCACTGACCTGGCGAACAGGGTCACTGCCACTGACCTGGTGAATATGGTCACTGCCACTGACCTGGTGGATATTGATTTCCTTCCTAGTTCATAGCCCCTTTTAGGGAGAAGACATCCCCCAGAGAGTCAACAGACCCCTTCCTTCACCATGTCCACAGCACGGGTCCTTCCGAACAGGTCCTCCCTTCTCTTAGGGTGCGGGTCCCCTCGCAAGGCGGCACCCTGGACTCCTCAATCCCTTGTGGACCCCAGCCGAAGGCTGCTGGGCTCCAGGCCGTCACTGCAACTCCTGGGCCTCCATGCCCAGGCGAACAGGAGCGGTGAGGTAGTACCTCACCCCAGGCTAAAGGTGCCTGAGGTGGAACCGGAACAAGGCCTCCGGGCCTAGGGCACCCGGAGATGACGAACCACACTCCCACACACCCAGGCTGAAGGTGCCTGTGCGTGGACGGACGAAGACCGCTCTCAGAAGATGTCCGCCCCTTTTATACCATCTCCCGGCATGCACATCAGGTTCCCCGCCCTACTGTACAGCTGCCGAGAGGGGACACAAAAGGCACAGCACTGCGCTCGCGGTTCAACCCCGGCCCAGAATGGCAGCGCCACCCACCGGCCACAGGGAACACATCACCAGCATTAACCCCTGAGTACAGAAAATGGTCCATGAATCCTATCAATTTAATGTGTCTGAGCCTGGTTATCACTCAGACACTTCCCTTAAATTGAACACCCCGCTACACAAATAAATATATGAAAAGTGTGGCGTGCATATGTATTCAGCTCCCCTAAGTCAATGCATTGTAGAACCACCTTTCACTGCAATTACAGCTGCAAGTCTTTTTGGGTATGTCTCTACCAACTTTGCACATTTGGAAAGTAACATTTTTGCCCGTTCTTCTTTGCAAAATAGCTCAAGCTCTGTCAGATTGGATCGAGAGCATCTGTAAACAGCAATTTTCAAGTTTTGACACAGATTCTCAATTGGATGTAGGTCTGGACTTTGACTTGGCCATTCTAACACATGAATATGCTTTGATCTAAACCATTTTATTGAAGCTCCTGCTGTATGTTTAGGGTAATTGTCCTGCTTAAAGGTGGACCTCTGCCCCAGTCTCAAGTCTTTTGCAGACTCAACCAGGTTTTATTTAAAGATTGCCCTGTGTTTGACTCCATCCATCTTCCCATCAACTCTGACCTGCTTCACTGTCGCTGCTGAAGAAAAGCATCCCCACAACTTAATGCTGCCACCACCATGCTTCACAGTGGGGATGGTGTGTTCAGGGTGATGTGCAGTGTTACTTTTCTGCTACACATAGCGTTTTGTTTTTAGGCCAAAAAGTTCAATTTTGGTCTCATCTGACCAGAGCACCTTTTTCCACGTTTGCTGTGTCCCCCACATGGCTTCTCGCAAACTGCAAACAGGACTTCTTATGGCTTTCTTTCAACGATGGCTTTCTTCTTGCCACTTTTCCATAAAGGCCATATTTGTGGAGTGCACAACTAATAGTTGTCCTGTGGACAGATTCTCCCACCTGAGCTGTGGATCTCTGCAGCTCCTCCAGATTTCCCATGGGCCTCTTGGCTGCTTCTCTGATTAATGCTCTCCTTGCCCAGCCTGTCAGTTTAGGTGGACAGCCATGTCTTGGTAGGTTTACAGTTGTGCCATACTCTTTGCATTTTCAGATGATGGATTGAACAGTGCTTCATGAGATGTTCAAAGCCTGGGATATTTTTTTTTAAACCTAACCCTGCTTTAAACTTTTTCACAACTTTATCCCTGACCTGTCTGGTGTGTTCCTTGGCCTTCATGGTGCTTTTTGTTCACTAAGGTTCTCTAACAAACCTCTGAGGGCTTTACAAAACAGCTGTATTTATACTGAGATTAAATTACACACAGGTGGACTCTATTTACTAATTAGGTGACTTCTGAAGGAAATTGGTTCCACTCGATTTTAATTAGGAATATCAGAGTATAGGGGGCTTAATACAAATGCACGCCACACTTTTCAGATATTTATCTGTAAAAAAAAATGAAAACCATTTATTATTTTCCTTCCACTTTGTGTTGGTCTATCACATAAAATCCCAATAAAATACATTTAAGTTTTTGGTTGTAACATGACAAAATGTAGAAAATGTCAAGGGGTATTAATACTTTTTCAAGGCACTCTATATACCTTGGTTTATACAGGTGGCCCCAATATCGACTGTCAATTATCTGGGCATCTCATGAATTCCCCATCCTTATCCAAGTTAAATTCCCCTCAATAAAATAAAGAAAAAAGTGCAAGGACTGCTTTCATGTCTCTGGATGCTAGAAAAGTGTGTGCCTGGCTAGGCAGGGTGACAGACGGACTACTACACTTAGGGGGTACCGCTACAATTGTAAGGGGGCATTTTTTCCAATGATCATTCATATAAGGAAGGCATTCCTTCCACTGGTATTCAATGTAAGGGGGCATTCTTCCCACTGATCATCAATGTAAGGAGGGATTCCCGATGATCACCAGTGTAAGAAGTCTATTCGCCCCGTTGATCACCAATGTAAGAAGTCTATTCGTCCCACTGACCACAAACGTAAGGAGGGCATTCTTCCCATTGATCATTATTGTAAGGGGACATTTTTCTCACTGATCATCGATGTAAGAAGGATATTCTTCCCATTGATCATCATTGTAGGGGGACATTTTTCTCACTGATCATTCATGTAAGGAAGGCATTCCTTCCACTAATATTCAATGTAAGGGGACAGTTTTCCCACTGATCATCAATGTAAGGAGGACATTCTTCCAGCTGGTCATCAATGCAAGGACATTCCACCTATTGATCTTCAATGTAAGGACATTCCTCCCACTTATCATCAATGTATGGAGAGCAGTCTTCCCTGACCACCAATGTAAGGGTGGAATTCTGGCCACCAAAGTAAAATGGGCATTCTACCCACTGATCATCTTTGTAAGGACGGCATCCCTCCCACTGATCACCAATGTAAGAAGGCCATTACGTACTGACCACCAACATAAGGTGGGCATTCTTCCGACTGATCATCAATGTAAGGAGAGCATTCTTTCCACTGATCATCAATGTAAGGACATTCCACTTATTGATCTTAAAGTGGATTTAAACCGCTGGACTTTTTTTTTTTTTCACACCCTGCTAGGTAAAGGCATAATGTGCTAGTATGCATAGCACATGAATTTACCTTAAAATGAGGCCCTGTGGAGTTAATCCCCTTTTTAATGTTTGCTTTGTTAGCAGCAGCTTGGCATTGCATGCCATTGCTGAGCCTATCATCTACTAGGATCCCCAGGTCCTTTTCAATCCTAGATTCCCCGAGAGGTTCACCCCCTAGTTAGTAGATTGCATTCATATTTTTGCCACCCAAATGCATTATTTTACATTTTTTCTACATTAAACCTCATTTGCCATGTAGTCGCAAACCCCATTAATTTGTTTAGATCTTCTTGCAAGGTTTCCACATCTTGCGGAGAAGTAATTGCCCTGCTTAGCTTAGTGTCATCTGCAAATACAGAGATTGAGCTGTTTACCCCATCCTCCAGGTCGTTTATGAACAAATTAAACAGGATTGGTCCGAGCACAGAACTCTGGGGGACCCCACTTCCCACCCCTGACCATTCTGAGTATTCCCCATTTATCACCCCTCTCTAAACTCACCATTGTAGCCAGTTTTCAATCCATGTACTCACCCTATGGTCCATGCCAATGGACCTTACTTTGTACAGTAAACGTTTATGGGGAACTGTGTCAAATGCTTTTGCAAAATCCAGATACACCACATCTACGGGCCTTCCTTTATCTAGATCAGTGTTTCTCAACTCCAGTCCTCAAGGCGCCCCAACAGGTCATGTTTTCAGGATTTCCCTCAGATGAAACAGCTGTGGGAATTACTAAAGCAGTTAAACTGATCAAATAACCTGTGCAAAACAATGGAGAGCCTGAAAACATGACCTGTTGGGGCGCCTTGAGGACTGGAGTTGAGAAACACTGATCTAGATGGCAGCTCACCTCCTCATAGAAGGTTAATAGATTGGTTTGGCAAGAACGATTCATGCTGATTACTGCCAATGATACCATTTTCATTACTAAAATCTTGTATACAGTATAGTCCCTTTTCATCCCTTCCAAGAGCTTGCATACTATTGATTAGTGATGAGCCGAACACCCCCGGGTTCGGTTCGCACCAGAACCCGCGAACGGACCGAAAGTTCGCACGAACATTAGAACCCTATTAAATACAATGGATGCGAACGTTCGGATTCTAAAGTGCTAATTATAACGACTATTATCCATGTTATTGTCCTAAACAGAGTTTGGGAACCCGGGTTCTGCACCAGGGGACATGTATCAATGCAAAAAGAAGTTTTAAAAACGGACGTTTTTCGGGTGCAGTCATTTTAATGATGCATGAAGTGAAAAAAAAAAGTCAAATATTCCTTTAAATATCGTACCTGGGGGGTGTCTAAAGTATGCCTGCGAAGTGCCACGTGTTTCCCGTGTTTAGAACTGTCCCTGCACAAAATGACATTTCTAAAGGAAAAAAAAGCCATTTAAAACAGCTTGCGGCTTTAATGTAATGTCTGGTCCCGGTAATATGGATGAAAATCTTTAAGAAAAATGGCATAGCTACCCCATCACCCCCCCCCCCCCCTACCCCAGCCCATTACCAGCCCCTTTGGGTCTTCTTTGGATATTAAGGGGAACCCCGCAACACAAAATAAAAAAGGCCCTATATACTCTGAACAGCAGTATACAGGCGGTGTAAACAAGACCGGTGTAAACAAGACAGGGACTGTAGGTTTGTTCTTAAGTAGAATCTGTTTGTAATTTTGAACACGTACATTGTTTAAGTGTAGCTCCAGCCAAAAAATCTATTTTTAAGCTTTTTGGAAAACATAGGGAAGGGTTATCACCCCTGTAACATTTGTTTTGCTGTCTGTGCCCCTGTTCAGAACATTTCACCTCACGTTGCGTCCCAATGACAACTGTTTTTGAAATGTGGTGTTTTTATTGAAACAAGGATTGGTGATAAAGCATCAGTAGAGAGGAGACACCTTTCTCCCATATTAATTCTTACAGGAGAGAATTTTCCTTCCTAGGGGTAGATTTCATCTCACTTCCTGTTGTCTTCTTCCGTTTGCAAGTAGGAGTCGTTTGTAAGTTGGATGTTTGAAAGTAGGGACCTGCCGTATATACTCTGCAGAAATTGGCCCCTTAGGTGTTGGTGTTGGCACAACACTGTAAGCACTCACAGTTACTCTTGGTGGGTGCTGGAACGCCCTGCTGTCAACTATTATATCAGGAATTGTAATAACATATAATTGTTGAACAGTGGTAGTAAAAATTGGGCCTTTGATGGTGGTGCTGGTGCCACAACACTGTAAGGCCTGACAGTTACTCTTGGTGGGCGCAGCAATGGGCCCTGCTGTGAATTATTAGATCAATAATTATAATTGCATGCCCCTGTTGAACAGGGGCTGAAAAATTGGGCCTTAGGCACTGGTGGCACAACACTGCAACCCCTCCCAGATACTGTACTTGGAGCACCGCAATGAGCCCTGTTGCAAAGTATTGCATCAAAAATTGTAATTACACGCCCCTGTTAAAAAGGGGCTGAAAAATTGGGCCTTAGCCACTGGTGGCACAACACTGCAACCCCTCACAGATACTGTACTTGGAGCACAGCAATGAGCCCTGTTGCAAAGTATTGCATCAAAAATTGTAATTACACGCCCCTGTTAAACAGGGGCTGAAAAATTGGGCCTTAGCCACTGGTGGCACAACACTGCAACCCCTCACAGATACTGTACTTGGAGCACAGCAATGAGCCCTGTTGCAAAGTATTGCATCAAAAATTTTAATTACACGCCCCTGTTAAACAGGGGCTGAAAAATTGGGCCTTAGCCACTGGTGGCGGCACACATAAACCAAAATGATCTTCCAAGCTATCATCATTAATCGGATCATTGAGGAGGAGGAGGAGGATAGCCAGTCAACATAACAGCACAGGCACTCAGCATCAGCATCAGTCTTGAAGGGATGTGACATTTTAAAATCAATTAGTCTGTTATAACAGCATCAGGTGTGTGGTAGCTGGTGGTGATCCAAGACTGGTTCATCTTGATGAAAGTCAGTCGATCAACCGAGTCGGTGGACAGGCGCACCCTGTGATCCGTGACAAATCCTCCAGCAGCACTGAATGTGCGTTCTGAAAGAACGCTGGATGCAGGACAGGCCAGTAGCTCAATTGCATACTGTGCAAGCTCTGGCCAGTGATCCATCCTCAAGACCCAGTAAGCCAGAGGTTTCGAATCGTTACAAATAAACGCTATGTATTCAGAAAAGTACAAATCCATTCGAAGCACATTAGGCATAATAGGCAGCGTCGTTGTGAGAGAGACACGGAAAATTACGAATCAACAAACCCCAAAAAAGTTACGAAAGTAGAAGTTGTGTCCAGAATCAACGAAAAACAATGTACTCTACTGAAAGTACGAATTAGTCCGAACACGAAAAATCCCGTCTAGCCAAATTACGAACGATTACGAATCAACAGGACCGAAAAGAAACAAACCAAAATTAACAAATTTTTCCGTTGTGCACAAGAAACGAACCGAAACTAAACAAATTTTTCCGTTGTGCACAAGTCTATAAACAAAGACAAAGTGGCACATAATTGTGAAGTTAAAGGACAATTTTATATGGTTTTCAAGTTTTTTACAAATGTAGCGCACACACCCCCTTCTCCTCGTCTGTTTCGGCTCCTCTTAGGGGAAAGGGGCACACCGCACCACAAGCCCATACCCTCCTGTGTTAAGAGGTTAGGCGGTGTTGTTTTTGGGCCTTGCCTGCAGCCGGGGCATAAAGTCCTCCTGAGAATGATTTTCACCTCTACAGTGTGTAGATGCAAGTCCTTGACTTCCCCAGGAATGTAAATGTCCACACCAGCTGAAAGTCCAACCCAATCTTTATTTTTCACTTGCACAACACATATTCTCTTGGATAGACGAAAGGTTGGAGTAAAGACACAGGACAGATTTAAGGTGTGGAGGAGGTCCAGGCACAAACTTAGCTCAAACTCTTAGAACTGTTCAGATTCTCAAACAGTTTTGGCGCATGGTCTCTGCCACAGACCATGAGGTTGGTCTCTGCCACAGACCTGGTGGATAAGGTCACTGCCACTGACCTGGCGAACAGGGTCACTGCCACTAACCTGGTGAATATGGTCACTGCCACTGACCTGGTGAATATGGTCACTGCCACTGACCTGGTGGATATTGATTTCCTTCCTAGGACATAGCCCCTTTTAGGGAGAAGACATCCCCCCAGAGAGTCAACAGACCCCTTCCTTCACCGTGTCCACAGCACCGGTCCTTTGGAACAGGTCCTCCCTTCTCTTAGGGTGTGGGTTCCCTCGCAAGGCGGCACCCTGGACTCCTCTATCCCTTGCGGACCCCAGCCGAAGGCTTCTGGGCTCCAGGCCATCACTGCAACTCCTGGGCCTCCATGCCCAGGCGAACAGGAGCGGTGAGGTAGTACCTCACCCCAGGCTAAAGGTGCCTGAGGTGGAACCGGAACAAGGCCTCCGGGCCTAGGACACCCGGAGACCACACTCTCACACACCCAGGCTGAAGGTGCCTGTGCGTGGACGGACGAAGACCACTCTCAGAAGATGTCCGCCCCTTTTATATCCTCTCCCGGCATGCACATCAGGTTCCCCGCCCTACTGTACAGCTGCCGAGAGGGGACACAAAAGGCACAGCACTGCGCTCGCGGTTCAACCCAGGCCCAGAATGGCAGCACCACCCACCGGCCACAGGGAACACATCACCAGCATTAACCCCTGAGAACAGAAAATGGTCCATGAATCCTATCAATTTAATGTGTCTGAGCTTGGTTACCATTTAGACACTTCCCTCAAACTGAACACCCCGCTACACATTCCCCCCACTTATGGACACTGGTCCCCAGTGTCTGGAGCAAACCCATGCCTCCTAAATCCGAGTTAAAATAGGCCTGGTCCAGAGACAGAAAAACAAAAAAAAACAAATTTAAAACTGCTTGTTTGTGCCGGAACCTAACATGGGGAAAAAGGGAATTAAAATCAGAAATGAAAGAAGTTCAGTAAAACATAATGTGCACATCACAGTCTCAAATGTCACATAAACATTATCTCAAACATTACATTCTCTTCCCGTCTACACTAGTCAAACCCACCCCATTCTCAGTGTCTTGATCGGTATCCACCTGCAGAGGGAGAAAGCACAACACAAAACCAACATATTCATAATGGAAGTGAAAAGATTCTCCACGAAGGAACAATCCTTCCCTTCCAAAAGAAAAACACACACATTTTTTAGACAATGCAACACCGCCGTCTAGTGGGAGTGCCACTGTCAGAACACTCGTCCTGAAAGAAACTTTACTTTTG